>OZ020185.1:6337113-7765844 GCA_963971135.1 Stenus bimaculatus
CTTAAGTTTTTCTACTTTTAGGCTTATTCCTTACATTTGCGAATGTATGGTTGAATACATTTTTTATTGTTCTTTATTACAATATTAAATATGCTATTTTAGAACTTTTTCTTCTTGTACTTGCATATTTAATATTGTAATAAATAACAATAATAAATGTATTCAACCAGATATTCGAAAATGTAAGGAATAAGCCTAAAAGTAGAAAAACTTAAGACACAAATTGTGCTAAAACTAAGAGCTAAAAAGAAAAATGCTTTAGATAATATTTTTTTTCTTTTTTTGCTGGATTCAGATTCAAATAAAAAAAATATGGGTTTCCATTTGAAAAAACTGAGTTAGGGTTAGAATGACCATCAAGAAGTCCTCCAGGTGAAAACTAACTGTTCTCATTCTGTGGCCCCTTTAAGACTAAATAATTGTTATTTGAAACGTTTTTTTTTCTAAAACTCTTACTTTTGGAGATATGTCGACCATTCACTTTAACTCGACCACCCTGTATATATAAAAATATTTTGGTTGAATAACTTTTAAACCAAGAAATAAAATATCAAATCATGTTTTTGTAATACATTACTAAAATATATAAGGGCTTAACACCCAGATTCTGGTCAAATCATTTAAGTTTAAAGGCCTTTTAATTTAAATTTGTTATATGGGCTGTAATGGATGAGGTTACCTTAAATGTTTCTAACTCAAGGCCTTTAAATTTTAACAGAAACTCCTTATAAGACTATAAAAAAATTTATATTCTCTAATCTATATACAATACATTACCCCCAGTTTTTTTCCACAGTAACAACATCGTCATAGTAGATTTAAATTTTAAAATTAAGATAAGTTTTCAAATTTTTAATTTACTTAATTGCATAAGAATGTAGTGTTTTTTTTCCTTAACAATTTTTGATAGCCCATTATCCAATAACATAACAGGTTATCTGATAAAACCGAATTTTAAAACTTTTCTTAAAATATTACTTAGCAATAGGTTTAAGCGATTGCCACCACATTGCAACACGTATCAAGCTCTACAAGCAACGTTTCCACAATACCACCGTGCTTCCACTTTTGCACCACTTCCTCTACATCCATCATTGCATAAATTTTATTAGATGATTTCGTGTTCGTAGATGTGAATAAATAAAATAAGCCTTTCGAACCCATTTTATTCCAAAAATACAATGTACAACACCGTCAACGTTTCGGAGATTTTCTCCTTCTTTAGGACTTATTATCGTTGTATTTTTGATTGTCATGAATGGCGTCATCAAGACACGCTGTAAATTAAAACGTGAAATAAATAGTGCTCAAATCTGACTTCTTATATTGAAAATTATCAACAATTAAAAAGTAAAAATAATACACACTAAATCTACTATGTTAATTGGTATATCACAGTGTTCCTTCACGATTAGAATTTAATAACAATGAATGGACTTATCAAACCCAACATTATGTACCCATTTCCCATTTCATGACAATCAAAAATACAACGACAATAAGTCCTGAAACGTTGACAGTGTTGTACTTTGTATTTTTAGAATAAATATGGTTCGAATGGCTATTATTTTATTTATAAATTTTATTACAATAAACCAAGTCATCCGACTGAGAAAAATATGGTTTTTCGATCATTTCAATTTAGAAAACAGCAAAATGTATCTTGAGGAAGTAGCTCTACCTGTTTTTTTTTTAGATAAACTCCAATCACTAAAAGTCATTTATGCCACATTCTGTCAATAAGTGGGGTTATTTCGAAGTACTTGATTGATGGGTTAGGTCAAACTTTATTTAATCACTTTCCTGACTTGAGTTTTAGTGAAGTTACTCACTTTCTGATGGATTTCAAGTTAGAACATCTAATTCAGCATTATGGGAAACTTATCTCTGTACTGATGGCAGGTTTGGGTACTTGATGGTGTGTTTAGACTTAGATGTAATATTTCATATTTACTAATAGTAATATTTCGTTTCATGTTAGTCAGACAATAATAACGTGATCGTTTCAAATCACAGCAAAGGACATAAGGTCGAAATCTATTTGCCCAACCCTGCTGTCTTACACATGTTAGACAGCAGATATGTGATAACACACAGATCTTTTAATTAATAGATATGTAAATGTGATCAAATCACAAACAGAGTTCTTGTGACAAAAACTGTACTTATCATAAGTTCTCTAAAAATGGAACTATCCTTTTTAGCAGCAAGATCCTCGATTGGCAGCAATATGCCGCAGCAGGCTGCGACACTACTGGAAGAAGGGTACAGGTAGAGTTATGTACGATATATTATACTCAATAAGAACTATTCACTGTCCAACGAGCAACGAATGTACGAAAAATATCGTCAAGCTGGTATGTTTGATGTACGACCAGAATCAAGAAGATATCGGAGTCCATCACACCAGGATAATCGTTACATTGTGAAAACGTCTTTGCAAAATCGGCACCTTGGTGGGGTTCCAAAACCGAACTAAACTCATCTTCATCGGTGGCGAAGGTCGTGGTCGCGACCAGTATGCAGTCCTGACCTAAGCCCAATTTATGAGATAAGTTGATATGAAAATCAAGAGTGAATACTCAATCCTACAAGAACTAAAAACTGTCTTAAGCGAAAAGTTGGGGAATATTAATCAGGAAAGTATTGGGACACTTAACAGATCCATGCAGACAAGAAGTGGCAGCCATTTTTTCTGTATTGTGCGCTGGATCCTAAAACCCTAGGATTATCATTTGCGAATTTGATATTTTGTTAAATTCCATATATTAATTAAGTATGCGATAAGTATTCCGATTCATGTGAAAACGATAATACACCCAGGTATTCATGTTAAAAATAAGGTATTTTTCTTGTTGTAGCTGCAGGTAATAAGCAATAATTCTGTTGTAAAATAATTTAAAATTTAATACGAAAGTTAAATAAAAATTAAATAAAATATGCAAGTTAATAAAGTGCACTTGTAAAAGGTTTCGTGTTTAATTCAAAGTAAACACCTTTAGCGAAATATTAATTCCAAGTGTCCCTAGCAGGAGGTATTTATCGACTTCGTGAGTATGGGCATATCTCATACCTGCTGCATCCTGCTCTTTGATTGGATATAATTATTAAATTAAATATTTTTTAGAAGTGCGAAGCTAAATTTTTAATGTAATATAGGTGCATCATGGTATTAATTATAAATCAGAAATTTATTTTAATTATTGAGCAGATAAAGTTATTCGTTTTAATTAAATAAATACTTAATCGAGTCCTTGAGACGTAATAGTAATTAATTTATCGCATTAAAAATATTATAAACTCGTTCGTGGTTCTTCTTAATATTTTATTTGCTTATGGCTATTAACTGGCGGTCTTAATTATTCCCATTTCGCATTGTAAAATTTGCATACATGACTTGTTGCTCTGTGATATTTCTGTCTGTGGTGTGTGTCGTCACCGTAGGGGGTTGTTAATTAGATATGTCAGGACACATGTAGTCCTGCGGTTGTCCATACACCTTTGCCCACGGCATTTACACCAAAGTACATTGCAGAACTCACTTGGACACCAGCAACGACCCACTTCAGACAGTTTATATTAAATAGCCAGATTTCGATACCTGTGCTCGATGGGGGCTTGACACGCCACGAGGAATCTTATGGTTTAACATTTTTATTCCTCCATGTCTGGAATTCGCATGCACCGTGTTATTAATGAAACGATTATTTCATTATTAATATTATAATTATAGCCGTCTGCTATATTCGACTTCCACATAATTGCATTATTATTTGTTTCCATTCCTCCATTTCAACCCTGCTTGAATAAATAATTTATAGTCTATAAAATTAAATATCCTCTGTTTTTATTAAATCTATGCTAATTATATTTTATAGCCCTCGGATATCTCGACGCAATTAAATTTTTATTCAAGTATCGAATTTTAGTACGGAAACGCACCATAATTTGTTGTATTTTGTTTCAGATGGCTGCAACGTGGTTCAATGTTCGTCGTCTCGTTTCAACAGTTTCTTAAATTAGTTGGTAATGAAGAGAAATATTATATGGATACTTTACTGGATCTTGGCGCAGGAGATGGAGAAGTTACTGCAAGATTGGCACCTGCTTTTAAAAAAGTTTTCGTCACCGAAGTTTCAAACACCATGCAAATTTTATTACAAAGACGAAATTTCGAGTAAGTCACCTTTAAAATTTTTATCACTCTCCTAATTACTCATTTAAGTTTAAAAAAAATATATCACCTAAGTGTACGCTTTATTACCCAACAATCTAGGCCAATTTCAAGTTAACTCACAAAAAGTACTTACAAAGTTTTTAAAATAAATAAATACAGGCTGGTGATTATTTCGATGCTCACCATTGGTATCTTTTAAAGTGGAGGAGATACAAGGTATGTTAAATTTGATAAAAGTTGCTCATTTTTATGGCCATTAAAAATCTGAAAAAAAAATTAGAATATTTAAACTCGTTGTAAAGTTATGGCAAATAAAACAAAAAATGTGATTTTGGAAAATAATTTATATTTGCCAAACCATTACTGCTACCTCAATGAAATTTGGTACGTTTAAATTGTTGACTATTCTGTGTAAAATAACGTAAAAAAATTTTTTTGGTCGCCTAGATTCAAAACCGCGATAATCAACTTTTTTATTTCTTATGGCCGCCATGTTGGATTTTTACATCATCTGATAATAAATAATAATACATTTTCAGATTGCTAATTAACTTTAATACGTTCCTTAAAAATGTGTTAAACTTATGAATTTATATAAAAAACAAATGAAAGTAATGCTTTATGGACAGTTTCCATGGTTAGCATAAAAATATCTCCTCAAAATTGATTTAATAATAAAGAAAATAATAATAATAAACAAATGACCTGCAATAAGAGCATTTTATTTAAATAACAGGTGTCTTTATAATATTAAAAAAATAAAATGATTAAAGTATTTGCTTTTGTACTATTAGAATTTTGATCAAATTTAAAGTTTTATTTGAGGCGATATTTTTATGGTAACCATGGATACTGTCCATAAAACATTGATTACATTTGTTTTTTTTTTACAAATTTTCAAATTTAACACATTTTCTAAGGGAACACATTAATGTTAATTAACAATCTGGAAATGTATTATTATTTATTATCTGATGAGGTAAAAATCCAATATGGCGGCCATAAGAAATAAAAAAGTTGAATATCGCGGCTTCGAATCTAGGAGGTCCAAAAATTATTTATTGACGTCATTTAACTCAGTCAACAATACCGGGTGGAAATGAAAACCGGGTCACCTCTATAACTTTTTTATTTATGAATAGAAAAATTTGAAATTTGGCTATATTCTATGGTTCAAAAAAACAAATTTTATGTGCATTTTTTATTTTCGAAAAAAGTAATTCATTCTACTATTCGTAGACACGAACTTTGTATTGAAAACAGCGGAGGACTTTTAGAACAATTTTTGTGATTTTATCGTTCGTCTCATTTTATTAATCATTTTTTATTTATGAATATTTTTAAGTTTTTTGGGGTGTAAAACTAGTTCGCTTCCACGCGGTGCACCCTGGAGAACGCTAAATGAACTAGTAAAATTATTTATTTCTTATTAATATCAAAAAATAAAGAATTCTTATTATCCAACTTTATCAACAATTTATTATTGCAAACATGTTTCACCAAATCATTGGCTTCATCAGGCAAAAAATTGAATGTGGATAAAAATAAAAATATTAACAGAAACCAATCCAAATATAAAAATATAAACAAAAACCAATAAAAATAATATAAACTTCTTCCAAAAAAATATGTAAAAAATAGGCAAATGTAATTGCACTGACAAATATGTCAAACATATGTCAAACATATGTCAGTTTGACATATTTGTCAGTGCAATTACATTTGCCTATTTTTTACATATTTTTTTGGAAGAAGTTTATATTATTTTTATTGGTTTTTGTTTATATTTTTATATTTGGATTGGTTTCTGTTAATATTTTTATTTTTATCCACATTCAATTTTTTGCCTGATGAAGCCAATGATTTGGTGAAACATGTTTGCAATAATAAATTGTTGATAAAGTTGGATAATAAGAATTCTTTATTTTTTGATATTAATATTGATTATCCAAATCCTCGCAAGAATTTTTTATTTTATTTATTTCTTAAGTTGGCAAATAATAGGTATTAAGTATCTTTATTACAGGCACATGCAAAATAATACCCCTACATATGGGGTACCAAAATAATCGTTATAAAATCCTCTTTTTAAAAAGTCGAATGAATTGGCATCATTGCATTCAAAAAAAGTGAGATATTTGATAAAATCTTCATTAACTAAGTTTAAAAATTATTAGTTCAAAAACCACTTAAATTTTTTTTCAAATTACAATTTTATTTAGGTATTTGAATTATTTAGAATTAGTTTTGGTACTTTTCACCGACTTCGAAAACCTTTTTTTTTTTTTGAAAAAAATTTTTTTTACAAAAAAAATAAAAACTAATATCTCAAAAATACTTCTTTTTTAAAAGTATTTTAAGCCATGAATAAAAATATGGGATGTTACATTTAAAAAAACAAAGTTCATGGTGTTTCCGGTGAAACCGGAAGTGATTTCGAAAATAAAAAATGCACATAAAATTTGTTTTTTTGAACCATAGAACATAGCCAAATTTCAAATTTTTTTATTCATAAATAAAAAAAGTTATCGAGGTGACCCGGTTTTCATTTCCACCCGGTATAAAGGTACCAAATTTCATTAATGTAGCAGCAATGATTTGGAAAATATAAATTATTTTCTAAAATCACATTTTTTAGATTTTTGGCCATAATTTTGCAATGAGTTTAAATATCTTAAATTTTCTTTCAGATTTTTAATGGCCATAAAAATGCGCAACTTTTCTTTAATTTAACCGACCTCGTATCTCTTTCACTTTAAAAGATACAGCATCGAAATCAGACCAATTTTAAAATTACCAGTGAGTTGTTTTTTATTTTTTTAGAATAGTTTGAACATTATCAGTGTTTCCAATCTGTACAAAATGATACTACAATAGGATGATTTAACTCATGGATAAATTTAATTTTTAAAAGAACTTTCTCCGTATGTTTTAAAAATTTAGAAAAAAATTATTGATAAAATCTGAAAGATATCAATTTTATTGAAATAAAAAAATAGTACTTTAGTATTTTATTTTTATTAAAATAACATTTTAAAGGCAAAAACTTTGATATATAGTAAACGTAAAATTTTTATAGTCATCTAAAGCAAACATTTTATTGAAAGGATCACACTTATATTTTACAACAGTCGTGAATATTCATGTTCGGGTGATAGCTCAAAGAATTTTCGCGCTTGCAGCAGATGATAACTAATGAACTGATAATTAAGATAACTCGTTCCAAAACAGGAAATATTTTATGGATATGAAAATATCATTTATTGCGTAGGAAATCATATAGCGCCTTTGATAATAAGTAATTCGACAGTGAATAGCTGATTTTTAATTTTTTTCTAATAAGCAATTAAATTTTGCTAAAATGTTTCGCGGTAAAAATGCGTTTTGGAAATTGGCATTTAAAACGTTTGCAATAAAATTTAATGTTCCTCAGGAGAGATAGGTACGGTACGTCTGCTAACATGCAAGATTTTAAGGCAATCTGCTAAGTAACACGTCTTAATTAACTTTGCACTTAGTTTTATGAGTTAAGTTTTACTGCGGCGGCTAAGTCAATTAACAATCTGACATTAAATGTCTTTAATTACTTGAGATATAGCCGATAACGGCCAATCTCTATATTGCATTTAGCCCCAAGGGACGATTAAACATTATCACGGATTACAATTTATATAACAAAATAGCAATCTGAATGTATGTACCTACACTTTATTATCATCGTAAATATTTGTTCTCTCATATTTTACAAAAGCGCAACTTATTTTATTTTTTCAAATTAAAATTATTGCCTCCTTAATATGGTTTTATTTTCATACACGAAATGTTTACATCGATTTTAAGGACTTGTGGAATTTCTTATTATATTGATAAATATTTTAAATGCTTCATTATTTTATAGTAAACGTTAGTGATAAATATAATAAATCTTCAAGAATTTATACCAACATCAAACATGTCATAATAATTGAACTACTCTGCATAATAAAATACTTTTGATACATCGTAATAATAAGTACTTATAATTGTGATTAAATATTTTAAATATTAATCTTTTTTCAGACAATTGATGTTTGATTTGAAAAATTAAACGTGTTTAAAACAATCAAGTTGGATGATTTATATTATTATCATATACAGGATGTCCCGAAATTAAGCTTAACATATTTTCATGCGATTCTACGACTAAATTTAAGAAAAATCTTCCCATCAACGTATAATGCTTTTTTTTGATAATATTGTTCCATTTTTAATTTTCGACAAAGCAGCATTTTCGAATATTTTTTTTTTAAGATATATCTATTTTGAAAAAAAATTACGTTTTATTAATGCCTTATACAGGGTGATGATTAAGTTTGGAACTAATTCATAACTGCCGTATTTAATTTTTTTGAGAAAATCGCTCGGACAGGTTAATTTTAGTTTTTAAAATCCCATCTCTTGGTATAATAAAGATATTAATGACCTCACTGGGGATTTAGCAATGACGTCATTATCGATTTTTTTAAATGGAAACCCCCACGTTTTCACTGGTTTTTGATAGACATTTATGTCACTTAAACGATGATATAAAAAAAATGTTGCATTTGTAAATAAATTTTCGTTTAAAAATTTTTTAATATAAACTTAAAATTAATTTGTACTATTAAATTTGAAAAATTTGAATGTTGTATAAGATTTATTTTGGCCGATTTCAAAAAATGGTAAATTTAAAATTTTATTTTTTGTAAATTTTGGAATCAAAAAATTAGTTTTTCAAGACTATTTATTAAATTTTGTTAAATACATTTAACATTTGCATTAGATTGCGCATTATTTAAACATTTACTTTCTTTTGTTATTATTGGTAACTTCAAATTGATTTTAATTTATTTTTATAAAACCTTTTTCGTCAAAATAAAAATTTCCTTTTTTGAATTAAAAAGATTTTTTATTCAAAAATTTGTTTAAAAATTTAATTGTTTTTTATATCATTGTTTAAGTGACATGAATTTCCATCGATAATGAGTAAAAAAAGTGGGGGCTTCCATTTAAAAAAATCGCTGATGACGTCAAGAGGTGGCATTTTAAAAACTAAAATTGACCTGTCCGAGCGATTTTCTCAAAACAATTAAATACGGCAATTATGAATAAGGTTCCAAACTTTATCATCACCCTGTATGTATTTGTATGGAATGTATAAATTTCAAATTTTTCGACATAGCCATTTTGCAGAATTTGATTACATTTTATAAAAATAGTACCATATTTTAGCACATTTTTCCTCGACAGCTTCTTTGCAATTTTGGAATTTTTTAGTAATTTTTTTAATAAAATCTATTAATACTACTCTTAAATAATTAAATAAATTAAGTAAAATAAATTGTAAATTATAAAATTCATTTGGGCGTTTTTGAGAAATTAATTTTTATAATTTTTAAAATGCGTTTCTTGTAAATATCTTTATTTTTTCAAATGGCATGATAGTGGCCCCCCTATTTAGATAAAGGCCTTTTTTCCAATTACAGTGATACCAAACATGTAGGTATAAACCTTAAGTGTATTTACTCATTACTAATTTTTTCCAAATCCAAATTTTTTTGAAAGTTCAGGAAATAATTTTTTTGTCACAATCATACTTGGAAGTTACCAATGTTTAATGATTACAAAAAAATAGGGTGTTACATTTTCTTATGCCACACAGGGGAGCCCCTACATTCGTGAACACCGGGTATGTCAAATTTTAAATATTTTGGATAATTTTCGATATTTTGAATAAGACGACTTAATATCGATGACTGATGTAACTCACAAAATATGCGATATGCGGTAGATTGTAGAATAATTGTTCTATTAATTTTATTGAATTCCATTTTGATATTCTTTAAAATTTAATAATTTTTGTGACCACCTAATTTTATAAGTCAGTTTTATTTTGCCTTATTATGTAATACATTTTCAAACAAGCAATTGAATAGGTGTCAAGTGTCGGGATTTTCCTTTTACTTTCTTATTATAAAACAAATTCTTAAAAAATGCAACAAATCGTTGATAAATGGGACTGCTGTCTGTTTCTTGTAAATAATATTTAAAAGTGTTCCAAACCACATTTTTGCGGGTTGGTTCCTTTTTGCAGGCTTTTGCTTTTGTTGACGTTTTGCAGAGCATAAAAGAAAAAATAAAAAAATATCAAAAAAATGAAGTAAAAAGATAGTAACAAAAATAAATAAAAAAAGCTAATATTGCCAATTTTGAACATTTTAGTTAAGAGGCGCACCTACGGTGTACTTTTTTATATGAAGACTTTTATACAGGTGTCCCATTTGACGTTGGACTGTATGGGTATCTTTTTTATTATTGGAGATAGAAAGTCGGTTAAATGGACAAAGTAGTAGAGATTTTTTCGAATATTAATAATTTATTTTCAAAAAATTTGAATATCGCATCGTTCCAACGCTATCTTGAAAAAACAAGAAAATGCGATTTTCAAAATATGGCTGTAACTTCGTTATTTTCAGTGGTACCAAAAATTTTTTTGACATAATAGAGACAATTTTTTGTGTACAATGCAGTAAAACAAATGAATATTTTTTTTCGCCAACGCATTGACCGGAAATGAACCAAACTTATTTTTTTCTTATAGCAGCCATATTGGATTTACACATATTCGGAATTGGTGTATTTTTCTGAGTAATTTGATATATCATATGTAATAATTTAAGAAAAATAGAAATAAATTTATTTTACTAACCAAAAATGGTCTTGAATAGATGTAAACTGTCAATACATATGTGTTAAGATTTATTTTACATTTAATATTTTAAATAGTTACATTTATGTTATTGACAATTTACATCTCTTAAAGTCCAATGTTAGTTTGTAAAATCAAATAATTTTTTTTTAAATATGCCATATGGTATACCAAATTACTCAGAAAAAATATTGATTTCGAATATGTTTAAATCCAATATGGCTGCCATAAGAAAAAATAAGTTTGGCTCATTTCCGGTCAATCCGTTAGCGAAAAAAAATATTCATTTGTTTTACTGTATTGTACACAAAAAATTGTCTATATTATGTCAAAAAACTTTTTGGTACAACAGAAAATAAAGAAGTTATTGCCATATTTTAAAAATCGCATTTTCTTGTTTTTTCAAGATAGCGTTGGAACGATGCGATATTCAATTTTTTTGTAAATGAATTATTAATATTGGAAATTTAACCGACTTTCTATCTCCAATAGTAACAAAGATACCCATAAAGTCCAACGTCAAATGGGACACCCTGTATATAAAAAAAAATTACAACAAATGGTTTATTTTATTGAGTTTTATATAATGTCCAAAAAAAGTACCAACTTAAAAATCACCCTGTATATTAATATTTTAAATAACACCTTGTAACAGTGGCGGATTATCGCACAGGCGCAGGAGGCGCTTACCTGTAGCATCCTAATTGAACCGACCTCAAAAAAAATAATAAAATATATACAACTACATTTTTTTAATTTTAACCAGTCAGGGTCATTTTTGAAAACTTGTATTCAAATAAACCATACTCCTAACAAACGAATTTTAGAATGGGGCTTTCCTTTTCAGGCAAGCCGACTTTAGAAGAATATTCTCTTTTTTAAAATTTTTGAGACTTTCTAAAATTTTATGGATTTTGCCGAACGTCTTTGTTTTTAACTTTTGGGTGTTTTTCAAAAACGTTGATCTAATTCCATGATATGTTTTTGAAAAAGGGAATGCCGAGTTATGTTTCTAAAATAAATAGCGACCTCAAATAAAGTGATTTTAATCTACCAATTTTAATACTATTAATTTTTCAGGCTCCTTCCAAGTGATAGTTGGCACATAGAACGAAACTATGACATGATTTCGTGTTTAAACCTTTTGGATCGTTGTGACAAACCTTTACAATTATTACAACAAATTCACACTGCCCTGAAATCACATGGACTGCTATTACTAGCTTTAGTTCTTCCATTTTCTTCGTATGTAGAATCAGGTAACATTATTTTATTTTTAGCATTAGCATACTTCTAAATTATGTCTTATTAAAAATGAAGTCCATAATTTCAATTTAATAATTTTTGTTTATTGTAGGGAGTGCAGATCATAAACCGACAGAGCATTTACCAATTGAGGGTTCGAATTTTGAGCAACAATTGACAAGTTTGATAAATAATGTACTAATTCCAGCAGGATTTAAAGTAAAATCCTGGAGCAGAGTACCTTATTTATGCGAAGGAGATTTACAACAATCTTATTACTGGTTGGATGACTGTATTCTAGTACTTGAAAAGAGTTAAATAGGAAATAAAATTATTTTACTTTTATATTTTTGAATTAATTATAAAATAATAAATACCTACTTATAACAATTTTAAGAGGCAGCCAGAAATTGAATTTTGGTCATTTTTAGCCGAGACTACTAAAAAATAAATATTTTTTTGCCAGCGAACAAAAGCATATCGCTTTTAAAACGTGTTCTACTGAAAAAAATTTAAATTTTGAAAATACTTTAAGAATAAAATGAAAAATCGCAAAAATATACCTGAAAATTTTCAATTTTTCATTAAGACTTTAATGAATACTTTAGGCCTGTCAAGTTTAATAAATATTTTGATGAAAAGACACAGTGGATAAGCAATCACGGATACAAAAAAAATCAAATTCTACTTAGTAATTTCGTCAAAAATCTCAATTACAAATAATTTCTGGCTGCCCCTTAAGACCATGACTAAATTCAGGGGGTTAAAATCAAAATTCACATGTTCCAAAAACTTCAAATTTGCGAAATTGGTAAAAATTAAGACCTTTAGGGTTATTTTACCATTGCAACTAGTTCGATTTAAGACTAACCAATTTAATGCTTATGCTCATCAAGTAGTTTCAAGCAACTGCCTTGCTTCAATTTTAATTTTTTTTTTGGAACATATGAGTTTTTATTTTAACCCCCTCAAATTACCCTTACTAACATTTAGGTATTACTCTAATATCTGACAGATACTTGGCATAATAGTCCAGTCATTTGGTAGTTTTACCTGGAATGTTTTCCGGGAGTTTTGAAAATGGGCAAACTTTGCCGCTCGCGTCGCCATATTGGAAAAATTGCGCCTACAAGCAGTTTTTTGACGAATTTTGAAAAGCGTCAAAAATTGCGACTTTTTTAGGGTCTTACAAGAATTTATTAATATGCATTTAATATTAAAATAAAAAACTCACTACATTTTAAATATATTTAATGAGCCAGAACGTTTTCGTCAAACATATTAATTCTTACAAGAAAGTTGCGTTATTTTTTCGAAATTCAAAAAACCCTATACGTGGGCGGTTTGGGTTCGAGGAGCACATTCGACTGAATTTTTAAAATTGAAAATCGGTTAAAAAATGGTCTGACGGGAGCCACTCACCCTTAATTTCAAAATTTCGACCTAATTTGCAAGTTCAAATTTTGATTTATTTTGTCAAGTACGTGACGTCACTTGGATATGTAACCAATCATACATTTGCGGTGGAAATATTAATTTGAATCGCGAATCTTAAAAAAAAACGGTTGAATATATTAAGCGGTCGACTTTGAGACTTATTGGACGACTACTGGCACATTAAAAATGGTAAATCCAGTGGTTGCAACTTTATGTTATCTTTCTTGAACACCAAAAAAACACTTGTGCTTGCTGGTTGCCGCCCCATCCCCCCGAACCTGCCACGTGGCACCCATCTTCCATTTTTTTATCAAGGACCCACCAAATTTCTTGCTAGCTATGCCACTGTTATATACATGGTCTTCAAAAATGAATGATACTGTTGACATTGCATGGTAGGAAATCTAAGTTTCCCACAGTTGGCCACACTGAAATGAATGCATTGTTCTCCGGTGAAAAAACTATCGCGAATATTTTAACTGCACTAATTTTAGTTTTGAAAAAAACTGTTTCTTTTTTATAAAATTTGCAACACACAGAGAAATAACTTGAAAAAAATACTCGAAGAAAAACTGCCGAGAGATGGGTTGTTTAAGGTCATATATCAGAATTAAATTTGAAAGAAAATTAACAGGTACACCAACTTAGTCTAAAATTACTACAGAGTATGTTTGGTTGCGTAGTTGCGGTATCAATCTTATTTGAATTACCAAAATAGTAAATCTGTGACTGGGCCGATATCAAATTTTGATTCTATAAAATTAACATGTGAATTGATTTATATTTTATTGATGGGTAGTTTTACAGAACAACTATTTTAAAATTAAAAATTCATTCTAAACATTTAATGTTTTGATTCAACATCTTCTTTATAGCCAGGTTGCTCTTCTGGAGTATGTGGCCAGAATGTTGGTTTATTAATTGGATCAAGAGCGATTTCAGGATACGAATCTTTGAAATCTTCCATAGTCATTTGATCGAACGGAATGAGACTTGCAATATGAGCCAGCTGCTTATTACAACTAAAAAAATTAAAAATTTTTACATTATACATAAATTTCAAATGTTAGTGTGAATGAGGACATTAGATTAGTTGTTTCGAATTATTTGTGGGCTCTAAAACTTACGTAGCAATACGAGCATTGGATTCCTGTTTGAATTTTTCAATATCGCCCTTTATTTCCTTTTCCAAAGAATCAAGTTGGTTAACTACGTTGTTTGGTGGGTATGGAATCTTTAAATCAGCATATTTCTTTTGAAATTCATCAACCATTCCAGCAACTGGCACCTTTGACTTGTAGAAAGACCAATCTATTGCAGGTGGCTGTTCAGGTAAAGCTACAACTCTATACAAAAAAATTATAAGATTTTAACATATTTACGACACACTTTTTTTATATTGTTACTTATACACAGATTACACTAAAAGGTAACGTAACAACTTTCATAGATTTTAATGTCGCTATCGCCTGTTTCTGTACATAGTTTCTGAAGTTTTTATCTACTTCATCAAAAAATGCAATAAGTCTCAATAGAAAAGTTAATATAAAACAATATTAAAAGGCAAAAACGGTGCGAAAACATTTAGAAGTCGTCTTCGCTTTAATCTCACAGGTCGATACTCTTAGAGTTCGAAGTTAAATTCAACATTACATAAGATATCTTAACCTTAATTTCTAAAAAAATGAAATCCTTAATTATCTAAATTTTCAAGTATTATAATCTGCATACCTATAATATTTGTATTTGGGGTAGAAAGACAGGATTTACTTATGTAAAAGGTTTTTAAACTCACCTTCTTATATATTGGTCGTGCTTTGTTTTAAAAGCCGTGAACTGAGTTTTTTGGTGCTCAGGCACCCTTTCGGCCAAAGCAGACCAATTTATAGCCGATTTTGCAATTCGCTTCGCCGCCATTTCCCTAATTTAATCCCGAAAAAATTCTTAAAATCGCCTCTTCAGTGACGAGGGTTATGTAAGAATTTTTGACAGAAATCAGTTGTCACTGTCATTTGTCGAATGTCTAATTATAACCATAGAGTAAACATTTTTTAGAAAAGCATTTTCACCAAATGAACTACTAGAGCGTTAAATAAAAAACATACAGGGTGTCCCAAAATTCTACCGACAACGATTAACTGGAGATAGTAGACCTTAAAATAAGTTTATATGACTATTTACCTATATCAAAAAATGCACCCCTGAGCAGTTATAAGCCGTCAAAGTTGATTTTTCTAAATAGATTTTTTTTATTGCAACCAAAGCAACAAAGATTTTTTAATGAAATTTTGTATACGTGCATTTGAATACTAGATGCTCAATTTGTAAAAATTTGACTAATCCTCGACTTTTGTAAGAAGTGTTGGTTGGAAGAAAAATGCATAAAACAGTCAAAAACTTTTTAGATATTTAATAATTTTATTCAAAACTTTTATTAGCTTTTGAGGAGAAACTCAGGTGTAAGATTTTTTCCCCCTTATGAATTTTGCGTAGATTCTGCCGTTTTATTAAAAATAATTTAAAATTTAAAAAAATAATTTGGAAAACTCAAGAATTTAGTCGTTTCCATGGTAACAAGCTACAGTTTCAACAACTTTAAAAAAAATGTGCTAATTTTAATAATTAAATTCACGTTTAAGGAATATTCTAATAAGTTATTAATATCGAGTAAATGAAAGGGTTTTTTGAACTTTAAAAATTCATGTTGGGTATCGTTTTTTTTATTTTAATTTAATTCAAAAACGAGTCAGCTTACGAAAAATATATATGGAACAAAAATCTTCGTTTTATAGTTTTCTACATGAAGAAATAATAAAATACAATTTTTAAACACCTAGAAAGTTTTTAACTGTTTTGTGTCTTCATCTATCCAACACCATTAACAAAAGTCGAAAAATTCTTAGATTTTTACCATTGAGCATTCACCTTCCAGTATTTAAAAGCACGTATACAAAATTTCATTAAATAATCTTTACTGCTTTGGCTACAGCCAATAAAATAAATACAATAAAATAATACAATAAAAAAGTCTATATTAAAAAATTTATTTTTATTTTATTTATTTTATTTATTTATTTCAGCATAATAATTCACAGTAAATAAAGATACAATAATATAAATATAAAGTCAAACAGTATCGAACCTATTCGTATAGATAACTATACTTTATAAGGTTGTTTCTTAGAATCTAAGGTATGTGTATAATATAACTTAAGTATCTTATATAAGTAGTGTCTCAATGAGATATAATACAATATTAGTTTTATACAGGGCGATGATAAAGTTTGGAACTTATTCATAACTGCCGTATTTAATTGTTTTGAGAAAATCATTCCGACAGGTCAATTTTAGTTTTTAAAATGCCACCTCTTGATACAAAAAAAATATTAATGACGTCACTGGTGCCCCCACTTTTTTTACTCATTATCGATAGAAATTCATGTCACTTAAACAATGATATAAGAAACAATTAAATTTTTAAACAAATTTTTGAATAAAAATTCTTTTTAATTCAAAAAAGCAAATTTTTATTTAAGCGACAAAGGTTTTATAAAAATAAATTAAAATGAATTTGAAGTTACCAATAATAACAAAAGAAAGTAAATGTTTAAATAATGCGCATTCTAATGCAAATGTTAAATGTATTTAACAAAATTTAATATATAGTCTTGAAAAACTATTTTTTGATTCCATTTAAAGATTTAAATGTAAGGAAATTTACAAAAAATAAAATTTTAAATTTACCATTTATTGAAATCGGCCAAAATAAATCTTATACAATATACAACATTCAAATTTTTCAAAATTAATAGTACAAATTTTAAGTTTATATTAAAAAATTTTTCAACGAAAATTTGTTTACAAATGCAATAATTTTTTTATATCATCGTTTAAGTGACATAAATGTCTATCAAAAACTGGTGAAAAAAGTGGGGGTTTCCATTTAAAAAAATCTATGATGACGTCATTGCTAAATCACCTGTGACATCATTAATATTTTTATTATACCATGAGATGGGATTTTAAAAACTAAAATTGACCTGTCCGAGCGATTTTCTCAAAAAAATTAAGTACGTTATGAATTAGGTTCCAAACTTTATCATCACCCTGTATATCTATTTATAATTTTACAATTTACATAGTGCCTAGAATATAGTATCACATTATGTTCTATTGATTGGGTGGTGGATAAATTGGATATATTAAATAAGGATATATACAACAAAATTTATATATTAGTGGTAACGAGATTAATTGGAATTTTGTTCAGTTAGTAGGTAGTTTTTTTTTATTTTGTTGTTAAAGGTGTTTAATTTTGTAGGCTTATAACTGCCCAAGGATGCATTTTTGGATATCGATAAAACTTATTTTCAGGTCTTCTATCTCCAGTTAATCGTCGGTCGAATTTTGGGATTCTAAAATCGCGTATAGAGAGTGGCCTACGTAAAAAAGGTTCCTTAAAAATAATTAGCTAACTTGGTTGCCTATGTTAAGTCGTATTATTTTATTTATAAATTTTAAGTTTTTTCCCGGTAAATTAAAAGAAAATGTTACGGTATAAATTAGGCTTAAAAATTTATTTGATTTTAAAATAGTTATAACTGATTTCACAACTTTCACTTAAAATTTAAGTAACAGTAAATTTCAAAAATTGACAGTTATCCAATGAAAAATATGACGTTTAAAAAAATTAAGTAGTTTTGGAGGAATTATTAAACTGTTTGTTAGAAAAATTTCTTATTTTCATCATTATTATAGATGTGAACTTGTCGTTCGTTTTTAATAAATATTCCCCCACTACTTCACAGCTGAACGTGGTTGTTAGAAGTTGACAGACAAAAGAACAGTGATAAAATGGCCGTCAGGGCCAAATGGTTTATGCCTGTTTCGCCTGCTATGAATTACTTTTTCTTATCGTCGATGAATGAATAGTTAATATAACTGGTGTTAATTCGTAGTGATAAGCACGCGTGTTAATTTTAGTTGTTTTAGTGGACGTGTTAAAAGTGTTTTTACTCTATTATTAAGGTCAGTTCAAGATCTAACGTGCTTGCATGTCACTAAACCCAATAACAACTTATTTTTGTTTTTATTTATGAATTAGTAAGATTTAAAAAGTACGAAAATTACTTTATAAGCCTTAAATTTAATTAAAAAATTATGGTATCAATGTTTAAGTTTGGTTATTGTTGTGTTTACGTTTATTGATTAGATAGTTTTGGCATTAACAACGTTAGTATTATTAATTTTATTGGGATTGTTGGCTTTAATTAAGTTTAATTGTTGTATGTATTTTGTTTTGGTGTCAATCATGTCTTTGTTTAAGTTTAAATCGATAGTTTTAGTTTATTTATCAGGAAATGTAAGAGAAATTGGTGAAATAAATTAATTTGGTATTTGTGGGGATTCGTTTAATAATTATTGCCAACTTTATGCCCATTTTAATTAATAAAATTAATTATAACATTTAAGACAACAATTTGGGTTGGGTAATTATTAAATTTTTATCAATTTTGAAATAATTTTTGGTGATTTTAGGTAAGTATCTTGATTAGTCCATTTTTGGTTATTTAAATTTTAATTTAAGTATGATGTAGATATTTTGTTGTTTAAAAGTTTTGTTGGTGTAGTTCAAAATCAAACCAGATAATTTTAGGTTGTCACCCTGAATGTTGCAGTGTTGCCACATTAACGGAATGAATGGCGGCATTTTTGATTTATTTTTGTAACACACTTATTATTTCGAATTTTGGAAAGTCCCAAAAATAAATGTGTTAGCCCTTGACAGAGTAGTCAAATAAAACATTTGGGTTATACAATGCGTCCCAAAAATAAATATGTTAGCACTTGACAGAGTAGTCAAATAAAACATCTGGGTTATACAGTACGTCCCAAAAATAAATGTGTTAGCACTTGACAGATTAGTCAAATAAAACATCGGGGTTATACAGTGCGTCCCAAAAAGAAGTGAGCAGAAGAAAATCATAGAAACTATTGGGAATTTTAAATACCGGTAGAGGGCGCTATAAATCGGTTAAAACCATAGATAAAAGTTAAAATGGAAGATAGCTAGTGGTTGTTAGCAGTGACGCACCCATGGGGGGGGGGGGGTGGTCAAAGGAATGTATTTTATTAAGAAATTTTTAATAAAAATTAGAAAACTCTTACTTTAATAATTTAAATTCTGAAATTTTTATTATTTTTTGAGAAAATGCTCGTGCACAAAAATTTTTTGCGGACCCCCACACTTATAAAGTAAGGTGACAACAATTTTTTTAAAAATTTTTATTATTATCTTTTATTATTAATATTTTTTTTTTAATTTACTTCAATTGTTTGTTTTTGAGTTTTAGTTTTATTAATAATTTTTTAATAATAAATTAAAAAACAAAACTTAAAAAAAAAATAAAAAACTGATAACCCAAAACCAAAAAAATACAAATGAATTAAATTAGAAAAAATTAATAATAATAAAAAAATAAAAAAAAAAAATAAGAAAAAAAAATTATTGGTATAATTGGTTTAGATTATTTTTGTTTATGATTTTTTTGAATCGAAAAAAATATGTTGCCATTTGAAAAAGAAAAGTTGCCTCCTCCTCCTCTGATGTTTTCAAAAATAGAATTATTTTTTTTTATCAGATAGTAGTATTCTTCAAACCATTTAATTTGATATATCACTTATTAAAATCTGATAAGAATAAACGAAGCTACATCGTTGGCAGTTTTTTGTGCACCACTCTGTATAAAATTCTGGACAAATTCGATTGTTTTTTGCAAATTATTCGTTGTAAAATGCTGGAGATTACCTGTATTTTGTACAATTATTCATGTAGATAATTAATGTTTTTAAAGTCCAAGATGTTAAGTTTAAAGTTTATTAATGGTTTAAATTTAAGGATTGGTAAGCTAATCTGCTAATTACGTCCCTGATTAAGGATTGTGAAATTTTGTTTTAAAGTTTATTGTTACCTTGTATACAAGTAACTACCTGGTAGTTATCTTAGAAAGTGTCCTTAACCTTTGCTAAGCTGAAATTAATAAGTAAGAAGCTCCCAAAGGTTTCCAAAAATGCGTAGCTAAAATTATTAAAACAAAATTAGAAATTTTTTTTTATAATTTCTTCCTACTTGTCATTTAAGAATTCTAATAAAATTTTCATATACAACGTGTGTTTCATTAAATATCCAACAAATGGAAAAAAAAAGATTTTTCAGGTATTTTTTAAGACAGTTTGTGCTTTGTCCTTGGCTTTGTCTAATATAAAGCCCACAGAACACCCAAAAAAATTTTAAATAGAGCGTTTTGAAATATGGTATAATTTCGAAAGTTTCAAAAATTTTAATTTTTTTTCAAAAGTATAAGAATTTCATATAATTAAAAGGCTTATACCGGGTGGAAATGAAAACCGGGTCACCTCGATAACTTTTTTATTTATGAATAAAAAATTTTGAAATTTGGCTATGTTCTATGGTACAAAAAAACAAATTTTATGTGCATTTTTTATTTTCGAAATCACTTCCGGTTTCACCGGAAACACCATGAACTTTGTTTTTTTAAATGTAACATCCCATATTTTTATTCATGGCTTAAAATACTTTTAAAAAAGAAGTATTTTTGAGATATTAGTTTTTATTTTTTTTGTAAAAAAAATTTTTTTCAAAAAAAAAAAAAAGGTTTTCGAAGTCGGTGAAAAGTACCAAAACTAATTCTAAATAATTCAAATACCTAAATAAAATTGTAATTTGAAAAAAAAATTAAGTGGTTTTTGAACTATTAATTTTTAAACTTAGTTAATTAAGATTTTATCAAATATCTCACTTTTTTTAAATGCAATGATGCCGGGTCATTCGACTTTTTAAAAAGAGGATTTTATAACGATTATTTATTTTATGTATTTGAATTATTTAGAATTAGTTTTGGTAATTTTTACCGACTTTGAAAACCTTTTTTTTTCGCAAAAAATAAAAACTAATATCTCTTACTTCTTTTTTAAAAGTATTTTAAGCCATGAATAAAAATATGGGATGTTACATTTAAAAAAACAAAGTTCATGGTGTTTCCGGTGAAACCGGAAGTGATTTCGAAAATAAGAAATGCACATAAAATTTGTTTTTTTGAACCATAGAACATAGCCAAATTTCAAATTTTTCTATTCATAAATAAAAAAGTTATAGAGGTGACCGGGTTTTCATTTCCACCCGGTATATTAATAGATTTCTGATAATTGAGAAATAAAAAATGTTTGGGCTATGACCATTAGCTTGAAAGTTACAGCCATTTTAGTATCCCTAAAAAATGATAAATTTGCTATAATATTGAAAAAAAAAAAATTTCACCAATTTTTAGCTTTTTCCAATAAATTCAGGTTCGCTGATAACGATTCAAGCAATATTAGCTCGATCCGAGGCGCGATCCAACGCGAACTTTTAAGATACAACATATTGAAATATAGTAGGTATACAGGGTGTCTCATTTGACGTTGGACTGTATGGGTATCTTTATTATTATTGGAGATAGAAAGTCGGTTAAATGGACAAAGTAGTAAAGATTTTTTTCAATATTAATAATTCATTTTCAAAAAATTTGAATATCGCATCGTTCCAACGCTATCTTGAAAAAACAAGAAAATTTTCATAATATGGCTATAACTTCGTTATTTTCGGTAGTACCAAAAAAATTTTTTTGACTTGATACTGACAATTTTTGTGTACAATGCAGTAAAACAAATGGCAGCCATATTGGATTTACACATATTCGGAATTAGTGTATTTTTCTGAGTAATTTGATATATCATATGTAATATTTAAAGAAAATAGAAATAATTTTATTTTACTAACCAAAAATGGCCTTGAATAGATGTAAACTGTCAATACATATGTGTTAATATTTATTTTACATATAATATTTTAAATAGTTACATTTTTGTTATTGACAATTTATATCTCTTAAAGTCCAATGTTAGTTTGTAAAATCAAATAATTTTATTTTTTTTAAATATGACATATGGTGTACCAAATTACTCAGAAAAAAATACTGATTCCGAATATGTGTAAATCCAATATGGCTGCTATAAGAAAAAAATAAGTTTGGTTCATTTCCAGTCAATCCGTTAGCGAAAAAAAATATTCATTTGTTTTACTGCATTGTACACAAAAAAATGTCTGTTTATGTCAAAAAACTTTTTTGGTACCACAGAAAATAAAGAAGTTATAGTCATATTTTAAAAATCGCATTTTCTTGTTTTTTCAAGATAACGTTGGAACGATGCGATATTCAAATTTTTTGTAAATGAATTATTAATATTCCAAAAAATCTATTACTTTGTCCATTTAACCGACTTTCTGTCTCCAATAATAACAAAGATACCCATACAGTCCAATGACAAATGGGACACCCTGTATTTTCGAAAATTTCAAAAAAAAAATTCTTTCAAAAATATTCGAATTTCGAATAGGCTAGGATCATAGATTTCGGTCTGCTTATTACGGAGAAAAAACAATTTTTGGGCTACGACAAGTAGTTAAGAAGTTACAGCCATTTTAGTAGCCCAAAAAAATTTTGTTTCCCCCATCCCAAATATCTAAAAAGTGCAAGTGTAGTACTTGATCAAATGGAGCATTTTGATTGGCTGTGAATTTGATAAGTCATTAAAATTCAAAAAATTGTATCGACTATTGATTGTTGTTAAAATTATTTATAATACACTATAGCACCAAATATTATGATTTTTTTAAGAAGGACTCGATAAAACAGCACTTTCAGAAGGGAAGTCAATAAAATATGGATAACAATAGACAACTCAGGGGCTTTTCCAGTGCTGTACTTCAATATTAAAGCGTCGCGACATCACGTCTCATAAATCATGCAAAGCATTTAATAAATCTGTTTTATGCAATAAAACTGTAATCCTCATGCACGCATCGATTTTCCAAAAACTGCCTACTTCCGTTAGGAATTAACAGTTCCGCGAAAAAAGCTACTAGCTACAATCAATTTATTCAAATAAAATGTTTATCCACTCCATCCATGAACGATGTTGTAATGAGACAGGAAATTGAAGGGAGATTTTTCTGCTTTAGAGTAAACTTACGAGAATTTAATGTTATATATTTAGATTTACCACATGAATTTCCTTTAATGTAAGACCCTTTTTATTGAACTTTTCCGTTCTGTGATGTTTTCATTTCCACGTAATTGGATGTGATGTTTAGTATTTATAATTAAGTTATCAAGAATTTACAAGAAACTGCATTAATACTATTTTTCAAACATAAATTATTTATAGTTTATAGAAAAATGTACATAATAGTTTTATTTGGAAAAAAAGAAAATACTTTTTTCATTATAATAATGGCCTTAAGGCGGCGAAAAATCACCTACTTTTTCGCCAAGGCATAAAAAGTATACTCGTTCCAAGCCGCAAATGTACGAAGTGGTACGAACTTAAAAATATGACCATAGACTTAATTAACATAGAAATTACTACTTACCCAAGCAGAAACCAAAGTTGTGAAAATATTGTTAAAATATTATAATACAATTTTTAAAGATTTTGATAAGGTTGTGAAATCCATTCTTCATTTTAAATGAAACAACTTATGACTACCAATCAAATAGTTGACAATTTAATCGACTTAAATCGACCAGATATTGAATATACACATAAATTATTGATGCATTTGACAATATGAAAAAAATATCGATGGTGACTTTTTTACTTGAAAATTGTGCGCGTAATAAAACATTATATTGTGTTCAGAATGTTTGCTCAACATTGTTAACACATTAAAAGTATGTATTTGATACAATATTGTAATGAAATATGAACACAATATTTAGACTACAAACATTTCAGAATCTTTAACCCACGATACTAGAACAATATGGTCAGAATTTTATCACAATATTTCCCAAACATATTGTTACACAAATGTTTGTACAATATTTTCACAACAATTCCATACGATCTACAATATTTAAATGTTTCTACAATACTACCACGTTCCAACTATAATTTTTCTTTCTACGTGGGTATTGGCGTTTAAAAATACGTTTTTCTCCAAGGACCTTTTGTAAAATAAGAGTCTTCCTGTTGAAAGTTTAATTTTTTGTCAAATTTTTTCGTGTATTTGACAATATAATTTTACGTTTTATGAACTTTTAAAAAAATTAAAGTTTTATCAAAATTAGCAAGTTTAACTGTTGAAAATATAAATTTAGATTAGAAATATAATCTTTAAAAAAATGCTAGTTATTAATAATTATGTACGTAATAAACATGTTTTCTTAGGAATATGTTTTAAAAAATGAAGTTAAAAATAGCTCTTGGCGTTGGTCTAAAGTACTCATTTGCTAATATTGTTTGTTTATCAAGTAGATTATAGCAGGAAAAAATGAAATTAGGAAATATTTAATATATTTTTAATATGGGAAGTAGATTAAAGTGATTTACATTCCCCATATTCACTAAATTAGAGATTAGCGCAAACCAAAAAATGATATAAACGAAAAACTAATTACTGACGCTTGGAAAATAATTTCATGCATGCATGCACGCCGTTTTCAAATTACATTGTGAGAAATTAATAAGCAAAGACTGTCACGGTTTTTTAAGGCTTTTTGTCTGTTTAGGTGATGTTATTTATTATTTAAACATTTGCGTGTTTCCTGTGTAATTTATTAGTTTTTTATAGCTTAATTTATTTCAAAAAAGTTAGTACCTTTTTTGCAATGAAAAAATTATTAACATCCCACTCACTCATTTCAAACTGCATTAGTAATCTTTGAAAAGAATTTAATATGCATACAGATAAAAACCTTATTTAAAAAAAATTATTTATACCTACACTGCACGCCAAAATTAGCACATTATTCTAAATTATTGTTTTAAAGTAAGAAAAATTTGTTTTCATGAGTTTCTTGATATATATTCTTTTGTTTTGGATTCTTTATTATTGCCTATTGTTAAAAATGTAAGGCATATGTTGTTTTGTTAAGACAAAGCTCATAAAAGTTAACGTGAATTCGTGTAAATCTCAGTGTTAAGGTGATAGGGAGTCATTTATTGAAAAACCGATGTTTTTATCTTTCAAGAATTTTTTTAAAGTGTTTCGAATTGGAAACAAAAAAAATATTGAAATACCGAACTTAAGTAAAACTTGTACTTTTATATACACTTTTTGTTTTTCATGTATCTAGATTTATATAAGCGTAGTTTTGCAAAAATAAAAATATAAATACAGAAGTTTTTCTTGCAAAATTACACAAATATAGTTGTAGATACATAAATAACAAAAATTGCAAATGAATGTAAAATTCTTACTTTAGTTTGGTATTTCTTTATTTTTTTGACTTTCCAATTCGAAACACTTTAAAAAATTCATGAAAGATAAGTACGTCGTTTTTTTCAACATTTGACTCCCTATCATCTTAAGTTTTGCATGTTATTTTGCTTTTCATCACAATTTCGAATATCATAACGCATGTTTCGTCAAAATAAATCCTCAGTAGTTACAAAATCGAAATTTTTCTGAGGTAGATTGCGTACGAATAGTATCTTTTCACGAAGTAGGCTACACACAGTTTCAGATTGCACAGCGGTTTAATGTAAACCAATCTATAATATCTAGTGTACTAAGGCGATTTGCGGACTGGACATAATATAGGAAGACTAAAAGAGTTACAACCCCCAATCAAGACCGTTTTTGGAGAATTCGCACATTATGGCAAAGGTTCGTAACAAGTTATTTTTTGTATAATGAATTTGTGGACCGGTTCAACTTCAAAATAACCCAAAATACTAAAAGGAGAAGACTTGCACAACATTATCTAAGACTTTCAAGGGCAGGCACTGGTCTATTGCTCACCAGGCAACACGGAAAGCAAAGATTACATTTCGCTCATGAACATATTGGTTGAGAAAATGAGGATTGGACAAGAGTTTTGTTCTTGGATGAGTTTTGTCTTTACTCTGATGATAGGCGGAATAGAGTGTACAGAAGACCAGATGAAAGATACGCGCAGTGTATTAATATCGTTGGAACTGTAGGTTATGGTGGCGTGTCAGTTATGGTTTGAGCTGGAATAAATTGGAGGCTCATACCGACTTAGTGATCAATGATGGAGGACGTCTAACAGACATTCTTGAAGAACATGTGGTCCCATTTGCCTCATTTATTGGACAGAATTTCCTACTAATGCAAGATAATGGTGGGCCTCATGTAGATAGTGCAACAGCATCGACAAAAGGTCGGAATTCCTGCTTCCTGCCATGATTTGGCCACCAAGGAGTCCAGATCCCAATCCCTTTTAACATGTGTGGTACATTATATTATATGAATACTATCAAAACGACTTCCTAACCTACAAACACATTAGTATGATAGATCGTTTTCAGGTCGTAATTAATGCTAGAGGGGGAAATATTCGTTTCTAAGTTATGCTTTTCCATAGATTTAAATTTTTATCTTTGATTCTTTTTTTTCAATGCCACAATTTTTTGCTTGGAAATAAAAATTATTAACCAAGCTGCATCTTTGAAAATTAGATATGCAGCTTGTAAAATTTGAAAACGAAAAGTGAAAAGGAAGTTAAACGCAAAAATGCAAATCTGCGTTAATTTTGGAGCGCAGTGTATTACTGGTCTATTGCCTTTAAGTTGAAGACAAATTCTAAATAAAAACAGTTTATTGTATTATTTTACCAATAAAAATTTGTGGTGATTTCTTATATACAACTTTATTAAGATTATGCTACATGTTTTGGGTGTGAATAACCCATCATCAGGAAATCGTTGTAAGTTCTATCAAATTGTGCAAGAAAACCGCTCGCTTCTCTTTAACATTTTATAACAATTAAGGTCGTCAATGGAAACAGCATTAAACTTTCCGAACTATTAAACCTTTAAACTCCATTTACAATATGTACAATTGTATGACTATAAGCCAAAAGTTGTAAATAATCGAGCTATCTATCCCCCTGTACAAGAAATTTTCGAACTGGCTTGTTTTGCACAACATCAAAACTTCGATATAAAAAATGCCAATTAAAAACAAACTGATCATAATGCAAAGACAACAAAACAACGACGAGTTGCATAAATTAAATTGATTGGAATATGGTCCAGGATAATCAGTGAAAGAAAAGTCTGTATTATTTATTGTTTTTGTTTGACTGAAATACTCCTGTCGCAATCACTGGATTCAGAGGAAGATACTGACATTTTTGATTATATGTGGTAAACTGCTCTTAAAGTTAACTTTGGCCCAAATTTTGGAAAAATATAGTTTGATCTACTTACTGTTAGTCCCGCTCGAGGTCCCGCTGTTAGTAACCAACATTCATTTAACCCATATTTCAAGTATTTTAAGTAAACTATCTATCTATCTATCTAAACTAAGATCAAACTATGATTTTCCAAAATATGGGCCAAAGTTACCTTCAAGAGGATAATGGGTGTTTCGGTAGAGTCTTGTGTTTTTGATCATAAACGCTTTTCTTCGAAAGATTTTTTTAGTTTTCTTTTTGAGGTACAATGTAAAATCTTCAGGCTATATTTCTTTTAATTTTTGTCTGGGTGAAGTAAAAATTTTACTATATTCTTCAGAAAAACTACAACTTATTTTTGATTTTTTCAAAATTTATTTGGAAAAGGATACCCCAATGCATGTTTTGTATAAAATTCAAATCATAAATACAGTATTATAACATTTTTTAAAAATTCGGGGATTTTATTATACCGGGTGGAAATGAAACTAGGGCCACCCCTGGCATTTCTTTATTTATGGAAATAAAAAATTAAAATTTTAGTATATTATATGATCTAAGAAAACAAATCTTATAGATCGAATAAATTTTTAATTTTACTTCCGGTTTATCAGGAAATGGCATCCACTTTCTAAATTTAAATATAACCCCCTGTTTTTTTCTACGTAAAATCAAACATTGGTTAATTTTAAGTATGTTTATGACAAAAAAATATTTTTTTTCAAAACTTTAAGAAAAAAAATTTGTATTTTTTTTGGTAAAAAATTTGAGTAAAACCTACAAAAACTATTTTTAAACATACATATGGGATATCACAGTAACCGGAAAAAAATCCTCTATTTAATTAGGGGGTGGCCCTTATATCATCCCATTTAAAAAAGTAAAGATATTTCCAAAAAACGCTTCTTGAAGATTAAAAAAAATAATATCTCAAGAACGGTGAAATAAATTTTATAAATTACAATTTATTTTACGTATTTGTATTATTTAAAAATAGTTTTTGTAGGTTTTACTCAAATTTTTTACCAAAAAAAAATTCAACATTTTTTCTTAAAGTTTTGAAAAAGAAAATTTTTTTGTCATAAACATACTTAAAACTAACCAATGTTTGATTTTTCGTAGAAAAAATCAGGGAGTTACATTTAAAATAAGAAAGTGGGTGCCATTTCCTGATAAACCGGAAGTAAAATGAAAGATTTATTCGATCCATAAAATTTGTTTTCTTAGATCATATAAGATACTAAAATTCTAATTTTTTATTTTCATAAATAGAGAAATGCTAGGGGTGGCCCTAGTTTCATTTCCACCCGGTATATTTTTGGTCCCGTTGTCCATTCATATTTTTGACATAACGTTAGCTTGATTTTTGGTGTTTGTGTTCTCAGGTATTATGGTCGTATATGTTTTCAACAGTTTTTGCAATTTGACTCCTATATTTGCACATAAACTTTAAAACATAGACGTACAACTCGCTTAATTTTAGCATTTTCGCTTCATAAAATAGTTCTATTGTTGAGTACAGTTTTGCCCTTGATAACATTACCTTTAGGATCCATTTTTGTGCTGTAATTATAGTCTTTACTTGTGTTTCATATGTACCGCCCCAAATAATTATTCTGTACAATAGTGTGGATTCAACTAGTGCTTGGTATACTATTTTTAATGTTTTAAGTGGTAAGAAGCCTCTTAGATTATAAAAAGTATGTACTAGCTTTCGAACCTTTTTTGTCATCTAATCTGAGTGATTGTTCCATTTAAGTGAATTGTTTAGTATTAATCTTAGAAATTTGCATTGGTCAGTTTTCGGTATACGTTTTTCACAATTGCATTTATCTATGTTACATTTTGCGTGATATATCAGTTCAGTATATTTTGGTCGGCTTATGCTATTATTAGAAAAAGTCATATATTTGGTTTTGCTAAAGTTAAGTCTGAGTAAATTTGTGCCTAGCCAGCATTTTATTTTATACAGACCAATTTCTGCTATATTTTTTGTTTGTTGCCAGTTTTCACTATTGAAAATCTGCACCGTGTTCAGCATATGAGATGATTTCGCCCAGTATAACATTTCATTAATACAAAGGTTCTAATATTGTTCCTTGGGGGATACCATACATCATTTTTTGAGGACTAACATGGTTATTTATTTTTCTATATGAGGTTCGTTCTCTTAAATAATCTTCGAACAAAATATTTTCGATTTGTAAAAGTCACCAACTCTAAAAACGATATAAGGTTTAATAAATATGTGAAAAAGTAAGAAATTTTGGGATTTATAAAATGCAAATTTATCTTCGGGTTTACTTATCTCAATCATAGCAAAGTTAATGACATTTTGCAGAAAGGGGACGTTTTCTACCATGAGTGCTGTGTGCTGTAATTCGTCCTTAATAGAACCTTGAAAATTATTAGGTGTTATAAAAGAGAATTAACAAAAGCAGGTAATATTTTTGGGGAACCTACAACATCTTAATCCTTATTTTCTTGAAATAAAATTCCCTGAAGGCTTATGAATATTCAACCTTTATTTTTCGTTCGATAAATTTTATGATATCTATAAGATATAAAGGCTATGTGCCAAACAGCTAGTTTTATTGAAATTTTTTAACAAAAAGAGAATTTTTCACGAAGATTATTTTTTGTCCATAAAACTTTTATTCCTTGAAAAAGACGATTCAATCTTTACTACTTTAGCATGAATATCCTATATAAATTTAACAAAACTAATGGGGCACAAATTTTCATTTATCGTTTAAAAAAATATCACATTAAAATAAAAATTGGCCACCTAAGTCACCTTATTTTCAATTTTGTTTTTTTCAAAATTGTGCAAATATTTACGTCTATTCGAGCGTCTATTATCTAGTGAAGTGTGGAAAACGATCTACAAGGTTTCTTACAGTTTTGCACAGAATTGCACCTTTAATTTAAACTTATTCGTTATTAGACCTGAAAAAGCTTGCAATTTGTTTGATTATTTCTCAAAAAAACTATTCTCGAAATTATTGTATTAAGTATTAGATATTACCATATTCGAGACTATAAAAGAGTGAAACGATGAGTGAACTATCTTGATCATATGACGCGAATTATTACGGAATAACTGTAAAGGCGATAGCAGGCAATTAAAATGTAGTGTAAAAAAGGAATAGGTGCTATTATGTGGACTGGAATGTTCGCTTACGCATATGAATATTAAAATAATTTTAGTAGCTTCATTTGTTGCTCGCAAGATTTCACTTTTTGCTGTTTAAGGGCGCTACGTCACTAAAACGTTAAAGCTTTAATAAATAATTCATACAGTGCAGCCTTTCTGTATCTTTTTATTGTAAAAAGGAGTGTGCGTATGCGAAATTACTTTCCAAACCAAATTCATCATATTATAACAAACAAATATGCATAGCGATTATTAAATTATGATAAAAACTATGAGTCATTACATAAATTTTATGTTTCAAGTTGATAATTAAATTTTATGATTATTTTATGCACTGTTGGTTATGTGTACTTAAAACTTTTAATGTTTGAATTCTTTACCTGATCAGTTTCACTGAGAAATTATAGAATTCATTGTTTTAAAGTTTTTGTATGTACAAGTTACTTTTCGAGTGTTGGAATCCATCTTAGTAGTTCCTAGACCTATTCAAATTTTGAATACGTCAAATAAAGTAATTCAATCAAGGTTACCTTGTTATTTTTTCTTGTGCAACTGACAGAAAAATCAAAACACTTAAATAAAAATATTACAAAAAAACTGATTTTTTTGAATTTTTTCAATTCCATCTTCGTATATAATTGGGTACATAGATTTTTTAGTACAGGAAATCCAAGCTCTTGAATGAAATATGAAAGATATTTTGTTTGAAATGATGGTATCAGCATTTTTTATCTAAATTATTCCTTGTATAAAGATTTTATCGACTATCAATCAATTAAAATCCATGCTCATAATTAAATTATAAATGCATATTCATGCTTTCTAAAGTTATTAATTTTATTGGCTTTTCGAGCTAATAAGGGATCTCACTGTTGCGGCCAAATGCGGAACTAATGGCATGACGTCAGAAGTAGGTTCACATTGTCATCATGGTTGCGACATACCTTTCAGTTGTCACAGAGGTTACGCCGCTTTGCACTGGCATACATCTGACCTGATTTTTAGTGGGAGAAAATTAAATTGAATCGCTAGTTTCATTATTTTAACAGTTTGTTTATTTACACCTGTTGTATGAAAATTTTAATTAATTAAAATATTGACTTAATTTAGGTCAACCTGTATAATATTGTATGTTAAACAAGGCAAAAAATTAGTAATACTTTAAATTCTAAAAAAAGCAAATAATGATGGTTAAATTATTTAATAATATCCATTTAGAAACCTCCTTATTATTAAAATAAAAACAAAAAATAATGATAACGATTATTTTCTCCAATTAATAAAAAACCGTTTTAATGTAATTTTAATTAATTATCTCCTTCATTTTGGTTAATGACGTTATTATTTTAAGAATAATTACATCAACATTCGTTTTGAATTTGAAATAAAACCACTCACATTGATGAAGTCGCTCTCTAATCACTTCCAACTTTGACTCTAAAAATAAACGGCCGTAATAATCAATTAATTAATTACGCAATCTAGTACTTGTCCTAATAAAACCTTACTACAAAAAACACTGGTGAGTTGTTTAAGATAATTAAGATATCTTTTGTGTTTAGATTTGCATAAAGTTTTAATTAAATCAAAACCTGGATTTAATTAGTTTTTTTAGTTCGCTATTAATTCATCCGAGTATTTAAAGAGCTACTACAGTTGTTCGTTTAAAGTACAGTTAGTTTTTATGAAAATTTTTGTTAAAATATTTACTACTACTATAAAATCTTCAGGATTTACAGTATATCCCGTTCGTGGTAGATAAAACTTAAGAGTTAGAAGGTAGAACAATATCATTGTCAAAAAACCGAAACGGTAGAGGTTTATCATTTATAGTTTTGAAGTTACGGCGTTTTGAATTTTAGGTCACCTATTTTTGTTGCACATTAGTTCATCGGTAATAACAATATAAAAAATGTATGTGGAGATTAAAACAAATAGGGACCAAGCGACATTTTTAGAATACTGCTTCAGAATAATTCTGCAGTTCAACTATGTCGTTTCATGCCATAATCTCATGTTTCTAAAAATGTCGCTTGGTCTTTTTTTTGATCAGCCTGGTCCAATTAGTAATAACAAAACAACAGGTATCGTTGAAAAGATATTGAATACAAAATTCAGAAAGGAAAAAAAAATGGAAAATAATTTTTAGTTTTCAGTTTGTTAACAATTTCTTAAAATAAATCCAATTAAGGGGGTGTTTTTTCGTCTTCAAAAACCATATTATTTTCTCTACTATTGTCAAATTTTCTTCTTCAATTTCCGTCTACCCGTTTGTCACGAACTGCTCAAACATAGAATTTAACTGGTTTTAAATTTTATTTTATTTGATGATTTGTGTCTGTTTAATTATATATAAAAATAAAAATCGTAGCTTTTTCAAAATTTTTATAAATATATAGTCTGAAAAAGCTACGATTTTTATTTTTATATTTAAATTTTATGACATGTTTCTATTAATTTTGGATTATATTGGAATGGGTTTTTAGTTAAAATGAGTTCAAATAATCTAGACTAACAATTCTCATAAGGCCTTTTTGCTTCCTTGTTTAAGGAATCTGGTGCATGGCTCAATGCTCTTCCTGTTGCTTCTTTAGGGACATTACTTGATAATGATTCCTACAGAATAGCAATTGGTCTTCGTCTTGGTACTTCTCTGTGTATTCAACACAATTGTTCCTGTGGCTCTTCTATCAATGAGGACGGACTTCATGAATTAAGCTGTAGATTTAGTGCAGGAAGATTTCCTGGACAACATGAAGTAAATGATATTATTAAAAGAGACATTATCTTTCGCAAATATTCCTTCCATTTTGGAAACCCGAAGCTTGGGATTTTACTTGTGTCGATGCCATGGCTCCTTCTCATTTATCAAGTACTTCAATTTCTTCTAGAGCTGCATCATTAACTGGAGGAAAGATTAAAATTTCTAAATACAGAAATCTTGAAAAAAAATCGTTTTTTTCCAAGTTAGCATCGAAACTTTTGGAGTTTTTGGTCCTCTTAGTTTACGATTTATTAGTGAAATGAGAAAACAATTAGCAAATGTTACCAAGGAACCAAGATCCTCATCTTTTCTAAATCAGCGCATTAGTAGGTATTGCTTATTCAGAAGGGTAATGCTTTGGTACGCTTCCTAAAGGAAAATCTTTTGATGAACTTTTTTCAATTCCATATTCCGATGTTCAGAATAATTTTTCTTCCTATGGCTTGTCCTCTGCGAAGATAGAAGATGTTTATAATGTGTTATTTGATGGCTCCTTTGATCCTTCAAATGATAAATCAGTCTTTAAGTCTGACAATCAAGAACATAATATAGAAAACGTTTCTTCTAATTTTAATGCACATCAAATGAACGTCTCTATAGCTACAACATCACCTACAGGAATAAATAGACGTATGACCCTATTATTTACACTCAACGCTCAAGCTGTCAAAAAACCATACGATGATAAAGAACCCAGCCCAGTAGAGGATGATACTCTCCGAAAAAGAAACCAAAATCGAAACAACAAACTTCTAAATTGAATAAAAATTAAGACGTTCCAGGTTCTTTTAAAGTTTACAAAAATTTATAAATTTAGTACAGTGTGAAAAAATAAAAGATCTATACAAAAGTCAATATGTTCTAGTGGCCATCTAAAATCGAAATCTTCATCAAAGTCCATTCCTTTTAGATTTTTGTAAAAGGGTTTTGCGTCCAAAGGAATGAAACCCTAATATCTGATATTTTTTGTTAGAAAACTCTTTGCCGCTTGGTCATCATAGGAGCCTCAAATCTGACTTAAAGCCATATTGGTGATTGTCTTTTAATATTTTTTGTATCTGAACTTCTTAATATTTATGACTCTAGTCTTCATCCAACTTATTTTGTTTTTGTCACACTTTCAGTTTGTAATTTCATTTAGAAAAAAATCTACAGATATAATCATCTCTTTCCATTTCTATAATAGTAGCCATTTTTCCAAAGTGTATTCCTTCATTATAAACCCATAGTACCTTTTTATAAAAAAAAACAGATTTGTTGGAATGTTTCGTAAAGTGAATTGCATGTCATAAGTTAATGTTTGAATATTTTGATTTTCTTTTGACTTCTCAACATCACTTTGTGGCAATTCGATTTATAACCACATCTGTAGTTTTCCAGAAAGCTCTTTGAGTCTACTAATTTTTCCTTGATAATCTATTGTAGTACGGTTTATTTCCATCCTGCAACTTTTTTTTCTTTTAAAGGTGTGGCTTTCGAATTTCCTTTTTCTGCCCTTCTTTGGCCTTCCTGTTAATTCCTTGTAATTTTCTTCTTTGGGAGTATTAGAACCATTAAATTTAATATTCCTTTTAGATGCTCCACACTGAGATTGGCGATTGGGTCAAGGTGATTTTACTTTATGAAATTGAAATATTGGAGCTTGCTACTTTTCAGATTAATACTTCTGGAACTATATTATTTGGTGTCATAATCCCAATTTTCTAAAAGTGTCGCTTGGTCCCTTTTTGATAAGAATGGTCCATTTGTTCTACTTTATAACCTTGATGTGTTATCTAGCACGAATGGGACACCCTGTACATTTTCAAATTGAAAAATTAAAAAAATTACTTTTGAAAAAAATACAATTCTTACTTAAGTTTTTTTTAGAGGTGTTTGTTTTAATTTCAACTCCAGACACTCGTAAAAAATTCAACCGGCATTTAGCTTATCCTAAAATTTATTAATGAGAGTGCTTAAGATAATAATTTTTGATTTTTTATTAGAAAAGATTAGCGCAAGGCTAAGCGGATGTGAAATTTAAGTAGGTAGTAAGTAAATAAAAACATAAAAACGCTGAAAAGTAATCATTTAATTCTTGTTACTACTTAGCGAAAAGAAAAACAAAATTCAAACAATTTTAATGAGTACCTGTGAGGTCAGAAAGATGTTTACGGTATTTGATTTGCACGTTAATCACTCGTTAACTTAATATTTGTGGATATTTCTAGAATTATTTTTAGTAATTTTGTATAAATAGAGGCGAGTGAGTGTAATGGGCTGAGGCTAAAAATATAAAGTGAAGTGAGAAGGTTTAAAAGTTTTGTTTTCTAATTTTGGCGTGTGCCATTTAATTAAAAAGAATTGTGCATCCAGGTTGGATAAGATCATTCCGCAATACACTCTATTTTAGTGCACTTGAAATTAAATAATTCTCTAAGCTTGGTTTACATTTACAAGGCGTCCTAATTTCGTACAATTTAAACAAAATTACTACATAAAGTATTTGATAAAGACAAAACCAAAAAGTAAGAAATTTATACATTTTATTTTAAGCTCTTCATACTTTCGTCTGGATTTAAAGTTCCAGATGTGTCTTACTGTGAATTGACAAGTTAGTACAGGTTTAGACTTGTTAAAACCCCAAACTTGGGCTTCTAAGATATCGTAGTGATATTTGAATCGATGTACTACACAATTTTATTTAAAATTAATGAGTTTCTAGCAATTATCTAAATAGGATAATTTGCGGTTCCGTACATTTGCATTAAAACCATTTCGATAAAATGGTTTTATTGTTATAACCACTATTACAAGCATCACCGAACACAGATGTTCAAATGATCGCTAAATAAATTATACGAAGACCATTAATTTGTTTATAATCGTTACAATCCAATGAGCATTTATTACAATCGAAATCGTAACCAACCGCACGAAATTCATAACTTTACTATTTCTTATCAATAATTTAATCAATTGAAAAATAATTTCGTAAAATTGAAGCTTAAATTCAAGTGACACTTGAACTAAAAAAAATACTGTGGGAAATTTGGAATTTTTTTAGTTTAAGGGTCGCTTGAAGCTTGAACTGTGCACTAGGTTGTAAAAGGTTTAGTAGAAAATACCAAAACTATTTTGTGGATTTTGATAAAATATTTCACCTTTAAACACGCTATTATTTTCTTAAATTAAAGACCCTTATGCTTTCCTGAAATGAAACGATCAATATTAGGCTAACGCATGAGGGCCAGAAAATTAAGAATCGCTGTATGCTGGAAAACTGTATACATTGAGGGTAGTAGCATTATCGTGGAGTTAAGATGTAAACGAGGGGGATATTCCGTTTTACGACCCGGGGTAAAATAAGTAAAATTTACGGCATTAAACCCCGGTTTCTTTTTTGAAGTGTCTTTCTTTGTGACGAAATTAGCCGGCTAATTCAACGAGAAATGGCTCACAAAAATAAAGTTTCGCGGCTAATTTCATGCGGAAATCCGTAGTATTTCAAGGGCGAATTTAAAAACCGTTAAAAGCCTCTGAGTGCTTTGTAAATACTTAAGCGGTTATAAATTATGATATTCGCCCAAGTATTAAAAGTAAATAAAGACCTTCTTAAATCGTATACCTACTTTTATTACTTTATAATTTCCAGTTAGTTCCCAGAAATTTTACAAACCTCTTCCATTTGCTAATTTTTTATTTGACCAATTCTACACAAACATCTTCGTGGAAAAGGAATGATGTCATCTCAAATTTGATTTATTGCAAATATTTGATCATAGGTGTGTTTTAACCAAATTTTAATTGAGTCGCTTAAACAAATTATTTGTTCTCTTTTTAGTTTCATTGGAAAAAATGAAATAATGGTTGTATTCTTTTTACCAACTTTGCTCGAGCTAATTACATCCTATCTCATTTCCTCCAATGGAACGAAAGTTATTTGCTCGATCAAATCAGTCATGATACAGGGCGTTTCTAAATATCTGCTAAAAATGGAGGCGATTTTTTAACCCATTCAAAAATATATATTCGTGTCCAAAATAAAACAATAAACAAATTATGAAGTTAAATAACATTAGACCTAAACTTCGCACGATTTCTTCTGCAATTTCAAATTTATTTGTTTTATTGTTAAGTAGTGGGCATATTAAAAGATGTTCCATTTTTTTGTAATTCTTTAAACTTTAGGCTTTTCCAAATTACCCAATGTTTATTGGCACTAGGAGAAAGACATTTTTTAGGACTTACAGTAAGTTCCTACCTTTATCTCTTAGCGATTGTTGTGTGAAGTTTTTCTGTTGTTATTATTTTGTGAAAAAGAGTTGCGGAATGAAGAACTCGTTTATTCCTAGTATTCCCAATCTGAGATGTGAATTTTGGATTTTTTGAATACGATAGGAATTATACTCATCCAAAAAGTTGTGATAAATAGAATCATAATAATTTACCACAGAAAGAACCAAGGATTCACAAAGAATAGGTTTTGCCTTTTTTTTAGAAATTATGAATTTGAGTAAATTGTCTTTAATCCTAAGTAAGTCCTTTTCAGCTTCAGCTTTCCAAGCGTTTCCTAAGATATTTCCAGCTCTAAAGTAGATACGATCCCAGAAAAAGTAGACCAAGTACGATCTCGAAACTATAAATTCGCGTTTCCATGCAGTTTTCAAGTAGAATCACGAATCCAAACCCGATTCAATCTTCGATGGAAACGTAGCAAATGATAAGTTGGTGAGTTTCAGCAAAATTCTTTAGGTTTTACAGATCCAAATTTATTTGTTGAACAGCATTATTTAAGTTGTTCTTTTCAGAGGCCAGAAAGATTTGAGTCTGCATAAGAATGATACTCGCAAAATGGAAGATTTGAGGTGACTTGTATAGATAGATAGATAGATAGATAGATAGCGAATAGGAGCGCTCCAAGAAATGACCCGGGGGGGGGGGCACTTTTCAGAAATAGAGTATTTGATACGACGATTTTGATCAAATTTGGAACACACTCCAATTATTGCAGCAGGAATGTTTATTCTTTACTTTTGTCTTAGAATTGATGAAAGAATAGAGCTCCCTGATTTTTTCAGCAGATATTTAGGAACAACTAAATTTAATAATAATTAAAAAAATAAATTGATTTTGATTATATGTACATCAAAAATTATTCGTCTAAAATCAAATTGTACCAATAATTTTATTTAGAATATAAAACATTTTAGAATTGAAGGTTGTTTTATATGATGTTTAAAAACTATACATATAATTTTATTTGTTTATTCACGGATCCGTGTAGTAAATAATGATTGATGAATTTTTAATATATTACGTATGTTTGCTTGTAAACCGCATTCCAATAAAAGTAAACAAAGCCACAAACCCCAAAATTATTTATGATTGTAAAAATTGACTGAATTGAATATCAAACCAGTAATATTTTTTCGTGTTTCATTTATTTGCATAAGCATAAATGAGGATGTGTTTTATGCAAATTGTTTTAAAGAATTTAAATATCTTGATATAGTCTGGAGCTCATCTCTTACTACAATGTATTATTTATAAGCTATAAAAAGTATAAGGATGATATTTTATGTGTTATTATAAAATTTTGGTTATAAAAAGGACGAAATTTCTTCATTACTAAACCAACAACATGTAATTATAAAGATTGGCCACAAATATATCAAAATTATTAATGTAGGTACAATTTTTTAAATAAACTCGTGTTTTTCCTTTATCCCTGTCACACAAATGAGCTGGGATTTATTCTTACTAAAAATAACGTATGTTACTTCCGTGCAAAGTGAATTTATGTCCAAGTTTAATCAGAACCGGAGAAGTAATATCACAGTTCGTGGGTAGTTGCCTGACCAGTTAGGTAAAGTGGGAAGAGTTGCACGTGATCCTTTTTAAATAGCGTTTTCTTAATTTCGCACGGAAGCACCCAAAAATCTTGGACTTGAATCAAGTTCTGAAATCAAAATAAATATTTTCCGCTTCCACTCCTACGCTTATATAAGTGTCTCGTAAACCTTCCTCTTTGGGTTCAAATTAAGTTTGTAAATGACTTGTTTTTATGCCATATTTTATAGCAAGAACTTGCACCGGAGTTAATTGGTGGTGGGTAATTTGGATTTAACTGCAAATTGTCTTGGCTTTTATAATTATGCAGGGATTCATACATCAGTTTTAATGCTGGAAGGATTATTATTAACATTAACTTGTACTCAACTCATTTTAATGTGGCTTTTCTTTATTTTCCAAAAAAATTTAAACGCCCTTTAGGCGTGTCACCCATTACCTAGTCTGAATATACACGAGTTATTTAACCAATAATAAGCTTTTTTATCAAAATGAGTTGATAATTCATCAATCCAATTTATTTTTTGAATATTTCCAAAAACTGCTTAATATCAAGATTATTTGGTTTTTATAAAATTTCTTGAATCGCAAATAGAAATATCCTAAAGTTATCCTAAATAATAGTTTTTGTTTATTTAGGAATACGTCAGCTATAAGGTATTATATTAATATTCCTTTAAATGCTACAGGAAAAATAATTAGACCATCTGTGTTTGCCATTAGGCCATAAAAGATCTATAGAACATCTGCCTGATAGGTCGTTCTGCGAGAATTAAAGGCGATATTTATAGTGCCAGACCATTACTTTAAATCGTTTATCTATTGACGAATTCAATCCAGTTTTGCACAATTTGGCAATTAAAGGATTCAACACAAAAGTGACCCAGTAATTCGTTACTGTGTTGTTGAGTTTGAGTATGGGTAAAAATATTAGGTACCATTTCAAATTTTACTAGATAATTAAAAATGAAGGATAATTCGTTAAGAGTTAAGATTACAATTGAAGACCTTGGTGCAATGACCAGTCAAGTCCAAAGTTTAAAAGTTATGGGAAATCTAATTATAAGAATTTTCCAGACAATATCACATATTTAGGATCTCGTTTAGGATTAAGCAAATATTGTTTTAGCCATAGACGTTAGTGGTATACAGGGTGGTCACTCTTACGGTGCATACCATTGGGATCTTGTGAACCTAAAGAGTTACAAAGTTGCTTAAATGAGAAAAAAGTTGCCCCTTTTCAAACTCCTTTAGAATCTATTTAGAAATCCGAGATATCTTGCTCTAGTCCTAAAATATCATGAAAAATCTGAAATTTCGCATTTTCGTTTGCCTTCCATATTTTTGTAATCGCTTAACTTTTTCGATTGCAATTTGGCAGTTTTACATCATTTGACATTCTCTATGGATTGGTCTTAAGAAAAAAATTTTAGGTTAACTAGATTTCATTTATTTTAAACCAACTTTTGGATAGAGAAAAAAAAATACAATTTAAATGATGTAACACACATTGTTCTTTTATTTTAGATAAAAAAAAATTAAAAAAAATATTAATTATTTATTTAGAAAATCAAGTTGGCATAAAATAACAAATGAATAACTTTGTTATTTTATTTAAAAATAAACAATATTTATTTTATGCCAACTTGATTTTGTAAATAAAAATTTAATATTTTCTTCAATGTTTTTTTATCTAAAATATAAGAACAATGTATGTTACATCATGTAAATTGTTTTTTTTCTCTATCCAATGGTATAAAAATCAAATATCGCGCCCATAAGAAAATCAAAAGTTGGTTTAAAATAAATGAAATCTAGTTAACCTAAACATTTTTTCTTAAGACGAATTCATAGAGAATGTCAAATGATGTAAAACTGCCAAATTGCAATCGAAAAAGTTAAGCGATTACAAAAATATGGAAGGAAAACGAAAATGCGAAATTTCAGATTTTTCATATTTCAGGACCAAAGCAAGATATCTCGGATTTCTAAATAGATTCAAAAGGAGTTTGAAAAGGGGCAACTTTTTTCTAATTTAAGCAACTTTGTAACTCTGTAGGTTCACAAGATCCCAATGGTGTGCACCGTAAGAGTGACCACCCTGTATATAATTAACTATCTATAATATAAATGAAGAAACTGTTTCATATACTTGAATCAGTAGTTAGAAGAAATAAATGAATCCCATAATCATATTATGCATATTTCTCACTGTCACTCTCAAGATTCGACCTATTTTTTGGTCTTGCAACTAGATCTTTATAAAGTGGCATGTGCTCATCCAGAATACAATAACTTGTGCAAGTCAATGATCTTCTTGTTACTTTAGAGGGATTTTCGTAGAGCATACTTGTTGGGTTGATACATTCAGTTGAGGCTATTTTTTGGTTTCATCAGTAAAAAGGTGTAGGTACTGAATATTTCCATCAATAAATCTGATGTTGTAAGGTAGCCAACCAGTGAAGAATATATCCTTGTACTTTGAGATAGAAAACTTCGTGGATTTGTCTCTAGCTAATGAGTAATAAGGTCTTTTAAAGAACTTTTGCAATCCAAAATGTTCGCTGTAGTGACGGCTATTAAGAAATAAACATATCACCAACCATACTTAATGAAAAAACTAATAAACAGAATGAAGAAAGGAACAAACAGCGGACTCGTTTCCTTCTTCCAACTCATGGTTTTTGTGAACTCGTTGTATACTTGGGGAGTTGGTTTTCGCTTCCTTTTCTTTCCTCAGGTCGTGAGCCTTTCTTCCAACAAGTGTTTGTTGCGCAAATTCAAAATTCGAACTTTTTACGCCTATTCCCTTCTTCAAACTACCGATACACTTCATATTCTACATCAATCTCTTCTTTATTCTGTTCTTTAGTTTTTACTTCACCAAGTACCAAGTATTTATATACTAGGGTGTTTAGATCTTATGTACAGCTTTTTACATTCCTTTCTGTCTTTTTTTCTTTCAAGGAATGACTGTTTATAGTTTAAATCTTGCTTCATCGCATTGTTTTTGTATACCGAAAACCCCGTTTGTTCAATGTATGATGACAGATTTTGTCTTTTTTCAACAAATACAAAACGTGCATAAGGAACACAGAACAGAGAAAAGAAATCTGTCACCAAGCAACTTGGTCGATAGTTTCCGTCTACGAAAACAATCATCTAATAGCTTACAGACTTCCACCTCAGGACTTGTTCTATTTTTTTTTCACCAAGTATTTCCTCAACCAAGTTCACAAGGCCTATAAAAGACATCATTGCGCTCTGGATTTTATCGACTACTACACCAATCTATCGATGATTTCGAAAATATTGGTGTACCGAAGTTTTCAATTATGAAACTGTTGAGTTGAAATTTGTTGGCAAAAAAATATGAAAGTAGATTATCGGTTTGTAACCAACAACTTTTCTTGAAATTTATCCTAGATTTCTGACTAATATTGGGATCAAACCTTCACAGTGGAGCACAAATTAGCTACTTTTTGATGTATGATGATCTAATAAAAGACTTTAGAAATTCGAATCACGAGAAATACTAAACTCAGACAACTGAAACTGTTGTTTTTAGCTAAAGAACTATTTATATGGGCATAATTTGTTACCAAAATTTTGTTTCCAAATCGACTGCGCAATGTGCAGTTGCATCTGAGTCGATTTGGGAACAAAATTTTGGTTACAATTTATGCCCATGTAAATAGGCCTTAAGAAGCGTTGTTGCACTACTCAAAACAAAAAGCAGAGTTGATTGTTCGATTTTTTTCCACCTCGACCAAGTTCATAAGACCTATAAAAACATCATTATGCTCTGGACTTTACTGAGACCAATCGATTGGTGATAATCAAATTATTGGTGCCGGGCTGAAGTTACATTTAAATGCATTCATTTTTACATTTATATTTTTTTTATTAGAAAAAAAAAATGTAAGGGCTCAATTTTTTTATATTTTGTTACAAATACAGTAAGACTACATAAAAAGTTGTTTCAAAATGAATCAAAAAAATTAAAAAAGAATGAAAATAATCAGTCACTTTTTCACATTTAATTTTTTTATATTTTGTTAGAAATACAGTCCTTAGTAAAACGGCATAAGAAGTTTTTTTCAAATCAGACCAGGAGTCAAGAAATTAAAAAATAGTCACTTTTCCAGATTTTATTATTTTTTATCGAAAACAATTAATTGTAAGGGCTCAATTTTTTTTGTATTTTGTTACAGATACAATCCTTAGTAAAACATGGTAAAACTTAGTAAAAAGAGTTAAAATATTTAAAAATGAATGAAAATAATCAGTCACGTTTTCACATTTAATTTTTTTAATCGAAAACAAAAAATGTAAGGGCTAAATTTTTTTAAATTTTGTTACAAATACAGTCAGTAAAGAAAATAAAATCTGAAAAAAAGTGACTATTTTTTTTTTAATTTCTTGACTCCTGGTCTGATTGTAAAAAAAATTTTTATGCAGTTTTACTAAAGACTGTATCTGTAACAAAATATAAAAAATTGAGCCCTTACATTTTTTTTTGTTTTCGATAAAAAAAATAAAATCTGAAAAAGTGACTATTTTTTTTTAATTTCTTGACTCCTGGTCTGATTTTTAAAAACTTTTTATGCAGTTTTACTAAGGACTGTAATTTTAACAAAATATAAAAAAAAATGAGCCCTTACATTTTTTTTTCTAATAAAAAAAATATGAATGTAAAAATGAATGCATTTAAATGTAACTTCAGCCCGGTATTATTGGTTTACCATAAAAAATGGATTTAAGTAAAATAATGGACTTGGCAGATTATTGCACCGAAGTCTTTAATTTTGAAATTGTTGAGTTAAAAGTTGGTGTCAAAAAAAATTAAAAAAAATAATTTTAGCGGTTTGTAATCACTGTTCCTAAAATATATCCTGTATTTCTGACTAATTTTGTGAAGCACAATTAGGGTCTGATTGAATTTACTTTTTAATTTATGAAGATCTAATAAAAGGCTTTAAAAATTCTTATAACGAAAAATACTAAAGTCAGTGAAAATAGTAGATTTTTCAAAAAAAAATCGTTCTATTTTTAACAAATTGACCTATATTGAGCTAAACCATCGAAACACAAGTAAATCCATGTTCAATATTTTTAGAAAAAAGCTCATGCGTCTTTTTATCTACCCTGGAGACCCTAAAAAATATACGAGACTATTCGGAATAATTACAGCAAGGGAAAACCTTCACAATCTACCCTCTAAACATTAGGAGCTGTAAATAATCTATATGGTTTAATTTACACGGCACCTCTACCCAGAAGGGGGCAATCTAATCTACTAGATCTTGTTTTAATATTTTGTTTCAATATTCTTTACGACTTTTAATAATTACCTCTTTAAAATGAAACTTGTTCAAGTGGAGCAAAAAGTAATTAGGTTTTCTTTAAAAAACCTGCATTTAATATAATTTCCTCCGTCTTTCAAATATTTACAATAGAGGAAAGAAGAGAATGTAATTATTCTGAATAAGGTCTTTGTTAGAAATTATAGCAACTTTAAAAACGAGTAAAATTCAAAATAAAATACGCAAGAACAATCATTTTTTAATGTTTTGATTTTAATTACATAAAAATTTAAGAGCCTTCTAGAATTACTATTTTAAGAAAAGAAAACTCAAGCAGGTCTTTTTGCTGCTACCCACATACAAACCTGGGATATATTTTCTTTCATGTCTCACAAATTTTCTTGATATTTTAAGTAGCTTTTTCCGCCTTAAATGGGACTCCGGAGTTTTATAAACGTTTGTTTGATCGTAAAACGAACTCATTATTAACACTAGTTTTTTTTTTCTTCCTACAAGTTTACGTAGGTAATTTTTATCTTTCGATATAATAAATATTAAAATTTATGGTGCCGATATTACAAATTACAATACAACAAAACCGCGATTAAATATCCAATTATTGCAATGTATTTCAAGGCCGTGGCGAAAATAATTCAATTTAGTCAGCGTGTTTTGATACGAAATAACTAATTTAATATTTTTGTGAGGTAATGAGAGTTGTGAGTCGAGTAGGCATTTATCCAGGAACTTTATTCTTCGGATTTAAAACAAGCTTCAATCTAGCAATGTAAATATTTGTGCAAATTGGCCAATTTGCAGATGAACGCGATAATCAGGTTGTCGTAATTCGTAATGAAACACCTCTCGTTCCTGCCATTTTTAGAATCACCTAATGCCTTTGTGAATTGCAATCAGTAAAAAAGTTAGCGCAGGAAGTAATAAATGAGATTAGATTACATATTGCAGAAGTGTGAAGCACTGATTATAGAGTAGTGATTATATAATAAGTTTTACAAAATAAGCTATTTTACAGTTATTTTCATGAGCACATTTAAATTCTAAATATTTGATGAAGTAAAAAGTGTAAGTTATAATTATCGTCGCTTTGACTAGAAAAGCAAGGGCCTTTGGATTATCTGAAGCGCTCTTATCTCTAAGGTATTAAGCTGTGCGGAAAAAAATTCTATTTGCATTCTTTATTCTAGAGTGTCATTATTATCTTATTTCTTTCAGAACACTTGTTTCGCAATCCACAGGGGAATGTTATGGGGGAGAACAAGTTACTATACAGGTGAGTTTTAAAATTTTGAACTCATATTTAATATTAAACAGAAATCACTCTCCAAAAATATCACTTATGAAATTATTGTTGTTCAAATCGGGTCGGAAAATACCGCATCTGCTTGGATGACCAAGAAATCCAAACGAAACATCTGGTTTTAATCTTCTCCAGTTGAAATTTAGTAGACGAAGCTAATAAATATTTACAGTCATGTCAGTCAAGATGGATCAACCATTCAGAAATATAAACCAAGTGCATTAAACCAAAACGTGAATCCCTTGTAAATCAAATAACTTTTGAATAAAGCTCAAATAATTTAAATTTAGTAAATGTAGTAGATATTTTCAAGTAAGCAATGCTGAATATACAAGATATGTATATTTTTGGCTCATATTTTTCGTCACGAACCTTTTTGATAAACTAAATTTACAAAAGCCACGCGTGTGGAGAGTTGCAAGGAAAAAAAGCTTAATTTATTGATTTGATGCAAAAGATTCCTGTATGGTCATATTATTTCGAGGTAGTCGCTAACCCATTACAATCCTTCAGTGGGTGGCCTTACAACTTTTTCAAAATAATTCGGACAAATGACATTATTTACGACATCACCTTCGCCATAACTCGATGAGTTATTGCGTCAAAAGAATTTTCTTTATGGCGGCTTAAAAATTTTATCGCAGAAAAACACGGGTCCATTTCTCAACTTAAACGTTGCATTATTTTGAAATTAAAGTTTATTGCGAGTTTAATAATTTTTATTAGCATTTTCATCCTTGTGTGTGCTTTTTTTATTATTATGTTGTTAAATATAATAAATTTCATTAGTGTAGGTTGTTATAATAAGTACCATAATTTTAATGAGGTGTATTTTATGTAATTTAATAACATGGCGGTCACATATGGGTCGTATATTACTGCCCTCGCAATTCTCTTGACATGGGTTCATGCAGTTCAGTTTTATCAGCTCGTAAATAAATTTTGTGCCATCGGGTTGGTGATTATCATATCAAAATTAGAAATATTATAAACAACTGGCTTCTTTTTTCTTAAAACGTACCTACCATAAATTAAAAGTTTTAAAATTTGCGAGAAAACGTATGCCGTTATTTTATTTTAAATCTATTGTTATCTTTAATAAATGGACGTCATTGTTCTAGTTAATTCGCTGAGATAATATAATGGGTTGTATTTTATATGGTCTTTTTCTCGTATCATGACTAGATAACGAAAAAACAAGAAGAGTAATGGGTTATTAATTAGGAAACAAAAGAGGTTTTTGTTTTTAGTAACGTTATGGAAAGGTTTAAATAATTTATTAATAATTATGAGTTTAATGGTTTTTTAACACGCAGGAGATAAATCAAGCTTTAAACTACTGATAAAATTTAATAGTGTAACAAACCATGCTATAAAAGTACATCAATTAGAGAAATATTGTAGTTCAAAATTTCATCAAATTACTTGAAACTTTTGGTTGTTTAATATTCCAATTATCGAAGAATCAACCGAACAAATTTATCGTCTCTCTTTAGTAATGCTAGGAATTACATGTTTGGAATAATTATTTCATTAGAAATCAATAACGCAAGTGGTTAAATTATTAGGTAAATAATTGAATTTACAATGCATGAAAATATTAAATATCAAATGAAGCCCTAAAAACTAAATTTAATATTTTCAAGAGGTTAAATTTGCAAATAATGGATCAAATTTCATCCCTGAAGTGATTAATGGTATATGACAAAGTCAGACCGCCCTCATCCTGAGAGGTTATAATATTTAACCGTTCGAACTTAGATGAGGGGCTCATTCACATATGTATTATTGATTTCATAGAAGCTCCAAAATGTCCTCTTTGTTTTAGGACATTAATAAGGACTTAAATCGTATACAGGGCTATTTATTATACCTATTTCAATAGTACCAGAAATTGAATTTATTATTTTTTTCGCCAAAATTGACGTCAGAAGTAGGTCAGTGCAAAGCGGTGTAACGTCGGTGATCCGTGACAACGCTCAGCCCATAGCAACTAACCTGCTTTTGTCGTCATCCTTTTAGTTCCGTATCAGGCTACAAGAGGGAGACCACTTCGTTAGAGAAACGAATATTTTTTAAACTGTAAAAAATCAAAAACTTTTAGTTAAAGGTACCAAACATGACATTGGCGGATTCAGAATAATAGGACCTATCCATAGATAAAAGATCTATCAAATTAAAAAAAAATATACAGGGTGTATCATAATATGTGGGACAAAATTTACTAGTGGGTAGACGACATCAAAATAATGAAAACAGTTCCTATAAACATATCCCCGATTTCTTTTCTGAGCTGCAGTTCTTCAAGATGTTGAAAAAAAAGAGGTTTTTGATCATTTATTTCAGAACAGATCCTAGTAGATCATCTAAATTTTGTACAGTACTTAACTCACTTCTATGATTTTTTTCCTGACTTTTTGTTTGTTTTAAGTGGTACTTTAAGAGATATTCGGTGTTAAAAACAAAGGAAAAATTTTAAGCAATACGTTTTTATAAGATTTTTTTCCAAATATTCTTTAATCAAATTTACACAAATTAAAGATAGGCATGCATAGATATTTCTTGTAGAGCTTATTATTTTGCCGTAAAAATTGTAAACAAAGAATCCTATGTAATTTAGAAGTGGAATATTCACTTTTTATAAAATATAAATAAATAAAATTAATTATAAACAAAAATATGATCAATTTTGGCCCACATATTAAGATACAACCTGTATATACAGTGCGTTCCATTTGGAATAACAAAGTTTGACCAGTTTGATGTAGTTTAGGCAATTTAACGAACACCTTGTATAATAAGAATATGTACAAATAATGTTAGTTTATTTATTTTAATAAAATATTTTATTTGAAACATTTTTTGGAAGTCTTTTACGGTTTAATTTTTATTTATCAAACGAATGGGTTAAAAACGTTGATTATTAATCGAGAAATTATTGAGATTATTATACGCCTTTTATCAGTGTGTTCATTAAAATATTTTTTCTTTGATCGTTCAAGTTTTAATAATTGGAAAAAAATAATTTTTCCTCTGTTCCCGCATTTTTTCAAAGATCATTGCTGCCACCTGTCACTAGTGTCAAAATTAAAATATTTACCACCTCGAGTTTTACCGATCATACCCGAAATACGAATTTTAATTATGACTATTAATACAGAACCCTTTAATAAAAGTGTCATTTAAAGGTTTAGAAATCTATAAAATATTTATAAATGCATCTACAATGGATATGCATTTAAAATTATACAAATTTATGTTATTTAGGTTAAAAAACAAATTTTAAATCTAAATTGTCTTATCCTTCGTTGTTAATTTCAATTTCTGAGGGTATGATGTTACATAACCTCACTATTATAAAAAAGTATAGGGTCCATCAAGAGAACGGGAACACCTAAATATTTATTGAAACATATTGAATTAAAGAAAGTTTATTCGATTTAAACAAACTACTACTATTTAAACGTATTTTGAATATAAAGGGTAGTCATTTTATTAGTAATGCGGAACCTAACCTTCGTTTTAAATGCAACACCCTGTAGAAATCATTTTTTATAAACTCGTTGTGTATTTAAAGTTACGTTTATTTATTTTATTTATAATTTTAATTAGATTAATACCCAGATTCTGGTCAAATCATAAGTTTAAAGGCCTTTATCTACGACTATTGAATAACATGTTAATTACGTACCCATTTCTTATTAATTAATGACAATCATTACAATTTAGCCGTGTGTTATATCTCCATTTAAATCAAATGTCTCTCCATAACACACTACCTGCAACCAATCACGAGACAGCATTTTCAAAACATTTATCATAACAAACGGGCTGAAGTTGGCTAAAAACCGACCGGTAACGAGGTTACACGAATAGAATGTGACGGCGCCACCTTCACTTGCGTGCGCCGCTGTCAAAATAATTTCAATTTGAAATATAAAATTTTTAAAGAAAGTGATTCAAAGTGAATTTACAATTATATTATATTAATAAATAATAAATAAAATAATTAAAAACATATTTCTTAAAAAATATAATTACAAAAATAATAAAAAACGTGAGTACAGAATATTTAAAATGGATTCAGAAAATGAAAGTTGCACACCCCCAGAAATACTAGAAACTGCGCTAACAGCAACCCAAAATTTATTACCAAATAAATTAAAAGACAGGTATAATATAGCATACAGAGGCTTTATGGATTGGAGAAACATTAAAAATATAAGAAATATAATTAGGTGTCAGGTGATTTTAGAGGTTAAGTTGGGCTGTCAATTTTACGCCATAGAACAAAAATCTAGAGTAAACATAGGTGTTTAATGAAAATAGCGGCCAGCAAAATGACAATAATAGATAGGAAAATCTAAAAGTGAAATATCGTCGTAGATAAAGTATAGTATTCTACTCGCGATTAAATAGCCATTACTCACTCAGACCTTTTACGACACTCGCCTGCCGGCTCGTGTCGCAATTTCGGTCTTCGTGAGTAATGGCTATAATTACTCGCTCGTTGAATAATATACTATTAAATTTGTTATATGGGTTGTAATGGACAATTTCCATGGTTACCTTATTTGTTTCTATTTAAAGGCCTTTAAATTTGCCCCGAATCTGCCTATAAAACAATTTAAATTAACTTTATATTTAAACTTGTCATATACCTACTTTGTAAAAAATGTCATTAGAAATGTCATGAAAAGAGGGTGCCTGTAAAATCATTCATTAATAGGGGTCATAAATGAATGATTTTGTATACATTAAAATACAAATTAATAAACAATCAACGAAAAAAGTACTTATTGAGAGACTATCAATGAAACAAAAATATTAAGGTGTCCAAAGCTTGAATAACCCTGTACAGTTTTTAGTATACATTTTTGTCTTCAAATTTTGACCCTAAATCAAAAAATTAAGAAAAATTGAAAATAAATACGTAGTAATTTTTTTTAACTAACTATGTTATTTATTTGAAAACGCTCCTAGGTAAAATCATATAAAAATATCCAACAAAATCAGATACGAAAATGAAAAATTGGGAAAAATTCAAAAATCTTTTTCACCTTATATTTTTTTAATCGAAAACTAAAAATGTAAGGACGTAATATTGATATTTTATTGCTCATACAGTCCTTAGTAAAAACATACAAAACTTTTCTTTAAATTTTCACCCAAAATCGAACATTTTGAAAATCAACTGTACTTTTTTCAAAATTTCTTTAGTTTGTATTAGAAAAACAAACTTGAAAATTTGCATTTTTTTATAATTTGATGCACATACACACTCCTAACTAAAATCATACAAAAATATCCGTTAAAGGAAGACACTGAGATAAATTATTAAATAATTCGAAAATCACTTTCAACTTTTTTTCGAACACTTGTACATTTCTCAGTAAAATAATACAAAAATATCCTTTAGAATCAGACCTAAAACTAAAAGATTAAGAAGAATTAATAAATATTCTGTCGCTTTTTCAGATTATATTTTTTTATTCAAAAACAAATGAAAATCTAAGCGCGCAATAATTTTATATTTTATTACACATTTAGAACTTTGTAAATACATACAGAAATTATCTTTAAATTTTGGTGCAGCCGAATAAAATTAAGGGCGTTTTTTTATTATTTGATACACATACACTCCTTACTAGTAAAATTATACAAAAATATCCTTCAAAATGAGGTCCTTAGGCAAAACATTAAAAGTATTTCGAAAATTAAATTTTATTTTTTTATTAGATAACAAAAAAGTGTAAGGACACACTTTTTATATTTTATTATATACAATCGTTATTAAAATCTTCAAATTTTGTCCGTTTTTTTTTAATTTATTTGATACGCCACTTTAAAATTATACAATTTTGTTTCGATTTATAATTTCTTATTCAATTACCACAAAAAAGTACATGTGATAGATAAACTTGATAGAATTAGTGGTATTTCTGTAATTTATAATTTTATGGTCCAGTGTACTCCTGAAATCAAACTAATTTTTAAAATTTTAAACAAATTTCTATTAAATAAATAAAATTATAATTGATAACTTTTAGTTGATGCCGACATGTCAGAAACACTGTATTTCAAATATTATAAAAAAATGAATAGGGGCGGCCTTTTTGAAGTAGATTATAAAACGCAAAATTACTGACGTACCACCAATCCTATCAAAATTTCTGTGGTAAATTGAATGAAGATTTTAAAAATTCAAACAAAAAAGCCACAAGAAGTACTCACCTCTAAATTTTTATTAATTTTCAATCAGCCGATCCAGAGAAAATAATTAAAAAGTAAAAAGTTGACTTTTGAAAAAAAAATTTATATGGGCACGAAACCGTGACCACCATTTTATAAACACCCTAGCGTGTATTCAGCGACCGCGAAGAAAAGTTTAGAGACGTCGTTAATGTTAATCATGTGATTAAAAAATATTTTCGTAAAGACGTGAATAACTTTAACGACGTCTGTAAAATTTTCATCACGGTCGCTGAATATGCTCCTGTATTTTATTTCACAAAAAAAAATTTCAGATTACACTTTTAATTAATGTATTTTAATTAAATGATATAAAAAGGCATTTGTACTTATAAAGTACTCATATTTAACAACGTTTTGCAAACCTTAAGTATGCTCGAGTTGATGAATATTTGCTGAAGTGGTTTAAATACCTAGAAATTTTCTTGAAACTGCGCTGAAAATTTTCATTCGTTACATTTTCCACTTTCGGAAATTACTAAAAACTTTTATATGCAAATATTTCCACTGTTACTATTTAATGATAATTTTGGTGAAGAGAATTGTTAGTGATATTTCCAAACAACTTGTGGCTTCCCACTCGGGACTTCAATTACAACTTGAAAAATAAATAGTTAAAAACGACCTTTAATTTAGTAAAACCTAAGGCAAATATTATATTTCAAGAAAAACCTTTCGTCGTAAATGAAATAATAACTTAAAAACAAATTACGAAATTACTAACTACTTTAACTCAACTATAATTTTTAGTGATGAGGTCGTTATTTCTACATCATTTACTTTTAACGTATACACGTGATAAATAACTAGTAAGGATTTAAAAGACGTTGAAATTAATTAATCGCTACAGACGACATCTCCTTCAAGGATTCTTGGCAATTTGTTTTTCTATTCTTGGAGGAAGATCGATACAAGGGACATTAGGTGCTAAAATTTCTTCCTAAATCTCAACGCTCTGCTTTAGATTGCTTTGAATTGGATAAATTAGTCGGGTTTAATGTTTAGGAGAAAAGATATTGCACTAGATAATTACTGATCGACGTTTTTTATTTTCTTTGATTAATCTTGACTTGATTAAATTGAGCAATTGGGTATAAAAATACTGCAACGTTAACATAAAACAGTTGTTGTCATTTGAGTTTAAGTACCTTTTACGTTAACTAATATTTACTAATAACTTTGCTTGTTTTAGGAATGACATTAAATTCGAATAAAAATATTTCTTTGAATTCCTGTAGTAAATGACAGAAAGTTGTTGTAATTAATTAATGAGATTATAATATTAGCTATTAGTACAATAAAGTTAATTTACGTTTGTAAGGTTTTAATTAATACGAATTAATTATGAAAATATTTTTTAAAGGATATAATTTTAATTATAGTAATAATTTATTTTCACTTAAAACCTCATCCGCGTATTTATTACAGCAAGCAACTTTGTTTTAATGATGTTCGGAATATCTTTGATGCCAGTTCAAAAATGATAATTAAACATATGCAAATTCATAATTACAAGTATAATGTTGAACGTTTTGTCGTTTCAGTTCATAAACCTTATAATCCTGATGTCGGGGGCCGGGGAATTAGTTTCGTTTACATGATCAGGTGAGCGAGACCACATTTCGCTGATGTTATTTAATTAGCGGACGGATTCACACGCATCAAACTATTTCAATGTCTATAATCAATATATTAACGCAAGGTCGTTTTGTTTTCACGGCCACCTAACGGAAGGTCTTTAAGTTTCCTTACAAGTAATTAATTTCGTTTCAAATCCCAGCGAAATTACTGTGATGGTTATTAACTCGTTTTCTGGCTTTTACTAAACCACTTTGGAACAAGCAGAAAACATCATTTTGAGACCTTTTGTTTTCCTTGAAATATAGTTTCACTTAAATTTAAAACAATTAAACTTCTACTGAAGACTGAAGACTTTTTCAAGTTCCTGATTACTTATATTTTTGATATTTATATACAGGGTGATTCAGACCACCTGTGCCACCCATTTATCTCGAGAACGCGTTATCACACATCACTAAAATACAAAACTTAATTACCAAAGTGAACCTAAAGAATCTTATTTTTTTCGGGAACCAGAGGTAACTTTGATTTTTTAAATGGCAACATAGGTCGAGTTTTGTATGGTTTAATAGGTCTTTCAAAAACAAATAACTTTTATTAAAATATTTTTTTAATATTTTCCATACTTTAGAATTTATTAGAAAAACAAAAAAAAAATGTTAAAAAAGTAAATAATAATAATTATTACATATGTTGAAGAATTTTGTTGAAATATGGACAAGTATGATATTTAAAGTTGGTAAAACATTAGAATTTCTAGAAACTATTTATAAAGTTATAAAATTCTTCAAAATATGCAATAATTTTTATCTACATTTTTTTTACAATTTTTTTTTGTTTTTGAAATAAATTCTAAACTATGGAAAATATTAAAAAAATATTTTAATAAAAATCACAGTGATATCCGGTTCCGGATAGTTCCGGGTTGTTCCGGAAAAAAATAAGTTCACCAAAGGATTCTTTAGGTTCACTTTGGTAATTAAGTTTTTTATTTTAGTGATGTGCGATAAAACGTTCTCGAGATACCTTTAAGCGCACATTTTAAAAATATTTTAGTATTATACCGGGTGTCCATTCCAAGATGGCGGACCAAAGTTATGTTTTTTTTAAATGGAACACCCAGTATATTATGACATTTTTAGATTGCTTATAAAAAATAATTATACTTTGTATAAACTTTTATGGGTCTATCATCACTCGTTTTGCTGATAATTGCTATGTAAGCCATAAAAAGATCCATTTTTGAAAGATCACTGCTTTAAAACAGATGAATATTTTGGGTCAAAATTTTCTCAAAAATGTTTCAACATCGTGTAGTCTACAACTGTCATGTCAAATTTAAGTTTGTGATAATTTTTCATCAGAGTGCCTTATGAAACGCAAATTGAACAATTAAACGAAATTTTCAAAAGGAACACCCTGTATATTTTAACATCAATCGATATCATTTTTTACAAGCTTTCTATTGATATAATGATTGTATGGTCGCTTATCAATGGTTTGGGAGATATTAATGTCCAAACTGAAAAACAGTGAAAAATACACAAAATAGCATGAATTTTTTTAAGGTTTTTTTTTAATTTGCCTAATACTTAATTGTGTCTTTTTCTATTTTGCTTTTTTAATAATGTTTTTATATTATAGTAACAGTTTTTGTTGTTTTACAACACAAATAAAATCGAAACTTGCAATTATCAATTTTGGTTTCTAAATCTCAGTATATTTTGAAATTTTAACAATTAATGTTACCAAGAAATCCCTTATTTTGTTGAATATCATTTTTACGTTCTTTTCTGATAACCAGAAGCGGATTTCTTTTAGCTTCACCAAGCGTTTACAGCATATTATCCATTTCTTATTTAGAAGAGTTCATTATTTCGGTTTAGTTATTATCAAAAGTACAGAAAAAGGCGTTAAAACAAAATTCCACAAAATAAGGGTTTCCTTGGTAACATCAGTTGCTAAATTTTTAAAACATGCTGAGACTTAGAAAACCAAAATTGATAATTGCAAGTTTCGATTTTGTTTTTGTTGTGAAAGAAGAAAAACTACTATTGTAATAAAACAACATTATAAAAAAGCAAAATAGAGAAAGACAGAAATAAATATTAGGCAAATTAACAAAAAAATTCTCAACAAAATTCATCAAGAGGGCTATTTTGTGTATTTTTCAATGTTTCTCAGTTTGGATATTAATATCTCCTAAGCCATAGACATTCGACCATACAACCATTATATCAGTAGAAAGCTTGTTAAAAATGCCATCGAATGATATTAAAATATACAGGGTGTTCCATTTAAAAATTTCGTTTAATTGTTCAATTTGCGTTTCATAAGGCAGCCTGATAAAAAATTATCACGAACTTAAATTTGACATGACATTTAAAGACTAGACGATGTTGAAAAATTTTTGAGAAAATTTCAACCCAAAATGTTCATCTGTTTTAGAGCGGTGATTTTTCAAAAATGGATCTTTTTTTGGTTTAAATGGCAAATGTCAGCAAAACGAGTGATGATAGACCCATAAAAGTTTATACAAAGTATAATTATTTTTTTATAAGGAATCCAAAAATGTCATAATATACTGAGTGTTCCATTTAAAAAAACATAACTTTGGTCCGCCATCTTGGAATGGACTCCCGGTATATTACTAAAATATTTGTAAAATGTGCTCTTAAAGGTATTGTATATTCGAAAACCGCAAGCCGATATCTTTTTTCATTTTAGAGTAAAGTTACTTCCTCGCAGCGCTGGGACACCCTGTATATGATGTGGGGCCTTATTCTTAAAGCATACGACACAAGAAGGAAAGTTTTTTAGGAAAGTAGAAGCCGAGATATTCAAGAATAAGGCCTGTGATTGACATTTTTGATAAAGTAAACCAAGAAAGGGTACAAATCAATATTTTCAATTAACGTTTGTTTTAATTAAAAATAAAATTGAATGCGATTGTGTGTTGTTTTGTCTTCCGTTTCCAAAATCCGTTTTGTTCTGGTTGTCTTGTAAAATTTGGTCGGCATTGTCCGTGAAAGTGCGGTTTGATTTGCGGTAAAATCGTTTTGCTTTGTTTCGATTCTATTATTGTTTTGTATAAGTATTTAGATGCTATCAACTCGTCCTATACAAATATTCACAATATTAACTTTTCAAAACCAGCAATTGCAGATAAAAGGATTTTAATAGGCTGTTGTTCTTGTATAATGCCGTCATTAATTACCTCAACGTCCTTTACTAAATCCGTCATTAATAATAAAATTTATTTATCGTTAAAATTAGTTTAATATAACCTTATGTTATTTTAAATTAAAGTAAAATAGAAATATACCTACGTAGTTTTCATTTCTTAATTAAGATCAACAATGTTGGCTTTGCTTTACGACAAAGGTGTTGTGTAAGAAATAATTACACGTAAATTCCTAAATTGTAGGACAAGATAGGAAAGCAATGGCTACGAATAGTTTATGGAAATGATTTATATTCATGTGATAAACGAGCAATCAGACTCGAACGAAAGAAATGTCTTTGTTTAAATTATACAGCCCGTTGCATTTACAAAACACGCCTAAACATAATTAAAGTTAATCTTTGCGTTAAAATACTTCAAGGAATTTTATAGTGCAGCAGTTTTATTAGATAATAAATAAAAGGATTATCCACCAATATTTTTAAATTATATGAGCCATGCAGTGGTTTAAATTTATTTTGTGGTTTACAAGTATGCACTTATAATTTGCAGTAAAACAACTGGCATGAGTCAGGAAAAATACTACATGCATAATTGGAAATTTATTAACTTAGGATAAATTTTAATTTCTGGTCTTAATTCAATTATACAAACTTCCAAGCTCATTAATCATTCATGAATTGATCATGAAAATTATTAATCAGTTCGTAATTAAACAGGAACAATCACATTATTTTTTTTGAAAGTAGGTTTTGGGTTTCTTTTTGTAATTTTTCAGTTCAAAATTAGGTACCCAACAAGGGTGTAGCGTTTTAAATTAAAAATTTGAAAGATGATAATTTATAGTTGTAGTATAAAGAAATAAGAAAAAAATAAAAAAAAATCAAGGCTCTACGACTTTTTGTTAAAATCTTATGATTTTTTATACAAAATATGGAATTCTGATAGATGAGTAAATATGTATTAAGAAAAATTCATATTTCGCTTAATAATTAAAATTAAGAAATAAAAATTCGTACAGATAAGTTTGTAAAAATTATCGATATTATTTTATTAAAATTTTTAAAATTTAATTATTTTTTAAGGTACATTCCTAAAAATATTTTAATTTTGTTTTTGGGCTGTAAAATTTTTTTGGGGGTGTAGAGGGCAAGTGAAGCCCTAAATTTCATCCATTTTCTATTATCTTTCATTTGCAAGGTCGATTTTGAAAAAATTCGAAAAATAATTTTTTGAGATATTTTTAAGGTTTGAAATTTTTCATGGAAATCGATTTTTATTGTTTTTCTCGAAAACTATAAAAGTTAGCGATTTCAAATTTTTACCAAAGGTAAACACCATGGATAGACGCGTCTTAAGAAATATTTGATTAAAATCGGTTAAACAGTTTTTTTTTTTGGAAAAAATTTGCAAAGTTTTGGCAATATTTTGGAACAAATACGGGTCTGGACGACGGAATTTTAAGCTGAAAATTTAGATTTTCACGGAATTTGGTGGGGGAGGTGAAGGTGCAAATTTTAAGCTATTAATTATTATAATTTCCAGGGAAGACACGTTAGGATTACACCTGTTTTTCATTCACGAACAATGCAGAAGGAAAGCCAAAATTATTATTATTATTAATTTTGATAAGAAACAAGTGGCTGATAATAATATGTGCCTATTCTGAATACTCAACATCCCAAATTCTATTAAGAGATCACTGTACGAAATAAATCTATTCCATAACCGTGCTTGCACTGAAAGATGTATTTAAGAAATCTTTTATGTATCGTCTCAAGAACATTATGTACTTTTTTGAAGACCATATCACATATCATAGCAGATTAATCAAGTTTACTAACTTAGTACATAGGAGTTTCATAGTCTTTAAACTATCAGGGGAAAAAATATTTTTGCGTTTCAAGAGATTTAAAACAGTGATTTTTGAGTCGAAACACACCCCAAGGTATTTTATTTCAGTGACACTAGTTAGAGATACATTTTCTATTGACTTGCTTTCAATGATTGGATGTAATTTGTATAGGATAGACTACACACTTTTTTATGTTTACTGGAAGATAGTTCATAGAGCACCACAGATTAAACCTTATTAAGTTGTCTTTAAGGAATCTACAATCATTGGTTGATTCAATTGTTTGATAAAGTTTGATATGATTCGCATAGATGTCTATCGGGCAGTTCAGATGTCATTTACAAATAAAAGAAGAATGTCGGTCCAAGAGTTGAACCTTGAGGTCCCCACTAGTGATAGTAACAACCATTATATTCCACCGAGAGCCAATCAAAATCCCGACATATCAATATCCCGACAAGTCAAAATTTGTATAAGGTGTTTACTGGGTCACCCCATAATATGGAAAAGAAATGAATCGATTATACAATATATTTTTTATTTAATTATATGGGATCCTCCAATTACATTAAACTAAATTAAAATAATCTAATAAGCTCAAAGTTCCGGAGTTGTTTACAATAATTGTCAAAATTCGTTGATCTCTTTCGAAGTGCTGTATATCATTTCTAAAATGGCGCCTTATTCTACCATGCACGTAATTTTGTTCAAACCATTCGACCACCTCATGAGCTTCATGTAGAATTTGGGATATTTGGCGGCTTTATTGCATCAAATGTTTTGATATGTCGGTATTTTAAATTATCGGGATTTTGAATCATAGATAATAATAATAATAATCTGTCAACCCCGATTACTTTGAATCAGAGATATTTTGAAATGTAAGGATTTTGGTATGTTGGGATTTTCCCCATTCCACCACACCACCACTTGTTGTCTGTTAGCTAAATACGATTGTATTCTTTCCATCTTTTTCCATTAATTGCGAATTTGTAAAGTTTTTCTACAAACCCTTTCTGATCAATTCTATCGAATGCTTTTGATATATCAGTATTTATAATGTCTACTCGGCCTCCTACTTCTCTCTTGCCAGATTTAAAACGCGCAAGTCCAAGTAAATTGGTTGTATGGATCTTTTCGGCAAAGATGTTGAGATGGAGTAATGGCATTTTAACTTTTTAAAATATATACTTGTGTAGTATGCCTTCGAAAGCTTTTGAAAAATTACTTAGGACGATAATTTTTAGTTTTTGAATGCGACCCATTTTTAAATATTGGACAGATTCTTGTATGTTTCCATATTTCCAGAAATGTTCTTCTGTTTAGGATTAGATTAAAGATATGCATAAGAGAAGCAGAAAATATTGAATGTAAATCTTGTAGTAGCAATTCCGGAACCACCAAGTTTATTGAGTTAATTTTTAACTCCAGTTTCATTTACCAAATTGGCTCTGGTAGCCTTGAATAATTTGAAAAACTAGTTATAGTATCTTTGAGAGTATTAATTAAGGACCAGAACTTTTTACTGTCTCTTCTAGTTGGTAATTTTTCTTCACGATGAAAGATGAACGTGCATTGACAATCAATCTGTTTACTTTTGCTCTTGATTCTTGAAATTTGTTTTGTTTTATTATAGTTTGATATTTTAAATAGTGTTTCCTAATGCCGCTTTTCCACCAAATGGACTAGTCGAGTTTCAGTTTTGTCTCTAAATTTTGCAACTCGGGAAACAAAAACAAAACACAAATTTCCACTGAGCGGACAGAATATTGAATATTGTTGTAGTTTTTTTTTTGCTTCCAGTCATTTTCAAATGAGTTGTAACCAAGAAAGTGCAACTATGTTTCGGAAGGAAGATTCTTTGTTTCTGGGTCCATTGGGTCCGTCAAACTTTTATGATATCTGAAGGCATCTATCTTCAGTGGTTCACTTTATTTTTTGTTCAGACATATTCTACAAAATAATGAAAGAACACGCCACCAAAATACCAATTTGCAATTTCCACATAGCAGACTTGAGTTTTGACACATGTTGAAACCTGTGGAAGCTACCGCTTCCGAACGAGAAACCAAAAACACAACTGAAACATTCGCTAAACATGCAAGTTTGTGAAAAGTTGCAGTTTTGTTTCCACTTTCTCCGTTTGGTGGAAAACGGGCATAAGACTCCATTTCAATTGGATTTCACGAATTTCCTTGGTATACCAATTAGGATATCTTTTCTTGTTTATAATAGGTTTATTTTGCACAACATAATTATCAAGATAGTATAAGATAAAATTGCTTGTAGGCCATGATAATCCTAATAAAGACATAAGTCAAATTTCATATAGGACAACTAAGTCAAATTATAAGACTTATTACGGTCTTCAAAGTTAATTCTTTGTATGTGTTTTGTAGTTAGTTCAATGTGCAAAACTGGATGATGAAGTTCTTCTTTTGTTTAAAAGCCAGATCACGCAAAGTAATTATGAAGTTTAAGTATTGTGCTGGTTTAATTAATTAAATTCCATATTTAAAAAAAAAATCAGTATTAGAGCTGCTGAAAGTACCCCATTCGTTGTAAATTGTGACCAAGAGACATCAATGAAGAACAAATTTAGGTCCAAAAATTCATAGATCTGTTCCTCCGAACGCTATAGCAAAAGTTAACCTTATCGACTTAGTAATAAGGTATATGCTTAATTTATACCTTATGAGGAAAAATCCCAAGATATTACGGTAATTATAACAACTGGGGTTGTAAATTCGGAGGAAACGTCCCTCAGCCCAAAGTAATACTAATAATAATCTACTCTACTAATGCCTGAACGCTGCCAATAATCCTTTTCTACCTGCTTCAAATCCCGAGAGCAAAGACGTTCCACCCTTGCATAAAATATTTGCTTTATCGGTAGCTGTCTTAAAACAAGAGCAAAGACTTTGCTCTTTAAGATTTAAGATCCTTGAACTTGATGACTTGTCCTAGAAAAACGTTTTATAATAATGATTACCGCAAATAAATTATGATTATATTTTTGGAGTTGAAGTTGAAGATTTAATTTATATCTGTAATATTTTTGGATTATTACTTTTGAATGAATAATTCGTAAATACCGGAAAATGGAAGAAGAAATTATTTTCAATGTTGTTTTATCTTCCTGTATATAAATAGGAAATTATCTCGGGTATTGGTTGAAAGGTGAGGGATGTGGCAGGTAACCAAGCAACCCTCAAATGCAGGAAAACGAGGCAATGCCCGTAGTAATTAAGCAATTCGTGATAATAAATATCCAGCTATTTGGCGCCATATTCTGTTTGGTTTGGGATTTAATTGTTTTCTATAAAAGTTATAGTGCTGCATGGCCTTAAGGGATAAATCGAGTTGTCGTTAATGACTCGAGGGGAAACTCATTATTCTTTCAGGACAACAACCAGCAAGCGTAAATTCTGCCTACTTCGCTTCAACGAAAACTTTAGTTGCTGTTTTATTTTTATTTCTCTCAAGTCGAAAGATAAAACTTCATCAATTTAAAATTCCAAATGAAAAATAAGTAAGTTACCAATAAATTCAATTTTTAAATTAATAATTTACTTTAACAAAATTAAATTTTGTAATGTTGTATTTGTGCAGTAGAAAAATTTTATTGAAAAAATAGCAATATACTTCCCCTTTGATTAAAAATTATTATCAAGCATAATCGACACTTTTATGCTGGTTGAGTAAGAAAATTGAAATTGAAAAATCTTTTAAACAGCAAAGTATAACATTTTAGGCTACGTGTAGTTTCTGGGTAATTACCTAAAAATTAATCCCTAATATCAATTCCTCTCAGAGATAATTAGGGTCTGAAAATTTATAGATCTATTCCTCTCAACGCTAAAGCAAAAGTGAACCTTATCGACTTAGCAATAAGGTCTATGCTTAATTTAAACCTGCTAAAATCTTGAGAGGAAAAAAACCGAAAGGTTGGGGTAGTTATATATTTTTAATCTAAAACACCAAATTCATCATAAAAAATTATACTGGAATTTAATTTAACTATTTACGGAAATAATTAATGCAAAATTATTTTCATTTGTAAACACAATTATTATTAAAAAAAACTCTCTTTTTGCATAATTTATAGTAGACGGTTTACGAATACATATTTAATTTTTTGTCCTTCCATTTAAATTGAAACGCGGTATTCTTGCTCCCAACTCATTTCAATTTTTAATTTATATTTTGATTTGATTTCAATTATTCATATTCAATTGATGAAAATAATTTTTTACTAAAGCTTTCTACTAATTTATTAAAATTTTCAATTACTAAAAATCAGTTTTGTAGGAAATAAACAACTTTTTGCAACAAATTATCGAGTTCTGTGATTACTTGTTTATTTATTTAAGTCATCTGAATCGGAGTTAGCAATTTTTTGCATAAAGCTATTATTTTCACATCAGCTTATATTGTGCAAGGTATATGAAGTGGTTCAAAGCTGTAAGAAACTATTACGAAAAGCATGCGTAAAAGATGAGGTGCATTTATTTGCAACTTGTTGCAATTGAAACATTAAAATAGAAAAATTTATCCTCTGACCGTTTACGTGCCATTCTGACATGGACGAATGTGCACACGCCAAAACGAGTCTTCCTTGTGTTTATTTGGCGTAACCATGAAATAACCAACAACTTCCTAATGGAACTTTTATTGTTTATAAAAGTAGTTAAAGTAAGTACTTTAAATTTACTTGGGAAAGTATTAAGTAATCACAATTCCTATAGGGTCATCATTGCAAAGTTATTTCGTTATGATTGATGATATTTTTTTATCAATTTTAAAATTAGCTTTATTAAGTAATTCTATGGTTGAGTTACATTAGCCTTGATGTGTAATGTTTTGCATTGTTTTGTCAATTATTGTAAAGCTACTTGCTATAATGATCAATACCTAGCTACATATTATCCCAGTCAATGTTATGTAAGTCTAAAGATCTACAATTTAGATAGATTCAACGTTGGTTAAAATTGCTACTTTTCACATTTTTTCCACATGTTAGGAACGAAAAAATCTAGGCGTATAAATCGTTTTGTAAATTATATTAAATACCAGGTTCTTTAAATTTGGAGATGATTTTATGACGAATTAGTAGTAATATTGAAGTTCTTGATACAGAATTTTTTTTTGGTTTGTCAAAATCCACGACACAAGTCAGGCTATCATCTCACTCCTACTCAAGAGTCAGTCCTATACTTCTAGTGAGTAAGAGCGAGATAAAAAACTGACTTTTTCGTGACATGGACCATACATTTAATTTTCTTCTATATTTTTGTGTTGGAAATCTCTTTAAATGTATAACTGAAAATTTAGGAAACTTATGAATCTTAAGTATCATCATCAAGGGTTTCCTTTCTAGTCGAGGCACTAAGAAAGTTGAAAAGATCCAAGTGTATTGGAATCCCAAAATGGTTCAAATATTACTGAATAGTAACCACAGTGGGTGCATTTTAGAGTTGACTTAAAGCCTATAAAATATAGAACAAATCGTTGGATTTTAGATTTAAAGGACGTTGTATTCACCACCCAACCCGAAGAATCCTCTGATCATAATTCGTTAATTATACTTGTGCAAATGCGTTAAATAAAATTCCTTGCATTCTGGAAATGTTGTTGAAGTCATTGAACTAAAAATCTCTAGTGAGATATTCTATGAGATACTTTGTATTGGTGAGACATTGCATCATATAATTCATGAAACAAGTATTCCCAATATTTTTAAGCCATTTAGTCCCAATTGATTGATTATACTAGACCAGTTAGTTATTAACTACTTTCTCCTAATCCAAATTCATCTCGTCTGACGGGATAATAAAATTTTCGCATTCTAATTGATTTCGCTGAGAACTTTCAGTATCAGTCGAATTTTGGGAAATTGGTGATGTTATAGACTTGAACAATTCCTTGATTATTTCTTAAAATCTTAAAATATTAATCCAAAAATTGCCATCCTCGATTTTATCGAAGAACAAAAATAGTAGCTTTAGTAAGAACCGCAAACGCTCTTTAAATCGAAAATTTTTGAGATTAAAAGAACCTGTCTACCTTGCAAATTTGTATTCACGAATTTGTCTCAAAAATGATTACATTATTTAAATACCTTTAACGGTATCCATTTTCTCTATCAACGCAGATGAGCAATGGTTATAGAATCATCGTCGTTTATAACATTATTCATTTTGGTGAAAAATATGAAAAATGTACAGGAAAAAATTATCTATCCGATGGTAATAAATTAGCAATTCCATTAAAATCATATTTACCGCAAAATCATGTTTTATGCATTTTATAAACCCATAAATCACCTCGATTTCTTTCCTTCGAGAACTATAAATACGTATAAAATTGTTAAAAGCAAAGCTCGCGTTGATGCCATTAATTTCAGTCAAAACTTTTCTGTCCACTTTTCCCTCCAGATAAAGTTGAGATTAAAGAGGAGTATGACGAAGTTTTTTGATCACAACAAAATAAAATACAAGTGAGGCATTAATTTTGATGGAAATATTTTTATTAATCGGTATTAACCTTGAAGGTTGAAGAGTTCTTTAATATTCAATAGCATCATATTTTGTATTTCGCCCTCGTCTAGACAAAAGAATGATTTGCGTTCTGAGAATCTTTAATAAGCGGAAATAACGCTTTGTTTAAAGAACTAAATATTTTTAAATCCACCTTGTAATTTCGGACGTATTTTCTCTTTATATGTAGATTAAAGCAGCCCTGGGGGCACATATGCGCAAAATATTCAATAGAAGAATACATATTACAATTCGGTATAACTAGGATGGTTTGTCTTGTTTTGCATACTTTCTAAAATAACAGGCTTGCTCTTTTGGTTCAACCTGGCGAAATATGCCTACGATCTGTACAGGTTTTGAATGTGTAATGCGATTTATAATATATTAAATAATTTATTACAGGATTATTTATTCATATTAAGATTTTAATAGTTATTAAGGTGCGTGGTAAGTTTGAATGGAAAGAGGTGATTGGTTTTGGTTGTTGGAAAAGTAATATAATAAAATTTTTAAAACTAAGACATTTACGACATCTTACTCGAGATTAATGTCGTATGTTTCAATTCCCCCTACTGTAAATAAATTGGTGTTCTCATAAATGCACTATAGAAAATCTAATCTGACCGTTATATTTATTATGACCCTCATTTGGTTAATTATACCTATATGAGTTATGGAACGGCATTAGAAACTAAGAACGAAAGGCAGGATCGACTCATGTAAAAAGATTAAGTGTTATTATAATGCGATTTCATTGATTGCACTGTGTACTAGGAAGTTGGTTCAAGTGGCTACTTGTGGTTTTGAAAAATTAATACAGAAGCTGCTCGATACACGTTTTATTGCACAATTTTCATAATCGTTCCCGTATTAAATTTATTCAATGTAAATATTATAATCACGTTTTATTATGTCATATTATTATTTATCAAACTAGTTTATCTTCAGATATTTACATAAATTACTGGCAATTTCAATAATTGCAATTTCTATTTTTTGGGTAGATAGTTATTTTCTTCCTCAATTTACCTGACTCCCTAATCCGACATAAACCTCATTTCTAAACGAAAATTGCTAATGTTTTGTGTGAACTTGATAAGCTCCCAAAATCCAGGTAAATGAGAAGATAACCATGAGCTACCTTTCGTCCCAGAGACCCAATGTTTAATCAGTGATTCGACGAGGGTTGTATCGAAACTACATTTTTAAATGTTCAAAATAAACGTGTTTGTTTGTTTTAGACAGCCCTACATATTTAAAACTCGGCCTAAACAAACATTGTTTATCAATTGTGAACATGGAGGAAAATAAAACATAACTGTATTTGATAATAAAAACACTCTAATTTATAAAAACCATCAGCAATTCAGAGTGTACCAAACGAAAAGTGACCACAAATTATTTAAAAGCCAAAATTTATTCGAATAATATCAGCGATTTCGGAGATCAGATGCGGCTTCTTGCGGTCATTTAATAAATCTAGAAGTTCAGTAAGTGAATAATAATAATATGTAGATTTAGTAGGTATAGTAAAACGATAGAGAAAGGTGTTGTTTATATTTATAGATAGTGAATTATACAGGGTGTCCCACTTTTTTTAGATAGTAAATGTCATTCTGAACAAAAATTTTCCTATGAACTATTATGTTTTTTCTACTCCTTAAAAAGTTACTGCAATTTTAAAATTGATTTTCATGATTTTTGTGGAACACCCAGTATAATTTTCTTTCTTATTATATTTTTTTTATTTAAATCAATTATTATTTGGATTTTTTCTTTGCCAAATTGAATTTTTCGAACTTTATTGGATGCATTTAAAATAATTGGCTTAAAGGTATATAAAATCCAAAGCATACTTGATTTAAATAAAAGAAATTAAAATATAACGAAATTTATACAGGGTGTCCCACAAAAATCATAAAAATTGAAATTTTAAAATTGCTGTAACTTTTTGAGGAGTCGAAAAAAACATAATATGTAGTTCATAGGAAAATTTTTGTTTAGTATGACATTTATTATCTAAAACAAATTTTTCCTGGAAAAATAGTGGGACACCCTGTAGTTGTGCTGTAATCCTGTAAATTAATTTTAAAATAAAGACAAAGTAATAAATAAACCCGTCTTCCTACATTTTGTTACAAATTTATATTTAAATGGTGACTTTTAATATCCCCAAGTAATTTGTTCATAAGAAAATCCAAATTTCAAAGACGTTTTTACACTTAATTAAAAGATCAACATGAAAATTTGTACAGAATAAGATGTAATTGTAAAGAATATTGTAACAGCTCTAAATTTTTAATTATCCAAAAAAAATTTAACTTTTCTATAAGAATGAATACCCTAAAATTAGGCCTTAATCTTGGAAAAATGTAGTTTGATCTCCAGTTAGTTACCAACTTTAATTTAACACATATTCCAACTATTTTAAGTGTGTCTTTTAGTTAGTGTCAGAATACTCTAACTGGTAACTAACCGTAGATCAAATTATTTTTTCAAAACTTGGGTCTAAGTTACCCTTAAGAGTCAAAATTACCTCAATTGGGCATAAAAAAGCTGTTACAACATACTACTTGAAAAGTGGACAAATAATATATTACAATATTTTAACAAAGACCCTCAAAAAGTTAAATTTCAACATTAAAAAAAATAAAAAATAAGTGCTAATATTTCGGGTTGAGACCAGTTTTGTAGGATCCCGGGGGCCCATAGCAATTTTTGACCCCAAGTGCCAAATCTGTCCCCTGGCAAAATTGTCAAATATATGTATTTAAATCGACCGCAAAATTAATTCTAGAGCGCTTAGTTAATTTTTTATAAATTTTTAAAAATCACTTTACAGCTTCAAAAAGTAAAATAGTGCAATTTTTGCAAAATCTAAATTTTTTTATGTTCTTCTTGCAATTTTTCAACAAACTCGGGTTCATTTTTTTGAAGAATTCTCTAGTTTATTCAAATCGACCGCAGAACTAATTTTAGCTCACTTTTTTTTATAAATTTTTAAATATCATTTTACTGTTTCAATAAGTGAAATATTGCAATTTTTACAAAATCAGAATTTTCTAATTTACTCAAATCGACCATAAAATTAATTATAGCTCACTTGGTTTATTTTTTTATAAATTTTTAAAAAAACATTTCACAGCTTCAACAAGTAAAATAGTGCAATTTAAAAAAATCTCAATCTTTTTAATGTTTCCCTTGGATGTTTTCAACAAACTCGACTTAATTTTTTGCAGAATTCTCTAATTTATTCATATCGACTGTTAACTTAATTCTTAGTTATTTTTTTATAGTTTTTTAAAAATCATTTTACAACTTAAGTGAGTAAAATAGTGCAATATTTACAAAATTTCAGTTTTTTTAATGTTCCCCTTGGAATTTTTCAACAAACTCAGATTTATTTTTTTGCAGAATTCTCTAATTTATTTAAACCGGCCACAAAGTTATTTCCAGCTCACTTGGAACTGTTTGTATAAATTTTTAAAAATCATCTTACAGCTTCAACAAGAAAATAGTGAAATTTTTACATAATCTCAAGTTTTTTTAATGTTCTCATAGGAATTTTTCAACAAACTATGCTTTATTTTTTGCAGAATTCTCTAATTTATTCAAATCGACTGTAAACTTAATCCTAGCTGTCTTAGTTATTTTTTTATAGTTTTTTAAAAATCATTTTACAACTTAAGTAAGTAAAATAGTGCAATATTTACAAAATTTCAGTTTTTTTAATGTTCCCCTTGGACTTTTTCAACAAACTCAGATTTATTTTTTTGCAGAATTCTCTAATTTATTTAAATCAGCCACAAAGTTATTTCTAGCTCACTTGCATATTTTTTTATAATTTCTTAAAAATCATCTTACAGCTTCAACAAGAAAATAGTGCCATTTTTACACAATCTCAATTTTTTTAATGTTCTCATAGGAATTTTTCAACAACCTATGCTTTATTTTTTGCAGAATTCTCTAATTTATTCAAATCGACTGCAAACTTAATTCTAGCTCCCTTACTAATTTTTTTATAATTTTTTAAAAATCATTTTACAACTTAAGTAAGTAAAATAGTGCAATATTTAAAAAAATTCAGTTTTTTTATTGTTCCCCTTGGAATTTTACAACAAACTCAGATTTATTTTTTTGCAGAATTCTCTAATTTATTTAAATCGGCCACAAAGTTATTTCTAGCTAACTTGGATATTTTTTTATAAATTTTTAAAAATCATCTTACAGCTTCAACAAGAAAATAGTGCAATTTTTACATAATCTCAATTTTTTTATTGTTCTCATAGGAATTGTTCAACAAACTATGCTTTATTTTTTGCAGAATTTATTCAAATCAACCACAAAATTAATTCTGCCTTGCATATTTATTTTTTTATAAATTTTTAAAAATCATTGTACAACTTCAACAAGTAAAATAGTGTAATTTTTATAAAATCTTAATTTTGTTAATGTTCCCTTTAAATTTTTCAATAAACTCGGTTTAATTGTTTGCAATTTTTTTAAAATTTATTCTAATCCACCGCAAAATTAATTCTATCTCACGTGCTTATTCTTTGAAAGTCATCTTACAACTTAAACAAGTAAAATAGTGCAAATTTTTACAAAATCTTATTTTTGTTAAATGTTTGGAATTCCAGGATTTATTTCTGGCAGAACAGGGACGGATTTACGGTCTAATAGTACTGCTCTTTTTGGAACCCTCAAAAAGCCAATCTGCAACTTAAAATAAATATAAGTGTTAATATTTCGGGATTAGACCAGTTTTCTAGTATCCCAGAGTATGGGGGCAAATTTTGTCCAAGGTCCCCCAATAATAACGTTTGAAGTTAGAAGGCTAATTTTATGGAATTATTTAAAATTCAAAATAATTTTGGCTACTATTCATCAAAAGACGTTCTCCTAATCAACTAATAATACATAGATACACTCTTTTAGCAAATTCTAAAAGAAACATTTTAAAATAATGAACCAAAATATCGCTCCTGTAAATTACAGAGTATTCATGTTTTTGTTAACATTTTTCTACTTTTATATTAATGAGTAGCTCAACACATAATGTAAAAACACTTTAAAAAATCACATCCAAATTGATTCTTTGTTTAGTATTAATTTTCATTTTTCAGAAATAACGGTGCTTCCAAAATTGGTCCACTGCGTAATTTGCTTTTCATCAAGATGTTATTATTAAAAAACCCATAAAATAACAAACTCCCACATAAAACCATAAACAAAAAAATTGTATTATAAAAAGTAACTGTGCCGCAAAAATAAAGAAGCATTTTTATTATCTTTTAAAATTTGTAGGTACAAGCTCGTTTAAGTTAATGAAATCATCAGAACATTAATCAACAACATGTACCTAATTAAAAAAACTTTAATATCTTTACACATCGCCAAACTTTAAATGTTGTAATTAAAATTGTTGTTCTAACCTTGCAGAAAATGTAAATAAATTATTTTAGGTATTGTAGATTAAATTACTGAGTGGTAATCGTTTTTTCTTTATTATCTCCGAAGGTGCATATTAGTGTAACTTGGAATGGGTTATTTTTGTAGGCCAGTTATGTTTGCGCACAATTTTACATGCACATGGGTAGTAATTAAACGAGATCTCTTCGGATTAGTTTGTGGCCTTTAATACAACTGGAGCGGAGGAAAAACGTATTCTGAAGCCGCAAGTAGCAAGTAACATGGAAATTAAGAAGATAAATAAGCCTTTGTAACTTAAATACATGGTTATTTTATTACAAATTTATTTAAAGAATGTTAGATATTTAAAGCACACATTTAAGTGGTTTATTCATTGTTTTTTTTTTATTTTCAGCTGTTAACACTTAGCTATTAAATGATAGCAAACAAATTATTTACCCAACATTTAAGTATGTTGTATTGATAAATGTATCAAATACGCCTAAGCAATTTGTAAATATTAGCATTTTCACTATCAGTACTTTTTCGAAATTTTGTTTATTTAATGGAAATGCGCGTCTAGTATTTTTATATTACTGATCAAAACAATATTTAACCAAGTAATTAATTGTATATTCCAAAAATGGTGGTTTAATTCGACAGATGATCAACGAGGCAGTATAAATAAATTTCCGTTATAACATGTTAATTAAAACACCCATACTACAACATCACAGTTTTTGCGTTTTAATTTATTTAAAAAAATCGAATCATAGTATCGATAAAGCTCTAAAAGCACGGGAAGTAATTACTCGATAAATTTATTCCACGTCGTTTTTCCGAGCGGTTTGCTCTATCGCCACGATTACAGTAATTTATAAGGCATCATTGCACCTCGCGGCAAATTTGATGCAATTAAAAAAATTATTAAACAGAACGCTGATTATAATTGCGTTATTTTTATTTGCAGATGATTGTCTTACATGACCTTTTTTGAAGCCATCAACTGCTCCACAATGGGGAATTGCATGTGCTGTGCCCAGAAGCAACCCCGCCATCACCAACCTCAAGCGTTTATTGGTCTCAACCCTGGCTTAGACGGTAAGTTAATTAAAACGATAAACATGTGGGTTTTCGGTAATCGAATTACACAAATAATAAATTAGAACGTTTGTGGAAGTATTTAATATGAAGTAGGGGAAGTCGGGGCAAGTCCACACTAAAATTTGCAGAGTTCAAGTTTGAATTATTTAAAAAAATGATGTAGGCTAATTTTAGCTGGAATAATGAAAAAATTAGAGCTTATTATTTTGTTTTCCTTCAGGTATTCTTTATTGATTTTCTAAAAAAAATAATAAAACAAAAATTTTAATCTGAAGTTAAAGTATGTTGTGAGTTGTCTCGTTAGATATTTTATGTTTTTCTCCTACACACAAACAATGTTCATAATGTGGAAGTGAGAAAAAATCGTAGCCATAATATTGCAGTAAAACAAACTGCGGTTCTCGGTACGTTAGTAGTTCCAGAGGTAGACGTTTGTAATTCTTCCAAGTTGATTTCGATTAAGAGTTGATGTTTTCTATCTCTCTTTTACTTATAACTTATAAGACAATCCATATGGGTGTAAGAGAGACGAAAATCATTACCATGAAAATGTAGTCAACAATCCACCTTCACTGTATCTTAGGAGTTACAAACTTTCACCTCAGATGTGGAAGTCGGTAACCCAACCGAATTGATCTCGTTTGTGAGTTGACTTGTTAAGTATATCTGCCCCTCTCTTAGGCACAACAACGTTCATAAATTGGAAGCTGTGGTTACTTTAGACGTTACAGATTTCCACCTCTAAGGTGAAAGTCTATAACTCAACCGAGGAAACGATTTGATCACGGTTGTAAGTTGACTCATTAGGTATTTTCTGGCTTCCATCAACGACCATAACGAGGTAGCTAGCGTAGCTAGACAAAAGTCGTAACCATAGCAATGCAATAAACAATCCACAGTTCTTGGTACGTTAGACGTTGTAGAGGTGGAAGATTGAAACCTTATCCAGTTATTTTCTATCTCACTCTTACTCAAAAACAGTTAATATGAGTATAAGCGATACAAAACTCGTTAACATAGAAATGTAGTCAAGAATCCAACTTTTTCGGTACGTTGAGCTTTTTTTTTATTAACGCCTAGAGTGAGGTGTTGGCTGGTGGCCAAAAAACTATGAGGCCTATTGTATTTTTCCCCAGAGGAGGCATTCGAAAATTACATTCCGGGTTATTCCCTCCCCCTCCTTGCATATCCTGCATATGGTGTCTTCTTTCCATATGCCTATTTTGTGCAGGTGTTGTCGGAGTGAATGTCCTGTTATCACTCATGTCACTACCTTTAACTGCCCCCTGCTGAGGTGTAATGTTTCAGTAGCAAGTTTCTTAGACGGATTACGCATCATTTTTTGATGTGTTAGTGTTCACTTATTTGAGCCCTTCGTTCAAGTTATCGTTGTTTTGTCCAATCGTTAATTTACTCTCTGGCAGTGAATTTTGTAAATGCTATTTCTGGTCCATGGTCAGTATAGTTTTCTTCAGCACCTTTCTTTGCCAAGGCGTCTGCTTTCTCATTGCGTTTTATCCAGTTGTGCCCTGGCACCCATGCAAGGGTGACCTTGTTCTTATTTGCCAGGTTTTTAAGATCTTCAAGGCAGCTCCAGATTTGTTTGGATTTAATTTTGTGGCATCCTTTATAGCGGCTTGGTTGTCCGTTAAAATATGGATTTCACTATTTCTATAGACCCTCCTTATGTACGCAGACCGCTATTGCGTGTATTTCTGCTTGGAAAACCGAGGAAGAATTCCCCAATGCTATAGATAGTATTTTTGTCCACAAATTCCTGTTCCGGTACATCGGTCGGTTTTGGACCCATCTATGTACCATTTGAGCTCTTTTATTCGATCATGTTTGGCTTTTGTATTGCATTTACCTTCCTCCTTAAATAAATGTTACTATCCTCATGTCAGAGACAATGTTAATAACTTAAATATCATGCAGCTAGTAACATTTATGTTCACAGGCTAAAAGAAACATTTGATAACATTTTTGCTGCTAGCATGTTTGGCTATCAACAAGCTATTTCCACCTTTACAACGTTGTACACGAAAGTCTTTGTTACTTATATGCCAGATTTTTCCTCGCGAAATCCATGCTGGTATACTTTTGTACTTGGCCATATTTTTATTTATTTATTCCCATAGCGCTCAGCGAAAAACAATTCTCAAAAATCTCGGAAAACGTATACAAGACTGATACAAGTCGATTATTACTATGGCTCAAGGGGCAAAAGCCCCCCCCCCCCCCCAAGATCATAGATATGAGCCAAAGTATTAAAAAAAATTATTAAAAATTCCACTTTTGCTTATTTTCGTTCAATCTTTGAAATAAACCGTATAAGTATACCAACACTGATTTTTATTTAAATTGATATAGTTTTCTGTAAAATGGTACCTACCTTTCAAAGATATAAGCGAAAATATCAAGATTAATTTGTGTTTATTTTTTGAAAAAAGATCCATCAAAATAATTATTTGATGGTGATCTTATAACCTTAAGCCAAAGTGGCTTTGCTGTCCATTTTTTTTTTCATTTAAATTGACCTAATAGTTTATATACTATGCTACAATTTTAAAATAACTACATTTCTGTAGAAAATTATCCCTCCAAAAAACTGGGGTGTTCCGACCCTGAAAATCGTTTTTTTTAGATGAGTCTACTTTCTACGATATTATTCTCATCACTTTATTTTGGGATACACTGTAATTATTTTCAATTAACATTTTATGTCTCAAACATGGCGTAAGATCTCTCCATTACGGATCTTTCGGGGAATTGACCGAGATATGAAGAGACAACGTTTAAAATTCAATTAAGGTTTTTAAAATAAAAATTATAATTTTCCAAATGCATGCTAAAGAAATTGGAATTTCCAAATTTATCTCTTCATATTTCGGTCAATTGATCAAGAGGATTGTTTTAAATATTTTTCCGAGGATCTCCCGAAAGGTCTCCAGTCTCCAACAACGAACTCGAGAGCTCTTGCGCCATTTTCTAAACACCCTGTATATGTTTGCAAAATTAGACAAATAAGGTTAGGTTAATCAGGGTTTTTTTTTCAAAAATTTTCGGAATCTAGAAAAAATCGTCCAATTACGAGTTTTATCAATAATTTTGCCCTCCCCTGACTTGAGTAGATACCAAATGACCATGTTCCTGGAGGTTATTATGCACTTACCCAGGCTTATCATAATTATTACTACTATAAAATATGTAAAAATTTCTGGATAAAAATATTAATGCTCCAAATTTATTAAAAGCGTTCATGTGAATGTATTTGATTTGAGGATTTGCCAAAGGGATTTTTGCACACTTCGACACTTCCCCTATAATCCTTAAACCCGTGCTTTAGGCCCTATATAATACAATAAAAGTTCAAGTCACATCTTCATAGGATGTGTACTTAATATTTCTCTATGCTATTTATTTCACATATACAGGGTGTCCCAATAACATGTACATTTTTAATGTTAATTTCCGCAGTAGTTTTCAGATAAAATTGTCAAAAAAGTGGTATCTTTATGGGGGTTATTTCAAAAATATTAAGAATAAATTCTCATTAATTTTTTGAAAAAAAACTATATTTTTATTGTATCAAATTAATTTTTTGATGATAATTTTGTAACTTCAAACCAAAGTGGCATTAATTTACTTTACTTTACAATTTTTTTCAAATAGGTTATGAACTATAACAGAATTTCGAATTGACGAGATTTTCTGTGGGAACAAAATTCCAACCTTGACTATTAGGTTTTTTGTCGATGGAATTTCGTCTTACTTTCTACGATTTTCTTCTGATCACTTCTTTTTGGGACAGAAAATAGAGCATTATTGAGAAAACTTATTATTTTGTAATTCCTAAAAAATTAAGTTTAGAAATGCGGTATATGTTTTATACATCATAATTTAAATATTTTATTAATCACCAAAAAGTAGCAAATTTTTAGTGTGTAGAATTAAAATATTATTATAACAGAAAAATGAAGTGAAGTAAAATTGTTTTAAGATAAAATTCAAACTGAATATACCTACTATAAATAAGTGAGTTATGCAAATTGGTAAAAGTTTCATCGAATACTTAGAGCAACTTTGAATAGTTTATAACTTTATTTTCTAAGATAAAAATATGCAATCCCACATGTGGGAGTAATGCCATTTTCTTGTATTTTAGACAACTTGTTCACTTGTTGGTATTCACAACAAGTTTTACAGTTTAAAGAGCTGCCACTAACAGATTTGGGGTAAAAACCCTTGGAATTTCAATTTACAAACACCTACTATACATCAACTTTCAAAACAAAATACCGAAAAAAAATAAAATTGAATACTTATGGTAATTTATTATCACATTCGGTTTTTGTGGTGATGTAAAGTTAATTATATTTTCATTTTGAGCTTACGGTTTATTTTCTAAGCAATTTGATAATAATTACGTGTAGGAAATTACGAGATCGCAATCATTCGGAAATTAAATCAATAAGCAACTGCTTCTTGAAATTTCTCATCCATAAACTCAATCAATTCCCATCATATTCGTTTTCTTCTTAAATTAATCAATTCCTAATATTAAATTAATTAATTAAATATTGACTATTGTTAATTGATAACGTCAACAAATCAAATCCATTCCAAACATTTTTATGAACATACGCTTTTTGTTTAACTTAAGATTAATTGCTTTCACATAGATTTTACTTTCTAAAAAAATAGAATCTTGTAAATGTAGATGGAGTTCCCATCCACTTAATTGCTTTTATCTATAAATCACTCCAATTTTAGTGTTTTTTGTATTAAATCACTTATTTTCATCACATTAACGTAAATATGTTGCAAATTATTTTTAATTATTTAAAGTAAAAGTGACCGCGGTTGAAAAGAAAATCGATTAAATTTTATATTAATTTACTCATGTTAATTATTATCTAACATCTGTGAAAGAAGCTTTTGTTTTTTTCGTACTCTTAGAAATCCTAATGGAAAACGCATTATCACAATTGTGTCAAGACACAAGCCGGTTCATTGAAAAGCTACTTAAGGTTACTCTTTTAGTGTTTACAAGTTGCAAGAATAAATTATAGGAGTATGTAGGAGAACGAAATAAAATGCGGGAAGTAACTTCTTAAGTGATTTAAAAAATACACCAGCTTATCTCGAAGAAAGTAAGAACAAAGAAACGATTTATTTCTTTGTGGTTTTTTAAAGCTTTTTTATTTTAAATGTATTATTTGTCGTTATTTTAATACTTTCACATAAATTTTCTTAAAAAATGTAAAGGTGATAAAAAAATTACCAAGATTTTATTTTTTAATCATAATCATAACACGTAAGTGACAGTTCGTTTTTTTAATTATACAAGAGTTTTTTATTTATAATTTAATTAAAATTGTCTCTGAAATTTTAATTAAATTTCTGTCCATATTTTTAAGTGAAAAGCGAGAAGAATTTAATTTTTATGTATATAAAATAAATAAAGAATAAAAGTTTTTAGAGCATACCTACAATGTTTATGGAACGTCGATACTTCAATATAGTATATGGTTTATAATAAAAGATTTACCTTTGTGCAAATTAGTAGATTATGAGGCTAATGAGGCTATAATAAGCTCACACACCAGCTGCTCATCGGTTCCCATTGCTCTCACACAATGCAATTTTATTGCAAACAACTTTTTTACAACTGAATTATTAAAAAGAAATTTAGCGAAAAGATTTCCTTTCATTAATCCATTAAAAAGTTACTAATAAAATCAGCTTCATTAAAAATGAACGATTGAATGAACAGTCGCTTTGAAAAAGGATTGATTTTTTAATTAATTAAAATAAATCGTGATCAATTAACCAAGATAAATAAAGTGCAACTTTCTTCAATGAAAAATAATGTTATACAAAAAGCAATTGTCGTCTATAAAATCACAGACCGGCGAGATGTTAGGAATAAGTTTTCCAGCAATAAGTATTTTATATGTAATTCTCCATAAGAGGTTTTTTCTAAATAACTTCATTCCTTATCAATTCACAAAAGAAATAAATACACCAAATTAAAGCACAATTAAATCCCTACGGAGTGGTGGTACCCACTTTGCTTGTCCGTCCGGATTAAGTGTTTTATAGCACCCCAATCAAACCTCTACCACGTATTTTCAAATTTTTAAATATTAACCTACAAAAACAAATGATATGTCTATGGATAGCATTTTTCATGTAGATGACTATGGTATTAGTCACTTTGCTTGTCCGTGCCAGTTAATTGAGTAATTAAGAAAAAACACTATTTTTTCGAAATTTATGAAGTTTGAACGCTAATTTATTAACTCAGTATTATTGCATAAAAAAGTTAATTACACCAAAAAATCAGAAATTTAATTGTGATTACGATGGTATGTCACACTTTGCTTGTCCGTCTAGAATTAATTCGCTATTAGCCAGCAATAACTTTTAGAACGCCGCATATTTGTTTGGAGTTTGGCGTTCTAAAAGTTATTGCTGCCTTATAGCTAATTAATTATAGACGGACAAGCAAAGTGTCTTATACCGCCGTAATCACAATGAAATTTCTGATCTTTTGGTCTAATTAACTTTTTTATTCAACAATACTGCTTTAATAAATTAGCGTTCAAACTCCATAAATTTCGAAAAAAATGTGTTTTTTCTTAATTACTCAATTAATTGGCCCGGACAAGCAAAGTGACCAATACCATCGTTATCCAAATTAAAAATCCTGTTTCTGGACATATAAATCCTTTCTCTGAGTTAATTTTTAAAGTGTTTCCTTTGATTGACTTTCGCCGCATATTTGTTTGGAATTTGGCGTTCTAAAAGTTATTGCTGGCTAATAGCGAATTAATTATGGACGGACAAGCAAAGTGTGACATACCATCGTAATCACAATTAAATTTCTGATCTTTTGGTCTAATTAACGTTTTTATGCAATAATACTGCGTTAATAAATTAGCGTTCAACTTCATAAATTTCGCAAAAATAGTGTTTTTTGTTAATTACTTAATTGGCCCGGACAAGCAAAGTGACCAATACCATCGTTATCCAAATTAAAAATCCTGTCTCTGGACATATAAATTGTTTCTTTGAATTAATTATTAAACATTGTTTTCTTTGATTGACTTTCGCCGCATTTGGATTTGAATTTTCCGTTCTAAAAGTTATTGCTGGCTTATAGGTAATTAATTATGGACGGACAACCAAAGTGTGACATACCACCGTAATCACAATTAAATTTCTGATCTTTTGGTGTAATTAACTTTTTTTATGCAACAATACCGCGTTACTAAATTAGCGTTCAAACTTCATAAATGTCGAAAAATAGTGTATTTTGTTAATTAGTCATTTTATTGGCCCGGACAAGCAAAGTGACCAATACCATTGTTATCCAAGTTAAAAATGCTGTCTCTGGAGGTATAAATTGTTTCTCTGAGTTAATTATTAAAAAAGTGTTTCCTTAGATAGACTTTCGCCGCATATTTGTTTGGAATTTGGCGTTCTAAAAGTTATTGCTGGCTAATAGCGAATTAATTCTGGACGTACAAGCAAAGTGTGACATACCACCGTAATCACAATTAAATTTCTGATCTTTTGGTGTAATTAACTTTTTTTATGCAACAATACTGCGTTAATAAATTAGCGTTCAATCTTCATAAATTTCGAAAAAATATTGTTTTTTCTTAATTACTCAATTAATTGGCCCGGACAAGCAAAGTGACCAATATCATCGTCAACTACATGAAAAATGCTATCCATAGACATATTATTTGTTGTTGTAGGTTAATATTTAAAAAATTGAAAATACGTGGTAGAGGTTTGATTGGGGTGCTATAAAACATTTAATCGGGACGGATAAGCAAAGTGAGTACCACCACTCTGTAGGGATTTAATTGTGCTTTAATTTGGTGTATTTATTTCTTTTGTGAATTGATAAGGAAGGAAGTTATTTAGAAAAAAACTCTTATGGAGAATTACATGTAAAATACTTATTGCTGGAAAACTTATTCCTAACATCTCGCCGGTAAATTACAGTACGATTTTGAAAAGGTTTGTTTTGTAAATTCGACTTTTATTTATACAAATCCAAGAATGGATTTTCATGCATTTTTGTTGGTAGTTTATTTTCTGTAAATACCCAATTTTATTATTATGGTTCACTGAATTATCGGGATTTAAGATTAGTGAAGTTCTTTATTCGTTTCAAAAGTGAAAAGCGTGTGTTGGCACATGGGGTATCCAAATTGGACCTAAATTTAAGTGCGTCACCAGGGAAAGTTGACTTTGAGCGAATCACCCCTACGCAAGCAAAACACTTAAAAGTGTGAAGCAGCCCTCAAGGATCTCAAAATAATAAGAGAAAACTAGTTCTAATGAACTGCTTTGAATGAATTCTGGCTCCATGAGATCTCAAGTAATAATATATATAATTAAATTAAAAAAGGTGTAACTCTGGATAAAAAAATCCTTAATTCCTAGGTATATCCTGTAATACAACAATTTGATTTGATACAGACGGCTTAATTCATTTTAAATTGTTCATTTTCCTAAAATTATCCTATAATCTCTTCTGGAATTACTAGCATTTCAACCCTGTTAATGCAACATGTTAATCTCAAAAACTAAATCACATTTACATAACTGATAGTTATACTAAGCCTAAATAAGCTACAATTTTTTTGCAACGTTTAAAAGCCAGTTAAAATATTTTGTCTTGCGGGTAATTTAAAAGCAATAAGCACTTAGCACTTTAGTAAAACATTTCAATTAAAATTGCACCAACCGTGCAATTTCCGTCGTATGCGACGATAGAAATTGCAAAACAAACGCCTGTTGACCCAACAGGATGTGCAAAGCTGTTATTTAAAATAATTTTGGATTCGTAAAAATTAAAGATTTTATAAATATAAGGGCACTCATTTATTGATAATGTCTATAATTTATAAAATTTTAATCTAAAGGAAGTTGCTTCGAGTTTAAAGCAAGAAATAAATAAATACAGGCTTTTGATTTAAGATATACAGCATAATAAAGCAGTTTAGTTTTAATAAATTATAATTAAGTTAATCCTTTAACCTCTTTTTAAATATCAATTCACGTGAGATTAATATACATTCTTATTTTTTTTTTAAATTGGTCAATAATTAGTGTTTATCATCATCAGTACATACAGGCAAATAATTTATTCGTGATTGAAATAAAAAATCATCGAAATTGATCCCCGCAACAAGTACAATAGATCAAAATTTAAATTTCTACTTTGAACATTAAACACGAAAATGTTCTATGCACTTCAAAAACAACCCTTTGCTTTTAGCCATACCATAAAATTCTTTTGATATGCCTGCTTTACTTTTTGATTCCGCGGTTCAGTGAGCTGTTAATTTAAATTTTAATGTTTTTCTTTTGTTTCTAGGTAAGCTTTCAAATGTGTTGGAAACGAACCCTCGTTACACGCCAGATCCCCAACGTAGCCATGTCGACATTATCAGGACGAGACCTACGCCAACCAGGACGACAATTTCCCGCGGAAGGATCGTTGTCGCACTTTACAATTACATGGCTAGAGACGTGAGCGACGTGTCTTTCAAGAAAGGTGATCGCATGGAAGTGATTGACGACACCGATGGTGATTGGTGGACAGTCATTCACTTGGCTACAGGCGAAAAGGGTTTGATTCCTGGAAATTTCGTAGCCCAAGAATTAAGTGTGGAAAGTGAAGAGTAAGTGAAGAGAACTTACAACCAACCTTCATTTGTTGAATTTTTCGACTAATAAATTTCCTTCCTGTCTTTTTTCTTTCTCCACACCTGTTCCATCTTTATCGTTTCACCGCAATTTCCAGATAAAACTAGTTTGTAAAAAAAGGCCACTTTACTTGTCAACCCTTAACCCGAAAAGGCAATAACTTATTTCAATCGCTTTTTGTATTAAATCCGAAAAGATTTGCCAACACTTGAATGTTCAACTTTAAATTTACATCGCGTATTAGGAGCATTATATTAAAAACGGGGTAACCAAGCGGTTTTAAAAGACCTTAATAATGAATAAGGGTCTTAACACTTTATTTTCACCTCACGTATTATTCACATTAAACATTTCTAATAGCTTATAATTTTATTACATTATCCTTAACTCTTGTTAATCAAATACTAAAAAATTGTATGTACTTATGACTTAATTTTTATTGTTTCTAGCTGGTTTTTCGAAAATGTTTCTCGTAAAGAAGCCGATAAACTTCTTTTGTGCGAGGAAAATGCCAGAGGAACATTTTTGGTGCGTCCCTCTGAACACAATCCTCACGGATATTCACTATCAGTTAAAGACTGGGAAGAAATGCGAGGCTATCATGTAAAACATTACAAAATCAAACCTTTAGATAATGGAGGTTTTTATATATCAACCAACAAGACATTCCTTAGCCTTACAGAACTCGTTCAAGCATATTCTAGTAAGTAAAATTGTTTAGCAAATTATATACAGGGTGTTCCGTTGGTGGTTCACTAAACCTTAGGGTTAGAAACTATAGCAAATTTAAGCGACAAAAAATGATAAAAAGTAGGGGTCTATTTCTTTAGTTATGGAGCTACGGCTATTTTCAGAGCACGCAACTATTTGTTTTTACTTAAAAACACAAAACCTCTTTTGAAGACATTTTAAAAATACTTAAAACATATTTAGAAAATTTTTGATTTTTACATTTGTTGATTTAGAGAATCTAAAACATGAAAACTACATTTTTAATAACAAATTGTGGATATTTTATTTATAATACGCGTTTTTAGAGCTCGAATTTGTTTTCGCTTTCATAAAAATGAACGTCATATTTAATAACGTTTTAAAAATACAAAAAGTTATATAAAATCATTTGGATAATTACATTTTATAAATTGAAGAATCTGGGGGCTTATTCTTGGGCCGGTCGAGATCGTGTCGTCGACGAGACTACAAGGACAAACTCTTATTTTTTCATGTAAATGAAAAGAACAGAATGATAAAAGTCGTCGTCGATATCATGTCAACTGGTTCAAGAATAAGGCGTAAAGCGAACCAGCGCAAAACGACGTTTACGTTTACACCTATTTGAAAAACTGTGATCATGACTACTTCTGATACAAGTAACTTCAGAAGGCTTTACTAAGAGAAGGAACAGAGCTTCCTTGTGTGCTGAGAATATGAACAAGTTTCAGAAAATTAAAGAAAAAACACAACCGTAATGGTCTTATCTAGATAAAAATTTTCTCCTAGAAAAAAACTGAAAAAATTATTTTTTTTTTATTTTTTTTATTTTTTTCACTTTATGATTTTTTTTCAACATTTTAACAATTGCTTTTTAATAACTGTTATTACCTATTGAAAGAGGATGGTTTCCGCTTTTTATTTATAATTAATTAATAAACTCACATTGGTTAAGATGTAATTAGCGATTTTGTGATTTGTAATAAAAATCGGTGACCTAAAATTCAAAAGGTTACAGCTCTAAAACTAAAAAAGCTGGACCCCTCTTTTCTGGTTTTTTGTCGATTAAATTTGGTCTAGTTTCTAAGAAAATTACTTTGTGTTGCGTTATTAATTGTGTTTGTTTTTATTTTTTAGAAAATTCGTATGGTTTATGTCATGTTTTATCAAAACCCTGCCAGAAACCTCAACCACAGATGTGGGATTTGGGTCCTGCTTTCAGGGATGATTGGGAAATACCTCGTGATGAAATAAAATTAATAAAACGTTTAGGTAGAGGCAATTTTGGTGAAGTTTACTATGGTAAATGGCGTGATTCAATAGAAGTGGCTGTTAAAACTTTACGTGAAGGAACAATGTCGACCGCCGCATTTTTACAAGAAGCGGCAATTATGAAGAAGTTCCGTCATAAACGTTTGGTAGCACTTTATGCCGTTTGTAGTAAAGAAGAGCCGATCTACATTGTGCAGGAGTACATGCAGAAAGGAAGTTTGTTGGATTTCTTAAGAAAGGATGAGGGTAAAACTCTGGAATTTGAAGATCTTATTTATATCGCCTTCCAAGTTGCTTCCGGGATGGAATATTTGGAATCAAAGCAATTGATTCATAGAGATTTAGCAGCGCGTAATGTTTTAATAGGAGAAAATAACATTGCCAAGATTTGCGATTTTGGATTAGCAAGAGTGATAGAAGACAACGAATATTGTCCCAAGCAAGGATCAAGGTTCCCAGTTAAATGGACTGCTCCTGAAGCTATCGTTTATGGAAGGTTTTCAATAAAATCTGATGTATGGTCATATGGTATTTTACTTATGGAGTTATTTACATTTGGACAAGTACCTTATCCAGGAATGCACGGACGAGAAGTTATCGAACAAGTTGATAAAGGATACAGAATGCCAAAGCCAACAACACACTACTTACCTGATGATATTTATAAAATTATGCTGAACTGCTGGGATGCTAAACTGGAAAATAGACCCACCTTCGAATTCTTAACGCACTACTTTGAAGGTTTCAATGTTACTTCAGAAATACCATATAGAGAAGTTCCTGACTAAATTTTGTATTTTAATCAATGACAATGTACTTAAGGCTTATACTTTATAATAGAGTTTGGTCTCATTTTTTGATAATTTATAGACTAAACTCTTGATAGTACAATATCTAAGCCAGTGTTTCTGATAAATTTACTATTTTGAAAAAATCTTTGCTGTGGACCAAACTATTTTTACTGAAAAATATTTTCTGATCCTCAGCTTTTCTAATCTATTGTATTTTATACGAAAGAACATATGAGTAACAACTAAATCTCAGCGAATTTGTGAACTGATTTATACCAATTAGAATCAAATAAAGTGGAAATTTATGTATGTGATGTGAACCTATTGAATTTTATTTGTATAGTATAATTTAGTTATTATATAATTTATAATGAGATATATATATAATTAGCAATTACTTAGTGTGATTAATGAACAAAAATAAAATTCATTTTGGTGCAATTAAGTAATAAAAAAATATTTTTATGCAGGTTGTATTTTGTGGAGCTGACTTATTGGTTTTATTATTAAAACACTTCTCATTTCAATTCGTTTGAAAAATTTTCTTGTTTTTCCAAAATTCAATATCTAAACATCTTCAATAATAATTATTTTATTATGAACGAGTACAAAATACCCCCTGCATATTGAAGACTCCAAAAATATTTTATTAATATTATTTATGTTATATTGTGGTGTGCAAATGTGTTCGTGATTAACAGAATTTTTAGCATGATTGCTAAATTTCGTCCAAAATCACAAGGGTAAATTATAAATTCACCTTAGAATACCTTTTTATTGTATTTAAAGAATGCCATTGTTTAGTATAACAGTTTAAATTTCATAATCTCCATGATACTTTTGTACATAAAGGATTTCAAATAATAACATTGTGCTATTCTTATTTTTTTTTTTATTTAATTTAATACTTTTAAACATTAATAAGGAATTTATCTTGTCTTTGGGAACTTCCTTTTATCCTTAAATTCCTTCCAAAGTTTCGAATCCTTTTATTTAAATCTTTAAAACTCATTGGATTGTTTTTGCTATAAAGATTTAAGTAAATACCCAATAAAACTAAGAGACCAGAAGTTAAATACCTAAAAAAAGTAAGATTTAAAAAAATTATAATAAAGCAAAACCATTGGATATTTGTAATAATTATCATTTAATTAAGAGGATAGTCCGCCAAATGTTTGAAATGCGTACTCCTCGCTAGTAAAAATTGTTTTTTTGGTGTTTGTAATAAAAAATTTAACAAAAACGCTCTTGTATTGCCTTCAAATTGAATTTATTTTTCATATAGAATTTTTGTTGTTTAAGTTTAATAAATTATAGGTGCGTAATTTTTAAAAAAATGCGTTTTTATCATTTTTTCAAAATTACTCCCTTATAACAGACTATATACATCAAAAAAAAATTCTATATGATAAATAAATTCAATTTCAAGGCAAACCAAGAGCGTTTTTGTTAAATTTTTTATTATAAACACCAAAAAATCAATTTTTACTAGCGAGGAGTACGCATTTCAAACATTTGGCGGACTATCCTCTTAAATACTTACTGAAAAACGAATGGTTTGCTAAAGAAAACAAATGATATAATAATAGTCACAGCCTTTCTACATGTCGTTACTGTTACTGCCACAAATGCTCCACATGTACGAACTAAAGTTAAAACCACTTGCATTCCGAAATATCCAGATAATGAAAAGATAAAAGCATAGCCATATTTAATGAAAGAGTCCTAAAAACAATTTAATTAGATTTAAAAATGAGCAATTTTAAACAAACTACTGTTGTGAAAAATTTTAATCCATCGACTAAATCCCCGGTAAACAACATAACACAACTTATATAAAAAAATCCAATGGAGTATGAATATAAAATTATTTCAGCGTTGCTAGCACCAGAAGACTTCATCGACTTTTCTTGGACGTTTCCAATAACTGCATCACAGATCAATGCCATTGATATCATAATCACTCCACTTGGATGAAAAATTGGAGAAACCTTAGAGTCGGCTAAAAATTAAAAGGACATTAAAATCGCAATTTTTATGAGAGTTACTCCATATTCTGCAATAAATTCAATTGAATTACCTAGTATAAAAAGTGTTAGTCCAATACACATCAAACTTGCAGCAATAAAATCCAAAGGTCCGTACCTTTTGCCCTGGATCAGTATACTGCCAATCAGGACAGGTATTAATTTGCAACATTTGAAGATTACTTGGGTCGGGTAGTTAAGGTGACCTAAAGAAGCATTGGAAAAACCGATTGTGCCTAAGGTTAGTAGGGCTAGAAGAAAATAGGTTTTTAACGGAATTCTAAAAGAAATAAATTTATTTTATCCATTAAGTTCTTAATAATTTGTAGTTATTTATTTTTAAAAAACATTTAATAATCAATTAGTCAGATCCTTACACCCTATTAAAAAAGCTTTTGTTGTTTTTTGCCTCTATCGGTGGGAAAATTAGTTAGTAATGAAATGGTTTTTCATAGTATTGTTTTATAATAATTTTATACCATCTAATAATTCAGCAAATATTTTATCCCAGTTTAAAATGGGAGTATATCGGAAAATATTAGTTTTTTAAAATACCTCGTGTTAAAAATTTAAGGGCTAAAATCTTTCTTTATCTTTTTCAAGCTTTAGTTTATAATTAAAGTGTAATATAAACTTGTATAAAAGAGATTAATTATGAATGTAGTGTATTAATGTCTTAATTTCAAATTTTCTTTGAATAGGGCATCCATCTGTGCCTCTACAGTTTTTAACGACTTTTTCAACTGTTCATGATGGATTTATAAGTTTATAATACAACTTTATTCTTTACGTACATGAAAAAAAAAGGAAATATTAAGAAAATTATTTCTTAAACTTGGAAATTGCTGTAGTTTTGAAAATAAGAATAATTTTTTTTAAGTTAAATTAAGCCAGTTAAACACTGGTATTTTAGCATGAAGCTGTGTTTTAAGCATGTATATAGCATACTTTTCTTAATTTAATCCAGGAAACTATCTTCGATGGAGGTTCTTTGTCGAGAATTTCATATTGTGTTATTTTTCACCTATATTTATGCTGACATTCGCAATTTAAAAGTCGGTGTTTATCAATAATAGATTCATCATTAAAAACGCAAACACTACCTTTTAATGATTTTTCATTATTTGGTCTGTCTGTTTTGCAAACAGGATTTACATCTTTATATTAGTATTTTACTGATGAATTGAGATTGTCAATTGTTTTATCATAAATTATTTTTGTAATTTCCAACTCCACAAGTATTATAGTGATCGGAGTACCTTCTTCTTCCATCAGATTATTTCCAATCAATGTGATTGAGTTTAATTGCTCCTCAGTTGCCATTCGAAGGTGATATTGATATTTTCTTGATAAATCTTCAGAGCAAGAAGTACATAGGAATTTTAATTTCTAACTTAAGGCGGCAGTGAGTGAAATATTGAAAAACCGATGTTTTTATCTTTCCTGAATTTCTTTAAAGTGTTTCAAATTGGAAACTAAAAAAATAATTAAATACCGAACTTGAGTAAGAATTATACTTTTATATCCAATTTTTATTTTTCATATATCTAGATTTATATGAGCATATTTTTGCAAAAATAAAAATATAAATATAGAAGTTTTTCTTGTAAAATTACACAAATGTAATTGTAGATATATAAATAACAAAAATTATAAATAAAAGTAAAATTCTTATTTTAGTTTGGTATTTTCTTATTCTTTTGACTTTTCAATTCGAAAAACTTTGAAAAAAATCGTTTTATCCCGTACACTCTGGACACCATTTGAAATAACACTGGTCAAAAAGAACGACCTGCTTATTTGGAACTTTGCATTTGCTGCAGACATAAACCATTTTAACTGTTTAAATTTTAATTTATTTTCCTTAAAGAACACTCGCGCTTGCGTATACAGGGTGGTCCGTTTAACTTGAGACAAATAAATATCTAATAAACTAAAAGCTCAGAAAAAAATGTGTGAAATAAAAATTGTTAGGTTTAAATGGGGGAAAATAAAGAACATGAATTTTTTCGTAAAGCGTCATTAAAGTACGGTCCTCTGTGACGTTTGACAGGCTTTAATATGTCACTTTTTATGTTCGTTGATTCTATGGTCACTTTGTACTGCCTAGGAGTAGAAATTACTACTTTTCACTGACAAGGAATAAAAGGGCAGAGTAGAAATGAATTTTAGGCAAGTCAATATACACTAACATTGTATTGTGTGTTGTATGTAAATTAAGTGTCAAATTTTAAAATTATTTATTATATTACTATTTTAAAAATTTCGACGTTTGAAGAAAAAATAGCATGTTTTATTTGGAGTTCTTTTACTCCTAATAAAACAATATATTTTTTATAAAAATTATTTAAATTTTGCTGGAAAAATATAAATTATATAATATACAGGGTGTCTCACTTTTTTCCAGCAAAATTTTTTTTGATAGTAAATGTCATTCTGAACAAAAAATTTCCTATGAACTATTATGTTTTTTCGACTCCTTAAAAAGTTACAGCAATTTCAAAATTGATAAATTTTCATGATTTTTGTGGAACACCCTGTATAATATTTTTTCTTATTATATTTATTTATTTAAATCAATTATTATTTAGATTTTTTCTTTGCCAAATTGGGTTTTTGAATATAATTGACTTTTTTTAAAATAAGTAAAGGACGAGGTTAAATTTCCCTCGGTAAAATTCAGCATCTTATTGGTTTAAAGATATACAAAATCCAAAGCATACTGAATTTAAATAAAAAAAATTAAATTTATACAGGGTGTCCCACAAAAATCATTAAATTTATGAAATTTTAAATTTGCTGTAACTTTTTAAGGAGTCGAAAAAACATAATAATTTTTGTTCAGAATGACATTTACTATCTAAAAAATTTTTGCTGGAAAAAAGTGAGACACACTGTATATGTAATTGGCTTAAAGTTAAAGAGAAAATTCAAAGAATACTTGATTTAAATAAAAAAAATTCAAAATAAAATGAAATTTATACAGGGTGTCCCAATAAAAACATTACAATTTTGAAAATTTAAAATTGCTGTAACTTTTTAAGTAGTCTAAAATGAAATAGGAAATTTTATGTTCAGAATGACATTTAATATCTAAAAAAAAATTTGCTGGAAAAAGTGGGACACGCTGTATATTTTTTGGAATCTTGTTTATTTTTACCAAATATGTAATTTAAATCGCTTAGGTATACTAATACATTTTGGGAATTTTATTTAATTTATATTTTATACATAACTTTATAAGCTCTATGAGGTTCTTTAGTTATAATAAATCTTTAATAAAAAAAAAAAAAAAAATTATAACGTATCATCGTTAAACTAAAATTGGGTGTACATTTGGAATTATGTAAGTTGTTTTTTAATATATAAATAACTAAAAGATAATATTTAAAACAAACACTCACCTTCGTTGTGTTACATTATTCATGTACTTCTCAATAACTCCAAAAATTGAGTAATATCCGAATTGTACCAGCGTTAAATACCATCCATATGGTTGAAACCCTTCTATTGTAAAAATCAATTCTTGCATATATCCATATAAAATGAAAAATATAAAAACCGCAGTACTACATAATAAAAATTGTTGCGTTTTGGTGAATCGACTAATGTCAACATACAATAATATTAATTTATTCTTCGCTGTAGTATCTTCATTGGAAATTTTAATATTGACAGACATATTTCTATTAAAATCTACATAATTTTATTGAACTAACATATGTTATCAGTATTTACCCTGACTTAACCTAATTAAATTTTTTTGACAAGTATGACATAACTCATTTTAATTTAAAAATACAGTGTTATCAACCGTAAAAAATAAGTGTATTAATTATTTTATTTTAAATAAATTATGTAAATAATTGCTTAATTTGATAAGATTTTGGGCATTTTAAAAAATTAATTTTGTAATAATTGGTTGGTGATTTTTGTTTTTCTCGTGTGGTTAGCGTGGGTGCTGGGATTTGTAGGCAACTTCATTGTTATGAAATAAAGGTCAACGATGGTGGTGTCATCTATGATTTTGTGTGAAAAGCGCGTGGAAAATAGTAATGGCCGAGTTTAGCTGGTGTTGTTAGTGTGTAAGTAAGTGTTCGCGCAAATTTCGTAAATTTTAGCTAAAATTATGGACGATTTAATTCGGTGAAAGTTACTGATAACATAGTGCTAGCTTGTGTGAGAATGTATTGTACGGTTGACAAAAGTCACAGCAGTGGGGCACCGGCCACGCAATCTAAAAGTATGAAGGATGGTGAGTGGGATCACTTTATTATTTATTTTTAAGCATATAATTTATGGTACAACAAGTTACAGAGATAAATTAGCATTTATGGGTAATGCTTTAATTTTATATGAATTTTATTTATAATTTTGTGGTAGCCAGAATGCGGAATTTTAGTGGTAAATTTTTTTTGCGGTATGGAGATAATGAGAAGCTTATTTTTATCATCGGTTCTGTTTTAATTCTAATTGAATATGTATTTGTGAAAGGTATGAATAAATTTCTAAAAGTAATGAGGAGTACAATAATTTCAACGTTAAATAAATGCCAGGCAAGCAAAAAGTTAATATTTGTATATTAACGCAGTGGATTATTGGAGCACATCAAAATAATCACTTTTGGAATATGAACAATACTAATTGCATATATTTTGTGTGATAAGCATGTTATGAATTTCTAAACGACGTTTAAATTGATTTTATATGGCAATAATATTATTTTAACAATGCGTGCTGACCTGAAATTGCGTCACAACAAATTAAATTTTCTTTTGTCCTGCCGCCTTATTTTCCGCAATAAAAATTCATAATAAAGCATCACCACGGAAAATTAGTTTTTACCTGAGCTTCACTTTGGGCTGAAGGTTTTATTTTACTGCTGTTCACGTGTAAACCCGATTTTATGCTCAAGTGCGAATGCAGCACGATTTTAGCATGAATTGCATAATATCTTGGAAATTTTTCCTCAAATGGAAATTTATATTCATAAAACAATAGGGAATAGATATGTTTTTATTTTCAGCGGTAAATTAAGGTTTACTGCGGTGATTCTGCAAGAAATATTTATGATCAAGGTGTGGAGTGTAGTTTTAAATATTTCGGTTTCCGATTTAGAATTCTGTCAGGTTTTTTTGTTCTCGTCGAATTACGAATTCTCTTTGGTGATGTGGGGTTTTCTGTTTCCTGATAATTTTATAAATTTATAAGAATGTTCTCTATTTGAGTGGAAATAGAAGGCAAGGGACTGACTATTCAACAGCTAGAACTGTCTCTGAAATTTAAAAATTTAAATTTGTAATTCAATACATGTTTTACGTAATAATAAAGTTGATTGATAATTTAGTAGTAGGTCATACATGATAATTTTTTTAAAAGTTTTTACTGCAGTTTTGGTATTGTAATGAATATTAAAGCAGAAATAGGAATTCAGGTTTCCGCAGCCAAGTGCATTAGTCGAGGTGATTCCCTTGAGATGCCACACCAAACGCCTTCCATGCTCCATGTCGACCAGTCCGTTATCACACTGAACTAAATTTCGTTCAAGTCAAGGTCCCAGTCTGATAAGCTAGCTGAACTTTACTTGATTGAAAACACCTCATTTATTTACCATTCTTTCATTACTTTTTTGTTTTACCTTCGAGGCTAAACGCGAACTTTAATGAGCTCTTTTTATATTTGTACTTGGATCCTTCTATTTTTAGCTATAATTTCCCTATACATATTACACTTCAATCAGCAATACTCTTCTGTACGCCCCTGCATAAAATACAAAGTACATAAATACACTGGCATGCAATCAAAACGGACCACCTACGTTTTCGTAAATACAAGAATAGACAAAGATGTTAAAAAACACAAAGATTTTACAACTATGAATACAATGTGACAAGTCAGTGGCATTTTCGTTGAAGGCTTGGAGAAGTTATGGTGCAATTCTGATCATATCTGTAAGTATGAGGTTGTAATGGACGGTTTCAATGGTTACCTTATAGATGTCTCTTGTAAGGGCCTACAGATTGATCAGAATCAGATCTACAAAGCTTATGATGCAATTCTGTGTAAACCTGTAAGCGAGCTTGTAAGCCCTTATAGGAAATATCTGTAAGATAACCATGGAAACTCCAATAGGTATATATGGACCCAGATATAGGGTTTCCATGGCCTTGGGAACTTCCCCAACCATTACGCAGGCAGAAACTCTGGCTTTGGAATTATGTGCCCAGGAGTGCTTACGACGGGGACTCAAAAGAGCACAAATATATATATTGACAGACAGTCAGGCAACGATTCGGACTTTAAAGGCCCACACCATTGAGTCCAAATTGGCCTGGGAATGTCAACAATCCCTGAAGAAACTAGCAAAAGGAAACAAGCTTGTCCTAATGTGGGTGCTAGGGAATACAAGGCAACGAAATTACTGATGAGTTAGCGAAATCGGCCTCAAACCTTACACTGAGTGGTCCAGAACCGTTCTGTGGGCTGAACAAGACCTCATACGGTGGGAAAGGGATAGTATAATGTCCCACTGGAGTCATATTCCGGGTTCAAGACAGGCGAAGAAATTCATTGAATACTCGCCCAAGAAAGTCACAAAGCAGCAACGAACTGAGACTCATTACAGGCCTTTTAACTGGACACTCCCCATTGAGGTATCATCTCAACAAAATGGGCAAGTCAGAAATTAAAACTTGCAGATTCTGTGGGCTAGAAGATGAAACTTCGAAGGACATCATTTGCGAATGCGACGCATTCACTTGGATAACTCTAATTCCAGACGAAGTCAAGGCTATGCCTCCTAAGGATCTAATCGGTTTTATTAAGCATTTAGATATACCAGGACTCCACTAGAGTAAGGGTTGAACAAAAGATCAAAATGGTCGCAGTTCGGTAAGGCTTATTTGCAGCCAATCGACGTCCTATATAATCTAATCTAACCATGGAAACCGTCCATTACAACCCATATAACAAACCTTACAGATTTGCACAGAATTGCACCATTAGACTTCTACAACACCATCGATTTCGGCGGCTCCAGTTTAGACGTGAACATCTCAACTGGACTATAGAGCAATTCACAGTTCAGTCCAGAATGTGCTTATATGGTGCTGACGGCCGTGACAGAGTGTTTAGATATAGAAGATCTAGAGAGCGATTTTCTTAGTGAACGAGGGTTGAAAATAGTGGCATCTTTTAGTAAGTTCTCTTATGGTGTGATGAGGTATTACTTCCGCAACACTCTCAGAGCTGGTTCTTATGGATGAAGGCTCCATGACTTCCGCCATTATTCCCTTAAGAATCGTAGCTGGTGAAATTTTTGTTCTTATGCATGACAACGCCCGTCCTCATACCACTACAGTCGTAGTTTACTACTTCCAGGAGGTCAACGTGCAGGATATTGATAGACTGGCCAGCACGTAACCCCAATCTCCCTATAGAGTTTCTACGGGATGAACTGAAAAGATGGGTTATACTTCGGGTTCCTGCAGCCAATACCTTGCAACCAAGAAGAGGAAGATCAGCATACCTCAAACAACAATTGCCGGCCATACACGACCGGATTTTTTTGCGACAGTCCAAATCCGCGGAACAGAGGTGGAAGTCTATAAGAGAGACGATTGTTTTCGTAGACGCAAAAAATAGTTTATTGGATAAGTTGCTATGCTGACGGTCTGTCTTGTTTTAACTTATAGAAAACGTGCATAAGGAAGAGAGATGGAGTGAATCTCTCACCAAGCATCTTAGTCATCAAACGATTCTCTGATCCACGGATTTTTTTCTGACAATCAGACCGGCTACGAGGCCTAGACTTCTACAACACCATCGAGTTAGGCGGGTTCAGTTTGCTTGTGAGCATCTCAACTGGACTATAGAGCAATTCACAGTTCAGTCCAGAATGTGAATATATATAGAAGATGTGGAGAGCGATATTCTTAGTGAACGAGAGTTGAAAAGAGATCCGCGGATTTTAGATCTGCTGTCGTCACTAACGTACAGACCCGTTCAGCTATTTTTGAACCAGTCGACACGACATCTATCTAGATCTATGAACACATCATTTCTAAATGAATTTGGTTTACAAATGGAACCAGCGGAAAATGAAGTATCTGACTTAGAAATTTCAAAAATTTACTGAAGAAAGTAAAAAGTAGATAACTGCAAATTAGTCCTACTAGAGATACCACATTAGGAAAAACACCACAAGCATCTACAAGACTACAAGGACAGACTCTTCAAGTCAATAAAAAGGACAGAATGTTAAAAGTTGGCGGCGATATCGTGTCGATTGTTTCAAAAAGAAACCCCAGAGTTCTAAATTTTCCTTATCAAATCCGCCAGTGATCTCGATCCGTTCATGTATGGTGCTGATTTTACTTATCCGCGAACTCAGAACTTTCGTGCATGCTCGACAGAGAGTCGGATCACGATCGCGGTTTTCAATGTCGTTTAGACTTTAGACCTGTGTGTTTACATTACTATACATTATAGACAAGAGGAAGAAGATCGTGGCATTTGCAGGAGGAGTGTATACTGTAGCAAAATATGTTTCAAAATAGAAAACCAGATCGAAGTGGACGAAGTCATGGATTACTAAAAGACAGCAAAGCAGTCATATGATTTTTGTTCGAGATTTAAGAGATGGTGAACCCTCGAGTGAACTTGATGACTACAGGATCTATTTCATATTTAAGAATAAGTCACCGCCAATTAGACCAATTCTATGTGACGCACAAACCAAGCCCGCATATTTTACCATTTTTATCCGAAAAATCCGTGATCCATAGCAAGAATCCGCTTGTGTATGGTCGACTAATACACATTTTTGTGGCAAGAAAACATCATTAAAATTACCTTTACATCGACTGCAATTTTATTGACAGTAATTTTTTGGCAAGACCACTTCATTGAAAAATTATTTTCATCTACTACCGTTTTATCGGCAATGCTTTTTCATCAACATACACTTGCAGACAAAAAATTTAATCACCTTAGACTTTTGACTTTGACCGTTTTTGTGTTATGGTTGAAAGAAAACTGAATCTTCTGGGTTGTATACACAAAACAGAAACGAACACTTCAGGAGATTTAAGATGAGGTATATGCTGAAAACAACCATCTTTTATTTGACTTGACCATCATCGTTATTAATTTATTTACCCCTTTATTTTTTAACTCCCAACGATATAGCTATGAGGCGATTATCGTATATGGACGCTGTAAAATACTAACCACTTACATACAAAATACAGATATTAGTGATTGAAATGGTTGATATAACGATGTTGTTGTATAAACAAAACAAAATACGGGAGTAAGTCACTTTAAGTCATTGTAACGAATTGACACGATGATGTAACTGGCTGTTTAAGACTGAGGAATCGGGATGTGACATTGCTTACCATCCTGCGTTGGACCGGACACTTCCAAGTGGGTGTGAGCGTACGTGGCACCACATAGGTGTTCCATATCTCTTCCTTGATCCGAAAGTGTACTGATACATACCTCTGGCGTGCATACCACGTGCGACTGGCACCCTTTGGTCCCTTATCAGGTATCCCCGATAATGCCATCGTTAACAAAGTTCAGATCCTACGCATAGGTCATTGTTCGAGACTATCCGAACAACACTTTTCTCGATCCTTGCTTATCAATTGATGCTACTGTGTTGGTTAGCGTTTCTTTACTTTAGAGAACTGCAATCCTTTCCAACTTCTTGCAAAAATTATCCCCCTACAGACTAGAGTCCTGGATGTGCGTCGCTAGTTTATTTTGTTGGGCGTCATTTGTGTTAAATGATGAGTTCCCGCCAGTTTTTTGCTAGCACTTGTACTAGGTGCTGATAACGAATGGACACGATGCTGGAACTAACGTTTAAGGCTTGGGAATCGCGATGAACATTTCGTACCGTCCTGCGTTGCTGACCGGACACTCCCGAGTGGGTCTGAACGTGCGTGGTACCACATATGTGTTCCATGTCTCTTCGTTGGTCAGGAAGTACTCGGGATGTACATACCGCGTGCGACTGGCACCCTTGGTCCCTTATCAGGTATCCCCGATACTGCCGCCGTCAACAAAGTTCAGATATTACCCATAGGTCATTGTTCGCGACTATCTGAACAACGCTTTGGTCGATCCTTGCTTATCAGTTAACGCTGCTGTGTTAGTTTTCCTTTCGAGAACCGCACTTCTTTCCAAGTTCCTGCAGAAATTACACCCTACCATGCTGGAGGTGGCTGTTTAAGGCTGGGGAATCGCGATGCGATGCGTTTTATAGACTACAAAATCAGAAAAATATCAGGCTACTTCACAGCAAGATGATCGCTTCATTGTGCCAAGGTTTGTGCGGAATCGGTACCTTTAAACAGTTCAAATTCAAAATCAGCTCGATACAAGTGGCTGTAAATTAGCAATCAATAAAGCCTAGTTTTCATTGGTAGAGTATACTGGCCTACTTTTTGCCAGGCGAGTCAACTCTACCGAATTTGGATGAATATTTCAAAATATCTGGTAGAGTCGTTCAGTACAAAATTGAAACACCGACGATGGACGTCGGGCTGCATCGACTTTGAGGAAATCTTTCTTAAGTGTTACTGGAAATTTGCTAAAGGAATTGGTTTTAGCTATTGAGGAAGAACTAATTTGAAGAAAGAAAATATTCATTCGATATTGGATCAAAAGAAGGCATAATTTGGAAGCATCTGCGCTCCTCTTGAAATACATTCATCTTCATGGATACTATTCAATAAGATCCGTCTGAGACCACTTCAAAACACCGAATAAAAAAAAAAAAAAAAAGCTAACATATTGGATTTTTATTTACTCGACTAGCTCAAATGCGTTATCATTTGGGGAGATGCTGTTGAGTAGAGTAGAGTAGCTTAAAAATCGGTAGTGAGAGAAGACGAGTCCGAGTAAGAGGGCTAGTTAACTCTACCACTGTGCAATACTACTCCAAAATCTAGTACTCGACTCGACCAATTGCGTTTTCATTGATCGACTTGCAAGGATAGTACTAACTCGACTGCTTACTCTACCAATGAAAACTAGGCGACAAGCAGTCGCTTTGCTTTCTTTTTCTGTCAATTTTATAAGATCGACAACAAAGGTCTGTTTCTATAGCGATAGCGACTGCTTTGTCGACCGGGTTAGTCGCAAACCTGCCAAAGGACCCAATCTTATTAATACAGGTCATCATATTTGGACCAATATCGTGCAGTCGCCTTCTTTAATGACTATTGCTGCCGCCAAATATTGTACAACAACTCAGAATGACCACAAGGCTACTGCAGGCTATACAACAAGGTACCAGAAACTGCAATGCATATTTTATGCGAATGTGGGGCCAAAGAGACGGAGTATTTTTGGGAAGTCAATCACAGAACCAAAAGATATCTACTCACCACAGGAAGGACATGTACCTTTTAGTATAGGGTACATGGCACAAATATATTAAACTGGGTGAAGCATGAACACGGGTATGTGCACAATAAGTCTCAACACACCTTTACTCCTTCACCCAGTACCTAATACCAAATATTGTTATTATATACATTCTAATTAACCGCTGCGGTTGTCGGCACCCCGTAAAATTTTTAGCGGGAGTCGGGATCGATGGGGGAAAATTCAGCTTTCCAGGATTTTTTCCATAGACTGAGAATTATCTCATCTGGGCTCTGGGCTAAAGCCAGCCCAAATATTTACTCCAAATTAGGTTTTAACTTCACAGGTCTGTGTATAAAAATTCCACGAATATTCCCAAACAATAAATAATACAGCTTTGTGAAAACGCGGTTTGAAAAGTTTAAAATTGGGTAGATACAGAAATTTGGCATCTTAGAAGATCAAAGATTCTATTAACTCGTCTCTAATTAAGCTTAACACAAAGCGTCTCGTTGTAATAAATATAAAAGTCGTCAAACTATTTTTGGAGTGTAGGAGAAAAAGGTGAAATTTTAATTAACAAACGTCTATCTATTATGTAAAATGGTCCTCATATTTATAAATTACAACTATAATTCTTAAATAAAGTTGGTTTTCAGTAACATTCCACACTTACTTATTTTAATAAACTATTTAGGTGTTCAAAACTCGTGTTTGATCCTTCCCTAAAACTATTTTAGTAATGCTCCCTTTCAATTTTCAAATAGAATTAAAATCAGTGTGTTTACCAATGGCATTTCTGCAAAATATTTTAAAACTAAAAGTAATAAATTTCATTTATATCTCTTGAGGTGAAATTTTTATTGTTGGTGTAAAACTTACAACATTGTTTGGCTTGTTGAGATATGAATGCAACCAGATAAAGTAATCTTGAAACTTTAAAATAAATCCAGATTTCCTGTTTGTTATCAAATAGAATTTAGCCCTGGATTCGGAATAAATGGGTTGCAAGTTCTAGTTTGGAAATCAGATTTTGGCTTGTTTACTTAGTAAGTAGGTAAATTTATTTAAGGTCAATTTAGATAAAACACTTTGTACCACATAAAGCGTCCAAATAACCTCCGTCGACTGCGAAGCTAACTACTATTAGCGTTCACCAAATTCCCAACCACAACGTGGAAGGAATAGATTCTCCATTGGCCTGCGGTGAAGATTCGTAGGAAACACTGAGGATTAAGTTAATCAACTTCAACCGGATTAAATCGAAATCTCGCACAACTACCAACTAAGAAGACGAAAATAATACCAAATAATTAAATTTTAACCGATCTCTTAAAATTTTATCGCACTACAAAACAATTTATTTTGTTCGGGATTTTGTAGTTTTTTTATTTACAAAAAGCAACGTCTCTATATATCTTTTCGAGTATAAAGAGTTTTATAGAGGTGACATTTATTTGATAATGCCCCGCCAAGCACATTTTGGATCTTAAAAGAGAAAGATGTTGAGAACGATCAGGACAAAAAAAGCTACGTTCAGTTTAACAAATAAATAACACTGAAATTAAAATAAACACAAGTTAACATTTCGTGCTTTATCGCATTTAAGAGTGCAATAAAAATTATATTAATAACTAAACGCATATAATGATAACCAAATTATAGCCTACTAGGTTATGAGTTGTAACATGCGGCAGTGGTGAAGAAAATTATATATTTTTATGGCACCGTAGTAGCCTTGCCTTATGGAAGGTAAATTTTTGACGACCAATAAAACCGACTTTTAGATCGCCACTTTATCGCCGGACAAATAAGAGCCACATAAAATTTAAATATTAATATAAGTAGTGTTCGCACATTCAAGTATTGCAGCTTTTATAATATGCAACAGTTAATTGCAATAAATGCAAGAATGTCTCGTTTAAATGGGAGCAGGTTGAGTTAGTCGTGGGACGTTTGAAGGCCGCATTCACCCATACTGCTGAGTTTGTTGACCGATCCTAATACTAAACAGAGAAATAGTAAACAGCATCAAAGATCAGCTGCTGTTTTGCAGCTCCGACTGACGCTGCTAAGCTCAAATCGCGAACTTGTATCACCCAGAATAACACAGTAATGAGATAAACTTGGACGCTAGCTGAACCAGAAGAATGCGGACTGTTAGATGCTCCTTTAATTTCATGCGATTTCAAACTTGTCGCAACAAATGTCTCCGGCTAAATAAAGAGCTGCACTAAGCTATTAGAGTTATCTAGATGCTCGCCTATTAAGGATATTCAAACTGGTTTACTTTAAAGCTCAATATCCTTGTTGCAAAAAACGCTCATTTAACAAACAAATAAGTAGTAGGAGTACCTAATAATTACAGATTAGATAGTTAGCATTAAGGTGCACTAAGTTTTTTTTTAAATGTATCGTGAATGGTTATTTTATGAAAATTTAAGTATGAGTGAAGTTTTTACATGATCATCAAAGTAAATTGCTAAAGTTTTAGCCTATGTAGTTATAAATTATATTTCATGTAGATGCCTCGTGTTTTATAAAGTTTTCATGGCCCAAGTAAATACTTCAAAAGCTTGCTCGTAGGAAATCAATAATCAAAATTCTCATTTATGATAAGTCGAATGGATCACTCGTCTCAAATGCACCCAAGGGGTTAAAAAGTTGTCCCTTCAAATTCCTAAAGTGTTAATACCAAATTCCAAAATGATTCTCTTCGAGCTTACCATGGGGACATCAATAATTGGAGTTTACAAAAAAATGTCCTAATTTTAGGACTAGTTATTTTATAGTGTTTAAAAAAATTCAAGCTCCCTTTTGTTAATATTTTATGATTAGTTTTATCTAACTTTTAAGTTTTTCAAAACTACTCTCTGCACTTTTAAAGGTTAAATCCTAAGCTTAAATTTAATCACAGATTAGTATTAAAAAAGGATTATTTTCGAAACTTTTTAATGAATAAAAATAAAAGGTTTATTAAAGTTAAAGTTTTTTCATAAAAAATGTTGAGCCAATTACTCCCTTTTATATATCTTATCAAATAACATCAATATCCAATTACTTCAGGAAATAAGCTGATTCCTATTACTCTTACCTTTTATGTAATAGGTTATAAATAGGAAAGCACAAACCTCTTTTTTAAATTTATTGAGTCTACGCGTTAATTTGATAGATTAAATCAAAACTACGAAATGTTTCAACAAAGTAATAAACAATCCAATCTTTCAATTAAAGCTTGCGATTAGTAACATCAATTCTAATAAATATTATTAATTGTTGTACATCCACAACAATTGAAATTTTGAGTTTGCTTGCAGTGTTTTGTTGAATAATTACCAACATTTATATCCAACCATGTGCGTTGAAATGAGTGTAGTTAACGTAACTATGCCGAAGTTTAATTGAGGGTAATTTGAGTGATTGTGTTGCTGAAGCAACAATTAGTCATTTATTGGTCGTATGCGAGCCTGACTTGCATTTACTACTTATTTAAATTGATGAATTTTGTTTTTTTTTTCAGTTTGCGATTGGTCCGAGGGTTCCACTTTTCGTCATGGTAAGATTCAGCAAGAGTTTTAATACATTTTAATGCTTGCAAAATATTTCGCACATTTTTTCTAACTCTAACAATTTTGCTTTTAAGCTTTTGGTAGTCGTAGTTACTTACTCTTTGTATATAAAAAAAATATCGAAATAAAATAGCAGTAAACTTGTTTCAAATTTTTATTTTAAATCCCCCCAATTTTTCAACAATTTTTACAATGTACATTTAATTTAGGGATAAAATATGAAGATCTGCACAATTTTTGAATCTTGAATGTCGATACGATAATAATAAAGGAAAAAAACTAGTTTTTTTCCAATTATTGTACCAACTACAGGAGAAAAAATGTGAATAGATTTTTTTACCAGAATTTTCAAATACTTAAAAAAGTAATACAGGGTGTTTCTAAACATGTTTCAATAACTTTAAAAATAGATTGTATGGGCTATTTGATGATAAAAAGTAGATTAGATTAGTGACTCTATGGGATTGGATGTACGTTAACCTTATGGTTTATTGTACTGTTGGTTATTGTCAGACCTGCAGTCCAACTTCTGTCTTACTAACGAGTTTTATCAGTTTTTCTACAAGTCTGGGTTTTCCTGGCGAGTGACGGTTCCAGTCTAGCTGGTGTCTGTTCCTTTCTAGGGTGGGACATTCGATGTGATTTACTGTTTCTTCTTCCTCTTCGCAGAGTCTGCATATGAGCTCATCTCTGTAGATGTTCACTTTGTGCATAAATTCTCTAAATCCACCGGTTCTTGTCAATAGGCTAACCATTTGCTTCAAGTGTGCTCTGTTTAGCCCTAGCACGTCCTTTGCAAGATTTTGATTTGGTGAGGCTATTACCCTTTTGCAATGGTTTGCTTTGTTATAGATCCAGATTAGTTTTACCTTATGCTCCTGGCCTAGTCTGTGGAGTGTTTCTTTAATTAGACTTGATTTTGTGCTACAGACTTCTAAAGCTTTTAGAGTTTTTATTCTGGTAGTTTCGATTTTTGCTATCAATAGCGGCTAGTGTAATTTAATTGCTTGTAGTACTTCTCCTTGGAAGATCGTGCAATGTTTACCTAGAGTGGCCGATTCTTTGATTTTAGGTATTTTTTTCTACAGACTCGATCCCGATACCTTAAAACATTGAACCATCAGTGTAGAAGACTGTGTTCTTGTTCGAAGGGATCCCCAGCTGGTCTGATTTCCAGTTGGGTCCTTTTATATGTACGGCAAAAGATTTGTCGAAGGGAAATGAGGTGTTTTTGCAATTTGATCTCATTTCTAACGTGGGTATGATGACTGTAGTCATGATTTCTTCATGTTTCATAGACCCCTACAAGGAAGGGTTAAATAATCGGCTTATCGGACTATCTTTTGGTACTATTTATTGCATTTCAATCGCAAACGTTTCACCACGTTAGCGATTAAAATGCAATAAATAGTACCAAAAGATAGTCCGATAAGCCGATTCTTTAACCCTTCCTTGTATTCTTACGGACGTTAACAGTATTAATAGACCCCTACTTTGTAGACGGTAGGCTGTCATCCTTGCTTCTCCTTTGAGGTAGGTGTTCATGAGTGGTAGTCCTAGTATCACGTCTAGTGCTAATCCAGAGGTGCAATTAAAGTCTCCGGTGGTGCATCGATTTGCTAGGTGTTCTATCCTGCTTAACTTTGTTCTGGCAGTTGATTGTTGTAGTTTTGGCCACCAAGTGACTATGCTATATTTGGTATGAGTCGAACTATGGCTTTATATATCCAGTGGATCAGTTCCGGTATAGGACCCATATATTACCCATTGTTCTTTTACAAATCACCAGCGTTTATTTACATCTGGAGATTGTCTTGTTCAAATGGTGATTTCATGTTAGTTTGGAGTGCAGTACGAGTTCTAAGATAAAAAGTAACAATATTTTTTTTAAATAAAATACTCTATATTCGAAATACAGAGTGTTAAAATTAAATTATTATTTTGGACATAGCATTATAGTTTTATGGATAATTTGCAGCAATTTTGTCGAGGGGTACGACTCGATGAAAAAATTATACAAGGACATTCTTTTATAATGTACTTTCTTGGACTTTTAACAGAATTTTCCGGACCACCCAAGAGTTCCGCATTTTGATACGCATGCATGTTTTGTTAAAGATCCAAAATCACCCTGTATTTCGAAAATGAAGTATTTTGGCGAACCACTTTATTCCTACTTTTAATCTATTCCTGAAGTTAGTGTCACATAATTAGAAACAACCTGTATATTAAATCCTATTTTTTTATAAATTTTGTTTGTCAATATTAATGAATATTAATATTTCAAAAGAAACGAAATTTATTGCTCCTATTTAAAAATTTAATTTTGAAAATCAAAAAAATCATTTATGTCATAATTTTGTTTATGTTTTTAAACAACCTATTATTATTGTCTCAAATTGGTGTCTTTAACATTTCTGCTACCATTGATTTATTTCGATTATAACCTTGTATTAATTATGTGAGAAACTTGATTTACAAAAAACGTCAATTTAGCATATGCAATTATGTTATTAAGATTTTAATTAGTTTTATGATTAATCCGCGGATTAAGCCAGTAGAGCTGCGTTTAATGATAAAAAATTATATGCTGTAACGTTTTAATTAATGCCAGCCTAGTTACCTATACATAACTTTTTATTTTTGCTGTACTATGTATTTAATATAATACCGTTTACTGTTTTGGCCACATTTCAAGTTTGGTTAGTGTCAATGACCGACAGGAACCAATAACTTTTTATGAATATGTCGCATTAAATATTAATTAATAGTGACTTATTTAATATAAACGCGTATTATCTTTTTATTGACTTTTTATCATTTTAATTTAGTTTTTCATTTACCAAATCTAAATCTTTGATATCCTATTGACTCTAATCATAAATAACAATTTTGTTTTCTATTTAATATTATTTCATTGATTTTAGAAATGTTAAATTCAGGTAATTTTAAATTTTTAAATACTACCTATGTACTTTTTTGGTTTGAAAATTGGGTTTCCTTCCTTCGGTAGTTAGAAAATGGTAGAATCAGATCAGGTGACCTTGCTGGCCAATTAATTATAACTTTATTCATCGCCTTTAGAAAAATAATGAGCCTAAAGTTAAGGAGTTTTCATTAAAGTCTATTTTTTTAATATGTTTAAAGCCCAATTATTGCGTGTTATGGATGTGCAGTAAAAGACATAAAATGAATCAATATTTTTCATTAATTCAACGTTATTTTAATTATCGTTTTAACAGCCACTTTGCGTGGGTCAAAGCGATATGAGAAATAAACAACCCCATCATCGGAGCTAATTTTACATTTGCACCCTATAAACAAGTTGCATTCAACAGATTATAGCCCTTCGACTTTGATATTTGCGTAAAGGATTTAATAATTCATAAGTCAAAAGGCTGTTCCTTGTAGGTACTAAGCAGCTTATTGTATTGTCAGTCCATAAACACAAAAACTGCTTTATTTATATAACGCCTTTGTCCAAATGTGTTTTAGTATTATTTTAAACCAATCAAATACACTTGTTCTTTAGTAAGATTTAAGATGACCGAAATTCACATATATAAAATTAAAGCTCCTACTCCTAAAAAAATAAAGACGCAAATTCACACGTACAACGCAAATCGAATTTAGGTCCAACATTTATTACGCGACGAAAATTGGAACAACCTGGTTTTGTCGTTTTTGCATGAAACTATTGTTCCTTTTAAATTTTCATCAAAGATAGCAATGCATTTTTACAAAATAAAGCCTAGCATGAAATTTATTGACTTTACGCACATCAAACGCAAAACAATTCGATTTTGAAGCGATATGAATTGAGGTATGAATATCATATAATGCATGCAAAGGGGAGAAAAAGCTATTGCAATGTATCCTTAAAATAAGAAGAAATGCTTGCAACGTTAGCCCATGTGTTCAAATACAATCGATTTGTTACATTTGTGAACGTGTATCACTGCAAAATTGCTCATAAATAAAAAGAAAATCCGAAATAAATATTTCTGATCATTCGCCCAACTAAATTTATGTCTCGGATGCTTTGAGGTACTGCGACTCTTTGAGGAGATATGGATAAAAGAATGTTTATTTTGGATAAAAATTGTCATACGTAGTAAATAGTAAATATTTAATCATGAGTAAATAGTAATATGTTTGTGGTGTGTTTTTATAAATTTGATTTTTTCGTTGATAAAGCAACTAAATAAAACTGTAACTTATTAACTCAATTACAATGAGCTGCATAAAAAGCTTCTTTTCTCAACTATCTTGTTACTTACTTTAAAGTGTAAAACAGCATCTCCTTTCTCCGCGTTGATTAATTAACGTCTCTTAATTAGGTAATGCGATACTTGGTGTTTTTCTTTTATCATTCGGGAAGGTAAACACCCCATTCTAAAACTTCTCTTACCAAGTAATCTTGATGAAGTGACTGTCGGTGATGGTATTAATTTGTTTAGTGTTTACTTTTAATGGATACTTTATGACCAATATTAACATAATTGGGAGAAACTCACGGATACTGCGTTTCTATCGGGCAGTGACCTCTGTTTTCCGTCAATATTTGGTGACAATAGTTGAAAGTTTTTTAATCATGAATTGCTATATAAAATTTGGAAATGATTTTAAATTTTTAGTAATGTAGTTTGTGAGAATTTAAGCTCAATTTGAGAAAGCATTGAATTAAATCAAAATCAATATTGCATAAGGCGAGGTCTTTGTTTATCGTAAGCATTATTAAAAGAATCGCACGATTCGAATGCAATTCTCGAATAAATGAAAAACAATCGATGTAACTGGCTTTAATTGAGTGGAAAAACGTTCATTGTTTCAACTATCTCATTCAAACTTTACGTTAACGTTGAACAAACAGCTTTGGAGATAAAAAATATACAATGTCGTAAAATGAGCAATTTAGGTCAAAATTTCTTGTTCTCTTTTCTTTCCTTCCTCGGAGGCACAAAAAATGAAACGTCCGCGTCCACGTCCGCCTTTTTTTGTACTTCTCATCATAATAATTTTAGATTTAGCTTAGTTTGTAAAGTAGGTAGATATAAACCGGTGCCGCAGGTATATGAAGTTGGTAACAGCCGGTAATGGTCCATGAAGATTTACAGCCTCGTTCTCAAGTGTCGCCGTGAGTATAGAAGTTTAAGTGAGACATAGAGATATTGTGCCAGCACAAAAGAACGCCCGTCACGCCCTCTACTCTAGACAAAACATCGAAAGCTGCCTAAATGTGCTCGACACATGTCTGCGTGCACGGTGCTGCTACTTGAATTACACAGAATTATAATTAACTGGAAGTGGTTTACCCTAAAAGCCGTTCACCAACTTTAAAGGCCGTGCATTTAGTGAGAACGAGGATGAGGGTTATTCTTGCTCTTCAGTATTAATTTGCGTTTTATCACACGTGCGTTACGAATTTAACTCCTCCTCAATCCCCGATACCATCTCCGAAATTGCTCCACTCCCGTTTACATTAGCATCTACTAATTTACACAAGTTTGTCTGATAAAACTTTTGAACAAACTTTAATGATAGACTTTAGCAATTTTGCACAAAATTTAGAATTTGTAGAAGGATCCAATCAACTAGAAATGTATTGTTCCCTCAACACTAATTTTGAACATACGAGCAGAAGCTCTTCTATACCATAATAGCTCATTTTAATGGACCAGCTCTTAACACTTGTCAATAGCGTGTATGGCCTCCTCGAACTTGAATTGTTCATTTAACCATCGTGGCATTGTATTGATCAAAATATCCTAGAAGAATTGAGTAATTGCTTTTGAATTCCTCCTGAAGAGCAAATTGAAGCTCTTGCATAATTTGTGGCATATGTGGACGACGCCGAATACGCCTCTGGAGTTACTACGAAAGATGTTCATTTGAAGTTAGATCTGGAGTAGGTATATGCTGGCCAATCCAGCCATCGAATTCCTACCTCATCCATGTATTCACTTACTATTCCAGCAGTATGTGACCTGGCATTGTCTTGCTTCCAATAAATGAGGTAGGTATGGACATCCGAAATTCATGCCCACATCATAACAGAACCTTCATCAAACTAGCATTTCAAATTTTAGAGGTGGTACATATACCATCGGGTAATTGCAGGCAAAATCGCGATTCGTCAGTGAAGATAACTTGACTCCATTGACGGTGAGTCCAGTTAACGGAAAATCCTCCAAACTGTAAACGTGATCTTCTATGCTTAGGTAGCAATTGTGGTCCAGTGGTATGTCTCCTCGGAGCTAACGACTTACTTTAACTCCTCGTACTGCTAGCAAACGATGTTGGAGTTCAACTGGTGTTAATCTGCTATTTCTAAGTATATTGATCACAACGAAATGATCATCAACAAGAGTTGTGCCCCTTTTTCTTTCAGATTCAGATCTTCTCAGAAATATGCCCGATTCCATGCATCCTGGATGGTACTACAAGTTATTCCTAAGGATCTAGACACATAGCGCAGACTACGACTATCCAGAATCCAGTAAAAATACCTTGGTTCTCAATGTTCTTAAAAATATACGATTAAAAGGTCTTTTCTAAAAATTTTTAGGGTGGCTGTTTTTTATATGTAGGACTAAAATCGTTTTGGCAGTGCCGGGATAATTAAAATTATTAGCACAAAAAAACAAACTTTCTTGGTTCACTTCACCTAGAGCATCCCTATAGATCGTCATATTTAATTTTATTATCATTGGTCAATGCTCTTCATATTAGGATAATATTTAGGTAAGCGTACTTTTTCTTTGAAGGTGATTAGTTAGAGCCTACCACCTTCGAAGTATTGAAAATTCTAGATTTTATTATTGATATCTGTCTTTTGCCATTCATAAGCTCTGTAATTTTAAAATTGTTTTATATTTTTTTATGCTGTGCTTCCGTGCAAATATTGAATGTTTGTGGTGTTGGTTGTATTTCATCAGATTCCCTGTGAAAGCGTACAAAATAATTATCATGCTCGTTCCAATCAAAATTCGTACGTGACGGTGGGTTCAAATTTTAATTCAATTATTGTGGCTAGTACACATCGCTGCGTTTTCACAACTACCCCGATTGTAAAAATGATTTCATTTCTGATACACGACGTGTTCATTTTATATTTCGTTGCTTCGTCGTGTTTGTATTTGGAATTTAGCACATGTTGTTTAAAAGCAAGCTGCATTTTAAAATAAACGGATTGCTCGTTGTTCAGCAATTGAAGGATCATTTAATATCCGGTGTTGTAATGCTTTTCAGCCGGAAACAACTCTCTCCGTGATAAAGCTGTTGCTGTTTGACGTTATGTTATTGCCCGAGTAAATTTTCAATTTGACCAATATTCTTGCAAAGAAAATAAAACGTCTTCCTACACTTCACTAAAAGCTTTCTATTAATAACTTCCATCAACAAAAATACCTATTATATAGGGGCTTTACTATCAATTACGTTTATGAAGTACCTACATAATAGAATATTTGGTAAAACCTTATGCGTGTTGAGAATTTAGATCGCAGGGGTAACAAGTTGTAATGCATATCAATCTACCCTTAACATGCCTTCTAGTAGTTTATGATCACGTTTAAAGGTTGATGAAATAAAGATTTACACCAGATTTTTCCGACATGTCTTTACATCTTCACCAAGCTCAGCTAAGATTCAAGTTCAGCTTAAGTCAACTTTGCGTTGCACCATGGCTTTTTTCACGACGTCTTGGCCAAGGTCTGGATAGATTTGGCAACATCGGATTCTATGTTCCTAGTCTTCTTCTATTTGGCTGTTTCAAAAATCAGTATTTTAACATTAAACTAGTTCACTAGTTGCTAGGTTTAACATAACCGTGCATTAGTTTTATGGACATACATACAGGATTGCTTTAACGTGTTTAGGTTATGTTTTGATGCTTAAGCGCTCAAAATCGACGACTTATATATAAAGCTCCGAGCTCCGCTTGGCACGAATGAGACTAGATTTCGGTATGGTGCAACCGAGTAAGCTGAACTTGCGTCTTAAGACGCAGCTTAAAATTTAGTTTGTTAAATCCGGACGTTAAAATTTTAGGTAAAGTCTCTTCTAAAGTAGTGTACTAGCAGCTAGTGGTGTTGTAGAAACGCCTATTTTTATTTTAAATCTATCAGTATATTCTCCAAAAAATTGCAAAGGGAATTGTTATAATTATTATTTTAATGAAAATCCCTTCTTTTAAAAGATTGAAGAATATGAAACCACATGTTTGACATGTTTCAGATTACGTTCAAGTGGTGCGTACTTAAATCAAGATAAAAAGAAAACTTATACTGGTAAAACAAGATGTAACATTAATTTCGCGTGTTTTCAATTTCGCTTTGAAACGTCTTGTGAGTTTATAATAAAATAAAAAAACAAATTTGTTAGCATTAATTGAAGGAATTTTAATTTGAACAGAGATACTAGAATCTTAATAAGAAAAAGGTCTTTCTACTTGCTACTATCTCAGGGCGAAGTTTTAATGATAAACTTGTAATAACCTACAACCTCGTTAAATTTGTGCGAAGGCTAATTTCTTAATTAATCAAAGTTTCAAAGAATGCCACTCGAAGCTTTGATGAAACTGTTAAATGCACTCAGCCAATTTAGCGGAAACACTAATTGTATTTAACGCAGAACTCATTAGGCTGGAAATGTTAGTAGATAAGACTACTCCAATTTTTCGATCTTATTTAAATAACAATATTTTGTAAACTCAGTGCGTTATTAATTTAGGGGAGAAAATCAATCGGAAAAATTGGAATGTCAAATTGTTGGCTGGGATGGATTTATAGACACGTTTGTGTGTCCTCAAGGCACTTCTGCAGTTAACAACGAGGTTTCTCATCCCTTAGGCAACCATTCTTAAAGGGTAGATTCCAATCGCGAAATTGCACGAGGAAGATCGTGAAAACATCTCCCTCAACTGTAATGATTTATTAATGATTAAATTGAGACGAGGATACAAGTCCATTATTAAAATATTTTTGTTAGGACTTCAAGTGCAATTTATGCTCTCGACAAGTTCATTAAATTAGCGTGCTCAGAGCCAATATAGGCGATCCCTCTGTACATACAAACCAACTAAATCAATCTAACCAAACACGCACCGTGTCGAGTTCTCTTACATGAGCAAAAAATAACTCTTAATTAACTTAGGCAAGGTAGCTGAACCAGCAGCATCCGTTCATCATGGAGGGGCCTTTTCGTAATAAAGAACCCCCTTAAGTGTTAAAATATTTAGGGATGTCCTCGTCAGCCTAATTGGGGAAGAAATGCGTCTACTCATTTTTCATAAAAATTTCATTGATTAAACGATTTCCTAAATATTCCATAGAAACTTGGAGAAACATAAACGTGATCTTTATTCACTTTGAATCATCCAATGAAGTGCCTACCAGTAAGTTGCAGGAATATATCAAGTTTTATTTTCAAAAACAGTATCACATAAAATTTGAACCCAAAACAACTCAACTTTGATCTTTCTATAAAGGAATAGATTTTGTTAGGATAGTTAAAAATGTAAAGCAAATTCTAAATTTATTTTTATTAATTTTTTATTTTTAGGTAAGTTCCGGGAGCATGCTGCATCAATTTCGAGTTTTAGTGCTGGTGAGTGTTTATTTTTTTAAATAAATAAACTACACTTACACAAAAATCCATCAACTTATCAAATACTATAAATTTGTTAAAAATAAACTCAATTTCATACTTCCCTTAATTTTATATTTTTAATTGGTAGGTCAGTTATTGGTTTTCTTTCTGGTTATTGTATTTTAGTTTTTCCTAGAGACAATCCAAAAATATATAATAATTTATGTATTTATAACGATTCTTCCAACGTTTCAATGTGGGACCTTCATTTAAGAACATTGACATGGTTAGTGTAGTAAATTATTTATAACCTGTTATTACTGGCTGAAAATGTCAAAGTTGCGCTTCTATTATTCCGTAGAAACGTATAATTAAATTAATTTCGTTTACGTTGCTTTTATGGGGCTTGTGTGTACATCATTACTATGAAAATAAACTAAAATTTTATCTCGTTGCAAACAAGTTGAAGCGTTAAATTACTGCTAAAATTAATAAATTATTACCTCAGTCCAAAACCAGGATTTGACCAGATTTATTAGTGTTGGTCAAGGTTTTATATTATTATAATTAAATTCGCAATCATTAAAGCAGTGCGTGCATTTTAATGAATATTTGGTTTAACATTAGTAGATGATTATTTCGTTTTGAAGAACTGCATATTCATTAACGAATCATATTTAATTTATAATAATAATGATTAATAAAATGAAAAAAAAATATAGAAACTCCGCTTAAATAAATATTAAAAACTTTTGCTACTAAAATATGAATTAATGGCTAATAGAATTTCTTCCAGAATTTTATTTCATTTCATTGAATATACTTTTCTGTCAAAACTTTTATTGAATTGCGCTAGTTTCTTTTTAACTACAGTTAATTAAATATTTGAATGTTTCGGCTTTAAATAACTAATATAAATAAAATGCTTTTAAACTTTATTTTTAACAACGTAATTAATTCAGTATTAGTACAAGGTATTTTTTCCATTAAACAAAAAAGTAGATGTGCAAAACTATTTATTAATTAGTGAAAATTTTAAGAAATATTCCCGATTTTTAGATTTGATACGTCCTCTCGTAGTTATTTGAGGAAGCTAGTAGTAGAGTAAAAAATATGCAAGGGTATTTATAAATCTGTTTATTTATTGCTTTACTAATATTTTGTCCTTTGAACTAGAAAAAAAGCGTAATATTTTTAACCGAAATTTTTTGTGTTCCTGACAGTAAGAGGCGCAAAGAAGTTCAACTCAGATTGTATTTTCATAGATTTACTGCTTATGTATTATGTTTTCAAATAAAAAATTCGCCGGACAGAGATATTATTTCATTGTAATCAGAAAGCCGCCGAAAGATCAAGTATTTTGAGCATACTTTGCGAATAAATTGTAATATACCGCCGTCCGGCGGTCTTACAATAATTATGGCAAAAGTCCGCCATTATTTTATTATGATAATAGTACTCCCGGCGGTTATTGATACACTTCACTTTTTAAAAACTGTATTTTAAATGTATTGGAAACTTTTAAATAAAAATGCTTGTTACAGGCTGTAATTTGTTATTTTCCTCACAAATCTCTATACATGGTGATTCTACATAATATTTGGAACAAAAAAGTTTAAGATTTTTTTTCTATCTTCCTAATGAACTTATTTAAGCTCAAAAGTAAATAAATTAGAACTGTTTGGGTACTGCTTTAATATTTAAGAAAATTGTAGTAGAGAAAAAATTAATAATAATAAAAAATCTCGATATTCTCAGCCTTTCCAAGAAAACATTCGCAAAACTGTAAATTCCCTTTTAGGATCTCCATTTTGTGGAGTTTGAACAGGGGTAAAGTAGTAAAGATGCTGCTGTTTTTGATGTAAAGTACGCCAAACAAAATTCTGTGAAAAATGATATTATAGCCCAATTCGCCGGGTATTTATTGAAAGATTATCCATCACAGATCGTATTGTATTGTAAGCTGTGCTGCAGATTCTACAATTTTGGACGTGGTGTAACACCAGGTCCTTTTTTCTCAGTCTTCTGAATGTTACAGAAAACATTTCATGATTTGGAATGTCGAATTCTCTGTTCGGAAATAGTTACTTACAGATGCAAAGGTGTTACCATCGCAAAATCCATATACAAACCGAATATCTGCAATATCTCCTATTGTATAAATATTTCTGGGTAAGGAACTGCGGTTATGGTTTGTTTCTCACTTGTTACTTGAGCTGATCTATTGTAAACTCATCTTCAAACCCATCTGATTAATATTTATAATTAACTTAGATGTCACCTTCTACATCCAAAAAAACTGTATTATTAATATGATAATCAAATCAAGCTTTTCCAAAATGTGATGTTAGTAGACATTTACTTTGAGTAATCTTTAATTTTTGGTTCCACATTTTTTGCACCTTAAGACCTTCGGGCTCCTTTCTATTTTAAATTTCACTGAAAGTTGGAGTGGAATGGTAGTTTTCGAGTTTAGAATATCCACAAATTGTGATGTTAATAAATATCCAAATTTTTGCTTAACCTTTTAGAGTCGTCAGTTTGTTTGTTTCCCATTTTTTGCAACGTTAGACGTACAGGCTAATTTTTTATTTAAGTTTCACTGGAAGATAATGTTGCATCATGGTCGACTTATATACTATTTTATCTGAACCATAGTTTTACTGTACTTATGTTCATCATTTTAAAACGTTAACTTTGTTATTTGTTTTTTGATTATGCAATTTGGTTACGAAATCCATTAGATCGACAAAGATTATTTTGATAAAGAGACAAAGATTGTAACAATTGTCTTTGGCTTTGTGAAGACTTGATATCATGCTAAGTCAAAATTATGGAGATATTCACTATTCACCTTACGATGTAAAAATTATTATAAAGGCTAGGTAGGATTGCCCCCTTTTGGAAATACTAGTGGAGATATTCATCTAATCTAACTAGGACTGATTCGAGGTTTTTTCGCCCCGTTGGAGAAGTTGTTGGGCGCCCCCTAATCAATCAAAACCTCGCAGACTATTTTTTTTTATTTCCGAGTTTACGCACTTTCCTGACACTGTAGAAATAAGTAGGTACGTACAAAGTACAAAAATGCAGACATCTGAATTATACGTGAAATTAGGTGATACTAAATTATTAAGTAGTCTATAAAAAATTCAAAATTGGTACACATTTCTAGCACAGCAGGAGCTCATTGTCTTTCCACCCCTCCCAACATTCAGATATCACAGATTTGGTGTACGTCGGTTGGCCAATGTCCAATGTAGCTAAAGAAATGCAAAATGAGTTTACAGGTGGCAATCGTAACGCTGAGGCAGATACTAAAACCGATAAAAACACATCATTTACACTTCTTCCTCCATTTTGTTATAAATTTAAGTTAAAGACCATAAATTAACCCTGGAATGCTACTATCTGAGCGATTGGCAGTCCTTTTTTTAAATAGAATGGGCTAAAAGTGTACCCTGAGTAGAATTCCAGGATTAACTATATTATTTTCCATTCGAAAAAAAATCGAAGGACCATCAGAAAAGATACTAAGCGTGTTGGATATTAAAAATACATATATTTTGTGCCCTCTTAAGTTCTTGTACTTCCAACAATCGCCAAGGTGGTTAATTATAAAGAAATGTCTATCAAAATAATTTTATATCCTCAAAAAAAATTTTTGAAGTAAGGTCAGCTGGCTATTTAATTGTACCTGGAATTATACTCAAAGGACAATGGAGAAAAGAAATAAATTTCATATACCCTCTATACTCTATTTCTGTTAGATAAACATCCCGCTTCGATTATTTTGAAGCAATCATATAAGAGCCCTAAATACTCATTCTTCATTGATTTAATTAGTAACTTTTTTAAAGTTTGAAAATTTTATGGTTTTTTTTCCAATTTGAAGTATCAAGGATCAATGTACGAGAAATTAATGAGAATTGTTTGCTGAAAGTAAAAGTAAAAAATAATGAAAGCTCGTTTTAAGTGCGAATATCAATTAAGGTCAAACATTGAGAAGAATAACAATAATTGCATTAAGCTCTTCCCGTTGTGACTGGATTGTTGGTAATGGCACATTTCCTGGAACAAAGAAATTTTAATTACAACACGAGTATAAATTCCGTCCTTTAGCTTTTCGCCGAAGTATGCAGTTCATTTTTTTGTAGACAATTAGTGCAATTTTTGCGCTCGTACCAATTGCAGCCAAGAAACGTTTTGAAATCGCTGTGTTTGCATCAAAGTTTAATTGTTCGATTGTTATGTGGGTGATGGGTGAACCTGGCAGGCCGGTAATTATCATATCTCCAAATGAGGGTTCCCAATTTATCTGAGTGGGGGTCTGGAAGCAGTGGAAGCAAATCTCTCCCCCGCAAAAAGACATGCGCATTCAAGATTTGGAATGTCCTGTCTATGTATAGTATAGTGCAACCTCGTTTGTTTTGCCGCGCGTTGTCCCACCACAACCTTTCATAGCATAGCATAGCTGTGCCTCTAACGTGCCATTACTTCATCATGATTCATTCATTCGAGTTGTAGAACTAGGAACTAGTAGCTCTAGTATCTACCAGCGTTTTTAACTGATCTTTACGAGAAACGGTAGTTACTAGTTACGTTCTAGCGGAAGTTTTTGTTTACATTCGTGTTAATGCAATTATAGCAAAAATTCTAGAAAGCACTAATAAAAATATAAAAACCCCAACCACCAAGTGTTTCTTAATATTTATATTAATGAATAATAACTTGAGTGATAATTTCTTACACTATTAATAAAATACACAGTGACGTATTGTACTTTTTTTGTGTGTAGTTACTTTTGTGCCAAATTAATTAAATAAAAAAACTACTTTTTGTGCCATATTCTAACCGAGCGCTTTCATCATTCAAACAGGTATTCTTCACCTTGATTTTGGTGTTAAACTGTGCTCGTTTTAATTTGAATTTTTAATAAGCTTTTTATTAGTGATAATTGATTTATAGATCCATATCAGCATTTCTCAGTAATGCATTTGTTTGTTTGCATGAATATAAATGTTTTTGTTTTTATATTGAGGTAACGATGATATTTTTATCTATATTTTGGTGAGAGATTTGTGGTATCATAAAATTTTTTATAATTTTTTATGAATGGTCATACTATTAATTATCTAAACATAAATTTTAAATAACGAAACAAAGGTTGACCCTCGATATTTTTTAATTTTTAATAATGGTGCCAAAAAAATATTGATGAAGACAATGATATTGGTGATATTCACACCATTCAAAAATATCAAGATATGTAATAATTTCAGCTTTAAAAGTTTTATATTGTTGTGGACAAGGTTAAGGATTAAAAAGGTTATTTATATGCGAAGAAGGAGAATACGTATTTTACAAACAATGGTTCATTTTCTGACAATTCTCAATGTGTTTTTTTTAAATCAAAATAATTAATATTTAGTGGATTTAATTAAAAACATATACAGAGTATTCAATAACTGAAGCACAATAGGCAAGAAAACTCTGCATACTCTGGAAGTCCTCTCCAATTTTTTACACATTTTTTTGTACAAACTCTTCTAGTCAAAAAAACGGATGTTTTCATGGGTAAAAGAGGGGTTTTCAATTGAATCAACTTTTGTTGTTGTTATTTTAAATTAAAACCCGAATATAATTGGAAGGGTTGAATGCAAAAATTGCGGTTTTGAGTTAAGATAGGCAAAGTACATAACATTTGTTCCTTTATAACATGAGCTTAAGAACTAGGGACTAACATAAAGGCAAAGGCTCATTAAAATTTAGGAAATGGGTAGAAGAACAATACGAGTTCAGGACTTATACTGTTACTGATTAATCAAAATGAGACGAATGACAAAAAAGTTATGCAATAGATTACAGGCGAGATTTTGGAATTTTATTATTATCTTCTTGGAAGACTAATACTATCCTTGAGTTGAATAAAAAAGTGAACATGCAATAAAATGTTTAAGTTATACAACATTGTATTAAACCTAATAAAAAATACTATTACTTTTTGTGGTAATACCAAATCCAATCTAGTGCAACAATTTTTGTTAATAAACAAAGTACTTAACACAATTTTAAATAATAAATCCATAACTTCAATATTTATTGAGTTCAATAACAATACAAGTCCAACATATTTTTTTGAGAATTGCTCAGTGCAATATATTTTTTTTTTCTAAAAATGTTGGCATGAATAAAAGGCTTCAAAAATCTCAACATGTTTTACCTCATACCGCCAAAAGAATGATAATTTTTGTAGTGATCCGCACAAAAAACAATTTTTGAAAATTGGTAATAATAAATAGAAAAATACTTACCGTATCAATTTCATAAAAGAACAACTCTTACTTTAAGTAAAAAAAGACATAAATTCACAATGAAAATTAGACAATTTGATCACAAAAACCTTGTTTCAACTTTATTGGTAGCATTTGGATTTTTTTCAAAAGAAAATTTCAGTCATCTTCAGATCCATATGTTGACTACATATAAACGTAAAATATTTACTATTACATTTGAATTACCAATGTTTACAGAGTGTTCATCAAACACCAGAGTTAGGGATTTAATTGCCAAATAATGAAAAAAGTATGGGTATATCTGTTTTGGTTTAGGACCTAAAGCGACTTGAAATTTAGATCACCAATTTCTGTCGAAATTCAGAAAATTACAAATAGATAATAATTTAACCAATAAGAGAAAAGATAGTAAGATGAAGGAAAATAGCTACAATTTTAAAATTCTTTCCAGTTTTTTGAGATAATGAAAGTTTTAGAAAACCTAAAAATACAACACTGATGTGTTTTTTTTTTTTTTTTTTTTTTTTTTTTCTAAACGAAAATCCTTGAACGGTTGGTGTTCCATAATAATAGGGTAATAAAACAACGTCTTAAAACCAACCTCAGTTACTTATATTTAATATCTAATGCATTTCGAGGATATGATTCCTCATCTTCAGAGATACATTTTATTTATTAAACATAGAACCTATTAGATGTACAAATTTTCATATAAGTGGAGGTTCACACATTGGACGCATCAAATTCTTATTATTTTATTTCATTTTTGTAAGGCTCTCTTGACTGTATAACTATCAAAAACCATTTTTATTCCTGTTACTTAACGTAAGTATGTATTGGAAAGCGTTGACCAACTTAGGGTGTAACGCACAGACGTATCGGATAGCGTCTACCAACTTAGGGTGTAACATAAAGACGTAATGGGTAGCGTCATCCAACTTGGGGTATAACACAAAGACGTATTGGAAAACGTCGACCAGCTTGGGGTATGACACAAACAAACGTATTGGAAAGCGTCAACCAACTCAGGGTATCACGCATAAACGTGTTAGAAGGCGTCAACCAACTTGGGTAAAAAATCCTATACGTATTGGAACGCGTCACCAACTTAGGGTGTAACGCAAAATAACTTTTGTGAATCCCTCGTCTTCATTTTTAGGTGGATACTGATGTGTTTTATTTTGGAGATACTTTATTTTTCGATTTTTCTTCAACATTTTATCAATTATTTCTGAGTTACCAATGTTACCAATTGAAAAAGGATCTAGTGATAATTATTTTAAAGAGAATCTGAAGAAGACTAAGAAAAATTAAAACATGGGTTAAGGGGGTATTCTAATCTAGAAGTTTAAAAAAATCGAAATTTTTTTTTCCATATTTCGATAGTTTATTATACTGAAGAATATCTCCCTAAAGTGATTTTTTTAAAATTCGAAATATTTTTAAAGTTATACTCATTTTAGTGACGTTCTTGTCGTCCTGACAGATCAAAAAACGAAGGTTCAGTGGCAATCAACAAGAAACTCTGGGATAACTTTCAACATGATCCACCACTTACTGATAAAGTTTTAACAGTTTTAAAACCTATTTACGAAAGCTTGTCAAATGATTCTTTATTGGAACGTTGTTTGGGTTCAGAAACTCAAAATAACAACGAATCACTAAATTCTTTGATATGGACGTTTGCACCCAAACACATCCATGCTGGAGTCCAGACAATCAAAATTGCTACTTATTTAGCAGTCAGTATTTTCAATGAAGGATTTAATCCCATTTTAAATATAATGAAACTTATGGCGATGAAAATTGGTGGGGAAACCCATGAGTTTGTTGTTAGGCGCAATGAAGTAAGAATGCAACGTTCTGAAGTTCGATCTTCAAATGCTTCAATAGAAGGAAGAACTGCTCGTCTGATGAGGTTGACATAATATCTGAAGTTCTAGTCGACCGATTTACTTGAAATTTGGCATGCATATTGTTTACATATTCCTCTATCGTATGAACTAATAAAAACTAGACATTTTTTTATTTTTAATATTTTTAAAAAATTCGGGAAAGTTAAAAAATTAGTGAGAAAATCGACCTCAGCTTTTGAGTAGCCACCATTTTACGAAAAAAATTTTTTTTTTCACTTTTTCTGATTCATACGATACTGGCAATTATACTGATCAAAAATTATCCATAATTTTATTTTTCAAGTGAGCAGGAGGGTAGATATCATGACGAATGGGACTCGGCTTTTTTTCGCCCCTCTATTTCAAAGACGCATAACTTGCTGAAATTTTAATATTTTTTTTATTTTTATTTTTTTATGTACTCTTGAAATATGAATAAATTAGCCATAAAAAATGGATAGTAAAAATATTAATTGCTTTTTTTATGAATCCTCAAAAAACTCTCGAAATTAGGGCTTCTAGACTAGAATACCCCCTTAAGGCGATAGTCGGCAAATGCGAGCGCTTGATTTTGAAATTCGCTTGATATTTGGGGTTTTGCTCATAATTTTTTTTCTATTGAAGCTTTTTTAAAATTTCTTTTTTTGGTACACAGAAGAGTCTTGTGGCTACCAATTTGTTCTGGTTTTGTTTTTGTAAGTCACACCAAATACTCATACGGCAGCAGTAAAATTGGCACTTTTAAAAAAACCTGGTCCTAGAAAATACCATTTTTCTTTAACAAGGGACCTTCAAATTGAGATTTGTAAAATTTTCTCTTATCTAAATACACAACTTCACAAAAGTGTTATTCTGTTTTTCCGATTTTATCGAGTATAAGGTTTAAAACAGCAAGCAAAACTTGCTCATTTTTAGGTCAGATTTGATGTCTATAAATCTAAAAATTCAATAAAAAATACAAAAACAAAATAATAGACATGTTATGCCAAGTATTAATGAACTACTACTACAAAAAAAACAGAATTTGATTTACTGGTTTGTCTAAAAAATGGTATTCCGTAGAGTCACATTTTACGCTCACAAAATTTCGCCGACTATCGTCTTAAGCTTTTTATATTGGACAAAATTTTGATGAACTCAAAAAGAAGATATTCTTTATTTATCAATTTTTTCCAACATTTTATTAATTGTTTCTAAATAACTAACAAAAGAAGATGGTTTTGCGCTCTAGAGATAATTTATCTAAATCTCTACGGATATTGGTTAAATTGGAATTGAGGGTTTTCTGATATTTGTCAACAATTTGTCCTAAAATCCAAACAATGTAGCTCCAAAACTAAAAAAAGATAGAGCCCAACTTTTTTCTCGATTAAATTTACTCTAGATTATAATCCTAATTTTTGTTGAACCACAAACTGAACATTCTGTATGTCTTGTCATTAAAAAACCTAAATAATCCAAAATTCCTGCCGAAACGTGGTTGGTTATTTTTCAGGTAAATTTTATAGTTACTCCTCCTAGTTTGAAAATGAAGTATAGGCACCATATTTTTAACCTAAGTTCCTTCTATAATATGATAGTATTAAGGAATTTCTTCAATTAGGCGATGGTATCGAATTGAAGATTTTAAAATTTTATTTTCGTCGGATTAGAACCTACGATATAAACTGTATTTTCTTTATCAAAGAAGATAAGTAAATATGATAAGATTTAAAACACTTTATTTTTTTAATTAAACTCGTAATGTCGTGATTCAGTTGCTGAGACACTCGCAAAAACAAAACACTTATGAGAAACTTGTAGACAACTTCCGAGAGAACTGTAAAGTGGACGAAGTTGTAAAGAGGTTGTAATTAAAATAGTTGCGTCTCAGAAATGGTTTAGTAATTATTATACGCAAAAGAAAATAGTCACACTCTTTTCTTTTTAAAACCGTATTCAGAATCATCTCATGCAGATGCTTGTTTTATAAATTAAAATCTAAAGATTTATAGGATAAGTGAGTAGATTTACATATTAAGCTGCTGTTTGTATCAATTATTATCGTTTTATTCTAATTTACCACTCAATTCTTGTCATAATTAAAGACACTTTAATCACTTTAACATAACTTTTCCATTACAACGAATATAATAAATTTGAAAAATCTTTCGAAAATTCAATTTGGGTTTATTTAAGTTCACGTTGCTTGATTTCTTCCTATGGTCCTAGTAGCTATAATTGAAGGCCTTGGTGTAAAAACCAATCAAGTCCAATTCTAGAATTTGAGGAAAGACCACGAGAAATCTCCATTATTTTGAATATATTTTTATGCATATACCTAAATACATTCTGAACTTCAACGAATGGTTCACCAATCGATCTGTGGTACTTAAAATATAAATATTTCCAAAAAATGGTCTTGAGCGGTTATTATTGCACCCGACGCTTGAACTAAATTTAAATCTCGTTTAGGCTTATTTTTGCCCAAACTTTAGGAGGAAAGGTCCCAAGAATTATTAGAAACACTAAAGGAGAAATTTATAATACTTCCACTTGATGAAAATTTTTGGTATGAACGTTCATGAGTGATTGGTTGAAAAATAACATAAAATTTTTTACTCTTCATGATGGTTTTTATTATTCGTAGTAATGATAAAACGTTTTGGCAGTATTATTAGCCATTATTCATCTGCGTCCTTATTTTTTGTTCAAATTTTATTATAATCTGGGATGAAATCCAAAGTCGCTGTACAAATTTGTGTAGATAAATCAAGCCAATATTTTCATAAGAAGTAACATGATAGAAAGGTAGCACGTGTATTGTAAGTGATAAAGGGCTTTCGTATGTTCCTTTGCATGCCGAAAGCGAGACATGCATCCTATAAAAGATGTGATAAACCGTAAGAGAAGCGGGATTTGAAGTCTGTGCGCTTTGCAGTGGTATAATACATTTTACGAGCGCTATCACGGGATGATATCTGGGTCAGATGTTATCTCCTCTTATCGTTTGTTACGTTGTTTTCTAAGCACCGGGAGCAGATGTAGGCGACACGAAATATTTTCTCGTGAACTTCTTCACCCGACACCAAGGGGACTGAGTGCTTCTTTCCATAAATTCAAGAGGACTTTCTTTTGTTTTCTTCGAGTTGGAGCTATTTCAATTGATTTCGTCATTCGCACTGTTCAAGTTTTTCAAATTACTTTTTTATTTAATTATCTTTTTAAATCATAAAAATATATTGGTTCTTCTTCACTCCTTTGTGTAAACCCTTGAATGAGCTATAAATTTCTTGTGTGTTCGTTGGGTAGCCTTTCAAGTTTGAGATTACCATATTTTAATCTCCTAATCTGCACGTGATGTATCCATTTCGCTTAACCCCAAGCAATTCCAATCATGAATTCATTTCGGTGGTGCGGTTTTGATTGCATAATGGGAAATAACTGAGCGCGGGAGAAGACAATAAAACTAGAATTATTGAGACGCTCAAATCATTTGCGGAAAAGTTTTTAGCTTTAAATTACAAATTGAAGTTTAAAGATTTACAAAGCGCCGATGTTTATAATTCTGAACTATTCTCGCCTGATTGCTTCGGCACGTGTTCTTTTTAAAGCGAGGGGTGTATATGCCAAGGGTGCCCAATGTTCATGCTTTATGAAACAAGGATGTAAATTTACTATGAGATAAAGTGAAAATAGTAGTTTGAAATGGAAATTCCTAAAGGTGAAAATCCTATTTTCATTAATGGTTGTAATACTTCATTTTCGTTGTTGTTGTTATTGGTGATTTAATGGATAATACCTGGTATTTAGAGTATAGGGATTTGGGGATTGAAAGTTGTAAAAATAAATGTGATAGATAATGTATCTGTGCAGGGGTGCAATCCATCAATAATGCGACAAGTAGCAAATCTGACAGTGTGCGGTTCACCCCTGCTATTATTGATGAGTATTGACGCAACACACCCCAAAACGGGAAAACTGACAAGATAATGCATATGCAATGGAACGTGCGCCTCGTGTGCCATTTTATAATTTTTCCCAAGACCTAAAAGTAAGAAGGTCGATAAGGAAACTGAATTTCAATAACCCACCCTATGTCTACACAATTATTTGAATTTATTACTAAAAAGTTTTACAATACACGTTAGTAGACATAAAAAACGTTTTATTGCACTAAAGCGAGATGGCTGTGGGTCTATTCTTCCATACCATCATTTTTGTGTTCATACTATTTTTTCGGCTAATTATAGTTTAAAATTTATAGGGACATTTCTGTAACGTTTACGCAAAAATAAACCTTCAAAGCATTTTCATAAGGTCCAAAATTGTATTATATCTTCTAAGACCCTTGGATTAAGAGGAATTTGAACAAGGGATTTGCGAATGATCAATATTAAAGCGCGAAGCCTGGCGAGCAGCCGGGCTGCACCATGAATGCCTCAATACAAATTGATAGGACTGTGCAAGCAACCAGCAACGAAGCTGCAGGCTAAATGCGGCCTTAGACTTCATTAAAATAATAAAAATGTTTACATAGTGATTCATATTGTTTGTAAGGTGACATTTGTAAAGTATGATTCGTAATTTATTCACTCGTGTGATTATTGATCAATAATGTTTTAGGAATTATCAAGAAGTAATATATTAACTCCTTGTAGATAATAATAAGAAAACATGTAGTTAAACGATTTCAGTTCCGTAAATAACAATTAACCCGATTTCCAATAAAAATAACACACTTAAAAAATCATAAATTATCACCTTAAGTATTTGAATGATCTCATAAATTTAATAGGAAGTATGATGAGTCTACCGCAGGTATATAATTTTAAAATTAATTATGAAAGACCATTTTACTTAATCGTCACAAGTAAACATTTTAATTTGAATAAAATTGTGGATTTAAAAAATGCAGTTATTTCAGTAAATTATTTCAAAATGATTCTAGAGATTGAATAATTTCGTTGCTTAGGTAAAGTTAAGTGATATTTAACAAAATGAATCAGTTTTTAATGTTTACAGGTACAGTGGTGGAATTATTTCCCAAATGTGCCTGTTAACTTACACTTTTTCTTTATTAAATCTTTATTTACAATAAAAACAATATTTTTTTTGGGTTTTATTTCTTGAAACATTCAAGTTTTTGCTGTAAAAAAGTATGGAAGGTTATTTCTGTTTAAATTTAAATCGCTTTATTTTACATAATTTGTTAATAACAGTTACATTACTAATTTAAGCATTTGTTTTAAAGTGCCCAAAAGCCGTTGTTTTTCTAAATATTTTAGGCAAAAAATAATTGTCCTCTAACAAAGTGATAAAAGACAAGTTGAAATTGAAAAATCATTAAATATTACTAAAGATGCTGTATGGACAATTATAGTGAAATACCCTAGATGTGGTGGTTTCGAAACGCCATGTAACTCGGAAAACCTCAGAAAACTATCTTCAAGATATATAAAATTATCAATAGAATATCCGGAATAAATTCTCGTAAAAGGGGCGAGGAGTTTTTGGACCAATTCAATATTCAGCTAATTTCCAAAACCATCAGAAATCATTTTTAACCCTGGAGATTTAAATGTAAAAAAATCCGTTAATTTCCAAGAAAAATACAAGAGCCTGAATGGAATTTACCAGATGGCATTTGACATGGGCCATGAAAAAGTGGAATACGCCTCTTTGGAGCGATGGAAATAAGTTTTTGTTACTTGGGACAGTATATTTGGCGATGCAAAAATGTAAATTACAACCTAAGATATCAAATACCGGCCATTAAACATGGTGGTGGGTCTATTATGGTATGAGGTTGTTCCAGTTACGCATGCAGAGGGCAAAATTGATCATATTTGGTATAGAAATATTTTAGAAAACCAAATATTACCATTTTTCAGGAGAAATACCACTGAAGCCGAGATTTCAGTAGGATAACTATGCAAAACACTTAGCCAAATTAGTGAAATAATGGTTTTCCCAACAAAATGTTATTCTACTTAAATGGCTGTCACAATTTCCTGATGGAAACCCCGTCGAAAATCTTTGGGACATATTAGATTTTCTCATTCGACAAAGAAAAATAAAAAATAAAGGAGATTTATCTCGAAATTTATCGAAGTAATTAAAGAGCCAAATTCCTCTGGATATACTAAGTAGATTAGAAGATTCAATACCCAAAAGATTTCAATTTAAATTGCAAAGACATTTAACATGATAATGGCTAATATTTTTAAGTATTTGTAAAGTTTCCATACTTTTTTCCACCACTGTATGTATTGTTAAATAAAAAATGTTTTTATTTTATGATTTTAGAGAATCACTCTGGAACTCTCAGTTTTTCAACTTTTTTGATATCTGGACAATACAATGCGCTTTCCTTATTTTACTAGTGTAAATTCTAAATAACCATTGTGTAGGTTTCGATGGCCCTTCCTCATCTCGTACACATGAATCATTCATTTTCTTAAATTTAATCGTTTTTGATATTCTTTTTTTCTGGATTTTAATAAAGTTTTTTGTATTTTTTTGATGTAGTAAAAATCCTGCTTGATCTTCATCCGTTTGTTTGGCAAGTTTCCATTTTACAACAGACTCTTTAATTTTAACTACTTTCATCTTTTTTTTCCTTCATTTTCTTTTTGTTTTCTAATTTCGTCCAAGTTAACTTGCGCTTCAATAGCAGTAACAACTAGTAGTTGCTGATCTAGGTGTTCTTTGTTCATATCTGCAGTCAAACGCCAGTTTTTATAGTATCCTTTTATTTGTTTAATTGAATTGTATGATCTCTTAAGAAGATAGTCGGTAAAATTAGGTATAGGACTTTCCGATGTAAATTTCGATTTCGTATTTCTAAAATAAAAGACAAACGGTTAATTGAAAACAAATAATTCTTTTTTGTATTGTTTAAGAATTCCATATTGCATCTTTTGTATATTGTTTTTTTTGTAATTTTCATATTTTGTTATACTTAATACTTGTTGAAAACGTTCAAAAATAGGCAACTTTTAGGTTTAAATTACAGCCTTATAAAAAGAGTTTTTTTTTTTTAAATTAAAATTCATAAAAGTTAGTTTGTTTAATATACTTTGAAGATAATGTAAAAAAAAAATAATTTTATTAACTAAATATAGTAATCTTTCAAGGAATTTTATTTTTTATCCAATTAGCATTGAGACTTTTGGCGTTTGGGGATCCCTTGGATTACAATTTATAAAAGATTTGGGAAAAAAAATTAAAAACGTAACCAAAGATGCAAGATCAACATCATTTCTCATTCAAAGAATTAGCATTGCAATACAAAGAGGAAATGCTGCATCTGTTTTTGGAACTCTTCCCAAAGGAAATTCTCTGGAAGACATTTACTTTCCTCCAACTCACTTTTCATCAAGAGTTTCTTCAGATTCCAAGAATTTAACATCTTTGTCAAGACAAATTAAAATTAGTTAACATTATTTAAAATAAATTATTAAGAATAAATTAATTCAAATATGGAAAATTTTATTAACTAGTTTTTAAATTAAATTGGAAATAAAATGCCAAATAGGAGGTTCAATTATATTCGCACAGTTATATGTTCCATACGCACATCGCATTTCCAAGGAACATAGAAATTGGAGTTACACATTTTGCCGACTATCCTCTTAAGTTAAGGTCCACGCATTTTGATGACCATTACTCCGATAAACGACCCTTGAAAACTCCTTTCCTTCTGCACTTAAATTATCATGCTCCAGGTTGATGCAACTTTTTGACCTCCTTGCTAAAGTATTAAAATTCTCTTTTCTTTTCTCAAAATTATTGAAAATTGAGAGTCGGTGTATAGATTTACGTTTATTCTTTTAAATTTTATTTGGTATATAATGACGTAATAAGCATTAAGTAATTCTAACAACTTTAGTTATTTATAATAGTTATTGGAATGTTAATCATCTGTTAAGTTCTCCCACACGCAGTAAAAGTTTGTAATTACCATGGACATGGTCCATTTTTAAAACCGTAGGTGTTTTTATGAATCAAAAACCCACAACCACATCCAGCTTATTCATGATTCATGACGTAACCCCAGGTTGTTGTATTAATTATTTGTTTACGATTTCTGCAGTTTTACTAAGTGACCAATTTGAATTTAAAGCGTGTTTTAAATTAAATGCTTCATGCTGCATTGCTTGCCATAATAACTCTTAATTAGACACATGCGAAAGTCCAAAGGTCTTCTAGACAGAAGCCGATATTAAACTTAATCAAATGTTTCCTTGTTTGACAACAATTTAGAAATAAGCAGTTTTATTGTTCAAATGTGCATACAAGATACATATTTAAAAAAAGAAAACTCTTTATTATATTTGAAGCGTGGAATTCCCAAAGGGTCTAAGTGCCAAAGTTTTTTAAATTCCCTGTTTACATTCGTAGCTTTTATTGAAATGGTTTTATAATCGAAAACATGTGACTTTGTTAGTACATTGTTTATGTAAAATGTAATCGTTAAACTCAATTTTCTCTTAATTATGTTTTTGGCCCTTTAGGAATACCTCGCTTCATTTTTAAAATGCTCAATTCAATTTTTAATTAAACCACACAACTTTTATTTAAGCAATGGAATTTAAGGGTTTGGACATATCAATGTAGCAATGCTCACGACTCATTGAGACGATCCTCACTCACCGCTCATGCCGAACAAGCGACACTTGCCATTTTTCCTATTTCCAATATCTCAGACAGCACGTAGCTGAATAACTGAATTTAGTAAACAAATTTTTGAACAAGGATCAAGGAGTGATGAATGATGAGTGAGTCAGAAACACGCGTTTGATTTTTAATTCGAACTAATTGAAAACTTTTTATTGTTATATTTAAATGAATTTCTGAAATATTGAATAAAAAGTTGTTTTCCTTAACGAGCTAACCTTTTTTTTAATATATAATTGTTGAAGGTGAAAATCCATAAAAATTACGTGTAAATTTGTCGATAAATTAAAAAAGTTTTCAACTTTGTAAAAGAGATTATCCAGAAAAAGCCTGAATTAATTAGCAGTTAATGAAACTTTATTAATATCATAAGTGCTGTTATTTATAGATTTTATTGGGTAAGGTTATCCTGTACTAATTATTTTTGTTATTATTCTATGTGGCAATGTATAATCCTTTTAATTGCCTGAAAACATGTCGTCTCACGCACCTTTATTTCCGCCATTAACTCGCAAGGGTATAGAAAATGCATTAGTTTGATTGTACAGGTGTGTTCATGGATTTGGATGGCTGAAAGCGAATTCTTTGTGAGTGTTACTAACATACATTCATAATTGATGGGTGTACACAAGTTGTCATCAATGTCTTGTATATTAAGGTACGATAATATTATGAAGGCAACGAATATTGATGAGGTACACATTCCTATATTTCTAAGGTGGCCTTTTATTACTTTAGTGATTAATTTATTAATTGAAACCGTTATCATTGATTATTAAATTACTTATTCAACTGTTCATTTGTTATGAAAAGAAAGAACAACTATAAATTTAAAAGAAAATATAATTTCCTGCCAACTTATAAAATAAAACATATGCCTCACAACTAACTGTGTTTTTTTCAGAGTTTGTTGTTACATCGGAATCATTTTTTTCGAGCCATTCCCGTGAGAAAGGGTGTTTACAAAAAGTCCACTGTAAGATATGCCTCTCTGGTATAAACTTTGTGTTTGGTTTGGCAGAATAATTTGTCAAATAATGGAAAATCAAATGAATAACTAACATTTTAGGGAACTTCTAGATCTTAAAGTAGTTTGTACATTTTCTTCAGTATTTGGGTTTTGAGCAGGTAGATCTCTCATCAGTATGCAAATATCTGATAAAAATCTCGAGACACTGAGAAAGTTGTATTCGTCCTGTTTTATGAGGCATTGGAGGCAACATATCTCAGAATGAATCAAAAGTTACCACATTGTGTACATTTAACTTGTGTACTTCAATTGTCCAACAAATATATCTATTAGACTGGAATTTTCTCTTATTAAATCTCTATCCCAAAATTGTATACCAATTACCGAATCACTTAATTTTTGAACAATTTTGGTATTAATAGGCGTTGGTTTGGTTTCGTCAAAAATCGAACTGAATTGTTAATTGTTTCACCTTCAACTCTGGCTTATGTAGCACAATAAAAAATAGAGAGCCATCTAACATATCCAATGATGGTTTGTGAAGAGCGACACCAACAATGGATGGATTTTTTTATTAGCTCTGTTTATAGATGCTATGTGGGTATGAAAATTGTATGATTCGATAGCCTCCTAATATCTACAAATATGGTCAATAATAAAAAAATCAGAACACTCCATAAACTAAAATTATTCCGCATTCCCGGCCCTTAAATATATAACTATAAGACATATTATTACAGCTATGTTAATTCATTTGTTTTTTAATAAATAAGCTGCTAAAGGTCTTTTAACGTTTGCTGTTTTAATAATTACAACCTTAAAGCCTGTTTTACAAAATTGTATTTTGTAGATAATGTTTTTGATAATGTTAGATATTAATGAAGAAGTGCTTGTTAATGTGCAATAAAAATGCGATAATTTACCACTTTTATTTTATGTACAAAATTAATAAAAAGTTATAGTTTAAATTATTGCTACTAAAGTCCATAACATTTAAAAGTTATAGCTCGTGAAATTATGATCCTAAATGTATCCGCATATGTACTCCTATATACTGTATTTAAGTTTACAGTTTACATTTTACTTTGGATTATTTGAATAATAAACTGTTTATTTAAGATTTGGCAATCTGCAATCTAAGTTTATAAAGTACTAATTAATTAAACAATATAATACTAACCAAATGGTAATAATAATAGTAAACATTATTCGTTTTATTAAAACCCGCAATAATATTTACATAAAATTTTGTTTTATTGTCATACGGTATTTGTTACATAGGATTCAACACCATGAAGTAGATTCCTCGGAAATTCTATTAAAAATTCGAAATTTAATTCTGACTTAATTTTTATTAAATGACGCCCAAGTTCAAAATGATTGATTTTTTATTAAAGGGCCTATACACGATTCAATTTGGTCGAATGGTCGGTTGGACAGAGTAAATCGGATGAACCATCAACACGGTTCAACCAGCCATCCATTAAAAATATTAGAGGAAAAAAGTTACAAAAATAGTAGGGCGGTCGGGTGAAACATCAACTTGGTCGGAATCAACGTTCACACGATCCAACTTGGTCGGGCGGTCGGATGTTTCAAGCCATCCGACCATCTAACTACTCAACTCGGTTGGCGGTAAATTTTAGGATTTCTGATATCAATGTACTAAAATATTGTGTATAATTTATAAAAAGTATTGAAGTACTATTAATTTCCATTAAAGTTTGAGCCTCAATTATTTTACTTCTACAGGTTTAGGAAAATTAAATGGAATAAATTTTAGGACACGACGTAATACCGTTCTAGTGTCATCAATTATCATGTTTGTAAGTAGTAGGTATCAATAATGAGTTGAAATCGAAATACTTGAATCTGATTGAAAGGAATATTTCCCGAACCGATATTGCGCTATTGAAAATTTTGCACGAGTGCGGTTTACTTTATACCTATTAAAATCAATCCAAAATTTCTATACTCACTGATTAACATAATTAATTATACAAAGCTCGTGATGAGCTTTTTAATGAAAATTCGTGCAAACTTCGGTGTGGTTGTTCAAAATAATGGTGGTGCATTAATATTATTAATTCGAAAATCTAAAACTACGTTCATGATGTAATGGCTTTGAGTAAAATGGAGTGTTTTGATGACCATCTGCACTATATATTAATTATTTTAGTACGAGCCGGCTACCATTTAGAGCCCACATTCATACACACGAATGACTTCATCAATTAACCAATTCAGCGAGATGAATCATGCAGACAATAATACGCGTTTTCATTCCACGTTCGATTCAACGGCCTCAATTATGCAAAAAAGCCTTTACATTCACAATAATAGGAAATTATACATTTATTTTGAATTACTTTGTAAGAGATTTAATCGTTATTTTCTAATTAAATAATAGATCAATTGTAAACAAATTTGTTTAATAAATTAAGTTTTTTTGGACTGGATGTAAAACTCACTAAAATAGGTTGTTTTGCAAAATAGTAAAATTCAAGTGATTCCTTGTATCCAATTTTATTTAATAGGAAGCTACATGTTTCGGGGGCTTAAAACCATCATCAGGCGCAAATGACTAACTAATCAATCAAGTTTCCACCTATCAGCTTCTTCTGTTCTTCTTCTGATGTAGTCTCCTATCGGAGGTTATCAATCATCGCAGCTGTTCTAATTTTCGAAGCTGCAGCTCTAAAAAGTTCTTTTGGTGTTTTCCGTGCCATTCTCGAAGGTTCTTCAACCAGAACGTTCTACATAATGAGTAGAAGAGTTGAGTATCTCGCTCCACGAGATATATGTCCCAAGTACTCGAGTTTTCTTTTCATGATGGTTAGTAACGGTTCCTTTTCTTTATGCATTCTTCTTAGGCTTCTTCATTAGGTCCGTCTAGGATATCTTGAGTATCCGGCGATATATCTATATTTCGATTGACTCAATCTTTTTTATCTTCATCGTCCATGCTTTCATGCTAGATTGAGGTTTCTGCCTATGAACAGTTTCTTTGACGAAGGTTGCTCTTGTTATCTCTACTCGTTTATTAATTTCAGTGGTCTGATCGTTATTGTCATCTATTGGTGTTCCCAAGAATAGTAGCTTTTCACTATTTCGATTATATTCTCTATTGACATGGCTAGGATATTATTATTGTCATTGTTCTTCCTAAATACCATAATTTTTGTCTTTAAATTCATTCTTAACCCATAGGATTGGTTAACAGTATTTATGTCTTCCATCATTTTCTAGAGGTCTTGAATCTTGAATGTTTGTTCTTCATCTATTATCCAGCATAATAAAAATATCGGGAATCCAATCCGAGCTATCAGCCCCATCTAGTTCTATAGCTAGCAAGATGGTTAAAGTATTATAATTTAAAGTTTTATTAATTGCCTTTGCATGCAATCGTAAAGTACAGTTTGTATTGTGGATATTACTTTAAGAAACCAGATGCATAATGTATGACATTAAATTACCAAACGGAGTCATCTATTTGTCTTTTAAAAGCTTAAAAAGATCTAGAGAGCGTCTCCTACAAAATTTATGATAGTAGCTCTTTGTAAGTGTTAAAAACAGAAGCAGTTAATCTTAGAAACCACTGTGATTAGTTTGGAAGCGTATCTAAACCTGATTAATCCTTAAAACCAATTTAGTGTCTTAATTCTATACATTTCTATTGCCTGTACTCCTAAGATTTGGGATTTACTTCACTCGATAACTCACCAAAAATATAGTTTGAATGTAACTGTATGTTCAGTGGATTATCAAGGTATTTTATCAAAACTATTTGCATGTTTGCAATATTTATATTACATGCTACTTTATTTTTATCATGAATTTTTATTTCAAAATCATAAACATACACAAGCCCATCCTTATCACGTTTGTAGCTATCACTTAATCAATATTTATTATGAATACTTTTACAGTGGGCCTACCGACTGGTGTGACGATGAGGGAAAAGAAAAGCGGCGCTTTGTCTTCGAAAATGCAGAAACTCAGGAAAAGACTGTCGCATTCCTTCGGACGATTATGTAAGTGCTTTATACTATTTTTACTGCCCCCCTCGTACGTTTAGTGCAATATTGGTGACGTGAATGCTCGGAAATATTTAAGCTAAAAGACTGCAAATCCTTACCACGTTCGGCGCTTACTTTAAATTGCTCCAGTTCACACATACATCAACACCACAAAATAGTGCTCCAGGAGAAAATTGCTGGAGATAAAATTTTTATTTAAATTCTTAATAATGGTACTAAATTCGCTTAAGGGATAATAAAACATGGATGATTTTCAAGTACCAAGAAGCACAGAACATATGAATTGAGGATTAAATAATAATATATTTTTTGCAAGAAATTTCCTGTACTTTCGAACAATGTTTTGTAATAAAAATGCATAAAAGTTAAATCCCCTATACTTAACGTGCTTTTATTAGCAATGCTGCTAATCATAAATCGCGTTTCTTTGAGTTGTGTTTGCGCCCCCTGTTTGCGAATAGTTTGAATGCTTTATAGAGGATTTTCGAAGGGGTGTGTGCGTTTGCCGTTGGAAACTTGAGTGCAATGTTTAGAATCTAAAAATTGTGGACATAATTCAAGTTATAAAGGGGATCGCCGTTTTTCACATTACATAACCGCGCTCTTAGAAGTTATAGAATTTTACGTCGACCCAAAGGGAAATGCCCTTTTTTATTGAAAACTCCACCCCTCGTTTTTATTTTGACTTTTAAAGTCTTCCTTATTTATTTCCAGAGGAGTCTTTTATTTTTTAATTGCTTATTTTTATTTATTTGTATGTGCAGGATTCATAATGCAAACGTCTCAACGAGAACATAAATATTAGCTTACCTTTTTCTTCATCAAGGATGCTTCTCCAGGTTCATAGGAATAATTGCCCTATTAACTCGAATTAGCACATTCAAATTTACTTTTCTAAAAATCCATTGAAAAAATTCTATATACCTTCACAAATTAATGAAATTTTATGTGCTTAATAATTTTTTTGTTACTAAAAAGGTTTTTTAAAGAAGGGGATTTTTAATTTAATGAGTTTATTTTTTCTTCAGATAGTAGTTTATTAAATAAATCTCGTATTAATGTTTTACTATCTAAAGAATCTGGTGCATTACTAGTATCATCTTTGGGTACTTTTAGAGTATCCATTGGTCTTCGTCTGAGTAATTCTGTTTGTGTTCAACATACTTGTTCTTGTGGAACTTTGGTTAATGAAGACATGGTTTAAGCTGCAAATTCAGCGCTGGAAGATTTTCTAGACATCTTGAAGTAAATGATTTAATTAAAAAAGCTCTCCAATAGAAACATTTTTTTGAATATTCTTGGATTTAAAGAAACTTCAAAAAAATTTTCTATTGAATTTTGAAAATCCAAATCATCGCAAGAATTAAATATATCTTTAAAAAGCTCTTATTTCTTCTGGGATCCCTTCTATTTTGGAACCTTTAGGAACTAGTAGAAATGACGGAAAAACCTGTTGGAATGACCATGATTCCGTGGAGTATAGGTAAACCTTTGGTATGGGACTAAACTTGAGTTGACACAATTGCTCCTTCATATTTAAAATCTTCAAGAAGTTCCACAGATCCAGTTGCTTTAACTGGAGAAAAAATAATTTATCTAAATATAGTCATCTTTCAAGGAATTTTATTTTTTATCCAATTATGGGATCCCTTGAATTATAATTTATCAAAGATTTGGGAAGAAAAATTAAAAGTGTAACCAGAGATCCAATATTCATTTTTGATTCAAAGAATTAGCATAGCAATACAAAGAACATTTCCCAAAGGAAATTCTCTGGAAGACATTTACTTTCCTCCAACTCATTTTTCACCAAGATTTTCTTCAGTTTCCAATGTTTTAACATCTTTTCCAATTAAATTGTTGACCAATATCTCAAAATGCATCTAACACTGAAATGTCCAGCGAAATTCTTTAGATACAATATAAACTCTATTGATTCACAAAGCATGAAAAACGAGAAGAAATTACCCAAAAACCGTTACAGTTTCTTTATAAAAATGGGTCGAAAAGGAATACATAATATTGGAAAACACTTGTTTCATGAACTCTGTGATTCAGTGCCTCTCCAATACAAAGCCCTTTCTGAAATATCTCAAAAATGATTCTTATATAAGTGACATCAATACTAACATCTGCAGCATGAAAGGATCTGTAATAAAAACATTCACGCAAGGAATTGTGGTCAGAAATTCTTCGGATTGTGTCGTTAATATGATGTCTTTAAAATCTCGGTGAAATACATGGAAAATTAAGTGATTCACAGAATGAATTTTTGAAAAGTGATTTAATAAGAGAAAATTCCAAGCTTTATCACTTCCAATTCATCAAAAAACAGGACGCATAGTACTTTCTCAGTGTCTTGACTGTTTTACAAGTGATAAAACTTTGGATTGTAATGAATAGCCTACCTTACCTGTTCAAAGTGGAAAATACCAAGAAAATATACCTTCCTTCAAGATTTATAAGTTTCCTGAAATTTTAGTGATTCATTTGAAAAGGTTTTCACCTTCAGAGTAGACTTTTTTTTATGTTTTTGTCTTTTGTTTATTCTTTATACATCATTCTTTATAGATATATTTGAATAAGTTTTTAAAATAACGTCGATCATAAAACAATTTTGTTTTACATTGCAGGCTTTAACAAGTTTGCTGTAAATTTGTGTTATTATAATATGAATAAGGCACGTTTCTTTTAGAACTAATAAGAACTTTGTAGTCTACTAATTTGCCTCGCTTCTTACTCTATTCAATTAGCAAAGTTGTAAATTTTATAAAATGTAATTCGATAAAAAAAAGCATTCACATTAATTACTTTTCCTCTATAATTTTTAATTAACCACGTCCCCGCGTTGTATTCTTCTTGATTAATATTCAACGAGCATTACTGATTTGCATTTCTTTCTTACTTCTTTCGGATTAAAAGAGGGCGGGCAATACTGGCGATTCTGTAATTGTAATCCATGAAGGGAACAAGTTTTACCCCTGTCTAGAAACTTTGCACTCTGGAAGTGCGTATTCTACTCTACTCAGAATTGCACACCCCACTTTTACCGGGGATATCCATTTGTACATTAGTTGCACCGATTTTCCAACCTGTCATCCATCAGAGCGATGCCTGCTGGCTTTCGCTTTTTACAAGGTTTCTCTACTTATGTGGCTTTTCGCTTTTTTCCTGTAGGTCTTTCAAGGCATGTTTATGTCTATGAAGAGTTATGATTGATGGATACTTTCCGATTGATTGCCATTGATTTATCTAGCAATTTTCGAAGTGCTGCTGCAAACGCATTTATATCCGCGCTTATCAGGGATGATATTCTTAGGAATAAGTAAATAAAGCAAAAGCTTATCGCGTTATACTTCAAGCTGTTGTATCTTTTTGGGTTAGGGTTGCGTGTATACAATATCCTTATAATCAATCACTGTTTTTCCTAAAAGATAAAAAATGCAACAGTTTGCATTCTAAATTGTACTAGTATATTTTTTATAAATTTATCTAGTGAATTTATTAAATTGAATTATTTTAAATTTGGAAATAAATTAATTTTTCGTAATAAAGATAACAAAACTGCTATACAACCCTTCATAATATAATTACAAGTAATTACGCTGTCGGATCCGTTTATTAATGAGTTTAAAAATATACTGGAAATTGCGAGCTTCTATTCAACTCGAGATAAATTCATTTGACGTTAATTTCGCTCCAAAAATTAACTATTAAGATCTTTCGTAACAAAAACACCATAATTTGCTTTTTACGGTGGCTTGTTTTTAAAATTGAGATCTACTACAGTTTTTTCTCGAGTCGTTAAGCATCTAGCAAAATATGTTGTTTTGAATCAAAGGATTATAATCATAGACGATAATTATAATTTTATAGTTTAAATTTTATAAAAAAAATATAATGACTAGTTTTTTTTTTATTGATCTGTTGTGTCTGCTTCAGCTATGAATATGTAATAAAAATTATAGCTTTCCATACCTACTGATTTATATTTTTTGTTTATTGAATATTTTAGTAGTGTTTTATATTCAATTTATTTGATAGAATTGTGCATGTATATTCTTATTTTCAAAGGGAAAATACTGCATTTATCCAAAGTATTGAAATTACTATAATTACAAGTATTTCAATTGCTAAAGTAGTAGATTCTGAATTTGTTGAACCATTGGATTTTGTAATAAGAAAGGTGCTTACTAATTTTGAAATTTCTATCTAAGAAGATAATTCCTAGTGAATGGTTTCTTATGATTGACAAGACAAGTGATTTTAAGTACTGTCCTGGAAGTCTAAAAAATACCCTGACAGGTTTTATTGTATTTGTGGTAAAACCTCATGAAAAACCTTGTGAAAGCAGTGGATTTTGAAAGATAATTTCCCAAAATCATTGATGTCAAGATATATATTTGTAGTCCAATAAATCAGCCAATTGATGAGGGATGAAATATTTAAAGAAAAACTTAGTGATCTGGAAAAACCAGCGTAGGAATCTTTCATGGAAGTGAGAATTAACCTCAGATTTCTCGGAAATCATCGATCAAGTAACAATAAAAGTATTATCTAGAAGCTTTTAACCACTTATAAGGCCTTAAAATTATATTTCTTTAATTCTCATTTGGAATAGTTTCCTAAAAATTTGGACGCCGTTAGCGATGAGCATGGTGAAAGATTTCATAAGGCAATATTTATACAACCCGATAGGTGAATTTTGTTGACCAGTGTTATTTACCTTAACATTCGATAGAAAAATTAATATCTGTAATTTGTTTCCCATGTCAATATTATACTTATTGGTCATAAATTTAGAGTTTTTATTAGTGACAGGTTTCAGAACTGCCTTTAGGATCGTGCAATATTTTAACATTACTTTAATAGTTATTAATTTTAACCAAACCCACATTTGTGTTTGGTGGGCTAACAAAATATTTCAAAGTTGTTAATGGAGTGTAAACACGTAATGTTTATAAATCTAATAAAAGCTGCTCTGCTGCAAATCATATTGCATTAACTTATAAGTGGCTCTTCCTCATTTCGCCGTTCAATATTTCCGGTTGCGAGAACAATCACTGCTCTGACAGTGATAAACGGTTGCCGGCCCGTTCCTAATCAAACGATAAATGAACGCAATCGTGCTGTTTTATCGGCCTTAATTGCACGCACCCTCTTTGAAAGAAGCCAATTTTAAACGTTGACGACCTAAAGACCACGATTTGTCCCTTTTTAAACCCTCCATCTTCAAAAATTCTTTTCATCATTATTATTACCGTTATAAATCTTTAAATCTTCTTTGTTTTAATGAAATATTTACTCAAGTCGTTGAAAGTTCTAAGCACTTTTCAATCTTTACCAGGAGATCTGTCAGAATGATTGTTTTATATTAAAACCGACTTGGATAATTGGAAATGTTTTCCGAAAGTCAGATCCTTGCTAAAATAAATACCATTACTAATAATGCTGTGTCTTTTAAAAGATGATAAAATCCCTTGTCGGAATATCTTCTAACCGGTGTTACTAATAGTTCCGTATGCCCTTTTAAACAATATGGTAAGTTCCAAAGAGATAAATCAATTATCCAAGTACGATGTAGATTTTTGGGGGTCTAGTATTGTTTTTCAAACCTGAATTACCAGAACGAAGATCCGATTCTTTTTCAGAAAAAGTCTTTTTGTCGAAAGTGGTAGCTCATGTGTAAATAAAAGTCATGTACTATATCAGAGACCAACTCTTACAAACATCCTGAAGCTCCATTTTTTTGGTTCTTTGCTATGTATTTCCGAAGATTTCCTACTTTGGTACAAACTTATCATTTCATCTATGGAGCACATTTTGCTGTTTTCAATTCCAGTACAAGTTAATCTAATTTTCTCAAGAAATGGCTTAATTTTGAATACATGATCTCCATCGGCACACTTGTTCTGGAAATATAACAGCAGTTCTTGAATCTTTTTTACAGGCATCACATTAGCTGTATCGTCTATTCAATGCCCAGTAATCTTTAAATGATGGCATCGATACTATTCCCATAAAAAGCCACATTCCAGTAAAAGATTTTATTTCAGATGGAGAAGTATTGAATAAATTAAAGGATGACACAAATATTTTTTGGTGAAGTATTGATTGAAGAGCCAGTGGTCAGGGTGGAGTATAAACTTGTTTGATCAGAAATATATTGAATAACTGAATCATCGAACATTTTTGAAAATATTTAAATGCTGTAAGGATTTTAGGAAGACCATCGTATTTGTCAATTGGAAGCTACGTATGTTGTAATTCTTCTTTCGGCCATTTGTACCTTAAATTTTTTTTCATATTTTCTATTTTGGAAATTATCATAGATAATGGCACACAATCATCCAAATGAGGCGACCAATTAAAAAAGCTTTATCTAAATTGATCTCCTCAAAGTCCTCGCCAGATGTGGATCCAACATCAGAAATATTGCAATCTTCAGACGGTATCACTGGTATATAATCTTGTTTCTTTTTCCGGCCATGGACAATAGTTGAGCTAATTTCCCGAAACTAAATGAAATGAAACAGATATTTTTTGATAAATTGTTGAGTACATGATATCGCCTCTATGGGTGATGTGGATACCAACAAGCAAGCAAGTTTACGGAGGGATAGAAAAGTTCTTATCTCGAACTAAAATGTTCTATACTTTTTTAAATTTGCCATTGCAACGAATAAATTAATACCGGCAGTAGAAGATCTTGTAATGTTTCTCGCGTCCCCACCACTAAATCCCATTTCGTATTTGTGTACTTTTGAAGGATTTACTTAAATTTTCACAACAATCCAATAAGATTTTTTTTGTCTTATGTATCTCTTCAGATACTACGGACGATTAAGGGTTAAAAAAGCTCAGGTCACCGTGCTGGCTTTTTCATAATCTTAATTATAAGGTCAATACATCCAATCTAAATTATTTTTGAAACGTTATGTTAATTAACCAAGGTATTTAAACATAGCAATTTTTCGATTAAATTTAGTTGTTTTTTGAGCACCTTGTTCCTTTTGTAGAAATATTTGCATCGTTCAGTATGGAACATAAATTACTCTTGATAATAAATGTAGTCAATATCATTAATTGACATAAATTTATATAATTTTGTGGTGTCGTTAATTTAAAATAGAATAATGATATTTATCGAAGGAAGACGTGGAGGGTAAGACGTTTAATGTAAGTGGCGAGTTTATTCCCTAACCCTTGCGCAATCTGTCTTTTTCCCCTAGATTACCTCTCCCAAATTAATAATTAATAGTTAATCTCAGCGTCGCACTAAAAACGACAGCTGAGTAAACGAGGTTTTAATTGCATTTGACTCCTCTGTGCCTAGCGTGTATAAATATATAACGTTAAAAAATTGATTAAATCTAATGGAAATTATTTTCGAAATTGCCCGAATCGATCATTACGCAACGAATTTATTGGGTAATTACCTTCAATTTCATTGTATACCCTGTTTAATTAAACTTCAACCAGATGTGGTTACACACGAGATCGTGAAAACCCAATGGTAAATACGTAGGTGGATTAGGTGTCATCTATCTTTTTTATGCCTATTCCAATACCTCTAACTTTAGCAAGTCGATGAAAAATTCATGAACAGGGTGCTTCCTAAAAACAGGGCAGAGCCGAAAGGGAAATAAAATATTTTCGCTGGTATTAAAAGTGGTGTTTACACACGTCCTTAACCAACGTCATGAACGCACACGTTTATTACGAATTTAATTATTCTATGAATATATTAACATTACCTCAGACTCTTGAGTAACATAGCAACAAGCAACAATTCCTCAGAAATAACATAAATGGATAGAAATTAATCACAAACAACGGAGATTTATTGATTTATTTGTAAATATTGAAAGTTTGAGTTTTTGTTGATTCAAAGACTAGACGTATAAGTTATGATATTATTAAAATATAGGATTGTGCAATAATGTCACAAGCATAATACATTCTCATATGTTCTAGACAACTTAAAACTAACAAAACAACTACATACCATGCTTTGCTTCAAGTTTTCATTTAAAATTCTAAATTAATGATGTCCAAACAAACAACGTCAACTAAACAAACTACACATGCTGTGATGTAATTAATAATTTCAATTAATTTTCCAAAAATTTACTAAACTTTTAGGTATGACTAATTTTAGTTAAATTACTACGAACTTCCCTCTTTGAAATTTATAAATAATTTAAATGAAGAAAAATATATTTGTTTTATAATTAAACAACCCTTAACCCAGTATATTTCATTATTATTTCATTAATTTCATATGTTGCCCTTTTGCGTAGAAGTAATTGATATTTAATGATGCATTAATGATTAAGTAAAACAGTGAAAACAAAGGTGGTTTATTCAAGAATAAACACACACGCTTTTTCAGTAATAGCTTCAATTATTCAGAGATCTTCCTACTGCTACCAATCCCAAAAGACCAACCCAGGGTTTCAAACATTTGTTTCATAATTTTCTTGTACTTTTCGCATCAGAAAGGAGAAGAAACAAGTTGTGACGTAACAATAATGTTCCTCTAAAAATTCCTTTGTGTGATTCTTAAATTGTCTTCTTGTGTTTGCAAGACACTTTGTAGTGTCTTCAATAATTTAAATTTAAGTGGAATTTATGAAGTTGTTTTTTGGTGGTTTATGCGGAGTGATATTTTATCAGCAAATTCGTATAGATTGCTTCATGTTTCTTTCTTCTGCCTTCTGTTGCTTGTGGAGAATGGATCATTTTATAAATTGGAGCACGAAATCCTTTTTACCAGTCACTCTAATAAAGTATTTATTTTATTAAGATTGATCTTATTACCCTTTATTGCTTAGTAAACAATTCGCGCTTGTTTAATAATAATTAAATTCATTTATATTCATGGAAAACCATTATTACATAATTTACTATTTAAACAGGGTATTTATTGTTTACACACATAAACCAAGGAATAAATAAATTTAAGTCAACCCAATTAACCTAATGAAAACATTTCCAGCAGTAAAAATTTATGAGTACCACACATGATTTTTTTTAATATAAAAATAATGCTTTGTTCTTACAAACAGCTTTTTGTTTCGACTATTATTTCTATAGCCATTTGTTTCCAAGCTACATTTTATGTCTCATAAAAAATAATGCACATAACCAAATGCAGTTTTCCTCAATTGAATCTTTTGCTGTAACTTAATTGTTTATTTACAACTATTTTTACTTTTTAACGACCAATTTTAAGACCGTTTAAATGCTTTAAAATCATTAATACTTTATTTAGGTTGTTTTATTGTTTACAGTATTAGAAAAATTCGTTCTTGATATTTTAGACGTTATTTGTATGACGATATAAAAAATAATCATTACTTTTATTGCATGTAAGAATAAATTAATTGGTGGTAACCTCGGGTGTAGAATTCAATATAAAAAATTTCAATATTTTAGTATTATTATTTGGGTCCAATATCGTCTGAAATTTCAAACATTTTCGAAAGATACACCAATTATATAAAAATTTGTTTTAGAAGTTTGTATTCGCGATTTCGGACATCAGATACGGTCTCTGGTGGTAATTTGATGAACCTACTAGTGGAGTTATAGATAAAAACTTTTGTATGTAAACTTTATGCGTCTGTACTTATAAATCAATTTTTTAATCACCAAAAATACTGTAGAGGCTTGTGCAATTACTAAAACCAATAAAAAATGAAAGCACAATAAATCCTGATTTTGTTACAAAATTTATGTCAAAATAGTGCCATCTATACGTAAATTCCCAATTTGACTTTTTTCGTTAACAATAAACAAAAAACTAAATTACTTCAGTAAAAAAGTGGTATCTACAAATTACAATGTGATAACTTTGAGTCATTTTTCATTTTATGTAGATCAAACATAAAGAAAATTAAGCATTAACGATTAAGATGGATTTGTTGGAATTTCTAGAAATTCAAAAAGTTCAAAATAAAATCGGGTTTTTGTTAAATTGTCAATTAACATCAATAGGAATTTCATACCAATTTTAAGAAATGTTCGTTGGGTCTTTAGTATAATTGTACTTTTTTGGAGATTTTTTTTAAATTAATTTTCATTGGTTAGCACCATATGAAAGTCAATTTACACGGGTAAATTATAGCGATTTATTGATGAAGTTTAGTACAGTTTTTGATAAAAATTGTTGCGAAATGTGTTATAACCTTTTGATCGACAAGTAAGTTGTTTTAATTTTACAATTCGATTATTTGTTAGTAAATTGAAGTTATATTTTAATTGGTCCTGAATATGGCATTGTTTGGCGAAACTTGTAAGTTATATGTAATAATAAAGAGCACCACTTCACTTTTCATCATTTCTATACTTACAACGTTTCCATGAATCGAATTGAAAATGCTACACTTACTTCTCATTGGAAGGTTTATTTGTGAAGCCAATCAGAATCAAGCTAAGCGTTTCCTACACGTTTTCAAAACTCTATGAAATCGGGGTAAATATTAAGTTTTCGTTTCTTTCGACGATGGTAAATTGACATTTAATTTAATTTTAGTTTTGGAAACGAAAATGAAAGCAATTTTTGTGAGGAAATTAAGATATGTGGATAAAAATTCTCCCTTCATTCCTCATTTTGAGTGATAAATTATTTGTTGTTTTGAAAAAATTATTTAAAAACGCCCTGTTTATTCTATAGGATATTAATTTTATTATGCGAAAATGAGGATAGGGTGCAGATGATTAACCCAAACAAACATGATCAATTTTGTAGAAATTAACTCAAAAACAGACAGAGGGTATGCAGTGTTTATATAATGTTTTCAAATGGGTCAATATTTGACTAGTATTTGTATTTTTTCATATCATATCAATGTTTGATATTTAGCTTGTATATACAGGGTGGCTGCGGAAACGTTTTTGATTATAACCGATTTTTCTGATGTGCCTTTTCTTGGCAATTATTTTTTTTACTTACATCAATATACTTTTTAAAATTTATACGACTATAAAATTAATTTACTTTGGTATTTTTTTTATTTTAAAGCCGACTTTGAAGGAATATTTTTGCTTTACACTTGACTAACAAACAGTTGTAATAGTAATGTTTATTTTCTTACCGAACAAAGAGATGTAATATCGATATCTGATATTTATTTCAGGGACACAAATAGTAACAAGCTTCGGTTTAATGGTATACACGTGCACTCAAAGTACGTTTCATATGCAAATGTTGCGCGACGTAAAAATGATGACTATTTTAACCCCTTTTAGTCCCCCTAGTTCCAGACACAGATCCAATTTCCTGTTAATAATTGTTCACTTGCTCGTGTTAATCGAAATAATATTTTCCACGCAATGTATTAATTAAAATTTTTTAAAAATGTTGCCTATTTCGCTGCTTTTAACTCGGAGGATGTTAGTAACAATAATAAATTATTAATTATAATTAAGATTCACCTTGTGTAGATGTAAATGATAACAACAATTACACGTGATGAGCATTAATGAGGCTTTTGTGCTGTCTTTGTGAATCATTTGTCGGTGTGTTGTTAGACACTTTCCGTTCATCCGCGTGTGTAGAAAGCATAATTAAATTCCAATCTGCTAAATAATGCATTAGGAACTTTACTTATTTGGCCTGCTAAAATATTGATCTCACCGTATAAAAATTTAATGACTAACACAAAAATAGACAAACCTACAATAGAATTCCACATAAAATCATTTTCCTACAATATTCTTCTTCTAAAAACGTTTAATGGAACTCTTGCGGTACTTATCTTCCAGTCACATGTTTAATTAATGTCATTCAAGAAAGGTTATACATAATACACAGAGGTTAAGACGGTCCACGACCTCTAATTCTGAACCTTATCTGAACACCCAAAAAATGTGATCAATTGAATGGCTTTCACCACAAGTGCAGTTAGACGATCCCAATTCTATATACATAAATGTTAATTGTGATAATATAATCATAAGATAGGACCTAGTCAAATTCTGCAAAAGGTAGTAATCAAATCCTTAGAATGATAGGGAACATTCATAAACCATGGCTGCTTCATGACTTAATTGTTTTTGCACACCCCTGGAGGTACTGGATACTGGACTCATTAAAACCAGCTTGGTCTTCAACCATAAAATTCTTAATGTAAATTTTGATAAATTTGGTAAAATATTTTCCTAGGCTATTGTGCTTCAAATGAATTAACCATAAACATTAAAATGTGTGCTATTGTTACATTCCATTTCTGGCAAAAGATCATCTGAATAACATTTTCCTAGAGAGGTTAAAGTGCATTTGAAACGACCATAACTGCAGAGTAAGTTTTCACCTAGTCGGTTTTATATGAGACACGTATCTGACTTCAGATCGATACAAGCTTCTCTACAATACTTTAATAAGATCTCGCGTAGAGTACACCAGATCCATTTGGTCACCTTGGCAGGCTGGAAAAATTACAACACAGATTTTTCAGGCTCTGTGCTTACAAGCTTCATATTCCAAAAATGGAGGTAATGCAGAATTCGAAAAACTCCTTAGTCTCCAATCCAGAAACGTGTAGGATGAATACTGATATGATGCTTATTTACAAATTGGTGAATAATCACATTGACTGCCCTAGTCTCCTACTTCTTGTCCGGTCAATTTAGCGTTAAAAATAGTAGTAGAGGTGCACAAATTAGCGTAGAGCTAAAAATTGGTATGAAAGGTCTTAAAAATGGGCTTTTTGCGTTTTTGATCAAAACGGTAAGTTTTGTCATAAAATTAGGTCATACAAAAATTATAGATCATATAATTATCTATAAAAAATGACTTAATGTTTGTTTTCCTAAGAGCCACCGTTTCTGAGATATAACGATTATAAAAGTTGAAAAAGTTGTAATCTTCATAATATGCATAAGTACGCCACGTATACACATCACTGAAGCTGTAATACAAGTAAAAATATTTTTCTATCGGTCAATGTAAGCCATAAATCGTTCTAATCGGCCAACTGGTTCGGTCAAAATTAATTATTTTCCGATTAATCAAAAATTTCATAGCAATTTCTTCGTCCAAAAGTGATATTTTCAAATTTTCAACGGTTATTCGGTCATAACTTCTAAACGAATAAATATATCAAAACGAATATTTTTTTGTGTGAAAGCCTACGCAAAAACCTTTAAGATAAGCCATCATTCGTTAAAATCGATGAAGGGGCAGGGGGTAAAAAAATTGTCAAGATCGCATTTTTTACAAAGTTTTTTGGGTGATTAAAATTTTGAGTTTTTTTTTCGAATTTTAAAAATGTCAACGCATCGCGTAGTAGTACATGAAAATATCATTCCAACGCATATTTTAGACGATAGTATGTGTCGTTACCTTTCAGCGATTATTTTGGTCGCTGGGGATTCAAAAAAAACAATTTTGACTTTAATAAGTCGGTGTGAAGTGAAATGAAAACATAGAGATTTCAAAACTTCAAACCGACCTCGTTCGATCAATGCTCTTTCAGGTCACGTGTTGCAATTTTTCATTTTTTGTCCCGTTTTGGCCCTATTTTCTCTATCAATTTTCTCTACCCGCCGCCGTTTTTTATCGATATTTTCCTACGCTCTTGGAAAAAAATAATCCCGACGCCGCTGGGTGGCCCGGATAATACCGATTATTTTTCTGGGCAGTAACGGTACTTTTAGCCACAATATAAGCCGCGTTTCGTTAAAATCGGTCCAGGCCTTTGGTAGGTACGATTTATTAAATTTCGTAAATAAATGTCCAAAATTGTACCCCGATTTTCAAACGTCAGAATATGAGATACAAACAAAAATTACGAAAAAGTGCTCCGCTGTGGGTACGTAAGTTTGTTTCCACTTTATGAAAATGCCATTCGCCATTTTTTCCCTCTGGCTACAGTCAAAAGCTAAGCAATAATTACCTTTTTGTTTTTTTTTTTCCTAAAAAACGCTACATATTGACGTTTTCAAAGAAAAAATCGCCCTCGCCAGAGGATTAACCTAGGAGGGTCGGAAATTTTGGATATAGTAAATGAGGATGTGAGAAAAAAGGGTGCCCGATTTGGTCGTTTCGATTCCTAACCCGGCGGAGCTACGATTTTTCAAAGTCGCCGCGAAGGACGCTTGAAAAAAACCGCGAAAAAATTGAATTTTTCGGGAGCGCTTTTGGAAGCTTTCCCGTCGCTTAAAAAAATCCATTCAGATAGGATTATAAAACAAACATTTCCCTTTAATTCGAGACCGGGTTTATTAAATTTGGTTAAAAAATGTACCCGTTATCGTGAATATTAGACGATTATGAATCTGACGAATAATGTGCATATTATGAAGATTACAACTTTTGTAATCGTTATATCTCAGAAACGGTGGCTCTTAGGAAAACAGTATTTAGACATTTTTTATAGATAATTATATGGTCTACAATTTTTGGCTGACCTAATTTTATGATAAAACTTACCGTTTTGCTGAAAAACGTGAAAAACCCATTTTTAAGACCTTAAATAAAAATTAATCAGAAAATATAACTGCATTCGGGACACGAAGTTGAGCACATTTGGAGACAGCCAAAAACAAACCTCAAGCCAATTCGTCGATCTATGTTTATACTCCAGGAACTTTTTCTGGATAATTGAAGCACAAAGTCCCTGTTTACAGCAACCTATCACTGTAAATTAAATTACCAAACAGGCCATATTTTGCAAGCTCAGAATTTTTCATGAAAAGACATCTCACAAAATCTAATAATAATTTTACATCTCCTTTATAATTCTCTATGCAGGCAGGAGCTTTCGTTTTACAAATTTTCAATATTTTCATTTGCTCCCACTTTAATCATTGTATGCAAAACTTTTATTACAGAAATAGCTTCTGTAGCATTAAATTTTCAATTTGTGTAAAAACTTCGTTTTACATCAAAACGTATTTTCATCATCATCGTCAAAGGACCGAGAACATGAAAATAGGCAATTTCCATGAAATTTATAAAATTTCTATAGCATTTACTTGCAACCTAATGCTTTGAAACGAACATTCTCGCACTGTAATACACCTATTTTCATTCCATATAATGCAAGTCGGATAAGCATTTTCTTTTCACCGCTATAATTCCACGTCCAGGTCATTGTATGGTCACTTGAGTCTCTCGTTATGTCAGCACAATTCTCCCTCCAAAGGAAAAAAATGTTAAATATTATAAGGAAGGAATGTATTTACGCGAATAAAAGAAGAATAAGTATTCGTTTTGTGGGGAAACGTTTTTATATGATTAATTTGATGCAGTGGTTAATAAAAAAATTACAGAAGCTTCAGGGGTTCTAATGATATTGGATTAGCCAGAACACTCCTTTTTAATTCAGAAGATAAATCCCAATTTATCTTTGTTTTATGCCATTAGAAAATAAAACAAAGCGTCGTGGAAGTAATGAAACGTTTGATAAATGAGAATGCATATCATTCATTTAATTAAAGTGCAGCAATAGTGCAGGGGAAACAACCGTAAAGCAAATTTGGTTAGAATTCCCAATGGTGATGAAGAACTTCTCTTTAATAGAGTATATACTTGAAAGTAGAAATCTCAGAAGTGAACCTTATTACTTAAATTGGAATATTAAAATTTGCTGAATTCAAATTTTCAGAAAATTGGATTTCAATTTACAATACATCATTAATGGAAGTTATAATCAATTCATGAAGCGTATGCAGTAACAAATTAAATTGCAGTTTGGATAATCCGAGTGACCGTGTAAACGATCAAAATGAACAATTATCCACATCCGTGTTTGGAGCAGGAACCCCACAAGAGTCTACGCTAGTGGACTATAAAGTTACCCAACTTTACCAGACGTATCAGTCACATGCACGACACTAATACTAACTTTCACAAACTCAATCCCAATATTATCAATCTTAATTAACCAACAAAAATGTTTAGTAATTGAACGTCGAAATATCTCATGGCGTTTATTTTTAATCGAATTTTTTGAATTTTTGATTGGAGTTATTTGGAAAACGTGTCGACTTTCTATTTGCGTTCGTCAATAGATTTCACAAATCGAATTAAAGACACCCCAGGAAAAACGCACAGACGGCATGCATGTGTCGCACATCAATATTGGTCAACTTTCAACTACACCCTCGCCTTATCAGTTGATGGATCACCCACGGTTTCACGTTTTCTTTAATTAAAAAGATTTACTGACTGCATATATTTCTTTGAAGCCTTTTACTCCGATTACCATTTTGATTTGCATGCACTGCTGCATTTATATTTAGACTGCAATTTTAATAATAATTTACATTTAGGATGACTTCACTGTACTAAATTTACTTAAACATAAATTTTATTAGAAATTTAAAATAAATAGGTACTTTGTATAAAAACGAACTTCCCCTTTTAGTTAGAAACCATAAAAATTAATATTTATCATTTAAAGAGCAATATTGGGGGCGCTTGAATGTTTTAAAGTATTTTCAAGTGATTTTTATGCGCATCTCCCCTTAACGTGATGCACTGATATTCTTCCAGAGAGCGGTTACATAAAAACAAAGACGGGGGCATAAAATTTAATAAATTCTGTTTTGAAAAGGGTCGGAATTTCTGGACGTGAAAAACATGTAAAATATAAAATTCAATACCGGAAATCAAAACAAATGACTTTATACCTTTAAATTTCTATTTTCTTCGAAACAAAGGCGAGATTTGAAATGATGGGCAGATAAAATATGAAAACACCACGTGAATATCTAAATTATCCCATAAATAACAAGATAAACGCAGCTTTTATATAAAATTGCACATAAATAAAATTACGTGACCTCTTTAACCCTTATAAACAAAAAAAATGTATTCCAAAGTTTTCCCTGTATTCACAAATTAAAATCTTACACACATTTCCAGTTTTAATTAAAATTATTGTGAGAAAATTTTCGATTAATTAATTTTATAAATTGCTCTTTTATTCTCTGGTTATCGACAATTTAATTTGCACGAACAGTTTAGTTAATCTTTTATAATTGAAAATCTAATCACGCATTAATTATTTGCTCTGCTTTTTATCGGTATGCGGTCTACATAAATTCTGGCCTGAAATTGGTATAGGAATTTGGTAGCAAATTTTGCCTCGTATTTATCCCTCTACTGCTGCTGCATTTCGTCTTTGATTAATGCTGACTAAAGGGGGCATCGCTGCAATAAGCAATAAGCGTAAATATTATTATTTGCTCCCACCCTTTCACTCCTGGGGCATATTTTGCATACATTTCACTGCGGACGAAATGAAATTAGGGTTGGGCTAGTCTGGGGTATACTATACCATTACAATTACGATCGAAATGTATAGTTTGTCGCAAACTGCATTTCGTTTCTGCTGGTTGTGGTTATGTTACTGAAGGGTCAAATTGAGCGAGGGGAAACGAGCTAAGTAAAAGAGACTTGTTATTTAAATTTTTTGGTCCTAACCTTGTTATCGGGATCTAATTGAATTACGTGATAAAATTTATTTAAAGTACAAAATTAGGAATATACTGGATCTCACTAATAAAAAGTACATAAGTGCAATTGAATCGATGAGTCCAAGAATAATACGAGTCCAAATAAGAGATAAGCAATTTAAACTTTATAGATTAATATTTAGTAAAGTTGCAGTTTTGGTATGTGCACGTGTCCACAATTAAGAGAGTAATGTCCTGTGTAAATTGTGCCACTGTGGCTACTCAGAGGATATAAATTAAATCTATATTTTGTATGGTGTTCGGTAGCGTAATTTATTATATCTGTGTAGTCCTTCTAGAGGAAAAACAATTACCACATTCAATTTTCTACTATATCTTTGTATTGAAAATCTCTTCAAATGTATAACTAAAATTTTAGAGAACTTATGAATCTTAATATTCTTTATAGATACATTTTCTACTTTTTCTTGCACTTCTTATCAGCATTCAAGGTTTCCTCTGTCGGGGCATTGAGAAAGTTGAAAATGTCCTGTTTTTTGAGGTATTGGAAGTGAAAGGTCCCAGAATGGATCAAATGTTACTATACAGTAACCACAGTGAGAGCATTTTAGAGTTTACTTAAACTGTCCAACTAAAATATGTACCATCTTGGAATTTTCTTGCCTAAAATAACTTTGCCATGCTTTTTCTGAATCATTTAATTTTTTATCAATTTCAGTGAGAATAGATAATTTGGTTGTAACGCTATTGAATTTTCTAATAAGTACCTTAGGAATTCTTGAAGGTCCTGTTGTGAATGCCCCATAAAATTTGATGCAAAACGTTGGATCTTAGATTTTAAAAACGTATTCACAACAAACCAAAATATCTTCTGACCACAATTATTTAATTACTCGTCGAAATGCAATAAAGTTCCCTTCATTGCGGAAATATTGTTAATGTCATTGACAAAAAAAATCTTATATGAGATATTGGGAATTTTAACTACCAATAGATGGCGCTGTTGGCCCTCTGTGGCAAATTAATGAACTATCGAAGCCAGTATTGAACCTAGGTGCGAATACAGGATAAAGTTGTCCTAAGTGTTTTTTTACAAAGTTTTTTAATAAATATTCATCTAATTTTTATTTAAAATCAACATTTATTCAAAATGTGCAAGGTTTTACTACTAACGTTTTATACTAACGTGGCAGTTTCATAAATTCGCCGATAGAGGGAGAGCTCTTTCCTAAAATCGCGATTTCCCAAAGAGGCTTTGTATTGGAGAGACATAGTATCATAGAATTCATGACAGGTGTTTCCAATATTTTTTAAGCTTTTGAGTCCCAGTTGATTCATTACACTATTACAGTTATTAAATACTTTATTCTCATCCATTGCTTTTGTTTGACGGAATAATAAAATTTTCGTATTCAAATTGATTTCGCTGAGAAGTTTTGATATCAGTCGAATTTTGGGAAATTGGTGATATTGCATGGTCTTTGATGACTCTTTGGTTTCATTACCTCCATCATCAATATTAACATTATTCATTACCTTGATTTATTTCATAACTACCTTCATTACCATAGGTAAAGTTTTTGTTTCCTAAAAATCGTTTATTTGGTATACCTTCTATTTAATATTCTTTGTTTTCTTTTATTTTATTCTCTATGAATCCTTAATTATTTTTATTATTTTGGATGCAAGAAATATCCTCGGAACTAGAAGATGGAAGAGTATTTAAAATAGAAGGTGCATTTCCTCTTTGTATTTCCATACTAATTTTTTGTTTAATTAACTCAATAGATCTTGTTTCTTCAAATATGTAGATTTTTTTTCAATTGAATTAATAGGTATATGATTTAGATTCTGATCTCCATGGTCCAAAAAATAAACCTATCTTTTAAACATTGGTATTTTGAAATCTTTTTTCTTTCAGCATTCATTCCAACAGCTTTTAGCGAATGTACTAAACTAGAGTCAGCTAAGGTTTCAACAGAAGTTACACCATTCTAATGATTTTCCAAATTTTTAAGGAGTTAGTATCTTTCCATCTGGTCTTTTTCTATCTTCCCGTGCTAGTCCTGGCGGTTGTAAGATTCCTTTAATATTAGCTAAGTTTAGGGCACGTAAGATAACATCACTGATACCAGCATGACAAATATAACAATGCTGACTAAAAGTATCACATTCACTTCCACAGTAGAGAAAAACATAGTTCTACACCAAGTCATAATGGCACAGAAATTCTTAAAGTGTCGTCATCTAATAGATTGCCAAGAGAAGGAATTGGAAGAGCATTCATCCATGATCCAGACTCTTTACTTGTAGTTGCTTCTAATCTGGTCTCTTATTGAAAATGATAATATGAAATTTTAGTTATAATTGGAAGATCCCATTCTTTTTGTACTTTTAAAGATTTTGGAATAGGTGCTCCAGATTTTCCAATAATCTAAAAGTTCAAAAATCACCAACTCCATTACATTTTTTTTATTTTTAACGATATTTAATCAGATGCAGTCTAAACCGAAGCCAAATATCCTGGAAGAGCTAGTTCAGGTGTCTGACTAATACCAAGCCCTCCCAAATTAACTGGGAATGAAAATTATCTCCAAGCTTTGTCGTTAATATTGCAATTTGTAATAGATATTAAGCAAGTCTTAATAACACTGCCAGTTTCTGATAACATATAAATTTCCCTCCAAGATTTAGAACATCTGAGAGTATCTAATATTTTTGAAGCACCAAGACAATTTTTTTAAATATACAGGGTGTTTATGAGCAAGTGTCGGATAATCTAGGAATGAATTTTTGGACAAAAGACAAAAAGTAACAATATTTTTTCCGCTAAAACGCTAATATTTCGGAAATGGGTTCAAAGGGCTAATTCACTCGAAAAACTTCACCCTAATTTTTTTTTTAATTTGCGATTTCATCTCAAGGCGGCTGCCTAAAGTATGTGCAAAATTTTAGCCAATTATCATTAACAATGTAGATTTTATGATAAAAAATTGTAAAAAATTAGTAAACGACTTGTAAGTAATATCATGAAAGATTTCTTTTAAATTACAGCATTTGGAAAAGTAAATTTATATTTTCAACTTTTGGATAACTTATAGTTAAAGCAAAACTTAAAATTTATAAATTATATTTGTTTCTTGTAAACTGCCACAAAAAAATATGTATATCGATTTTCAATACCAAACCAATTTTTCTTCCTTTCTTTATTATAGTCAAAAAATCATGTTTTACTATATCGAGAAGTCCAGCAAAATACTAGTCTATATGTTATAATAAAACTCCATCTCCATAACCACGTCTGTAATATATTGCAAGACTTTCTTGATGTCATTTGTCTTATTTTGCTTAATTCGTAAGAGTGTCTGCTGATTGCGCGTCATTGTACTTTGACTATATTAAAGTAAAACTGCAACGTTCTGTTCGTGGATTTACAGTCGATTGATTTTATAGTATAACTTAAAATTATATGTGTCACTAAAATTTCTTTTTTCGACCATAAAAAGTTAGAAAGAAACGAGGATTAAAATTAATTTTGCATGAAATGTTCCCAAGCATTAAAATAATATCCATACTCTATGAAGTATGGTGATTCATAAAAACACAAGAAATATCCCTTATAAATTATATTGACCAATAAGCCATAAATATTTTGTGGTGTTTTTTGATAAGATTTATTGCCTGCGTAAAAGTAAATTCACTCATAAAAACCGAAATACCCGTTGTAAACCTGTTGGGATTTCAGGGAATGTGAAAATAAGGCACAGTTCTTTTCATATTATCTCGTTATTTGCTTTAATAAAGAAACAATTTAAAAAAGGCTTTCATGTTTCTTGCACCTCATTCTAAGTAAAAAATTGAAAAACTTTTATTTCGTCTCGCTTTTTTCCTATTGCACTCAGTAACATTATTAAAACTTTATATCAACAGCGTGTTCCACTTCTGTAGATGTCGCGGATTTCCTAATGGAAGCACAGAAAGTTGCATCGTTTAAAAATAAGACGTTGCGTTTTTTTCGGCTGGAATGAAAAAAGTGTTTTAGGTCGTGGTGTCTGTGATGTCGGCTGAGAACACTTTATGTAGACTTGATATTGTCTAAAAGGCTTACGGTGGGAAATAGCCATGCCCTTTAACCACCCAAAAGCGGAAAAGTCTCATTCGATCGTGTTGCTTATTGCATTCCAAGGATTAAACTTAATCGTCTGATAATAAAATGCGTTAAATTATTATTAAACCTCGTAGCTATATGAAGATTTGTTTTCTTCGAAACAGAATCAAGATTGCCTGCAACTGGTGGTTTATTTTATCGAATTAATTAGTTGTTAAAGTTAACAAAAGAATGTGTTTCGGATTTTCTACGGATTTGAAAATGGAAACAAAATTTAATTTAAAAGTTCTGCTTTTATTAAAAAAACTTTGCAGTTTAATTTAAGTCTAAGCTGGTTTTTATATATTTAATTTTATTTTAATTTAATGAAAAATATGAGCTTCCCAGTTCCAGACAATCTTGCTTTTTAATTTAGGAAAAATTATAAAATTGTAATATTTTGTTTCAACCTGGTTAAGCAGCCCGGCGCATCCGTTACGATTTTGTGCTGTACAAACATGATACAAAACATGAATGAACGTTTTTATTCTCAATTACTTTAAAATTAAATAGTTTATTTGCTCTAGGTTATCACTCATTTAAGGTTTTTTCCAAATATTTGTGACGTCAGCCTTTAATTTTGGACACTCATCCTGCATGGATAGAATATCAACATGGTATTTGTTCAATATTATAAAAAACTTTTGCTGAATTTTAATTGAATATCGTATTTGCTGTAAAAGCAGCAACAAATATTGGTTTTTGCGTGATTTTATAAATATTGTGATAGTCTATTTATAAAACCTCGATTATCCAATAATTATTTTTTAATTGCACAATAATCTTTAGATCATAAACTTTAGGAGGCTTTTTCACGGGTTGTATAACAACATTAAACAATGGGAGCGTAAATCAAAGAAACAAGGTCATATTATACGGGTATCGTTCTTTTGGCAGTTTAATAACTTTTGAATTACATCCTTAAAATAAACGCCAGCGTTTATATTGTTCTCGGTGTAAATCAACTGAGCGAGTTCTCTTATTTCCCCAAAGCATAGTGGCGCGTGAAATATCACGTCTCAATATTTATTGAGAGCAAATTTCCCTTCACTAATAAAATAAAAATCAAGCAGGGTTAAGTGAAACCATTTATTGGAGTTGGAGCTGTGCATTCCTCAAGGGCGAGACTTGGTAGGGTGCGATAAACTGCCGCAAGGCCATAATCTCGACGAAATTCAAAACATTTTATTAATAATACGTGTATTTATAATTAAATATTTTCAACCATTTTACACAAAGCCGTCTCTTAAATCTAGAATTAACTACAGTAAGAAAGAAATTACTAGTATAAAGGAAGTGGTAGTTCGAAAAGTACGAAAACTTTCCTAACTAAAACTTAAATGAATAACAACGGAAGAATAGCGTGTATTCATCAGAAAGGAAGCCGCATGAAATGTGAAGGGAGTAGGAAGAGATAAAGTAACTGAATAAAAAATCGGGATAAACTGTGGAAAAGTTGGAAATTTAATTTGAGCGCAAAAATTATTCATCACTAAGCGGATGTCGGCTGATGTATTTATGCAGGCCTCTATTTAGATTTGCAAAATTAATTCCCTATTACATCCAGAGCTTTTTGTAATACCTTGCCCCAATTTATGTTACCTAGTTACACATTCAATTAAGCTTCGAATCTTTCCGCGTATTTTAATTAAAATACATTATGAGCTACCAGATTTATTTTATTAATTTACTAAAAGTTGGATCAAGTTTTTAACTTGGGAAGGGAGACAAAACGAGGCGAGTAAGAATTAAATTTTACGAAAATTAAAATTGCTTACCAAAATGAATTATGTAAAAATGTTGTTTTAAATTAACTTCATGATTCGGTTCTAATTTAGTTAAAAATGAATTTCTTAGCACCAACAAGAATTTCATCATTAGCCACCCTCGAAATTCTGGAATGTTGAATAAAAATTTGGAATCCAACGAAAATCAACGCTTTAAAAATTAGCTCGGATTTTTTTATAATTGTATACACAAATTATAAAATATTAGGAATACTTATATTACATACCTATACATGTAACTTGAATCCATCTTAAGAATCATCGTCTGAAAAATTTAAATTTTCTTTGTTGTTATCAACGGTTTCTATATTCCATCCATCAATATCATTTATATTAAATATGTATGTACTTGTCCAGGATATATCTGATGTACAAGAAATCACTCATGTCATTTCTATATTTATGAAAATAAGAAATGGAAATTTTAGCATGTTACGTGGGGTAAGAAAACATATTAATTGAACTAAGAAATTTTAAATATCACTTCTAGTTTCACCGGAAATTATAAATCAACTTTTTATTTCAAATGCAACACCCTAATTTTTGTAGATATTAGTTTAGACATTGGTTGTAAATTTAAAAAAAGTGGATGTTTTTTGATATTTTTTAAAAAAAAAATTTGTCACAGGCATGTACAAGGGACAAGGGTGTAACATTTATAATAAAAAAATGAATACCATTTCTGGCGAAACAGGAAGTTTGATTGAATTTTCTTAGACCAATAAATCAGTTTTCCTAGTCCATACAGTGTGTCCCATAAATGGCGCAAGAGCTCTTCAGTACGTTGTTGAGGAACCTCTAGTGATCCTCAGATCAACAATAAAAAAAATTATCAACCATCGTTCTTGAACTATTAACTAAATTTGGCAAGATTTGTAGAGGTTTGTCCCATAAATGGCGCAAGAGCTCTTCAGTACGTTGTTGAGGAATCTCTAGTGATCCCCAGAACAATAATAATAAAAATTATCAAATATTAATTAAAAACTAAAAGGTAAATTTGTACTGGTTTTTAATTAAAAGTAACTTTTATAACAGAAAATAAGATAGGGCAGAATTTTGGATTCTGTTAATCAAATCTTCTTCATTGAGCACGGGAGTGCGGTATACATATGATTTAATATGACCCCACCAAAAACTCTGAGATCTAGGCTTCTTGGCGGTCAAGTTACAGGTCCATTGCGACCTGTCCAATTTCCAGAATATTCCTCATCCAACTATTATCTCACTACCATTGCAAAATCTGGTGAAGCACAATCTAGCTCAATCCACATATTTCTAATTGTAGCTAGAGGTAGATCATCAAAATGATCTTCCAGATCATTTATCAAAAAGTCTAAAAAGTTTTCTCCAGGTGGTAATTTTATTGTGTCCACTAAATGATTTCCTAGCATACCTGCCCGCACGTTTCCACTAAAACGAACTTGTTAATTCTTTATGTAAGGCAAATTTGGATTTTTGTTGAAGAAGCTATTTCTCGAAAAATTAGCTACGTGAAATAAACTTACTATCGGCTGCTATTTGAGCCAGTAACCAGTTGCAGTAATTTATCCTAAGTGGGGAGTTATTTGGTGAGAAGGCTGTGAAGTGAAATCCATTGAAGCCTTCACTTGTAAGGAACAGTACTTTTGGAAACCCTCAATTCGTTGGAAATACTACTTGATGCTGCTTCTTAGATCAGCTTCCAATGAATTTGGAATTTGTTCCCGCGTTGATATAGGTAAAACTTGTTGTGGAGAACCACGATCTGGACCAACGGCTGGTACTAACATTCCAGTTTCTCCACTTCACCGATCAAGTCTTCGAAAAATATTAAAATTAAATATGAAAAATCTTGTAAAGAAAAGCATCCCGAATGCAAGTTTCGGCGATTTTTCATATTAAGCCATATTAGTTAATTTATCTTGTGAGAGATTCTATCAAATTGGCAAATATTAATCTCGCACAAGAGTTTTGGATAAGCTTAATTCTTTTTGCAGAATTACGGGTTGTATTGCTTCTGAATCTTAGGTCCGCATCAAGAAACATACCAACATTTTTTCGCATTCGGAAAATGATAAATATTGCAGAATACCATCTAGAAATAGCTGCATGTTCTGTCCAACCACACATTGTTTGGATTTGGGGCCGACGGTAAGAAGTTTAGTTTTTCGTGCAATTAGTTGGAGACTCTATTTTCTTGAATTAATAACTAGCTCATTTAGATCTAAATGAATTAGATTTTCAGCTTCTTGCATCTTTTCTATCGGAAACAAAAATTATATTTGTGAGTCATTTACATATATGTATGTAGGTGATTGTCACAGTAATTCCCTTAAACATATTGCTGGTATATACGGAGAATAATAATGGATCCAATAACGATCCTTGGGGCAGACCTGAATTATTTATTACACTTTCAGCAAATTGTATTAATTAACAGGCTGATTCGTAAGAAAGGGAAAATTTTAGATATGATACCATCAGTTCATGATTGATGGTGTCGATTGTCTTAGAATAATCTAGAAAAATAAGGATTGTTTCCATATTGTTATTAGTTATTTTAACCAGATCATTGGTTATGCAATTAAAAGCAGTACAACAACTAAAGTTTGGTCGAAAACCTGAATGTGTTGCGGGAAGAATGTCAATTCTTAACTGATTTCCTATTATGGATTCAAATACCTTAGATAGCGTAGGTAGAATATACTTAAATTTTATTTTCAAAACTAAAGAAATTAAGGGGCTTTCTGTTAAGTTCTACAACCCTTTGAATCTAAAGAAATTTGAAACGAAAAGTTGGTAAAGGTTAGTTGTCGTCATCATGTGTCATCAAAATCTTTCTCTAACGTTATTTTCACTATTGGCCCTAATTTGTTGCATGCAACATGAAATTGTTTTGAACTTCTTAGCTTTTTAACTTTGCTAAATAGTAAATATTTCTGATCTAATTATTTATTTATGAAAATTATTCATAGGGGATCTATAATCAATAAAAATAATAACTAATTTATTTTATAATTGCACAATTCAAAATAATAATTATAATGTAAATTTCTGGAATGTAAAATAATTAAGCTAAAACCGTTGGATTAATTTACAACACGGACGTATCTAATCTGAGCACCCTCGTGTCGCAATTTTGCCACTGGCGTAATATTCATTTTAATATCTTCATCACACGGCCAGCAGACAAGGGCGGAAGGACCCTTCATAATCCACTTCCTCCCAACTTTCGACGTGTCGGTATTTACGTTTCACGACAAAAATTGAGTTTAATTCGTTTAGGATAATTTACCTCGAGGATTAATCACTAGGAAGCTTATAACCTAGCATACGCAAATTTCATAAAAATAGTACTCCTACAATTTTAACTCTCGTTCTATATCAAAACAGAAATTGGATTTTTATTAAAAGTACATTTCGTAACACGAATCATATGATATTTAATAAAAAGGTGAGTGGAAAGCTCGTGTTACATTTTGAAAGCTTTTAATCGCAAACACGTGTTATTTATGCTGCGTGCAAACTCATCGGTGATATTTATACGCGTTTCACTGTTATTCACTTAAGCACAACGGTGATAAAAGGTATCACTTCACGCCTTCTTTGTCTTAATCCATTCACGTGCGAGTGTGCTTTAAACATTCTCGTGTTCCATGCCAAACACTGCAATATTCACCACAACAATCATCAAAATGGCGTTGAGTCTGATGACAAAGCTTCCTAATTACTCTCCAATCCATAAAAGCAGCCAAGTGCCAATAAATTGTTTATTTTCTTGCAAGAAGTTTTTATGCGAAAAGCCATAAACTGCAATTTATTTTAGGGGTAGTTCCAGTAAAATATACCTAAACCATTAATAATGGATGTTAATCATAATCTATTTCGGTATATGGTTCCATTAATTTGACGCATTGTGTATTTTTATAGGATCGCGTTAAAAAACGTAGTAACAGCAAAATCCTGAAGCTCGGCAGGTATAAATTACTAGGATTAGCGACAATACTAGAATTTGTAGCTTTGTGCAGAAATTATGTTCCTCTGAAATTAATTCATCATTTATGCACGAAGGATCAATTAATTCCATGGAATAAAATGATTATTTAAATGTTGAATATAGCCATCAAAATTTTACTCCCCTCATTGTACTCGATTTTTATTATGAATGAACGCGAATGGTGCTTTGTTGAATTGTTCCCGGCGTGTTCATCACTTCGCCATCTATGAGAATGTATGAACTGGCAAAAGTAATATATCTGTGGTATCGTTTCCACACGTGTCTTTTTGATGTCATTGTTTCAATTTTAAGTTTTCCCTTTATAACATTCTTCCCTAACACTCCAGCCATATTCCGAAGGGAGAACACTGGGGGTGATGTAAATGACAAGTGTCCCCTAACTTTAGCACTAACCGTTAAGTGCGCTTCTTAAGATTTATGGAGTTTTGTTCTTTTTTGATTAAGGACAACGTTTAAGCTTTTAAGAGCATGTTTTAAGATTGCCAATTTTTAATATTTTATCCCTTTGCTCATTGGAAATACGTTCATAAAATATTTAAATAAACCTGTAGGTAAGCTACAAGGAAGAGTTCCTTTCAAGTCACGAACTTGCAATTTTGCAAACACCTGTTAAGGTGTGCTTTGCTCCGAGGTACAAAAAGTAGGAAAGCTGTAACATTACGAAAATTGTAGCACCCAATTCCAAGATCTAAATTACTTTAGGTTTTGTGGCACATTTCAATGCTATGTGCACGGTAGAAGTTGATTTGATAAAACGTTATCTGTGTTTTTCGATCCCTAAAGAAACGTACTGCTCGATAGGGTGTCGTTTTTTTCTAAATCATCAAAAGATCTACTACATTTTGATATTAGATTGGAATAAAAAGATATTGCATTGTTTTACTTTTACTAATAATAATATCTTTATTACCCAACAAACATTGCATTGCCAAAATTTAATAAATAATTTTAATAAGTAATATGGACTAAAGTAGACGAATTTATAATTAGCTATAAAAGTATTAGAAGATGGTAAATTATATTAGACTAAGAACTAAAGCACTCTTTTAATGACGCAGAGAAGCGGTTAAACCTAGGATGAAAAATGTCAACTTTATACTGAATAGAATGATAAGTATTAAACATTTTTAAAATGGGTGAATTTGAATGATGGTGAGTATCATTGTACAATATTTGACAATTCTGGTACATGAAAATTTAGTTCTGATAATGATTTTTGGTTGTCCAGGTATATTATTTGATATTATAATTATTATTATTATAATTATATAAGTATTTCACATCTATAATCTTATATCACTAATTGATATACAATGAAATTCATTCAATAATGTTTCGTAGATGACAGCATTATCAGGATACACGTTGTGTTTACGAAAATATAAGTATTTTAAATATCGTTTGTGGACTCTTTCAAGGGAAGTCATATATTTTTTTATGGCTCAGTATAGTGATTTCAAGTTTCTACAGTTTTGAAAGTATTTAAAAGCCTAGTAATTGATACGATTCATAAACATTTTGTTTATGGCGAGGTTTGCTGTCGAACGTGGACAGGCGAGGAATAAATCTTACAGCCTCGTTCATGAACAGCAAAATTTGAATAGATCCCAAATTTGAACCTTGTGGTACACCGGAAGCAGCTGGAATATCAACAGATTGCACACCATTATATTCAACTATTTGGCCCCTTTAACTTAAACACGACGCCAGAACCTTAATTACATTATCTGGAATATTTAATATTAATAATTTGTTTGTTAGTTAGTCTATAGTTGCTAATGTGGTCTTTTGCACCTGATAATATATACACTGGACAAATGCAGAATTTTGTAAAATTAGAAGTAGATACAATTAGATTGTAAATGTAAGTTAGTGAGTGAACAAATACATGATACATGTATAATAACACAATCATTTTGGAGAAAGGATGGTATTAAGTCAACTCCAGCTACTGAGTTTTTTAAGTGAGTTTCCATCAAGCATCAAGTGCATATCGACAGTATAGTCACCTATGTTAGATAATTATCTAAATTCGTACTTGATACATACTTATTATCCTTATCATCTGGAAAAGTAATTGGCAAAGCTGTTAACAATATCTTTAGTATCAGAGTAATGTTTCCTAGTATTTCATTACACCAGGAATTCTTGTGGCATTCTTCATGGAATTTATGTAATCCCACATCTTATTTGGTTCCGTCTTTACCAAGTTTTCAGATTTTTTAAAAATGAATTTGATGTAATATTTTAATTTTATTCTTTAAAAATTTGCGCTTTTCATTGTATTTTTCCTTGATCACAGAAGTTCTAGTGTATTCCTAAATGAACCACGGGGGATAGATATTTTTTGGAATTCATACTCATTTTCGATTATATCGGTCTATAAAGTTGAAGAGGGTGTGGTACAGTTCCGCACAGGCTTCATCAACAGTATTAAATAAACAAAGACAGAGTGGAGGGATCATCAATGAAAGCTATCAGTAACAGATACAAAGCTAAACTCAATTAACAAACTCCGATATAACGGCGATCGGGATAAATTTTATACGTATTTAATTTTATAAAAATATTTTAGAAATCTTTTTGAATATTCTCAAGCATGTTTATATATCTTATGTACACACGTGACGATACAACTGCACAATAATTAATCCTACTCAAAATATGTGCATTAAATAACGTAACGATGGTATTAGTATCAGTAAATGCAATGTATGGAAAAATGACATCACAAAGCACTTTTTCACATTAACCGCAAGACCATTATGATCACAGTATTCCAGTTGAACACAGTCTTCTGGGGAATTAATCACACGAAAAAACTTAAAATCATCAGCAGAACCATGATATAAAGATGACGTGGTGGTAGTAGCATCATTCACATATGACAAGAATAAGAGGGGTCCCAATGTTGATCCTTGCGGTACCTCAGAAGATGGTATAAATTTAAAAGAAAAAAACCATTGTATTCAACAACCTGCTGTCAGTTGTTCAGGCACGAGGCCAAGGTTGACACAATATTATCACTGATGTCAAAGCTCTTTAATTTCTGCAGTAGCTTGGTGTGTATTAATTTATCAAAAGCCTTACTGAGATCCATAGATGTAACGTCGTTTTGCTTCCGATCGTCCATTGCAGAAGAGATAAATTGAATAATCTTGAAGAGGTTAGTACAAGTTGACCAGGGTTTCATAAAAACATGTTGTTGGGTTGGAATTGATCTTTCGATTCTTAAGTATTATACACTTAGCTATTATACTTTCAAAGATTTTGAGAAGTTAATAGACATCCCAAGTTTACCTTTGCAAGTCTTGATATAGAGCTACTAGGTCTGGTTTACATAATTGAAGTTTTTTTTACATTTTTTTAAAATTTAGGGATATTTTAGTATACAGGGCGGGGTAGTAAGAATCTTCTTTTTCAACTGGGTCAGTGTGTTTTTCTATAGTGTATGAAAGAGCTTTTTGCTTGTAATTAGGAAATCCAATGTTTTTTCCGTAGGCATTTCCAATCAGATTATTTTGAAATAGATCACCAAAATCCAGGAAGTTGTTGAATATTTTGAGGTAAATATCACAATTTCCACGTGTTAATTGCATGGTTGCATTAACATGGCTCAATCTACTGATATTAAAAGGCGAGCTTAATTTTATTCTCAGCTTACCTAGATTATTGAATAAATTCAATTTTGCTCAATAAATCTATTGTACTTTTACGACTTGTTTTTATTTCTGTTAAATTTGAATTTATATTTCAAGTCGAAAAGTTGCAAGAATTTTTTTCTTCGACTTTTAACATTGTTTCACGAAATGCATCGAAGCACAGACGGAATAAATAAATAGGTTTTTATTTCGACGTACTATTGACATTCGAGAGGACTTTATTCCCTACGAGTTTATGAAACAAAAGACTGGAGAAATCATTCAACAAAAATACATACTGTTTATTTGTGCAATAAAGTTGTTTTAATTAAGCTTTTATATTTGTATATTATGATAATATACAGAGTGTTTCAAAAGTAGCATTGTTTTCAAATTATAATTTCATGCATGAGTGGTGTAATGTGCCTACTTGAGTTTGGTAAATTAAACTTTGAGGGAAATAAGCCCCAAAGAGGCAATAAACCAAACAAAAAACAGTTAGGATAATTCCGTTTAAAATCAATACATCGTAAAAGCGTACTAAATGCAAGGGGCAGCAAGCAATATAAGGTTTCATCGCGAAATCTCACGCATAAATCACTTCCTGAGTAAATTGAGAAAAGCACGCTGAGTGGCAGGGAATAATGCATTTAAAAAACGCCCATTAATACCGCTTACCATCTCTCTCACGTATTTTTCCGTAGACTTGCTTTATAAAACTCTGGCGAAAATAATTTATTTTTCTCCGACACCGCCAACTTTCCCGCTACCACCGCCGTGGGGCGTTAAATAAGGCCCGAAGCCGTATACAATTTTCCGGCGCAATGCAATTTTAATATTTGAACCACCTCTCGCAAAGATTTATATTGCATTTCATATTCAATATACTTCACTGTATGAGCAATTCAGTTACAAGTTACAAGTCTACAAATCCAGACGGGATTACAATATTACTTCAATGCCTCCTCTGACATTTTTGCATAAGCAAATAGTAACACATGTGATGCGAATTGAAATATGCAGATTGGCTTTACATGTTTACATAGCAAAAATTGGAAAATTAAATTGTTTATTTTCGTAAATCTTGAACAGTTTATCAAAGTGAAAGATGGAAAAAGGTAGTTACTGAGAAACTTTATTCCCTCTTGTAAGGTATTTTATAAAAGATCAACAATTTGTAGACGAGAACGAAACGACGAAGGTGTAGGTATTTATTTGTTGACTTTCTTTGGTGTCTCAATATTTGGTCTTATTAAAAGAGAGAATAGTGCATAGTTTTGGGATCTACAAAGAACCCCAATCGTCACTGGGGAATACCTCGTAGAGACTTGAAATTGCGGTTCGATTCAATTGCTCCGAAATGGTTTGCAGTTTCCATTAGTCTTTGACAAATGCTGCGCGCTTGGATAGCTTCTTCAAACGGGCGAAGTAGATACAGTTAACAGATTGAAAACTATTTAAATAAACTTGGAATCTTGTAATTACTATAAAGATACAGTTAACTCATGAAATTTTGAGAAAATTTATTTTTTCAATATAAACTGGTTTAAATCAGGATGGTTAGTGATAAATCCCCATAGGAAATAAAAGCGTTCGCGATAATTTTTATTAGCAAGGCAATTTGAAAACAAACCCGATAATGTTTTTCCAATGGGAAGCGTAAGCGATAAGCGTACGTTTTCAGTACATTTTCATTCCCCCGGGCCGTAATTTTCAATGATGAGCTGTATGACGTGGATTAAAGGGACGATAATCTAGTAGTGCCGCTGTGGTGGCTAAACTGCTCGAAGGCAAGGATCGCCCAACGAGTTAGGGTGCGATGGCCGTGTAATGGACCATTATCCTTGCACTAGGATTAAGTTATTGGGTCCTATATTCCGTAAAAGAATCCATTCAGCACACGAACTTCAATAGCGTTTCCAATCGTCGTGAATTTACACCGTAATTCAATATTGCCCAAATTGAATAAATATAGTAAAAGGTTCGCTTTAATATCTGATATTGACAACTACAATGGGCTTATCCAGGCCTTTGTTGCTTAAACATATTCCTAATGATTAATGGTTGACGCAAAACCCCTTTTCAGAATTATCAAAATTACTAAAACAGACCTTTTTTAGTGTATGCAATATTTATTTCAAAAGTATTCCTTTGTTAATTTCGAAAAATTGAACCTTCCAAGCTTTGCTGTAAAAAAGTGTTATAAAACTTTGCCTTGAGTTTTGATTTTGAAGGTAGAAATTTCTATAGAACGTCAATACATTTAGTTATTTAAGGACTTTTCTTGGAGAATGTGACTTGCAAGGGATATTTGGAGAATGTTATTTTTGCAGCGCTCATATATGGAGAATATGAATGTTGACGCGAAGGAAATTTTAATAAATAAAATGGAACTAATAGGCAGATTCTGGTCAAAATTAAAGGGCTTTAATTAGACACAAATAATGTAACCATGTAAATTGTCCATTACAACCCATATAACAAATTTAAATTTAAAGGCCTTTAAACTTAAATGATTTGACCAGAATCTGGGTATAAACTAGATTAAATTGTATAAAATAAAAATATACAAAAAAATCTTTTCTCTTTGGACCCCAGTCACTACTTCTTGAGGTTCACTAAGTATTTCATTCATCATTTCAGGTGTATTCTCTTCAGTATTATCAAAAGTATGCTTATATAGGCCTGTTTAGACGAGCACATAATTCTTGTACAGGAGCTCAGATGCAGAATAAAAGTAGAAAAGAAGTTGTTTATTTCCTCTCCAGTTGTTGCCATAATGTTCGCAAAGAAAGGAATAAACATATCTTTCAGAATGTTCCATAATTGGTTTTATTTGATTTAAAGAATTTCGTCTCTTGTAGATACTTTCGGGAACACCTACAATACTTCTATTATTTACTTCTCCTTGAACAAAGTCGATTACACATCATCTAGTTTTTGTAAATATTAATCTTTTAGACTCTTGAAGTTAGAAATGACCCTGGAAACTTTATAATCTGGTAGCAAAATCCTTTCTCGTTTTTTTAATATCCTTTTCAATAAGGCCGAAAACTTTATCAGGTGGAAAAACTGGGGCCAGTCACTGGAAAAATTAGATCTACTTCTTCTATATTCACTGGGGCTGACAAAAACCACGTACAAAATACAAATCATTCAAACCAAAGTGGAATTCTTATTTTCACCTACGCAACCATCTGACATAAGCGTTATTTTTTTGAATCGTAAACACATGACGCAATTTCATTAGATCCTTTTAAATATTTATTTTCGTTCCAAAAATACGAAGTAATAGTTTGCTTATTGATTTTTCCCTTAGAGTAACCTTTAAATATAGTAAACAACTTGACAACTGAAATATTTTGCTTGATTTGGAATTTTGGGAAGAGGTTGATTTTCTTCACAGTCGAAAGATAAAATTAAATGATCTTCTTTATTAAAAAGTAGAACATATGTACATCTGTTCTGGGTGTCTCAAAACAAAATTGTACTCAGTGTTACAATTTTTTCGAAAATTATTGAGTCATTTTAAATACCTGATTTAAATGAAAAATTGCACCAATTGGCAAATTTCTGCATAATCATTGAAAACTATATGTTATTCGATTTTACTTGGTCGTTGCTTTAGAAATGGCGCCATTTTAGAGGTAAATTTTTTAAACCCTGCCCTGCCCTGCCAAGATATCTTCTTTATCTCTTAATATTTTTAAATGCAATAAAATAGAAGCAAATCTAAAAATCATTATCTAAATAATAGCTGGAATAAATATTTAATTTTAGTTGTATTTTGATACTTTTCAGAAAAATATTTCCTTAATAATAAATTTAAAAATTTAATAAATCAGCTATTTTTTAAGTCAATAATTTTATGATTCCATTTCATTTTATTGCATTTAAAAATATTAAAAAAAATAAGGAAGATATTTTGACAGAATGATTCAGCGAAGAGCAAACTATACAAAAATATACAGGGTGTTTCTAAAATGGTGGTCACGGCTTCGTGTGCTTATACTACATGTAAAAATAAGTCAAAAAGTCCATATAAATATTTGCCCAAAACTCAACTGTTACCGAGATACAGGGTGTTGAAATTTCTTTTTATTTATACTTTTTATTAATTTTCTCTGGATCGGCTAAATTAAAATTAATAAAATTTTAGGAGTGAGTACTCCTCATGGATAGCCACCTTCGGCTACTATTTTTGTCTTAATTGAACTATCCAGTGGCATAGAATCGGTTCAAGGTGCCCACTTTTTTGAATTTATCTGGTACGCCAAAAAATTTTACAATTTTAAAAAATCTTCATTCAATTTACCACAAAAAAGTACACCTATTAAATTTTGATAGGATTAGTGGTATTCTTGCGTTTTATAATCCAGTACCTTTGTTAACATCAAACTAATTTTCAAAATTTGAAACAATATAACTTCAAATAAAGAAAATTAAATTAAAAACTCTTAGTATAATATTTTGACGGTGTTTTAAATAAAAGAAAACATGTCAGAACACCCAATTTTAAATTTTAGAAAAATGCTCAAAATGCCTTATTTATTTTTTTATAAAATTTAAAATTGTGTTTCTGGCTTGTTCATTTATTTAAAACACCAACTAAAAGTCTTACTAAGAGTTATCAATTTAAGGTTTGTTTCTTTAATTTAAATTTGTTTAAAATTTTGAAAATTAGTTTGATTTTAGCAAGTTCACTGGACCATACAATTGGAAATTTCAGAAATACCACTAATCCTATCAAAATTTAACAGGTGTACTTTTTTATAGTAAATTAAATGAAAATTTTAAAAATGCAAACTAAATCATAAAATTTTGCATTGGCGTACCAAATAAATTAAAAAATTGGGCACATTGACCCGTTTTTACGCCACTAGATTGTAAAATTAAGACAAAAGTAATGACCAAAGGTGGCAATCCAGGAGAAGTAATCACCTCTAAAATTTTATTAATTTTCTTTCAGCTAATCCAGAGAAAATAAATAAAAAGTAAAAGTAAAAAGAAATTTCAACACCCTGTATCTCGATAACAGTTGAGTTTTTGGACAAATGTTTATATGGACTTTTTGTCTTATTTTTACTTCAAGTATAAGCACATGAAGCCGTAACCACCATTTTAGAAACACCCTGTATAAATAAATGTAATAGCTTTTTATTTTTAAGCAAAATTGCAAAATTTTTATTTAAATTTAGTGGTTAAACGTTAAAATCAGCGCGAGATGTAAGCAATTACTCTTAATTGGAATTCAAGTGTACATTCTATGCAATTTTTTTATATTTAATTCGGATGGTAAGCACTTTCATGAGGAAGTTGAGAAATGGCAATAATTAATTCCTACACATTTCATATTGTCTAAAAAATTCATCACTGCTTCTTTTTTATTCCATATTTTTCAAGTTTCCTATCACCTCCCATTTCTTCAACAGGTAATGTGTCTGGGATAAAATATTTTGATTTGAAGGATGAAGTATTGTACCGATTTTTCGAAGTCTTTACTTTTGTTTCATTTCACTATATTTTATTAAAAACTTATCCCGTTCAATTTTGAGATTTGTATGATGTAAGTTTTTTGTGGAACTTGAGAATGTCTCACATTTTCAGAGATCATTTCAAAGCTCCTTCTCTTTGAATTTTACTTATAATAGGATAATGAGATGCTTGCTTAAATTTTTAGTACATACTAAATTGTATTACTTGTAGATTTCAACATTTTCTAAAAGATGGCACAAACAGATTATTTTTGAAGAATGTGCGTTTTGAGACTAGACACGAATCATGCTCACTTGTAGATTTCAAAGTCTTTTTCCGTGACTGCCAAACTCATTATAAAAACGCATTTTTATATAAATGTGAATCAAGTCACGTATTGAATATTTTAGGATGAACAATCTGTCATCAAGGTTCTTCAGACTAAGAAGTTAAGGGAAGCATGAACGCGTTTTCTTTAATGCCACCACCTCCGGTTGCAAATTGATGATAATTTATAATAACAATACAATTTTCGAGGGCGACTGACAAAACACCCTTACAACTCTACAGTCAGCACACCATTATGCTCAGCAGGTCGTTACTAATTTTACATTTTCCACCAGATACTTATTCCCTATTCCTTTAGATACGGCCAAGAACAAAACATGAATGAGCTTCATTAACAAGACGATTATAAAACTGGAAACCAGACATTACTTATTGTTATCTTCATTTAAAATATTATAATATTTAACCAAAATTTACTAGAATATACAATACCTTTAAATAAAATTTTGAAGTTTTTATATTTTTTGTAGGTTTTTTTTTTCTTTTAATGTTTAAATCCTATTTATATTATATTTACTCTTTGTCATGTGTAATAAAATGATGTGTTTGAATTAATACGATGGCATTGACATATCAACGTGATTTTTCATTCTTGAAATGACTTTATATGAAGCATCTCTTATATTTTGCAGAGTTATTGGTGTAGCTGTCAAGATTCATCTAGTCCTTTGGGAGTCCCTTGCCTTGTATAGTATGACGAGCCCAATTCCTCTGATATATTAGTTTTATTTTATTTTCTAATACAGCGTCTCTTCTTCTGATTCAATAAAAACTTCCCACCAACTTCTTTTCTTTGGAATAAATTGGTTTATGAATTATCTATAATCCTTACATACAACATACATAAAAGCAGTATTGCCTTTTAAGATATGAAATCCCATTTAAAATTAAGATTATCACAAGAGCTAATACTAAAATATTTTTGAGCTTACTTATAATTACTTTTAATTATTTAAAATGTCATCAAGAAAATGTTAAGGGAAAGAAAATTTACAAAGAAATAAAGAAAGTTTCTTATTTTTTGAACAAAACGTGTTTACGTGCCAATGGAAATAATACAGAGACCAATTCCCTAGTGCACGTGCTCAACTTGAGTAGTACGAGTATTATAGACTTCTTTCACGACTAAACAACACCTGCTGCCGCAATATTCAAACAACTTAAAACAAATTGTATATTTAAACAGCTTTTGACGTGCCCAGATTTTAATTTAAATGCAAAATTTTTACATTTGTAGATTTCACGGGTAGTCAAGAACTAAAGTAAAATATTCAAAGATGTAACTAAAGTCTTATTTACAAGTCCAAATACCTCGTCTCTACATCGAACAAAAAACTAAACAAATGTTTGCAGATTAAAGTTTAAGAAAGTCCACGTGCCTTTCTAAAATTTAAAAGTTTTGGACGTATTCACGTGTGACCTCACTTCAACAAAACATTTGAATAATCGAATATTCAATCGTATCAATAAATGATTACGTGAAATATTTAAGTTGTTTTCTAAAAAGTCCAGAATTTAAAAAAAAAAATCGTTATAGTTTTTCGTTAAACTAAAGCCACATCAAATGATGCTTTAAGAGTTTATCGTAGAAACTTGAAATTTGGTAGGTATACAGATCTCAAAAAAAATTTACCCTGTCGTCGAAACTTTTTTTTCTAGTGCCCCCCTGAAAAAAGTTATTCGCCCCGAAAGGGGTAAACCGATGTCCCCGAATAACTTTTTTCGGTTTCCTTCCATCGCGTCCGGATTTTAGTATGTCGTGTAGAATCAAAAACTGAAAATTTTGAGCCCTATTTGTCCACACCGATCTTTTAAAACGGCCGAGTTATCGCGAAAATAAGTTTTTAAACGTCAAATCGGCCCGGATTCGGTTTTTTCACGATCCTGGTCTAGAAATAAAGGGGAATGTTTGCTCTAGAACGCTATCGGAAGGGATTTTTTTTTAAACCCCGAAAAGGCCTTCAAATGCCCTCCCGAAAAAGTCGATTTTTTTCGAGCGTCCACCGCCGACTTTGAAAAATCGTAGCTCCGCCGGGTTCGGAATCGAAACGACCAAATCGGGCCCCTTTTTTTCACACATCTTTATTTACAAGATCCAAAAGTTGCAACCCTCCTAGGTTAACCCGGTGGCGAGGGCGATTTTTTTTTTCGAAAACGTAAAAATGTCGCGTTTTAAGCGGAAACATGGAAAAATCGTTAGTGCAAATTTTGAAACTTGAGCCGGTGGAAAAAATCGCGAATGTCATTTTCGTAAACTAGAAACATGCGAAAAACATATAGGGTGGTTTTTATCTTAAAAAAGTTATTCTTAACCCTTTTCGGGCCGTTTGGAATTGTGGTACGTTTTTCGGACATTTTTTAGCGAAATTCAAAAAATCCTAACTACCAAACGATGCGACCGATTTTAACGAAACGCGGCTTATATTGTGGCTAAAAGTACCCTTAACATTCAGAAAAATAATCAATTTTATCCAGCCCGTCCAGCGGCGTCGCGATTTTTTTTTCTAAAAAAATATCGCTAAAAACGGCGCGTAGAACAATTTTATGGAGGAAATGTGGCCCAAACGAATGTAAAAACTAAAAATCGCTACACGTGACTTTCAAAAGGGTTCTTTAAACGAAGTTGGTTTGAGGTTTTAAAATCTCTATTTTTTCATTTGGCTTTACATCGACCCACCAAAGTCAAAATTGTGATTCTTCAAACCCCTCGCGACCAAAATTATTGCTGTAGAGTAAGAAAACATCGCATCGTCAAACTAAAATATGCGTCGAAAAGGGCTTTTTAAGCACTATAATTGTACGTGTAGATTTTTTCAATATCTCAAAAAAAAACAAAAATTTTAACCGCGCAAAAAACTTTGTAAAATATTGCGATTTTTACTAATTTTTTATCCCGCTTTCACTTAATCGATTTTAACTACTGATGGCTCATTTTAAAGGTCTTCACGTATGCTTTAAAATAAAAAAAGATATCTCGTTTGGTTTAGAAGTTATGACCGAATAACTGTTAAAAATTTGAAAATTTGACTTTTTAACGAAGAAAGTACTATGAAATTTTTGATTAATGGAAAATAATTAATTTTGACCGATTAAGACGATTTTTGGCTTAAAATTTTCAAAATACTTTCCTTCATCGATAAACGCAAAACCGGTTTATGTGGTTTCAAAAGGGCTCCTTCCAGGGCCGTATTTGTACTCGAAATTTACAAAAACTTTGGAATTTTTTTTCGAAAAAACTATTTGGACGATTTTTGTCAAACCAGACTTAAAATACTCCTATTATGTGTGTCTATGTTGGGTAAAATTTTTAGTTGCTATTGTGAATACTTTTTGAGAAAATTAAGAAAAGCCTTCAAAAAATATGACTCTCCAAATGAAAGATAATTAAAAACTGGTTAAAATTGATCGGTCAGTTCCACATTTGCTCTATTATTTCTCTGCCACCAGCTCTAAAAACACTACAATTTTGATAATCGCACGCGTTTTAAATTTATTAACTTCTTTACCTTGCAGTTATTTTACATCTTTTTAGCTTATTTTAAAGCCCTTTAATCCCTCTTAAATAAGAAAAAAGATTTATATCGAAATGTTTATTCGTTTTAAAGATATGAGCCAAAAAATCTAATAATTTTGAAAAATTTAATTTTGTTGTTTTTAATATTCCACGAAGCTTAATTAAATATAATTTCTTTTAATTCGAAAAGTATGTTTGCAATATTTTAATTTACCTTAAAGTAATGACAAAAACATTAGCAAACATTACAAATTTTTAACAATAATTTTGAGTATTTTAGGAAATAATTTAAATTTCCTTTTGACTGACTATGATGTTTTAAGTTCTTTTAAGTAACGACACTTAATTCTATAAATATTTAAGTAATATTTTAACATGTTTACGACAAATGACGCCAGGCAAGTACCGCAATATTCCGTTTAATGCGGAAAAAAAACTTCTTTTGTTTTCAAGGTATATATCTATAATTAGAGAGAATAATTTTCAAATTTAATTTGAAATAGTGCCAACTAGTCGTGTTAACAAATTTCGCAATTGAAGGTTTGAGTCTGGTAACCCTATTGGTCATAGAATAGTCCCTTTATTTATAGCCATTGATTTTGTATTTTTGGATAATAAAGATGTCACAATGAATGTTATTTTCTTATTCTCTATTGTGTTGTTGTGTTTAATAATAATCATATTTTGTTGGTTTTTGGCTACTTTAAGCGTATAAAAACTTGTCAAAGCTATAATTTATGTCTTGACTGTCTCAAGAAATATAATCGCAATCTGCAAATCTTAATTTATTTGGCAGACAGATGCGAATGACGAAATTTTATTGTCAGCGTTCGATATTTATTAGTTCCGCAGTAACAACACAATCCAAGATAATTTAATACCAGTCACTCTTGAACATTTTTTAATTGAAACGCTTTAGTGATTGACATATTATATTTTAATAACATTTATTTTAATTGATTTATTTTGATTAATTAAAATTCTCTAGAAGGAAACGCATCATGCATATCAATAAGGAGTGTCAATTAACAGCAGCTAAAAAATAATTAAATTAGGCCACGTTGCGACACGCCCCCCAATGTTTATTTCTACGATTCCCAAATTTGCGGAGTCAGTATGTCGTTATCATTCAGTAGGGTGGATCGATAATAGGGTCACAGTCCTGAGCCAAGCCAGGACTTGGCGCCCGGAATTCGTACAGATATAGGTCATAACCGGCGCGCCCACCATACCAAGGAAAGGCATTCCTTCCTCGTCCTCCTCCACCATCAAACATTCAGAGAATCAAGAACACATATCAGACCCGAGATTTGCACGGATTAACTTCTCATCCATAATCTTATGTTAATACACGGGATAAAAGTCCTTACTTAGGGGAAATTGATACTCTCGAGAAGGGACCTATTTTGAAATTTAAATGGGGCTAAACAATATGAAAGGTACAGTAGGAAGGATGGGTTATCTTTAAACTTACCCAACTTTACTTCAGACAGAATGATGAATAAAACTGGAGACGATTTTAGTGGGTTGTAAATTTTATCCTTTTTTAGTCGTAGTGCGACCATTCTAAAACGAGGAAGAATTCAATTTTCTTATTAAATTTTATAAGGAAAACTTTTACTATTACACAATTGGTCTCCCATAAAATACCTTATTAGAACAAATAATAGTAAATACGGAAAGTATTGAAGATAGTACAAAATACTTTCATAAAATATTTATATATAGTAATAAAATTTTAACCGTTCATTGTAATGGGTGTCCCAAAAAAGTGGAAAATTTAAATTAAAAAAAAAAACGTAGTTGTTTTTAATAAAATACCGAAATATCTGCTTTGTTGACACACGTGCGTTCTTTTGACGAAATTTATAATAACTGTTTGGCATAACTGTGGCTGGATTTCAGTGATACAATGTCAAATCTCCTCTTTCATGGCTTGGGTGGTGGTGGGCTTGTTGACATAAACTTTTGACTTCAAAAAAAAAACAGAGAAAGAAGTCCAAAGGCGATAAATCGCACGATCTACGTGGCCAATTCTGGTCTGCCAAACAAGAGATAATAGCTTTGTTCCAACTACAAGTTTTCTGACCCTCATGAAACCGTTAGGAAACTGATTGTGTCAACTTTATGCGTGTGCGCCAACATTTTATCGTCCAAAAGCTACCTCACAGGATGTCATGAACTGAAGTTGGAACACAAACTTGGAGTGTCCTACGTTTTTCGGGCTGTTGGAATGAACCTATTGCTAATATAATTGTTTCACGAGATGTGTACGATTGTACCGTCCTGTTGGAACCACACGTCTTCGAGTTCCATGCCATCAATTTCAGGAACAATAAACTGGGTTCGCCATTCCCGCCAGCGTTCTCGAAAAGAATTGTCCAATGCCCAAAATCCACATGATGATTTGACATCAGTAATCGACCCAACCTCCTTAAATTTTCTGATTATTCCCTTCATTCTCTTCAATTTGGAACATTTTACCCACCAAAAATTGCACGAAATTTGCGAATCGTGACATTTTCTCTATAACGATCAATTTTTAATAATGGTTAACTATCCAAACTACCATCGAACTGTCATAAGAGTTTGACTATCAAAGGACAACAGAAAAAATACGCCTAATTTAAATTTTTCAAATTTTGTTGAGACACCCTTGAATGTTTTTAAAATCGGTTCAAGCTTTTCAAGTATAAATAAAATGACAATAAAATTAATATAAATGATAAAAAATAACAGGTGTTATTTAACTTTTACTGGATTAGAAAAATAAAGTCAATGACAATGGTTTGTTTTAAATATGATTTTAAATCCTTTTTGTTGATTGACTCCAATTAGTTTCGATTTGCAACGAAAAGTTTTGAAATGTAGAGCTTAAAAAACAAACAAGCAAAACTATCTTTTGAACGAATGTATAAAGCAACTCGTGAAATCATAACAAGCTTCGCCCCAAAACAAATAAAATATTACAAATCCCAGTTTCCATGTTTTTAAACTTTGATGCCATTATTATTGCAAAGGTTTTAACTTTGGGTTGAAATACGTGAATGCTGCTAATCCCATTTTACAAGATTTAGCTAGGAAAGCGAATAATAAAAAGTCTCCACTTTAAAAGTCACTTCAAACTGAATTGTAGTAAAGTTTTTTATGGTGTTCTTGCCCAACTAACTTTTTGATTTATTGGAAATATGCTTTTAAGAAGTTTTAATAATGTTGGGGCGTAAAAGTGTTCAGATTTAGATAAAACTAGTAAGAATATTTAACGTTACAGGATTTTCTTGAAACGTGCTAGCCTCACCACTCACCATATTGCATTTTAGCGTATTATAAGTAAAACTATACTTTAAGCTTGAAGTTTTTAATGAGATTAAACGTTTTTTCTGTAATTGTTTTAGCCGTTTCGAAGGAGGAAGCCGATGATCGCCTAGATGGTAAAATGCCTTACAACGGCTTCAGTGATGAGTTTCTCGACAGGTTGGAACCAAATGGAAATATTCCAGCAGGTAAAGGATATGGTAGGTCACAATTTTAATTATTATTATTACAAATTTATGTGTATAAAAAATATTTTATTTAATTAAAGTTGGTTTTAATTAAATTTTCAATATTATTTAATTTAATTTTAATTATAAAATATAGCGCAGGCAACGGTTTAATAAAAAAAGTTACAACAACGCACATAAAAATTCTACGTTAAAATAAAAAAAATAATGCGATTTTAATTTATGGTGAATAAAAATTGATTATCTTCCGGAGTGTTATTATTATTAAAAAGGGATTTAAATTATGTATTTATGCATGGACTTAATTTAATAAGTAACATATTGTATATTTTGGAATACGTAAAATATTTAGATTACAATCTGTTTTTACTGACATTATCATAAATTATTTTTATTAAATTGTAGAAAAAAATCTGTACTTAAATAAATAAATCTTTATTCATCTTAAAGTATATAGAATACAAATATATATACTTAATAGACTCCAGTTCACAAAAGTAACTACATTACTTAACATTATAGTAAAGTTGGTCCCAGCTGGAAGTAGGACAAAGAATACGCGATCGTGGTTACTATTGTCCTACTTCCAGCTGGGAGCAACTGTACATAATATATTCTTCAATGTCATAAACTCTTGTTAGAATTTATTATAACATCTAATACCTTGATAATTGTTCGAGTTTTGTTCCAAACATGCATCTCTGAATTTTTTTTGGGCGACAAATACTTTTTTAAGTGTGTTGTTGGTTATGATTTTCTTAAGATTTCTTACACCAAAGCTGGCAGGACTTAGTTTATTTGCAGCATATCAACATGCCCCTTCCATGTTACTTTTGAGTCCAGCATTAGTTCTAAAATGGTAAAGGTGTTCATTAGTTTTATAGAATCTTTCCCAATCTTCACTAAGGTAAGGCCACCAGTATTTGATCGTGAACGAGTGGTTGATCATTTCGACACAAAAATGTAAAAATAAGGATTGTTTTGGTAATATCTTTTTTAAATAAATTCTTTGGATAGGTGGTGCTATCTGTTGTTTATCCATATTTTTTACATTTTTGTGTCGAAATGGTCAACTACTGGTTCACGATCCACTACTGGTGCCCTTATCTTAGTGGACTCGACATTGGTTTTACATTCGTATTACAACATTATTTATGCATCATTCATTGAAGTGTTTCGAAGATTCATTTGCCTTTTTGCCATTTCTTTGTGATTTATTTGCTAACGCTTAACGACAAGTGATCGACTCTGTATTGAATGATAATCGTTATTTTACGGGTATCACTTTTGCTATTCTCTAAGAAATACACTTTTTTAGAAACAACAAAATTGTTTAACTAATAATCACTAATTACGAACAAGCGGCGATAGAGAATACATTTTTAGCACTACTTTTGGAACTTTTCTAGCGACAATCGTTATATTAACGACAATTTAGATAATAAGGAGGTTATACCTAGCTTCTGGTCAAATCATTATAGTTTAAATTTAAATTTGTTATATGGGTTGCAATAGAGAATTTTCATGGTTTCTTCAAATGTTTATAATTGAAGGTCTTTAATTTTGACCAGAATCTGGGCATAATACTGTTGTGTACCTACTCGGTCAGGACGATAGGCGTCGTAGTTAAGGTGACAAATAATTAAATTTGCAAGAAACAACTTTAACTACTATACAACAAGTTTATTTGGAGAAAAATACTAACAGTTGGTTTTACAAATATACAGTTACTAGGTTTAACCGACGATGTTGTTCACTAGAACTTGGTAACTTGAAAGAGTGTTTGATGAAAGAGTGAAAGAGTAGAAATGTGTGTCTGTGTCTTGATAATGAGTGAAAAAGAGTGAGTTCTTCGTGTCCAGCCCTTTTAAGGGTGCTTGTAGTCGATGGTCTCGTAGTTCGTAGTATCTCTGATTGGTTAAACTCACAGGTACTTAAATTAAATATGTTCAATTACAAAATTCTGCTTAATACTAGAAATAATTTAGGGATTTAAGATAATCTTCCAGGAACAAGGTCGTTGTAAAGGAAGTGGAAGGTAGACATTTCATAGAAGGATTAATGAAATGATAGCAATAGATATACAAATTACTTAGAACTAAATTACATACAAAATACTAAATTAATATTAAAAATGTTAATAAACATATTGTTTATAATAACACACATGGTACATGTAGATGGGCACACAACAATACCTAGATTCTGGTCAAATCATTTAAGTTTAAAGACCTTTAAAGTTATATTGGTTGTAATGGACAATTTTCATGGTTACTTTATTTGTTTCTAATTAATACCTTTAATTTTGACCAGAATCTGCCATTAATCTGGTGTTGGAGCAGAGCTCCTATACTTTTGCAAAGGTACCTATATTCCTATAGTTACAGGTGTCTCTTCTATATCCTTTAATTTCATAGATTGGTACAGACTTTGATAACTCCAACATATCTGGAATTCATCTGTAAAAAAAAGATAGAGATTCAGATATTTCATCAACTACATTCCTGATAAGTTTGCCGCTTATTTCATCAATGGGGTGGTTTTCTGGGTGTTTTAAGATACACATTTTGTATTTCTTATAGAGTTGTTCAAAATAAAAAAAATATGTAGTTCGCAAAAGATTGTAATTTTATTTTGTTCATGTGTGGTTCTGAACATTCGAAATCCATGATCTACTAGTTGAGTATTTTGCAAATTTCCTCTTGATCACTTGTAACTCCTTGAAGGGTTGCTATTTCTATATTTATATTCTTGTTACAATTTTCACTGATGATCTTCCAGCTCTCTTTTGCTACATTCCTATACAGGGTGTCCCGTAATTACGTGAGCAAACGTAGTAGACTGGGTTTATCATTGTTCACCTTAAATTAAGATTACAAGTTCCTCTAACACTTTTCCCAAAAATACTTCCTTGCAAAAGTAGAATCAGTTAAAGTTTATTTTTCAAAAAAATAAAAAACCGTATGACTGTTTTTTAAGTTCTTTACTACATGGTATTATAGTTTTGCCACTTCCCATCTATTAGCTACCGGTTTACCTAAACTTTAAGTTTTCCCACAACTTTTTTTGTTTCATTTTTTTGCAATTTATAACGATATTCTTATAAAACAAATGCTCCTAATTTACTATGAAAAAGGTATACTTGTTTACAATCGTTTTCGAGATAATCTCAATTAAAATTTCGTAATAAAAATAAAAATTTGCTTTTATTGTTAAATTGAGTAGGTTATTCTCTAAATACCACTATTAAAACAATGTCTGAAGAACATTATTTTAGAAGATAAGTGGAAAATAAAAAAGCACGATTCTCTGTGGATGATCAAATCGAAAAAACGTTTCATTTTGTTTAAAATTTTTAAATATTAATTACTTGATTTATTAATAAAAAATATTTTACTTTAAATTATGAAACATTAATTGAGTTATCTTTTAAACTATTGGATTTAGCGATTATAAACAAGTATAGGCTTTTTCATTGAATTATCTGTTATACAGGTGAGTTTTTAGTGAGAAATCGGAAGATATCTTTTACTTTAAGAGATCGGAAAATTACAAAATTGCATTTGTTTTTGGATGCGCATAACCAAAAATTATTTTTGTCTATACTGGGTGTTTCGTAACTAGAGCGCAGGCTATTCCACCTTTTTTAATGGAACACTATATATTTTTTGACATTTGCATTAACATTAAGTTAAAGAATGCAGCGATATTTTTTTTGAAAATTTGAGGATCCCCTTAAGAGCACCTTCCTAGACACCCGCGATAAATTTTCCTTTGGAGATAATAACAAGAAATAGAAAATCCATCCCACTTTGCTGGAGCTTCTTTGCAAATTATGACCAAATAACTGATAAATAATGCGAATCCCTAGAAGGAGGAAAAATTGTAAAAAATCATGAAATCGAGCATTAGTTCAGCAGTCATAACTCAAGTCTCCCTCGTTAGATTTTCAATTTTTTTTTCAGATTTATAATCTAAATTGATCCTGCCAGAGAGTTCCCTTCTGCAACCCAGCACAAAATTAATTATAGGTGTCCAAAGTTAAGGTACTTTTAGATCATTATATTTTTTTTGTACATTCTCCATTTTTTTTTCCTTCTGGCAAAAATTAAAGAAATGACTTCTAAATCAACTACAAAAAAAATTATACAAAAATGTTGTTTTATGAGTGCAGAACTAAACCACTATATTCGCCGTTTAGGAAATGGCTCTTAATTTTTTATCGGAAATTTTCTATAAAATTTAGACATATTTTTATAAATTTACATTTATGCTGGCCTTATTATGAACATTTAAATAACAATTTTTATGTAATTTTGTAATATCGATTTTGATGTATTTTTAGTACATTTTTTTTTTCGAATTTTATTATGAATGGTGGCAACTATGGAGGCGTATAATCTGAAAACTTGATATGGATGTATTTTAATTTTATTTAAATGAAACGCCCTGTATTTTTTATAAAATATTGTTCCTCTTATAGAAAAGGTGGGTAGCTTGCGCTCCAGTTACGAAACATCCAGTATAGACAAAATATCCATAAACTATGCAATTTTGTAATTTAAGTTTTTTTCTCTTAAAATAAAAGATACATCTTCCGATTTCGCACTGAAAACTCACCCTGTATAAGAAAATAAGTGACACCAAATTGCAAAAAAGTGACACCAAAAAAAGTAATGGCAAAACTTAGATTCTAATTAGTAGTTTAATTTAAAATTGGCCCCCATGATGATACCTTCATGAGTTGATATATTTTTTAAAACTGGGTGTAACTTTGCAAGGAAACGTTTTTGGGCAGTATTTGAGGAACTTTTAATCTATTTAACCCGTTCTACTTTGTCTGTCCACGTAATTATGAATATTCTAATGGATATAAATTTTTCGACCATGAAATTATAATATTTTTAGTTTCTTTATTTTTCCACAAGATCATTTATCAGTACACTGGTATTACTAGGTTCGGGTACCTTCGCCAAACCGAGTACTCCCTCTTTTTTTTCAAATCTCTTGAACCAATTCGTAATGTATTTCCTGCGATAAGATTTCTAGAAACGAGCTTGGACATAATTAAAATTTAATTTTGGACTAGTAAAGTACGAAATAATAAAAAGGCGTTTGTTTTAAAGAATTTTTATTAATCATTAATATTTTATGACTCTATATATTTTACAGACTGAAGTACCTAATATTTAATTAAAATTTAGAGGTATCTCTTGTGCCCCTTTTTGCTTTTTAAACTACTGTAAAATAAAAAGTAAAATTGATGATGGTTATTAAAAAATGCAATAAGCCATTAAATAAATATAAAAAGTATTAAGATTACTATAATTTATGGTGTTATCTATCTAGAACAGAGTAATAAAATAAGCTTTTCCGTTTTAGTACATGGAGTAGGAGTTTTTGGAAGATAAACAAAATTTACGTTTAGACCTAAACGCAAGTTGAAATAACAATAATGAACTTTTCATTTAATTAACAAAAAGCCACTTTAAAAACCCACCTCTCATCCTTTTAATTTAATTTCCTCTTTGTTTGGACGTAATTAGAAAACTTATATAAGCAACCATCCCCTCGCGCACTTTATCTTTTTTTAAGCTTTTTAATGAATTATGCTGTAATATAAATCGTTGACGAGTAAGCGGCCCTGAGATAATTTACACAAAAGCGTAAACAAAGCCGATGGTAATAAGAATCCCTCGACATGACCCAATTAACCACACCTAAGTGTCGGCGTCCGCCTGTCTGATGCCCACCCAATCTAGACATTAATCTTGATGACGTGCGCGAATGGTTATTACTTATTACATATTCCTATATTCTTACCAGGAACCAGGAAGGGTTCGCACTTTGATATATCACCTCATTTACCAGGTGTATATTTGCTTAGAGTAATGATCTATGCCTTCATGGAAATATGCAAAGTAATTAATAATATAACGAAAAGGTCGCCCCTCGTGGAAATCTTGACGAAGGTAGTTTAGGAAATTTATATTAAACAATATATTTTATCGTTAGCTTACCTTCATTATCAGCTTATCATATAATACAGTTATTAATATTACTACTAGGAATAACAAATAACCATATTATCATAAACTTAATTATAATTTTTAAAATTTTTACTAAGCCATATTTGCGCATTAATTAATTATATAAAACCATAAAACATTTCCAAGGAATCGCTCGTGATTTATTAACAATTAAGATTACACCAGCACATAATTCAGAAATTTATGGGAATAATTTATAATCGCGTGCAATAAATTTAATCATCCACTTGACTCCACCCACTAAAATAATTTACTTAATTCTCGTCTCATCACATCATTTCTTAAATAGCTCTTTGCGTGTCGAATTAATTGTAGAGAGTTTAAAAGAAGAAGCTACAGTTCCTATCGTTAATTCACCCCGTCACTCACTTTCCTTGACGGAAGTTGTGGAAATTTATCCTATCCACATTATCTATCGCGGAAACTGGATAGTGGCTAGTGACTGTGGATATGACACGAATGAAAAGATATGAGTGATGCGCTGCCCACATTTTATGCGTTTTTCGTTAAAATATTAAAAGATGCTCGCTTCCTTTTGGCCCACATATTTTTTAACATAACGTCACACATAAAAGTTTTATGTGGCTGTTTTATTGATAAAACCTTTGGGAAATGAAATTCTTTTTGTACAGAGGTAGTTACAACAAAAATAAATTTTTCTCTGCTCTCTATAAAACTAAATGGAAGGAAAACATGCTTCGAAAAAAATTTCTTCCCAAATAAATTACGTGTATCATATGAATACTGAAATCATTGTTTTAATTAAAGGGTTGATATTAAATACCACCATAACCGCAATAACCAGTCCTAATTGCGGAGAGTTATAGCTCATTTCTGTAGGAAATGATATTAGCATTTATGATACAAAAATATCCTTGTAACACTTAGAAGTGCGAAACCCTAAACAAGGGATTTTATTGTTGCAAGTTGATAAATTGCTCCTGCTTGTCAGAACACAGTGTCGCATAATTCACTCATGAAAAAAATTGGCGAATATTTTCCGGAAGCGAAGGTGTACGGCTTTGCGCACTAAACAGGGCCGGAGCTTGAACAATGCACGATTGAGCTGATGAATGGCGCCATAAATTAATTTATTTCGCTGTATGGCGCACCCTATAGCACCCTTAACGTGAAAGTAACAAGCCTACATTCGATTTAATAGCGAACAAGGCTTGCTCTAAAATTTTAAAAATTCAATTTTACAATTTATAATGTAAACCATTTGTAAGCCAAGCAAACCGAAAAATAATGAAATGCAATTTATACCATTTGAATTGTAAAATTTTAATTCCCTATTTTCTCCCTTAATTTTAAAAAGGAGCTTTTTTAAGGTTTTCCTCTGAATACTAAGAGGTTGCCGTAATTACGCCAGAAATCTGAATTAACCTAGCGTTTGTACCCTGTAAATAATAAATAAAACTACCTGAGCTTGCGGAATTCTATATCGCGATGCTTAACGAAACTCCTTTGTCCCACAACTTAATTAACTCTCTTAATCACTAGTTTTAATTAATTGCGTAACCGAAGATCTCTTAAATGCACTTTTCACAAAACCTAATCTGTATTATACTCCAATATATTTTTAGTTATTCATGGGATAAGATAAGGATTCTACATGTCAATAACCATGGTACTAGCACCGCCGAATTTACCTATACGCTTAGTAGGCTATAGCCTAGAATGGGAAATTTTCGTAAATTTAAAAATATTAATTTATACAGGGTGCTGAAAAAATCGCATTCTCGCTACACGCTGCACTGTTAAGTAGCATTCATTAGACAATAGAAAAATGTATAAAAAATCCTTTTGAGTGCTCAAAATTAAACATGTTTTTGTATACATTTCTATTTATTTTTGCTCAATGTTATAGATTGTATTTTGTCTAATTGATTCTTGCATATTTGAAAAATGTCATATTGATTTCAACCGAACAATATTTTTTAGATTGTACTTAATCGTAACTTTTACCAATAATTTAAATATTAAGAGGTAAGATGCCAAGTATGCCTCTTTAAAAGATGCGAATTACTTCGGTATTTTCATTCAAATGTTTTAAATTATTTTACTCTTGTCGAATGGTTGCATCTAAACAAAGAAGCAGGTATCGTGGAGCTTGTCTGCGACAATTCAGCACCCTGTATAATTTTTTCCAGAAAATTTTTGTAGATGTTAAATGTCATTCTGAACAAAAAAATTCCATAATACTTTTTTCGTCTCCTTAAGAAGTTTCCGACAAAGATCTAGTATTTTAATACATACATACAGGGTGTCCTATAAAATTATAAATTTGAAATTCTAAAATTCTAAAATTACTGTAAGTTTTTAAGGATTAAGGTATCCAAAAACCATATTAGATTTTTTTTATTCTGAATTTACAGTCTAAAAAAATTCTGGATAAAAAGTGAAACGCCCTATATGATCCCCCATTAAAGCCCCAGCAGAAAAATTCATAGACTATGGGCGGCAAAATTGTAAATCCGTCTTTGGGTACTAGTCTTTAATATTCGCTAGCGAGACAAATTCAAAGACAATAATCAAATCATTATGATCCTAGGACCATAATGATTTAATTATTGTCTTCGAATTCAACTCGCTAGCAAATAGACTAGTACCATAGTGATTGACGTTTAGAATCCTAGGACCATAATGATTTCATTGGAGTTCTCTACGTAATAGAACTGTTGTAAAAACATTTCTAACTGGTTCTGTTTTGAATAAAAAATGACAAAGTGAAAAGATCTTAATAACTCTATTCAAAAAGTATGAAAGGCAGTAAATATTTCATATGGCTCAGTTGTAAAAGTACTAAAAAGAAACATATTTCATCCCTGTAAGATGCAGCTAGTTCATGAACTGAATGAACTCAATGATGATGATTTCGATAGAAGGATTGTATTTTGTGAACAAATGATATCAATATTTGCCCAAAATCTGATATTTATTCGCAATGTTTGCTTTAGTGTTGAATGGTACCGGTCACCTTCCTGCAAGTTTTATTTCTTTAAATTTTGAAGCGAAAGGTATTGCCATCTGTTATCCTTTCATTTACCTCCCATATAAAATCATAGGTAGGACATGTTCCAGTGCACGTCATTTTTGGGAGTGCTTAGCTTATCTGGTTATATTTTTATGATTTTGAACTAATGTTTATTGTAAAGAAAATAAGTTCCTGCTCTTGCAAATTTAAATTTTTATTTGTGGTTTTTGACAAGATTCATAATATGCAGAAACTTCGGGGTTATGAAATAATCTAATCTTTAGTTTACCAGACCGACAAGGTTTGGGGAAATGGCGGTCGCATGAATATTTTCAATGAAAAATCAAAAATAAAGAAAAAGTCAATAAAAGTTAAAAACAGTGCTGGGAATTTGGCTTTTTTTGACAAGGGAGCAATAATTAAATCACAATAGCATATGCTATTTGCTCCCTTGTCCAAAAAAGCCAAATTCCCAGCACTGTTTATAATATTAATTGGACGTATCATTTAATTAATAAAAGTTAAGTTCATGCAGTAATGTAGAGGGCAAGTAATACCTACATCTTTCCCGAAGTTGAAGATACTAGTTATATAATAGGTATCAAAATACATTATTGGAAGACTTTCCAAATATCAAAAAATAAAATATGGAAAAATTTAATTTGTGTTACAATGTTATTTGTCAATTTACTATTTTTTGTTCATTTCATTATTTACTATTTTCGGTAAATAAACAAAATTTATTTAATTTTTGAAACATGATTTTTGATATTCTGTTACTAGCAGTCGCCATTACTCGACCTACTGGGGTAATACTGATCAAAAACATGCTGAGTTTTATTTTTTTTTTGAAAAAAAACTATAATTTTAATATGAATACCAAAGTTACTATAACATACCTATAGAATCAAGGAACTCAATTCATTGAGAATTTTGAAAATATGTTTGTAATCATAAAACTTAAATAAGATCTTGCTTAAGTGATCCCCTTTCCCTTGTTCTCTCCTAAACGGTTTAGTAAACAAACATAAAACTTTAATGGGATAATAAAATCATCTAACTACTGAAATTCACACGCAGTTTCCTCAAAAAATCAATGTTTGGGTTGGAATTTTAGAAGATGCTAATAGGATATTTATGGAAGACAATTTAAATGGAGAACGATATTTAGATATCGTTGAGAATATAATTGATCCTCTTATAACATAAAATTTAGAAAATCAGTAATATGAGGAAGAAAAGTTGTTTCTTGACAATAAAAATTATATTTTCAACAAGATGGACCACCACTGCATTAGGTTTTACCGATAAACCGTATGTCACCATAAGATGTGATTTTCAGCAGGAATATCGACTAAAACCGTTGCTTTATACTTTATATCCTTCTAACTCCAGTAAAATCATCGGAAATACGAACAATAACGTTTAGTCGAAATAATATAACATTTACGACCGAGTTTTTTATCACTCGATGAGTTGAACAAAGACCTGTGCTTCTTTTTGTGCCTACTATCCTAAAAAGCTGGTGAGAAGATAATAGGCGGAGCCAAGCTGTTGCGTTCTCATCTGAGATAACCTGCATTGAACTCGCAAGCTAAATTGCGCAAGTCTCATACGGGTTTTACAAATTTACATTCACTCAATCGTACTCAATTGAAACCATAAAATATTTTCAAGACACAATGTACAATAGATAAAAAGTAAATACAAATTGATTGAAAATAATGAATCACTTTTGCAACAAAGTAGGTAAAGGATTAAAAAACCGTAGGTCGGCGGGAATCGTTGTGTGCGATTTGATAACCAATAAGAAATATCTTGCGATTTTGAGGGAGCAATTCTTGATATGGGAGAATAAAATCCATATTATTTGCATGATATTTAACTCTAAAAATATTAGCAGAACGTAATTTAGATCCGAAGGGACGAAAATAAAAATCAAGACTTTGCAGTAATTCAGGACAATCAATGTAATTCTTATGCTTAATGATTCTAAATTTAAATTGGTTCTTAAAGTGAAATAATTAATATTTTTTTTGCACTTCCAAACAATAATGAGCCATTTTACTCTCTTAATGGCAGAAGTAAAAGTAACACATTTACTACCAAGTATTCATTTAATCTCTAGGGATTAAAAGTACCATAACGGTTCATTTAATCCCTAGGTATTAAAAAATTTCCGTAGTTAGATATTACAAACACAGATGGCGCGCAAGTTTTTAAAAATAAATGTTTCTGAATTCTGAATTATATTTGATAATTTAATAGGTAAGTATATTTCTAATATTACAACAATAATTTTTAGGGTTTTTTTATTTGGGAAAAGAATCTATTATAGTTTTTTGTCTTAAATTCGAAAAATTTTATTGACAAGAAATTCTAACCTCTAAATTGCCTTGTATTATTTATTAAGATATCTAATGGTTTTATCTAATGTAGTATGCTAAATGCTTATATTTATACAATTCAAAAGATTTTTGTTAATTGTTTAAGTTTCTAGAAGATAAACGATAAAATGTTTCATCATCACTCGGAAGTTCATTCAGAATGATGCGTACCGAATCATGGTATAGGTACTTAAATTTTTAATAATATTTAATTTATCATAAATTAACTGATAAATTGATTTTAGGTTTCCGATGTGCTTCAAAATTATACAAGATTGGAGAAATCAACAGAAATATATTAATAGATATGTACATTTACAAATTAGTAAATATAAATATGTACTTTACTCTAACACTACAATCAATACAATTTGTTATACCAAATAAGGGAGGTACAACTTGTTCAATAATTTTTTTAAATAAGATGACGGTTATGTCTTGCTCAGTAGAGTTATTTGCATTCGAAATAACGATTGTCCTAAAATTGAAAACATTTGTTCAAATAATTAATTGGAAGTGCAAAAAATTTAATATGCACCGCTGGAGCAAAGTGCATTTAATCCTTCGTGTGATTGTTGCCCTCGACTATGTCTCGGGCAACAATTTCCACACTCAGGATTAAATTACTCACTTTGCTCCCTTGGTGCATAAATAACTATTTCGCAATACCCAACTTTAAAGCCACTAGTCTTAAAAATTAAAAAAGCTCGTAATGCGGACACCAAACAGTACATGAATATTCAAACCTTGATCGAAGAATCGCACAATATAATGCCGGTTTTACACCAAACAGACTAGTCGAGTTTGAGTTTTGTCTTTAAATTTTAAAACGCGAAAAACAAAACCAAAACTCTATTTCACTTAGCGGACAGGATATTAGTCCCAGTTTTGTTTCTGTTTCCAGTCATTTTCAATTGAGTTGAAGGGGAAAAACTATACTTTTGGGAGGAAGATTTTTTATTCCTTCCTTTTGGTTGGTTTCTGCAGTGGTATGTTAGTCTAAAGACTGAAGAAAGTTTTCTGGGGTTTTGGGTTATAAAATTCATAGCGTTATGCCCATTTTTGCCTTAAAAGACTGGATTTCTTTCTTGGAGTTTCTTCTTTCCCACTGGTACAGATTCTTGATGAATTTATGTCAAAACTATTCTATTTATTTAGTTGTAATCAAGAGAAGAAAACTCACAAATGACCAACTTGCTGTTTCCACAAAGCAAAGTTAAGTTTACAGACATGTTGAAACCTTTTGAAGTTACCGCTTTCGATTGGGAAAGGGAAAACACAATAAAAACAACCGCAAAACACGCAAATCTCCGAAAAATTTGTTAAAAGTCGCAGTTTTGTTTCCACTTTGTCCGTTTGATGGAAAACCGGCATAAGGTTCTTAACGTTTAACGTAGATACTGGCAATTCCTTCCATATTCTGCTTATATAGCCCAACATTTTTAGTGCACTATTCGTATCATACAATACTAGATTCTGCTTTTAAAATCCTATTAAATGTCACAAGTATGAGTATGCAGTTTAAAACTTTTTCCACGACTATTGAATAAACGATTCATTACCTTTGAATATTTTGATAAGTAATGAAATTCATTACTAAGGTTTTGACATTATCCACATGCCGTGTGCGGACCAATCACAAAGCTGCAATGGCCAACCTCTCCATTAACCTCTTGGGTAATGAGCACCGGATTATGGGTAATTTTAACCAGAGAATAAAATTTGCATAGAGGAAATGTCAAAAATCCGAAAAATAACCTCAAGAAAAGTATAATATTCTACTATTAAGATGGGGAAATTGTGAAAAAGAGAGAAGTATAGCAACCATGTGTTATTTTATTTTTTTTTGCATAGTAACCATTAACAACACTAAATAAAATGTACATGATCCCCTTCCTTATAAATAAAACTCTTTGGGTTCCAGCATATTTTTTTTAAATATGTGCCCCTGGAAGAGAGTAGAAGTGGAACTAGCACATTTTTTCCACATTTCATCGTATTTCCACTTCTACGGTTTCCCAGAATTTTATTTAGAAGAAAAATTAAGTAAAACTTAAAGTACTACTTATAATTATAAGGGTCAGATAGTTTTTATTTATTATTTTTTATGATTTCTATGTAAAAATATTAAAATAGCAAACGGTTGCTGTGTTTCCCTCTCTTTTTCACAATTCCCCAGTCTTAAAGTTAGAGTAGCTGGAGCAAAAGGGATGACATGTGTGGTAACCTTTTTTACGCCATTAAATTTCCCCCTCTTAAAGAAAACTAAGCTGATTTATCGAATTTTTATACATTTCATCAAACTCAAGTTATTTAGGATGGATCGTTTTCAAATGATCACCCTGTATATTTGATATCTATTTTATCTTGGTTGCCAACAAAGTTTGATTAAATAAAAGATATATTTCACCTTTAAACTGCAGAGAAAGTTGAAATAATTTAAAGTTTTCATTTTTCACAAGAAATTGCAAATATGAGGATTTTCTGTTTCAAAAATAAAAGAAAATACGCTAATATATTATGCATAGAAGTATGATTATAAAATTAACTATCCATTTAGATAAAATACATGAGACAACTTCCGTAGTATGCACATCCACTTTACACTAAAACTCAAATCAAATTAACAAAACGAACAATAATTAGTGCTTTAAAACAAGAAACTAGTACACATATAGTGGTAATAATTTCCAAGTTTAGTTTTAGTTTCATGTACATGTTGGGCAGACGTTTGCCTGCTTCCACAAATCACTAAAGTTGACAAAATTTTGCTTTACCTAAAATTTCAACATAGATTTAATGCGGGAGGGCACACAATACTAAATTAAGATTAGATGTTTACACTGGCTAAATTTAAAGGGGAAAGTATAAGAGGGCATTGCCAAGTTAAACACCGATTTTAATGATTAATACCCTTGCAATTAGGTAAGGGAAAATCTTTTGTTTGAATTAAGTAGAGAAGAGTAAATCCGAAATATTAAGTTACGTGTAAAATCCATTATAAGCTGCGAGATAAATGTTGTTTTTTTTTCAACATATAGATTTTTTTTGATTGAAACTGATACGAATTCAATAATGATGTTGATGATACAAAAAATTAACGCAAGCCCCTGTTTTTATATCATACTGTAGGAAAATATAATTTATTATTTTAGATAAAATCAATCCGAATTACATATTTTAATCTATTTGATTTACTAATAATTTATTGTTGTTTGAACATATTCTGTGATATACTGTAATAATCCAACAATTAATTGACGTGACATCAAAAGTCTATGTACTCTGCGTTAAATTGAATTATTACATGAACGTTTCCCCTTTGTCGCATATCAAAAGCACAATTATTTTATTAGAAACATTTTTCCAAAAAGGATTGAAACGTAAAAATTAGTAATGGTTTGTTGCTTCAAACAAAATGATTACAGGAACATTTTATGTTTTCAAAATATAAAAGGTTTGATGTTGGAATTACCAATTTTAACAAAAGTTAACACGCAAACTCATAAATAGAAACATTTAGAGAATTAAAAATTCTTTAGTTTAATTGATACATTTATTTATTAAGTGAGTAAATAAACTTTATTACCTGCTATTTCGAGTAATTATTTGATTGGATTTTAATTGTCGTGAAATATTAAATGTTGAAGCATAAAAGCGGCTACTATTGCAGTAATACGTGGAAACAAGTAAATACCATTTAAGCACGCACAATGTACAAATTAAAAACAAATTGGAAAAAGAATCGCAAAATCGATGGAAGTGTTTCATAAAAAGCTTCACTCGCTTCGGGAAATTATGTTTGTTCATTTTATTTCAACAAGGGAGTTCGCCAAGGATTATTTTCTAAATAGTGGAATGGAAAGTTTAATTAAATTAAAACATGCTGCGTTATGAAAGAAATTTATAATTTACTAACTGAGAGTTGAAATCCAAATTTTGCATATAAATATTGTTTCAATGAAATTTGCTAAAAACTCACTTTTGACCTAGCGGGATTAAAATATAAAAGCTGAATTTATAATCCACTACATCCACGACCTAGGAAGTAATAACGAAAAATACTGTGTTGTTTTAAGTTTGTTGAATATTTCACATTAAATTTTAGTGTAAAAGGATATCCCCATTCTCAATTTGCAACTTACAAACCTTTTTTAAACTCTGTTTGAATAGTCTTATCAAAATTAAAAGATGACCAGTACTTGAGAGGGTTACAAAATATAGCAAGTTCTACAAAATACCTGAAAGGCCAACTAAGTACCTAAGAACACACAATTTTTTATTGAATAAAGGACAAAAATTAGAGAATCTAGTATAATACAATAGTGGTGTGTTTAAAATTTACAATTTGAAAGTTAATAATTTTGGGTTGTATTATAAAAAAAAGTATTAAAAAAATCAAGTGTCTACGATGTTTCGTTCAAAAGCTATGATTTTTTTTACAATAATTTACCTAAAACGTTTTTGACTGTTTTATATCTTCTTCTTCCATCAAACACTATTTACAAAAGTCGAGGATTAGCCAAATATTCAAAAGTACGTATACGAAATTTCATTAAAAAATCTTGACTGCTTTGACTCCAATAAAAAAAATTTATTTAAAAAAAATCAACTTTTGAGGCTTATAACTCTTCAGAGGTGCATTTTTTATATAAATGAATTTGGTCATATCGAGTTATTTTTTGGTCTACTATCTGCACCGTTATCGGTCGAATTTTGCGAGACACCCTGTATAAATGAGTAAAAGTGTATTTTTAAAAATTCATATTTAACCTAATAACTAAAATTAAGAAACAACAATTCGTTCAGATAAATTTTTAAAAATTATTGATATTAGTTTTTTTTAAATTCTACAATTTTTTAAGATATGCACATACCTAAAAATTGTAATTTTTTTTTAATAAAATTTTTTTTGGTGGTGTAGAGTGTAGAGGTCTACTGGCTCCCTACATTTCTTCCATTTTTTATTATCTTTCATTTGTGAGGTAGTTTTTTTTTAAATCGTTTGAGATTTGTTTAAGGCTTGCAAATTTTCATGGGAGTCGGTTTTTATTTTTTTCTTCGAAAGCTATAAAAGTTAACGCATATTTTAAAAAATATTTTGTTAAAATAGGATGATTAATGTTTTTAAAAAAAAATGTGAAAGTTTTCGAGAAATTTTGCCATAAATCCGACCCTGATAATTTTCAACCCAAAATTATAATTTTTACATAATTTTGCGAGGGAGACAGTGTCGGATTGTCATATTAGAGTGCCGGGGGCCAACAACCTTCACTAGTGAAAACAGGCCTTAAAAAATATAGAAAACTCGCGAAAATATCTGTCTGAACTTAAAAAAAATAGGAAAAATTGCGATAATATGGATCTGACCTAACCCAACAAAAGGGGGTCAAATAAGGGGGCTGGCATCATATAAAATAGGAAAAATCAGTGATAACAGGGGTCAGACCTTAAAAAATATAGAAACCCTGTGAAAATATGTACATATCTAAACTTATAAAAAATAGAAAAAACCGCTAAAATATGGGTCTGGCTGTAAAAAAATATATCTATGGAAAATCAGAATAAATTTTATTAAATTGCATTAAACTTTATTAAGTTTTATTAAATTAAAATTTAATAAACTTTAATTTAATAAATTAAATTTTATTAAATTTGTCCGCTATCCCGACCCATTTTTTATTATACATGTATGTACATTAGTATTTCAAAGGGGAACGTTTTATGGGATTTCATGGGGTTTTAATGGCGAAAACTTTTTTTTTCAAATAATAATCCATAATGTTTATTGAAGATTCGTAATCTATGGAAAATAATAAGCAACATTTGTCTGAAATATTTTTGAGGAAATCCCTTATTCTTCTTGAAAAATGTAATATCAAGCATAATTTTTTTTTTAAATTATTCAAGAAAAAAATTAAATATACTCCGTATATTTCCGATTTTACCATTAGTTTTTCTATAATTTGGGAGGAATTATAATTAATCTTATATTTATTTAATATAATTTTAGTGAAAACAATTGAATATTTATTTTAATATACAGGGTGTAACAAAAGTTACGCGTAGCCGTAACTTTTTAATTTAAAGCGTTACATAAAAAAGTTAAACACAAAAGTTTTTCAGTTAATTTCAATGGATATTTTTAGTTTTTGCATAACTTCCTCTATTTTGCTGCTGGAACAACCAACTATTGTTTTGGAAATTTTATTTACTTCTACATCATATTGCTATAAACTCTTAAAGAGTAAAAAAATACTAGTCCATAAGCAATTATTTGTTCAGAATGATAATTACAATCCAAATAAATTTTTTCATGTTAATAAATGGAACATCCTTAATTTTTCTCCAAAATTTTTATTTATTATAAATAGCATTTAAAAGGTGGAAAGAAAACTAATGCTATTTAAGAAAAATAGTTGATTGCTCTAGCAACAAAATGAAGAGAGATATGCAAAAACTAAAAATGTAAAAATATGCACTGAAAAACTTTTGTGTTTAACTTTTTTATATAACTCTTAAACTTTAAACTAAAAGACAAATAATTTGTTCTATTTTTTAGAAGTACGTACTACCATTTATACAGTCAAATATTTTATTTTAAAATTTAAGAAAATAATTAAATAAAAAACAAAACTAAAATTCAAATACCTCTATTATACGTTGAGAAATTTTAAATGTAAAACCTTTATTAGAGTAAAAAGAATCGTTAATTCAAGAAGATGTTATTTTTTTTTGAGTCACTGAAAGCCAACTGTTAAGGGCCACCATAAGCAATCGGCAGGGGCCATCGGGCATTTGCCCAGTGAGCCAGTCCGAGACTGGAGTGAGATAATAGTTTTGAAGACATTAAATTTTGGCTCAAAACGGAGAGTTTTTTGCTACATTTTCAGTCATAACTCGAAACCGAAAAGAGATAGCAAAGTGATCCTTTTTTTGTCATAAAGTGGATCTTGAAACCTTTTAGTAAAGGTGCGTTACTTGGGGGTCAAATGGAATTTGGGGGGTTGATTAGACCGAAACACGTCAAAAATTGCTAGTGTTTTGTATCTCAGCCCCCTTAATATTAATAGATAGGCCCAGGCGGGTCAAAACCACCGTCTTCAGAATCTGGTTCCTCAAAACATACTAAAATGTAAAAATTTCAAAAAATCAATTTTCCGTTTGGGGTTGAATAACTTATTTCGGGGTGGTCCGATCGAAAAGTATCTTAAACACTTTTCTTGAAATTTTCTCGTTCGTACACTTACAAAATTACACAAACTACGAAAAAACACCTTCCCTTACCTTACGGTTCAATAATTCAGGCCATTAATATTTTTTGAATGTTTTCAAAATTCAGAAAAGCCACACTAAAGTTCTTGGGAATAGAAGGAAAATTTAAACACAAAAGATAGGGTGTTTAATTATTAAATATTGTATAATGTTTTCAATGAAAATATTTTTATAGAAAGTGATTGAAATTTTGGAGGAAGTTTTGAAAATTCATGAGAACGTTAATTTTAATGAAGCATAAAGACCGCTTTCGTTTTCAACGCCTGCCGTCTTAATTTAGATGCTAATTGACTCCCCAACTAAAATTTAAACCCATTAGAAGTCAACTTATTTAAAATTAATAATGAAGTTTTATTAAATTATTGTTTTTTCTTTCCATATTCCAATAATTTTGCCCGTATGGAAAGAATGACTTCAACTGAGCAAGAATCATAAAATATTTTTAAACGTTATTTGAACAAAGAAATTAAATATTATTTAAAGAGTATACGTTATTTGAGCAAATTTTGTGTTTACGAAAATCGATTTGTTCGTAAGGGCTAAAACCTCTTCTGATTTCTGTTCTACCTGTCATGCATCCTTTGCTCAGATGAAGTGTTCCCTTAGCAATAAATATTTACATATTTCGTTATGGTTATAAAAGTTGCTTAGTTGAAGTCCATCCCTCTCTTATTCGAGCTAATAAAGCTGACACTGGTCCTTTAAATAATTCAAAATATGCGTTTTCTGAAGTATTAAAATATCTAGTTAATGTAACATTGAGGGAAATTTTATGTAAAATATGTACATCATACTTTGATTGCTGCAATAACGTTTGAGTGAAAGAAAGATGACGTCGTTAATTAAAGTAACTCCTTTTGTAAAATAACTGCTCTTTTGAAAGGACACGGGGTGCTAATTTAGCTGCGTTACTTCCAGTAGAAGTAGAAGGATGTTCGCTCATTTGCTCTTCAATGTTCAATGCTCTGTACGTTACGAGGTGAAATCAAGATCTTAATAGTAGCCGTAGCTCGTTATCTTTCAGTATGGTATGATAAGATTTTCCAGCTTTAAATGTAGCAGATTTCATTTAATTAGGTTCATTCCAAGCACATTCAAAGCGAGATTTTCAGATCTTGTAGTAAGAGTTTCATAAATTACTAATTTAAAAACCTGAATTATTTTATTGAATTTATGGACTAATAAATTCGTTGGGAGCTTTTTATTTTTTAATCATAACTCAAAGAGGATAATTGTTGAAAACATTAATTGCATTTTTTTATAAGTGCATGAAATTAAAGCATCGTAATTATTCTACTCTCGCCTAAAATAATGTAATAAATTCAAACGAATTGTTGGCACTGCACTTTACGTTTAATTGTAACGTGCTGTGAATATTTAAATTCAAATCGGCATCAACGATGTTTAGCTCGTAATTACTTAATCCAGAATTTACATATTCATAAAAATAATTTCTCATTTATTATAATAAACTATGTGTTTCAATTTAATAAATATTTTAAGGCGCTTTAATTATAAATTCCTGACTTAAAAGTTTGTCATCATAAAATAACTGGAAATATAATTAATTTTGAGTAATTTATGGAAGACTTGAAATTGCTATTACATCCTCTTAATGAACAAAAAAGCTGCTTGTAATAAAAATAAAATTGCCCCTAGGATGTATTTTTAGTGGCAAAAAATCAAAGAGGTTTGAGCTTTTAGCAAAGTCATATTATTCGCTTAACTGTTTAAATTTTATTTAAACATCGAGAGGCAAAGTGTTTCACAACAGACCTTCGTGAGTAATTACGAACTTAATTCATGCGTTAAAACCCACCCTCGAGTTTTTTATATTTGCATTTCGTATAAAAAATTCATCGCGCGCACAAGTTTTTCCCACTAATATTTTTTTTAATTCAGCAGCTTGTTTTTATTGCGGGTTATCCTGTTGTGCTGTAAATAACTTTTATAATTTTAATGATTTATTATTTAATTGAGTTAAAAATTTGGATTGAGGATTGAAGATTGCAGGTTATTTATACGAGCAATTCTAAAGTTTCGAAATGAATTATAGCATGCTTCTCTCCTGGGTATAAGTTGCATGCCAAGGGATTATGTTAGGAACCTTCGCTAAATTGAAGTAGGAATTCTCTGGATTTACTTGCCATGTAATAGAAGAGTTCCTAACGTCGCGGATATAATCTATTATGTGTAGTAACAAAAGTTTCGCAATCAATTTGAACCCCGAAACAAAAGAATAACTTTTGATACCAAAAGAAATTGCATTTGATCAGGATATATTAAATTCTTATTGGTTCCTTGTGTGATAATTTATTGAAGTTATTAACCTAGATTTTTTAGGATAAAACTTGTATTAAACGCTAAAATTATGAGTTATAGATGGTATTAAAGAAAATTGAATCTCTAAAGTTCATAATATTGGAATTAACGTGGATATTCTTTTCAGAATGGAGTAACCTGTCGAGGCACGATCCAGTGAAAAGACAACTTTCCGTCTCATCCGACAGTAAACTCCTTGACGACGACATCAGGGAGGAAACCCGTGTAATTCTTAGACCTAAGAAACCTCCTAGGCCCAAATCTGAAGTACTGCTTAATCAGGGAACAGATAACCGTCGAACGAAAAGGTTTTCCGCGTTCGGGGTAAGTAAACCGTTTAATTTTAAATATCTCCAAGCTTCTATTAATCATTAACGAAGATGATACGCAAAAAAAAAACAATATTTTTAATTTAATTAACTATTATTCGTACGGACTTACGTCAGGAACAAAAAGCTTAATCCCCTATAAACTTAACCGATCGAATCGCATTAAAATTTTGCAGATAATTACACTCGTAATTATCTATAATTAACGAGCTTTTTACTATACAAGAACTGGGGCGCTCATTTAATCTCAAGTAAATGAAATAAAAAATAAAACAAGTTTGATAATAAATTTTAAATTTACCCTAGCTTGTTCTAAAAATATAGAAGAAAATATTTATTACTGTTAAAATATATACTATGTAATTGAGCAATTAAATTTAATGGCTCAATTCAGAAGGTAAAATTAAGGTGTTCCCTTTCATTATCAATTGCTATATTTCCAATTACTGTGTATAACTTTTGACTAATTTTGTATCTCATGATATGCAAAGTATCGAGATGTGACAATTAAAGGGAAATGGAATATTCTGTTGTAGAAACTTTTGAAGTAATCCCGTTTGCTTTGTCTGCGGTTTGTTGCCCGAAAATTTGAGCTTCTAATCAGCTTCCGCTCCCCTAAATAACTGAGAACGCGCATCTCCTTCAATTATCAATTTCCTCAAATCAGCATTCTTCTTATTCTTATTATTTCGTCTATCAAACTACAAATCATCCATAGTAACTTAATAACACTATCCCGTCTCCTCCCAACAATAAACCCCTGTCTAAATGGAACGTATTGAGATCAGATATAATATCTTTCTTATTTTATCTGAACAAGGAGCTTCAGTTCAACGTCAGATTGTCACGGCTTTTGGAGATTCCATATTGTGCTTTTGCTTTTATATAATAAATCTTTAGTGGGGAATTGCACTTTGTCCTCCTTTGTTCTTAAAATATTCATTTTTATCATCTCAAAACCTTTGTATTCGACTTCTATGAAAAGCTTCTCGTTTATCAATTAAAAATAGAATTAAATTTTTTATCCTAAAATTTCGTCATGACGAGTATTAATTATAACTTCAAAAAAATATACTAATAAATTGATACACTAATTTCTTCTTATGTTATTAAAATCGTTACGGAAAAAATAAGCTCATTATAATTCTTTTTTTTTAGGGTGATTCACCGTTTGGAAAATCAGAAGCTTATATTAAATTAGAACAATTAGGAGAAGGATCGTATGCAACCGTTTATAAGGGCTATAGCAAGTAATTGACTAATAACAAATTGTCATGCATTTTCTTATTTATTGTTGTTTTAGTTTAAAAAATCAAGTAGTAGCTTTAAAAGAAATTAGGCTTCAGGAAGAGGAAGGAGCACCTTTTACAGCAATAAGGGAAGCTTCCCTATTAAAAGAACTGAAACATGCAAATATCGTCACCTTACATGATATCGTTCATACGCGAGAAACACTCACCTTTGTTTTTGAATATGTTGTAAGTTACATTTTTTTCCTCCGTCAATATAAGAATTTTTTATCCTAAAATAATTCACATATTCTAACAAAATACAGGTAAACGTCGTTTTACGCCGGTATTCCATTCCAAGAGACCGGCTTAAAATGAACACTCATTTTTCGTGCTTTTTTCGCATCAATGTTTGAGTTCTGAATCACTATTATCACCCATAATGAAACTACAAATTGAATATTCTTTTAATTTTATAACAAAACGACGTTTAGCTATACTCAATAATATAATACTTATTGGTTTATGTAATTATTTTTATAGCACACAGACTTATCTCAGTACCTGGAAAGATATAGTGGTGGCTTGGACCCTCGTAATGTGCGATTGTTCCTTTTTCAACTTTTAAGAGGTCTTTCATACTGCCATAAAAGAAGAGTGTTACATAGAGACGTTAAACCACAGAACTTATTAATAAGTGAAATAGGTGAATTAAAACTTGCCGATTTTGGTCTTGCCCGTGCTAAATCAGTGCCGAGTCACACATATTCACATGAAGTTGTAACTCTTTGGTATAGACCTCCTGATGTACTCCTTGGTAGCACAGAATACTCAACGTCATTAGACATGTGGGGTGTAGGTTGCATATTCGTTGAGATGATCACAGGGATGGCTATTTTTCCTGGAGTTCGTGATACCTACGACCAACTTGATAAAATATTTAAGGTAAGGAAAAAGAAATAATACCACCTTTTATGAAGAGGCAAATCCTTTTAAAACATTCATATTGGTACTATATTTATGATTTGAAAATGTTTCTATGAAAAATAGGTTTTGGGAACTCCAACTGATGAAACTTGGGATGGAGTAACGAGGTTACCAGGGTATAAACCACATAAACTAGGAATGTACCGACCGAAAAAATTAGGTCTATATTGGCCAAGGTTGCATGATGTTCTTCAAGGAGAAAACATGGCTTCTTCCCTTCTACAACTGGACCCCACCAAACGAATTTTTGCCGATGATGCGATGGTGCACCCTTACTTTAATGGACTGCCTAAAAAATTATTGGAATTGCCTGATGGTAAAAAAATAATTTTTGCTTAAATTTAATGAATAATTAAATATTTTTTTATAGATGTTTCGATATTCAGTGTAGAAGGTGTGCACTTATATCCAGAACATTTTTCAGGAATTAAATGAGGCCTACACCACGACTTCCTCTCAGGAAACTACACTAAAAAATGACCATGCAGCTGGCTCTTTACAAATGCTTCGCACTACGACTCATAAAACATAAATTCAATAACGAAATCTTTTTGAATGCCCTTTTTGTGTTAACAGTGTAGATATATTCGAGAGTGATGTAGACGTTATTTTTTAATTGGACACTTGTTTTTAAATTTAATGGTTAATTAATAATTGAAGAATTGTTTTAAATTGATTGTGATTTTAGTGGTTTTTGCTCATGGACAGGAATTTTGAGAGAAATCAAACTCGTTTCTCGATGCCTTTAATTTTAGAAGTAATGCGTCTTATTTTTGATTATTGAGTAATGTGTTAGATGAGGTCGTAAATAACACATAGATCCATTCCTTCCATGGTGCTCAATTAAACTATTTAAGACTAGCTAAGTTTCTGGTCACATGGGCTGTAAACACTGCCTAGCGCAGTGGACTGAGGTTGGAATCTCCAGCCGGCACAACTAGTTATTGTTTATAGAAGAATTTATCATAATCATTTTGCATTTATAGGTAGCACCTGTATTATAGTTTTTAGCAAAAGGTGCTTGTTTATCTTTCGCCCAATGGTAAATGTTAAAAATACGTAAAATATTACGTAGGTGGATTATTAGTGGTGCATATTCTAAATTCTAAGCCCTTATTATCAGATTCAAATATTTTATCTTCATTCATATCACTCATGTATATTTATATTTCTGTAAATATCATATCATTTTATTAAAATATGTAAATAATTTATTTTTATTTCAACTTTTATTGTTATTTTTTGAATCTGATATTAAAGTAATTGATATAAAAAATGCAACAATTTTAAATGCCAAACATAATTTTCTACAATAAACAAAATAATTACGCCGAAATTGAGAAGCTGAGTACAAAATAAACTATTTTACAATAATTTAATTTTAATTCCAATTTTTAGTACATCGAAATTTTCTAATTTTCTTTCCTACGAGTAATTGCTAAAAGCATTTTTTATATCACATTTTTCCTGTGCCAAAAGGGCAAATGCTTAAGCATTATTATATAGCGTATCCAAAGCATTTCTAGTAAATTTCCTAGATGAAAATATATTGTTCCGAGGGCGATTATTAAAATTATTATTTAAAATTGTATTAAAGGGTCACAATAAGTTTTTTATTTTTATTAATTACAGTCTCTTGTAATTAAAACCATTTTTCATAAGACTGATGAAAATTTTATTTAATCATTAATTAATAATACATTTATTAAAAATATTTAAATAATCGTCCTAATAATTAATTACTGAAAATTTTGTTACGAGTTACGACATATAGGTACTTATTTACATTATTATTAAAATTTCTAGATGATGAAAAAGTAGGCCTAATGATTATTAGTTCCAGGCATTTTTTGATTAATTCATAAAATAAAATTACGTTATAGAGAATGCTGTGAGCTCTAGAACACCATCTTTAATCTGTATAAATAGCAAACATAATCGGAGTAGTGTTATTAGTCCACGGCACTAAAGGTATTCGGCAATGCACCCCTCCTATGGTACGTCCAAAATAAAGACAGTATGCGTCCTGTTTTAGATTTAGCAAATAATCTCACAACCAACTCTGCGCACGCTTTATGCGAGATTTCATTTCTAATCTAATAAATCAAAATTAATGAATAGTATCACGGTATATCTAAATCAGTTTTACTTGCGGATTTGTTATAAAACTGATTACATGTAATGTGATAAAATTATTTTAATCACTGTAAATGATTAAAAATAAACTAAATATGTATTTATTGACAATTGAAAAATTTTTATTGATAAATACCAAGAAATAACAGTTACAAAGAAAATCATTGTACCATGTTGCATTGTAAATAGTTATAGTTGTTTATATTAATATGATAATTATACAGAATTATCAAAATATTACTAAGTAATAAATGTCTTTGTATATGTTTATGAATTTTATTTTTTAACCTATGTCTCTAGTACAATTTTTTACTTCAGGGGTAATTTTTACGGCTCTGCAATACTACATTCTGTAAAATTATAAATTTGTAGAACCACCATGTAACCATGTATACCACTTATACAGGGTGTTTCTAAATATATGCGAAGAAATTCTACAGGCGATTCCTTGACCAATTCTAAGACAAAAGTAAAGAATAAAGTTTTCTCAAAAGTGCTCTATACTTCTTTATTTTTTAAGATAATTTGATCAAATTTGTAACACAGTCTAGTTATTATAGTCGTAACAAGATAAAAATATCAAATATCGAAATAAAATACAGGGGGGTGTATTTTGGGGGTATAGACCCCATTTTTTATGCCATAACTTTTTTGTTTTACCCCACTTAACATTTTAAATGAGATATTCTAATTGCTTGCTTTTTTCTGAAAATTTTTGATTTGTTTAATTTTTTCACAGCTGGTACGGTTTAGAAGTTATTTAAAAACATGTACGAAGTTGTATGCCAATTTTGCATTAAACAGGGGTGGCTTTTTAAAAAAAATAAATACCAGAGACTTCCTAGAAGACTATTTGACCAATTTTAAGATGAAAACAGAAATAAATATTTTCACTAAAATGCTTCGTTTTTAATTTGTTAATTTTATTTTAATTTAAATTAAAAAAGCAAGCAGAGGCGTATGTGTAATTTTTTACCGTCGTGTCAAAACTTCAAATTGAAAAAATTCACGAAAACGTGTCCCAACTGTATCATGATTCATACCAAATTTCAAAGCTGTACTTCAATTCGTTTTGAAATAAACGAAGAAAAACCTTATTAACAACACTTTTAAGAGGCTGTAGCTCCCTTATGAAGCCAGATCGGACACATGTTTATTTGAACTTTTCGTCTTATTTTCATGAGAGGAATCTGCCCTTAAGAGGATGCGGAATAGTTTTGAAACACCCTGTATATTACTGTACCGAAATATCGCGTCAAATTAACGCAGGTGTGTAGATGTCTATATACAGGGTGAGCTAAAATGATTGTAGTCAATGTAAATTTCCCGCCTAAAAATCTGGGGAAAATGTACTATGCTTCAGGTTAATAGTAACACAAAATCATGTCAAAATCAAAACAAAGTAACTAGACTTCACAAAAGCAGAGGATTAGGTGTATTTTTTACCGTTATGTCAAAACTTCAGAATTTTGAATTTCGTTGTGCCTTCTATTTCATAAATGTCAGTTTTTATCAAAATTAATCTAGATTTCAGGAATCCAGCCCCAGGACGTGGATTCCTGAACTTTCACACAGTGAATGTTAAGTTCACCTTCCTCGAGCGCATGCGCAAACTTTCACTCGTGAATCTTGATTCGCCTGGTTCAGACCAAGTGAATTTGGATTCGCTGATGAGATTTTGACGCATGCGCTTCGAGGAAGGTGAATGTAACATTCACTGTCTGAGATTTCAGGAATCCAGCCCCTGTAGTATAATGTATGTACAGCAAAGACGCGCGAACATTTGCCGCGTGTCATTTTAACTCTAGTGTGTAGGGGCCCTTAATAGTTGGTGATATTCATATCTTCGGTCTTACATGTCAAATTTTACGTGAACTGCGCATGCGTTAAAATAAATTTAGTTGAAATTCGCTGTTTTACATTTAAATTTTGATTTAATATATCTGAATACAAACAAAATAAGAACTTAAAACACAAATAAATCATAAAAATTGAAGGAAAGAAGCGCCGATTTCCATTTTTTTTGGTTAAGTGTTATATCTGGGTGCATAAATCCTACACTATTCTTAAATGGTAAGTGATAAATCTTAAATTAAATGTTAAATTTGTATGCATAAATAGACCTTAAGAAAACCCCTAGAATTCCGGCCACTTCTTATCAGTGCTGGAAAACTAGGTTCCATTGAAAAAAAAATTAAAGGGTTCGGTTCCGGGTTAGGTTAAAAAAAAAAAGTTTGGAACCGCGGGGTTCCAGGGTTCTGTTCCGAAATAAAATTGGAATCCTGGTTCGGTTCCACAATATAACGGTTCCAGATTTTAATATACGCGTTTATGTTCTTAATTTCCATGCTTATAAATTATAAACAATCTAACTTATTCTTTTTGGTTTTGGTTTTGAGTTGAGGTTGAGACGTACCCGCAAATCGTACATTATAGCCGTTTTCGTTTATTGGATTTCATGCACTGGGGCTTGACGCACCGAGCGCAACGCTTTGGTTATTTTTGTGCAAATAAACGAACACGGAAAAATTATCTATGTCAAAATCTTAAAAGAGGTTAGCGTTGATTGAAGTATACTTGACGCACCAGAAATTAGGTAGGTGCGTCAGGGGTAAGGGGAAGGAAGATTTGGAGCTCTTTAGGGCGTCACGCACCGCGTAAACGAACCGAATTTAGTCACTCGGTACTGCTCGGTACTGTACCGAGCAGCTAAAAGTGAATAAACGAAAACGGCTTATAAGAACAATAAAAACATCAGGCATCTGCTCGCACAATAAAACTAAAACGCGCACGTGCGAGCTGAATCAAAATAAAAAATTTTATATTGATATAACAATTGGAACCCGAAAACCCAATATTTTTTAATAGGTTCGGGTTCCGGTTCAGGTTCCGAAAATTTTAAATTAAGGGTTAGTGTTCCGGTTCGGGTTCCGAAGATTTTGGAATAAGGGTTAGGGTTCCGGTTTTCAATTTTTGACGGGGTTTCCGGGGTTCCAGGGTTCGGTTTACCAGCACTGCTTCTTATACTGACAATGGCAGTTTAAGCACCCTGTATGTTGTATGTTTCCAAAATAAGATGTTTCGTGACATGGAACGCACCCTTCTTGACATCGGACATCGTTTTAAAATCATAACCTTAAACATCCGTTTGAGAAGTTTTTTTAACAAGTTATAAAACTAATTTTATCTAAATGTTTGTAATGTCCATGATTATTGAAAACAATTAAGACTATTTTTCAAATATTTATAACCACCAAAATATTAGTAGTGATGGAAGAGCCTGCGGAACAAGAAGATTTGCTAATGGAAGTGGAACTGGATCAAATCTCCTCTACAACTAATGAGTCCGATGGAGAATCTATTGATGTTGGTTCTGAAATAAGAGTTCAATTGTTAGATTCAATTCAAGTTCCCCCAGATATTGTATCTTTATCTAGTCAAGGTCCTTTATCATTTTTTGATCCTCCACCAGAACTCTTACCAATTTCTGATAATTCATCAATTTCTGTAATAGAGATTAATGAAGACTCAAGTTACTCATTAGTCGCGCAAGTACCTGTACCCATACCAACTCCCCAGATAATCTTAGAAGGTTCTTCTGAACATATTCCTAAACCTGAATCAGCTACTGTAAACCCAGTTGAGTCACCTTCTCTTAAAAGAAAAGCTGATCATATAGATGATGAGGATGGACAACTATGTCCAATTTGCTTGGATCATTGGACAAATTCTGGAGACCACAGAATTTGTGCTTTAAAATGTGGCCATGTTTATGGATATAAGTGTATATTACGTTGGATAACCGAAAATAAAAATTGTCCCACTTGCAAGTTAAAAGCCACAAAAAATGATACAAGATTTATCTATGCTAATAAATTAATCGCTTTAGATACAAGTGAACTAAATCAAGTTAAGCTGGAATTAACAAATGCTCTTAAAGAAAAAAATGTGATGCAAGTTCAACTTGCACAAGCAATTTGTAAAGAACACATGTTGATGGAACAAGTTACACAATATAAGGAAATGATTAAATTAGCTTCTATTAATTGCACAAGTACCACATCGAATAATAGCAGTAGTAAAGGTATTTTAAAACATTTTGAGACATATTCAGTTTGTCCACAAGGGACTTGCCGAGTGATGGATTCGCACTTTAATCAAAAGTTATTAGCTGTTTCGTTAAAGTCACACAATACACTTTTTCGTGGTTATGGTATTAAGAAGTTTAACATTGAAAATATGTCCTCGGTCGTTTTTATACCATTGCATTCAAATGCTGTTCGTGATATTAAATTCAATCAACACAATAATTATCTGTTGAGCGTGTCTTTGGATAAAATGGCTAAAGTTATTGATATTAACACGAATAATGTAGTTGCTGCTTATAATTCTAATACAGCTCTCTGGTCTTGCTGTTGGGATGCAGGTAAGAGCTGGTGACTTTGTATTATTACATATTAAATTTTTGTGTTTACAGATGAAGAACATGTATTTTATGTAGGAAGTCAACAAGGGAGCATATCAAAATTTGATCTACGTAAAATGAGTAACCCAGTCGATGTCTACTCAACCCCTGGGGATTTATCACCGGTTGTGTCTTTAGCAGGTTTGAATTCAGGTCCAGGAAATGCAGTTCCATTAGGAGGTTTTCTAGCTTGCAAATTAAATTCTCTTTGGGCTTTTGAGAAAGGAACTGATGGATACAAAAAGCACAGCTTACCAGCTCTTGGACCTTTCATTTCAATGAACTATGACCAAGAAAGCCAAACAGTTTTGTTATCAGCTAGACCCTCTGGTTTAGATCCTTCAGTGAGAAACATTGTATGTTCTCTCGAAAAACAAGAAAATGGGCCTACTAGTACTATATCACATAATTTTCTCAGTGGTCGTGTTCAAAAGCAATTAACTAGGACATGTCTGATAAAGAATAATAAAAACATGTATGTTGCTGCATCAAATGAACAAACAATAATGATTTGGAGTGTTAACACAGGTAAAGTTTGTGGTAATTTAAGAAATTACAGTCTTGCTGTTGACTTGCAACCTTTTTGTACTGGACAAAAAACTGGCTTACTGGCATTAAGTGAGAAAAAAGTTGACTTTTATCATTTTTTTAACCATGTAGAATAATTAGGCAATGATTAATATTTATAAGACTCCAAGACTGAATTTCAAATTATTATATTTTATAAATAATTCGATTATAAGTTAATAAATACAGTTTTATCAATTAATTTTCTAAAAGTACCTAGTGTTTTATTGTATAAGTTCTGTTTCTTCACACAGTGTTAATCAATTTGAAAAGTATAGTTAAGGAATGAGAAAAAAAGAATATTCTGTATTTTGGAAAAAAAATACAAAATACTTCAGGAATAATTGCAAAATTGCTTTCTTATTATAACTGGGGCTTGAGCCTAAGGAGGATGTTCGGTAAAAAAATATCCTATAAGAAAAATATGTTTGTGTCGAAAATTCCCAAAACATCTAATGAGTGTCCCCGAAAATGAACAAATTTTGTTTGGCGTGATAGAGCTGGTAAAACAATTGTGATATAGTCTCGCCAGTTAATAATAAATAGGAAAAATGGAAAGACAAGCAAAAAAGGCCATTCAGGCTTTGCTTCTTATATTACGAAGAAGTTCTAAAATTTTTGGTTAACCACTAACAACCAAAGAGCCATTTGAAATCGCCTCACAAGTGCTTGCCCTTCTGTTTTATGCCGGTTCGACTTCGCTCCATCTTTTGTCGGTACAAAATGAGAGCGGACAAATGTATGAATGATAACGTTCGAGGTTGCTCACGTTCTCTATTATTCGCCCGAGTGTTCGGCTCGGTAACTCGAGAGTGAACATTCAGTGGCATATTTACCAAGGGGCAACTACGACTTTATCTTTCTGGCTATACTTATGGAGAGCTTAGGGGGTATCTCTGTTTCTTTCTATTTATGTTTTTACTCTGTCGCTCTCCACTGCACTAGTCGGTAAAGTACTGCACTAGTCGGTAAAGTACTGCACTAGTCAAATTAAGTTGTAACACGATTGGCTTATTTTAAATTCCCGCTCAAAGATCGCGTCAGTTTCCGAATCATTCAGAATAGTTTGTAGGTCCCGATTGCCCCAGTAGGTGCAAATTTTGTGACCGACTTTTGACCAGCGTTTAAATGCGGGTCGGGTATCTAGATAGTATAGGTTAGAATATTATTCATTGGCTGCTTGACTATTCCTCCAAATTTAGAACCAAAAAGTTTTAATTAAATTACTGCCCTATAAGGTTCATTCGATTGTAGAAACAGATCTACGAATTCTTGGACTCTACAATTATTAAATTATTTGTAAATTTAATCATAAAGAGAAAATTAACAGGTATAATTAACCAAAAAGGCTTTACCATTGCCCACCTTCTAAAACCAGAAAGAGTTTTCTTTCTTTCCCGAAATTTCTATCAAGAGGTAAGAACTACTTTTATATTTTTCAAATGAACTTTCTGTAAAAAGTAACCAACTAATTTACCTACGTTTCCAACAGTTTTGGCTACACTGAAATGAATGTGTTGTGCTCCGGTGAAAAAATCATTGCGAATATTTTAAAAGCACTATTTTTTTATAAAATTTGCAACACACTGAGAAATGACTTGAAAATATAACCAGGGGCGGATGGGCACCTGGCTAGCGGCCCGGAAAAAAATATTTGTAGGCCCATTTTTGATTTTTCGATATGAATAAAAAATGATATACAAAGTGCCAGTTTTTTCCCTTATTTTTTTTAATATGTTGAACATCCAATATATTGTCACTATTCAGAACATGTCAGAGAAAATTTAGAGGAGAGTAACAATCTTAAAATGAAGATTGAATCAGAATCAAGCTAAACGTATTAAATACTTGATATAGGTGTTAAGACGATAGTCGGCGAAATTTTGTGAGCGTAAAATGTGACTACGGAATACCATTTTTTAGACAAACCAGTAAATGAAATTCTGTTTTTTTTGTAGTAGTAGTTCATTAATACTTGGCATAACATGTCTATTATTTTGTTTTTGTATTTTTTATTGAATTTTTAGATTTATAGACAAATCAAATGTGACCTAAAAATGAGCAAGTTTTGCTTGCTGTTTTAAACCTTATACTCGATATAATCGGAAAAACAGAATAACACTTTTGTGAAGTTGTGTATTTAAATAAAAGAAAATTTTACAAATCTCAATTTGAAGGTCCCTTGTTAAAGAAAAATGGTATTTTCTAGGACCAAGTTTTTTTAAAAGTGCCAATTTTACTGCTGACGTATGAGTATTTGGTGTGACTTACAAAAACAAAACCAGAAGAAATTGGTAGCCACAAGACTCTTCTGTGTACCAAAAAAAGAAATTTTAAAAAAGCTTCAATAGAAAAAAAATTATGAGCAAAACCCCAAATATCAAGCGAATTTCAAAATCAAGCGCTCGCATTTGCCGACTATCGCCTTAAAGTTTGGAACGACTTTTAGCTAGATTGATTTTGGAATAAAAACGAAAATCGAAATAATAATTTGAAATTTGTCTACATTTTATGGTTAAAAAAGAAAACGTTTTGCCTCAAATAACATCAACATATTTTTTTTAATGTAACACCATTTCTTAGTTCAGATTGAGGGTATTTAAAAAAAATTAAATTTTTGTGAAAATCATTTTAATTTTTTGGTAAATTAAGAAAAAACTTTCTTCATCCGGATGAAACTACCAAAACTTATTCTAAATCGTGGGCCAGCAAGCAAAAGGCACTAAATCAAAAATATATAACATATTTTGGTTTAATATTTACTATTGTAAAAAAAAATTAGTTATCTAGAATCTAGATTAATTGTAGAGTCAGACCCGTTATACCAATTAGGACAAAAAGGCAATGGCCTATGGCCCGCTTTCAAAAAGGGCCTGACGCCCGACCAACAATAAATGTTGTGTTTTTTGTTTGTTTTGAATATAACATTTATTTAAAATCTACACTATCCGAATCGAATGTCTTAAATTTCGAAAAAGAAAAGATTTTTTGCAATTTAAAATTATCTATTGCATTTTGTGAATTTATGTTCCAAAAATGAAAAAGTTGTTCAATACGTTATTATTTTTCCAAGGGTTCCCAATAAAGTACTAAAGAGTCTTCCGCCATTTATGGGACAGCCTGTTCTATTAATTAGTTTTCTTGAATTTAAGAAAAAATAACATTGATAATCTTAACAATTTGATTTAAATTCAATTAGATTTAAGTAAAATGTAGAACTTTTTAAAGTTTGTGAGAGTTTCACTTAAATTTACAATAAAATGCATATTTCAAAAATTCATGATTTCTCCAAAATTTAAGTATAAAAAATAATTCAAAGCTCAACACTTTAAATTCCAGGAAATTCTTTCCTTTCTAAAGTGAAAAGAAACGAAATTTACAAGAAATTCGTAATTTCTGTTTCAGAAAACCTTTATTCTTTTAGAAAAATTTGGGGCGAGTTCTTTTTAGTTCAAAATCTCGATTTTGGGTGCGGTTAAAAAAAAATTTGTGAATATAAACGATGCGATGGCCCGAGAGAAACAAAAAAGAAGCGGTTATCCAAATAAAAAACAGATATATTTACAAATAATATCATTATAACCCTTTGATAAAAATTGCACTATTTTACTTGTTGAAGTTGTTAAAAATTTGTAAAAAAAAATAACCGCGTGTGCTAGAATTAATTTTGGAGTTAATTTGAATAAATTAAAGAATTCTGGAATAAGTGAAACCGACTTTTTTGAAAAATTTTAAGGGAAACATTAAAAAGAAATGAGATTTTCTAAAAATCATACTATTTAACTGTTTGGAGCTGCATGATGATTTTTAAAAATTTATATAAAAAATAACCACGTGAGCTAAAATTTATTTGTAGGTTGATTTGAATGAATAAGTGAATTCTGCAAAATAATAATCCGAGTTTGTTGAAAAATTCCAAAGAAAACAATAAAAAAACTAAAATTTTGTAAAAATTGCACTAATTTTACTTGTTGAAGCTATAAAATGATTTTAAAAAATTTATAAAAAAAAATAAATAAGCAAGCTAGAATAATTAATTTTGTGATTTAAATTAGAGAATTCTGCAAAATATAAACTCGAGTATGTTAAAAAAAATTTACTTGTTGATTTTTAAAAAATTATAAAAAAAATATCCAAAAGAGCTAGATTTAATTTTGCCGTCGATTTGAATAAATTAGATAGTACTGCAAAATATAAACCCGAGTTTCCAAGAAGAAAACATTACAAAAATGAGTACTTGTAAAAATTGCACTATTTTACTTTTTTAAGCTTCAAAGTGATTTTTAAAATATAATAAACAAATAGCTAAGTGCGCCAGAATTAATTTTGCGTTCGATTAAATATATTTGAGAATTCTGCCTAGGGACGGATTTAGCACTTGGGGACAAAAGTTGCTATAGGAGCTCCGGGGTACTACAAAACTGGTCTTTTTTTATTTTTTTAAGTTGCAATTTAGCTTTCTGGGGGGCCTGAAAAAAAGAGGGGGCCCTGGACTTCAGCCCTATTATTTTACCGTATATAAATCCGCCCCTGGCACCTACTTGTACTTTTTAAAAACACTTTTTAACCATGTTGATTTAAACTTCTTATTTTATAGAAAATTTTGTTATAATTTAATTCTACTTTGTTATATTTTTTTATCATTTCTGTTTATTAATTTTTTTTATTATAGGATCTGTACAAACTGAAAATAAATTATTTATTAAAAAATCTCAAAAACGGGCCCCCTAAATTTGCGGTCCCTAGGCAAGTGCCTACTTTGCCTAGTGGGAAACGCAGCCCTAACTACTTTTTCGAATGCTACGAAATTCAAATTACGCAAATTCAATTTTTTGACTTAGTACCTTTTGCTTGCTAGCCCTCGAAATAATAGAAGTATACATAATTAAAATGATTCCAGCAGTTTTTGAGATATTATTTTTTTTTTACTATTTTAAGAAGCATTATTGCAAATAATTTTTTTTTAATAAATTAAGATTTTGGGTTCTTTCGGCCACCGGCCCGACGAGCCTCTAACCCACCGGGAAAATCCCCATTTTCCCTTATGGCCCATCCGTCCCTGAATATACCCAAAGAAAAACTCCTGAGAGACTCTTTGGTTAAATTGACAGATCAGATTTAAATTTGAATGAAAATTAACAGGTACACCAACTTAGCAAGTCTAAAATCACTACAGAATATGATTGGTTGCATAGTTGCGGTTTCAGTCTTTTTTTAATTCACTGTATTAATAGTGTTTCCTCGTAGCCTTAAAAAGGCACAAAAGTGTGACAGTAAAAACGCGGTCGTGAGGTTTGTGGCTCTTTAGTGGAATGTACTCCGTACTTTACGTATTTCAAAAAATTGACATTTGACAGATTCCTATTCATTCCTATTCGACAGAAGACAGCGCGCCGAGCTTGCTGGATTGTTTTTCCGGCAGAAGCGGCAGAAGCACCATCGAGTATTAGCTCCGGCGTGTAAATACTGCTAATCAAAAATTTCATCCAGAACTTGAAGATAAATCGAATAGAAATATGTCGATTCAACCACACAGCAAGAAACGCGTTTGCTACTATTATGATAGTGAGTATATTAATTTATAACCTCCATTAATCTTTAAGCCGAACAAAAAAAACAAACATTACACGAATAATTGAACATATTGCAGATTCCAAAAAAATTATAATTTTGTAGTATTTTTCTCCAACATTTACAATTAATAATGTGCATATTAATGTTTTGTTTGTTTTGAAGTACGGTTTTAGAAATTATAAGTCAAGTTGTACACAGTAGACTTTTAGCACCGTAGATTTGTAAGCCTCCTATTGGTCGAAATTTTTTAATGGCGTCCTTCATGATGCCACTTCTACGGTGCTGTAATATCATCAAGTCGAACGTAAAAAATTAACACCTTACTTTGAAATTAATAAATTTTAATAACATAAATTTGATTGTTTTTATTTAAAAAATTGATTTATTATTATTATACAATGAATAATTAAAAAAAATAAAAGTTTTTAAATTTTTATTACTCATACTTTTTGCGTGAAGCTAAAAATTTTTAGACTTTACAATCATCAGCGATGAAAAATATTAGTTCACAAGCCAACTAAAATTTCCCATATGATAAACAATTGAATTGAATTTTTTTTTACGAACGCCCATTTATATTCAAACACATTAATTTTAAAAGGTTTAAATTTTACTACGAATGCATGTCAGGGCACATTAGTTCGTAGAAACACAAAATTCATTTTTTAGTTCCAACCAGTGGCGTAGTATCAAAATTCGCCCCAGCCCCCGCCCCCCCCTCGTCTGGGCCCTTTCCATATTTAAAAGGCTCCTTTTGTATGCGAATATCTTAATTCTGTCGGTTTGGGCCTCAAAATTGCGAAGGCTTTACCATCAGATGTTGGAACTGAAAATATTTAAAAACGAGTTTCACAAGTCGCATATTGTAGCACATATTCAATTTTAACCCTTTGCACTCGTATTTATATTTTGGCAACCTCTCATTCAACTCAGATTTATTTTTCATTTTTGAAAAGACGATGGCTACATACTAGCACAACGTTAAAACGTATTGTGGCGACTATATGTGACATACGAGTGTAAAGGGTTAAAATACAAACCGCGTTACAGTGAGTATTTGTTTACCACTGTTTAACCTTTGTCATATTAAGTGGGGTACAAATGTACCCCAAGCTTAAAATTTATGAGGTAGTAGTGCTTTCTATAACTTTTTTTCTTAACTTGAACTTTGTACTTCAATTGAAATAAACATGTTTATGTACAAATTTAGTTGCTTTAATGCATAATTAAGAACATGACACAATAAAACAAAAAAACCCTAATTTTATTGTGGGGTACAAATGTACAACATAAATTTATTAACTTATTTAGCCCAGTAAAATTGATTTTAGTTAAAAAAAAAATTCAAAAAGTTTGCAGAATGTTTTTAATATCATTGTAGTGACTTCTCTAAATTACATAAATGATTATCTCTAATTTTTTTTATGTTTCAAACTTAGACCCATTTAGCAGGAAATTCAAAGAACTCGTATACGACTCATCCAGGTTTTTTGTAACAATTCAAATAACTTCCGTAGAGTCATCTGACATGAAAGTTTTAATGCCCTAAAAATGCTCAATTTTTCTCCCTTGCATTTAGAGAGATTTTTATTATTTGAAGTGTATCAATATTTGTTTCTCAATTTTTAAAACCAAAATTTTGCAGGTGACATTGGTAACTATTACTATGGGCAGGGTCATCCGATGAAACCACACCGTATACGTATGACACACAATCTTCTTTTAAATTATGGATTATACCGTAAAATGGAGATATATGTAAGCTAAACAAACCCAAATTAATACATAATTTTACAATAAAATTTTTATAGCGTCCTCATAAAGCAACTGCTGATGAAATGACAAAATTCCACTCGGATGACTACATAAGATTCTTACGTTCGATACGTCCAGATAACATGTCTGAATATAACAAACAGATGCAAAGGTTTAATGTCGGGGAAGATTGTCCTGTCTTTGATGGTCTGTACGAGTTTTGTCAGTTGTCAGCTGGTGGTTCAGTGGCAGCTGCAGTTAAATTAAACAAACAGGCATCAGAAATTTGTATAAACTGGGGCGGTGGCTTGCATCATGCTAAAAAATCTGAAGCTTCAGGTTTTTGTTATGTCAATGATATAGTGTTAGGAATTTTAGAGTTATTAAAATATCATCAAAGAGTATTATATATTGATATTGATGTTCATCATGGAGATGGTGTCGAAGAGGCTTTTTATACCACAGATCGAGTTATGACAGTATCTTTCCATAAATATGGTGAATACTTTCCAGGAACAGGTGATTTACGCGATATTGGTGCTGGAAAGGGAAAATACTATGCAGTTAATATTCCATTACGTGATGGAATGGACGATGAATCATATGAAAGTATTTTTGTTCCAATTATAAGTAAAGTTATGGAAACTTTTCAACCAAGCGCTGTTGTACTGCAATGTGGAGCAGATTCTTTAACAGGTGATCGACTGGGTTGTTTTAATTTAACTGTACGTGGACATGGCAAATGTGTGGAATTTGTTAAGAAATATGGACTACCTTTCATGATGGTGGGGGGAGGTGGTTACACCATCCGCAATGTATCTCGTGCTTGGACATACGAAACATCAGTAGCATTGGGAGTTGAAATTGCAAATGAATTACCTTACAATGACTACTTCGAGTACTTTGGTCCTGATTTTAAATTACATATCAGTCCAAGCAATATGGCGAATCAGAATACACCAGAATACTTGGAAAAAATTAAAACGCGACTATTTGAAAATTTAAGAATGCTTCCACATGCTCCTGGTGTACAAGTTCAAGCTATTCCTGAAGATGCAATTAATGAAGATTCAGACACTGAAGATAAAGTAGATAAAGACGAGAGATTACCTCAAAAAGATTTAGATAAACGTATTGTCCCAGAAAATGAATTTTCAGACAGTGAAGATGAGGGCGAAGGTGGAAGAAGGGATAATAGAAGTTATAAAGGAAGGAAACGCCCACGATTAGACAAAGGAGAACATAAGGATGTTAACGCTGATGATAAGAAAGATGATATAAAATCAGAGAAAGGTTAGTTATTTTGCTACTTTTTATTATTTGTTAATAAAATTTAACTAAACATTTTTTACTGTTCTTACAAGTGCACTAAAACTTGATTGTCAAATTTTATATCCTGGTTTTGTTTGTTATAGGTGATGAAAAAGATGAAAAGATTTCAAGTACAGAAGATAAAAAAGAAGGGGGTCCAACACCATGACACACTGTCACAAGTAATTCTAAACATAAGTGAATATAATATTTAGTGTTAATTTCGTACAATTAAATTTTGTAATTTTTTTAAATTATTAATAGTAATATAAATTATTGACTACAATTTTACTGTTGAAATAGTCTCATCTTAAATCGATTTTATCTAAAACTATGTCTTACAGAAAATTTCTGTGAGGTAATCATAGAAACTATTTCTACAGGGTGTCCCATTTGACGTTGGACTATATGGCTATCTTTGTTATTATTGAAGATAGAAAGTCGGTTAAATGGACAAAGTAGTGGAGATTTTTTCGAGTATTAATAATTCATTTACAAAAAATTTGAATATCGCATCGTTCCAACACTATCTTGAAAAAACAAGAAAATGCAATTTTCAAAATATGGCAATAACTTCGGTCCCAGTTGGAAGTAGGACAAAAGTAATTACGATCGCGTATACTTTGTCCTACTTCCAACTGGGAGTAACTTTACAATGCAGTAAAACAAATTAATATTTTTTTTCGCCAACGGATTGACCGGATATGAACCAAACTTATTTTTTTCTTATGGCAGCCATATTGGATTTACACATATTCGGAACTAGTGTATTTTTCTGAGTAATTAGATATATTATATGTAATATTTTAAGAAAAATAGAAATAATTTTATTTTACTAACCAAAAATGGCCTTGAATAGATGTAAACTCTGAATACATATGTGTTTTACATCTCTTAAAGTCCAATGTTAGTTTGTAAAATCAAATAATTTTATTTTTTTTTAATATGACATGGTATACCAAATTACTCAAAAAAAAATACTGATTCCGAATATGTGCCATAAGAAAAAGATAAGTTTGGTTCATTTAAGGTCAATCCGTTGGTGAAAAAGAATATTCATTTGTTTTACTGCATTGTACACAAAAAATTGTCTCTATTAAGTCAAAAAATTTTTTGGTACTCCGAAAATAACGAAGTTATAGTTATATTTTGAAAACCGCATTTTCTTGTATTTTCAAGATAGCATTGGAATGATGCGATATTCAAATTTTTTGTAAATGAATTATTAATATTCGAAAAAATCTCTACTACTTTGTCCATTTAACCGACTTTCTATCTCCAATAATAACAAAGATACCCATACAGTCCAACGTCAAATGGGACACCCTGTATATAAAATCTTTGGAACTTAAAGGTTTCCATCAAATCGATTTATGAGTTATGTTAATTAAACCAAGACTGTTTTTTTATGTTCAATCCTATGTAAATAAATTTCTTATAAAAACCTAATTCAGTTTTATAGATATTCGTTTTTCTCTTCTAGTCTACATAATCTGTATTGTACTTCTTTCCTTTATTTTGTTAGTATACTATTAATTATATATTTAGAACGTTTAAAGTCACCTTAAACAATTTGCGCAAATTATATTTGAAATTAAACCAATTTGAACAAGTTGTTTGATCAGTTTAATTATAAAGATTTTTGAAATGATAAATAACAAAAAAATATGTTTGAAGTAATTTCTTGTTAATTATTATTCAATTTCATTAAGGCCCATACTCTAAAAATCGGTTGAATTTAAATAATCCAGAATTTTTCTGTATATTTAATTATTTGGTTACCTGTTTATCTAACGATTAGATTCTGATCTGCTTTTTAGTTGTTTTGATGTTAAATTAATAGTCGTGGCAACATAGAACAACATTCGAAAGTCTTCATACTAAATTATTGAAAAAATTATTTTGCGTAAAAAATTTTGTAATTACATGAATTATCGTTAAGTTGCCACTGAAAATACTTTTTTTATCAAATTCTGTTTTATGAGTTTGACTAAAAAAGTTAGAAAATTGGTCAGTGTTCAATTGTGTCTAAATGGTTATTATTATCATCATCAATTCTCCCAATTTATGACATGAACATATTCGAAAGTGGATCCTAGGTAGTAAAGTGGTTATCACACAACGGGGGTTATTCTTGTATCACACATATGACTTTTAGTATTCTAACCTTGTCATTCAAATGCAAAAGTAAGAGTGTGTCTTTGTCATGTCGTTTGATTCGAGAATAACTCCGCAGACATGCGATTTGGAGGTCCCTGACCAAGGACATTTTTGCATTAAAATTGCCAAATGTTGGCTCAATTATTATCAATTACAATGATACAGGTCTGGTTTTATGTTTTAACTACAACAGACCTGTAACATTGGCTATTTACAAATATTGATTAAAATATTTGACTATTTTTTTCATTTGCTGTGTTATTATTGTCGTAACTATAATACCCTACAAAGTTCAAACTAATTCCAGTTTAGATAAGATAAAATAAAAAGGTATTCAGAAATCTGTTACTGGTAACATTTTAATTTAGATCAAAAAAGCTAGTTTCTAGTTTTTGTGGCATTTTAAATTTTATTCCAGTGGTTTTCATGGTCTTTGATTTCTGAAATACCCTAGGCTTACATAAATTGTATTTTTTACATATTTTGTTAATTAAGAGAAACATAATGGTAAAAATTTGTGAAAGATCTTATTTTCCAGAAATATTTTTTTTAATACAAAATTATTATAAAGTATGAACTACCAATTTTATTCAACTCTGTCCTTGTCCATATTAATTTCCCAATCAAGTCATGAATTGTCTCAAGATTTAATCAAAGCAATTACTGTAATCTAAAATGACTTTCTGCAGCTAAATTCTTAATTATTTGTTTTTCAACTATAACTATATAGTCTAAAACTAACTAAAAAATGAAAGGAAAATAAATGAACTAAAAACTATTAAAATAGAAAACTACAAATTATTTGTTTATTCAATTAGAAATAACATGATTAATTTTCTATAAGAAACAGGAGCAAGACAACAATAAAATTTTAAATAAAACAACTGCTAGAGAGATTCGTCTTAAAATATTCTCTATATTTTCATAAAAATTATTTAGCATAGAAGTAAATTATTTCTATAAATTATCAAATAAACAAAAAAAATTGTGTTCAATAGGGAACATTCGAAAATAGATATGACACTGATTCTCCATTATGAGTACGTCTCACAGCCTCTGCAAACATCATGGAAACATCGATACACTAAAACAAAATTAATCCATTATAAAATTGATCTAAATTCTCTCAAGTAGATGTATCGAATAAAAAATAATTTATTAATACCTGTATTTTGGAACAATCTTTCATATGTCCGTCCTGCGGAATAGTATTAGTAACAACAACAGCTTCAAAACAAGCACTATTTATCCTAGATATTGCAGGTCCTGAGAAAATTCCATGAGTTAAAATAGCATAAACTTTAGTTGCACCAGCTTCCATTAATTTTTCAGCGGCATGACAAATAGTTCCACAAGTATCAGCCATATCATCTACTAAAATAGCTACTCTGTCTTTTACATCACCAACCAACACCATACTCGCCACTTCATTGGCCTTTTTCCTTTCCTTGTGAATAAGTGCAAATTCAACATTTAACCTATCTGCAATGGAAGTCACCCTTTTGGCTCCTCCCGCATCTGGTGAGACAATAATACTATTCCTCCAGTCGGTGATGTTTTCTTTAATCCATTTTAAAACTGCTGGCTCGGCGTATAAGTTATCAACAGGGATGTCAAAGAAACCTTGGATTTGGGAAGCATGAAGATCCATTGTAATTATATGATCTGCTCCTGAGACTGATAGCATGTTAGCCACAAGTTTTGCTGAGATTGGTGCACGACTCTGCCAGGAAAAAGAGTTTAAGATATAAATCTGCATCACAAGCTCCAGTAAATTGGAGTTAAAAATTATATTCACAGTCTGTCCTTTAATTCTGTATTATAAAGCGGTTACACATTAATTTAAGAATGAAGCAATGCAATTTTATTATTAGTCCTGGTTTTAGTAAACATTACAAACATTAATTAAGCTTCCTTTTTTATTTAAAAATTTGTTAATATTCAAATATTTGTTGTTTTATTAATAATAGTTATAATTATAAGAGGTCTATATAATTATAAAATTCAATGATATCGATTTGAAGGTCTGTGAAAGTTCTTGCAAAGTAGCATTTTTGAGATAACAAAAAATGCTATAAAATTACTAGGATTAAATTACAATTTTTTATAAAAACATTGAAATAAATTTAAATGTAGGTTTAATAAAAATAAACCTGGAAGCATTTTGACTTGTTATTTTGAATGGTGATGCAATAAATAAAATAAAGTTATGATTTAGTTAGTAATTAAAAAATTGTCACTCCATGCATTTTGACTTACTACATTAGTTTATTTTTTCTGGGTTAAATTACATACATTTAGGGATAACACAAATGTAAAGGGGGTATCTCTTAGTGTAGAAACTTAGTACCTACATTGACTAATATCACCTCTTCCTTTACCGCACTTCTTACCACAATCTACCACAAAATATAATTCATTAATTAATAAACTTAAAATGTAAATTATCAATCATAGAAAACACCTAAAATAGTACAAAAACAAAATTTAAAAGGTTTTATTTTATAATTTTGAATACATAAAAAGTTTGCATTGAATGTATTCATTTGTATGTAAAAATAAAAAAAAATATTTCTGTTTAAAAATCAGACTGTGAATAAAATTTTTGAAAATTTAAATGCAAGAAATAAAAATTATGGAAGAGCACAAAATTCTTTTCTAAAAAGTTTTCGTTCAGGTTCGGTACATATTAAATTGGACATTTTTTGGGATTTATGTTTTATAAAAAAACAATTTATTTTACAAAAAAATATTGTATTAATATTTTATTTCCAATAAGATTAAATGAATTATTTTTTTAATTTAGTAAGTACTTATAAGTATCTAATCTTAAAAGGAAGTTTATTTAAGAAAAAGGTAGGTAATAAAAATTTCAGTAGTCAAATAAATCGAAATAAAATGATTCTGATTTATGATGCAAATAAATAGTTCTAATCTAATATTTAAGGTTGTATGTTTGTAGATATAATATGAACAGAGTTTGAACGTAAACCTTTCAATAAGAAATTTTAAAAAACAAGCATTTTAAGTTAAGCAATAATAAAAAGCCAAGCATGTTTAAATAAACAGTGTAGTTTTTGTCTTACAAAATTATTATTAAAAATATTTTTACTAATGATTACATCAGTATTTGTGATAGAGATTACTCAAACCTTTGACCTGACCCAAGTTATCACAATTACGTTAACAAGTTTGGTAAATAAAATTCTTCAATAAAGTTTAAAGATATTGCAATTGTGCAAAAAGAGGTGATTATTTTTAATATCTATTAATTTGAGTATTTTGTAAATGATTATTAATAAAACAAGCAACTTTTTGGTTAATAATGACATCCTTTTTAATTCTAATACCCAACAAGCAACCTCAACATTCAGCGTATTTATTATAGGAAAAGATTACCCTGAATTTCCATTCGTTAGATTTCCATATAGCGTTGTGTTGATCTTTGACACCCTCACCCTAAATAAAATTCAATATAGCTACTTTCCAAATTTAATGACTATTTATGATATAATTACTATTCTAATATGAAGATGAACCTTTACCTTGTAAAAGAGAAATAAGTAATAATAATCGGTAAAATGAAATGAATAATATACTTTATAGAGAATGAAAATATAATATAATTGTGATTAACTTGGTAGTATCGTAATAATTTCATTATATTATTTTTATAAAGTATTTAAAAACATTTTAATCATAACTTTTCTAACAGAAAAAATATAGAAGAGAGACAAATGTTCACCATTTCTTACTTCAGTTGCATTTAATAAAAAACATTATACAGGGTGAACAAAAAGTTCGGCAAAGTTTCAAATAAAAGTTGTACGATTCTTACCGACGCACTATCTGGAAATATTTCCCATGACCTTGAACAGCAAGATGAAGGTGAGGCAATAATCACTTAACTTTTTTTAAATAGGGACAACTAATTTTTATTGCAGATTATTATAGCCTGCTTTCAAAGATTTGCAGAACATATTTTTTTATTTTTCTAAAATAAACAGTTTAAATGTTATAAGGGTCAACTTTTATTTGAAACATTTTTCTTTAAAATGCTTAATTTCTAAAATAAAGCAGAATTGGCGAACTTTACGTATTGAAAATGTAACCCTTGTAACTTTTAAACTGTTTACTTCAGAAAAATAAAAAAATATGTTCCGCAAACCTCTAAAACCAAGCTATAATAATATGCAATAAAAATGGGGAGTTGATATTTAAAAAAAGGTAAGTTGTTATCGTCTGACCTTCAACTTGAGGTTTAAGGTCATGGCAATATTCTCAAATGGTGTGTCACTAAGAATGGTACAACTTTTATATTAAACATTTTTTTCAAAAATTCTTTGCTTCAAAAATAAACGAGCGTTTTTGTTCACCCTGTATACAAAAGTACTTTTTGGATTTAAATTGCAATTTTGTAAGATTATAAGTAGTAAATAAATTATTAGTGTTTACAAAAAAGCAAAAAGGTTAGAGTCAAATTTAACAACTTCAAGGCTTTTGCATAAACACTTATCTTAAATATACATAGGGCCGACTAAAAAAATTTAAGCAAATTTAATGGCTGTTTGCGTCACTTAAGCAACTTTTAAAAATTTTAAGTAAAAAATTCTATTGTAGAGTAAATGTATTAGTAGTCGTCCAGTAAGCTCAACCATTTTTTTTAAAGATAGTGACTTTAAAACTCATAAAATACACAGAAAAATATAACCGACAACTAGTATACATTAATAAAAACTACAAATAATGTTGTTAATTAGTAGGGAAATGTTCTGGTAGTCGGCCAGTAAGCCCACAAAATCAGTTGCTTTATAATTAACTGTTCTTTTTTAAGATTGTGGTTTTAAAACTTACTAAATATGCAAATAACCTGAAATTACTGTTAAGGGGGTTTCAAAAAATGTTTACGTGATTAAAAAGTTTATCAAGCTAACATTCATAATAATTTTGAAAAATATACTGTGGTTAAAATTGTATGGCACCTAAATTTATGAACAGTAGGAAATTTCACGCTAAACCACAAAGTTTTTAGATTCTTGAAATTTTACTGTAAGCTTGATGAAGTTTTTAATCAGGCGTGGGAGCCTTTTCCTTTAAACAAATCATATAAACTAGAAATATTGCCAAAAATATAAAAATTTTGACAGTTTAAAACTTTGAAGATTGATTCTGATAACCGGCCAGTAAGTCTTATATTTAACCATTGTTTTCAAGATTGTGCCTTTAAAACTTACAAAATACTCAGAAAAAATATGGCCGACTGCCAGTGCATTAATAAAAACTACAAATAATGTTGACAATTATTAGGTTAAATGTTCTGGAAGTCGGCCAGTAAGCTCAAAGCGGCCGCCTAAAATTTAACTGCATTTTTTCAAAATTATGGCTTTAAAACTTATGCTGACAATTAGTACAGTAATAAAAACTACAAATAATGTTGATTAGCAGTGATCGATTTACCATGAAAAATGATTGAAATTGATATAATAATGACGGCAGCATTTGGATAATTGTAATATATCGTTATATGTTTCTGATTTGTTATTTGGTCATTAAAACACTTGACATTTGCCCGACCTGTATATTTATTTGAAAAAGTTTAATTTCGGACCCCCAAAAACGTAAGTTATGCCATTTTTTATTAGTATAATGTTATTTATTTTTTAAATGGCCGACTATTGGACGTGGCCGTATATAGGCACATTCACCCTATAATAGCTGCAGGTTGTCATATTCATCCAATATTAATTTTTTTAATTTAATGGTGTTATTCTGAACAAATGCTATACAATTAACATCAATGTTATTAACATTTCACTGTTATGTCAAAATTGACAGTGCGAGTAAAGATCGTATTAAGCACAATCCAGTTTGCTGTACGCAGAAATTTTTTGACATCAGTGTGACATTCAAATTTTACCAGCTATGTTACTGCTAACATTTTTATTCAGAATAACACCATAAATTTGATTTTCAGAATACGATTTTTTACTCAAGCTGTCAGTTTTGACATAAGTTATGTCACATAACAGTGAAATGTTAATAGCATGATAATTTTACAGCTTTTGTTATTTTGTTAAGAATAACGCCAAAGGTATTGCTTAAAACTTTAAGTGGGAAGTGATGCAATCAGCCATAATTAGAGAAAAAATTAAGATTTTTTAATAAAGAGTTGAAACTTGAAATCCCATGTCTAAACCCTTGTTGAAATAATTTAATCGTAAACAGAAACTTATTTCATGTATTTAAGATTTTTTATTTATTTAAAAATATACAAATATTTATTTAAACTAAAATTTGATTATTTCTAGTAACCTTTTTTATAATTCAAAATTTATTTAGGGTAATTAGAAGAAAATACGGTTTTTACGACGCTAGTTAAAACTTTTAGGTAAAATTTTTGAACAAGAGTGTACATAACAAGAGTCACGTGTAGAGAAGCAGGTAGCTGTGTTAAATTTACGGCATTTTTGGCTCACCTTGTCCTTTTTGTCTTGGCGGGCATAAGGGAAGCATGGGATAACAGCGGTTACTCGACTTGCAGAAGCAATTTTACAGGCGTTAATCATAATCAACAATTCCATCAAATTATCGTTAATTTCGCCACTACCTGACTGTACGATGTAGACATCTTCTCCGCGCACGGACTCGCCGATTTCCACGCTAAAATAAATCAATAATTAAGAATTCACCCTTAATTTATCCTAGTTTAAAACACTATTAGAAAATACGGCGCAATAATATAGTTTTTTTAGTAGCTGACATTAATTAACGCGCAAAATAACAAAAGAGCAAGGACACTAACCATGTTTCTAAATTGCTGAACTTTTTCGTTACTACTTTGCCGAGATCGATTCCCAAGCGGTCCACGATTCTCTGAGCCAAATCCGGGTGCGAAGTTCCGCTGAAAACTTTGATGTTTGGCATTCTTCTTCGGAGTATTACGCTAGACTTTTCAAGATTTGCCCGCACCAAGCTCTTAGCACGCACAGGTTCAGATAAGACAGGCATCACTGCGGACAATTAACCAATCAGAGCACATGCGCTTAGTAAATTTCACAAAACAACAAAAATCCCTAGAATATACATTTAAGTTTAAACCTACTTAAATCTACCACATTTTTTTATTAGGTACAATTTACAATACAATTCATTTATATAATGGAATAATAAAATTTTATAACATCTGCAATGCGCAGTTAAAATTTAACAGTTTAAAAAAAATTAAACAATTTATTCCAAATAAAATTATTCCTATTACCAACTTAAAATGATTCTGGTTGAAACTACAGGGTGACTAAAATGATTGTGATTTGATATGTAGGCAACCAAATACGCAGGTTGGTACAACCACAAATTTTAAAAGATAATTCCCTAGTAATACAGTGGCGTAGGAAATAATATTTAAAGCAAATAAAATTTGTAAAGCAATTGGGAATTTCTAAGATCGGATACGCCCTCTGGAAGTTATTTGCTAAAGCTAGAAAAGGTCTAACTTGACATAACCTGTTTTTGTAAAATTTATTTCCGTGCAGTTATAAATCAGTTTGCTTGGGTTTATTATTACTATATTAAAATAATAATATCTTTTACGGGCTGTAATTTATTACTTACCCCAAAACCCAAAACAATGTATTTATGCAATTATGCAAGTAAGAAATAACACACACTGGTCAATAAAAGATAAACACAATTTTTAAACACAAAAAATCTAAACACAGGCGCAATTACTAAAACCAATAAAAATTAAATCGGCGCAAAAATCTTTTATTACTTTTTCCTCCATGTTTTTTTCAAATTTACGTCAAAATAGCGCCATCTATCCGTAGTCGAAATTCCCAATAAGATATTATTGTTTAATAATTTATTTAATTATTTTTATTGTGTTTGAAATACAGAAATAAGCAATATTTTCTTATTATTTATTGATTTTTTAGGGTTGGCAACGCAGAGAGAGCATACCCTCTCAGTTTTTTCAAGGCCTGGAAAACGCAATTGGAAATTTTTAGAATCTGCTCGCCCTCTGGTGGCAAAGATATGAACTTTATTATTCGGTACTTACTTTTTTTGATTTAACGCGCATTAGTACTTAGTACATGTTTCAGTATTTTTTTCTGAGTAATTTGGTATACCATATGTCATATTAAAAAAAATATTTGATTTTACAAACTAACATTGAACTTTAAGACATGTAAATTGTCAATAACATAAATGTAACTATATTTTATTTAAAATATTAACATTACAAACGCGTTTAATTAAAAATAAATTTTTGTATGACCCTGTATAAAAAGTTTAATTTTGAATATGTTGATTCATGTTAAGGTTGGCTTACCTGTCAACATATGACGTTTGCTAAATGACTTTTCATCGGCAACTTCATATTAAATTACAAAGTGTGTAAAGAAGTCATCAAAAGATTTACGTTAATTTCATTATTTGAGCATTAAGTCATTTTTAATATTCTCTTATGATTATCATTTAACAAGGTTTATTTGTAATTAATAACCGTAGCCAATACATTATGGCCAACATTGCAGCTCAGCGCATTAAGCGCGAATTTAGAGAGGTTATCAAAAGTGAAGAGGTAAAAACGTTAAATTTTTGTTCTAAATATAAAATAGTTGTAGTTTTAATTAATATTATAAATATAACTGGTAAATTGGATGAATTAGTGATAATTTTTTAAAGTACGTTGAACAATAATTATTTGTAAAGGAAAAGCGTATCCAATATTGTTCTATGTATTTTACTTTATGCTTTTTGTTAAATTATTACAATATAGTATATTTATCAAGAAAATTTGTTTAAAATGAATGACATTTACTATCTAAACTACTTGTAAAAATTATTCAAAATACATAATTTAAATTTAAACAAGCTACTAAACGTACCCTCATTTTCTTCATCCATTTTTCCAAATTTCACTATGTTAACAATAATAACAATTTAATCCCGACATGATGCGTCTATGTAAAGGTTATCACCACAAATTTAACCTAATTTTATTTATGCTTTGATAAAAATAATTTTAGGTTGCGAAATGCGCTATAAGAGTGGAATTAATTAATGAGAGCTACACAGAGCTTAGGGGAGAAATAGCTGGACCACCTGATACTCCATACGAAGGAGGAAATTTTGTTTTAGAAATTAAAGTACCTGAAACATATCCGTTTAATCCACCTAAGGTAAATAAAAAAATCAAATCTTGAAAAAAATAAAAAGAAACTGACCTTTACAAAAATTATGCACATAATAAAAAACAATTCATGTAAAAATTAGTTGGTAAAATTGAATTAATTCTTTGACCCAATTTAACAGAGGTTTATAAATAAGCATTAAGCACCTGCAAAATAAAACTCGATTTTGATTAACAATATTTAAATTGACTTAAGGGGGTGTCCTGAATTACGACGTTCTAAAATAGAGGTTATTCGTGATTTTTGTTAGAAGCGAGAGAAAGAAATGAAGTTGTTGAATTTTTATGTACAGTTTTATATACATTTAGAAAATATTTAAATTAATGTTAAATATTTTATTTAATATTTTACTATATTTAAATATTTATCCAAATCCTAAAGAGCAAGAATTTTACTTTATTTTATTTAGAAAATACAAAAAAAAATATTTAAAGTTAAAAAAAAATTTTAGGTCAGATTTCTAAGCCTATTTCATGAGCGTCTTTTCGTTGCAGTCTTATATCTGCGGGAAAGATACACCTTGTACTTCTTAACTGACACAAAAAAACAAAGAAGGATTTTAATTATTATGTTTTTTTCTTGTGGGTGAACTAACAAAAATCAGAAAAAAATGTGAAATAAATAAATTGGGCAGGTTTAAAAAAAAAATGTGTATAAAATAATAAAAAACATAAACTTTAAGGTGCTATAACAATAATTTGAATAAACTTTTCAGGAAATTTTTTTAGTTCACTTCGAAGAGAATTCAATACTGAATAAAAAAAACTTTGGTTCATTTAAATAAGTCGTTTAGTTTTTTTGGTAGAAAACGCATTTCAAAGTGGTGAGCGCTCGCACAACTGCACGATCGCTCATTTACTTTCGGCATTATATTTTTGGAAATATTAAGAATTTTCCTCTGATACTTTATAAACATATTCTTAGTTAATTTATCTATTGATTTAAGCAATAAAAAAAACACAAATTTTTTAGGGTTGTAATTCAGGACACCCCTTTAATTACTATTATTTTCAAACAAATCTAGTAAAAAAATGTATGTTAAAAAGTCATATGTTGAAAACTAGACATTTTTATTCACGATTTTAGGAAAAAGCTCCCTCTGTCGGTGAATTTGTGAAACTGTCAAGCTAGTATAAAATGTCGATAGTAATTTTGCACATTTTAAATAAAAATCAGAAGCATATTTATTAAAAACTTTGTAAAAAACCACTTAGGATGACTATAATCTGTATTCGCACATAGAAACATTTAGGTTCAAAACTGGCTCCGAAAGTTCATTAATTTGCCACAGATAGTGAACAGCGGGATCTATTGGTAATTAAAATTCCCAATTATTCATGATTTCTTGTAAAGTTCTTAAGGAGATACTCGTCATTAAAGCTTCGTGACAATAATTTTTATGACAAAAAACGTTATGGACTACCCATTTAAGTTAAAAAATAAATACAATACATTTTATCCACTTTAGGTAAGATTTATAACAAGATTATGGCATCCGAATATATCTTCCGTCACTGGAGCTATCTGCTTAGATATTTTAAAAGATCAATGGTAAATTATTGTTTAATAATAAATGTGTTAAATTTATTTATAAAATGTATTTTAAGGGCTGCCGCTATGACTTTAAGGACAGTTCTTTTATCACTCCAAGCGCTATTATCTGCAGCTGAACCTGATGATCCTCAAGATGCAGTTGTTGCTAAACAATTTAAAGAAAATGTAGAAATGTTCAAATTAACAGCACGTCATTGGACAAATGCTTATGCAGGTGGTAAGTGAAACAGGGGAAAAATTAAACTACTTTAGATTTACTAGATTATAATATTTTTATTTAACTAGGACCAAATGTAAATCCAGAATTTTGTGATAAAATAAGAAGATTGCAAGATATGGGTGTGGATGAACATCAAGCTCGGGTAGCTTTATCATCATACAATTGGGATTTGGAAAGGGCGACCGAGCAACTCTTTAGTTAGTAATTTAACATGTTGAAAAAGTGATTCATAAGAAAATGCACAATAAACTCTTAAAAATTTCACTCATTTTTTGAGAGCAACTGTCTAAACAGCTTTAGATAATTAAAAATTTATTGTGATTAAACACCTGTTTTTGCCATAAATAAATTTGAAATTAAAGTTAAATTTGTTTTAAAATTTGTAAATAGAACTTAGAATTAAAGGATTGTTTAAAATTGTTATGTCTCGGCTATTAAACCTACATGTTTTTACATAATGAACCATTTAATTGTATTTTTTATACAGCAAACCAAGGAAAGTTGCATAAATTTAAGGAAAGCAAATAATGTTTATTGGTGTGTATTGTTAATTTATTATTTAGCTTATTTTTTAAATAAATTAATTTTTTATTTTGAACTGTAAAAACATTACGTAATAAATTTATTTAAAGTTTATAAAAAAACATGCTTTTTAATATACTAAGGCCCTGTTGCGCAGGTTCCACTTAAGCTTCAAGTGGAACTTAACCCTTGATCATCCGCTTTATCTCGAGAGATATACATATGAAGATAAGATAATTTCTATAGGAATTTTGTGAAAATTTAAGTGAACAGAACTGTATCCTGCAGTACACAATCCAAAAGTGGAGTTTAGGCGAAGGCATTATGGCATGTATCCTGAGGGATACATAATGTATATTTTAATGAAATTAAAAAAATTTATAAATATATTTATTTGTAAACTCAAGTCCTAAATATGAACGTCTAAAATGGCCTTTACACAATAAGGAAATTATAAAATTGTGTGTTTCAATGACACTAAATTTTTGCTCGTTTAAGGCTTAAGTCGTTTCAAAAATTAGGTAAAATTTTAAGAAAATTTTGGAGCGCTGTAAAAAGTTTAAAAATATACTTAAAACAAAAAACGATTATAACAGCTCTTCGTTTATACCTTAACTTGTTTTTTGGATTAGAAAATAAATATTATTTCAATTCCGATTTTTAGAATGTTGGTAAGCGAAAGTTTTTTGTCAAACGCCCATTTTACTGGTGCCGTATGAGTATTTAGTAGAAATTGGTAGCCACCAATCACATCTACATACCAAAAAAATAAATTTTAAAAAAAGCTCCACTGGATAAAAAATTTTGACCAAAACGGCAAATATTAAGCGAATTGCAAAAACAAGTTTGTCTATTTTTCTGAGTAATTTGGTATATCATATGTAATATTTTAAGAAAAATAGAAATAATTTTATTTTACTAACCAAAAATGGCCTTGAATAGATGTAAACTCTCAATACATATGTGTTAAGATTTATTTTACATTTAAAATTTTAAATAGTTGCATTTATGTTATTGACAATTTTCATCTCTTAAAGTCCAATATGTTAGCTTGTAAAAACAAATAATTTTATTTTTTTTAAATATGACATATGGTATACCAAATTATTCAGAAAAAAATACTGATTCCGAATATGTGTAAATCCAATATGGCTGCCATAAGAAAAAATAAGTTTGGTTCATTTCCGGTCAATTCGTTGGCGAAAAAAAATATTGATTTGTTTTACTGCATTGTACACAAAAATTGTCTGTATTAAGTCAAAAAAAATTTTTGGTACCACAGAAAAGAAAGAAGTTATAGCCATATTTTAAAAATCCCATTTTCTTGTTTTTTCAAGATAGCGTTGGAACGATGCGATATTCAAATTTTTTGTAAATGAATTATTAATATTCGAAAAAATCTCTACTACTTTGTCCATTTAACCGACTTTCTATCTCCAATAATAACAAAGATACCCATACAGTCCAACGTCAAATGAGACACCCTGTATATGATCTTGGTGGGAGCTTTTGCCCCTTCAGCCACCCCCTAAATACGCTCCTGAAACGAAGATACCCCATGCATAAGATGGCAGGTTCAAAATGGACCCTTTTGTTTTTTTGCTCCATTTTTTATACTATTTTTTTTATTTTCAATATTTTTTATATCATTATTTATGAATCCCAGTAATTAAGTTGCGCAACTACAAAAATAACCTTACTAGGGGTCCATTTTGACCCTGCGCCCTGCCATGGTAGTTGAGGAAGGTCCAGCTTTTAAAAATAAAGCCAACCCATTGACTTGAGTCTTTCAGACAGCACCGTACCACATCGTAGTTTACAACGTTGCTTTGCTAATTGCCAGTAACGTTTATTTTAAACGACAGATGCCGCTAACAATTTTTTTTCAATTTTATTAAATCATTCTCTGTAAAGCACGAAATAAAAAATACTAAAAAAAAATGATCAACACCAATCATTAATATCGAAATAATATCATTTTAATTGCTTTTTTGTAAAACACGTTTAAGTTTTCATTTATTGCTTTTAGTTTACAATTGCGTTTATTTTTATCTCAATCCCAAGCTATTTTAACGTTTCAAGGATTTTGTTTAATTTTATTTTAAAGGCAAAAAGTGCCTACAAAATTATTCTAGAAATAAATGGAATTAGTTTTGCGCTTGCGCTTTAAACTGCTTTAAACGCCTTCTCTTTCTATTCCGTATCCTATTTTTATTAGTCATCATATTTTTGTTGTGATGGTTTTTGCACGCTATTTGTGAAGTTGTGATTTGTAATGTCAAATACGAACAATGTCATACTTTTACTTGTAAACAACGCAGATGAAAGTGCAGTAAATTGATTTAATAAGTGTTTATCTTCATAAAAATATGCCAAATTTTTGCCTCGTAATAAAAGGTAAATATCGCGAATAAAAATAAATGTTAGAACCTTGACCTAATAATACTTTTGGGAATTTGCAGATAATCAAGATGTCAACAGGAGAAGAAACAGAAATTTCAACGACCTTTGGAAAGTTGGAGTTGGAAAACAATCTTAAGGTTGTGGAAGGTACAAGTTCTGAAAATAACCCCTTCATGCGTCGCAAGCGATCAAAATCTCTTTCTAGCCTAAACTTATTCGGTTCAGGCTGCTCTTGTAAAAGCACCTTGAACCGAGTTAAGGCCACAACTTCATTCAAAAGAACAATTAATAAAAAAGTCCTTAAAGAACCGGTATTAAAAATAATAAAGTGTTCAAAATGTAAAAGTGATGTTAAGGAGACTGCAAAACTATTTGGGGATGTGTCCACTGGAAAAGATCACGACTTTCGTTCGATTATCTCAGGCTGCGAACAATTGAGCCTGGCCAATGCCAACGATGGTGTTCAAGACTATTCCCTCCCAAGTTTCAAGTCTTTACGCAAAACTAACGATAAATCTCTTTTGAAGGCTGAAAACACAAATGTTAATACTACGAGTTGTTCACATCAAGCAAGAATGTCCCCACCTTGTGATGTTACAATTGATGAGCTTGCCAGTTATTTTGAAACTTTTGTTCATATTCCTAAAAAGATGAGCTCTATGGCAGAAATGATGTATACATAAATTTTCCTTTTTCTTGTGTGATTTTTTCTAATTATGTAAAATAATGACTTATTATAAATTATAATTATACAAAAATATATTATAGTGTTTATTAATTATAGTTTTTATTTTAAAACAAAAATTGGAGTTGATTAATTATCAAAAAGAAAAAATACATTGTACATTTGTTACTACCATGTTTATTATTTATTCATTTTGATTTTTAATTTTATTACAACTTAACTACTAAAAATTAAAAAAAATATTTTATCTGCTTGTAGACCGAGAGCTAGTGAAGTTTTTGGGAAGGTTATTTTTGCGTTTGAATAACATATTTTATAATGTTGTATGTTGTGTGAATAACACATGCAACGGAATAGCAAGTCTGCCTCGCCGTCCCCAGTCGTTATTAGGCGTAATTAACACTTAAAGTTGTAAAAAGAATTACAAATTCAAGTTATTTCTGCAGAGTTGAAATTTTGACAGATTGTCTATTATAAGATTGTATCCAAAAAGGCAGACCAAAATTCTAGTCGAAACTCAAGGTAGAACGTAATAATAAGAAAAAGAGAAGTTCTTTAATTTTTAGGCAACCAAATTTACATTCACGTGTAAATATGTTTTCCAACAATTATAAATATTTGATTTTCGCTTTATTTTTTTATTTATTAATATTTATTATTTATTAAGGATTAATTCTTAAGCAGATGTTCAAATTACTTAATTCAAAAAATTGTATTTTTAAAGAAAAACAAGCAATTTGCAACTACATAGTAGGCCGTGTTTCATTCATTTATTACCATTTTATTACGTTCTGCCTTTGGTTTCGACTGGAATTTTGTTCTTTAAACTACAGTGATTTTTATATTTTAATATTAAATATTAATTAATTAATTTTTTGATGGATCTATTACATATAAATTTCTTCCTTCTTTAATTTGACTTCCGGAAATAACATCTTCTTTCCTATTTTAAATGTAACATGTAACACCCTGTTTTTATTAATTATTAAACGTTCGAAAGTTTTGAGTATGTGACAAAAATTTTTTTGTGAAACTTGAAAAATTGTTAGATTTTTTTTTACTTTTTCCAGCAAATTTTTTTAATAGTAGATAAATAATAAATGAAATAATCTCAGGCGTGACTCCATCAGGTATATCTATAAATTATCTTAATGTGAAGACTGCTTTGTTATTAACATTTTGTATTCTAGAACTTTAGAAATTTAGATTATTCAAAATTATATTTTTATACAGTGTGTCCCATTTTAATCTTGCCAGGGGAATTTCTCGAAACGAGTACATCAGACAAAAAAGTTTCTGAATAAAAGTTTAATGGTTTGGAGAGGGACGTTCGATTCTATAACAAATTTCATCCCCCAACCCTCCAGGGGGTGGATATGGAGGGCAACTTTAAAATCTTAAATAGAACCCCCTATTTTTTATTACAGATTGGAAAAAAACATCAAAAACTATGTAGGTTTAATCCGGGAACTTTTTTTTCGCAACAGGTGGTGCTGTAATCGTTAAAACTTGATTTTTTTTTTCGTGAAACGTAAGATTAAGGTTTTGATGGGAATTTAAAATTAAAAAAATTGTCATGATCGCTTCAAATGAACTCTTTGGAGGCGGGGAATCGAAAAAAGTTTGATTACTACACAAAAAACCCAAAATTCTTAAAATGAATAGTCGCAAGTAACGCTAGACTAAGAAGATTTGTTTGAATAATACTTGACTGAAGTAAATTAAATTATTTTATTAATTTAATTAATTAAATTTCTACAAGTTCATAATGGCCAAAATACAAAAAATGTGGTTTTGGAAAATAGTTTATATTTGCCAAACCATTTCTGCTACATCAAAAAAACCTTTTAAATTGTTGACTATTCTGAGTTAAATGACGTAAAAAAATTATTTTTTGGTATCCTAAATTTGAAGCCGCGATATTCAACTTTTTTATTTCTTATGGCCGCCATGTTGGATTTTTACATCAGCAGATAATAAATAATAATAATACATTTTCAGATTGCTAATTAACTTTAATATGTTCCTTTAGAAAATGTGTTAAACTTAAAAATTTGTATAAAAAACAAATGAAAGCAATGCGTTATGGATAGTTTCCATGGGTATAAAATTGATCTAATAATAAAGAAATAATAATAATAAACAAATGACCTGCAATAAGAGCATTTTATGTAAATAACAGATGTCTTTATAATATTAAACAAATAAAATGATTAAAAGTGTTTGGTTTTTTATTATTATAATTTTGATCAAAAAAATTCTTGGTGTGGCACTGAATTTGTTTGTTCAGTGTTTGTGTTTTCGGAAAATTTGAGCACTTCATTTTGAAATTTGTTTGATATTTGCGGTTTTGCTCATAAAATTTCTTTTCCAGTGCTTTTTAAAAATTTCTTTTTTTTTGAGTTGCATGCTCATCTTTGTTATTACTAAAGTTACAGATTCGGTTAAATTGGCAATGTTTTGCAGTTTTTTTATACTTATTTAAATGCAATTTAACTGTTGAAAAATTCAATATCGCGTCCATTTAAAATAAGAAAGTTGCTAATATTGATATCTAGAAAACCGAGTTTGTGATATTTTTATAATAAACATATTTACATCCATCTTTACGAATCAAACAACTTTTATCCGAAATTTTTTTTGTATTTAGTAGGTATAGTTATCGAAATTATCGCGTTTTCTAAAAAATGAATTTTTTGGTTTCTTCTGTTATTTATCTTCAGAATGGCTCGGAAGTTTGATTTTTTTAAACGGCATCTGAGTAAGTATAAAAAAGGTGCAAAACATTGCCCGTTTAACCGAATCTGTAACTTTATTAATAACAAAGATACAGTGAATTCAAAAACGACTGAAACCGCAACTATGCAACCAAACATACAATGTAGTGATTTTAGACTTGCTAAGTTGGTGAACCTGTTAATTTTCATTTAAATTTAAATCTGATCTGTCACTTTAACCAAAATTAAATTAAAATGTGGGAAACTTAGGTTTCCTACCTTGCAATGTCAATGGTTTCAATCTTATTTGAATTTATACTAAGATACCCATGTACAGGGTGAGCTAAAATGATTGTGGTTTGATATGTAGGCAACCAAATATGCAGGTTGGTACAATTACAAATTTAAAAAGAAAATATCACTAGGAAAAATAAATCAATCCCAACTGTTTCTAGAAAATATTTATTTGGTGTTCATGTGACTAGTTTCGCCTTATTAAAGGCATTATCAGACACAACTAGGTGAAATTAAACATAGTTATAACAATTTTTTTTTCCATCGATTGGGCTCTTATCTGCTACGAGATGTCGACTTAATATTTACAGCTCGATCAACATGTGCTTTTGTTTTACTTACTTAAAGTCATAATTTTTGAATTAGATTATTAAAAATATTGTTTAAAACACGTATTTGAAGTATTGATAAAATATAATAAAATATTTTAATTAATTTTATCAATTGCTATCCCAAATCATCATCAAATCGTTTACATAAAAATCCCCTAGTATGCCAATGGCGTTTTCGAAATGAATATAATGATCATAACAAATCAAGAATTAAGAACAAATATACAAGTTTAAGTTATTTATTAAGGTTTTGTGTTTTTGAAAATAAAAACGTAGAATTATCTCTCAAATTTTATGAAAAATGTCAAATGTTGAAAATTATTGGGTGCCTTCCGAGTGGAGCATATGCTGCATATGTAGTCTCCTATGCGTTCCGTGTGACGGATATGCAGCATACGGTAGGTTTCAAGGTCGTGCATTTTGTACATACCATACATACGATATGCACGCATGCGCATGTATTCTAGCTTTTCGAGTTGACAGTTAATATTTGTTTATCTATTTACGCAATTTACTTTTATAATGGATAGCAATTATATTAAATTACCGATATTGGAAGGAGAAGATGTTATTTTTTTGGAGATTGAAGCGCAAGATGCCGAACTAGCAATAAAAGGTAAATAATTATTATAAATGTTTTTAATTATAACATAAAAAATAACGTTTTTATTATGCTTAAATGTTTAAATAATCGATAACCAAAAATAAACAAACAGCTGATTTATCATTTTGACAAGTGACATTTCACTCACTAGACCCAACCGTTTCGATTTACGAGCGCGTATCTAATTCCGAACGCTAAAAACGCTATTTCCTGCTCTACTGTACAGTGCGGTCATAAAGTAAATCACCCCTGCTAACTTTTGAACGGTTATGCTATTGATTCTGAAAATTTGTTAACTGAGGAATCTAATTGCGAACTTTCTAATAAAGGTATTTTTGATTTTGTGGAACTTCCGGTTATACCAGAAGTGGATGGCAACTTTCTTATTTTAAATGTAACACCCGGTATATTTTTGCATTTTCGTGTTCTCCATAAAAATACCATTATATTGACCTAGCGTAGTGTGCTCTACTATTAATACTTTCGGAATTACGCCCATTTGAAAATCGCATTTTTATGCAACTTCATTTACACCAGAAGTTGGACCCAAGTGCCCAAACTTCCTTATTTTAAATGATTTTTTTTGCGATTAAGTTAATAACATTAAATTTAAACAAAATTTTTATCCAAGAGATTTCCTCTAGATTTTATTACTGTCAAAACGTGGAAGGTGGTTATGGTAATCAGCAAAATTAACGAACTTACTATTAAACATATTTTTGTTTAAATTTAATATTATTAACTTAATTGTAAAATATTTCATTGAAAATAACGAAGTTGGGGCAGTTGGGTCCAACTTCCGGTGTAAATGAAGTTGCATAAAAATACGATTTTAAAATGGGCGTAATTCCGAAAGTATTAATCGTGGACCACACTATGTTAGGTCAATTTAATGGTATTTTTATGGAGAACACGAAAATGCAAAAATATACTGGGTGTTCCATTTAAAATAAGAAAGTTGCCATCCACTTCCGGTATAACCAGAAGTTCCAAAAAATCAAAAATACCTTTATTAGAAAGTTCGCAATTAGATTCATCCGTAGACAAATTTTCAGAATCAAAAACATAACCGATCAAAAGTTAGCAGGGGGTGGGGATTTACTTTATGACCGCACTGTATATACCTAATATGGAACGCACCCTAGTTACTTGAAGCAAACAAATTCCCACCGATGTGAAGTTATCACCTAAAAGATATCATCCATTTCGGAGACGGCCGAACGTTCGTTACGCAGCGTTGCCTTTCGTACTCCTTGGAAAGACTCATAAATATCAATATTTCCTACCAAAACCGATTAAATAACTAAAGTCTATTAACAAAATTTAAAATTTATTATTTAATAATGTCAAATGCAGTAGATTTTATAAATTTTTATTATTTTAACGTCACTTTCATGTAGAAACTAAATACAACACTTTGAATTTTTTTCTGCCTTTGTAGCAATAACCTTCACGACTTTTTTTATATTTTTTTCACTTAAGTAGACTAAAAAAAGTATGCCCTTTCTAACGGTATCAAATTTAGAGGGCGGACTCGCCCCATAACATCCCCAGGAACCCATCACCCAAAATAAATGCAGAAATAAATTGAAAATTTACTATTCATTTGGATGCTGTCAGAGCCTTCACGAATTTTTTTTATTTTTTTTGACACTACTAGATCAGAAAAATGATGCTTTTTCCAAAAGTATAAAATTTGGAGGGCGGACTCGCCCCATAACTCCCCCAGGAACCCATCACCCAAAATAAGTACAGAAATAAATTGAAAATTTATTATTCACTTGGATGCTGTCAGAGCCTTCACGAATTTTTTTTGTTTTTTTTGACTCAACTAGATCAGAAAAATGATGCTTTTTCCAAAAGTATAAAATTTGGAGGGCGGACTCGCCCCATAACTCCCCCACGAACCCATCACCCAAAATAAGTACAGAAATAAATTGAAAATTTATTATTCACTTGGATGCTGTCAGAGCCTTCACGAATTTTTTTTGTTTTTTTTGACTCTAATAGATCAGAAAAATGATGCTTTTTCCAAAAGTATAAAATTTGGAGGGCGGACTCGCCCCATAACTCCCCCAGGAACCCATCACCCAAAATAAGTACAGAAATAAATTGAAAATTTATTATTCACTTGGATGCTGTCAGAGCCTTCACGAATTTTTTTTGTTTTTTTTGACTCTAATAGATCAGAAAAATGATGCTTTTTCCAAAAGTATAAAATTTGGAGGGCGGACTCGCCCCATAACTCCCCCAGGAACCCATCACCCAAAATAAGTACAGAAATAAATTGAAAATTTATTATTCACTTGGATGCTGTCAGAGCCTTCACGAATTTTTTTTGTTTTTTTTGACTCTAATAGATCAGAAAAATGATGCTTTTTCCAAAAGTATAAAATTTGGAGGGCGGACTCGCCCCATAACTCCCCCAGGAACCCATCACCCAAAATAAGTACAGAAATAAATTGAAAATTTATTATTCACTTGGATGCTGTCAGAGCCTTCACGAATTTTTTTTGTTTTTTTTGACTCTAATAGATCAGAAAAATGATGCTTTTTCCAAAAGTATAAAATTTGGAGGGCGGACTCGCCCCATAACTCCCCCAGGAACCCATCACCCAAAATAAGTACAGAAATAAATTGAAAATTTATTATTCACTTGGATGCTGTCAGAGCCTTCACGAATTTTTTTTGTTTTTTTTGACTCTAATAGATCAGAAAAATGATGCTTTTTCCAAAAGTATAAAATTTGGAGGGCGGACTCGCCCCATAACTCCCCCAGGAACCCATCACCCAAAATAAGTACAGAAATAAATTGAAAATTTATTATTCACTTGGATGCTGTCAGAGCCTTCACGAATTTTTTTTGTTTTTTTTGACTCTAATAGATCAGAAAAATGATGCTTTTTCCAAAAGTATAAAATTTGGAGGGCGGACTCGCCCCATAACTCCCCCAGGAACCCATCACCCAAAATAAGTACAGAAATAAATTGAAAATTTATTATTCACTTGGATGCTGTCAGAGCCTTCACGAATTTTTTTTGTTTTTTTTGACTCTAATAGATCAGAAAAATGATGCTTTTTCCAAAAGTATAAAATTTGGAGGGCGGACTCGCCCCATAACTCCCCCAGGAACCCATCACCCAAAATAAGTACAGAAATAAATTGAAAATTTATTATTCACTTGGATGCTGTCAGAGCCTTCACGAATTTTTTTTGTTTTTTTTGACTCTAATAGATCAGAAAAATGATGCTTTTTCCAAAAGTATAAAATTTGGAGGGCGGACTCGCCCCATAACTCCCCCAGGAACCCATCACCCAAAATAAGTACAGAAATAAATTGAAAATTTATTATTCACTTGGATGCTGTCAGAGCCTTCACGAATTTTTTTTGTTTTTTTTGACTCTAATAGATCAGAAAAATGATGCTTTTTCCAAAAGTATAAAATTTGGAGGGCGGACTCGCCCCATAACTCCCCCAGGAACCCATCACCCAAAATAAGTACAGAAATAAATTGAAAATTTATTATTCACTTGGATGCTGTCAGAGCCTTCACGAATTTTTTTTGTTTTTTTTGACTCTAATAGATCAGAAAAATGATGCTTTTTCCAAAAGTATAAAATTTGGAGGGCGGACTCGCCCCATAACTCCCCCAGGAACCCATCACCCAAAATAAGTACAGAAATAAATTGAAAATTTATTATTCACTTGGATGCTGTCAGAGCCTTCACGAATTTTTTTTGTTTTTTTTGACTCTAATAGATCAGAAAAATGATGCTTTTTCCAAAAGTATAAAATTTGGAGGGCGGACTCGCCCCATAACTCCCCCAGGAACCCATCACCCAAAATAAGTACAGAAATAAATTGAAAATTTATTATTCACTTGGATGCTGTCAGAGCCTTCACGAATTTTTTTTGTTTTTTTTGACTCTAATAGATCAGAAAAATGATGCTTTTTCCAAAAGTATAAAATTTGGAGGGCGGACTCGCCCCATAACTCCCCCAGGAACCCATCACCCAAAATAAGTACAGAAATAAATTGAAAATTTATTATTCACTTGGATGCTGTCAGAGCCTTCACGAATTTTTTTTGTTTTTTTTGACTCTAATAGATCAGAAAAATGATGCTTTTTCCAAAAGTATAAAATTTGGAGGGCGGACTCGCCCCATAACTCCCCCAGGAACCCATCACCCAAAATAAGTACAGAAATAAATTGAAAATTTATTATTCACTTGGATGCTGTCAGAGCCTTCACGAATTTTTTTTGTTTTTTTGACTCTACTAGATCAGAAAAATGATTCTTTTTCCAACGGTATAAAATTTGGAGGGCGGACTACGTTCACAGCTCATTCGTTCTCTGCAGGTGTACAGCCGATCGCATCAGTGAAAACACACGTGTTCATATTTACTTGCTATTCTGTGTTTTCAGTACAAAATATTTATAATAATTATAAGGACGAACTTGACTAATAAGTTCACGTTGGAACAAGTTTGAACCAGTTTGAACTGGTAATATTGTTAAGGATTGCGTATCCGTTAATAATTATTTAGCTATAACTACAAGTGCACAGTTTCAAATTAAAATTTGAAAATTAATAATTTTAGGCTGTAGTAAAAAGAAATAAGAAAAAAATAAAATATAAAATCAAGGCTCTACGGCTTTTTGTTAAGAAGTTATGAATTTTTATATAAAATATGGCATTCTGATAAATGAGTAAATATGTATTTTGAAAAATTCATATTTCGCTTAATGCTTAAAATTAAGAAATAAAAATTCGTATAGATAAATTTAATTATTTTTTAAAGTATATTACCTAAAAATATTTTAATTTTTTTGAGTTTTTGGGGTGTAAATTTTTTTTTGGGGGGTGTAGAGGGCAAGTGACCCCCTACATTTCATGCATTTTCTATTATCTTTTATTTGCGGGGTCGATTTTGAAAAAATTAGAAAAATAAAATTTTTGAGATATTTTTATTAAAGCTTGAAATTTTTCATGGAAATCGATTTTTATTGTTTGTCGAAAACTATAAAAGTCAGCAATTATAAATTTTTACCAAAGGTAAACACCGTAAATAGACGCGTTTTAAAAAAATTTTGGTTAACATCGGTGAAAAAGTTTTTTTGGAAAAAAGTCCCAAAACTATTAATATGAACTATCTCGCTCTACTAGAAAGATGTAGAGATATATTATTTGTACTACTATTGGTTAGTTACAATTTACTTTTGTTTGGCCTTTTCTATTCCAAAAGGTATTACAAAGGTTCCAGCAGTAAAAAATGCAAATTATTGTTAGTACAACATTTTAAGTCGTAAAACCATATTTATTATTTAAATATTCATGGATGACTTTGACGTTCACGTTGACTTGATATATTAGCGCAGTTAATATTAAACGAATTTTTCATTGTAATAAATTTTCCAAAATGTCAAAAAATTCGAAAAAGATGAAAAATGTGTTTTCTCTTAAATTTTTCTTCTGAAAAGTCAAAAAATTTCAAACATTCGGCATCGGGCTCGGCGGCGACGGCCGCGGTCGCGCTCCTCGCACCGGCCGTACCTCGCTGAAGCACGGAGCGCCTGTCTCTGGCTGCTGCTGCTCCGCTGCTGCTGGTGGCGCGGATGGTGCCGAGCGCCGTCCGGTGGGTCGCCCCGCGGACGTTGCGGCCGTGCTCGCTCGCGGTACGCCGGGCGCTCGGCCTTTACTCTACGGGAGGCAAGGAGGGAGATGTCGGCCGAGCAGCCGGCGACCGGACGACGGCTCGTCGTCGTGTGCCGCCGACGCTCGCGTCCGCAGGGCGCACCCGACATGTCGGCTTTTCGCCGCCGCCGGTCAAAAAGTTCGAAAAAGACAAAAAAAATATTTTTTTCTATTTTTAAATTAGAAGCGCCCCAAATCGGGAACTTAGCGCACAAGAAGAATAAAAATCAAATTTTTTATTCTCAAAAGTCAAAAAGTTCGAAAGGGATATAAAGTTTGTTGCTTTTAAATATTTAAATTGGAAGCGCCCTAAATTGAGAAATTCGAGCAAAAAAAGAAAAAAAATCGAAATTTTTTTTCCAAATTGTCAAAAAATTCGAAAAATATGGAAAATGTGTTTTTTCTTTCAAAAACAGTATATTGTCGGAGGTTGGCCGGAATAATTATAATATTTAACACTAAAATATATTTATTAACTATATTTTACTTTTACTTTTACACAACTAAATTAATAACCAAAAGTGGGCGCTTTTAACTAATGTATTCAATGGATGTGTCTTGTAAAACGGATGTCGGCAATCTGCCCTCTTTTTACCAAAAACAACTCAACATTATATTCCCAAAACTGTCCACTCAACACCATTTTTCCAAAACACCTCGTCAACATTATTTCCCACAATATTGATAATAGAATCTCATAATTTCAAGTAAAAAAAAATAAAAAAAAATCGAGAAGACTCTGGCAGCATCGGAGCGAATAGTGGGATAATAAATTTTTCAATTTATTTCTGTACTTATTTTGGGTGATGGGTTCGTGGGGGAGTTATGGGGCGAGTCCGCCCTCCAAATTTTATACTTTTGGAAAAAGCATCATTTTTCTGATCTAGTTGAGTCAAAAAAAATAAAAAAAATTCGTGATGGCTCTGACAGCATCCAAGTGAATAATAAATTTTCAATTTATTTCTGTACTTATTTTGGGTGATGGGTTCCTGGGGGAGTTATGGGGCGAGTCCGCCCTCCAAATTTTATACTTTTGGAAAAAGCATCATTTTTCTGATCTATTAGAGTCAAAAAAAACAAAAAAAATTCGTGAAGGCTCTGACAGCATCCAAGTGAATAATAAATTTTCAATTTATTTCTGTACTTATTTTGGGTGATGGGTTCGTGGGGTGTTATGGGGCGAGTCCGCCCTCCAAATTTTATACTTTTGGAAAAAGCATCATTTTTCTGATCTATTAGAGTCAAAAAAAACAAAAAAAATTCGTGAAGGCTCTGACAGCATCCAAGTGAATAATAAATTTTCAATTTATTTCTGTACTTATTTTGGGTGATGGGTTCGTGGGGTGTTATGGGGCGAGTCCGCCCTCCAAATTTTATACTTTTGGAAAAAGCATCATTTTTCTGATCTAGTAGTGTCAAAAAAAATAAAAAAAATTCGTGAAGGCTCTGACAGCATCCAAGTGAATAATAAATTTTCAATTTATTTCTGTACTTATTTTGGGTGATGGGTTCGTGGGGGAGTTATGGGGCGAGTCCGCCCTCCAAATTTTATACTTTTGGAAAAAGCATCATTTTTCTGATCTAGTTGAGTCAAAAAAAACAAAAAAAATTCGTGAAGGTTCTGACAGCATCCAAGTGAATAATAAATTTTCAATTTATTTCTGTACTTATTTTGGGTGATGGGTTCGTGGGGGAGTTATGGGGCGAGTCCGCCCTCCAAATTTTATACTTTTGGAAAAAGCATCATTTTTCTGATCTAGTAGTGTCAAAAAAAATAAAAAAAATTCGTGAAGGCTCTGACAGCATCCAAGTGAATAATAAATTTTCAATTTATTTCTGTACTTATTTTGGGTGATGGGTTCCTGGGGGAGTTATGGGGCGAGTCCGCCCTCCAAATTTTATACTTTTGGAAAAAGCATCATTTTTCTGATCTAGTAGTGTCAAAAAAAATAAAAAAAATTCGTGAAGGCTCTGACAGCATCCAAGTGAATAATAAATTTTCAATTTATTTCTGTACTTATTTTGGGTGATGGGTTCGTGGGGGAGTTATGGGGCGAGTCCGCCCTCCAAATTTTATACTTTTGGAAAAAGCATCATTTTTCTGATCTAGTTGAGTCAAAAAAAACAAAAAAAATTCGTGAAGGTTCTGACAGCATCCAAGTGAATAATAAATTTTCAATTTATTTCTGTACTTATTTTGGGTGATGGGTTCCTGGGGGAGTTATGGGGCGAATCCGCCCTCCAAATTTTATACTTTTGGAAAAAGCATAATTTTTCTGATCTAGTAGTGTCAAAAAAAATAAAAAAAATTCGTGAAGGCTCTGACAGCATCCAAGTGAATAATAAATTTTCAATTTATTTCTGTACTTATTTTGGGTGATGGGTTCGTGGGGGAGTTATGGGGCGAGTCCGCCCTCCAAATTTTATACTTTTGGAAAAAGCATCATTTTTCTGATCTAGTTGAGTCAAAAAAAACAAAAAAAATTCGTGAAGGTTCTGACAGCATCCAAGTGAATAATAAATTTTCAATTTATTTCTGTACTTATTTTGGGTGATGGGTTCCTGGGGGAGTTATGGGGCGAATCCGCCCTCCAAATTTTATACTTTTGGAAAAAGCATAATTTTTCTGATCTAGTAGTGTCAAAAAAAATAAAAAAAATTCGTGAAGGCTCTGACAGCATCCAAGTGAATAATAAATTTTCAATTTATTTCTGTACTTATTTTGGGTGATGGGTTCGTGGGGTGTTATGGGGCGAGTCCGCCCTCCAAATTTTATACTTTTGGAAAAAGCATAATTTTTCTGATCTAGTAGTGTCAAAAAAAATAAAAAAAATTCGTGAAGGCTCTGACAGCATCCAAGTGAATAATAAAATTTTCAATTTATTTCTGTACTTATTTTGGGTGATGGGTTCGTGGGGTGTTATGGGGCGAGTCCGCCCTCCAAATTTTATACTTTTGGAAAAAGCATAATTTTTCTGATCTAGTAGTGTCAAAAAAATAAAAAAAATTCGTGAAGGCTCTGACAGCATCCAAGTGAATAATAAATTTTCAATTTATTTCTGTACTTATTTTGGGTGATGGGTTCGTGGGGTGTTATGGGGCGAGTCCGCCCTCCAAATTTTATACTTTTGGAAAAAGCATAATTTTTCTGATCTAGTAGTGTCAAAAAAAATAAAAAAAATTCGTGAAGGCTCTGACAGCATCCAAGTGAATAATAAATTTTCAATTTATTTCTGTACTTATTTTGGGTGATGGGTTCGTGGGGGAGTTATGGGGCGAGTCCGCCCTCCAAATTTTATACTTTTGGAAAAAGCATAATTTTTCTGATCTAGTAGTGTCAAAAAAAATAAAAAAAATTCGTGAAGGCTCTGACAGCATCCAAGTGAATAATAAATTTTCAATTTATTTCTGTACTTATTTTGGGTGATGGGTTCGTGGGGGAGTTATGGGGCGAGTCCGCCCTCCAAATTTTATACTTTTGGAAAAAGCATAATTTTTCTGATCTAGTAGTGTCAAAAAAAATAAAAAAAATTCGTGAAGGCTCTGACAGCATCCAAGTGAATAATAAATTTTCAATTTATTTCTGTACTTATTTTGGGTGATGGGTTCGTGGGGGAGTTATGGGGCGAGTCCGCCCTCCAAATTTTATACTTTTGGAAAAAGCATAATTTTTCTGATCTAGTAGTGTCAAAAAAAATAAAAAAAATTCGTGAAGGCTCTGACAGCATCCAAGTGAATAATAAATTTTCAATTTATTTCTGTACTTATTTTGGGTGATGGGTTCGTGGGGGAGTTATGGGGCGAGTCCGCCCTCCAAATTTTATACTTTTGGAAAAAGCATAATTTTTCTGATCTAGTAGTGTCAAAAAAAATAAAAAAAATTCGTGAAGGCTCTGACAGCATCCAAGTGAATAATAAATTTTCAATTTATTTCTGTACTTATTTTGGGTGATGGGTTCGTGGGGGAGTTATGGGGCGAGTCCGCCCTCCAAATTTTATACTTTTGGAAAAAGCATAATTTTTCTGATCTAGTAGTGTCAAAAAAAATAAAAAAAATTCGTGAAGGCTCTGACAGCATCCAAGTGAATAATAAATTTTCAATTTATTTCTGTACTTATTTTGGGTGATGGGTTCGTGGGGGAGTTATGGGGCGAGTCCGCCCTCCAAATTTTATACTTTTGGAAAAGGCATAATTTTTCTGATCTAGTAGTGTCAAAAAAAATAAAAAAAATTCGTGAAGGCTCTGACAGCATCCAAGTGAATAATAAATTTTCAATTTATTTCTGTACTTATTTTGGGTGATGGGTTCGTGGGGGAGTTATGGGGCGAGTCCGCCCTCCAAATTTTATACTTTTGGAAAAAGCATAATTTTTCTGATCTAGTAGTGTCAAAAAAAATAAAAAAAATTCGTGAAGGCTCTGACAGCATCCAAGTGAATAATAAATTTTCAATTTATTTCTGTACTTATTTTGGGTGATGGGTTCGTGGGGGAGTTATGGGGCGAGTCCGCCCTCCAAATTTTATACTTTTGGAAAAAGCATAATTTTTCTGATCTAGTAGTGTCAAAAAAAATAAAAAAAATTCGTGAAGGCTCTGACAGCATCCAAGTGAATAATAAATTTTCAATTTATTTCTGTACTTATTTTGGGTGATGGGTTCGTGGGGGAGTTATGGGGCGAGTCCGCCCTCCAAATTTTATACTTTTGGAAAAAGCATCATTTTTCTGATCTAGTTGATTCAAAAAAAACAAAAAAAATTCGTGAAGGCTCTGACAGCATCCAAGTGAATTGTAAATTTTCAATTTATATCTGTACTTATTTTAAGTGATGGATTCGTGGGGGAGTTATGGGGCGAGTCCGCCCTCCAAATTTTATACTTTTGGAAAAAGCATCATTTTTCTGATCTTGTTGAGTCAAAAAAAATAAAAAAAATTCGTGAAGGCTCTGACAGCATCCAAGTGAATAGTAAATTTTCAATTTATTTCTGCATTTATTTTGGGTGATGGGTTCTTGGGGAAGTTATGGGGCGAGTCCGCCCTCTAAATTTGATACCGTTAGAAAGAGCATACTTTTTTTAGTCTACTTAAGTGAAAAAAATATAAAAAAAGTCGTGAAGGTTATTGCTACAAAGGCAGAAAAAGATTCAAAGTGTTGTATTTAGTTTCTACATGAAAGTGACGTTAAAATAATAAAAATTTATAAAATCTACTGCATTTGACATTATTAAATAATAAATTTTAAATTTTGTTAATAGACTTTAGTTATTTAATCGGTTTTGGTAGGAAATATTGATATTTACGAGTCTTTCCAAGGAGTACGAAAGGCAACGCTGCGTAACGAACGTTCGGCCGTCTCCGAAATGGATGATAACTTTTAGGTGATAACTTCACATCGGTCAAATTCCCCAGAGTTTTAGGCGGGAAATTTGAATTGACCACAATCATTTTAGCTCACCCTGTATAATAATGCAACTCAAATTGAGACACACTGTAAATTTTTAAACTTTTTATAGCGCAACAAAAATTTCTTAAAATTTTACTTAATTTTTGGAGGGCTGTAAATCAAAACCAACCAAACTATTATTCTAAAGAGCATTTTTTAGCTTAATAGCCACCCCCAAAAAGGAGAAAAAACAACATTTTCAAATAAAAACAGTGGGTTAACGGTTAACCAAAAACCGAATGTTGCAGGAAAATCTCAAGCTTGACTTTTTCTATAGCTAAAATCTCGTTGTAAATTTTGGAATCCAAAATGTTTTTGTATGTTTCCTAAAGTAGTTTATTTAATTTGGAAATTACTTATCAGAAAAAAATTTGATCAACACTTAGAACAGCTGAGATCGACGCCATGTTTTATTGCTTTGCGAAATTGGATAATTATAATTTGTTTAAATCCAATTATTTAATTAGATGGTTTGCTTATTTCTGGGGACAATTTAAATAGGGAAAATATGAACCAATCAACAAATTTATTTTGTTTTAATTTTTATATTATCGCTTTTGCTATGCCATGAGTGGTTATTTTGATCATTTCTTGATGCAAATTAAATAGTCTTCTCCTCGATGGTTCTAGAAGTAAACAAACAGCAAATAAAACACCTATTGTAATTAAGCTGTAGAAAAAAGTGATTGTAAGAAAATAAAGGTTAACTGTGGACAAGCACGTGGTTTTGAAAACCGCGCGTCATGTCTAAAATCGTGGATCCATTTTTATCAAAATATTTTCGAAAATTGCAACTCATTTCTTCAAATCTGCGCATAAGTAACGGAGGTATTTGCAGATCGAGGAATATACCGTTATTAGAGCGTCTTTCCCCCCTTCGAACGGGACACAATCGCATTCGACCGCCACTGGTTCACTCGGTTGCCGTGTCACGTACATTCGGCACATTAACGCGAACAATTCAACTTGAAAGCAGATCTTTTAACAGAGCCAGCAAATCGTTTGGAACGGCGAGACCGAAAGTGAAAATGCCTGATGCGAAGCCTTTCGAGCGACTTCCAACCGAAATCAAGCCGATACATTACACCCTATGCCTAAAGCCGGATCTAAAATCGTTTATTTTCCAAGGGGAAGAGACGGTGGAAATTGAGGTAGGCCCCTTTACAAACAAAACATATGCCGGTCAAATAATCGTAAAATTCACGAAATTTAATCCCATTTATAACGCACGTGTTTGCAACAGTTACTTTTTTTACATATGCTAAATAATACTTTCTATAACCATTATTTCAATAAGAAAATAATTTTTATTTGCATTACAGGTTCTTAAGGCAACCAATAAAATTGTATTACATGCTTTGGATCTTAAAATTAAGAGCGTAAACTTAAATGGCCTTAACGTTAGTTTACAACCAGAAAAAGTTAACAGCTCCACCGAAGATGAAACGATGGAATTTTTATTTAGCGAGAAATTACAAGTTGGAAAATATTCACTTCACATCGTATTTAAAGGGGAAATTAATGATAAAATGAAAGGTTTATATAGGAGTAAATATTTAAGCGAAACTGGTGAAGATCGATTTGCTGCGGTTACCCAATTCGAGGCTACAGATGCAAGAAGATGTTTTCCTTGCTGGGATGAGCCTGCATGCAAAGCAACATTCGATATATCACTGATCGTTCCACCAAAATTAGTGGCCTTATCTAATATGCCTATTAAGAAATCCCAAAATATCGGGGATCTTATTAAGTATGATTTTGAATGTACACCAGTTATGTCAACGTATCTAGTAGCTACAGTGGTTGGCGAGTACGATTACGTTGAGGATTATTCAGCGGATGGAGTTTTAGTCCGGGTTTACACACCAAAAGGCAAGAAGGAGCAGGGCTTATTCGCACTCGAAGTCGCATCTAAAGTATTACCTTTCTACAAAGACTATTTTAATATCGCCTACCCTTTACCAAAAATCGATCTGATTGCCATTGCTGACTTCAGTGCTGGAGCCATGGAGAATTGGGGATTAGTTACATACAGGTAAAATTAAATTGAATAAAACTACTAATTTCCATTAAAAACAAAACTACATCGTATGTGTCTTTTAATTTACATTATTACTAATTTTTTTAAATAATTGTTTAAATTTTATTTTTAAATTATGCACATAATATATCCTTCAAATTGTTGAAGCTTTAGATATGATAAAGTAAAAATTATTACGCTTATCTACTTTAATCCAAATAGGTATTTTCCGTTCTGGATAATTAATTTTAAAATAAAGTACACAATTTATTAAATAATACTTATTGCTATTAAGCTATTTATTTTTTATACAATTGATTCTATTCAAATATCATGAGGAAGTTAAAAACTTTTATTTTTAGCACGGAATAATTGAATACACATAACTGAACAATGAACAAAAGTTTTAAATAAATAATTTCTTATTTTGAGTCAGTTTCTTAGTAGGTGTTTAACTCAAAATATTTTTATTGAAATAATTTATGTCGTTATTTTTTATAATTATTAAAATTTGAATAATGTTGAAGGATAATTACAAAACAAACCTTTTAAGTTTTTCTATTCACTACAATTTAGGTAATGCAAAAATTTTTGATGCAGTTTATGCTCATAGAATTACTAACTCTTTTGCCAGGTGCGTGAAGTTAGCGACAGACTTGAAGCACTAATGTTTTTTTTTAATGCATTCGTTAGTGCTCTTTAGTGTAACAATTAGTAAAATTAGCGGCTAAGTATTAAGCAAGTAAATGTTTATTTAAATTTTGTCGCTAACTTCACTCTCAGCGACAATTTTTTTTATTTACCACTTTTTTTTATAAATTTTCTTTTGTATTTCAAAGTTACAGATCTTTTACTTTTTTCGACCTAGCGACAATTTTTTTTATTTATTATTTTTTTCAGATTGACTTTTGTATGTCATTAGTGCTTTGTTAGTGCTTGTTATTGCATCAAAAAAACCTACTATTTTTGTAAAAATAACAAAGTTACAGACCTTTTATTTTTACTAATTTTACTAATTATTGCACTAAAGAGCACTAACGTTGCACTAACAATTGTATTAAAAAAAACGTTAGTGCTTCAAGTCTGTAGCTAAGTTCACGCACCTTCTTTTGCCCTATTTACATTTTGATTTCTTAATAAAACCTTTAAAAAGACCGAAAAAAATTTAAAATTATATTTTTTGTTATTTTTATGCTTAATATTAATATTGTATGTGTACAATTTTTTCTTCTTTAGAGAAACATGCTTATTAGTAGACCCTCAAAATACTTCAGCAGTTCGAAAACAATGGATAGCGCTTGTAGTTGGTCATGAATTGGCTCATCAATGGTTTGGTAATCTGGTCACGATGGAATGGTGGACTCATCTGTGGTTAAACGAAGGTTATGCATCTTTTGTTGAATTCTTATGCGTGAATCATCTATTCCCCGAATATGATATTTGGACGCAATTCGTTACCGACATTTACATCCGTTCTTTAGAACTGGATTGCCTTAAAAATTCGCACCCAATAGAAGTCCCAGTTGGTCATCCTTCAGAAATCGATGAAATTTTTGATGATATAAGCTACAATAAAGGAGCTTCGATAATCAGAATGCTGCATCATTATATTGGTGATGAAGATTTTCGTAAGGGAATGAATTTGTATTTGTCAAGGCATCAGTATAAAAATACTTTCACTGAAGATCTTTGGGCTGCCTTGGAAGATGCCAGTAAAAAGCCAGTAGGAAATGTGATGTCCACTTGGACTAAACATATGGGTTTTCCAGTTGTAAAAATCACCAGAAATAATTCAGATCCTAATGGTTGTGTATTAACTTTGGAACAAAGTAAATATTGTGCTGATGGAGTTCAGCCAGCTGAGGATTATCGTTGGATGATCCCTATTTCAGTATCTACCTCAAAATCTCCAGGAGAAGAAGCAGCCAGTACTGTCTTGAAAGGCAGGATAGGAGAACTATTTGTACCTGATGTTGGTCCCAATGATTGGGTTAAAGTTAATCCAGGAACAATTGGTTATTATCGCACTCAGTATCCTGCTGATATGTTAGAACAACTAGTACCTGCTATTCGTGATTGTACATTACCTCCACTTGATCGTTTAGGTTTACTAGATGAATTATTTGCTATGGTTCAATCCGGCCATACATGCACAGTTGAAGTATTGAAACTAATAAATGCTTTTGAGGATGAGAAGAATTACACGGTTTGGTCTTCAATTTGTAATATTTTGAGCAAAATTGGAGTACTATTGACACATATAGAATGCGATGAAGAGTTTAGAAAGGTAAGTAACTACTCATAACCAATCATTCAATTTTGTAACAAAATATTTCCTTTTTTTAGTACGAAAAACAAGTATTGAGCAAAATTTCCAAACATTTGGGTTGGGACACATTGCCAGGAGAAACTCACCTCGATACACTTTTACGGGGATTGGTTCTTGGTCGTTTGGCTTGGTTGGATGATCAAGAAACTGTTACGGAAGCTCAAACTAGATTCAATCAACACATTTCATCGGGACCTGCGATTTCTGCTGATATAAGAAGTGCCTGTTATAAAGCTGTGCTAAGAGCCGGAGGAACAGATATTTTTGATAGCATGTTAAAGTTGTACCGAGCAACAGATTTACATGAAGAAAAAGATAGGATTAGTAGATCTCTTGGTGCTACTAAGGATATCAATTTGCTAACCAAAGTTTTGGAGTTCGCCATGTCTGTAAGTGTTAGCTGATTTGTGTTCTTTATTACAAAATTATTAAAGCTGCTGTTTTCGTATACAGATATAATTTTGTTTTTCATGTTTCTAATAATTAATAAAAAATATTGTTTACCAAAATTTTATATCCACTATCATTTGTTTGTAGTATACTTAATGATAAATTGGTAAAGTGCTTTCATTAATAAATTAATGAAGTGATATTTATTACCACCATATGTTATAAATTTTAATTTGCAGGATGAGGTGCGCTCTCAAGATACCGTTTTTGTAATAATGTCTGTGGCGACCTCCCGTAATGGAAGAGAGTTGGCATGGAACTTTTTCAAGGAAAATTGGAAACTATTACGTGATAGATATAAGGGTGGATTTTTATTGGCTCGTTTTATTAAGTTTACAACTGAAAACTATGCCAGTGAAGAGATGGCGACAGAAATTGAAACATTCTTCAAAGAACATATAATTCCAGGAACTGAACGAACTGTGCAGCAAGCTGCGGAAACCATCAGGCTAAATGCTGCATGGCTCGAACGCGACACCAAGGCCATAAAAGAATTCCTTAGTACACGTTAATATTTTTACAACTAGATTATAATATTTTGGTTAATAGTAAATGCCAGTGATTGTACCTTTTATATATCATATTTTCAAATAATTTTATACACCAGTGAATTTATTTATTGGCGCTTTAGTTAATTAATTTGCTCTATTATGTTATTTGTTGAAAAATGTACTTAATGCAAGATTTTGTATCATAAAAAATTTATGCCTTTATAAATATACATAATATTATAATAATCAAAAATTTGTTCTATTTTTTCAAGTTCCAAATATTACCTAACTTCCAGATTCAACTACTACTAATAGTAAAGTGCGTTTTCTTCAAAACCGCATTAAATAAAAGCACCAAATTTCAAATCTTCTCTAATTTTTTTGTAATAAACGAAAACACAAATTTGAAATAATATTTAAAGGGTTGTAGCTCCCTTAGGAAGCAAAATTAGTTTTTTTTGTTTCCCATCTATCCACCTTTATAAGTGCGAATTATGATACACCTTGTATTCATAACACGATGAACTCCAAATTCCAAAAAAGAGGATAGATTGATCGAAATTTTTTAATAAATTTTTAATTATAATACTGATTTCTACTTAATATACCAATGATACATCTTAGATTTTACAAGTCCTCGGTAGTATAGTGGTCAGTATCCCCGCCTGTCACGCGGGAGACCGGGGTTCGATTCCCCGCCGGGGAGAATTTTTTTTACAAATTATGAAAAGCTTCATTATTTTTAATTATTGTTACGTTGTTTGTGGTGTAGATAAATTTTTGATTGCTAATTACAGAAGACATCGAAGACCTTAACCGAATGATTGTGTTACCAATAGTCATTTAATTTAATATTTTTGCAGAATAATAAATTAAATGGAGTATCTATAAAATGTATTAATTAATATTTTTTCTATAAATATATTTTAATAATAATTTAACTTTAACTAAGTTTTTTAAGGAAATACCATGGTTGCCTACCTCAAGTTACTGCCAGAATTTTCGTGAATAAAACAAATCTAAAAGAAAATGTAATTTTGTAAACAATTTGTATTATTTTATGAATCTTTTTCAGCATAAAGTCAGCTTTAAAGTAAATATTGTGAGAACTAAAAGGAAATTTTTGTATTTACATCCGGTTAAGGTTAACGTAAACATTTAACATCTACTCACAAGGGTTCAAGGGTTGTATGGGGTTGTATGTATGTACTTACTTACCAGTTTAATAAAATTATTATAAATGAATTGCAAAAATATAAATAATTAAAATATTAAGCTAATTATTCATTTATAATTTACTATTTATATTTATGAAATTGTAAAATATGCTATTATTTTGAAAATTTCAAAAAATTATACAAAAATATTCGAATTTCATGATTTCATGCAGCGCGGACATAAAGTAAATCCCTCCAGCTAACTTTTGAACGGTTATGTTTTTGATTTTGAAAATTTGTCTACGGAGGAATCTAATTGCAAACTTTCTAATAAAAGTATTTTTGATTTTGTGGAACTTCCGGTTATACTTTCTTATTTTAAATGGAACACCCAGTATATTTTTGCATTTTCGTGTTCTCCATAAAAATACCATTAAATTGACCTACTATTAATAGTTTCGGAATTAAGCCCATTTAAAAATCGCATTTTTATGCAACTTCATTTACACCGGAAGTTCCACAAAATCAAAAATACTTTCATAGACAAATTTTCAGAATCGAAAACATGCTTCATTTCAAAAATAAACAAGCGTTGCCGAACTTTTTGTACACCCTGTATAGATTTTGATCTGCTGATTACGGATAAACCCCCCCTTGCTCTAAAATCGGGAAAAAAAATTTTTTCGACATTTTTTAGCTTTTTTCAATTTAAGCACATTACCGCGATCCAACGCGAAGTTTTTTAAATATAGTTTTTTGAAATATACAGTGTCTAACAAAAGTAAAGCATATTAGCTGTAACTTCTTAATTTCAAGAGATACATAAAGAAGTTAAATACAATAGTTTTTCAGTAAATTTCAATGCATATTTTAACATTTTTAGTTTTTACATATCTTTCTCTATTTTGTTAACATAGCAACCAACTCTTGTTTTTTAAATAGCAATAATATGCTTTCTTTGCAAATTTTAAAACAGTGCGTTTATCGGTATTCGGCAATGCTATTTTATGTTAAATAAAAAAATATTAAAAACAAAAATTTTTGAAAAAAATTAAGGGTGTCCAGTTTTTTAACTCGCAAAAAGTTAATTGTAAATATTATTCTGAACAAACAACAAAAATTTTATTATTTGCTCTGTTTATAGATACTATGTGGGTATCGAATCATATAATTTTCTAAAAAAAACTTAAAAATAAAAATGTAAAAAAAAATAAAAATTTTTTGAAGATGTATATAAATTAACATCTAAATAGAATAGTATTACATTCATTTCACTTTTTTATTTTGATCATTGTGTAAACAAAAACATATAAAAACTTAATAGTTTAGAAGTTATAGAAGAGTTGAAATTTTTAATATGTAAGTTCGGCAACGTCGCGGCGATTTTTTTTAAATAACCACGAACCGAGCAACTTTTATTGAAACATTTTTCTTTGGACTGCCTACTTTCAAAATAAATCGGTGCGACGTTGCCGAACTTACATATTAAATTTTTTTTAACATGTATGTAAATTAACATCTAAATAGAATAGTATTACATGGATTTCACTTTTTTATTTTGATCAAAAATATAAAAACTACGGGATTTAAAATTTTTTTTTGAAAATTATATGATCCGATGCCCACGTAAAATCTACAAACAGGGTCAATAATAAAATTTTCCTATCAAAACACTTCATAAACTAAAATTTTGCTGCATTCCCGAACCTTAAGAAATAAAAAAAGTAGGTTGTTCATAGGAAACTTTTTCTTCGGAATCATATTTACTATCCAAAAATATTTTGAGTGTTACTAAAAAGAATACTCTTAATTTATTTTCAAAATTTGATTTTTTTTTATTTGATTTCTTTTTATTATAAAGTTGCATTGACAAATACAGAAAATTTAGTTATTTTAAAAGTTGGAAAGAAAACATACTAATGCTATTTAAAACACAATCGTTGGCAACAAAATAAAGAAAGGTATACAAAAACTAAAAATGTTAAAATATGCACTAAAATTAACTGAAAAACTTGTGTCCTTAACTTTTTTTATGTAACTCTAACATAAAAAGTTACAGCTATTATGCGTTACTTTTTTACACCCTGTATAATTTCGAAAATTTGAAAAATAGGCTATAATTATTGATTTTGACCTGCTGATTACTGAGAAATAAAAATCTTTGGGCTACTACCAGTAGTTTGGAAGTTATAGCCATTTAAGTAGTCTTAAAAAATGATAGAGAAGAAATGCATTTTAGGCAACCCAATTTACACTCACATTGTATTGTGTATTGCATGTAAATTTTAAAATTAATTTTTATATGATTATATTATAACTTTTGTCGTTTGAAGAAAAAATAGCAAACAATATACTATTATATGCTATGACCAGTAGTTTGGAAGTTACAGCAATGGCTGTAATGTTAGTAGCCTAAAAAAATACGAGCCTCGGTTTATAGATTTCGTAGATGCTCTGGCGCGAGTCAAAAAAAAATAAAAATTAATACCTTCCAATAATAAATATTTTCTTTTCTAAGTAATACTACTCATTTACTGTAGTTTTAATAGCTATATGCTATATTAAAGAACATAAAATGCACTTGGTTGCTAAATTAAAATACCAAACCTGAGACATTATTTCGCTTCAAAATTAAAAGTTTTAATTTTCGAGGAATAAATTTGGGGTTGATTTTTAGACGAAATGCGATATAACATCTGAATAAGAAATGCTCTTTAAAATCAAAAAAATATTATTTAATTAACATATAATATGGTATCATCACATAAATATTTACATACTTACGTACATAATATAATATACATATTTTAATTTTATGTTTTAAAACTTATTCATCTCCATGTAAAATGTTTTGAAACAATGTACCTTTTAATTGCAGGAGCAATTCTTCAAGACCATTAATCCTGTGTTCCGTTTCCTGGCTTAAAATTTCGCCTTCCTTTAATTTATCCTCCCTCTCCTTTCTGATCGATTTAACTATATCTTGTAAAACAAAATTTTGTTTTAAAATACTCTCAACATTTTCATGTGAGGGCTTAAAGCAAGCTTGCGACCTTTTCAACCTTTCAATTTCGTCCTCTAATTCCTTCCACTGCACTTCTTTTCGCTTAAAATCATTTATTTCATTTATCAAATTTTGTAATTCTACCTGATAATTCTCTACTTGTAGTAATAAGTAATTATTTTGCGCCACTTGCTTCGCCCATTGATCATTATTAATTTTAATATTTTCTAAATTTTTATTACGCTCTTCCAAGACGTTATTAAAATTAATTAGACTTTCTTTGTGTTTATTTTTAATTATGCTTATTTCTGTTTGTAATTCTTGATTAAATTTGTTTAAATTAATCTTTTCGTTTTTGCACACCTCCACTTCAAAATTTAAGTTTTTGATGATTTCGGTTTTATCTTTATGCAGTACAGCGTTTTCATAGACTAATGCTTCAATTTTTTCTCTCAATTTTTTTGACTAAAATAAACAACACGTTACTTGCCAAAATTAATGATTTACCAAACATCAGGGTTAGAGCAAATTTAATCGACAAAACAGTAGAGGTCTATCTTTTGAGTCTTGAGTTTTCTAATTTTCTAATCTGCACGTGGTTACTTGAAATTATCAACTAAACTATAAAAGGATTTTTTGTTGATTAAATTTGCTCTAATTTTTAACTCCGAGGTTACGAGAAGCACGAAAGGAGCACCCTTAATATTATGAAACTAAAATATTAATTTATAAAATTAAAGTAATTTGAAATATCTAAAACATCTAAGATAAAGAAAACGTATTATTAGAAAAACCGTACCACATCAGTTTCCTTTTGTAAGTCACTTTCAATTCCAGCGAGCGCTTTTTTATGAAGCGATTCGTTCTCATTTAAATTTTTCATATACAAATCTTCCAATTCTGTACAACGCAATTTTATTTTGTTTTCGCCCTCTTCTAAATCCAGCCGATGTTTGGTTTTAGCTTCGTTTAGTTTTATCGTGAGTTTTGTGATGAGGTCTTCGCATATTTTCTTCTCTTGCAGCGAATCCTGCTTGCAATTAACAAAACTTTGCTCCAACTTTTGATTAGACATCTTTAAGTCTTTAATCTCCTCCAGATAATTCTCGATTGTGTCTTGCAAGTTTTTAATTGTAAGCTTACAACTGAAAGAAAGAAAAGTATCATATCACAAAAGACATTTTAAAATACCATATATATTTTAATAATCTAGTATAATGGTGTAATCCGATTTTATTCTCACCGTTCTATTTCTTCGTTTTTAATTTTTAATAATGTTGAGTTATATTTGTAATCCTTTTCCAGGGCGAAAATGCTCTCAAATAGTCTAGACGTTTCAAGCGTATCTTCCATTGTGCTAAATTCAATCTGACATTGATAACTTGGGCCAATATACAAAATTGCGATGTTTTAATGCGCGAAAAAGGTTAAAACGAGCTTACTTTGATACTATACAGAGCTTTGTGAAATATTTTCCACTTTTATTGTCAAGAAACAAATAGGATTTAGTGGGCGTTTTCATCTTTCTTCCAATAAAGACAGTTCTATAGTTATTTTAAATAAATCAAAGGAAAATTATGGCGAATAAAAATCTTACTGGTACGTTTCACCCGGACTTTCCACAATCGATAAATGGGCAGAATTTTTTGCTATGGAATCATGGATTTTTGGGGGAAATAAGGTAAATGATGTGCTTTGAGCTTTTTGCTTCTTAGCGATTTTTCTTGCGTGATAAACGATAAACGCGTTTTTTCAGCTTCCGTCGCATCTCAATACATTTATTCTTGACAAATTATGTATAAACTAAAAATTCTAAGTTTTTTTTCAAGCATTATTTTAATTGAAGCCATAATTTAATCAATGAACATTAATTATTTGGAAAATTTCTAGACAAAGCTCCGCTAAATTGGCAAGTTACAAATGTTTAACCATAATTGAAATTTAGTCCTTTCTTTTCGCGAAAATTATTTGAGAGGAATTTATATCAAGCTATAGAAAATAACCATCTCTCTTATCTTTATAACTAATTACCATTAATTAAATTTATTCATTTTAATATTATGAATTATTCCACCCCAATTCTTAACAAGAATAATAAATTCTGTCTTGAATTAAGATGAATGAATGTTGAAATTCTTTTTGTTCGTGATGTAGTGGTTTAATTTAGAACAGGAAAGTAATCTAGTAATTCTCATTAAAATAAAGAGAACCAGTAGTACAGTAGTAGAATGGAGAAATTTGAGCAAAACGACGTCAGAAATTTCCTAATCTCCAATCTGTAATCCATTAAAATTTATCCCAGATGATGTATGTTGAATCCTACATCTCTTATAATAAACTTAATTCGAAGTACTATCGTTTTAACAGTCACTTCAAAATTTTATTAACCCTCTTCAATAAAATATTAAGAAGTAAAATCAAAAGATTGTGTAGTAATAAAATTTAAATAAACAAGTGGTAAAAACATATAGCATTAATAAAAGTTCCAACTAAGGTTCAAACACTGATCCACTTGAATTTTAAACGAATCCGGACGGTGTTAACACATTTTTAAGTGGAAGAATAAAAGGAACACTCGTCTCAAAAAGGTCTCTAAGGTTTTACAAGCAAATCACTTACTTTATCATTCATTCCTCTCGGTGTAATTTACCCGAGTATATTTGTTAGCTGAATTTAATCCCAATTTTGAAAGGATTTTTAATTAAGATTCGATTTAAATATTAAACAAAATGTTGGGTTAAATTTATAGCTTGGATTAGAAATTTAAACTATATAGTTTAGTAGAGTTAACCGATAAACTTTCATGAAACTAATATTAGAGGATCTTTGTACATGCTGAAGGTGCCCGGCGCTTTCAGCATTTATGACGAGTATTACTTAGTGGAGAAAACTTATTATAAATTAGCCGATTTATGATCTAAAAGTTAAGAACTAAAATATCTACTTTAAGATTTTAATAAATAAAGTAATTCGATCAAGTTAACCTTCTTCGTACGAAGTTAAATAAATTACATGGCATACTGTGTGGGGTACATTTGTACCCTAAATTAAAATTAATGTTTTCGTGGGTTTGTTTTAATGTGTCAATTACTTAACTACGCATTAAAACAACTAAATTTAATAAATAATCAACTGAAGGATAATTCATTTGATCTACCTTTTTAGTGGCAAGGTGTAGCAAGCAGAAATTACACAAGTTTGCAGAGTGATGAACGCTGCGTTTCGTGCTCATTAGCACTCATCAGTATCACATACTCATTGAGTCCCCTTCGTAAGGTGCACTGAAGAGGATTGCATTGCTGCTTGCTACAAGCACGAAATAATAAGCACGATATTGCTGCTTGCTACAAAAAATGGAGATAAAAGGAATTATCCTTCAGTTGATTATTTATTAATTCACAGATCTACATCATCGATTCCAAACTTTACTTTGTTTGATATCTAAATTTAAACATAACGTATTTATTTTAATTAAAGAAAAAAGATCAAGGTAAGAGATAAACAGTTTTAAAAAGTATTTTTGTCTTCCTCACAAATTTTGGGGCACGATGAGTCTTAAAAATTAATACCCTTTAAATCACTATGGTGAGAAATAAAGTTTATGTCAAAGTGTAGTATGGTTTCTCCATTAATATGGAGTATCTCCAAATTTTATTAATCAATAAATTTTATAAAAATCACAAAATCTTTAATAATAGGAGGATTTTATAACATCTTGCGGCACGAGTGATAAATATGGGATGCGTTTGATAATAAGAAGACGAATATCAAGGCGTGTCTGTAAGGATAAATTATCGCTCTAAAAACTTGAAGTTGTAAATCAGCAATATTAAACGCAAACAAAACTTGTTTCATAAATTACAACGCTAGTTCTCATTTTTGCAGAATATCCGCTTTAAAACAAATATAAATTTGATTATAATTATTATATAATGAGACATTTTAAACCTTAAGTAATAATTGCACTATTCCCTTATTATTACTTTAAAACTTCATAGATTTATAGGGTGACTTCTTAACAACAGATGTTATAGATTTTCTTTGTTACATCAAGAATACTACTTGAGAAATGGGGGATGAAATAGATTATCGCGTTTATTTCTTTTCATAAAAAAGGTCAAATCCCTTCCTTTGCTAGGTAGGATGATTGAAATCTTTGTTTACTTTTTCCCATTTTATACAAAAGAATTAGAATGGCTTAAAACTTAATTTTAGAAAATATTTGGACGTCTTAAAAAAGTTAAAGATATTTTCAAATAATAATTTATATGAATAAAATAAATATCATTTTTATAGCTATATCATTTAAATATAAACCATCAATTTTGGATAGTTATTTTTTATGGGAATTCGTTCAATATACTCCTAGGTAATTATGAAATGACTTTTGTATAAAATAGTATAAGGCAACATTTAAAAAAATGAAAATTTTAAAGGTTTAGATTTTTGAGGTCAACTGAGATTATAATGCAGCCGCAAATAAAACACAAGATTTATTTACATTTTATTCATCTCAAATGCGTGTCTTGAATATTTTATTTATCACCATAAAAGTTATTTCCCGCAAATTTGTCGCTTTTCTAATAAATATACAGGGTGACTTGCAAGTGGCCATATTATTTTCAGTAGGTATTGTGAACGATTACATATAAATAGCGCTCCTTTTACATAAATTTTGTAACAAAATGGAGGATGGCGAGTAAAGACTTTCTTGTGCTTTGAGTTATTATTAGTTTTAGTAACTGGGTTAGTGTTTACAGGATTTTTAATGACTAAGAAATTGATTTATAACTACCCACACATAAAGTTTACATAAACAGGTTTTTATTTATCACTCCATTACTAGCTATATCAAATGACCACCAGAGGTCTTATAACGTTTCAAGTAATATTAAGTAAAGCGTTTATTTCAAAGTAAAGCGTTTAGAAAATTGTTAAAAAATCGAAAGAAATATATCAAACATTTTATAGGTCACTTTCATAGATTTTGGCTTGCTGAATACGGTGATATAATTAGTTTTGCACTAAGACCAGTAGTTTAGAGGTTACAGCTGATTTTCTAAGACTAAAAAAACATAGAGAAGCTCATGCTCTAAAAATGCATTTTTAAAAATTTTTTTTTCGTCCTTTCTCACTTCGATCTTATAGATTCGCAAAAAACATTTCAAGTAATATTAGAGCGATCCAACGCGTACTTTTTAACTTACAGCGTTTAGAAAATTATTGTAAAATCGAAAAATTGAAAAAAATATATTTTTTTTTCCAAAAATTTACAAATATCATGAAACTTAAAGTCACCTTTATAGATTTTAACCTGCTGAATATGGTAATTAATGAGTTTTGCCCTGGGATCAGCAGTTTAGAAGTTACAGCTGATTTTCTAACACTAAAAAACATAGAGAAACTCATGCTCTAAAGTGGATTTTTTTGAAATTTTTTTTCGCTCTTTCTTAGTTCTATCGTATAGATTTGGGTTCTCTGAAGACATTTCTAGTAATATTAGCGCGATCCAACACGTACTTTTTAAATTACAACGCTAGAAAACTATTGAAATATCGAAAAATTGAAAAAAATATATTTTTTTCCAAAAATTTACAAATAACATGAAGCTTAGATTTGGATTTAGAAGTTACAGCTGATTTTCCATGCTCAAAAAATGCGTTTCTTAAATTTTTTTCACTGAAACTAGTACGGTCACTTACCATTCACCATGTAGATATATGTATAAATATTTAAAATAAGTTTTGGTACAGATTCACAAGACTTGGTGGAAATTAATGAACCAACACAAAGTTTCCAAAAATAACCATAATGTAATTGGTTTCTTTCTCATATTAAACGAGTGTCATAATTAAGTATTTTTAAATTTATTTTCGATAAGTATCACATAAACTAAACCGAAAGTAGGAGAAGCAATGATAAAAGATACAAACTTTGCATGATAAGCATATAAGAACCTCGCGGAAAAAGCAGATTGCAAAAATATATTCAAACCACGTAAACACATCTACGTAACCAATCCGATTCGATATTTTTTTAGCGTCTGTCCTTCGGGGCAATGTTCCAAGACCCAAGACAAAGGTTCCAATTGATGATTTCATGCCAATTTGTGTCTCGTTTGTCCGAATGCTTGATGATAAAGTGAATTACTCTCAAATTTAAATCTCATCAAAATTTCAGCACGAAAACAAGTCGTTGAGAATTTTACATTTCCATTAAAGAAGAGTGTTTTTCAACACAGTAATTTTCTTTAATAAGGAGGTTTAGAATTAAATTACGAAGATCGTAAAAGAAACAAATCGATAAAAAGTTAAAAGATGGTGTCTGTTATGTTTGTCTACAAATTTCTTTTTATTCGTCCAGGTTTTATATAATGCTGCATAATACATCAAAGTATAGTATTATGTCGTAAAGGAGGTGAATTTCAAAGATTTTATGCTCGCATTGTAGCACTTTTTTAACTATGACTTTATGTTTATTATTTTTATAAAAAAACAAATATGTTCCATATTTTTTTAATGATTGTAATCAAAAATTTTAAAGAATATACAAAAAATATATCCTCAATGGGTTTCCAGGTGATTCTCGAATCCATACTTTCATCAACGTATACTTTTAGTTTCACACACAATTTTTCGCATGTGCAAAGTAAATTGTATTCTTGAAAGGTCTAATAAATATCTAAATTAATACCGTGCTTACCAAAGTGTAAATATTTGTTAAATTTTTGATAATAAATACAAAATACAGATTAATATTACTTTAAGGATTTACTAAGAACTTTCCGAATTTCGATTTCGATTAGCTTTAAAGTCATTTCTTTTTATAGACGAATCTGTTTAAATTTTTTTGATTTGATAGGGTGGTAAATTAATCATATCTCATATGAAATGGTCGGTTATTCTCAAGTTTTTTTAAGGGTTCGCGCATAGTCGAGCGTAGAGGATAGAGTTGAGGATAGTGCCTTTACATACTTTATTTATATTGGTGATTTTTTTCGAGAGTTAAGGATTGAGGTGAGGATAAAGCTGCTTGTCTATCTAAAGAAAGCAATGTATTTAAATCCAATGGCGTATACTGGTGAGTTTTTGGAAGAAGCGCGGTGAGAGTCGAGGTGAAGACCATCGAGATGATCAACACGGTCTCGCAAAATGTAGCTGAAAATTTCGTTAATAGAATTATCTAACTAAATTTTAAAGACAAAATAAAATCATTGTGTGCTAATAGTTAACACAAGATAAAATGCAAAGCGTTGGACACCTCTACCAAAACATTATCCAGTATGTATAACGACAACTCTACTCTATACTCGCCGCTATCCTCGTTTCGCTACTATGCGCGCACCTTAAATCGTAAACTACCTTCCGGTAAACCCTTTTTAATTTAACTGTAAACTATTTTTCATGCGCTTGGAAACTGCTAATAATTAATTATGTAAGTAATTAATAAATAATAACTGAAATTATTAATGCACCTGATAACATTCCTAAGTTTTTTTTTGAAAAGTTGCGTCTACAATATCTTACCCCATTTATTTATTATTTAACAAATCTCTTAAAGTTCAAAGGTTTCCTAACCATTGGAAACAAAGTTTCATAACCCCCATATTTAAATCAGGAGATAAAACAATTGTAGAGAATTATAGGGGAGTTTGCTTTCAGTCGTTCATACCCAAATTTTTAGATAAACTAATGGATCTTTCATGGGTGAATAAAAATATAATAGTTTCTACATGGATGATGGTCCACGATGACAAATTTACGCCCGATTTCTCCAAAATGTCTTTAGAGGCAGCTTCCACAAGCTCAGCTTAAGTCAAGCGTGCATTGCACCATGGCTTTATTTACCACCTCTTGGGCTAATCAACGTTCAACTATAGTTGCTAGGTCTAACCGTTGTCTAATATAACCATATATTCGTCTTGGTAATTGTTTTAAAAGTAGCGATTATCATTTAATTTAAAATAAGTGCTAAATTAATCAAAATACACTATTTCCAAGAAGAAGGCAATTTAGTTAATTTAAATGTAAAATAACTGCTCCCCATTATTAAAATGAAAATAACTTGCACGTTCATATATTTGGCGAGGATTTTTCGTATTTGGTAGGCATATTGTCCAAATAATTATTTAAATCTATATTATTCATATAATTTAAATCTAGTTCTCATCTACAATATTATTATTTTCAAAATTCATGTTTGCTGGACAGATTGCTTTAACGAGTTTAGGTTATGTTTTGATGCCCAAGTATTTAAAATCGAGGACTTATGTAGTTTGGTCTCAAGGAATGGTAGAGAAACCGGGAGTTAATGTCATAACAGGCATTTTTAAATGAAGCTATAGAAAGTCGTTCTCAAGTTGACTCTATCTATACCGACGTGTCGATGGCTTTACATAGAGTGGTGATTGACCGTAATACTTGTAGCTAAATTGTGCGTAATAGGATTTTTAGTAAATATTGTCAATTGGATAAAATATTTTTTGACGGATAGGACCCAGTATATCAGATACTATGGAGCCATATAAAAACCGATCAATGTTTTTTCTCGGGTACTTCAACGGCTTGATTGATTGTCCAGAGTGACTTAGTTAATTACATTTTTATTTTCGTCCCTTTTGGTGCTAACACCAGAAACAAATTATATTCTGTGAAAAATACCACGAAAATATCTATGTATTCCAGTCCCCCACAGCTAGAATTACAAGAACTGATGAAATGAACTAATGTCAAACGTTCACTCTATTCGGAATTTTTCTTACGCAAGTCGAGAATATGACATTTAGAAACTACACCTTTTCCAATTATATTTCAGAAAAGATCAATTCGATTTCAGAATGGCCAATTGTATTTCAGAAATGATCAATTCTATTTCAGAGTAGTCAATTGTATTTCAGAATAATCAATTCAATTTCGGAAAGTATCAATTGCATTTTAGAAAAGGTCAATTGGATTTTAGAGGCCATCAATTGTATTTCAGAAAATTAATTTAATTTCAGAAAGAACCAATTATAAAAAAATGAGGAAGCACAAACATTTCATCAAAAATGTGCTTTCGAAATTTAACATTAGACCAGTAGCACTAGACTTGGGTCCTTAGTCCAATAAACTCTTGGGTTCGTCAATATTTTACAAAAGGTTTTTTCAAAAATTAAATTAATTTTTCTAAAATACAATTCATGCTTTCTGAAATACAATTGACTATTCTGAATTACAATTGATGATTTCTGAAATTGAATTGATATTTTCTGAAATACAATTGGAAAAGGTGTAGTCGAATTTTGACTGAAAATGTATGTGAAACTTGATCGCTTACGATGGCGAATCGGCGCACAGGGTGCGTATTCCGTGTTGTCGAGCTTCTTTCATAAATCAAACTATTTTTAGAGCAGAAATGTCATGCATTGCAAATATTTGTAGATATATTAAGGTCAACTACTGGTAGGAAGTAAACAGAGAAGAAGATTTGTAGACGAGCTGTAGTATCATTAGATAAAGTGTGATGTTTGTTTGGCAAGGATCAATTATTACGTTTGATAGTCGTTAAAGATTATTCGAGTATTTACGTAATTTTCACACGTCTGTTGCATTGTATTGGTCTTATTTGATGCTTACCTAATTCAAAATCGATTTGGTTGAAAATTGGAACGTCAAACCAACCCAAGGGAATGTAAGTTATTTGAACAGATTTCCAGTAACTTCAAATCTAATGACCTGGAGTTTATATAAAACCAATTGAAGCCTTTTTAATTTAATTTAACGCAAACATTACTCCTAGTGGTGGCTTAAGAAAGCAAACAGAGATTAAAAATTTTGCTGGAAACCGACAGGCCAAACAAATCATTATGTGGAGAAAGGTAAACGATAACGATTCTCCTGGCGGAGATAGAAAAACATGAAGCTCCACGAATATGTTTTCCCACATCTCTTAATTAACTTGAGGGACGAGATGTTTTCTGTAAGTTGTGTTTTTTAGATGAGTTCACGCCTTTATTTGGAATTTATATAAAAAGAGGCAGCTTTGCGCAAGACTCGATAGACGGGCGTCGTAATTCCGCATTGCAAGCTGCGCTCGTCGCCAGTTTCGAATTGAACGCGTCGCGAAAAGCCGTCTCCTGTGAAACGGAATTTTCCTGAGCGTTACTCCCCTTTTTTCCTGATGATGCAAAATTATGAGACGCGCCCCTTTTCATCACTTCCAACTAGAGACAGTTCATCACAACATCTTAAATAATGATGTTTTTAAGGGCGCGCGAAAAACTTTTTTAAACTAAATTTTCTTCTTTCAAAAAGTTTTTATAAATGCTTAGTTTTATAAAGTTTGGCTGCGGTAGTAAAATGAATTGCGTGGTTTTCTTTTTAACGCTTCTTATAGCAGTTGTGGTTAGCGGTGGTCCAGCTTGGAAAGACCAAAACGTCCAAAGAGGGTCGGGACTTAAAATTGGCGCGGCTGGGGCAAAAAATGTTACCTCTTCAAGAGGAAACGGTGTAAGGATCGGAACGGGATTAAGAGGATCAAGTAGAACTACCACAACAACGACCGCACCCGAGGAAGAACAAATACAATTACCTTCAGTTCCAATGACCGCAGACGGGTTGATGCAACTGCATGTCGGGATGGTAGTTCCGTACAAGAATTTTGGAAATCGGGAATACAACAAAGCGATTGCTAATGCGAAAAAAGGATTACAAAGGAAGTTTACTAGTTTGTTTAAAAAATATGACGTTCAGGTGCACATCGTTATGAAGCAGATGACTCCTAGCCCCACAGGTAATTTAAAGTGGATTCTTTGGAGGCTTAAATTATTTTAAGAGCCGTCATAAATATACGGCAAATACCAGTACATGCAATATGCAATTATTAGATAAAAGCTAACATAAAATTATTTACAGGTAAAGTTAAATGGGAGCAGAAATAACGTCTTAAAATTTTTATTACTATCAATGAAACTTTATATAAAATTTTATGACCATTTCCTTTATCATCTTTATTGAAAGTAATTTAGGAACGTACTTTCAGCTAAAATTATGTTGTGATTGAACAAAATTTTCTGCATCTTTAAATTCGAAAAAATCAAATATAAATAAAAATTATTGTACCATTTAGAAGATTTCATAAAAAAAATAATTAAACTAAGAGTAAATTCAACAAAAGTTAAATTTATTTTAGAATAACATTGATATTAAAAAAGCTTCAAAACTATAATTTTTTAAGTTAAAAAACGAGACTAAATTAGCTTTGCCGATAGCAAAAATTTAATTTTAAGAAAAGTTATTCCTTTTCAAATAAATATGAAGAAATTTAATGTAATTATAATTCTTTAACTAACTTTTTTGCTCAGCAAGTTATAAAGTGCATGGTGAATGCGCCGGGCTCGCATAATGAGTTCTTTGATTATTTGACTTAAAATTGTACTTACAAATTTTTAACGATAATTAATTATTGAATAAATTATTATTAATTTATTAGAGGTTAATTAATGTTGATTTAGGTAAAGATTTTACTGTTTGGTTTTAATCTGATTCGCTTTTTATAATTTTACTGTTGATGTATATTTTTCCATTTTCCTTTATTATAAGCTAAATATATTGTGCAATGCTGTTAAAACTAATCGGAGCTGGAATAATGCAATAATTTTGCACTACTCTCAAAATGCACAGAAATAATAGGAGAGTAGCGAATATATAAATATAATGTAATTATCCAGAGGGTGTAAAAGCATAATTTAATTAATATTCGTTGAAATTAAAATATATAACATCAAAAGTATTTTAAAGGTGTTACTTAAAACTAGGTCATAATGAATCAAATAATTTAAAACAAAATTAACCTATTTATTTAATATTTAATTTAAGATTATCTTCCTTTCATTATTGATATTTTCTTAACTAATAAAAATGTACATTAAGAGCAAACATTTTAACAAATGATAAATATGGGGTATTTTAAAAATTCCAAAAATTACTACTGTGGTACGTTATTTTAGACTTTTGAGGGATCCTTAGAAATATTTTGTAGAAGCCCACTTTCGAGATATTGTCAAAAACTCAAATTAATGATAAAAATTACGCTTTTTTCAAAATTAATAATAATAAAGAAACCAAATTTTCATTTATCCAATATTATTTTCAAAAATATTTTTCTGAGAATGTCTGGGGAGTTTTCATCAATAAACTGGAAAGATGTACCAAATGTACATTTTCAGTAAAAATATGACGGTATATCCTGTTTACAAATTAAATAAGATATTCGGTAACTTTTTTCTAAGTCATTTATACATTTTTTATTTGCTCGAAAAAGCATTTTCATTTAGATAAATTTTATTATCTGTGACATGTTTTACCTTGCGTTTATTTCCGTTATGATTTTATATTATAATTTATAAATTTCCGCGATATATTTCGTATATGTATACTTTCTCCTATAAATTTTTAAGTCTTATTTTCATTTCGTATCCAAACAAAATTTTCGCCGTATTTTACATGGGTGATTTAAAGTGACAAGACATTAATCTTCCAAACACACAGTCTAACATGTAAATAACGTAAACCCTTGTAAGTGTATAAATCACAATGATGCGGTTGGACCTAAAAATACCAGATACACAAAACTCGAAACTTAATTTATTTCTCAACAAACATTCTAACGCCTTGATTTTTAACCAAAAGCCTTTCTTTTATAAGGATAATACAGATTTATTGAAATTTCATATAAGTGGGATTGTTACTAAGCTATTGATTTCTGAAAAAGCCTCCTAAAAAGTTATAAGAAATTAAGAAAAAGAACTTTTTTCGTTACAATAACATAATTGACTAATTGTTGCAAAGGTATTGGTTGTATTTATTAATAAATTAATAAACAGTACATTAATTAATTAACTATAAAGTCATTTGCTTTTTCCATATTTACAAAACGATCAAATGGTTCTAATGGTATTATTGAATTCATTTTCATTCGGATGACCGCTTCATTTTTGTTTCTCTCTGGCCATCGTTTATATGTATTCATAAACGGATCCAAAATCGAGATTTCGAAGTAAAACGTAACTCGCCCCAACAATTTTTTAGAACCTGCAAAATGTCAAAATTATAAAAGATTAGAAATTATGCTAAAATATTATTCTTTATATTTTGGTATATAGATCTCGAGGTAATAATAACTTTTAGGTAGAAAGTAAAAAAGAATCAGTTAAATCTGAGAATTTTAAAAATTGTGCAAACATTTCGATTTTCAGGAGAAAAAAATGTCAATTTCATCTAAAAAGTGGTTTAGACTTTAGAATTTTCTTAAATTAGATACATTAGTATTTTAAGAAAATTACAAAAATTATTCAAATTCAAGTTGGAACGCTTAAATCATTACGTTTTATTTTTACAATCTTTGGCATTTAATTTTGATATAAAATGCATTTACCCTAAAAATTGATAATTTTAATTTAAGCTTTTTCAAAAAAATAACACGTTTTTTAACAAATTTTTGATTATTCACTTTTTAATGAAAACTTTGGATTTTTTAATTGATACATGAAGTAGCAAAAAAAAACTAAAAAGAAATCGATTTTTTTGGAAAAATTACATACATTTATTTTTCTACACTATCTTTCAACCTTCTATCAGAAACCCCAAAAGAGGCACACCCTGTATAAATTAAGTAGAATATAATTACAGTAAATGCAGGCAAACCTATTATACGTTCTGAATACCAACTTTGATGATAATATAATTATTAAAGCATTTATGTAATAATAGCCCAATTATAGCTTAAGTATTATGAATTGAAAATGATTTTAATTGATACAATTAATAAAAATAATTGCATGAAATTTTATAAGTAATTAATTTAATTTAAGGTCTTCATAAATATGCATTTCGTATCAATTATTTTGATAGTTGTTTAATTATACTTAACTTGTCAATATCAAAATATTTTTTGAAATAAAGGAAAATGGAGACAAGAGAAGTTTTTCTCTTATAATCTGTAGGGAAATCAAATAAAAAGTGTGCCAAGCAAATTGGTGAAATTTGTGCTATTATATTTTTAGAATGTTTGCTGCAGTGGTCAACGAAACATTAAATAAAACTTAATAATTGAGTACAGTGATCCTCTAAAAATAAATTGTAATAAACCTCTTAAATAGTAAACAAAAAAGGGAGAGGTTCATACCCATGGGGATGACTACTACAGAAGTTCTTTATCGTGTGTTGAGAAGTATTATTCCACAAGGACTATAACGGTTTAAAACTTTTATCGCCTCAATAAATTGAAAAGAATTATTTATTTTAAAATAAAAACTATTTATTTTCCCATTATTTAGGTATTCATAATCTTGAAGCTAGAAAAATAAATTTGATAATACTAATTTATAAAAAAAAAGTTTTTATCGACATAAAAAGTGGTTATAGATATCCTCTCCTATTTTTGTTGTTTGTGATTTTAGACGTGATTCTTATAAAAACATCTTAGTTTGTTTACTTGTCAACTTTTGTGTATTAATAATTTCCCCTTGAAAGCCACCTGTTGATAAACTTGTAATATAGATATTTATCAACTAAAGCGTCATCTCTTGAATAAAATATTACCTAGAAATGATTAGTTTCTCAATATTTAATGAATTTATAAAACCTCTTAAGAAATTAAATATTAATACCATTATTTTATTAGCAATATTAACATAAAACTAAACTATTATTAGCTGTTTAACTTTTACAGAAATTAATCCTATTAAATAAAGTTTTCCGAGTTCGCTTAAGTAATAAATTCACTCATTAATTAAAAGTTTTAAATGAAGCTTTAGTAAAACTAAATATATCATTTTTAATAAAACTGCTTCTCTTTTCAATACTTCTATTTTGCATCATTAACAAATTTATTTTTACATTTCAAAGAAAATATTTCACAAATGGCAGTGAAATATTAAAAGAATAATTCAGATTATGCAGACGGGATAAAAGGGATTGCAATTTTCAATGACCAATATCTATGGACAATGAAGAAATTTGATTTCGTTCAGTAAATTGAATTTATTGCCTTTAAAATATCGGAAAAATAACATTTTAAAGAAATATGATGGAAGGTGACGACGATAAAAGCAACAACCTTTTGAATTATAATTTAATTTCGCTGACCTCTGTTCACACAAAAGCTACGAAAAGCTCGTCAAGTTCCACGTGTTACAAGGAATTTATGTCTCGAATGTGAAATTTAATTACAAAACTTAAAATAAATTTTCAATGAATTAATTTTTTAATTTAATTGGTTGCTCAAACATGCTAAGATTAAAAGCTTTTAATTAATTATTAGCTCTTTGGGTAAAGGCTAAACCGTTTCTTGAACTAATGAAAATTAATGCATCATCGCCTTTCCAGAAAATTTTGTTTACCTAGCTGCACCAAAATTAATGTTTTTATAATCATGAAAGCTCGTTTATCATCTTTTCTTTAAACAGAAAAACACTTTTGTATACAAGTCGACTAGAGGGGCTTTTATGAATTGAAGTGTCTTTTATTACATAAATTTTGCTTGAAAAAACATATAATGCAAAACAATTTTTACACTTTAATCATTATTTAGACTATATTACTAAAACCATAAGGAATGGGATGAGAAAATTTCAAGTGTTTATGCCACTTTTCGGACCGCCTCGAAAAAAGTTATTCCATCCCAAACGAAAAATCGAATTCATCCCCCAGGTGTCCAAAATTCACCTCCCAGGTGTCCGAAATTCACCCCAAATTGCATCAAATTTTAGTATTTTATGGAGGACCGGATCTTAAGACGGTGGTTTTTACCTATCTATTAAGGGGGCTGAGATACAACCCCTTTTGTATTTTGACCGCGAAATCGGACTTTTTTGCGCGGAGCCACGAAAAGGGTAGTCTGTTTCATCAGATTTTAAAAATTACAATTGCATCGTAAAGAGGGATGTTGATTCTAAGAGGGGTTCGAATTTTAAATTTTTCCAAGTACTCTAACACTCTGAAAAAAATTCTCGAAAATTGTCGATTTTTCTTGCTTTTTTCCGGTTTTTGTCGGCGTCAACTTTGAAAAATCGCATCCCCGTCGATATCGATATTGATCGGCAGGTGAAAAAAATCGCGGTTTTTTGATTTGCCATCTACATAATACGATTCATCTCGAAACAAGTGCTTTTTTTGATACCTCATTTTTTTTGTACTTTTGGCGCTTTCAAAATTATGGTTCCATTTTCGTGCTTTTTGACTTTAAAAATTTGTAACTTTTGTTTCCGACCATATGTAATCGTCCAATATTTTTTATTTGCTTTCTTACTTCATTATTTATGCAAGAAAAAATCAGCACGATTAAATTTTACCCCTGGACTTGAATAAAAAAAAATCTCAACTCAAATGTTCAAGAAATAGCTTTTGTTGGTCTCCCGGGAAGCCGTAAATTCCATGAAAATTTAAATTTTTGGTTTATAATTGCTCTGCCCGGGGGTCGTATTTGTATCAAAATTTTGCCAAAACTTTGCGATTTTTTTTCAAAAAATCTTTTTAACCGATTTTAACCAAATATTTTTTAAAAAGCGTCTATCCACATTTTTTACCTTTTGTAAAAATTTGAAATCGCTAACTAAAATCGATTCCCTTGAAAAATTTCAAACCTTAAAAATATCATAAAATTTTTTTTTTCGAATAAATGATAATAGAAAATCGATGAAATTTTGGGGGTGACTTGCCCTCTACCCCCCTCCCCAAATTTTAAACTTCAAAAACTAAAAAAATTAATAAAATTATAAAAAAAAAATTTATGTCGATAATCTTTACAAACTTATCTGCACGACTTTTTGTTTCTTAATTTTAGTTATTAACCGAAATATGAATTTTTCAAAATGCACCTTTACTCATTTACCAGACAATGCCATATTTTATATAAAAATTCATAACTTTGATCAAAGAGTCGTAGCGACTTGAATTTCCATTCAACATTTCTTTGAATTTTTTTTCTAATTTCCTGAAACTACAACTCTAAATCACTGAATATACAAAAAGAATATTTGTGATAAAATTATTTGAATTATTTCTGAAACTTTGTTCTAAAAGGGCCAATGTTAATTTTTTGGGATTTAGGTAATATACATTTTTGAAATTCAAATTTTATAATAATGGCCAAAACTTACATCTCATAAAAAATAATGTAAACAAATTTTAGTGCATAAAATAAGGATTACCATTTAATGTTAAAACTTAAAGATTGATTTACAAAAAAAAATATGATTTTGGTCCTTTTAGAACCAAGGCCCAGCTTTAATTTTCTTTTTGGAATAAGAGAAAATTTATAGCGCAGAATATTTTTTTTATTATATTTTATTATATCGATTTATGTTGATGAAGAACATTATGTTTGGATTTTAGTAGAGTCCTTGATAGTGTACATAAATGTTAAATTTAGCGTAAAGAATTTGAGAAATGTTTGGGTTTGTGTAGGCATGAGGTTGATATTTTATAGGACACAAGTTACGGCCTTTCTACAGGTGTTTCCTCTTGCTTTCCACCTTTCATTCATGTCGCAATGATAAAGGCAGCTTTTCATGGAAACCTCACAATGCGAAACACAATTAAATTTAAAATTACTAGCGTTCCTTTTCTAACATGAAAACACAGTCGCTCTTAAAGACAGCAATTTACTTTATATAAGCACTTTGGGATTTAATTATTCTACGACTTTTAATTAAAAATAAATTAAATTTTATTATGAGTTGGTTTTATTATTTACATAAGTGACTTTTGATCGTTGAATGACATCGATTCAATTTTAAAAATTGAATATATTTTTATTGTTTTCATACAAAAATATTTACCATAACAATTATTAATCTCTTCAGATAAAAAAGTTTTACATTTACCAATAAACTTCTAGAGAGCAATCTAACTTGGATGATTGGATGAAAAATTACACGATTTTTCTTCGCAGCTATTTATTTCTGAAGAATTCCTAAATTCCTAGTTTGATCTCTTGTGGGATTAAATAATTTCCTAAAAGTAAAGCCCAGGCGAGAACAAAAAATACTTTGTCTAAAATATTTTCTTGGCAAGTAAGCCATTTGGGAACAAATCTAGGTGTTCACTTTACGAGTTTTGTAAAATCCTTGGTTACTAAGGGATTTCAAATTTAGTTATAAAATCCTACTTTTGTATGGTTTAATTAATTATGGTAATGTAAATATTTTCGCAATTTTCCTTTTATCCTTGTTTGGTTATAATAAATTAATTAAAATAAAAAAAACACCTTGCTTCATAAAAAACCTTAATAATTATTACTTGTCTTTATTTTATTATTTTTATTTCATTTGAAGGCTTAACAAGGTAAACACTGCAAAAAATAACAGAAATGATTAATGGTTCCTAATAAAGTTGAGTCAGAACTACATGCCTTGAATGGGAAAAATTATGTTATCCCAATTACGCACTCTTCAGTTCATTTTTTTTCTCACGAAAAGTTAGTTTTTAAAAAACGCTAAAATATTAATATTATTAGTTTGTGTTAAAATTATCAAGTTATATCCAGTAAACCGCTTTTTTTGGTTAGCATTACCCATGATAAAAGCATTTCGAGCGTATTTGTCGTGCATAATTTTTCCAAACTTTTCTTTTCTTATTTAAGTTATAAGTGCTCCTCTGAGAGTTCCATGCAGTAACTTGGAAAGCGATTGTTTTCCTAAGTGCACAGAAGAAAACGACTTTTAAATTTATTTTAATTCTATGCATTAACTTTTTGATAAAATTATTAATTTTAAATAATTTATGTAAAAAAATGGCGTTTAAAAGAGATAATTTACACTTATAATTGTAGTATTAAAAAGCACACAATGGAAAATGAGAATAAAAGGAAATAATACAGTTATACGTTATAAATAAACATATTAAATTAGTCCCGAACGTTGTTTTAACTCTGGATACTCATCTGGGCCTGGTTATTATCTTAAAACCCCTGAAGACTAAGTTGGGACACTTTATATTCAAACTTTTTTAATTAGTCAATTTTTTATCCTCTTTTAATTAAGAACATCGATTTTTCAGCTTTATTTCAATTTAATTACCTCTATATTTTTGAATTTTAAATTAATATAGTAAGAATTGCATTTCTAAAGTTTTCAGCACATTTGTTATTTACTGCAATTCATGTCATGCTCTGAATTTTAAATTTGTACAAGATGTGTGACCGACATGTGAATATGTAGGACAAGTTCTTAGATAGGGTTGAAACAATTTTATTGAGTACTCAAACGAAATACATATATTATAATATAGCATCACTTAGGTATTTTAGAGTTTAGGTGAACAACTTGCATATGTTTGCTAAAGTGGAGAACATATTTCTTGCATTATAAAGGAATTCATTCGTACATAGTTATAAAGGGTTATACCATTGCACTTCAAACATCAGAAAAATGTGCTTGTTTCAAAGAAATAAAAAAATAAGAGATAAAGATTATGTAATATTTCTATACTTTTTAACATCAAACATAAAATAAAATAGAACTCTTAAAAATATACTTAAATATCTTTAAAAAGTTGTTTTTTGACCTTATACTTTATCAAAACTGTTCTCATCGGTATAGTAGCGGTTGGGTAGAGTAGAATAGAGTAAAAATCGGTACTGGGCGAAGACAAATGGTAGAGTTACTCTGCAATACTACTATACTCTATATAAAATCAAAATGTAGTACCTACTTTACTCTATCAATTGCATTTTCATTGTCAGAGTTACAATGATGGAGAGTATCCACCAAAACGAGTTACGAGGATAGTTTACTAATTATCAAAATTACTGTATCACTTACTCTACTAATGAAAATTAGGCTTAGAATAGGAATGGACAAATTTTAAAGAAGTGCGTCTTCTAATATACTAAAAGCGATTATACAGGGTGTCGCATTTTATTCCAGCAATATTTCTAGAAAGTAAATATCATTCTAAACAGAAAAGAATTCCAATAAACTAATGAATATGTTTTTAGCCTCCATAGAAAATACAAATACTTGATTTTTCTGGGACACACTGTATAAATTCCATTACATTATCAATCTTTCTTATCTTAATCAAGTCTGCATTGGATTTGGTCGTTGCCCAATTACTTTTTAAACACTATAGTCCTTTTTTAAACCAAGTGGAGCGTTTTAAATTTTTCAACCGAAGAAAACTAATTATTATCTTTTGAATATACCATTTAACTTTAAAACAGTACCTAATATTTTCTTCCGGGTGGACGTTAACTAAACATATTTTTTATTTTTTTAATATATTTTTATCTATCAGAGATAAAGATGATATACCTGATATTTGCGTATTCAAGAAAATAAAATATACCGAAATACAAAAATATACATATACAGGCTGTTCCATTTGAAATAATAAAGTTGTATCTAGTTTAAACAATTTAGCCAACATCCTATATAATAAAAATATGTAAAAATGTTTTCTTACCTCCAGTATTATCAACAGACATTTAATTTTAAATGAGGTTTAATTTGACTTATATAGTCTATTTTGCAGCTAAATGTCATTTAAACTATATCCAAACTTCATAAAAATACTATATATGTCAAAATAAATCTCATTTAAAATTAAATGTCTGTTGATAATACTGGGGGTTAATGTTATGAAATTTTTATTGGATTTTTTTTACGGTTTAAAACATATTAAGGTGTTCCGGTAATATTGAATAATTTGACGATGCTTATAAAACGACATAGTTGAACTCCAGAATTATTCTGGACCTATAATCACATTTTTTTAAAAATGTCACTTGGTCTCTTTTTGATAAGCAGGGTCGAATTATAAATTAAACAACACTAAACCAAAACTTAGCAAAATTAATTGCAGACTTGTTTCAGCCAATTCAATTTTTATTATTATTTTTCACAAATTCAATTTGTGTTGTTGAATTTTAAAGTTACGTACAATTTTGATTGAAATTTTATCTTTAGTTTTGTCTATTAGTTAAAAGATGATGTTCTATCCAAAAAACTCCTAGATATCTTGGATATGGATTATGTTCAATTCGCTGATTATACTATTTAAGATTTAATTGCTTATTCGTGTTTCTATTATTTAGGTGATAAAGGCTTTATTCGGATTTGGACGTACACATTAAAAAGTAATGGGAATTTTAACTACGTATAGATGGCGCAATAAATGGAGGATATTCGGTACTTGTGAGTGTCAAAAATTATACACAATTTTAACTTATAACTACATATTTAACAAAATACAAATAGATTTATTATTTAAAGCTTCGGTAAAGCTCAAAAAACATGCACTAAATAGAAAAAGTAAGTACCGAATATAGAAGTTCATATTTTTGCCCACCAGAGGGCGAGCGGGTTCTTAAAATTCCCAATAGGATCTAGAATACTATCTTGAAAAAGTACAATTTTTTGTCTTCTCCATCTTCCATCTGCTTTATCCTCCCCATAACTTCACTATAAAACGTCTATTTTCTAAAACGGCGTTCTCACGATTTAAGTTTAGTTCATCGACAATTGTTGAACCTTTGTTTGTGGTTTGTGAGAACCTTTATTTTAATGGAGTTGATCAACTTTCTAGTGGATCAAGAAAAGTTTGATCTCATTTGACTGAGTCATATCCATATGGATATTCTATTATATATATTTTATTACCAAAGTGAACCTAAAGAATCCATTGGTGAACTTATTTTTATCCGGAACAACCTGGAACTATCCGGAACCGGGGTTAACTTTGATTTTTTAAATGGCAACATAGCTCGAGTTTGGTATGGTTTGATAGGTCTTTCAAAAACAAATAACTTTTATTAAAATATTTTTTTAATATTTTCCATACTTTAGAATTTATTCGATAAACAAAAAAAAATTAAAAAAAAAGTAAATAATAATTATTGCATATTTTGAAGAATTTTGTTGAAATATGGACAAGTATGATTTTTAAAGTTGGTAAAACATTAGAATTTGTAGAAAGAGTTTTTTTTTTTTGTTTTTCGAATAAATTCTAAACTATGGAAAATATTAAAAAAATATTTTAATAAAAGTTATTTGTTTTTGAAAGACCTATAAAACCATACCAAGCTCGACCTATGTTGCCATTTAAAAAATCAAAGTTACCTCCTGTTCCGGATAGTTCCGGGTTTCACCAATGAATTGTTTAGGTTCACTTTGGTAATTAAGTTTTTTTATTTTAGTGATGTGCGATAACGCGTTCTCGAGATAAATGGGTGGCACGGGTGGTCTGAATCACCCTGTATGTTCTCAAAGGTCAATAAATAATACTCTAGTAATCCAGTTTTGCAGAACCATCTGCAATTTATTGATTTAGATTAATCGGAAGATAATTCCTTACATCTGCATTTAATTAGCGATGAATGTGTATCAATTAGCAATTACACAAGCTGTAGAGTGTAGAGTGATGTGATGGACGCTGCGTTTCGTGCTAATTAGCACTCGTCAGCATCACATACTGCTTGACTGAGTCCTTCCTGGACGGCGATTCATGAAATCTCACACAGTGAATGTTAATCTCACTTTCCTCAGGCGCATGTTCAAAATCTCTCCCGTGAATCTTGATTCGCCTGGTTCAGACAAAGTGAATTTGGATTTGCCGGTGAGATTTTGATTTCGAGGAAGGTGAGATTGAGATTCACTGTGCGAGATTTCAGGAATCCATGTCCTGTAAGGATCGCACTGAATTGTTGATTGCTACACCTTCCACTCTGGCTTATACAGAACAATTGGAGTATTTTATTTCGTAGAAAAGAGGAGAACCATCTACCTTGCCGTCCTTGCCCACTGAAGGCTTTTGTAAACCGATACCAACACCTAGCTCGTTTTTATTTGATTACGGTGGACCGAACTCGTCTATCATAAAAAAGCATATTTACTAATGTTTGTGTAATTTTTTTCTTTTCATTTATATTTACCCAGCTTGTGTAATTGTAGGTTGGTGCACTTTCATCACTAATTAAAGACAGATCTAAGGATTATCTTCCGATTTGCATCATCGATTGTATTTCCACATGCTTTATATTAAGGTTTAAAATTTTATCACAACAAGATTTTATGAGCCGAAGTCCAGGCAGCTCTGAAATTAATTGATCATCTATACTTGATGAGATATCGGTAGAAAGTATTTAGGATCATCCACAGATTTTCCAGGTTTCGGAAGAGAAATACATTTTTATTTACACCAAATTTTAGGATTACAGATTTCTATAATACAGCTATTTTATTTTTCAATATTTTGTTGAATGTATTGATCTAAGATGTATCTTATCTGAAAAATAAGGAACTGTACACTATTTGTTTTCGTTAATGTTTATGTATGTCGCTACTCGGGAAAACTCAATAATTCATGTTCGCCTATACGTAAAACTGCACTTATTTGTTCATAAGATATAAATCCCTTTTTAGCTCCAATTTGATTTTTTTTTATACTTAATGGATTGAAAAAAATAAACTTTTATAAATTGGTTTTATTTAGGAAGGTGATAATCTCAATATTAAGCTAAACAGAAGAATTTTAATAAAATCAATATTGTCTGCGATTTATAAAAGAATTTTAATTCAAGCTAGAACGAGTGGCCGCAAGATATTTCCGTTTCGATTTCCATTCCAATTGGAAAAGCCGGCATTGAATTCCTTATAATTGGTGCGTAAATTGCACCCCGCAGCCCTTTCATCTGAAATCGCCTTTTTTACATTTCGCTCAAGTAACGTTTACTGAGTTAATTCGAGGTAATATTGCGCTTTATTTACATTTAATGTGTTTTAAACGATCCTATATAAATTCAATAAAATTTTGTGTTTGTTTTATTTCGTTTCAAACATTTTACTTTTACAGAATTAATCATTAGGTAATTAAAACTCACATGTTCAAATATGATGTTTGTTTTAAATTTAAATTAGATATTTTAAATTTACTTAAAACAAAAATTTATATCTAATTATCTTGGTAAAAAGAATGAATTTCCTCGAAAAATCCAATGCACCTACTTATTTCAAATTAGCGAAGAGATTTTTTATCCGCTCCTTTTTACCCTCTGTTTTTATAGAGACAAATTTGGGATTTTTAATGGGAGGATAAATTTCTTGTTACGATTAAAATTAGGAAAAAGGAAAATTACATGAAGAAAAGGCGGACCGAGACGAACTGGGATATATTTTTCTTTTAGAGCCACTAGGGAAGCGTCAAAGAATCGTGACTTTGTTTCTTATCTTCAGGATCAAGTTGCAAGCTAAACATCCCAGAGCCAGGAATATGTCTAAAGCGTTTTTACCAGGACGAGGGTTGTTTGTCTCCACAAATTTCATCGCTCTTTCCAATTGTTTTAAACACACGTTCACATATAAATCCAAATAGAAAATATAAAGGAATTATTCTAGCGAATTTACAATATTTGCAACTCGAGTAAATATACGAATTTATTTGATCAAAAAATCATCTGATATTAGTTTTTGTCTTCTTTTGTTTTTTATTAATCATTAAGACAAAAAAAGAAAATTCAGAATAATTATTTAATTGTGAGATGAAAGTATAATAAAATTGTAGCAAGTTCGCATTGAATAAATGATATACATATAAGAGAACAGTTTTAGTAATAAATTTAAAATTAGTTTTCCTCTTTTTAAACGAGGATCAAAAGCAGCACCGAGTAATTTATATGAAATAGTAGTAGCTGGACGCTTCAACATTTTTAGTAATTCTCCAGGTCTGTTTAATATTTTATGCTCGTACCAAGACTTTTAATACAATTTTTATAATAAATTATTCCGAAAATATATTTCGCTTATTATTTGAGTTTTAATATGTTTTTATGAAAGTAATCAAATATTCCTTCCTTGTTCCTGTATAAGAGTTAATTAAATAAAATGAAAGGAAAGGAGAGGAAGGTATTTATTACCAATAAAAAAGAAAATCATAATACAACTGCCGATAATTGAGTTAGTCGGAACGCGGCGCCTCTGGGAATCCAATCAATCATATTTACGAAACGAAGCTAATTTTAATCTAGGCACGGATTTAAGCCGGGTTTATTTGAGCCGACTGTTCTCCTTTAAAATTAATTACCACCCTCTAACTTTTTATTGAAAGAAGGCATTAGCTACAAACCTACTGGTTTGTAAGATGAAATCGTTTCCGCCCGAAGATGAAAGAGTTTTCGCGTTGTTTACATTTGAAATTTTCGACGGGGGAAAATAAGATTATTTTTTCACCCTTGTAAAATACCACAAGTAAGTATCATCTTCTAATAAATTTATTTATGAGCATCATTCCGGTAAAACCCTATTTTTTTACAAAATTTATATTTATAAGCTAAATTGAAAAAAACCCTCACCAAATTATCTAAATACAATAGAATAATTTGAACAATATAATAATGTTGCATAATAAAATGGTAAATTTAAATTCGCGTACATGCTTCAAAAATTGTAAAACCGTATACGTGTTCTCGTTTTAGACTAATTTATAAAAAGCGCATGAATGAATAATACATGACCGTAGTCATCCCTTATTAAAAGAAGGTAGGTTTGCTTGAAATTTGATCTTCTCTAGGTAAAATTTAGGAAAGCCCGTAATAAAATCCCTTAAAAGAAGTTAAATGCAAGGGAGGTTTTTCGTGTACATATTTTATGTAGGTAAAACGTATAGCTAAAATATGTTAAGGTTTTTATGCTAAAATCGATGACATAATGGTGAGACCGGCCCTAGGTCAAAATAAATATCCTATAAAAATATTCCCTGGATGTTTTATTACGAGGAATGATAAATATTCCCCATTTTTTGTTAATATTTTTCTTTTATTTTTCCTTAAATCCCACTCTTAAGTTGTAAAAATAAAGGAATCCTATTTTAATAAAAATACGTTTCAACTTATACTGCTGTATATTTAAAAATTTTATTCTTTTTCTTTTGACCAATAAAGAAAGATCGTATACAAAAATAAAACAATATTAATGTACAGTGTGTCCCAAAAATCAGAAGAAAATCGTAGATAGCAGACGAAATTTTATCTACAAAAAACTTAATAGTCAGGGTTGTGAAGAAAAACCACGTCGGTTTTAGCTTTACGTTCTTCAAGAGAATCCATTGAGAACAAGAATCTGGAAGTAATGTATCGTAAACATTTATTCTGAACCCTCTTAAGTGAGTACATATGATATACTTAAAATGGCGACCTAATACTGTATGCATATTCTATTAAACTACGACAGGGGGAAAAGTAAAATCTATTGTTAAAAGTTTTTCAAACCCCAGTATCTTAAAAGCCCCGTTTGTAGTAATATTGTAGTATTCAGAGTATGTCAGTTTACTGTCCAATATGATCCCAAGGTCGTTTATGTGGAGAACGGACACTGCTTGAAGTTTATAAACACTTATTGGGAAGGTATTTGATTTACATTTATTTAGTATTAAATTCATATTGTTCGCTTTCCTACAATATTGAAGCGAATCCAAATCACACTGAAGAAGGAAGCAGGCGTACAGATTTCTTATGAAACAATAGATCTTTAAATCATCAGCGAAAGTAAAACAAGTGAATAAGTACAGCAATGAACAATCTCATTAATAATAATTTTCAATAATAAAGGACCGAGGTGGCTACCTTGGGGCACATCCGAAGTAACCTTACTCAGCCGAGCAAAATCCTGTTAATCCAACATTCAGTGTTCTGTCTTTGACATAACTTACCAAAAGTGAAAGTAACGTTCTGTAGAACCCAATAGCACCTAACTTGGAAATCAAAAAATCTGATGAAGGCTTTGGAAAAGTCTGTATAAATAACATTCACCTGACACCTACTCTCTAAGGCTATACCTTGTATAAAAAGAGTTAAATGTTTATGAAGGATTTTCCACGACAAAAACTATTTTGTTGATTTACTATAATAGACTATTACTAAATAGAGGTGTAATTTTATCAACTTTGAAAATTTCGAAGATTTTAGGAATAGAACTTTGAATACTACTAATCCTCTAAATGGATAACCCTATCTTCCAGAGTAAGGGGAATATTCCAGAACACAGCGAATAAATGAATAGGATGAATAACGGACGGGGCAGAGATGATAAACAAATTCAATATCAGGCTGCTAATCAACAACATAAATTAGGGCAAAATATTTCAATTGATTGGGCCTTCTTATCATGACATTTGATCCAAAATTCTTTACGTTGAATTGTAAGGAGGCCTCGATGGACGCAATATATTCTTTATAAGATACATCGATCAAGACTTTACACTGATAGCCCAAAATCCTGAGCAGTGATTGGTGATGGGAAGAAAAATACTCAGCGCGAGATGTAGCTGATATAACAGTGGCTAAAGAAATTAAACACAAAGATTTCTTACTTATTTCAAGCTAAGCAATTAACGAAAAATTATCTTTGGCTTGGACCTGAACCTGGGACCTTCAAATCGCATGTTTGGTGTGGTAACCACGACACTATTAATTGCTTTGCTTGATGTAAGTAAGAGCTCTTTGTATTTAACAATTTTTTTGTTTATCGAATAAATTCTAAACTATGGAAAATATTAAAAAAATATTTTAATAAAAGTTATTTGTTTTTGAAAGACCTATCAAACCATACCAAACTATGTTGCCATTTAAAAAATCAAAGTTATCTCCGGTTCCGGATAGTTCCGGGTTGTTCCGGAAAAAAATAAGTTCACCAATGGGTTCTTTAGGTTCACTTTGGTAATAAAATTTTTTATTTCGGCCATGTACGATAACGCGTTCTTGAGATAAATGGGTGGCACGGGTGGTCTGAATCACCCTGTATATTATACAACAATAAAATAAATCATGCAAAAAGGTTCTGCCAAAATTTTACTACTATAGTGTCGATGGGCCGTCCTTGTCTATACAAAAATACGTGTCGATGAAGAGGTATTGTCCATGAAACGGTTGTCGATGAAAATGAATGTCGAATTCAGAATTACCTTCTTGGTGGATGAAGATAGAAGATAGAAGAATTCTCTATCGATTCCACCAATTAAGGTTTTAACCACGTTTGAAGATGGATCCTAAGTTATCACAAAATATTTATGGATTATCATATAATTAAAAGTGACATAGAAAAACCAGTCACCTCTAAACCGAGATAAACTCGATAGAGTTAGAAACTTCCATGTTCAAATCCTGGGGGGTTATTCTCGAATCACTCGACACGAGATGTCGTATACGACATGACTTTTACAAAAAAGAATGTCAGTTTTCACTTTTGGCCAAATTGTTATTAGTTAAAATATAATCGTTGTTGCATGACAAGGGCATACTCTTATTTTTGCATTTGAATGACAAGGATAGATTGATGAAAGTCATATACGAGACCAAGTTTTCATTGGTGAAACGAAAACAAACTTAACGCTATACTTATGAAATATAAAAATTAGTTAATTAATTAATTTTGAAAATGTTGACCTGAACCTTAACTCCATATGACAAATCGCAGCGTATTTTTCTTACAATCACTGCTCCTAGAAAAAGTTATAAAACACCGATTATTTAAATTGTTAGTTAATTATGAACTTTGAATTTTTATAGACTTAAGAAAATGGTATCCTTATATTGTATAACGATATTTTCTGGGGGAACGAAATTCAAAGACCCAGCAAGAAAACTATGCTGTTTCGACCCTGACTATTGGATTTGTGTACTTTCTATGATTTTCTTCTGATCAGTTTTTTTTGGGACACACTATAGAAGTCTTTATTCCTAATTCCTATAATTTAATATAGGTTAGTTTAATATTATTTTTTATTATACACTTTATTCATTAATCTACCCGTCTTTTCATCGACAACAATTACGTCGACACTAACTTTTCATCGACAAACATTTTCTTCGACAAGGACGTTTCATCGACACTACCTTTTCATCGACAAAGACGATTCATCGACATTACCTTTAAAAAGGTGGTGTCGAAGAAACGGTTGACAATGAGCAGGTAATATCGATGAAACGTCCTTGTCGATGAAACGTCTTTGTAGAAGAATATGTTTGTCGGTGAGAAGGTAGTGTCGATGAAACGGTTATCGATGAAAAGGTAATGTCGATGAAACATTTGTGTCGATGAAATGGTTGTCGATGAAAAGGTAATGTCGATGAAACGTCTTTGTCGATGAATTGGCCATGTCGATGAAACGGTCGTGTCGATGAAATAGACAATAGACTGTCGAAGAAATTTCATTCGATGAAAAGGCTACGTTGATGGAAGTGTATTGTCGACAAAATATGAAGGTGATATAAGTGGATTTGCTTTCATTGCCCTCGATTCGCTATTTTTTAACCAGTACTGTATTTTATATAGATTGATTTATAGGCTTTTGGAAACCGATATTGGATTTGAGTGGGAAGAAAGAATCAGCAAATGTTACTCCTATTCTTTAGTTTGTATCACAAGCCTTTATACCAAACTTTGTCGAATGTTTGGCTGATATCCAAAAAGGTAGCCGAGCAGTATCTTTTAGCTTCAAAGTATTTATTTATTTTTTTGACAATTATATGAACTTGTTCATTGTTCTGTGTTTTTTTCGAAAACCAAATTGATGCTTCGGTATTATATTCCGTTTCTCTACGATAAGTTTCAATTTTTTTATATATATATTTCCAAAGACTATTGATAACCTTGGCAGTAAGCTTATTGATCAATAAGAAATGGTCTCAGAGGTCTTTTTACCTGGTTTTAATATCATAATTATTTGTGCAACTTTCCATTAGAGTTGAATGAACTGTGTTCGTACTATTGCATGTACATACATGTTATGAATTTAAAACATTTGGTGGATAATTCTTGTAAGATTTTTCCGGTGATTAGATCAGAGTCAGGAGCTTTCTTTCTCTTTTATCTTCTCAATGGGCATCTCCATCTGGGTTAAGAAGTCAAAAGATTCGAATTTCGTGTTTGGATTTTTTGAGGTAGTGACAACCCAAGCAGGTTCTTTTATTTTTTGTGAGTACTTATGTTGCGAATTCAATGTTCTAAGTTTACACTTTCAAGAGAATTCATTCATCTAATTTCTGTCTAAAAAGATCCCAATTTATCAAGTTATGCCTTTTTCCCTACTTAAAATCTTTGTAAATATTGTAATAATTACTGGGAAGTGGTCAGACGTTAGTTCTAAGCATGTTTCAGCGTTCCACCGTTTTGGATTTTTTGAAAACATAAAATATAAAATTATTGTAACTTACAAGCGTAGGTCATTAAGATTGAGTGCTTGCCATCAAGACATGAAGAATCTCAAAGTTATCAAGTATCATATTAGAGTAATTTTCCTTTATTAAGTACACTTCGTAGCTTTTTTAAATAGCTTTTCTCCTATTTAAGTTTTCTCTTGATCATTGCCCTTAGATTTTCTTATACTTAGAAATTTTTGTTCGTATAGAAATAATAAAGCTCATAAGAATTATTTTTGAACTACGTAGGGACTATTTATTTTTAAGGACAATCTTCTCCTGCTTCGTTTGCAATAAAAGAACTGTATTCAGAGGCATTGACATCAAAAACATTACAATTTTAGCTACTTATTCACGTTTCATAGGTTTCTAGGAAATTATTTGTATGTTGTAAATATAAGAAGATTTTTTGTCTTAACTCATTGTTACATGTTTTAATATTTTAAACAATCATCTAATTCCACTTATAGTTACTGTAATAAATTAAAATCTAGCAATTATTTGGATTTATGTCCAACTCAATAAAGCTCTCATTTAAATTATAAACGTAATTAACAAAATATATAAATTCTAACTAATATGTAATTAAAACTTTAATGCGAAACTGAAAATATAATTATTACCTTAATAATAATGAAATAAGCAGGGAAGATTAAATTTTACAACTCAAAATAACTAAGTTTAAAATATTCACATTTCTCAAAGCTGCGAGGCATTGAATTTAATTTAAAATTTATTTTAGAAAATCGCAACTTATCAATTTTCAAAATTTTAAATTATACATGCTCTTACTAAAGTCGGTTAAGGCCCACGTTTTAATAACACAACCTTTAGACTTGAGATGTGGAATTAAATGGACGAGTAAATTTGGATATAACTAATTCAAAACTTTATAATTATAATTTAGCACCCTCGTAAATTTCAATATTTGCCAATTATAAAACGGCGCTTAACATTATTAATGCTAAATTTTACATGCTACATATTATTATGCAGAATAATTTCGTAAACTATTTTATCCGGCATTAACAAAATTGATAGGCCACTTTTTTATTCTTATATTTTTAGTAATTAAATAAAAAATATTTCAATAATTTGTATGGCCTTTTCAAAATGGCACTAAAAATGTATTAATTTATATAAATAAATTGTTATCATCATCAAAGCACGTTAAACTTAATACTCAACTAAAAACTGGTGATAATAAAATAACTCACATCAAAGCTATTTTAATTAAACCTTTTTTTTTATATTCATTAAAATCTACATTACAACGTATTCAATAAAACTCATATGTAGATAATGTAATAAATGTTGTTTGGATAGTGCATACAAAATACAAGTGGTCATAAAAAATTAAAAGCCATTTATATTTTCTAGCGCTTGATAACATGTTTGTAGGGTAAAAACATGTATAAAGTAAACATCGCCAATGTGAGGTTTTTCTGCGCACTTAAAATTATTTTCCAGAAAAGTTAGTCTAAAATTCGTATATGTATAATTTAACAGCATCTCGAGTATGCTTCTTTACTTAATCAAAGGTCCTTAAATTTAAAGGACCTTTTAAAAGCTCGCATCCAGGTGTACTTTATAAAAGCTTTTTTATAATTACCTTTTAACTACTGCAATGTTTTTATAAATTGTCTACCCAGTTATTTTGTTTGATATATTTTATGTAGAGTAGAATAAATATTTTCGTAAAAATTACACAAGCCATTTTTTTTTAAAGAATATTCATTAATTTTTGTCATTTTTGTAATATCTATAATGCAATGTTCTCACAATACTTTCTTTTAAAATGATTATATATCAAAAAATGATGGGCTTAAATTCATGGGTGACTTTGCTTGCTACATCAAAACCATTATTACTGGATCAAAAAGATGCTGAACCGAAAATTGATGGTTCGAATATTGCTGGACCAAAAATTGTTGGTTCGAAATGTTGCTGCTTGGAAATATTTATTACTCTATTGAAATATCGCTGGATCGAAACATCTTCGCATCGAAAAATGGAGGGGTTTAATTAGAGCTGGGGCCTTATGCTTGAACCACTTTTCACGATAACGTATACGTTTTTTATCATTCAATCCTTGTCTTCAAATAAAAATATGAGTATCCTTGTCATGTCATATCCCCTTTTCGGCGCAGTGATATTTCGGTGAATCGATGTTACCAACTTGCAACACTCAGTAATATTTCGAAGCAACAATTTTAATAATAATAATTCCATTTAATTCTTAATGTTTTAAATCGAAAATTGGTCTTTGTCGGCATGTGCGTACCCTAAGGATAATTTTAAAATTCCACTTCAATAATATAACCAACATATTTGAATTTTATTAATAACAGTATTTTTTGATGTGGCTATATTAAATTAAATTTTGATATTTTAATGAAGACAAAGGCACATGAAAAGACTTCAAAGTTTATAGTTCATTAAATTTTAGCTCAAAGCTTTGAGGACCAAAGACAACAATCAAGTACGTCATATACATCTGCTTGAATTATAAAACAATATACTTAAAGTTTAATTTAATTTGAATTTTTTAGGCTTCAAAAAATAATATGAAGTAATAATTCGGTTCATAAATCCTCATTAAAACTTCATAAAATGTATCTACTACTTCATGTTTAAATGAGGTAGTGAATTGCAACTTTAATTAGATAACTTAATTGTTTTACAGGAATTGTTATTTAATTACGTTTGTAATATTAAAGCTTTAGTTTTGCTTTGGTTTTGCAACAAATTGAATGTTTTAGTACTGAAGAGAGTAGTCTATAGAACTTAACTTTTACAGTATTAAAAATTTCTCTTTACTGTGGTTTGACTAAAATGCGTTATTTCATTTTTTATATTTAAACCTAAAGTGGCTTTTTTATGCTTGATTCCAAAGTAAACATTTGAGCGGTTCTTGACTCAAAGGGTATAAAAATGTAAGTGGAAAATGTTGATTGCACTCACAACCTTTTACGAATGTCCTTATGTTGCGTAATGAATAAATTATTTAGTACAAATACTACTATCCAGACACTTTCTTTTTATAAATAAAAACTATCAGGTAGTAGGGGTATCTTTAAATCGCTTTCGAACCATTTTAATGTTTAATGAACTCCTATTTTGAAGTAGAGGCAATCAACAAAGATTACATGCTATACAACATCATTGCTGAAAGTGCTACAGGTGGGATTTTATATTCGGAGAAGAATAAATACGTTCAATGCCTATACAATGTAAAGAATTTTTAATGTTAATGCAAATTTAGTATTCATTTTTATAAAAAACAATACAAAATTAAAAAAAAATGCGTGCCTTTAAAATTGATTATTTATACATACTGTATGTATACGTAATTGACTATTTATACATCCTGTATGGATACTCAATTTGTAAATTTGTAATAGTTTATAGAAAAGATAAATAAGTACCTATCTCCGGAAAAGCAATTTATTAAAAATTGGGATTCTTGTAAAAAAATGTTAGTCATTTTAGTCGTTAGTGCAAAATTTACAAACAAAACATAAAAATTATTTTCAACAATTGTTTAGATTTAAGATACTCATAGTATATTCATTATTAAGTCTGTATTTGAGATTGAACATGTTGATGAAAAATTGCAGAACTTGAAAAATTTGTAAAAGTCAACTTGTGCTGTGATCGGGAGTTTATTAAAGATCAATCTTTGGACTCAAATTTCCAATCAATTAATAATCTAAAAATATTATATTCATCTAAACATCAAAGATAACACGTAGAAAGTTAATAACTTTTTGTGAAAATATAACAATATTTCAAAAATACAGTATACCAGGACTTCAATTATTTCTAAAATAGAAGTACAAAAAAGTATCATTTACTTCCCTAACAACACAAAAAAGCACCAGTGATAATAACCAAAATTTCACCGAAATCAGTAATTGTTAATGACGCTTCTCAGGTTCGCTGAGTTACGAATGAACTTATGATGGCTCACATGTTGGTAGCCGAAACGTTTTCCTATGTAATCTAATCTGACTGAGAATAATAAACTCCAGATCACAGCAAAAGTTGACTTTTATTCGATTTGGTATCGGGAAAAAGCTTCCTTATTGATTCAAAAAATGAGTTGGAGGAAAGTAAATGTTTTCCAGAGAATTTCCTTTGGGAAATGTTCCAAAGACATATGCAGCATTCCCTCTTTGTATTGCTAAGCTCATTTTTTGAATCAGAAATTAAGTTTTTCTTGGAACTTTGGTTACACTTTTTATTTTTTTTTCAAATCTTTGCTAAATTGTAATCCAAAAGGAATCCCCAAATGCCACAAATTACATTGCTAAGTGGAAATTGATGAAGATTTTAAATACGAAGGAGACGTCAACACAAAACACAAGTAAAGCCCCACAGCAAAGATTTGATTATATTCCACAGAATCATGGTCATTCCTTCAGGTCTTTTCCATTCATCTTCTCTAGTTCCTAATGGTTCCAAACTAGAAGGAATCCTAGATGAACTTTTAACTAAATCATTTACTTTACATTGTCTAGAAAATGTTCTAGCACTGAATTTGCAGCTTAAATCATGTAAAACTCAAGAATGTTGAACACAAACAAAATTACGCAGACGAAGACCAATGGATATTCTTAAACAGTTATCATCGTAAGATGATACTGGCAATGCATTAACTCAAACACCGGATTCTTTGGATAATAAATGAATAACTATTTAAATAATATTGTACGTTGAGAAATATTCCCGTTATTATTGCATTTGAGTAATGGCGATTAGTTGAAAATTTGAAATAGATGGATTAAACAGTTACTATTGTCTCCAGCATATACAATTCATGCAAAATATATTTGGTATTACTTTAATTAGTCTAAAACTGTTAACACAAAGCTATTTAGGTGAAATCGTATTAGTTACCACCATATAAAATGTATTATCAAATTTTATCCTAAAATAAACATTCGAAAAGTAATTTATGATCACAATAAACGTAACAGCAAATGGGAACACATTTACGTTAAGTCAAGCTGTGCAAAATATATAATCCTGGAAATAAAAGGTAGCCAGACATTTAAGAAAACCTTTTTGCTACTATTTATATTGATTTGGCGCAGATAAATAATACTAAACCAGTATAATTCATCGTAAATGCTTACAATTAATTACTTTACCCAAAAGATCCAGATTGGATTGAAAGAAAGAGATTTATAGTGAAAATAAATATACTTTTTCTCATTTATAACTGACAAGAATATTTCTTTTGAATCAATAATAGCCCTATAAATATATTTTTTTATATTTTTATCATATTTTCTTTCAGTCTTGTATTACCATTAATATAAATTACTTAAATAAACCATAAAGACTTTTTTATAAATGCCAAAGTTTTATAAACGTTAAATTCTTTTTTAATTATTAAAAAATGTAATCAAATTTAATCATAAAAAAGTTATTTGTTGGATTTGTGTTTCAAGTTATTTTAAAAACTTTGAGGTTTAATCCAATTTAAATTTTAATTAAAAATTCTATTATTTTATATTTGTATATCGTTTGGTATACGAAAGTTACTTACTCTACATTAATTGGCTTTGGATATTTCATTATTAAATGTCATAAAATTTCTTTATACAGGGTGTAGTAGAAAAGGCCGAAAAGATCTTCAGTACGTTGTAGGGGACCCTCTAGAAATCCTTAGAAAAATAGTAATAAAAATTTAAGAAATATTTTTGGTGTAAATGTAGATGAAAAATTTCGGGTTTTAATTTGTGAAAAAATGAAATAATTCATTTGTATTTAAACACTGTTGACAAATTAAATTTTGAGATTTTTTAAAGGTAATTTTTAACTTTTTAAATGAAAATATAAAGTTATTTGAATAAAATTTATTACAAAGCGCTGAATGAGACGACGCTCTTTATGCGAAATATTACGATTTTCAAAAATTTTAAATTGAATATTCAAATGCACGTTACCGAACTTTTTGTCCACTCTGTATATTAAATTTTACTGTATATGGTGGTGCTAAAGTTTTGGAAACGGGTTAGTAGTTTTTGTGTATAACATTTTAGAAAATTTCTTGGACAGGTCGTTTTTATTTTTCTTATGTCATCTTTTGGTGTCATACATATCTGTATTAATTTTTCGAAAAAAATCACTTTCAATTTGAAAAATTTAAATTTGATTTTTTTAAATGATAACCTTTTAATATCTTTAATATTTTGTAAAATTGACAAAATACAATGATTTATCAAAAATATTCAAAAACTTTAAATTTCAAAAATAAATTTAATAAACAAAAATTTATTTTTTTGGCAAATTTAAAATACAAACTGATTGGTTTGGATCAATTTGAATATTTTTATTAAATTACCTTAGAAATATTTTTAGAAAAATTTTCAAAATGTGTACTTATTTTCTTATAACAGCGTTTGATTTGTTAAAAGTCCTATTGACACGATAAAAAATTTGAGAATTATAAATTTAAAAAATTGATGATGATATCACTATGCCCGTTTATGAAGCCATCAATTAAGTTTTGATATTAAAAGTTGTCATTACAGTAAAAATCGACCTGTCCGAGCAATTTTCTAAAAAATATTAAACACGAAAATATTAATAATTTGAAGAAATAAAAATAAATTCCTATTATACAAATATTTTTGTAGCGAAATATTAATTGTTTTGTGAAATAAAGTTGGATAATAGGAATTTATTTTTATTTCTTCAAATTATTGAATTTATTCAAATCATCCCATTATTTTTATTTACGAAAATATTACCTCGTTTCCAAACTTTAGCACCACCGTATATTTTAAATACCTCATGAAATTTTTCTGCGATAACTTTTGAAAAGCAGTGACTTTTCCTGTTTTAAACATAGTATAATTATGGTTAATCTATAAGCCCTTTCAGTAAAGGTTTCGAATTTTATATGTCGTGATTAACAGAACATTGATATCACAAAATTGTTGCCCCAATGACAACTAAGTAATCCACCATCAATCATCCATCATCCACCATCCACACACTGCAATTTCAATAAATTCGGCTTACAGCAATAAAATTTTTATTTTATGCACAAATATATTTTATATTTATATATTTTTCTTCATAGTAAAAATGTTTAAATGCAATAAAACATAAAATCAATATAAAAGTCTTGAGGAATTCTTAAATGTTTGTGGTTATCTCACCTCAATATTATGATGCTAAAGTGAGCATTCTATTCACATAAATGACTTGGAATTTTTCTTCATAATTTACGTACCTGTCATGCTAACTCTCATGAGGATCATACAAAAATAATCTTTCTCCGCAAACAAGCAGTAGAGCCTGAAATCAAATTATTCATAAAAACTAAACAATAAAATGAGAATAGCTTAAATTTCAGTTATAAAAACTTTAGAAGTTACATTTTATGATTAATAATGTTCAAAAGAAGTTCCTTAAATTTATTGTAAAGAACTTTCAGTGGTAGATTGGTATATTATTCAAATTCAAATGTGATGGATAAGAATAATTTCATCGTAAAAAGTTATATCCTTATTTTTCATTGATCATAAGATATAACTTTTTTATCTAATCAATGATGAGTACATTAAAATAAAATGAAATTTGAGGATTTCTAAAAATAAATTCCAATTTTCTTGAATTTAAAATTATTTTTGGGGCTTAAACTTGTTTTAATTTTTTTTTAATAACCTATCCAAAACGATTTATCTAAAGCATGCCAAAAATGAAGGCATTAATTTATTTTTAGAATTTAAAATTTAAAAATTGTTGAATAAAACACCTTATAATTTCTGGGTACCCAATTAATTCACTTTTTAATGATGAATAATTTTGAAGGTTTTTTCTTGTTTTAATGTCGTTGATCCATACTTCTAAAAGAAAATATTTATATTATGTAAATTGTATGAATTCATTCTAGAAAATGAACATCCTTGATGATGTTAGTAGGCTCAACTTATTTTTATATGAATAAATTTCCGTGATATTTCCACCGCCTGAAACCAGCCGCAAGGCTGAAAAGTATTGCAGAAAATAAAACGGAAATATTAGAATAAGTAGCATTCCATGAAAGTTTATTTTTGTTTTTATTTACACCGAATGCATTTTTTATTTCCTTTATAAATTTATTAAAAGCGGATTGTGCATACCACGAAGCCAGAAAAATAAATAGTTTTTCAATTTTGTCGTATCTCTTCTGCTCTTAAATTAAATAAAAAGCTAATCTCGTTTGTCAAACGGTGATTTATTTGTGGAATTCATTAATACATATAGTTTTGTACTCGTTTCGGACATTTATATTTACATTTATTCCAATCGATACAAAAAACCAATTTATTCCAACAAGTTTAATTAGTTTTTAAAATAGTAGAGAACTGATAATAAATGAAATTTACCTAGTTGGTTTACAATATAATTGTTTACAAAGATACGAGTTTATTTTGATTTTACTTTACACGGGATGTACTAAAATTGTTAGGGACCCTCATTAATATTGTGGAATCAAATTTCAAGAGAATTGAACCACTTGACACGATGTCGTATACGACTTTCATCATTCTTTCCTTGTGATTCAAATGTACAAGTAAAAGTCTGTCCTTGTCATGTACACAATATCGTGTCGCGTGATTCGAGAATAACCCCCCTGACAACGATTATAATTTAATTAAAGACGATTTTGCCTATTTTAGCAAACTAATCGATCTTAAACTAAATAAGTTTGTAGAAGTTTGTTAGTATATCGTGTATTACTTATTTGTTTAATTAAGTATAAAATGGTGAGATTATATTATTATAACCATTTTTAATATTCGTTTTATTAGCCTCATATATGTTTTATGCATAACCTAATGTTCCAAATATTACAAACCGTATTTCTGAGGATGAATTTAAATCGTTTGTGTAAGCTGCTTTTCTCGCACGGCTCAGATTAGCTCCATATAGAGTAACTCTGATTATCAACCCATGCCAATTATAGACCAAGTTTAATTTAGGTTTACTTACTAATATAATATAACCTAAGCACTTTCGTATTAAATATTATTTAATTTAAAACAGTAGTTAAAGATATTACAATATACAGGGTGCTAATAAATGGAGCAGATTCTCAATGGTACGTTTAAGGTTTAGGATCCACCTAATAGATTCGAAAATATCCATCTGGTCAATTGTTTAAGATATAGAGGTGGAAACTTTCCAAATAGAATCTCTGATTCCTCTCAAGGAACTCTTAAGTTTTCTTTAAACTGGCTAAATGACGGAACGATATCCTGGTAGGAGACATCCAGATGTAAATGTTATAAGAACAGTTGAGAGAGATGGGATCATTTTTGCCTATTCATTTCATTACACCAAGGTACAACCGTTGCTTCCACAAGATAAAATAGAGTAATTTATTGTAACTGTTTACTGCAACAAATTGGTGGTGATTCTCATTTTACATCAAGACAGATAAAGCAAATTTCAGCAGAGATGGTATATTTAACAAGAAAATAATCATTATTGGTGAATTGAAAACCCTCTTGTTTACACGAAGTTCGAAATCAACACCTTTATATGGGGACACGACCGAATTGTCCCCCAAACACTAAAATTTGCCTGCTTGCCAAAAATGTTAGAACCGAATTGTCTCCCGCAAAGGCCAGGTACATAACCTACGGGATATTGTAAATAAATCACAAACTTAACTATTAACTAAATATTATTATACAGGGTGGTGATAAAGTTTGGAACCAAGGTCATAACTTCCGTAAAATTTTTTTTTATAAAAATCGCTCGGACTGGTCAATTTTTGTTTTAAAAATGCCATCTTTTGGAATGAAAAATATATTCATGACGTCACTGATAACTTCACTATGACGTCATCATCAAATTTTTTAAATGGAAACCCCTACTTTTTTTACACATTTTTCATAGACCTTTTTATCATATTAATGATCACATAAAAATATTTTAAAAAATTTCAACCATTTTTGAAAACAAAATAAATTTACTCAAAAAAAAACATTATTAATTCTCAATGAAAATATTACAAAAAAAAGTAAATTTTTAATTTACAAGTAACAAATTTTAACGAAAATGTTCAAATTGTTCCCCATTGACCATTTGGCATTGTCCCATTCGAGTGTAGACACTCTGAATACTATTGTTAATAGCTTCTTTGTCAATTTGTTGCAATTCCGTCCTAATTCTAAGCTCCAATTCTTGTAAATTATTAGGTCTATTGAAATAAACTTTTGATTTTAAATGTCCCCACAAAAAAAATCTAAGGGCGTTAGGTCGGGAGATCGCGGAGGCCACTCAATTGGTCCCCTCCGACCTATCCATTTGTTGGGAAACGTGGTGTTAAGGAATTCTCGCACCGCCCTGCCAAAGTGTGGAGGAGCCCCATCTTGTTGAAACCAAATGTTTTGGTTAAGAATGATTTTCATAATTGGGGAAAATACGAAGTAAAACTGGTAGCAAATCAGTCCGAAAAAATTCAAGTATCTTTCGGCAGTAAGGTTTTCATTAAAAAAGTAAGGTCCTATAAAACATCTGCCAATCATTCCCACCCATACATTTAACTTTCCCTGTCTTTGACTATGGGATTTTACGGCCCAATGAGGATTTTCCTGTGACCAATACCTACAATTATGTCGATTCACTGATCCATTCAATTGAAAGGGAGCTTCATCGGAGAAAATTATACTACTTAAAAAATTTGGATTTTGATCACATCGAGCCATCATTTCTTCACAAAATTGCAGTCGGCGATCGGGATCATCTTCATTTAACTCTTGTATGAGTTTTATTTTGTATGGGTGATACTTTTCCTTTTTTAATAATTTTGCGACATAGGAATGATCCACATTATTATTTCTTGAAATATCTCTTGTTGAAATATTGGGATTTTCTTCAAACGCAAGTAATAAATTTAATTTGGTTTCTTCATTCACTTGAGGCCGTCCTTGTCGAGGCAAATCTCCTACAGATCCTGTTTCTGCAAATTTGGTAACTAACTTACTGTAGATCTAGAGATTTGCGGTCTATTTGGATATTGCTCATTAAACAAAGCACAAACTTCCCCATGGGTTCTTTTTCTATCGCCGTATCCTACCATAATTAAAATTTCGATTCTTTCGCGTTCGCTTAAACGAGGCATTTTTAATTTCGCAAAACTTAATAATTGTTGATTATTATTAAACAAAGGAAGTAAGCATTGGTAAATGGATTTTAAATTTTATTTTCCATACAAAATAACGTCAACTAAAGCACTTTTATAAATGCAATTTTTATTTCAATAAATTTTGAATATCAAAAGCTTTTTCAAATTTATAATAAATTACAATTTTATTTAAAGTTTATTATTACTCAAACATTTTATTTTAATTACCTTTTTCATTAAAAGTTATTTAAAATTAGTTTTAAGAAAATTCCAATTGTGTAAAGAAGAACAATTCGAATATTTTCAATAATAATTTGTTATTTTTAAACTAAAAATTAGTATAATTTATTTTTCTTGCCATATTTTCATTGAGAATTAATAATTTTTTTTTGAGTAAATTTATTTTTTTTTTTTCAAAAATGGTTAAAATTTTTTTAAATATTTTTATGTGATCATTAATATGATAAAAAGGTCTATGAAAAATGTGTAAAAAAAGAAGAAGTTTCCATTTAAAAAAATTGATGATGATGTCATAGTGAAGTTATCAGTGACGTCATGAATATTTTTTTTATTCCAAAAGATGGCATTTTTAAAACAAAAATTGACCTGTCCGAGCGATTTTTACAAAAAAAATTTTTACGGAAGTTATGACCTTGGTTCCAAACTTTATCACCACCCTGTATATTCCGGTAGTAGAGTGGCGGACTTTTTCTTACCCCTTTGCGGTCAAAATTTTATTTCTGGCGGACCTGATTATTGGCGGAATTTGGAATCGCCTGAAATTACTGGAGACAATTCGATCCATGGCGGGAGACAATCTACCTGAAATTACGGGTGACAGTGCGGCTCGTACCTATATGGCTGGAATACCAGTTATTTGGCTGCTGGGTCCTATAATTACTTTAGAGAGGCTTACAGCCTTACAGGAGATAACTTTTTAGAATTTCTGCAAACAAATTTTGAAGACATTATGGATAATACATATTTAGCTCAAATAAATAATGTGTAGTTTCAATTGGTTGGACGAAAATTATCCCATTATGTGGATTGGTTGCGGAGATCCGATTCCACGGCCTGCTATATCACAAGATTTAACCAAACTTGTATTTTTTCTGTGGGGTCATATCTAATCGACAAGTTTTGATCACTCGTATGGAAGAAACAGGTAGATAAATCAATCCGATTATGTTGGGAAATGTTCAAAACAATATTAGTAGGCGTATGCGAGCTCAAGCATGTTTAGATGTGGACGGAAACCGTTTTGAAATCTACCTTGATTAAAATTTATATTATTTATCTGGTTTTCTTTGTTTTTATTATGGTTACTACAATTCTAATATTTGCCAAAAATTATTATTTATATTATAATTATGATACGTTTTACTATTTTATAATAACCTGGAAACAAATTAAAATTAAATAGTGTTGTTATTTGTGGACAAATATTTTCTTTATCTATTTTTTCATAATTCTTATGAATGCACCATTGAGAGTATGCCCCATTTTCCTTCCAGCCCTTTGCAAAATAAATCATAAAAATCCTGGTTTATAGAAGTTCAGTTTTCATTGCGATAATGTACAATATTTATTTTATTTATTAAGAAAAAATATAGTTTTATATAAAAATTATAAAGTTTATTGTCGCATAAAAGTTAGTATATTTTAAGTAACAGTATGGAAAAAATATACATTTTCTTGGATATAACTTGAGTCAAGTTGTTTTACTCTCAAGAAACTTCAATATTATATTTTACGTCATGCCAAACTATGCTCGAGATTTTGTTCATTTCTCAACTAAAAGAGTATTTACTTGTTTGAAAATAAGAGGTGAACTTGTATTAGAATATCAAACTTTCTGCAAGTGTCGACTTTTTAAGAATTTATGAGAAATTTTAGATAATTAAAAGTTTATATGCTTGCTAGCTCTATTTGAAAATATATCAAAGTTGCTTAATGTTAAATAAAAATTTTAGAATTAAATTACTAATCAACATAACGAATATATCAACCATATTTTGTATCAATTTTTCATAAAATCTAAAAATATGTCATGAGTTGGCCTACATTACAAATTAAATGTAATTTTATTTTGTAATCAATAATAAAAGTAATTTATTGTTTTACCAAAATTTAGTTTTAAAGCTATCGTAAAATAATTTTAAATTGGAAGTGCATTTTTTGAAATAAAACTATCAACGAATTCTTATATTAACGTAACTACTCAAAAAAGTCCTTAAAAAACTGCAATTAAAATAATTTATTAAAAATAAATTTAAAAGCTTTTAGAAATCTTTATAAAATTGCAATCAAAATAATTCTGTTACATTTATATTTAAAAGTAGGTATTATTAAAAATGAAATCAAAATTTCTTGGTATTATTTAATATTTTCATTCTATAATCTTGGAAATAAATATCCTCTTGGAATAAACGTTATATTTTATTTTAAATGTCTAAAACCTCTTATAAAATGATGAATGCACGAGTTATATTACTGTAGACCGGAAAAATATATACTTCCTTTAGCCATTTTCTTATTTTTAATGTATGTATTTTCCTATTATAAAAGACTGGAAGTGGAATAAGTAGAATAGTTGAAAACAATCATTTGTTTTAATTTATTGGTCTTTTAACTATTAAGTGATTATTCAACTGAAATCGATTGAGTAATACAGCCATTACTCAACATCAGTGGCAAATTAGTTATTTTGCCTGTCAAAATTTCGTAATCGAGGTCCTTTCGGTAAAAATGTAAATTTTTAATATGCTCGGTTTTTATAAATATACTCAAAATTAAAATAAAAATAATGAAAGGACTGCAATTAACGTTATTAAGAATTTAATGCCTTTAAACCTCCCTTAAAGTGCTTTCATTTTCCATTCTCGCGTTCTATTCGGATTACTTCCATTCATAGAGCTGCTAATTCGATGAAACCAGAAAAATTCTTTGGTTTTATTTGCATTTAAAAAGCTAGCATAATGAGTATGTATATAATTGTAATGTATAATTGTATTAAAGCTAACACATTTAAATACCATACTTTTTCTAGTTTAAAAATAACAGGTAGACAGACATAAAAGCGATAAGTGTGTCTCTTTCTTTAGGTCATTAATTTCTGTCATTATTTGGGACTGTTAATTAAGGTTTAAAAATTCTTGGGATATTCTCTTCTACCGTGTTATAATATGTTTGTTCCGACAGCCTCAAAAACAGTACGTTGACGATCAAGATCATGCGCAATAGATAAAACACGTTCCATCAGAAACATGGTGGTAGGACAGTCCAAGTTTGTGTTCCAACTAAACTTATAACTTCGGCAGTTGTGATCGTTGGACACTTGTGTATAAAACGGTTCCACCAACTGTAAAAAGCTGGCGAACCAAGTAAATTGTTTCGTCAGAAAAATCGTTGTTGGAACAAGGAAGATATTTAACTTCAAAGTTCAATTATATTTATCAAATCGTAGGAGCATATAAAACAATTAGCAAATTTTATAACACGTGAGGTTTAAAATGTTGAGGAAAAGATCCACAGACAATTAGCACAAACAATTTTGATACTTTTGTAAGTAAAACCAAATACTCATAAGGCAGCAGTAGAACAGAAAAAAAAGAAGAACTTGGTAGCCATGACACTTCTCGGTACCAAAAAAATAAATTTTGTGGCTATCCTCTTCAAGAATAAATATAAGATTTGCGGTTTGAAAAGTAAGTGAAGGAAAAGAACTACGGTTCAAAATTTTTCCTGTTTTATTAAGAACATAAAGAAGTTTCAAAAAAAAATATTAAATAGACAACCTTCATAATTTATCCTGGGGAAAATCTGCAAAAACTGAAAAAAAAAAATTTCAGTTTAAGACTTTTTCTTCAATATTTTAATAACTATTTCCGTTATTACCTATTGAAAGCTTCCTATTGATATTTTTTAAATCTCTACGCATATTGGTAATGTTTTAGCGATTTTTTGATTTTCAACAAAAATAGTTGACCCAAAATTCAAACGCTGTATTTCCAAAACTAAAATGGTCTATTAAAAGACCATGTCGGATTCTGGGCCCAAAATCAATTTTCATTCACAGTATCCTTTGTTTACATGATTTCTAACTATTGTAAGTATCTATAAATAAATAAATTATCCTAATCCATTTTTTACATATCCTGCATTACTAGCAAATCGAGAATGGAATTTATTGTTAATCTACTGTCATAAATTATTTGCTCGGTTACCATTTAGAGATGCAGGTTTAGGCCTAAAACTCCATGATCCATGACCCCTATCCTCATTTTCAGGGATAAAACATCCTAGAGGAAATAGACGTTGTCAAGCAAAGTACTCGTTACTTATTGGCTCTTTGTGAAATTTCCACAGAAACTTGCTATTTTTTCCTATAGGGATATTTAATCCTCCAATATGAGACTTTCTAGTTATATTCTAGAAAATTTAATTTCAGAAAGAATCATTGTTTTCCTCCAAAGCAAAGGAACATGTCGACTTTATATGGGAATTTGGGCCCAACCTGCAAGCCTAAATGGCACCGCGCAAATAATTTTTATTTAAATTATAATAAAAATATCCTCTAGGTAAAGTAATTTCAATTTAGTTCGTATATTAACAACAAATTCCATTCTCGACATGTCAGTAGTTAGGAAATTTAACATTTTGTCTTTGACTATGCAACCAACATCTCAGACATGTGACGTTTTCGCATATTTTTGGAAGATTACAAACATTAATATCTCAAAAAGTGTTTTTTTTAAGCTATTTGTGAAATTCATTTATCTACAAGTGTACAAACGGAGAATGTCCCACATTCTGAATGTGGTGAGTGATAATTTATTTTGGGCCCAAAATCCGACAAGGGCCATTTTGATGATTTTAAAGTATAATTGATGATTCTTAAATAATCTTGCCTTTTTGAACATTATTGGCTGTTTTTAAAATAAGTGGACTCATTTAAAATTTCTGACAAGAAAATTAATCTATCTGATTGGCTTACAGATAATGTCAAAATCCAAAGGATACTTAATTTAAATTTAAAAAATTGAAATAAAATGAAATTTATACAGGGTGTCCCAAAAAATCATTATTATTTTGAAATTTTAAAATTGTTGTAACTTCGTAAGGAGTCAAAAAAAATATTAGTTCATATGAAATTTTTTGTTCAGAATGAAATTTACTATATAAAAAAAATTGCTGGAAAAAAAGGGAAACACCCTGTAGAGCAATTTTTTAGGCAGTTTTATAAAAGTTGGAGTATTGATGATTTTTCTTTAATTTTGAATTTATTTTCCAAACATTATTTATTTACCTTGTACTTTGCAAATACCATTTAAAAGTTATTTCTTTTCCTATTTTCCATTTCCAAAAAGTCAAACCAAGTTAAAATTCTATTCAAACTTTGGAAAGGTTTAAGCTTTATGTTCATTACACGTCTTATCAGTTAAAATCTATTGAATACTTTCACCATAGTGAAAACGTTTGAAAAGTTTTAAAATGATTTCATGTTCGTAACTTATAAAGGTTATCCCTGCGGGTGCAACCAAATCAGACAAATTAAATTCATAAATAGGTCAAAGTCAACATTTTACTCCCAAAAACTTATGCGTAACGCAAGTTCTAAATTAATTAAATGAACGAAAGTGGAACTATTTATAAACTTTTCAAATAATATATTGTGATTGGCACATTTACAATGAAATTCATTCAACCCTACAAAATCTTGATAAACTTATTCCAATAAACTTTTCAGCTATTTAGTGTAGCAGACGAATCGACGCAAACTTTACAGAACTTTTTAGATGAAATGTTTGGATGAAATAACCCCACTTATCTTAGAGATTAATCGTTTACAATACAATAGTAGTTTTCGCGAATGACAAATTACATTCCATAAGTTTAACATTACAGTAAAAATTTAAATAATGATCAAGTAGTTTTGAACCAAAAGCGGGATTTATTATGATTGATTAGTAGTTAAATATGTATTACCAAACAAACGAAACTTGGTTTTTTGTTTTAGAAATATGCAGTCATGTAAATTTTTAGGATGCATCTATGGATAATACCATGGAGTATGGATACTATAAGAGAAAAAGTTTGCGTATTCATATTAACCACCTGGTGGCAGTAGGTTTTACTTATTGGTTGACAGAGTTCGGCAGTTGAAACCAATATTTCGTACCTCTTAAAATGCAGCAAACAAACTTCTTGTTTATGTTTCATGCTTCATGCATGATATTAGTGTAACTAGCTACATTAAAGCGCCACCTTTCGGCTAGCCCCAGAACACTATAAAAATCCTGGTGGCGGACTCCATTTTGGCGATACGCAAGCTGGCTTATTATAATGATAATACCTGCGTGTTAATAATATAGGAATTAATTTAGCAAATTAACCAAAACATGTGCAGTGTATATTTTTTGGAATTTAAAATAAGTTGTTGTAAATTCTAGACAAAGTAATTTACTAAGCACAATTAAATGAATTATGAACGTCAACTGTTCCTTTGCTGTAAGCTCTTAATTTGATTTGTTTTGTCCATAACTAAAATACAATCAAACTTAATCAGGTTGCTGTAGTTCCACGAAATTCTATTTGAGTTGCAAATGTAATTTTGTGTAATGTTAATATTTTATGATAATTTATTAAAAACTGTTATGATGCAGTTGAATAAACAAAATTATTTGTGTCTTGAGTGTAGCAAGTAGTTTAAAATAATATTATTGTTCCTTGAAATTGAATATAGAGTTTCAAAGCAAGCAATTAACTCCTATCGTCACTTGATGCATAGTATACTCACAGGAGTAAGATGCTAATAAATTTAAGACATTTAGGTGTGTATACACGTTTAAATGAAGACATAACTAAATCATATGCATTATTTTGGCGTGAGGTAATATACACCTCTAAGCTTGAAGGTAAAACAGATAATTAGAGCAAAACAAAGTGAATAATGTGACTAGTGAGTGGAATAGGTTAGTTGAAATTCTGCAATGCGTTGGGGTAATTGATGAACAACCACCTGTATACGCCTGGTCCTTGAGGAAGAAACAAAGAGTGCAGTTATCTAGGTGGTCGGTCATCATCAAAGGCCGACGCTGGATGAGCGACACGTTACCTAGACAACGACGCCTGCGCCCCCAAATGTAGTATTAAACTTCTCCTTTTTGCACCAATTTGGGGAAGGTAAAGACCTCTCCCTCTGACGGAGCAGTCAGCTGGGCGGTGGCTGCCCCCGTGTGCTGCAATAACTCGTGTATCCGCATCTCGTGATGCCAAGTGTGAGCTCGTGTTGACAATGTTTTTGCGATAATTATCTTTGCGAGTCAGGTTGATATGCAAGAAGTCTTGCGAATTAGCAGAAATGTTACGCGCCATTTTGCTGATAATGCTTGCATCGAGCGTCACCGCATTCCGTTCTCTTCCAAATTTAAAATCCGGTGATCATCAGCCGGAATTGAACGTCGGCCTAATTCTACCACATACAAATTTCGGAAAACGGGAGTACACCAAAGCCATCAACAGTGCATTTAAGGACCTCCACCGTTCCAGAGGACCGCGATTGGGGTGGCTCAAAAAATTTAACTTCACTCCTTCCAATGTGCACCATGTCTTGATGACTTTGACGCCTAGTCCCACAGGTTACTATTACTTTACTATCTCAATTCTCATCCCTAAACCTTCAAAACTCACCTATATACATTTCTGTCTTTCTTATTTACAACCTTTTTTTATAAACTCCATAGTTGCTGAATATAAACTATTTCTGTATTTATGAAGGAATTTAATTTTCAAGAACGCTTATATTGATTACATATTTTTCATTTTTCCAATTATAATTCTCAAGGATCTCTTCGGAATTTAAATCAATCCTTATTAAATCTCAAATTTAAGTCCACGATGAATTCAGTTTGTTTATATATTACTCGAATTATGTAACAAAATATTCCAATTATTTGGTTGCAATTTCACATGTATTGTATTACAATATGTTATGCATGTAATTTAATTATTCCTTTTGCGGTTGCTGTAAGGACTTTTGCTTTTGTTACAAAATATTATAGCGTTTCAATACAAATTATTTAATTTTTTAGTGGATGTTTTTTACAATTTAATGTTGAAAACTTACTGATTGTAGGTATTGATTATCTGAAAATATTCATCATAATATCATATTAAAATAAAATTGCTACACAGTATCTAAATTTTATCAAATTATTCCATTTATTTATTAGATCCAATTATTATCAATAAAACTCACACAAAAACGAACGACCCAATTTTTATTAAATGGTAGTAAAATATAACTGGGAGTTCAGATAAATATTTGCACCATGTTTAATAAACATTGATAAATGTGGAAATGTCAGACTAATAAACTATTATTAGATATTATTAGTATAAGCGAAAATTTCATCAGGATATTGATGCAGTTCAATAATTAGCGAATTAATCATATTAGTATACATGTGAAATTACTAAAAATAACTTTTCCTGTAATATTCTTCTAAACAGGGTGTCCCTGAATAATTGTAGAACATTTTCAGGGGCGATAAAACTGAAGGTGAAATTTAAAATCAGAAACTAAGAAACTACAGGACTCATATCTTCATTTTTTGAGATAAATATCCTTTAATATAACAGTACCAATGTTTTTATGAAAGTTTATCAAACCACTGAATTTCGAGAATTTTGCAAAAGCATATGTATATTTTTTGTATAGGATATTTATTCACGAAATGAGAATCAGGTCCCAAGGATTTACAAAGTCAATATCAAAAACAGTAATACGATTTAATTCGTAGCAATTTTAATATATTTTTTTTAAATTTTGTCTGATTTAGTTATACATTTTTGTTAATTAATGGAAAGCGTCATATACAGGGTGTTCCAGCGCTGTAAAGAAGTAACATTTGTTTTCTTAAAGACCCCATACACTATCAAACAATTTGCACAACGGGGGGGGGGGGGGGGGTGGTGTTGTGCAAACATATTGACAGTGTATGGCGATGTTTGAATTGTTGCACAAACTGTGGTGTAAATTCAAACATGTTTCAAATAATTTGCGCAAGATGTTTGTGCAAACTGTTTGATAGTGTATGGGGCTTTTAGTCTATGCCTGCTTTGAAAATTTAACAACTGATGTTATCAAGGAAATCCTTTGATAATAGCTAAACCAAAATAAATAATTTTTGTAAAGAAAAAAATGGCAAATATGGTGTATGCGCCTGGTGAACCTGAAAGAAATCCTCTTCTGGTTATCAGAATTGATAAGGCATACTATCCAAATGATAGACAACCAAGAATTGACGCAATGAGGAAATTAATGGAGCATTTTGAAAATTCCGGCAATGTTTTGTACAATAAAAAACTATTGAATATTGAAAGAATTAACTCCAGTTCTTGTCTGAATGTTTACAGAAAATACGTCGATTAGTACAAGAGAATTATCTGCCCAGACTGATGTTTCAAAATTTCCATTCAACAGCAAACATCGGTTTCATCCATATTATGTTGAATTGCACCATACCCTGTATGGTAATAACTTCGAGAAGAGAGTGGACTTTTCTGTTTTGATACAAAATGTGATGACCGCAGATGTAATTTTAATAAACAAAAATTTGTTCCTTCAAAAACAGTGGACCTGTCAAGAGCCACAATATACACCCAGATGCAGCAGAAAACCCGCATTGAATGCGCAACATTGATCATCAAAATAAATGGTCCTTAAATGTTTAGAGAGGGCCATGTTATTGGCTCTCACTTTTTTGATGGAACTCAAACTGGGGAGATGTACCTCAAGTTTTTAAGAGATTCACTATCATTATTGTTGGAAAATGTTGACTTAATGATAAGAAGAGACATGTGGCTTCAGCAAAATGAAGCCCTTGTGCACTTTCGGATTGTTAGATAATATTTAAATAATTGGCTACCTCGATTCTGGATAGGCAGAATTGTGCTTGAAAATTTGCAGAGCAGATCTCCTGACTTAATCCCGATAGATTTTTTTCTTTGGGGCCATGTAAAATGTTAGTGTATCAACCCACAACTTCTGATGACATGGAAGACCGAATAAGACGAGCATTTTTAATCCATCACATCGGATATTCTCAATATAATGTTAGATGTTCATTTGCACTTAATGGTTTTGGTGAGAAAAATTTGCAAATTATAAATAAACCCAATACTTTTGATCATTGAATCCAAACGTCAGTTTTGCAGCTTATCTTTTGTATTCTCTATTTTTCACTCTTTCTTTATTTGGACATTTCATGTTTCATGAAGCACTCAGAGGCACCCTAATATATCTTATCACAAATTTCGAAAACCGCATGTCAAAATCTTTTTCCATTTTAGAGTAATGTTATTTCCTTGCAACTCTGGGACACCCTTTAGAATAATTATTAAAAACTCATATTAACGATTCCCAAGTTTGATCCGCTCAGTGGCAGATTACCTGTTGAATTCGATCAAATACTTTTTTATAAATTGATTCCATGCAAATTAATAGGTTGGTTCCGAACAAATCAGAGAGAAAATGTCAGAGAATCCTGGAAATTATGAAACAAATAATGGAAAATACGATATAATCACGTAGGATTTAGATATTAATTATTTTTAGAATCCATTGTTTCAATTAATAATAAAATTTAAAATAAATCGTATCGTGTTTGGAATCTAACACATTTTAAATATTTGATTCAAGATTTTTCTGGATTTATATTTTTATATAGCTTCATTTAAATTCATCGAATAAAATGAAAGCAACAGCAAATATTTCTAGGTATTTATAAACTACGTCAGCTTTTTAAAGAATAACATTTCTCAACATTTTTATTTATGTTATAATATAATAACTAACAATATTTGAGTTATTTAAAGGAATATTCCAATAATTCCACAAATAATTTAAACTCAATTTCTCTGCGCAAAAAAAAATTTGTAATTAACTACATAATTGCATTTTACCTGAACAATTTTAAATATGGTTTATAATTAATTCCAAGCAGTAACTTTGTAAACTAGATCAGATATTTGCTTTTTATAGATATCAAACTAAACAATTATAGTAGTCCTCATTCTTATTATGTACCTTTATGTTTGACGAGTAATACAAAAATATTACTAAATAGAAATGATTGGTATGTGAATATGTTTTGTGTCTGCTAAAAATGACAAGCCTACTGAAAATTCTAAGTGACAATTGAAATTGTACTCTAAAATATATTAAACATACAAAAAACTGATATTCTTGAGCTCGTTTGTCAATTTTCATTAATTTCGAAGAAAATTTTTTCAATATTTTTTGAATTATTATGTTTAAGTACCTCTCTTAAAATTTGAAATAATAATAGAAGAACCAACAGAAAGGAAAATATTGTAATTAATTTTTATAATTAAACTCTGTTCATTGAAATCAAAACCAATGTGAGGCATCACTGGTTTCACATTCGAAAAACAAAACACGTTTCATGAAAAATTATTATTAAAAGTTAGGAATCTCCCGCAATTATTAAAGGATGTGAATTTTGTTATGTGAGAAATTTCAAACTCACATCTGTAGATTTATTATTTGAAATTATTAGTGCAGAAAGAATGGAGGAGAATGAAAAGCAGCAAGGGCCCAATTTTAAATTCTTCCACCAACGAATGTAAATAACATATAAAGCTTAACGTATCGGGAATTGAGGGTGAATAATTTGGGTTTCATAAAAAATGTGTCATTTTGAAATGAAATCAATAAACTTATAAGTCGAATCTCAAGAATCTTCAAAGCTTATAAGTCTTGCTTTTTTATCTACATGTCAATAAATTGGAGAAATTTGGTATTACTTTGAGGTATTTATAGAAAATTTTAGTAGTAAAAAATACAATTTTCCTTATTAGAAACGAGTTGTATATACTTTTCTTAAAATTTTTAATTGAAAAGGTTTATTACAATGACTTACATTTGCTCCTGTAAAAGTTTGCATTTTACGTGACCCAAATATTGCCTTTTTTATTTAATTAGTGAAACCATAAACATTGCAAATTCTACTTCAAGTTTATGTGTGGGAAATTTTAATACAAAGGGTCTTTACAATCGCACGTGCAAACCTTGTTTATATAAAATTGTTTTAATTCCTAAATTCCTAAACTGAAAAAGGGATAAAATAAAATAAAAATTATCTGGAGATTTGTGATTGGTAACTTGAGTACAATTTATACATTGTTGGCTCACAACATGTTTATCATGATTTGCTCTTACGAAAGTTTTTGAGAATGAGATAATATTATTATGAAGATTAATAAAAGATTTCCCAGAAAAACTTTTTTATTTATGATTAAAAACACTGGAACATAAAGTGTTGTTGTTATGATTTTTTTGTATTTCACATATTTTTATTACAACGAATTAATGGAGTTACATTTATTATTGTTACTTTACCAAAAATAGCATTTGTTTCTATTTTAAATGCGCTGTCATTTTTTTTTGTAGTTTATATACTATAGTAAGGTGGTTGTAAAACAGGAGCTCTCTAGAAAACCAGGAGTGATAAGTGAAGGTAATCATCACCTCTTTTTCCAACATAAGTAAATAAAAAGAGGTATCGATCACCTACACCATTACTCCACGTCCCCATTCATTGAATTTAATAAGAAAGACGTAGGTGTTTTGGTATAAAAATGTTGGGAAAAACAGTTTACTAGCTTTTTTAATGTGGAGGTTCTAAGAAAATTGCATGAATTTAAAATTATTTATTATAATATTTATTTTTGTATGCTACCTTTCTTTCTTCATCTCTCTTTTTATATCTATTTTCATGTTAATGTATCCTGTCTGTTTTCCAAAATAATATATGTTAAATTGGTGTTGATATTCTGCTGAGTTTATGCATATTCAAGCATTGCAAATTATGAGGTGAGTAGTAGCCAAATAGAAAGAAAGACCTATTAGAGGATTAGAGGAATTAGTTAGAACCGTATATTAATGTTATGTATGACAAAATTTGAATACGTTTTAATCTTTTAGACTTTAGAAAATATTACACAGGGTGTCGCAGACCATCATAAAAAACACAAAAAAATGACTACCAAACTGAACCTAAAGGATCTTTTGATGTAATTCGTAATTTCCGAAATTAATCTAAAGCAAGTAAAACCAAAAGTACAACCACGCGCAAAGATATCGAGGTCACAAAAGAAATATTCTAACCCAATAACAAGTCTTCGCAAACACGAGATCACATGAAATTTGAAAGGACCCTGGCCACATCTCCGAATTGATTTCTTTCAAATTTCGTGTGATCTCATTTTTCAAAGGGGTCGGAATATTTCTTTTGTGTCCTCGATATCTTTGCGCGTGATTGTAATTGAAATTTTAATTTACCACCTAAGAAAGCAGTGGTATTGTTGGAAACACCTTATTAAAGTAACATTGAAATTTTAAATTTACTATGGTGGTAATTTTTTTCCAGTAATCTACAAGGTGTTTTCGAAACACCACGTATAAAGAACATAGAAAGGATTCAAATTACTAAAAATAGAAAAAAAAATTTATACTTCAAATAGGTTTCCCAATTTTTTAAGCATCGTTTGTAATAATCTACAAAAAAAATTAATAAAATTTCAATCAAAATCTTTAGTTTAGTTTCGAACTAACCTAAATTAATTAATATCAAATAAACAATAATTTATCAGATTATTGTGGGGAGTGAAATGAAAACCTCAATTTACTCCCGAGAAATTGTCAGGTGCACAATCTTTCCAGAGCATTTAATTTCAGTGATTGCTGTTTATCGACCTGTATAATACAAAAAATGAAATAAAATTCGAAGGACTTAGTGCTCCAAAGTAATTAAATTTAATTATAAACTGCAGTTGGAAATAAATTCATCAGGTATTTAAATTAACACAACTTGTACTTAAACTAACATTTTCATTAATTTAAGTATATTAACTATAATCAGTTTACGTTTTTATTAAATAAATTTCCTTAAACTTACTACTAAGAAAATATTAAAAATCATTTTTTATTGAAACGAATTTTTAAATTATAAAATAAAAAAATGGAACTTTGAATAGATTTGTTCCGACGCGACAGCCAGAAAAACCGTTTATGAGGACTTTAACGCTCATGCGCAACGAGTAACAGATAAAACGCGTTCCTTCAAAAACGTCACGGTACTTATAGTTCAGTCAAAATGTGTTTATACCAGGAAAGTTTTGATTTCCTCCTTTCAACAGGGTGTTTAAAAAGTCGCGGACAAGCTCCACGATACGTTGTTTGGAAGCAATCGTTAAACAAGTGTAAAATAATTAAAAAAATATTTGGATAGAAATTCTGAAGTTATCGGCATATTTTAAAGAAGTAAACTTGACAACATTGTTTTCAAAGTAAATATCATACAAGATATCATTACCTCTTAATATTTAATTCAAATTTTTGGTAAGGTATGATTATATCTAATAAAAGTGATAAAGTTGAAATTAACATGACATTTATGAAAAGTGCAAGAATATAGACCATTTTTATTTAAAACAAAAAAAAACATTAAAATTTTAAGTAGAAGAAATAATTGTAATATCTTTACATTGTTGCCATATGTCATTTTTGTCAATTTTATGATAAATTATAAATTTTAAAATGCAGATATCTTTACAGTCTCAACATAAATTAATAGTTTTTGTTGAGAAAAGCAATAACAAAACAATTATCTTTTTATGTTCTGCACCATAAAGAGCTAAAAGAACTAAAAATGTACAAATAAAATTTTTAACATTGAGCACTCATATCTTGAATAAGCTGCTAGAAGGATTTTTTTGAATATTTTTTCTTTGTCTAATGAGTGCTTCTTAACAGCGTGTTCGCGACTTTTTGAGCACCCTGTATATATTTTTGGGATGCTGAATCTTTCAGCAAGAAAATTTCGGGACGCTACATTGAAAAAAAAAAACGCAAAATAACGGTAGTTGAAAAACCCACATTTTTCTTATTTTAGCTATATTTTCAGTCATAACTCGGAAACGAAAAGAGATAGCAAACTGATTCTTTTGTTATCGTTTAGTGGACCTTGAAAGCTTTTAGAGGTAGTACGTAAATTGGGGGTGGAATGGAATTTGAGAAGTTTATTAGACCATAACACGTCAAAAATAGTTATTTATGCAACAAGTGCAAAAAGTGGACAATATTTGCAGGCGACGTAAAAAACACAATATTTTCTACGATTGATGATCATCAGCCATTGAAAATAATAAAATTCCATAAAAACATGAAAGGAATGACAAACATTGGCATTTCTAAATTTGTCATTTATGATAAGTTGTCATGCTTGTTTGCAATAAGTAACCCTTTTTAGCACTCGTGCAGTAAAGCATGACTTTCTGCACTGACAACTGATCATAAATTGTCTACTTTTTGCACGATCGTAGAATTTTATGTTTTCGATATTCGAAAAACTATGCGTGGCCGGTTTTGATTCGACTTGTACTTTCGATTAAGATTTTACTATTGAAAATCCGGTAAAAATGAACCGACACCCCTAAAGTTTTAATTTTATTTACCCATAACTTTCCAAACTCTTCGAGTATAAAAATAAAAAATACCCTATTTCATATAAAAATTATTCCTTTTAAGTAAAATTTAAAGTTTTTAAAAAATGGTACCGCATTTTACGCAATTTTTTTAAACATTTTACGCTAGATTTTTTTCTGAAGCCTATGTTGGCCACCATCAAAAGGTATGAATTTTTAAAGACAGCGTCGAAAAAGTATTAAAAACAAAGCGGGATTTTAAGGGCGCCAAAACATTATAAAAAATTAAGATATCAAGACGTGTATGCCAATTTCAAATAGAAAAACTGCGAATTTTTTTGCATTGGTGGATCTTTAGATGAAAGTCGAAAAATTTTGGTTCTATTGCGATCCGAATAACGCTAAAATGTCACTCTTCAGATCTTGGCGTCATGACGCAAGTGGATTGCGTCTGTATACTTAAAAATGATCCTGGCCTATCCTCAGGATGTAAGAATAAATGCGGCCAAATTTTATCGCATTGCTATAAAACCCGAGGGAGTTGCAATTTTTCAAAGTTGACACCACCGACAACCCGAAAAAAAAGCAAGAAAAATCGGCAATTTTCGGGAAATTTTTCAGATTGTTAGCGTACATGGAAAAAAATATAATTCATACGCCTTTTAGAATAAACATCCTTCTTTACAATGCACCTCGAATTTTTAAAATAGGATGAATAAAATCGCCCTTTTCGAGGCTTCGCGCCAAAAACGTCCGATTTCGAGGTAAAACGGAAGAAACAGAAGTTCAGACACTTATGGGGTGTAAACGAGTTTGCGTTAGAACTTAAATAACTTTTTTCAAGGAAAAGCTCTAATAAAACTTTAAATCCTAGAATTTTCTTTTCCATCCACCCACAAAATTTCAAGTCTCTACCCACAGAACTAACTCTCCCTTTCCTTATTATTGTTTTAGCAGACAGACAGTTAAAATTAGAAAATAAAAATCCCAAATATTGAAATCTGTTGGAAATGTTATGTACTTAAATTTTGAATAGGGATGTTACTTATGGAAAGTTGATAGTTTCCGAGTTATAACCTCTAAAAAATTAGATTTTTTACCTTTTTCCATTTTTTAAATGTTGCGTCACGAAATTTTGTTGACATACATCATTTCAGAACCCAAAAAAAGATACAGAATGGAGGCAATTAAAACTACCCAAAACATAAAATCGTTGTAACAACGCTCTCTTGTGAGATAGACTATAGATAGTAAAAAGTTAGCGCAAGCGCATACACTCGATCCAAGTTGTTTTATTACGGTTTCATGGCGGTCTGAAATCTCCTTGTTGGAACAAACCTAATTATCAGTGCTAGCAATGTAAAAAGTAAAAAACATGTAGGTATGTATAATCACTGAGATATTTAGTACTCGTTTAGATAAAGAAGCAAATATGATTAAAGTATAGAGAGATTAACGTGTTTATTACGATTTTATGCAGCAAAAAAAGCATCATGGCACTTTCTAGCTTATAAAAACACACATAAAATGTTCGGCAATAAAAATTTTGCCAACGCGCATGGTAATAAAATAAAAACTAAAAAACTAAACATAAATCTAAGCAATTTATTTTGTTTAATTTATTAAACTAAGATGCTAAACTTTCCCAATTTATAACTAAAACCAATTGTGCTTAAGAATTTTCCAGTCGTCACCCTTTAATTGAAATTATCCTATTATACCGGCTCTACTTTGTTTGGGAATTAAGAACGATTAATTAATTTTCACATAAAGGTTCTACTACTTTTACTTATTTAAGCTCACCAATCTATTCCCGACTAGATTTTAAACCTTATTAATGAATCGTAATAATCCAATTTATATGTATTAAAAATTAAAGCAGAAATGATTTGTGGAGACTGAAAATGGACCTTTCAATTCCTTTGAAATTTTTTCTTTCTTTCTGTTTGACCGCTGTTCGATTTTCGTGTATTTAGAGACAAAAGGCGATTTCTTTACGGTATCAACACTGCCTCTTTCGTAAAAATGGAATAAATGAATTGAGATGAGAAGATAGTAGGATTTCTGATGGAATTCCAAATTGAGGTATTGATTTGTAATTAAATAGTATTTGCATTGCATACGTGCATCTGATGCCTTGCAGCAAGGTACATACATGTTACTTGTCTTGTTTAAACTGAACTGACAAATTTATAATTAAAATCAATTAATTGAAAACAGTTTAATTGTTTATTTGAATTTTAGTCTATTATTTCTACAAAAATTAAATCAAATTATAAAATAATTTAAATCATTAAAAATCAATAAGAGTAATTTTTTAAGAAAATGTACATAATAAAATCATTTTTAAAAGAATAATTTTTTAGAGTAGTAATATGAGGTAATTTTCTATAAAATGTTAAGAGAAAATGTGGGGAATAAAACGTGAAAGTGTAGCTAAAACAAATAATAGAGGTTGTTCTTAAACCGCATATGGCAAACTTATTCGCTGATCTTCTCAACTTCTAACCACTGTTTTATCTGAGGTTAGATTGTAAAACGATTTTTAACTCATCCATTGATATATAAATTACTTTATAAAGAAATTTAATTCAATACAAGTTTTTATTGTGGATGTAATAAAATTGAGCTGTTTTTAAATGTATTTTAAAAGTAATTGATTACTTTTTAGGTAATAAATATCTCTTTTTCAGGTCATTAAAATCTCCCAGTTTTCTAATTAATAGATACATCTCATTTTTTATCGTACACATTGTAATTACAATAAAAGTTAAGCGTGGAGTATTGAAAAAAGTTTTAAACATTTAAATTCGGGTACTTGAAAACAATTAGCGAAACAAAGGACATTTTTAGCGATGTAATTAACAAGTTTTTATTGTATTTTATGGTCCGTGTTTGAGTTGCATAACGATGAAATCCAGTTGTTGCCGAAATTTCCCACTTTGCACACCTAATGATATTAAAATAAAATTTTATTCTCTCGTATTTTGTATTATTTAATTAGAACGGGTTCTAATTTAATAAGCATAAATTTGTTTTCACTATAAAATCTTAATTCATTTGAATAATTCTCTTACGAATTTCTTTACTTGTATTTATAAATATACAACATTTGTTGCGAATTGTGTCCGTATCTTTCTTAAGTAGTAATTGTCAAAAATATTTCTCTTTTTTAATAATAACAATATTAATAATTAGTATTATTCAACGAGCGGGGAGCGGGTATGACAAGCCATTATTCACGAGCACGAATTACGGCACGAGACGAGAGCCGAGTGCCGTAAGTCCCAGCGAATAATGTCCAATACTCGCGTCTACGCAAGTTGAATACTATAATTTATCTGCAACTTTTTAATATTCTGCTGTATATTTTTTAATGTTTTAATTTTTTTGTCAAATAACCTGACGGCTAACCGTTGTTAAGCTAGTTAGTGCTTCACCCCGTGGATAAAGAAAATATGCGAAAATACAGCTTTTTGATTGGCTACCGCCTAATACTGTTAGATTTATATTGCTCACGGGGTAAAGTTAGCTAACTACTTTTCTAAACAAGAAACGTGTTCGTATTATTCAATAATCGTCGATAAAGTAATTTTCAATCCGAAAATCACAGTAGAAATTTAATTATGTACCTAGTTTATCCTATTAATTTCTTAGACCAAATAAGGATTTTGATAATAAATTAAATGTTTAATAATTGAAGCTTTTCCTCATAGAATTTACCATTTTGTCCAATGTCATTTGATGTGGTCAGTAAAATATTTTAGGCATTAACTCCGATAATTGATTAATAAATAAACAAATACTCATGGATCATAGGGCAAAGCCAGCTTTTAATTAATTTACTAGTTACACAATCATGATTCAAAAACCATTAAAGTTTAAACACGTTTTTAGTAAAAAAAGATTAATGTTTATTTGAATACCACCAATTACCAACAGTTTTCAAATCCGCTATTAATTATTTACAAGTTTATTTATCCTAAAAAAAATTCGGGTTGGACTTAATTGCACTATAAAATAGATCAAAATAGATTTGTATAGAAGAAAGAAAACTTTATAAAAACTTTTTAAACTTTCTTACAATAAGTTTCACTTTGAATAAATAGCATTAAAATTAATTAAATTTGTAACAACTTAAAATAATAGCTTTTAACATTTATAAAAAGATAAAAAACATCCTTCACATTTTTAAGGTTAACAAAACATAAAAAATAGTTTTCCGCTTAAATAAAGAATAATTCACTTTCAAATAATTATTATTCGCTTTAAAAAACGCTATAGAAACGCTATAGGAATCAGTGGCGCCTTGCCCCCCTCAAAGGAATGTATTTTATTAAGAACTTTTTAATACAATTAATAAAAATGAGAACATTCTTTAATACCTAATTTAAATTATGAATTTTTTTTTATTATTTTTTGAGAAAATGCTCGTGCACAAGAATTTTTTAATAGCTCTAAGTTTAAATTTATTTTATCCAAAGTGCTTACCATTCATTTTATAGTGGTGGAATTATCTGTTATTTTAAAGAAGTTATGTTATAGTAAAAATCATTCTTACCCAAATTGCAAATGATCATTTTAAAGTTTGTTTGTCCAAAGTTATAGGTGTCGTAGACCAAGGATGTCAAACTCATTTGAAGTAGAGATTATTCTACTGTATTTTTGGCTTATTGCAATAAACATATACAATATACATCTTATGTTAATTGGAAAATCTGGTATCAGTTTCTTAAATAGACAATAGACTGGTGTTTTCATCATGTTGTACAGTTTGTTTGAATTTATTTTTTACTTAAGTAACTTGCAGCTAATTCCTAATTCAAAATTTTACTAAGGTAAGCATTGGTCAACAGCATTTTTGTATCCTTAATATTATTATTTTTATTGGGTTCTAAAAGTATCATTTTTGTTATTCAAGATTATTTTTTAGGATGTTTATAGCTAATAACTGTTCAAAAAGAGAAGTCAGGACCTTAAAGAGTAGCCGAAAGATATTTTGATTTTAAGAAACTACCAACTGTTAATGTAAAATTTGATTTTTTTTTATATTAGTGATTGCTTATCTACAATAAGTTTTCATTAAAACATTTAATAAATTTAGCTTGGCAGTACTATTATTTATTAAAGCTTATTGAACGAACTATTTATAAAGTATTTTCATTTTTTCAATAGAATTCATTTCGGAAGCAACATACTTTTGTTGATCACCCTTGGCATAATGTAATAGGCTTGGATGAAGCTAGGCTATTTGAAGAACCGCTAGCACATTTTCTAATTAGCCTAAAAATGTATGGACTTATTGCGAATAGCTTAAAAAATACTGATTAGAAAGTGATAAATTGTTTTCCAATAAGCCCGATTTTTCAATTAGCTTTTATGACATAGTAATTTATTTAGAATGCAATTATACAGGGTGTTTCTGAACAAGTGTCGAATAATCGACGAATGGTTTTGTGGACCAATTTTAAGACAAAAAGTATGAATCATTTTTTGCGCTAAAATGCTCCATTTCAGAAATGCAGGGCATTGAAGTTTACTCATTTTTTTCAAGTTTTTAACATAAAATCTACATTTTTAATAATAATTGGCTCAAATTTTGCACAAACCTTACTATTGGCAGCCTCCTTAAGAAAAATTAGCAAATTTTCAAAAAAACCTTTTTTTAATTTTATTTAATTTTGTACAACATCATAGTAATGAAAAGATCTAAGGGCCGGTTGCACAGTTGATTTCCTATTGTATTTCTGTCATATTTTAAGTTTAAGTGTCACTTGAAGCTTAAGCTTGAACTGTGCAACCGGGCCTAAGTATTCACTTCTTTACACGTTTTGTTTTAACTTTTTGCTCTCTTTAACCTTTTTGATAACTTGTTGCGTTTAGAAGTTATGGGATAAAATAAACCACTTCAAATTTCGAAATGGAGCATTTTAGCGCAAAAAATTATTCTTACTTTTTGTCTTAAAATTGGTCCAAAAACCCATTTCTAGATTATTCGATACTTGTTCAGAAACACCCTGTATATTCCCCAAAAAATTTCTGGGTAAGGAATTTCGAGGCTATACATTTCCCTTTGGATAATCTTAGGTTAAACGTACAAATAGATTTAGTATTGTTAAAATATCCCTAAGGCTTACCAGTCCTAAACTGTTTGTATGAATTAGATACAAAGAAAATTTGTAGTAGTGATTACATAACAGAGCCCCAGAAGGTGAAGGACATAAGGAGATTACCTATTTTATTAAAATATTAATTACGTAAAGTTACGGTAAGGAACAAACCCCAAAATCCACAAGTGGATTTTAATTACGTTATCAGCTTATAATTGAACAGAAAATTAATAATTTCGGTTATAAATCATTTCTCATCTTTAATTTACCTACACCTCAAGAAAACGTCATGAAAATACGTGGTTGATTAGTTTAAGCTTTAGCTTTCTTAGTTTAGGTATTTTCTTTGTTGAATTAAAAAAAAAATGAAATTACGTAAGTAATATGCTCAAAGCATATATGTATAAATCAAAATTGAAGAATATACAATCCAAATAATTGAATTATCGATGTATTATAATTTATTTGAAAATTTTGCATCTTTCTTCTTCGCAATAACAAAACAATTTCTCCTAGTTTGATCAGAATTTAATGATTTTTTATAGATAGCATACAACCTAAAAGACTTTACGCAGTTTTTTTGCGAACCGACCTCACTAAAGTCTCCCTCATAATACATAGGGAGGTTTTTTTGTTGAATCGGTAGTTTTTTTATCTTGTTTGTGCCGTCTTTTTTATGTGTTGAAACTTGACCGAAGTATTAAAAAATGACCACTTTCCGTACCTCTTTTTAAACTGTTTGTCCCTCAGAAGACATAGCTCAACATTTGTGCCAATCGATGAAGAGTGTTAAGCAAATTGATAAAAAAATATGCTGCCACCCCCAAACCTGACAGTAACATTATTTTTTGAAGACCGGATATTATAAAAAAATGACATTTTAGGTATTCACAATTTCTGATTTTTTAGGTTTGCAAATATTTTTTTAAAATAACTTTTTTGAGCTATATTTATAAGGTAAACTTCGAACTTTGAACTTTAAATTTAATTTTAATATTTTATCATGAAATTGATGAAAAAATGAATAATAAATAAAGGGGATGTAAATAAATTATTCGTATATCAGATTTGGGAATTGCAAGCTGTTTAACCCATTAGGGCACGTCCAAAGAAGATTGATTACCATATCACTGAATTGCTTGCGATATGGTGCGTTGTGGACCCAATCTAATTAAACCCTCCATTTACATTTTATTCTTATAAAATAAATGTATTGCAATACGAGCTACAGTAGATTTGATTATAAATAATCATTATAATAATTAAAGTACTAAAAAATTATGAAAAACCATTGCAAATACCGAATTTCATTATAATATAACGTCCACTTCAGTTTACTGAAATTAAAAATTAATTTGGTGGAAAATGTTTCCATTTTAAATGCCGTAGTATCAAAAATAAACGAAACGGTTAGGAATTTGATACAGCCAGAGGCTGCTATTGGATATTTCCTACTTCTGAATGCAATATCCTTTAGGAAATAGTGTATTTGAAATGTTCGCGGCTGAAGATTTACAAATGAGAAAGATGCTGCGAGAAAATCAATTAGCTTTAGTAATTTACCACACCTCGCTTATCTTTCAATTAATGACAATTATCCTCGCTTCAGGAATCATCAGCAGGAAGATAATTATTCTAAATAATTTTTTAATTCACTTATTAAATATCGATCGCGGTGCTATAAACCATGTAAACAACTCATAATTTAATTTTAATTAATTTTTTCAAGCTTTATTAGGGATATTAAAGGGATTATTTAATTTATCTTTGTTTTGCTAAATTTGCGGAAATTGTTAGTGACATAAAGTTCTGATGGATTATTATTAAATAGATTGTTTATTAGTTTTTCCATTAAATTTCTGTATGCATTAATACGTTTTGTAGTGTTTAAATTTCATTTTAACATATTCATCCATAAAATTGATATTTATTTATCCACAAATATTATAGGGTATCAGCTTGCATAAAAGCAAACACTTTGAAAATGAGAACATTGAACTTTTTAGCAAAACCTCAATTATTTATTAATAAATTTTAATCGTAACCTTAACAATTTTTACTTGTGATGTAAAATATATATTTATGATTCAATTTTTAGGAGTTTAAGTATAATACTATAAAAATTCTACAAAATTTCTGCGTTTCAAGTAAATAATTAGGGCAATGTACAATTTCCCCTGTAATCCGAGAGGTATCATAAATTACAACCTCATTAGAAGTGTATTGTGTACGTTTTTTCAATCAACTTTATTCAAATTTCAATTTTTAAAAATTAATTATAAATTCAATAAAGCACCATTTAAATTTAATTTTTAACTAAACTTTGAAAGAGACGCCAACCAAATTCTAATGAAGTTGAATTTTCAAAATTCGCCCCAATTTTTTCAGGTCAGGTAAATTATGAGTAAAACAACAATTTACTTAATTTAAAAATTATAAACATATGCGTGACAATATGGTGGAGGCGCCGGGCACGAATACGGTACTTCGCACTCCAATGGAAAGTTGCATAAGTAATTATGATACCCAAACCAGGCCAAAAACCTCTGAGGCCTTATAGACCAATAAGCTTACTGCCAATGTTATCAAAAATCTTTGAGAGAAAAGATATAAAAAAATTGAAACTTATCATAGAGAAACGGAATATAATACCGAAGCATCCATTTGGTTTTGGATAAAAGCATGTAACAATCGTAGAAGTTGATAGAATTGTCAACAAAATACAAGACTTTGAGGCTAAAAGGTACTGCTGGTTTCTGGATATCAGCCTAGCATTGGACAAAGTTTGGCACAAGGGTTTGTACTACAAACTAAAGAAACATTTACCACACCCTCATTTCCAACATATTAAATCTTACCTGACTGATATTCAGTTTCTTGCTTGTACTTAGACAACTAGATACTGATACTCTACAAGGCATTTTAAAACTAATTTGGACTTATGGAATTCAACTTTGGGGTACAGCCAGCATTTCCAACATTGTCATTCTGCAGAGATTTTGTTTATGCTTCTCCCTATATGATCAACGAAGTTATCGACCGTGATATCCCACTACCCTCAGTGAAAGAGGACTCAACCCAGTTTTGTGAGAAATATTGCGGAAGAATGTCAGTGCACTTAAATATTCTAACATATCAATTATATGTGCAGAACGAACAGAGTCGAAAAAAAATGTTGGTAGGATGTTTTTTGTTCAGGATGACATTTCCTGTTTAAAACAAGTTTTGGTGGAAAAAAAGTTAGACACCCTGTATATTCGTATATTGACTTCTATGAGAATAAAAATAAAAATTTAACCAAATTGGCGAAGCTATGAAGAAATAGTGAGTAACACGTTGTTATTGTAGTTGATCTTTATTTTTATTTAGTTGATAAAATGTGGCATAAAAGGAAGTCATTAAATTTAACGATTCTTCAGCGGAAAAATATAATGTCGGAAGTGTCGGTTGGAAATCTATAAATGTTATCTTGATTAAAGTGCTGTGGTTACAGCCCTCTTAAAGTACTTAAGTATTTTCCTGATAAGAATAAAATGAGGTATTTAAAATGATGTATTTACAGATGATAAATTTTCCTGTTGGTAATTGAGATTTAATGGTGTTATTATCACGGCAATGGTTTAAATAAAATACGTATTTTTAATTTCTTTTTTATTGGATTAGGAATGGAGGTTGTGTTATATTAGGTATTTTTAAATAATTCACGAAGGCTACTTTAGAATTCTCTTTATAACTGCAATAATAAAAATAGCAGTATTTTATGACTCGAATATCACTGCTTCTATTTTTAGTTTCGATACATTTTCATAAATTGAAACATTTGTTTCAGTCACATAGACATGAAGGAAGCAACGATCAGGTCAAATCGATATAAATGCGCTTGCAGTTATTGAAAGATACACGAGAATAGCATCCCTCTTAATTTACGATTTATCCACAAAACTTTTCCATTATGCACCATAAAAGTCTTGAAAAGATAAACATGCGACCAAGCTTGCCAATCGAAGTATCAAATTTATAGGCGTGATTTAAAATACAATACTTCTGTTAGTTATTAGGTTTGTCTACCTATTTTATTATTTTAATATTTCATCACTTTTTTAAAACCAAAACGAGTTTAGTTGAAAATCAAGTAACTAAGTGCTCAAAAACCAACTCTGTTTCTGATTTTCTCACGCAATTGGGTAATTTTCCAATAAACTCTAATAACCCCCATAATTTGCAATTTTAGCATTTTAAATCTAATTTGTTATTCTAATTGAAAATAAATTATGCTTGATGTGCCTTAAGGGTCAATAAAATTAAACAATCTGAATTAAAAATTAAGTATCCTCTTTATTCCAGTTTTGTTCTTGACTCTAAAATAATAAATATGTGATATGCGTTACGAATATCATAGCAATAATTCAACATGTCTAAAACACGAGTCGAGAGAAAATTGTTTGTTTTAATTAATTTTATTCTATTAATTCAATTCATGCTGTAGGATTTCATAAATTTCAACACTAAAAATAAAATCATAAAACTGGAATAAATTTATGACTTTTATAATTATTTAGATTTATATAAATTTAATATACAAATACTTCTAAATATTATTTATTTATTTATACCTACATTGAAGCACTTGATAAATCATCAAATATAACCTAATTTAATTGAAAATAAACTTTAATTATTATAATTAATTCTATATTAACTGTCTAGCTAACCTACTTCACCAATATTTACTTAAAACGCTAAAAACACACATTAGCTTCTTCATCCATGGAAAACATATCAACTTCAAAACGTATTTTCTGCGCACAATAGGTTTGGGTAGAGCTTTACCTAAAACGAGGCTCATTGTAGTAGTGGACCGAAATTTAATCTAATCTGACTTGAAGTGGCTTCTCTTTATTTAAAAGTATTCCATAGTATTTGAGATACGAACCTTGTTAACGAATCTCAGAATCTATTTACATATTAATTAAATTGGAAATATCATATTGATCAGAAATTTAAATATAAATTTTTAATTTAAATATGATTAACATTATAACCTTTTATATTGTTTTTTAAATCCCTCACATTCTCGGATGATATTAGAGAAATAATTGTAAATAATAAGGCGGGTTATATTATTGAAATAAATATATCTCGAATGTTTGGTAGGGCGTATGTGGTGTGTAGATAATAGAAATATCAAGAGGAATTCACATTAACTTTATGTACTTATTTTTGCAGATATATTAAAATCGCTATGTCAAGAGTTCCTTTCGTTCAACGTTTCTGCCATTTTGTACCTAATGAACTTTGAACAATACGGTAGAAGCACTGCATCAGCCCAATATTTTCTGCAGTTGGCAGGCTATTTGGGCATTCCTGTTATTGCTTGGAATGCAGATAATTCAGGATTGGAAAGAAGGGCATCACAATCTTCACTCCAGTTGCAACTAGCTCCATCTTTGGAACATCAAACTGCAGCGATGCTAAGCATTCTGGAGAGGTATAAATGGCATCAGTTTTCCGTCGTCACCAGTCTCATTGCAGGACATGATGATTTCATTCAAGCAGTTAGGGAACGAGTTTCAGCAATGCAGGTAATTATTTGAATTACTTCTAGTCCGCTATGAACTTGATTGATCTTCGACTACCAAATAAAATTTTTGAAATTTGAAGTGATACTAAAGTTTTTATTTAAATGCATGTTTTAAAAGTTATTTCCTACAATAGAATGCCTCTTTTAACCGAAAACTTTTAATAAGAATAAATATTTAAAAGGAAATATCATTTTTCTTCAATATTGAATGCACGAAGTAATTTCTTTTAGAAATAAAAATGCAATGGTGTGAAAATCAATCTTGTAAAGTATAAAAGAATTGTCCTTTTAAATCTTCCTGTTTCCATTTTATATTGAGATGACTAAGACTACAAAAGTAATATGATTTAGTTCATTAAACGCTTTTTAAAAAATCAATTTGGGTAGCCTTTCTTTTAGATTATTCATTACAGTGATATGAACTACAGTGAATATATTGGTACTTGTGGTTTTTGATAACAGTAACAGATTGATAGCAATAAACGAAATCGTAGAAATAAATATATATTTTAATTATAATATCATAATAAAGAATGGTGATATTTATTTATGGGAGTAAAGTGAGTGGTATAATGCCAGTTGATAGTTGATAGTTGTTCAACAATCATAGGAAGGAATATCGATGATCTAGTGGGAATACCACGTATTAACAAATTATACTGAAAAACTAAACATGATTTGGAGGTCCCAGGTTCAAATCATGGCCAAGGACAATTTTTGGTTAATTCCTTTCCTTGATGTAAGTAAGAACTCTTTGAATTTAATATGTGATAATTAATGTCATCTCAGTTCAAATTGAGCAATACTTCACCATAATATATTAATATTTATGGTTCCATTTATTTTAAACAATTTTACGTTAAATCACCTATGAGGTTGAAATATTTGTAATTTTATAAGGTTTACATGTTATCCATGTTTTACATTGGCATTTACCGTTAATGGATGTCTTGCGCCTCGTTTATAAGTGCCTGATGATGCTCTAATAAAGGCGAAACTGGTAACTTGTCTTTTCTTTCTTCGTATGACAACAGTTGGGATTAGAATCATCTTTAGAGGTTCTACATTAATTTCTATCCCAAATGATCATCAATTAAATTATTACAATTTACTATAAATGTTTTATTTCCTCATCAAAATGGATTTTGCAACCTATTTTTTCAATGGCAAAATAGTGAATTTCTTTGAGAATTTTTTTCATCATTTGTAATTGAATCCTGATCTAATTGTTCTGTAGTGAATTAAATCATGTACTCAGCGAAAAGAAGTTATGGTTTTTCTTCTGTTTTCTCCACTAGACTATGAACATCATCGCATTGTAGGATCAGGTTCTAAATACTTTTGTGTCACACTCTTCTTTTATTTTACTGCATATTAGAGGATCTTCTACTTTATTCCACCAATAGTTACAACTTTAATGATTTTTCATATTTTAAATTAAAGCGTGGTATTCCCAAAGGGTTCATGAACCTAATTGTTGGAAATCCACGTTTTGCCGAACTTTTTGTCCACGCTGTATGGGTTTATGGGATGAATCCATAACAGATAGAAGAGGAAACTAAGTTGCATCAACCATTCTAAAATTCTTAAATGCACAGGGTACTTTGTTAAAAAGAACCTTGGTATTCTGGTCAGATAATTGTATTGGATGGACGAAATAAGAGCAACATGTTGCTTTTACATATATTTGGTTGCTATTGGAACTTTTGACAAAAATGAATACACTTTCTGCTAAGAGGCCATTTTTATTTGGGCTATGATCGCGATTTTTCCCAAATTGAACGCGAAATAAAGTTACAAGAATTTATGTACCTAACAATCTTGTAAAAATGATAAGAGAAGCTCAACATAAAAATCTGAAAACACAACTTTAAAGATATTCAAATATTATCAAAAGGTTTTTTAAACGTAAAAAAGCTAAATATATCTAAAGTTTGAAGGATGCAAATTTCTAAAGAAAATCCAATACTGGTTAGGACAAGGAGAACCTTTAATGATACAGAAGATTGGTTTGATCTCTTGCAATGTCTTAAAAAGAGATAAAAATTTAGGGGAACTAAATCCAACACCAAGACCCAAATATTAAATATCGCCTATCCCAAGAAAAAGCAAAAAAATTACAGGACTACTAGATTACATACAACTTGCATATTTTTTATTTTCCGTTTTTTGAAGATGTACTTGCAAAGGCAAATCAGTTAAAGGCGTAGGAAATATTATTTTAAATCAAATCGAAATATGGACTAATAGGCAGATTCTCATCAAAATTAAGGCATTTGATTAGAAAAAAATAAAGCAACCTTGGAAATTGTCCATTACAACCCATATAATAAATTTAAACTTAAAGGTCTTTGAACTTAAAAGATTTGATCAGAATCTGGGTATTAGACCCTTTTTATTACACTTGTTATTTGTGTATTTTTGAAAAAATAAAAGAGACACTGTGCTAGTTACGTTAATTAAAAACATTAATTTTGCGATTATTTGTCTAGTTTTTCTTTACATTAAATTTTCTCTACATTATTGTTGTGGCACTTGGATCCTTTGGAAATACTCCCCGCTTCAATTCTGAAGTTATGAACTTTGATCCTTGTCTTTAAAAAAAATTTATATGCATTTCTACAGTTTGGATATCCATAATAAATACATAAGAAGAGTCTTGCATCTGTTTTCTTGAGAGATCTTTCAAAGGAATATGACAAATCTAAGAAACTTCTTCAATATTTTAGTTCAATTTTCAAATATCTCTGAAAGCAGGTCTGCGAGTTTAAAGGAGTTTTATAATCCAATATACACTTTGTCTTGTATATTTTCTACAAATTGGTCTTTAGCATAAAGTTGTAATCTAGATACTGCTTTTATGAGTTCTTCCTCCAAAAATAGTTGTGTTCTTTTTACCAAAAGATTTGCTCGAGCAAATTACTTTCTTCTCTTTTTAGATCTATAGGAGAAAATGAGATAGAATATGATTTACTCGAGAAATATTGGTAAAAAAATACAACCAATGAGAAGGCCTTCTAAGAAAACTTTCGCCTCTTCGTATTTTCTCTTATAGATTTTGTACGAATAGATTGTCATTCTGCTAGTTTTAGATTTCTGTCTTGATCACTCTTTTTTGTCTTTCTTCTTTTCGTTCCATCATTTTAAACCTTTTTTTATATTTTAATTTCCTTCATTGCTAGTAAAATTTGAATTAATTTGAAAGTCTGGATCATCTATATTAGTATTTCCAATGATACCACTTTCCAAGCCTTCAATAATTTTAATTAAATTTGTATTGATCTCCACTATAAACTAAGGTTAACAATAAAATAATCGTAAGTAAGAAAACTATTATTATCAATTACTAATTTAGATTGACGATTTGGAATGTTTTTGAAACAATCTGTCATAGTACTGCTATCCTAAACTAAAAAGACTATCTTATGTTTTTAAGTTTCTGACATATTTAACATTTTCCAAATGTCGCAATTGGATTTTCAGGTCCTCTCTGTTTTTTTAAATATATTTCTCAAAACATTATTGAGTAGTAAAGTCTGAATATAAATTTATTTAATTTCTTTCCTATGAAAAAACCTTTTGGATGGCGATTTTATGATTTCGTATGGTACCAAAGGTTTCAAACAATGATTATTTAATTTTGCGTACTGTTATTTACTTACATACGTCTTATTTGTTATTTCACTTAGAACAACTTAGGAAAATTAATTACGTCAAATCCGCTTAGGGTTTTAATGCTTTTTTAAGTCACGTCCAACTTTGTTAGCTCTTTCACGTCTTATCATTTGAGATATAATTATTTTTTACGGAGTATGTATAGAAAACGTGCCTAAATGTTGATGTATATCTTTTTGTCTTAGGAAGGCAAAGTACCTACCACCCTAAGTCCATTTTGGTAAATCTTTCTCGAGTTTGAAGATTTTGAGGTGTAGAACTTGCCCCATTATTTATAATTGAAGTTGTACCTCTCAAATTTTGCATAATGGTTGATGAGACACGACTAATTGTGAAAATTAAAATCATACGTATCCACACAACATTGAAATAACACTTTTTTACACCCTTTACAACTTACAACTTTCAGTTAAAGGAGATCAACTCTGTGTTATTAAGATACAAATGCAAAAAATGATAACGACATCTGATTTTTTCTAAGTATGTTCGTCCCACTGATACTAATAGCCGAATGATAATATTATTCATGATTATAATAAGCAACGACCAATGAAATACTAAATATTTACTTACTACCTTTATTTTGTTGGTGAAAAATTAGTTATTGGTTTAAGTGAGAAACTCAAAAATATTAGCTACAAATTTAAGTTAAATCAAATTTAAAACTAAAATAATTTGACGTGTAAATATTGTATAAGTACATCTTGAAGTAAGTGTCCTTTCAAGTAGCATATCCTTGAGAAAACCTCTTTAGAGCACTTCCATTATAGTAACCACCAAGGAGTACGAGATTAAATGAGTGACAGTTAAAGTAGTTCTAACTAGTTCTTAAAACGATCTATTTTTCAACAGAATCAAATTTGGTTTAGATAACATATAAGTAAATTTTAGCGCATCTCTTTAAAAACGCTGATTCGCCAATAAAAGAATTTATTGCTAATAAAAACTAACTAAACAAATTTAACTATTATTATCAGAGAATATAAAAAGCATTTAATGTAGTAAAATTTTAAACTTCTGAAAGCCATTTACATAAATGCACGAAAAATATAAATTTTATATCCATATATTTGTAAACTGCTTTGTTCTGATAAAGAACTCACTATAATATTTATTATAGTATTCTTAATGGCTGATTTCACTGATACGACTTAAAATTTACGAACAACTTTAAAGTCTAAATAGAGCTTTTATCATGTCATTGGAAAGGCCAATATAAATATACGATTTTATGTCATTAAAACTTTAAAAATTAAAGTTTTCTTCAAACCACCGACTGCATCATAAATGGAACATGTTAGACAAAAAGTTTATTCTTTACTTCAATCTTAGATTAATCCAAGGAATCGGGTCCTGATTTTCTTGCATACATTTACTTACACCCAGTATATTATCACAAAATAATCTAGTATATTCTAAGATTATTCTGTGATTTTGTGGTAAAATTATAAAAAACGGGAAATGAAACAACCCGACGGAAACCGAACGACGCCCGAATACTAAACTTGGGGTTAAAACATGGTGCAGCACAGAGTCAATCAGCGATCCAAGCACCGACTCATGCATTAAAAACAATCACTATAACCTGTATTCAGCGACCGTGATGAAAATTTTAGATACGTCGTTAAAGTTAATCACGTCTTTAAAAAATATTTCTTATGAAGAAATATCGTCTCTAAATTTTTCATCACGGTCGCTGAATACAGGCTATTGTGTCCTATACGCGTGAACATGGTGCAGCACCGATTCCCGACTTAAGCACCGACTTTTGCACGCATAAGAAACAATGTGTTTGTTTTTACTGCTTGAGTCGGTGCTGCACCATGTTTTAACCCTTAGGGTACCTAAGTATTCTTTTAGATGACTGGAGCGAAATCTTAAAAATTTAAGAAGAACTTAAGTGTAAGCAGGACTATTTTCTTTAAGCACTGTCGGTAAGATCGGCCATTAGAGAATAAACTTTCAAAACTTGGTTTTCTTAGTTTTTATTTTCTCGCAATTTAAACAAAAATTCGTTAATTCTAATTTCAGCCATAATTTTATCTTAAGAAATAATTAAAATAAACAACTTGATAACTTTCTAAAGTTTTATTTTATTAGCTTTAAAGTACAAAATGTACTACCAAGGAATGTTGATTCATTTAAATATTTAATCATTAACGTATTTACTATTAGCAAATATTTCCTACTTAAACAAGTTACACGCCTTACTAGCAATTATTTACAAGGAAGACAAACTAACTTATTTATATTAACTTCAAATCTTGATAGTATCAGATTACACGTCGTTGTCCTTAAAATAACATCCTAACATTAGTCGCAAGATAAACAGTAATATATACCTTTTGAGATAAACACAGGCTGGGGATAAAGGATGATTAAAGCACAGAATTTAAATTGGTCTCTTCTAAGTAGATGCCAAAAAAGTTCATGAATTAAATATACGTTAACTGTATAACTATATTAATAAATATGCAAAATTATTTAACAACACTCGTATTTTTTTAATTTATTAAATTCACTTTAATGTAGAAACCGAGCTGATAACGCAATTAAATTTGTTATCACAGGGGATAAATAAAACCACAATTACTCTAAACGGAAGCAGATAAGTTAGACGGTATGTTTCCCAAGGTGGTAACTATTTTTTCACAGAAGCTAAGTAAAATAGCAATCACGTTCTACACTTTTACTGACCTAAAATTCAGTTTATTCATTTAATTAAAATATAAAATAATGTTTTTTATGTAATAATAATTTTATAAAAATCTTACTTTAATCGCTTTTCATTTTATTTTAAAATACAATACATTTCTAGAAAAGTTTTCAATAAGTTTGTTTCTGTTTAAATTTCCTCCTTAAATTGCTTAAATTTTTATTGACTTTTAGAAATTTATTTACTTAGATATCTACTTTATAGTTATAACATTTATAGATTTCAATTCTCAATAAAATAATTTTATGAAGAGCTATTCCAATTTTATATGAAAGTTATGGTTGGGGAATACACATAAAATCTTTCTTAAATATTAACAGTTTTTACAATAAATTTGTATTTAATTATTAAACTTAACTATTCAAGAAATTTATGCATTGTAGATTAATGAACCCTTTCATCATCTACGACCCACAAGAAACTTTCCGTTGAGGTTTTCATGTGAAAACATCGGACCTTGATTTACTTCCTGGGTTGTCCCAGTAGGAGCACCTCACTCAAAACGTTTCACCAATAAAAGCATGACATTTACAAAGTGGCATGGATTAATAGACTAAAACAAACACAAAGGAAATTTATTGTAACATATTTACCCAATAACAAATATAATATATTAAGCTTAGAATACAAAATTTTCTTATTAAATTAAAAACCTAAAAATAAATTTTAAAAACTAATGCAACTCGGAAAATTTATTTCCATCTACTTTTTTTTAAAACGTATTCATAATGATTTTGTAATTTAAAGTAGATTATTTTTTTAAACAATGCTATCAATTTATTAGGGCAAAGCTCTTTATTTAATGATTTTTTTTCACAAAAAAGCGGCAGTACTTTAATTATAACGTAGTGAAGACAAACACTTTTAACCCCTCATTCCCAGTTACTAAAGTTTAAAATTTTAAAACTTTTTTAATCGATGAAAAGGACGCAAAGGTTTAATTGGATTCTTCACCTGGTCTTAATAGACTAGTTTTTCTAGGGTTATTAAATATTTTCAACTATTTTCGTTAAGAAATTGTTTAAGTTTTTGGAAATATTATTAAATTCAGTTTAAAAGTTGAAATACAGAATGTTCTGTTTTCCGTTCGTGAGTAAACTAAATCTTTAAAAAAGAAAAAAAAAGTGGGGTGTATATTTTTTAGTTTTGAAGATACAGCGTTTTGAATTTTAGATCACTGATTTTTATCAAAAAAACACTACGCTAAAAATAATTTAACCAATGTGTGTAAGTATTTAAAGAAAACATCACTAAAAAGCTTCCTCTTTCAATTGGCAATAAAAGTAACACAGAATATAGAAGTAAATAGTTGATAATATATTGAAAAAAAAATCACAATGAATAATAGTATATTATTCAACGAGTAAGTAATGGTAGCCATTACTCACGAAGGCCGAAAATACGAGGCGAGCCGGTAGGCGAGTGTTGTAACAGGCCTGGGTGAATTTGAACCCCATTAGTCATAGAAAAAAATCTTTTTCATATTCTAAATAAACCAGGTAAATTTTTGAAACTGTAACTCTGTTCCTTCAGTCTTCTGAAACTACTTTTTTGAGCATGGGGTGCTACCATTTCATCGACAGGGCTTTTTCATCCACGAGGGTTTCATTCACATATGGCCTAACATCGACCCGACCGTTTCATCTACAAGACCAATTCATCGACACAGACGTTCCATCGACATTACCTTCTCATCAACACTACTTTTTCGACAAGGACGTTTCATCGAGACTACCTTTTCATCGACACAAATATTTTATCGACATTATCTTTTAACGAAAACCATTTCAAATGGTTGTGGACGAAAAGCTAATTTCGTTGAAACGTGTCTGTGTCGATGAAACGTTCTTGTCTAAGAAAAGGTTTGTCGATGAAAAGGATTTTCGATGAAAAGGTTTGTCGATGAAAAGGTATTGTCGATGAAATGGTTGTCAATGAAAAGGTAATGTCGATGAAACGTCGGTGTCGGTGAAAAAGTAGTGTCGATGAAACGTCCTTGAAAAAAAGGTTTGCCGATGAAAAGGTAGTGTAGATGAAATGGTTGTCGCTGAAAAGTCTGAGTTGATGAATTGGCTGTGTCGATGAAACGGTCGTGTCGATGAAACGTACCATCAATGAAATTTCATTCGATAAAAAGGCTATGTCGATAAAACAGAATACAACCCCGGAGCATATTTTGTCAAGCAGGCTGCATAATTTGTCAATTTTGTTCTGTTAGTGATACCTGATGGAAAGCTAAGCTATAATGTAATGCTGGATTTACGTAGGCATAGATTTGCTGGTGCCAGTTTTTCTTGCACATTGTAGGCCAACAAGTATTACATTGCATACCAGTAAAGTCAACCGAACCTCAATCGAATGGAAATCCTTTTGAAAAAAACCTCAAGTGACTTGCCAAACACCAACCACTGGATCAGTGGAATACATATTTTGACATTTTTGTTCTCCACTGGCGCATAGTTCATGCTGGGTCCAGTAAAATCAGAAGGCTGCAGAAAACTTTTGATCAGTACACGCATGTTGTAACATGCACACCAGAAATGTTTACATATTTCTGTAGCTTTCTGGTATTACATGCGTCAGTAGAGAACAAAAATTGCATTTGTAAACGGAGATTCAATTGAAGAAGCCTATTTAAAAATTTCTGAATAATATTAATAATTTTAATTCATTAGAAGTCAAACATTAAAATTAAATAAAATTGCAAACACTGAAAAATCTGGACTTGATGTTGATCAAATTTACAAGCCTAAACTTTCATGAATTCCTATTGTAGGCTGAATTTTGCACAGGTTGTGAGAATTAGGGTCACAGAATCAACAGAAATTGTACATAGATGTTTTGATCTTCTGCAGAATGTTTAGTTTACAGTTTTTCAATTTTCAGCACCCATGGTCTGCTCCTAGAAATCAATTTTCATACGCAAGTACAACCCTTTCGTTTGTAGCCTTTCTTTTGTTCCAAATTACCAATCATATTTTCGATTATTGCTAAGGAGATAACACAGCACCTGTTTCACAGAAGTGAAAATAAAACTGGCGTAACTTTATTGGTGTGGAAATTACAAAAATGTGCGTAAGAACAACTCAACAATTGGTGTTTACACTAGAACCAGACAATCATAGCCAATATTAAGGTAAAATAATTTCTTTTTCGGACAGTTTGATAATACTTTATTGTTTAATCATAAGCTAACGTTTCGCCAATTTGTTAATTCTAAGATGGACGTGAACTTGGTTAATAAGATTTATATAATTTCTAGGCACGCTCGTTTTCATCTAGATAGTTTGAGGTTGTGATCACAACCTCAAATTAATCAAGAAATTATATAAATCTTATTAACCAAGTTCACGTCCATCTTAGAATTAACAAATCTACTTACATCGTAGAATTGCTAGCAATTGCTCCATCTTGTTTGATGTACGAACGATTTATGTGCCACAGTGAATGTAACCAAAACTTGATTTATGACGAATACTTAAACATTAACAATCAGAGCTCTGAAGAAGCCAGCGATGTCTTGGCGAAACGTTAGCTTATGATTAAACAATAAAGTATTATCAAACTGTCCGAAAAAGCCATTATTTTACCTTAATATCTACCTACGGACGTCTAATCCTTATTCAACATCATAGCCAATTTGTAATTTAATGTAACAAATTGTGCTCAGGACTCTTCTTATAGGAGTAACTTCAAAACTTCAAAAGGTTTTATTAAGTGAAGGAAAAGAGTTTCATACTTTTTATTGGTTGGTTGGGATTATAAAGAAGTTTCAGAAAATTTAAAAAAATACGGCTATATCTTGGAACACAATTTTTAATACTGAAAACGAAGTATTTTTTTAAATATTTTATCAACGATTTTTGTTCGAAAGAGGATCATTGGTCACTTAATATCACTGAACTTCTAAATATATTTTATAAAAGCGACAGTGGATAAAAACTTTTGAATAAAAGAAATAACAATCGTAGGTTGATATATATTGGAACATGGAACACAGGGCACATATTCTTGAACCACTCGACACGTCGACACGATGTTGCATACGATACTACAAGGACAGACTTCTATTTTTTATGTAAATAACAAAGACAGAAAGATGAAAGTAAAATGTTTACTAAAATTGACTGGCCAGACAAATTTGCTGACTAGTGATTTTAATATTTCCTCAAGAAAATGTTTGGAAATCATAACATTTTAAATCATCTTCTACCATCTGCCATTTGCTTTAAATTACTTAAACAAAAAAATCCAAATCCAAATTATGTAATTTATAAAACAATTAAAATCAGAATTAATTTGTACTAACGAAGCAGAATTTTAATGAAAGGAATCTCAACGAATAAATTATATACGTAATTCTTAATTATTTTTAATAAATAATTATAAAAATGTAATAAGTAAAACTTCCGTATAATTTACGAAAATTTACTTCATTTTAAGAATAGGGTATTAAAATGATAACTAGACTATAAAAATGTTAATTACCTTAATTGAATAAGCTTAGAATGAAAATTATAATTAAAATTTTATCCCATTACCGTCTTAATTATTTATCGCAGTGACAATTAAAGTTCGGAAATTAATATTTTATCGATCCCATGTAGATATTGTAGTGGAATTCATTAAATGTACAAACTATAATTTATAAAACTTAATTATAAACTTGAGCTCTAGGATTTAGTTCATAAAGAAAATGTATTAATGAACGTAATCGGGTAGAACTCTCTTAATATTAACTAATAAATCAGGATAGGAAATTCACGAATAAATTTAAATTGGCTACAAAAAAATTAGCTTTTCAAAACTTGTTTAATGCTAAAAAACTCTGGTATTGTATAATGCGAGTATCAGTTTCCAGCAATTAATTAAAAACTTCGAAACTAAGCAGAAAATAACTGCTGCAATATGTTGTAACTAAAAGCAGCATAAATTTAGTGTATATTTTTATCACACCCATTTTTTATGTACACCCATTCAACCTTTTAATCCATTTTCTAGAACAGAAAGCTTTTTATCACCAGGTTTATTTTCATCTTGCAACGGAAATGAAACAGGGTATTGTTGTATTAAAATAGAATTTAATAGTAAACTATGCATTTTTTATTGACAATAAACTAGATGTAGGAATATAAAAATATTGGAAATTATACGTGCAGCAGATTTTTACTATAAAAAAAATAAAGTAATAATAAATCAAAATAAAAAACGGGCGCTTATAACACATAAATTGTAGACTTTTTTTGGTAAGTAAATCTATAAACGTATCTATTAAATTTAAACGAATAAAATATAAACCATTTTTATAACAATCATTTATTTTCAAACGTTGTGGAAATTTATATTGAATTTATAAAAAACTTATTTTAGTAGACACTAATCTTACATTATTTCGTAATATATTTTTAGAATTGTACTTTTTATGATTGGTCGCATAATGTGGTATAAAAAATAAATGCCTTTGTATAAATGTGCAGAGCAGGGCCTTAATAAAAATATTATTTTATTTATCGTGCTCTAAAGAAGAAGAATGGCCTAGAGTGGCTTTATCTGCAGTTAAATTTAATAGTCCATCATCGTGATAGATTAACAGAATGTTATTCGCGAAAATTACTGCACCCCTAACAGCTTTGATATAATAGTACGTGTCCTCGAAATTTAATTAGGCGATCATCCACTCTTTTAATTATTAATAATTCGTATGAATTAATTTTTCAGTTTATTTCCGGTATTTCAGTAAATAAAAAAACAAGAATTTTGTTATACAGGATGTTTCATTAGTAGGGTACAAAATTATTATCACACGCTTGAAATGATTTTTAAGAAAAAAACATTCATTGGGCATGTGTCCGGGTTTTATTAATGAAAATTAATGAGCTTTTGAAGAAAAATAAATGAATTCAATTTATAAGCAATAAGAATAGATATAAACATGACAGGAAACTTTTGAAATAAAATTTTAATAATTCTATAAATTATATATTTAATTTAAATTTTGTTCAAATATACCTCCTCTTATTATTATACATTCACAGAATCGACATAACATCTCTTCATTAAAATTAAAATTATTTTGAATTTCAGCGACCGTTTATTCTATCAAGTAATTCTGCTTCAGTATTTATTTCAATCGCGTATACATTTGTATTGAGAGTACACCAAAGATGAAAATCCAACCCAGTGATTATTGAAATTATTATTCAACAAAGCAGAGACATTTCTTCTGCTATGAGCTAGTGCTCCATCGTGTTTATACCAAATCTTATTTAAGATATTTCAAGGTACATTGTCAATTATTAATAAAATGCTGTACATTGGTATTTATATGATGTTAGTCTCGTGGGCAGGACTTGCGTTGATTTTAATTGAGTCATCAAAATCCCTACTATCCTCCGTTTTCACGTTTGCATTATATTTGGATCTGCTGTAATGTTTTCCAACAACCATTGATTTAATCGTTTGATCTCCAAGCTGAATGGCTTGTACTGTTAAAAATGGTGTGGAAGCTTTATTTCCCTGTCTTGTATTGAAAAAAACTTGCCACATACTTATTCGAGAATTTTCAATAAAGGAGTTGCATCCTCTTCTTCAAACGGATGTGCCTCAATGGCAGCAATTTTTGGTGCACAACCCGTGATTCCGGTGATCCCTAATGTGTAAACTGTCCTCGGCACCAATTCTCCTATGTATCTACATCATATTCGGCGGAGTATAGTATACATTTTCTGTGAATTAGGTTAGGTAGTTTCTAAAAGTGGTGTAAGTTGAATAGTATACGAATACTTTTCATTCGGTTTAAAAATTGACGCTGTGATGCAGTAAAATTCATTGATTATTTCTTGTTTATAATCGTTAATTCAATCAGTTTCCAATTTGATGTTATTATTTATTACTATGACAAAAGTTAAATCCACCAGATCTCTTTCAACAAGTCGTGGTGGTTTCGAAACGTCACGTAAGTTGGAAAGACCTCAGGAAACCATCATCAGGATGGATAAAATTATGAAGAGGATATCCGGAAAGTTCAATAGGAGTTTTTGGACCAATTTAACAGCTGACATCCAAAACCATTGGAAGTCACCTTATATTAGCTGTAATTTTAAATGGATGTGTTATTGGTGAATCGATAGTTTTAACAAAAAAATACTTATCTACTTCAATAGCTGTTACAATCTCAAAATATAAACCCTATTGGGTACCATTTGGCGTATTTTAGATTTTCTCATTTGACAAAGATTTATACGAAGCAATTAAAGAAGAATGGAACCAAATTCCTCTGGATACACTAAGTAAATTTGTTGATTTAATGGCCAAAATATGTCAAGTCTTATTGGATGCAGAAGGATAAGCTACACATTATTTTCATATTTTGTTTTCTTTAAGTAAGAAGTTCCCATTTTTTCCCACCACTATAATTATCATCTTCCTAGTGGTGAGCACTTTACAATTTGGCGATGTCACTCGACCTATTCATCGCATATATACTAAAAATATGCTAAAAACAGAAAAGAATACTTACCGCTCGAGAATACAATTCATATTCCAAATGCGAATCATTGTAAGCGAAATTAAAAAAATATTGGCTATTCAAACTAATTCTTCCAGCCAAAAATGACGTCAGAAGTAGGTCAGTGAAAAGTGACGTAACCTTGATGACAACTGAAGTTATGTACTTTTGCCGTTATCCTATCAGTTCCGCTTTTGGCCGCAAGAAGGAGATCGCTTAGCTTGAAATGCAAATACGTTCATGAGTGCATGGTTTTGAAAATCGGTGGTCTGAGGAAAACCTTGTAAGAAGGATCACGTCTATTTGAAAACCTTCGTCAATATTCTTTGCTTGCTTGCAAACTATTAATTAGGTACTTTTAAAAATCTACCACCAAAAACTTTATCGGCATATTCAGCATTAGAAAACATTTTCTAATTTATTTAATTCATTGTTCTGAAGGAGTTTCAATTTTTTCTATATCTAATTAGGGAATTTAGATCAGCAGTCATTATTTTTTTTTCCAAAAAATAAAAATGTTTTACTGAAAGGCGTAAATTTGAATTTTTTCCACATTTTCATTCCATGAAAAGTTATATCTATAAATTCTACTTATAAGCTGATTTGATTTATTTTTCTTAAAATGATAATTGGCTTTTAAAGCTAAACGATCTTCCTCTTATGGCCGAATGTGGGACTTATGGGATGACGTCAAAAGTAGGTTAGTTACCACTGCATTGTCATTGTTAACTTTCAGTTGTTATTGAGGTTATGCCTCTTTGCACTGACCTACTTCTGACTTCATTTTTAGCGGAAAAAAAATAATTTCAATCGCCAATAACTCTTTTATAAATAATAATCGGGCACTTTAAACTTTTTCTTAAATAAATCATTTCCTATAGTTTAAATTTTATCCACTACTTATGAAACACTCTGTATAATACAATTATTAATTAATTCTTTAAAGAAGAACTAGTATTTGTATATATTTGAAGTTGAATTACTTTAGTCAGAATGGTCCGATTAGATTATTGATTCGTCAATTTCCTGGATTATACCTTTATCAGAGTTGATTGTTTCCGTATTCCCAACCCTCAAAACATATATAACCTTCAAACATTGAAACTAAAATTTTAATATTAAAAGCTATTTCGAATATAATAATTGACAGTTATAAATAGAAACAATATTGAAAATGATTTATTTTTTAATAAAAGCAGGTTATTATACAGAGTGTCTCAATATTTTTCCAGCAAGAAATTTTGTTTGATAGTTAATTCTTTCTGAACAAAAAACAATCTATGAAAATATGAAAAGGTACAGCAATTATAAAATTGTAAAATTTTAATGGTGTTTGTGGGACACCCTGTATAAAATTCATTTTATTTTGAATTTTTTTATTGCAGGTGTGCCTCGAATTTTGTCGTTATTTTTAAGTCAATCAAATTGATTCATTTGATTTTATCGAGGGAAATTTAAAATGGTTCACTTTTAGTCAATTATGTTCAAAAAAACAATTTGGCAAAAAAATCTAAGTTATAATTGATTCAACCCTAAAAAGTGATAATAAGAAAAGGTGTACACCACAAAAATCATTAAAATTTTTAAACAAAATTTTTGCTGGAAAAAAATTTTAAAATTTAATTCAAAAATTAATTTTTTTTGAAATTAGCTGGTGATTTATAATTAAATTATTTAAACTTTAATATATCACAAATAATAATTTAATTATTGTTTTTATTTCAATTGTTGCGTAAACAAACTGATTCGGTTCAGTTAATATATTTACCAGCTCTTATTGTTATTGTAATCGATATTTTTTATTTTATGTAATTTTTTTTTATAAATTTAAAGTGATGAAAATAATAAATTGTTCATTATAAAATTTATTCCAGGACACGCAAAATAATGGAAATTTCGTGTCGTATCTTTTGGCTTTTGTTTGTTTTGTTTTTATCTTAATTTTTAAATTAATAAGCTTGATACTTTATAAAAAGCTCATTTTATTAATAATTATAATATTATACGCCTTCCTGACATTTATTGTATTATGAATATTAACAATAAAATCTAAATATTTTAATTATATTATTGATTATTTGATTGTTTTTATGGTTTATATTCTGTATTTTTTAATAATGTAGAGCGGCGTTTGTAGTTTTTAATTGCTTTGTAATTTGATTAAAGCTCAGTTTAAAAAATCCCTTTTTAAAAAGCGACAAGCCCATAAATGTAATTAAAAGCAAGGAAGACAGATGTGAGCTTACATTACTTTTTTCTTTACCACATGTAACATATTATAAAAGCTTTAAATTTCCAATTAAACTAAAAATAGTCCAATAAACCGCAAAAGAATTTAAAAAATCAAATTAAATTACACTACACTACATAGAGGTATTATTTTTGATTAAATTGTTTAATAAAATAATGTAAATAACAAATATTTTTAGAAATAAAATACAAAGCTGAAAATTTATTCTTTTTAACGATATTTTATTACTAGTATTTTTTATTCCTCTTGAACATGAAATAACCTGTAAATTGTTTAAAAAAAATTACTTGGAGGTATTTAATAATGGGTAGTTTATACACGTAGAATGAAACGAAATTTGTTGAATTTTTCCATATTTTTATGCTTTATATTAATACGCATTCATTTACCTCCTGGGCAAATATGTTTACTCTCCTGGGAGTTAAGTGTGAAAATTTATTTAATAATTTTGTAGAATAAAATAGTGTTTTTTGTGGGCAAAAAAGGTTTTTTCAGTTATAAAAAAATGCAGTTATGAGCTTTTATTGAAAAATACACTTTCAGTAACGTACAGAGGTGTGCACAAAAACGGCTAATGGAGTAGCTAACGGATATTAAAAGATTTTTATTTTTATCAGAAATATCCGAAAAACGATAGGCAACTTGTTTTTCAATTTCCAACATGATTTCAAAAAATTAATTTAATAAGCAATCTCAGCCAATAGCACAAAAACGGTTTTTGAAATTTAGAACCATTTAATTTGACATAAAATTTATTAAAATCGGGTAAAAAGAGCTACTTCCTTGGGCGTTTTTTGTGCACACCTCCGTATAAATCAAGGTTTTAATCAATGAAGCAATTAAAGTTTTGACAAAGAAATGAAAAGGTGCGTGAAGTTGGAAATGTCCATTTACAAAAAAATATTTTGACCCAATCTTTAGTTAGTGCTAATTTTGGGCCTATGTAACTTCACACTAAAAGTGCTCATCTCACAAAAATTAATTTTATCGTATGTATTTAGTGCTTAATATGTGCTAATTTGTGCTACAAATTTTAAAATTGGTGCTTTTATATTTTTTTAGAAAAACGCATTTTAGTTGGGGAGTTCTTAAAAACATATATTAAGGTGCTGTTCCACCAAAAAATTGTGCACATTTGTGCAGCACTTATGTTCGCCAAGAATGTCATTTAAGGTTGTCTCCACCAACTTCTGAAAAAAGACACTTTGTTGTGAACAGTGCAAAACAATTTGTTTGCAACTTTGTGCATGTTTCAGCTCTTGTATTTAAAAACTACAACACTAACTAATTTTAAAACCAACAAGTTTATGGAAGAATTTAAAATATCTCGTTTCAGTGGTTCTAGAAATTTCACAAAATTTTGAAAATTTGCTAAATACAATTGGACTGGATATCGCCCAACAAGACACAAATTACAGAAAATGTAATCTGATGGAAATTTTGGAAAATCCTTTACCAGTTTGATTTATTTATTCAAAGTTTCCAGACAACTTATAACTCTTTAATCTTCACTTTAAAATTTGTTATTATAGGTATAGGCAACCAAGATTGCATCAATTGACAGATAACACCGAAGTCGTTGCCAAGTTATCAAAATCTTTGTTAAAAATACTCAACTTCAAGTGTTTAAAAAAAACGTGCATACTCTTATGACCCAACACTTCTAAAAATAAAATTCTGCCTACATATGGTATGAATATCAACCTTTACAAGGCCAAGACCAGAGAACGATAAGGTCTTTTTAAAATTCGCAGCACAAATTAGCACTAATTATTGCATTCGATAAAATAAATTTATGTTACTGGTCACTTTTAGTGTTACATATGCCCAACTGTATTGCGATTTTCTGGAAAAATACAAAAGCACAAATTTTAAAATATGCAGCACAAATGAAGCACTAATTATTCCGTATGATTATTATATTATATATTTTTTGTGAGATGGGCACTTTAAGCGTGAAGTTACAACTGCACAACTAAAATGCGATTTTATAAAAAATATAATAGCACAAATCTTAAAATTTGAAACACAAATTAGCACAAAATATTGCATACAACAAAATAAATTTTTGTGAGATGGGCACTTTAATGTGAAGTTACATATGCCCAACTATATTGAGATTTTCTGGAAAAATACAAAAGCACAAATTTTAAAATTTGCAGCATAAATTAGCACTAATGAACCACTAATTATTCCGTATGATTATTATATTATTTGAATATTATTTTTTTTGTGAGATGAGCTCTTTTAGCGTGAAGTTACAACTGCCCAACTAAAATGCACTTTTCTAAAAAAATATAATAGCACAAATCTTAAAATTTGAAGCACAAATTAGCACTAATTATTGCATTCGATAAAATAAATTTTTAGAGGAATTATACATACCGGGTGAAAACGAAACACGGGTCACCTCTATAACTTCTTTATTTATAAAAATAAAAATTTGAAATTTGACTGTGTTTTATGGTTCAAGAAAACACATTTTAGGCACTAAAAAGCTTTTCAATAGCACTTCCGGTTTTACCAGAGATGACATCAACTTTATCTTTTTAAATGTAACATCTAATGTTTTTGATCATAATTTAAGATTATTTTAGAAAAGCAGTATGTTTGTAATACATTTTTGATATTTTTTTAAATTTTGAACAATCGCGAATACAAAATATATGAAAAACTGGCACAAGTAAATTGATTACACCCTACATATGAGATACCAAAATAATCTTATTAAAACCTTCTTTTTGAAAAACCAAGTGACTCGGCATCTTTCCATTAAAAAAAAAGAGTTATTTGCAAAAACGTTACTCAAAAAAGTACATAAATTAATATCTTAAAAACTGATTAAATCATTTTACCAAATACAATTTTCCGTAGGTATTTGTATTATTTGGAATGAATTTTGGAAGTTTTTAGCAACATCGGATGAAGAAAAAAATTTTTTTTTTTCAAAATTTCAAAAAAAAAAATTAAAAATGTATCACAAACATACTCTTTTTATAAAATAATTTCTTATTTTGAACAAAAAATGGGTGTTACATTTAAAAAAATAAAGTTGATGCCACTTAAAACGGTAAAACCAGAAGTCATATTGAAAAAATTTTTAGTGACTAAAATGTCTTGAATCATACAAAGTCAAATTTCAAATATTTATTTTCATAAATAAAGAAGTTATAAAGGTGATCCGTATTTCGTTTCCACCCGGTATAAACTCAACTATATTGAGATTTTCTGGAAAAATACAAACGCACAAATTTTATAACTTGCAGCACAAATTAGCACTAATGAACCACTAATTATTCCGTATGATTATTATATTATATGAATATTATTTTTTGTGGGATGAGCACTTTTAGCGTGAAGTTACAACTGCCTAACTAAAATGCGTTTTGTTTTTTAAATTTAAAAGCACAAATCTTAAAATTTGAAGCACAAATTAGCACTAATTATTGCTTACGATAAAATTAATTTTTGTGAGATTATAACGCGAATTTCTGGAAAACTACAAAAGCACAACATTTAAAATTTACAGCACAATTTAAACACTAATTAAAGATTGGGTTAAAATATTTTTTAATATGGGCATTTCTAACTTTATGCACCTGAATTGAAATGAATTTATTAAAAAAATTTCATGTAAGCGGAAAAGTGGAATTTTTTAGATGGTAAACTTACGGGTATATCACTTTTTTATACTTACATATAAACGCATAAAGTTTTCCAGTTTATAGCTTTGAAATAACCCAATTCGCCGAAGGTAATAATTTTAATCAAGCTCAAATCTCCAGATATGATTTACACTGAATATATTTACGACTATCATAAAGAAAATTATTCTGACAAAACTAATATCTCAACAAAATACAACAATGTTATTATAAGAAAATAATTTTAAATTCAAACAACGTAGAAAATGTTTGTACAAATGTAGAAGTTAAATTGGTTAAACGTTTTCTGAAACTTTGCAAGGGAGCTTTATTATTAGTGAGGCTTTTATACGCTTACTTATAATAAGCAAGTTGTTTATTGAGTTAACCACCTCGGGGCCTTTAGGTAAATGTTTTTGTTGAGATGAAAGCAGGTTCCCTACTTAATTTTGTTTAATTAATTATTATTTTTTTTTAAATATTTTTTATTTTTTAAGGTAATTAAATTAAAAATTAAATTAGCTTATTAGAACTTTTTTACAAATTAGTTATTATATTAAATTTAATATTATTTTTTTATTATAACGACTGTATATTTTTTATATAAAATTACAAAAATTTGTTTAAAATTATAACTTTGTGGCGAAACTGTAAACTATTGCCAGAAATTTTATGATAAACAACGTATCAGATTTTGAAATAATAGAGGGTAATTTTGTAGCAAGCATAGAAGTGAACAATGTTCAATAAAGTAAATAAACGATTGAATTTACTGCCCATCTATTATTAGTAAATCGGAGCTAATTAAAGGCTTCAATACTTAATTAACCTAAAGCCTACTTTAAATTATTATATTGTTTATTTAGGAGTGAACCCACAAACTAATAATTAGAAACTAATGGTATTATCTACAATAATGATTACATATTATTGTGAATTTATTTAAAATACGTGGAAATCTACATTTGTTATACGTATTTCAACAAATATATTATAAAGTTGCTAGTATTCAGATCAGAAATCTCCAATTTTGAATAACCACTGCACTTATCCCTTCAAGACATTTTCACATTTGTCTAAAAGTGGCTTTTACATTACTAAAAGCTTTTATAGCTGCACGAATATCGTGCGAAAGCTCATCCTGTGAACTATTGTTTTCAATTGCAAATATTTAAATACACAGGATGATCAGTTTAAAATTATTCAACCCAAATAACTTTAGTTTGATGAGATAAAATATTCTTTATGAGAAGGAAACTTAATGGCGTAAGAAAAGATTTGTAAACGAATGATAGAAATAATTGCTCAACATTCGATATTTGTTCACAATATTTGCTGTAGTGATGAATGTTCGTTTAAGTTAAACGGTTTTATCAACAGACATAACACTTCTTATTGTGATAATGAAAATCTTTAACTATTGAAATTCAGAACATCAATGGAGTGGAATTTCAGGATATGGTAAAATAGGAAGAAAATAGAAATGGAGAACGACATTTAGACATCCTTGAGAATATAATTGATACTCTTATAACAGAAAATTAGGAAAATCAGCAAGATGAGAAAGAAAACGTGTTCATTGTCGAAGAAAATGTGTAGTTTCAATAAAACGGAGCACCACCATTTTATGTAATGGATCGGACGAAAAAGTACGATAGAATGGCCAGCACGGTCTCCTGATCTTTCCCCATTGGATTTCTTGTATTCAAAACACCACTTGAAAATATTCAAGACATGAGAAATAGGATAAATAATGATTGTAGGGACATAATATCTCGAGAAATATTTGGAAAAGTTAGAAATTAGTTTAATAATAATAACTAATTTTCGTTTTAATTTGTCTGATCAGATTTTACCGAATTTTTCATATCATTAAACTAAACTTCCCCAAATAACTCGTTTTTAAATGATCACCGTCTATGTGTATTTGGAAGTATTCTAAATAATATTTATTTTTCTTTTAAAAAACTGATCGATAGAAATAAATTGAAAAATAGAATAGAACAATGGGATTATTTATACTTGTGCAACTGGAGATATAGAGCATACGAGTACATTTAAACAGAACAAGGATTCGTGAATGAAATGTTAAATCGGGCGAAAAGAATTTCCGATTTCTGATAGCTGTATATTCCAAATAAATATGGGAGTTATAGGTAGCCCATAGATAAAAGCTCGAATGTTTGCGAAATTAATGGGCCGTTAGTTATTAACCCAACCAGTGCATCGCAAACTCAAATGCACTGAACATATCCACAATAAATAATCATGAAACTACCAGTTTGCGTATGTAGTTCATTACATAATAAATAAAGTCCATGTTTAATTAGAAAACCAAACATAAATCCAGTTGGTGTAGGTTTTTTTTTATAAATGAAGTAGCTTCCTTCCATTAATGACTTTTTAATTATAAGTTTGAAAATGTTTTAATTTAAATTAACCTGAAATTAGGAAAATAAAAATTCTTATATATCTAAAAATGATAATCAAAACTAAACTACATATATGCTTTTTTTAGCAGTTTTTTCGTACAGTAATAAAAATGGTTGGTTTTTACGAGATAAAAAGACCTTTTTACTTTAAATGAGGGCGTTAAACAAGATAAATCTGGTGACTTTGAAAAAAAGTAACGAGCCACAAATAAACTGTATGTACATGATACGTGGAAAAATTGCATGAATAATTAGTTTTTAGCATAAAACCACATGACATTATCACATTTTCATAAAAATGGGAATCCAATTTTGATTCAGCTCTTCTCATATTGAATTTTCGGAGATAAATTGGAAATAATACAGATGTGTGTTTAAACAGTAAATCATGGTAGGAATTGCATCATGTTTCATTAAAAGCAATTTTATTTATTTTAGTGCAATCAACAATTGTAGGTCATTACGTCGTATAAATTCGAATTAGGGGTGGATAAAACTAAAACTAATGAATAAAAGCAACCAGACTGCAGTATAAAAATACAGATTTAAACTTCAACCCCTCTATATAACGGTTAAGTTGGGAGGAAAACTTTTTGGCTGCAACGCGACAAAATTGGATTGAGGAGGACGTAAAACTGGATGAAATTAAGGTCCAGCACTAACAAAAAACCGCAACTTATCAAACTCGCATACTTCTTTCTAAATCGTTAAAAATAAGGCGCTTCTTAAAGTATAAATGGATTTATAACTTTTTCAACGGAAAAGCTTTACTTAAAGTTTTATTTAGTCTCATTTAAAAGACATACATATACCTATAGATGGCGCCCGTTTTATACTAATTTGATAGTTTCATAAATTCGCCGACCTTTGGAGAGCTCTTTTCTAAAATTAAATTACAAGATATTTACCAAAATCATTATTCATTTTAATGATTGAAGAGTCAAGGTTTCATCAAATATAAATATTATTTTCTTCAATGATTTAACCAAGGTTTTGGTGTAAGTTGTGTAACTATGGGCAATTTTAACTACCAAACAATAGCTACACAGTTTCACAAATTTGCCGATAGGAGAAAGCTCTTTCCAAAAATTCCCAATAAAGTACTCACTTAAGTTTATCGACGTAACGCTAACACAGGGTAAGTATATTTTTTTCGACACAGATTAAGTAGTAGTCTTTTTTTGAATGTGCATAAATTGGTTTTCTTCTTTACAATTTGCATCTGATTTATATTTGTTTCATTAAACTAACCTAATAAAACATGTTTTGTAATTTTTTTGGTTATCGCAAAGGTTTAGAAATATACATAAGAAACAAAAATAAACATGCTGCTACACGAAACATAAAGCCTAATCAAACAAAGAGAATAACCGTGGGTAGGTAAGAAAAAAAAAGGAGGTAATAATTCGAATTGTTTTCAGCAAACATGGGAAAGTTCTCAAAGGAAAACTCAATTAAAAATGTATCGCTTTTGTCTGCAAATATTTAATTAAATTTTTTAACCATCGTTTTATTTACATTACAAGCATAAATAATTTTAGTCATATTAAAAATATTTGTATTCAAAAATACTGTGACAAAAGTTTTTTGTTTGTGCAAGGTTCATTCAGGGGGGTAAAACCGCAAAAATTAGTCATTGCATGAAAACTGTATTCAGCATGAATAAAATTTTAATAAATTTTCCAGCACACAAAGCAATTATAAATTTAGTTTTTCAAACATTACTATTTTAAAAGCACAGTAGTTTTGTTCAACCGCAGGCAAAGTGGGTGGATGGAACATTTTCACCTCGTAAATCTTGCACGAAGGATTATCTTTAAGCTAAGATTTAAGGCATAGCAGTCTCCCGAGAAATTCGTTTTTTTTTCTGAACGTAATTTATTTAACGGCGAATTTCAAGTAATGGCCTTTTCATAGAATCATACAATTTAAATTTGGAAACGTCTTTTACATCAACATTACTTAATTATTAAAAATAATTTTGTGAGATAACAAAATACGAAAAGAAAAATTGATAAGGAATTTTGTGTAAAGCATTAATTTATTTATATAGAGTGTAATAATTAAGAGCGATTTTCAAATGCTGATATTTTCGAGATTATTCCATATTTTTAATTGAAATTTTGGTAGCTTTCTATTTAAAGTGGGGGAATTTTAAATACTGTAAAAGGAAAATAAAAACTTCATAGAATTCAGTTTAAAAATATCAATGAACGAAGGTATTAATTTTTAATTTGCATCGACATTTCTTATCCTTTTAGGCCTGTATTTTAAATTAAATTAAATTGAGCAATTCCAATTTAAAACTAGATGAGTTTAAAAAAATTTAGAAAAGAAATGCGTTCTTTAATTAAATGCTCGGAATGATTCCCAAGGTTTTCCATACAGAAATAGAGACGTTTTTAATAATTTATACAGGGTGTCTCATTTTTTTCTAGCAAATATTTTAAATAGACAGGAATTGCCATTCTGAACAAAAAATTACACCCCATATAATTTCCTTTCTTATATATTTTTTTAAATTTCTCACACTAAAACTAACCCATCTTATTGGCTAAAAATTAAAGAGAAAATCGAAGGCCTACTTGATTTGAATAAAAAAATGATAACGAAATGATTTTATACAGAGTATATCACAAAAATCATTAAAATTGCCGTAACTTTATAAGGAGCCAAGAGAAATATTATACATTTATTATCTTAAAAAATCAAGGCGGAAGCAGCGATTTCAAAGCATCGGGTCGCCGAAGGCATACTTCAAAATTTATTTAATTTTCAAAGATCTTCCAATTTCTCTAGTAAAGTTTGATGGGGTTGAAAATAACTAACATGGTTCACAATATACCAAGTTCGACGCAACAGGATATCTTTTTATAAACAAAGATGTGTTAACTTTATAATAACTTTCAGAAAACCATCTATTTTCTTGACTTTTGTCTTTCGGAAAATGCCATTTTGGTCTACTTGCTCTTGAATTGAAAATTAATCTTTTGATATTGCTTGTCAACTCTAAGTATCTAAAGTCTTAGACTTTTTTTATCTTTTAATGTATTTGATATATTTGATGTGAGTTGTCTATTGCTTTTCTTCTATTTTTATTTTATTTTTTCTTGTTGTTGAAGATCGTAACATAAAAAAATAATTGCATATATTTTTTCATCAGTTAAAATTTTAGTTACTTCCTCTACGCTTGGGGTCATATAGAACCCCAGTTTGTAATTGGCTTAAAAATAAAAGGTTTTATATTTTTATGCGATTTTTAATAGAAAATGAACCATTAAATTATGTAAATTATGGCATTCAACGTTGTGTTGACAAATATATTTAGCACATTTGAAGCTGACTTTTTTTATATATATTAATAGCTGACAACAAACTTTGTAAAGATTCTCTTGCAAATATTTTGTAAAGCCATTTGGGCTTGGTTTGGTATGTTTATGCATGAATGTCTTCTGTTGTCATATCAACCCACTTATTGGTAAAAACTTTAGATCCTTTCAAATTCGACATTTGAAGTACTTTAATTTTTTCTAGATGCGGTGCAAAATGTAGTAGAAATATTGATTTTATAGCATTTGCTCTGGCAATAGCGTATCTAGTTGGCCCAGGTGTTCTTTTGATTATATTTGAAGATGAAGCTCGTTTCTAATTTTAATAGGATTTTTATTCTACGTTATCAAACCATCTTTCGACATAAAAAGGACATTTCCTTAGTTGATGAATTCGTAATATCATCACTCTGGTCATCGAAGGTATATCCTTAGAACTCGTGTCAGATTCTGATTCATAATTTATGGCTGGGTCAAAATCACTTTCTTCAGATGCACTTTTTCGTCGAAATTTAAATCTTCCACTATAGATTTCGGTAAAATATTTTCTAGTCACCCTACTTTTCACACTGTTGAATATACCTACTTATCAATCACTGTTTACCCAAAGACAAATAATACAATCAACTCGAATACTCAATCAGAACTAAAGACCATCCTTAACAAATATGATTTTCATCAAAATGAACCAATTAGGTATGTCAATAACCTACGTCAGAAGTTCCTCGATTAGTTTCAGTACCTCTGGAATCTTCTTTGTATTTTTTGTCAGGTTAAATATTGGGCCTACATTGTGGGTTGTCATAAATACCATTTAATTTTTTACCTCTTAAAAAATCTTGCTTCATCGCTAAAGAAGAGATTTTGTAACTGTTTGGAGTGTTAATCTGAATATTTGATATTGATTGGGTCAATTCTTGGTGGTAAAAAAACTTGTACGGATGTTCATGCATTTAATTTTCGAAATAAATTTTTCAGATTTCTGAGTGTTTCCTCCATGTTAAAACGTCTGCTTTATCTTTAGGCTCAGTAGTTCTTTTTTTATTAACTAGAAACATTCCTGGGAACATATGCTCGAACCAATCGACACGATATGTCGTATACGACTTTCATTATTCTATCCTTGTCATTCAAATGTTATAATAAGAGTAAATCTTTGTCATGTCGTATACGACATCTAGTCGGGTGATAACCCATACTGTTCGAAAGCAGATTATAAAATCGAATAGCAGCTCGAAGTGCACATAGTTTTTCTTCACTCTATAATAAATATTTCAAGGCGTTCATCTTTAAGATAAACTATCTTAAGAAGCTGGTCATAAATCTCACTAATTTCAAAAATATCGGCATTTAAAATATTCAGTGAGACAACTTGTATAATACAGAAGATTAAATAATAGATCGCATCTAGACATATATGTATTGGGCTTTCGCCCTTAAATAGCAACAAGCCAAAGCTCGACATTTATTTAATTTATATCCGCTGTAATTAAATTACATGGGTTAATAAAATTATCAACATCTGCCGACTTAACCACATTATTTGCTATTCTAAGTTAATTCTAGTTAACACATCAATTCCAATTCTACGCAATTATTTTTTAAATAAGAAAACAAAACTTAATCACAGAGGTTTTTTCATAAATTTTACTCCTATTATAGTACTTTTGGCATTCTTTCTGTTCACCTTTGAAACTAAATTCAAACATTTTTAATATGTTTTGGAACATAATATATCGTTGAAAGCTCCTCGGTGCGAATTTGATGCGTTTCTAAACTTCCATTCGAGCCTTTGCGTCTAAAAGCAATACGTAATATAAGACTTCATCATAAATTTAAATAAGGCTATAACTTTATAAAGGCACACTAATGATCATCATAAAAGGAATTGAAGATTTTATAAATCACCAATATAAAATAAAATTATTTTAAATGAGTTATTTATTTAAATTAACGTATAAACAATTTCGCTTTTTAAATTTTATTCTAATGTAGCTTGTTGTTTTTATATGAAATAAGTTTGGGAGTAACGAGTTATTATCCTTGCTCGAAATAATTTCCTTCTCTTTGCCAAAATTCCTGTTGGAAGCACGTCGCTGACAATTTATGTTAAATGTTTGAAAAACTCAAACATTCACATTCGCATGTCAACGAGAAATGAAATGGCAGTGGTAGACATTCTCTTCGAATTCTGGTTGAGAATTTAATTAAAAACAAAATATATTTAAATACTTTAGTTTCACGAATAAAGTTATTAAGCAATTAATGCAGGTATAATTTTTGTACGAAGTTTAGTGCTTTATAAATAAATTGTTAGGAATACAAATTATGTTGATAAAGGACTCTAATTTTGTTTGATGTTAAACCGATTTAAATATATAAATAAGTTTTATAATCAAAGGAAGAAATCTTTTTGATGCTGATTGTTCAGAAAGAGGAATTTCTGTGCAAAGTATTTTTTAGTAAAATGTAATAAAATTGGAATGTTCTTTATTAAATTTGAGATACAGGTAAAAGGTCGTAGTTCAATTTGTTTTACTTTTTTCAATTTAAAAATAAAACATTTTTTTTTAATGTTTATAACCCTGGAGTGTTCTTTTATCTTCCAATAATGTACGGTATTTGGGGTAATAAACTTTCATAATTACCTACAACTTTTTCAATTTTGCTTTTGATTTGTTCACATTCTCGGGTTAAGTATTTGTTTTGAATAGTCGAAAATAGTTTTGTCTTAACTTTAAATTTTTCAAATCACCTTACATTTTTTTATTAAATTAATCTGTTGCAGAATTTTTAAAGAAATTATTTTTACAAGATACACCCTATATACTATAATACCCCATTATATTTGTAGTTTAGTATGTCACAAGAATATCCTAACCTACATGAATTTTAAAAATTGTATTGGTTGCATCGTGGGATTCCAGCTTTTCTTTCTTGGGGTTGTTTTTATTTTAAAATCGACGAGTGCTTCTCTATTGTAGCATGAGTTTCAATGGGTTTATTTAGAAATGCTCTACATTTTACAACATACATCTGTAGGTGTAAACATTTTTATTGAAATACTTCTGCAGCAATAATAAGAAAATTTTATCAAATGAATAAAGTTGGAGTTTTCATCGCAGCTTTATTAAATATAAAGAAATATTTTATATATGGAAACTAGTATGATAAATTATTTTTTTTTCAGGATCGTTTTAAATTTACCATATTAAGTGCTGTTTTGGTGGCAAAAAATGTCGACCTGGCAGCTCTGGTGGATTCAGAAGCTAGAGTGATGCTTTTATACTGCACCCGGCAGGAAGCCATAGAGATCCTGACTGCCGCCAGAGACTTCAAACTTACAGGAGAAAACTACGTGTGGGTTGTTACCCAGAGTGTCATAGAAAACCCGCTCCAAGCACCTTACCAATTTCCCGTCGGAATGCTAGGTAAGTTATTTACATTTCTAGTACAATCCTTACCTAACAAATATTTAAATTCGAAAAATTCCAAATAAACAAACCTACTTTTTAAATTATTTATGAAAATTTATAAGTTGTCAAGTGAAATTACCTATATAATTGAATCGGTAAATCCAAGAATAGTATGAGTACAAAAAGTTAATAAATTTTAGCTTAATGGAATTATAATGTGTAAAGATGCTGCTTTAGAAAATTTGAGTGAGTTTGCTTTTATGATAGTCCCAAGCGTATTATTTTAAAGCTAATTTTATGGCGGAACGAATTTTGTGTACTTTAGGTATATTAGCTCAAAACCGCAATTTTTGGACTCGTACTGCTAGAAGTGTCAAGATTTTGATGTAATAACACTTTACCCATGTGGGCTGAATTGCTCCAAGCTAAAATTTCATATCTAGCTCTTGGATGAAACTTCGAATATTAGGTGAAGCATGGTGCATTTTGATTCAGAATCTTACTTATTCTGCATATCCCAAATATTGCTGATTGCACTGTTTGCATAATTTGATCGACAAGTGAATAGCGTGTGTAAGGAAATAAGTGTCTTTTCTATTTGTCAACAGATTTGCAGTTTTACTATGATTTAACATTAACTTATTCGCTGCAAACCAGTTTTCTCGAAAAGCTTCTTAATTTTTATGTGATGTAAGTTCACAAAAGAAAAATTACAATACGCTGTTCAAGCAACTTAAAGTGAAACAGGAGATTTAAAAGCGACAATAACTAAATTACAACCAAGTCCACCCAACGTTATAACCCAGTCAACTTTGAAGAAGAATCCCTTATTGTACAAGAAACCTTTTGGATTGTCCAATAAATTAAGAAAAAATCATTCTGAATCGCCAAAAAAAAAAAATTTAAAGGAAGCCAATATACAGAGAACAAACGATCCGAAACCACGAAATCTTCCACCAGTAGTGGTTAGTGAAATAGAAGACTATTCTAACCAAAGTAAAGAAATTAATCAAAAGGAAATAAAATTTAGTTCCAAACTACTCAGTAATAAACAAGCTAACTAAAGCCATGGACGAACAAAACCATCAATGACAAACAAGCAAACTAGACCGTTGAGGCTAGTAACCAAAAACCTTTACCACACCTGCAAGGAAGATGATATAAAAGAAGAACTCCTATATAGACGATTTAAACTTTTGGATATTGTAAATAAATTCAAAAAGATTAGAAAATAAGGCAAATCAAACATAATCCGATTATCTATTTTTATCGTATCATTTAAATCTAATGAAAACATCAAAGTCTATGACCTAGAGTTTATATTCAAAATAAAATTTAAAATTGAGGCTCTAAAAACAATAACCTTAGAGTTGGAACTAGGGTCACCCCTCTTTATTTATGAAAATAAACATTTGAAATTTTAGTATGTTATATGGTATAAGAAATCGAATTTATTGAACTAAAAAAAATGATGTAAAAGGTTGGTGTGATCCATTATAAGGAGATGATTGAATAGGGTAGTAATAAAGCTACTTGTCCTTATTATGTATATATCATTGATTTACTACCCTATTTAAAAAAAAATTAATTTCACTTCCGGTTTCACAGGAAATGACATCAACTTTTTTTTTTTATGTAACACCCTATTTTATTGTACTTATTATTAAATACTGGTAATTTTTAAGTATGTTTTTGACAAAAAAAATATTTCTTTGAATTTAAAACAAATCGATTTTTTAAAATTTTTTTTAAAATTAAATTTATAATTTAAAAAATGCGTTTTTTTGCAAATATCTTTATTTTTTTAAATAGCATGATAGTGGGGCCATCCCCTATTTAGAAGAGTATTTTTTTTTGAATTAGGATATTACATAAAAAAAGTTGATGTCATTTCCTGTGAAACCGGAAGTGAAATTCATTTTTTTAGTTCAATAAATTAGTTTCTTTATGCTATATAATATAGTAAAATTTCAAATTACTATTTTCACAAATAAAGAAGTTAGTGAGACCTAATTTTATGGATGTCAAGGATAATCTCGACCTAACGATATCAAGCGATTTGCTGGCAAACATGATCACATAAATCCTGAGGGTACCCAGCCCCTGGATTAAATGAACCAAAACTTTTGAAGTAGGATACATTTCAAGTGCTGTAGGTATACAGGGTATCCCACCTTTTTTTTTCAGAATTTTTTTTTTAGATAGTAAACGTTATTCTCAACAAAAATTTCTTTTTCGACTCCTTAAAAAGTTACAGCAATTTTAAATTTTAATGATTTTATTGGAACACCCTGTATAAATTTTATTTTGTTTCGAATTTTTTTATTTAAATCAAGTAGGTATTGTTTGGATTTTGTCTTTATCTTTAAGCCAATCAGATAGATTAATTTAATCAAAAAAAATTTTAAATAGTACACTTAGTCTAAAAATAGCTAATAATGTCCAAAGAAACAAGACAAAAATCCAACCATAATTTATTTAAATAAAAAATTGATAGTAAGAAAGAGATACAGTATGTTTCACAAAAATCATAAAAATTTACCAGTTTTAAAATTTGCTGTAACTTCTTAAGGAGTCGAAAAAAATAATATCATAGGAATTTTTTTGTTCAGAATGACATTTACTATCTAAAAAATGTTTTTGCTGGAAAACAGTGAGACACCCTATATGTATAGTAGTATAGTATTGTTTAAACTTGGGTAAACTATAGTCTTAAATTCTTCATTCTTAGTATTTAGGATAAGAGTAAATTTAATGGTTGGTCATGTGTCAAACATGTGTCATGTTTGACCAGTATAAATGAATTTATTTATTATGTAAATAAAATTATTATAGTAAAAAAAGTATGTTTGTATGGTATAGTGTCATCATCAAATTGTATTACAACAACTGAAATATTAGAAGGAAGATCGTTCACAAATAAGATCAAAAATAATAGACCAAGAATACTTCTCGGGGGGATACTATGAGCAATTCACAATTTCAACGTATTGTGTTCTATTACAAAGGTACGATTGAATGAACTTTAAAGATCATTTTCGAAATCCATAATGCAACATTTAATTTAAAAATAGATCATGTGAAATAATATCAAAAACTTTTTAAAGATGTTGTAGACACAATCCTATGATCCTCCTCTAGAGCATATGAAATTTTGTTCAGGAGATCCATCGCTATAACTAGAGTACTTTTTCCACTTTAAACCCATATTTGTTGGAGGTTAAAGATTTCATTTTTTTCATGTGATCAGTAAATCGACTTGCTGAATTGGTTAATATCTCGATGCCCAGAAAATGGGCCGAATTAGAGATGAATTCGACGAATTGGACAAAAAGCCGAATGATGAAAAGGTTGACTTGGATGTAAGGAACACGTAGACGAAAGGCCTGAAGATAAAATGCCAAAAGAAACAAACCGTAAATTTATTTAAAAAAAAACCTTGCTTAAATTATGTTGGAATATCCATTATGATCCTTTTCAAAACCAAATCCATTTTAATTGAAATTGTTTTCATACAATGCTCCGTTTTGAAAATATTTTCACCTTTCACGTTAGGTTAGGACAGTTCGAATTTGTTCTCTCGGTCTTTTGCTTAATTGGGCCATTTTTTCTCCAACCTTTCGGCCTATTGGCAAAATAGGACTTTTGTCAACGCCGTCTACATTGGCCTTTTCTTTTATTCAACCTTTTAACGTAATGCGTAATGGCAAAAATTAGTATTAAATCAATTTTATCAATTCTCTTAAAAAAATTGAAAACTCGTTTTATACATTTCCAATAGCTTTCTTTTTCACCAAAATCATGTTGTCCTTACATGGCAAATTTTTATCCAAAAATGCGATAAAAAAATAAGAGGAAAATTATCCATCCCTTTATTATAATATTTTTTATTCGTTTTTCTGTATTTTATGTTGAATGGATTTAGGTTAAGCTTTTTGCTTACATATAAATTATATCAAAATCCATTTATTTCAAGTTTAAATTTATCAATGTAAACTTTTTCGTGTTTAGTGATAAGAGACAAATAAACAAAAGTTTTGTGTCCATTATTTTAAGCACGTTTATTAATTTTAAAGTTTGTTAAGAAAAAAAGCCAATGTAAAAACTTCTTAATAATAGACTGCTGTCTAGCCCAAAGTTCTTGCTTTGAAAACCTCGGCTCGACCTGGAAGGGTGTGGCTCTATAAAACGACCAAAGGGAAAACCTTGAATTAAATAATCTGGCTAATAAAATGAAAACCTTTTTTCTTTTATAAACACAATAATGTTTTGTTTCAGGAAATAAAATGAAAGTACTGATACAAACTTTTCGCTTTCATTGTAAATAATAAATAAATATATTTTATACACACAATATTTATTTAATACTTCAAACATGTTAATTGGTTAGAAATAATAATAAATTAAACCGAATTAAAGATAAATTAATTTTGGCATTAAATAAATTAAAAATCAATAAAAGAGCAGTTGTATGGAAAATAAATCACCAACCCTTGTCAAACATGTATATAAATTATAATACTTGTGTAACGTAACAAAATTTAATAAAATATCCCATTTTTACTTTAAAGTTACAATTTTTATTTTTTAAAATTTCTCAATCACTTGCGATGGCGAATTATGTTTTTAAGTAGGCTTATATAAAATATGTGAACTTATTTTATTGAATTTTTTGATGTAAAAAAACTTTTTAAAAGTTTTCGTGACAACTTCAGATCACATCAAATAAAATATTGGTTTTTATAGTGGCCTCATTTTTCTTTAAAATTTAAATGTGAGCGTGAATAAATTCAATTATTTATTGGTATTGTGCGTAAATTTGTAATTATCAACTAATGATTAACGTTAAAAAGGTATTGATCCTTTCTAAACCCCAACCACATAAAATTAATGACGAGGATATAATAAATGATCTTTTGTCCATCGATTTTTATATAAAAATATGAAATGTTATCTTCAAACAGTCTATACGTTACGGTTTTAAATGAGTTTTATTTCTTAACTTTTTTTAATGTAAGTTTTTCAAATAATTTGAAAAGTTAATACAGAAACTTTTACTTTAAAAAAAGTGAGGTAAAACATTTAGCATCTAATCATGTAGTATAATTTTAATTAATATTACATATGTATACAGGGAGTCTCATTTGACATTAGACTTTATGTGTATGTTTGTTATTAAGTATATTAAAAACTTTTTAGACATTTCATTTTCAAACTTACTTATTTCATTTTAGGTACTCTATTAAATCTTTCAATTTCAGAGTAGTAAAATGCAAGATTGGTTTGGTTTTCACTTCGCTCTTTCTGTTGAAATTTGTAAGGAATCAATTGCTTGCAGAAAATCCTATCCTGACAAAAGATTGTAAATTAAATTTCTTTTATAACTTTATAATAGCAAACTTAAACTATGTTTTTTTAAGCAGACAGAAAATTTTAATAAGACTTTTTTATTAACAATAATACCTTTTCACACTTTGATGATATTATATTTTATTATTTAATAGACGATAAATTCGTGTTGTTATTCACTTATCTGTAGTTAGTTTATAAAATAAATAAAACGATTTTATTTCCCTTATAAGCTCAATTTAAAACAAAAACTAAATAAAATACTATTCAGTTGTGTAAGCATATTACTGAAAAGGTACGGCTATTTTAAATTACATTTCCACATTACAACGTGCACTTTTCTCGTGTTATTGGTTTCGTTGAAATTAGATAACAAAGGAATGTGGAATCTTAGAATTGAATTTAAGAAGATAAAATCGAAGAAATTTTTATACAGTTTGTTACATGATATTTCCACTAATAATTGTTTTAAAAATTAATTATCGTAATTATTTTATCAAATTGAAAAATAAATAAGTTCAAATGAGGAACTTGCTGTAGAAATATTTATTAATTTATTTCTTGCACTAAATAAATCAGATTGTTTTTTAAGTATTACCACAAAAATTATCGAAAAAGGAGTTACCCCCTTTTTGCTGCAAGGTCTTCAAATGTACCTAACCATAAATGATGGTTAATTTTGATTTATCAATAACAAGAAGTTATTCTAACTAACCCAACTTAGAGCAAAGGAATTTCAAAGGGCACTTATTCACTTCACTCTTGAATGAGAAAAGGCTTGTAAGGTTAATTAATTTAGTTTGATACAATTAGCAATAGGAGTTGTATTTCCTTAGAAATTCTTAATAACTGCAAGAGCTTCTAATCATATATTCGAGAGTAATTCAGTTTCAGCTCAAAATTAGAGCCAAACCGCTTATTTCTATAAGAACAAACCATGCAGAAAAGGCCGTTTCATTTGATTACTGCAATTAGTTCTTAGTGATGTTTAAATAAAAGGACCTTTGGGGGTTTTAATTGAATTAAATTTGAAGAAAAATATTTAGTATTGTTTCGTTAAATAAACGTTTTAAAGGAAATTTTAATAATAATTAATTACTACTATTTTATATAGTTATCATTTATTACAAAGATATTGAAATTAATAATGATTTTTATAAGTGGTATGTATTTAAACATTTAAATAATTAGGACCTTCAAAATTACCTATACTTACCTACAGGGTGTCACTGAAAACTTCAAACGCGGATATTTTCGAGATTAGAGCACATCGTCGGCAATCTGACAATATCTGCTAAGTAGGTACATATTCAGTATTGGTACTACACTTACTTCTGATTCGACGATTTATTTAGAAATTCAATCAGAATTAAGCTTAGAGCTTATTTTTCTACATATTTCAGTTAACGGGTATTTTCATATCGTGACAATATGAATGAAATGAAATGAAATTTTTGTAAGTGCAAATACACAGTGAGTCTGTAAGATGGAATAAGTCTGAACGTCTACCCATTGAATATTTCATTGACTTAACGGGTCTCGTTCCGAAGATATGATCGTCGATCTCACGACCATATCTACTATCTACTAAAGTAATTATATCTAAAATATACTTTCAAGATTTGGTAAAAAAGTAAAGGAAAAAACTACATATTACAACGATTTGTTACAAAAATTAATGAACCTAAACCAAGTATATGGATAGGTCAATAATCTCAATTAATTTTCAGTCATCACAATACCACAATACTAATACATATATTCTACAGCTGAAACTATTTACTGAACCTATTCGACTCCTAAGAGTTCTGTAAATGTGCTCTTACAAAGCACAGGTTTTCAGTTGAATGGAGAGTAAATTAAAGCCAAGTTAAAGAAGAAAATCTTTGCAACATATTTATCAGGATTGTTGGTTGCAGATAAAAATGAATTTATACCAGAAATATTCATAAGGCTCTTGAATAATAATTGTACGTAGTACTAAGCTTATCCACAGTATCTACACCTTTAGTTTGGAATCTATATCGTCCAAAGCAGAAGAAGAGCTTTCTCACATTTTGGCATGTATGAAATCAATGTCATATCCTCTTGAAAGCCAAAGATACTTAATACCTACTGGTCTAATTTTTCCTTACATGAATAAAGAAGGAACTTCAGTTATATTTTTGCGTATTTTTTCGAAATCAGTACTTATATCTTCTGCTAACGGCACTCATGACCTGTTATTAGATTGCGTCCAGCACGGATAATTACCTTAAATATACGTTTTATGAGACCTCCTAACGATTTAAAAAGGTCTAAGAGGTTGTCTGTCAGCATGTACTTAGAAATTAGTTATGTAAAATGTATTTGCATCAACCATATTTATTTGGTTTCGATGGAATATTGTGCCGATAGCGACAATTTTCTCTAAAAGCTTCAAGTTTTTCTCATCGATTGTTGTGTATTCGGATAACGAAGTTTCTTAATGTTGCAAATCAATTAAGAAGATGTCTTATAGTTTTACAAGTTTTTACTCTTTCTTGTCGTAACTCCTTGTCAGCTAATCGAATATGGTATAGTAAAAACGAAATATAGACAATGACATTGTAAATCGACATATTTTTATTGAAGTCCTATCTGTTCTAAACAAACTTTTTTCGGTATTGACTTAATTACATTTCCTTCCTATGAAAGTCCAAATAGTACTCTTATTTCTGAAAGTTTTGTCTTGACTTCTTCGACGTTTTCTAGTTCACTCAATATCTTCACTTTTTGCTCCAAGAATGTCTTCTCCTGAATCCGATTCATTGCCAATTTCAATTTCAAGTTCAAGATCAATTACTATTTCTTCCATTAGCCTTCATAATCGATCCTTCTCTTTCTCATAATTCATGACAAAAAGAATTATCACGAATGACAATATTTATAAATTTATAAAACAAAAGAGGCCAAGAAGTAATTCACTAAAACTATCTCGTGACACTAAGTTCATAGATTTGGCATAATACTGAGACAGTATTGTTTTTATGATATTATATCAAATTAAAAAAATCATTATTATGTTTTTCATTAGAGTTAACTATTCAACTCACAAGTGGCAAGTAAAACATCAAAACCATCAGCGAATATTTGGTGACGCACTAAATTGTCGAACGTAAAAGTGTCGAAACGCACTGGGTCGAAACGCAAAAATGTCGAAACGCAAAATCGTCGAAACGTAAAAATGTCGAAACGCAAAAATGTCGAATCGGCGATGCGTAATCTCGTAGAACGCAAAATTGTCGACGCGTAAAAATGTCGAAACGCAAAAATGATGGAACGCAAAAACGTCGAAACGCAGAAACGTCGAAAAGTAAAAACGTCGAAACGCAAAAGGATAAAGGCGAGTAATGGCTTTGTTGTGCTTTAAGTTTTTATTGGATTTGCTAATTACTTTAGCGCTTATAGCATTTTTTGGTGACTAAAATAAGTATCCACACATAAAGGCTACATAAGCAGGTTTTTTATTTATTACTCCACTACTAGTTTTGTCAAATGACCAACAGAGGTCGTATATGATCTTCGAAATTGGGATTATGATTATTTTTACCTTGGGTGGATTAGATTGTATTAGATTCATTGTCTTAGGATTTTTTGATTTATTATTAGATGTTTTAGTTATTAATCTTTTTTCAAAAATGAATTGTTCAATTTATTTTTAATTGCCAGTACACTGGGAATTCCATATATCCACCTTATTTATTTATAAAATAATTTTTAAACATTATATTCTACATGTTTCGCCGATCTAGTTAGCATCATCAGGCATATTTTAATTTTACGAATTATTAAAACTATAACTTGGTTCTTAATAACAAAATTTCAGTTTTATTAATCTTAATTTTTACTGCCTTTTATGATTTACACATAGGTTTTAAATAAGTTGTATATAAAGCTCTTGAAAATATTGAAATTGAAATAGACGTCAAATAGTTAAAACAACAGTTCAGCAAATATGTAACACAGCAAATTGATTTAAACTTCTGATCGACGTATTCCATTTTTAGTTTAGTTCTATTTTCGTGAAGTGGTATTTCATGCAGAGATGAGGGTCCCAAATTACTTCAGGCGATCAAAATCACATGTGTACATTTTAAGTTAAAGCGCACAAAATCGGACATGGTTCACCAGGTTATAGTTTCATTAATTTGTAAAACTAAAATATGCCTAATGATGCTGACTAGATTTAAAATTTTAAACTATGTAGGTTGGGTTGGTCGTAAAAGCTTTTGACTTCGTGACATGGTATTATTTTTGCAGCTACCAAAATTTCATTTAAAAATATGAGTATGCACTAATCTTCAATATATAGTCATTTGAAATTTTCATTGAAAAACCCTATATAATTAAATGTTTCTTCTAGTTATTATTAAATTTATTATTAAATTGTAAAATTAAATTATGCCTGATGATGTTGATTAGATCGGCGAAACTTATAGCATATAAAGTTTAAAAATTATTTGATAAATAAATTGGATACCTATATGAAATTCACAGTGTTTATTTTGTACTGAAATTTTGTCCAAATCTCCACGAGTTTTTCTACTACTTAAAACCACTGTTGGATGGCATTTTTAGGAGCTTTAATTAGAAATACAGGGTGTTTCTAAATAAATGTCCGTACCTTCAGAAATTGATTTCTCGACCAATTTTACTGTTAAAATTAAGAATTTATTTTTTTGCTGAAAAGCTCCATTTTCGAAATACAGAGAGTATTAAAAATTACTCATTTTTTACTTTTTTAACATAACATCCACATTTTTAATGATAATTTGCTCAAATTTTTACAAAATCTTCCTTCATGAGTCTTCAATACCCCCTACATATGGAAAATTAAGCATTTTTGAGAAAATGTTCAATTTTTTATCTTGAATTTTTCATCAAGAAATCAATTCCAAAACGTAAGGACACATGGTTAGAGTAACATAATATATGGTATAATCGGTATTAAAAGCTTTTGACTTCGTGATATACTATTTAAAGTTCTCCAACATTATTTTTACAGTTACCAACAGTTTATTTAAAAATATGCACTAATCTTGAAATTATAGACGTTTGAAATTCTCAGTGAGATATAATTAATTATTTCTTCTAGCTATTATTAAATTTATTATTAATTCATATTATTAATACTTAAATGTTGGTTTACTTTTTTTTAATAATTTTTAATTGTAAATTCTACTTGATATAAGAAAAAAGCATACTTATGTTTAATGCTGTCGTAATCTTTATTTATATGTAAAACAGTGCAAATAATTCAATAATTATTTTTGTAAATAGTTAACGTCAGTCACATATCATGACATTTTAAAATTGGTAATGTGTATGCCCGGCGCATTCACCATGTTAATTTGATGAACGTTACAAAAATCCATAATTTTTTTCTCAATATTCCATTATTTTACTGTGCTATTATTATTATAATTTAATAATGGACTAAAGGAGGAAAGTAGGATATAATTTACAATTTATTTTATGTTTTCCTAACGAAATCAAAATTAAAACGTTTTGCTTTGCTTTTCGTTTCCTTTAAATAAGTTTATAAATTATTAAATTAACAATCAAACCAATGTATAACTCGATTACGTTAATGAGTATAGCAATTTCTTGTTGAAGGAAAATAAATATTAATTTGTAATTTATAAAAATATCGACACGAAAGCGTAACACAATATTTAGCGGATGTTGTTCCAAGATAAAAGCACCGGAGGCTGAAGATAATGGGGTTGCCAGTGTAAAAGTGAGATTTAGTATAAGAGATTAATAAGCGTTGCTTTATCCAGCCAATCCTTAATTAACCTTTATAATGCATCTGTCAGGAACCGAGGAAAATTGTAAAGCGATATTTGCTTTTGTCTTGATGGATGGCAAGACTTTTTCTCCTTTTCCTTTTTGCCTCTGAGAAAATTCAGCCATTGTCTTATCCAATTTTAAATAGTTTTAAACCACTTTTAAAAGTTTAAGGATTTTCCTTCGTCGTCGATCTATTAAGATAAACTTTTCGAAAAAGGTTTCAATTGGGTAAATTTATTATTCTTTCATTTGCAAGTCGATGTAATAAATAGATAAGGCGAAACAGCTTAAGAAGTTTATTATACAAGTATTAATCTTTGGGGTTTGGTATATAACATTTTCATATTCATAAATGGTAATTTTAAGGAACTAATAGTTGCGTAAAGTTTAATTTTATGCAAAAGTTGCAATGCGTGGTTCTAGTATTATCACTTGCAAACCCAACAATATCCCATGAGAATATTAAGACTAGCAGGAAATTATCCAACATGGATCATCTACATTTTCCTGGATTCTACGAATTTCATCTCATTTATGGTATTAACTTCCGCGATTTTGCGTGTTTATCATCCAATTTATTAAAATTAAAATATAACAACGAATTTATTTATTTTTATTTAAATTATATAAAGTTTCATGTTCCAGCTATAAATTCGCAAGCGACTAATATTAGTGAGAATTTTAAACGTACTTAATATTTATACTAGCAACAATAATATGTAACAACAAACAGTAATAATAACCGTAATAAAATTAATTAATCGTGCAGATTAAATATGGTGGTGTGGAACACCAGGCATATTAAATACATTATTGGTCCAAGAATAGATCCTTGAGGAACATTGATTTCGATATAAAATTAAATCAAATTAAATTCTTATTTTTAAATAATGTATGTTCTCGAAATGAAATTCCTGAAGAAAGTTTACAAAGCAGTATTTGTCTAATAACATTTGCGCAACTTTAGAAGAGACTTATAGTAGTCTGAAAGCAAATTTGATTTAAAACAAAACCAAACTAAAGTTTTAATAAGGTTTTAAATTGGTGCAGCTCGTTTGCAACACATTATACTTTGCGACACTTCGAAGAGCTTTTAATGTTTACTACTCCTAACTTTTCTGGATATCAAATTATCGTCTTGATACTTTAGAAACTATGCGTAGCATATTATTAAATAAAAAAATAGAGTTTGTAATTAAATTAACAGGATATTATTGGTTTTTACACAGAAGGCCTTTATAAACTTAGTAAGGTAACAGGTAATACATTGAATTAATAAAGCTTTAAGGCAAACTGCTTATGTCAAGATTAATTTTGTATGCAAGGGTAAATATTTGCGCTATAAATCTGAACAGTGGTTTTGTATTTATTGGAGGTATTAGATGTTACTGTTTACTTAAACACTGGGGTTAGAATTTTAATATTATAGGGAAATAAAAAAAGGTTATAAATTACAGTATTTAACTAATTTATGTTAAGTATTAAGGTCATAAATATTAATAATGTGTAACGTTTAAACATGGCGTTTAATGAAAGCTGATTATTGAGCTTACTTTATTAAAGAGCTTATTTAAGTTTGGAGGCGTGTTGTTAATTGTTCTGCCCAGTTTGACACACAACTAATGCACTGTATATTTCCTCATTTAGACATCCCAACCGTGTAATATTTAATGCTCCGGAGCTATAAACACCGCTGTACATATTTTATATATTTACGCAGTCGCTTTTACCTGTCTTATTTATTTATCTCCCACAGCATACAACCAATATTTTATTTCGAATAATTCTAAGTCTCGCAAGATGAAAAATCTTGGCCATTTAGTAAACACAATGAATATACAAGCATTTTATGAAATTTTCTTTCTTTTCATCTTGTAACTTTTGTTTAAATTATTGTAGAGTTTAAGAAATGAACTAAATGAAAAATGGCTCATGTTTATTTCAATGTAATTCATAAATTTATTATCCCTAGTGTAATATGCCGCAACAAAGACATTTATTATAAAATATAACTTTCGAGTTGTATAAATATTAAGTATAAAGTTGTATTTATTTAAAAACAGGACGACTAAACAATGACTAATATCTGAGCAACCTTGTACGGTGCTCCTAGTACGTTTTTCGGCCATCTTTCGGACACCCTGTATATTTTAGAAAAATAAAAATACAGTAACTTTTAAAGTATTCGCGTCATTAGAATCAGGGCAGAAGTTACTTTACTACCTGAAGTTTATTGAAATCAATATTTTCTTGTCAAACTTGTAAAGTTATATCGAAATTACCAGTAAATTTTAATGCCAAGAGCCTATTGTATGAAATCTTACTACCTAGTTAACTTGAAGAAACTGCTGGATAAAAGTTATTCGCTCTTATGTTTCCATTTGGAAGTTAGAGTAGTGGAAAGAAGTTTTACTAACTCTCGCCGTATATGAGTTAAAAGCGATTTTTTAAATAGGAGAAAAAGTACATTTAAAATGTAAGTCTTAAAAAATAAGGAAGATAAAAATGTTTGTTACGCAACGAAGCACTCGCCTTTTATTTTAGTCACGTTGGAGTTTTATTTGCTTGTGTGTCCATTTGCTACAATAATGTTTCAAGATGTCTACTCTCCTTTTATGAACGAATTCTTTATATAATTTATTGTTGGCTTCCTTTCAATATTTTTTCTACTACAAATAATATTTTTATATACTACTGGTTTTTAACAAATTTTATCACTTTAATTTAGTAAATGGATTTTATTTTCAAAATGTTTCATCAAATAAAATTTAATTTAAATTTTATAGCTTTTATTGAAACTATCATTTCAATAATACAATTTTATCTACAATTAAATTAATTTTTTTTTCAAGAATTTAATAAAATTCATTTATGAATTATAATTTACTAGTTATTAGCGTTTTTTATTTTTTTGCCAAATTAAGGATAACACTCGAAAACTACATTGAGTCAAAAGTGAAAGAACTCAATGAATCAAGTTTTCATTTTAGTTGTCGTTTTTACCAAAAAAATACAATGGCTTGATTTTATTTTCAAAAGTTTCCAATAAAAGTGTTTATTTAATTAGCTTCACAGAGAAGAATTTTATAAAATTTTGGACGTTTTTAAAATTTTCTGGTGGAAAATCAGTCTAGTAATATAAAAATTTAAGGAACAAGGTTTAGTTTTTTTAGGTTTTACAAAAAGGAATGACACTGAGATACAGTGTTTCACTATAAAATATTAATATTGCCTTATGATTTTCCTCTGTAGCAAACTTCAGGGACGTCGTTGTAACGCCCTTGGCAAATCTTTAGGAAAGAAGTCCAAATGAGAATGATAGAAATATATTTTTCAGGACATGTTACAATCCAAACCCTTATAAGTGGTTAAAAGCTTCGGGATAATACCTTTATAGTTAGTTCATCTGTGATTTCCGAGAAAATTTAAGGTAACTTCCATGAAAGATTTCCAAGCTGGTTATTCCAGATCATTAAGTTTTTCTTTAGATATTTCATCCCTCATCAATTGCTCGATTTATGGACCTACAAATATACCCTTTTTATTGTTGGCATCACTGATTTTGGGAAATTTATTATTTTTCAAGTATACAAATCCAGCACCATCCCTATCCCTAAGAGAATCTCTTTTGGGCCCGTCTTTCTTAACATTGTGGTTTTTCCTGTATCTGTTGTCCCACTCAAAAATAAAACAACATAATTTCTAAGTCCAATCTGTAACCCTAAGAGGGTTAGAAGGTAAATTCACTTCCGTTATGTAAAAGAACAGCCTTCTTCTGTTTTGTATTCTATATTCAACGCTAGAAATACACACAAAGTACCAGATCAATATCCCATGTTAAGAAACTCTTTAGGTCTTTTTCTCTATGTCGAAATTAACATATTTTTGTTCTTGATTTCATTCATTCATTAAATAGAGATTCCAAAAGTTCTGGCTGCTATTTGTACAAATTTAAATCACGAACCAAATCATTTAGATTTTTTTGAGATAGTAACAGATGTAGCCCTTTAGATAAGGAAGCTTTTTGATCCTTAAAAATTCGGATCAAATATTATCCATCTTCTTCTTCTGATTCAATAGTCACATTGGAGCTTTGGGTTACCTCTGGAAAGGTAGTAGTTCTTCGCAATGTGGGATCTTTTTTAGCAGATGGCTTGTCAGGATACTTAACTTAAAACAATCATTAACAACATAATCCAAGCAGGCACAGATAAATGGAAGACATCGATTATAATTCCAATTCCAAAAGTCAACAATACTAATAAAATTGATGAACATAGACCTATAAACTTACAACCCTTATGTGAGAAGATCACTGAAATATTAATTAAAAATCATATAACAACCTTTATTGAGAAGAATAATTTTCTCATAGATAACCAATTCGGATTCAGAGTAGGACATTCGTGTGAAACATCAATTCAACTGCTGTTGTCAGATTAGATGAACTTAATTAATGAGAAGAAGACTATTGCCCCAAGAGGGCATTTGAGACTGTTAATCGAGATCTACTGCTATCCAAGCTAGAAAAATTCGGCATCGAAAATAAATCTAGAAACTTCTTCAAATCATATCTAAGGAACCGAAAGGAAGTTACAAGGGTGAATGGAATAATCTCAAACAATGTTGAAAATCTACAGGAGGTTCCACAAGGTACTGAACTGGGACCTCTGCTCTTCATACTTATATTAACTGTATATTAACGACATCAACACATATATAAACTCTGAATTAAATGTAGGCCTGAACTTATTTGCGGATGATACAGTCCTATATGTATGGGGGGATAGGAAGATTAATGAAAAATTGATAGAATTAGAAAAATGGCTACAAACTAATAGCTTATTCCCGAATATTGCAAAAACATATCTGATGTATATTAGGAGCAAGGAAGAGGAATTTACAGACAAAGTAATCATAGATGATAAAAAACTCCAAGTCGTAGATAGTATAAAGTATAAAGTATTTAGGCATAATAATAGACAATAACCTAAAATTTCAGGAACAAGTAGCATATCAATTGGGCAAATTTAGTAAAAGGCTAAACTTCTTTGGAAGAATCTCCCAAAATTTACCAACGTGGACTAATATTCTTATTTATAAAACAATTATTGCACCATACTTCGAATATTGTCTAAAAATTCTGTACTACCTACGAAAAGAAGATTTAAACGCAATGCAGAAACAACAAAATCCAGGAATGAGATACATCCTGAGAGTAAACAGATATGCGAGAATCAGTTATATTATGTTAAACTCCCTGGAATAGCTTTCAGTGAGTCAAAACTTATTTGTAAACCACATGGGTTTCATCTTTAAAATGGTAAATAAATCTTATCTGAATAACAAATTGATAATTTTTAAACAAATACATGGACACAACACAAGAAATTGTGGTAGCTTCTATATAACCAGAGTAACAACGAAGTTTAGTCAAGAACAGCTGTTCCATAGGGGACTAGTTGAATTTAATGGGTTGTCTGAAAAAGAAAAAGAAAGACGCAGCTTGGCAAAATTTAAAATAAATATAAGAGAATTTGCACAATCGTTAGGACATATTTACTAGATATCATTATTTAGAATTTGGCTAAATTGTTACTTAATTATTTATTGCATTACGATTGTATAGTGTTAATATTTTCATAGTTTGTGTAATTAATTATTTATTGTTATTATATATGAACATGTACTATTTACATTTAAATAAATTACTTACATACTTATAACTTTTCTATAGTTTTTATTGTAATCCCTTTATATCAGAAATACAAAAATAACAAATTGATGGATGGTCTGTGGATTCCATCCCCATCATAGGGATTTCGAAAGTCATACATTGAGATCTTTTTGGCCATCCAGTAAGAACTCCCTCACAGATAATACGACTTACGTAATGAATCCACAATGTTCTGTATCACGTGCACAATCACCGCCAAAAACTCTTGGTTTTCTAATTCTTTTAATTTGTCCTTTCCGAAATTAAATTGATTTTCCTGAAATATGATTGTAGTTTACTGAAATACTAATGATCTGTTCTGAAATACAATTCACTATTCTCAAATACAACTGATATTTTCTGAAATATAATTGATGATTTTTGAAATACAATTGGAAAAGGTGTACACCCGATAGAATCAAAATAACTATGGTTTTATAATGAGGGTAGATAGGTATTTCAAAATTAGTAAGCACCTTTCATGTTACAAAATTTTGTTGCCAGTGCAACCAAAATGAGGTGGGGTAAGATCGAAAACGTCCATAACACTAATATAAAACATTGGGATAAAAAGCAATATTAAATTTGAGACTAAATAGAATATTTATTTACAATTATTCTGTTCTTGCCCGTAGCAGTTTAAGTATTTAACACACTTGCCCCATTTTCTAGGTAAGTGGGATGTAGTTGACATATTTTACCATTTCTAGTAAAAATGAATTGATTGATTACATAAATTTTAATTATGGTGAATAATATTATTAAACGACAATTGTTATCACTTTTGTGAAAAACAGATGTCCATAGAAAAACATCGTTGAGTTTAATGAGTATTTCGGATAATGTTATCGCTATTTTTTTTCTCTAACGATGTTTTTTTTAAGTATGGGTATAGTAGGCTATGCTAATCCCCACTAATTGAAGGTGTATTCATTTTATATGTCATTTAAAAAAATAAAATACAAACTGTAATCTGATAGATCGGTTGTGCAAAAATTTTTATATGCACCGAGGAAGTAAAGTGAGTATAATTTACTCCCTTAATCCATAAACAACTATTTCCGCTTATTGTTATCAATCGGCCTATTGTTATTAAAAACCAAATGTATTCACAGTAAGCGGCATCTAATGTATTTACATACACCATATTTAAAATACATAGGTTTTAATTCTTATTTAATAAAAACGATGTGCACTTACCCTATTACACCTTATATTTGCAGCTTTATGCATAAAGGCGTAGGTAAACTAGTTAATTCCAAACAATGTAATCTATAACTAAACACCTTGCAAATTTTTCATGGTATTAAATTAAATTTATATCTAACTTTTATGTATTTTTCAGTGACTGGGCCTTTTTCTGCGTGGTAGCAACTTAAAATCGCTGACCCTTAAAATAGTTAATTTTTATTAAACAAGCTGTAATGTGTGTCCTTGTGCTTTGTTAACGAGATAATAATTCCAATTAAGGAGTCAGCATTAAATGCACACACAATGCACAAGTTTACCAACAACCATAAATTAGGTTTATATGTTGCTTTATAGTTTATAGTTACTCCCTTATCTTTTGTCAACTCAGAATTTACAAACATTTACTGTAATTACCATAAAATAATTATAAAACTATATATTGCATCCTATGTTAAAATATTTCAAAATAATTGTATAAAGACTTGGTTTATTCAAGTAATTTAAATTCTTTAATTTTTGTGGAATAAACTTTCCTCGCGATAAATTTTGCCAAAAAAAATTTCTCAATATAAATTTTTGAGTAATATTTGAAAATTTCGATTCTTCTCCAGTCTATATTGGTGTTTTTCGTAGTATGCATTTTATAACATATACCGCAGAATCTGTATTAATATTTATAGAATTTTAAATTTGATGGAGTTTTTGTAGGATGAAAATGCGCTAGTTTTTATTGGTTTTATTAAATAAATAAAGAAGAAAACCGTAAATTTCCACGTTGACAGTTTTATGCAGAAAAAGCTTCATCGTCCAACTCTTCATTTTAAATTCGCCCCGTTTTTTATAATAAGTAATGCTCAAGCAAATACAAATTATAATTGTTTATTGAAAGTTTTCTAACTTTGTTTTAATTCAGAAACTTTAATGCTGAATAGAGTTTTTATCTCCAGGGTATTACTTACAAAAGTGCATTTATTTGGTTTGAAACCTCGTCTCTATGTAAATAGTGAGCTAATTTCATATTTGTCTTGTATAAAATAAGGATTACAAAGAGCTTTAAAAATTCGCGTCTCGCTTTTTCTTACTTTTAAAAAATTTACTCCTATTTTATTCACTTAAGTTTAAACGAAGCATCATTGAATTCTGGTTCTTTTGTTTCAGGAGTGCATTTTGATACTTCCAGTGCGAACCTTGTAAACGAAATAACGACAGCAATAAAAGTCTTCGCTTATGGCGTGGAAGATTTCACAAACGATTCAAGTAACAATGGAAGATCCCTGAATACACAGTTGTCCTGTGAAGGAGCAGGAGCCGCGCGGTGGGATACTGGGGATCGTTTCTACCGTTATCTCCGCAACGTAAGCGTCGAAGCTGACGCCGGAAAACCCAACATCGAATTTACCCAGGACGGCGTCCTCCGTGCTTCAGAACTCAAGATCATGAACCTCCGGCCAGGAGGAAGTAAACAGTTAGTCTGGGAGGAAGTAAGTCCATAATTGCATTTCCAACTTATACAACATTAAAAGAAATTCTAAATATAACTACATTACCCATTCAATCCTTTTATTTTAAGAAAACTTTTCTCAAGCATGCCTGTATTAAATTTTTCTATTATAAACTGAACAGCCATTGTGACGGTGCCTGAAAATGCGTGAAGTTAAAAACCACAAGGATTGACTAATTGGCGCTTAGGCTTGATGCATGCTTGTCCCAAGTGATAGGATAAGTTCTCGTCGCTATTTGCCCTCCTCGCAAAATAGGACAATTGTTCCAATTCTATTTTTTTCCAGTGGTTCTTCCACATGTAGCGTACTTCCGCCAATAGGGTGATTACTCTAATGATGAGTTCTAGACAGGATGCTTTTGTTTTGGTGGCGTAATGCCTTACTTTTGCAAAAGTTGCTTCTTCGATGGAGGTCTGCAGATTCCGTTCTTCATCATGCAGCTCGTTCAGATTGATGTTGATTCTGAACAATGATTCCGGTAGTATTGACACATTAGTTGGTTTCAGGAAGGATTAAATGAGGCTGGATCCTTCCCTTCGTTTGGTCAGATTAATCAGTTGTTTGGTGCAGATGACATAGTTGGGTGAGATGTGAATGATGGCAGTGATATTGATCTTCACATGATCTCGTGACCCATCGCAGACTATCGTGATTATGGTTATGTTGTTGACTATGATGAGCCAAGTGTTATCCTTACACAGTTGCTTGAAAATTATGGGTTAGCTTCTTAGTTTCAGGATTGAATATTTATAGATAGTGTGTTATTGATAGAGTTCTTTCATCACGTAATTTGCACTATACTCTATGTGTGAGATAACCACTGGTGTGCATACCTATTGCCTCCAGGAATTGGGGCTGCACTCCTTGAAATGAGATTCTTCTGTTTCGGGATACTTTCTTCTGCCCTTCTTCGCGTCTTTTTGTTGCTGACAAGATCTGGTCAGCATTTACATTTTTATTTCTTGCTTCCTTAACCGGAAAGCTTGATCCGCATCTTCTGGCTCCTTATTTCTCTCTAATCGATTAGGATTTCTATCTTGGTATCGTCCTCCATGCTTAGATCGACTGGGTTTGCTTCATCTGCTGGAAGTAGTTCATTTAGAAGTATTCGTCTCCTTTCATCTTGATTTACTCTGCTAATTGATGAGTTTTGCAGCATAATGCCATGTTTTCCATAGTGTTGGGAGCAATTGCCGGTTCTTATAAGGAGTGAATCTTTCTTAGTGTTTGTGAAGATCCCGACGATTTTCGTAGCAGCCTTCTTCTGGAGTTTAGTCAACTAATATTGATCCATTTTTTCTTTCTTTCTACTATTTTCTTTTCCTACTGATTTTTCTATCGCCAGGCTCTCTTCTTAAGCTTGTCTCCTTTCCTAGTTCGAAGTACCATGTACAGCCATCGCAAAGGAGCCTGAAATTGCACGAAATTTAAAAGCAGAAGGGTTGACTACTTGGCGCTTAGGCTTGGTTCGTGTTTGTCCAAACTGAGGATATTTACTACTTACTTTATATGTACCTAAACATAAGCTGATTTGGAATATCTGGAACCTGAAATCCAACGTGATGTTGCATTAAACTTTAAACATGCTATACTCTTAATTACATGTAAAACATAGAGTTTCAAAATGAACCTACAAATTTTGCTTAATTATTTGAGATTAATGTACTTTTGGTTTTAGTAAAAGTAACAAAATTAAAGCTAGTATAATCTGTAGTAATAGTTGTAAAGTACATTAGAACTTGGAAGATAATCTGAAATTTATCAGCAATCTTAATTAAACTTTTAATGTAGAAGCTCAAGTAGTAACAAAACCTCACTGTTACAATTTTTTAACCAACTACTGGCTCAAGCTTATCAGTGCTGACTAATAAATTACATTTCAACTGAATTAATTGGTGATATAATTCATCACGAGCAATTAACTTTGGCGTAAACATAATTTGGTTTAGCTAATACTCTGTATCCAGTTTCGAATAGGATCCTTAGTGCTCCCCACATGACTATTAAAATGCGTCAGCTTTAGAATAATCCTGCAGGCTACGCCCAATCACACAAGAAAGTCAATATCTTGAATGTGTCTGGAATTTAGACGAGATAAACAAGCGTTTAATTTTAATTTTAGTCTATAAAACTGGAGTCTTTATACATGATCGATTGAGATTCCCTTGCTTTTTTATTTATATTTAACGAGGATTTTTTTGTTTGTTTCAGATTGGTGTTTGGAAATCTTGGCAAAGGGAAGGTCTAGACATTAAAGACATTGTTTGGCCTGGGAATAGTCACACGCCTCCTCAAGGAGTCCCATTGAAGTTTCATCTAAAAATTACTTTCCTGGAGGAACCTCCTTATATCAATCTCTCCCCACCTGACCCAATTACTGGAAAATGTGCTATGGATAGAGGAGTTCTTTGTAGAGTCGCTTCTGATGCTGACATCACTGAGTAAGTAATCAATTTATGGGATCTGACATGTAAAACATATTGACTAATTAATACTCACTTCTGTGCCAAAAATTTATGTAGTGCTTGAATGTATTTAAAACGGCAACCAAAATAATATGTCTACGTAGAAGATAAAAAGCTTTTAATGACCAAAAATAACACAATTAATTAAATTATAATAGGAGTTTCATAAATATAATAATAATTCGCCGAATGTTATTTAATAGCTTAATATTATACCTGATGAAAATACGCATTGTATTATTTTCAGTAGAAATTTGGATAAATTTTAAATTAATTAAATGAAATTTCATTTATAGTTTTCATGAAGCATTTAGTAACGTAATTTATTGTGACAATAGTATTATAAAATCTATTCTAAGTACCATAAATAAATAAAAATTATCAACGTAAGCCCAAATTCATAAAATAAATTTAGCATTTGCATAATCTAACCATAAAATTTAGCTTTCAAAACAATCCAACTTTTTACAACTTTCATCGCAATAATGTTTATTGTGGGGGTTGGTAATATTAAATAGTTCTTTATTATGCAAAATATTTCCGGTGTGCTTCTATTGTTTTTAATCCTGAACTGTTACGTCGAATCAAAAAGGCCCACAACAAATATTATACTTCCCACTTATTTTAATAAATATCTCTTCCTATAGTTTCCTCTCTGATAAATTTCAATGCATTTACAAAGTTTATAACTGAATACGTGTTGCATTGTTTCTAATTTATGCTCGAATAATAAAAGGATCGGTCGTTATATTTTAAGGTGTCCTAAAATTACTATTTTGTAAATTCTATTATAAATGTTTATTATTAGGTTGTAAAGAAAGTTATTGCGGTTTTTGAGACTTTAGTTTCAACTTCTCAATTTTTAAATACATTTTGGTTAGGAGACTATAAAATCATGTCATTTTAAAAGGTAACTCTTGTCAAGAAGATAGTTCTAGTTGAACTAGCCGAGAATGTAGCGGCGATAACTCGTGATGACAACTTTGCTTTAACAAACGTAATGTACTGATTCAAAAGGTTTTGTAATGAAAATTGTGATGAGCGTAGTAGTCGACCATAAAGTCTAATTAAAGAAGTTAATCGAAACAGACCGCGCACAACTGTTCATTATCATCACATAATATGACAATTTCCAACCACCGAGATATTGAAAAGGCCAAAAAAACTATACAAATGGGTGCCTCACGATTTGAACCAAAACCAAATATATTGATGTTTGGAATGGTGAATGTCCCCCTTTGGAAACCACTTTTGATAACCAAAATATGAATCATACAAAAATATTACAGCATATAATAATATTGACCTGGAAATAAATTCGAAAGATTTCAGTTTGGCTTATCCTGTTCTTTAGATGCTGCAAAACTTGATATCTTCAATGTTTAACATCAGGAGCTTGAATTTGCTTCGGGTTCCATTTTTGATCCAGTTGAAGAAAAGTGATTGCTCGATTTCCATTCACCAGTTGCTGCCCGTTTTTTAAGTTTCTGATATTATTTTACAACCAGTGGGGATGATATATAGTTTATCCCCGTAGATTATGGATTTCAACTTGATTTGCATATTTCAACTGGGTGATTTATATTTTTGGAAAAACTCCAATCCATTCTAAAGTTTCCTCGATGCTTATAAGCATGTAATCGTTTACATTAACTTGTTGCCATTTTTAATTTCAAATAATTGAATTTCATATGTGTACAATACCATCCCGATTGTTCTACCAACTGCGAAATATCAAGTTAATCTCTTGAGTGAGCTTTACTCACTGACTTTTGTAAGTTTGGTGAAAATTGTAAAAAACCTTTTAAAAAGTTATATGAAAATTTCTTGTTGTTTTACTTATGAGGACAGTATTTTCACTCATAAATACATCTTCCAGATGACGTGGTTTAGATGTAATTATTGGTCTTTATTGCCACCAACTGATTGTTTCATCTACTTTCAGAAAAAAAATGATTTTACAAAAAACTACTTATCTTACTATCATATTTTATTTAAAGAAATTTAGAAAGGAGTAAACAACATAATAGCGTGTATTTAGCGACCGTGATGAAAAATTTAGAGACGTCGTTATCGTTAATCACATGATTAAAAAATATTTCTTCATAAGAAATATTTTCTTAAAGACGTGATTAACTTTAACGACGTCTCTAAAATTTTCATCACGGTCGCTGAATACATGCTAATATGTTAACAAATTTTATTGGTAATTTGAGGGAAAAAAAGGCTCCAAGGTGTGTAACTAGACATCTCTTGAGTACAACAAAAACTAACTAAGTTTTTTGCACCAAATGAAAGAGGTTTTATTTTGACACATAATAATACATGTAACTCCAAACTCTTCAAAATGAGGTTACCTCCTTTTTGCAGATAACCCTTCAATTCGTCGCTTCCAGAACTTAATAGTAGTAGTAATAGTAGAATATAATTCGTATAAGATTCTTGTATCACCTTGGCAAAAGTGTATTGAATATTTTGGTTACTATTTTGAGTAATACAGTTTTTTAACCAAAATATAATTACTGGCAATTAATGGTTAAAATTCGCAATAACTTTCTTTATAACCCAATGTTTTGTTAGGGATAAAGTGTTTAGATTTTATTTTACCCTTTTTGTGTTGTTCTCGACAAAACCACAACCACGCTGTCCGAGAATTGAAAAAATAAATCACTGGATTGAAAAATTCATAGTTTAATATATTTATTCTAAGCGACAGGTGGCTGGAAAATCATTTTGGAAAATTCGTTTCGGGAAATTAATGTACATTTATAATTTATCGCAATAAGGGTTCAGAGATAAGGCGAAAATTCATCCGGGAAAATTCCTACCGGGAAAACTTTATTTAAGGAAAATTAAAATTCTGCACAACTTTTAGATGGTATTAATTTTTTAAGGGGTCCTAGGATTTAATATTACTAATAATTGCATTAAAATGAAATAAATTTTCTCGTTTTAATTGCAAGCAGCGTTTGATCATGTTTATGCATATAATGTGAACCGTGCATGTATAGACAACAATCCATGTATGTAATATGAAATTACCAAAGGGTTAAAAGATATTAAATTAATTTTAATTTGCTGTAGGCGCGTCGGTGGTTATGTTTCCGTATAACAGTTGTTTTATTGGAAAGATAAATTGTCCAACGATAATAAATCCCCATGTTATCCTCAAATGTGGTAGAGTCGCGATAATATTAATTTATTCGTGCGCGGTTGGAGCCAACAATTCCAATTTTTTTGATAATTGTTCGTGGCCAAATAAATTGAATTTCGTAATTGCCGAGTTTCAATTAACATTAGCACAACAATGTATTGTGTTTATTTACCAAAAAACATTTGTTTCAAAAAGTATTCATTGCTTTTTTTCGGAAAACTCTAAAGACATGTACAATACGTAAATAATACATTCGAGGGGGCTTTATTCAATTACACTTATTAAAGCTTAATGAAAATATTGATGGGGGCTTCAGATGTGTTATTATCCAAATAAAAGATTTTAATTACGGATTCATTTCTAAGCCTAAAAAACATTTCAAGTATTTTCAAAGGATAAGTGGTTTATTTTTTATTTCAGTATTAATTTCAATTTCAAAAGTATAATGGTTTTTGGTTGATCAATATTGATATTAAAATATGTGATAAAAATTATTGTGAATCTAAATACAATATTGCAGGACATTATTAAATATGTGATTCCAGAAACCGTATTTACATTTCTAATTTGGAAGTCTCGACGAGCAGACACCATTAATAAAAGCTTGGCGCCCACGACTTTTTCTTACTTTTAGGTCAAATACTTCCAACAAGATTTCTTTAATATTTTAACTAATGTACTTCTAAATAAGTACGTGATAAATGTAAATAAGTGTTATTTAATAACCTTTTTAATACAGGGCGTTTCTTCCAATCACAAATTTTAACTTGCAGCGTTATTTTTTGGTTTTGTATGTAAATAGGCTGAACTAAGTAGAAGCTAACTGCATTTATTTTGGTATTCTAAATGTAACAGGCCTTTGTTCCTCGTGTAATGGATTCGTTTGTGTGTTAATAGTCTTTCGCCTTCGATAAAGACATTTTCCGTAACTCAGCTTGTATAAAATATTACTCCGCACAAAAATTAGAATTTCGCAAGACCACTTAAGGAAGTAGTCGCTTTTTAAAAATTTTCTTATATAAATATTTAACGTCTCTTCTTTATGAATAAATTTGGGGAATTCTTTATTTGAAATACTGATTTACACAAATTTCGGCCTCTTTTGATGTTATATTATTTTGAGTAACAAGAAAAGCAATGTTTTCATTTACTGTAATTTAGGTTAATAATTAAATCGGATTTTTAAAAATCCTTTTATGCTATTATATTTTAATTTTCAACTTTTTAATGAATATTTCCTTTAAAATTTTTAAGAATTTTTTTTATACATGGTGTCTCACAGCACGATAGACCCGAAATATCCTCGGTATTTTTCGTGTCCTTTCGGAGCGTGTAAGACAAGCCGGTGTTTATTAAAACAAGATTCTGTTACCAAAATCTACCAGTCTAAAATGGCCTTAATACCATTCCCAAGAAAGTCGCATGTTGAGAGTAATCCACAGAATTTACTGCTACTCTACTTTGATACATTTGTTTTCATTTACTTTGAGTTTATTACAGTTAAACTATGATTTTGTATTCCTCAGTTATTTTCAAGTTCTTTGTCTCCATTTATAACAGATTCATTTTCCTTGAAACGAGCATGATTGTCCAGACTTTCTAGACATCCCTCAAGGAAATTTAGTTGGGCACTCAGCGTAGATCTGCCTTGTATTAACCCATGTTGGTTTATATGTAATAAGTTGTTTTCTTCAAAATACTAGCTTAATTGCAATTGTAAGATTGATTTCAACTATAACTAAATGAATTTTATTTCTTATGGCAGACATATTGGATTTACGAATATTTGAAATCAGTGTTTTTTTGTCAGTAATTTGATATACGACATGTAATATTTTAAGAAAAATAGAAATTTTTTTATTTATAAACTAAAATTGACCTTGTAGAGACGTAAACTGAGTTACTTTAGAGCAGTTCACTCCAACCCGCTTTGCAAACTCTCGTAGTTAGGAAGTACTCTGAACTACTTAGAGCACTACAGAGTGGTTACCTGGAAAGCACCCAATATAGTAAAAATGAAATGATCCAAGGGAGGTTTACGAAACTATACTGTAAAAATAAGTGTATTCTTTGAAATATAAGTGGTGCAAATTAAACAAATTAAAACATGCACCAGCAGACTATCAAACAAATATCGACAACTATGGTATGAGAGCCATTTTATAAGTCGTTTTAATTGTACATTTTTGGCAACTGCCTCAATATTAAATGACATGTAAACACTTAGCAAAATCAGTGAACGACTCAATGGAGTTAGTGGGATCAGTTGACAGGCCCCAGTTGCTCAACCAATGTAAACCAGGCTTAAAGATACTTCAATACTATTGAAATTCTCGTCCTAGAGAAATTCTACACAGATAAATATTTATTTTTTTTGTTATAAAATACTTCTTGAAAATTGTAGATCTTATTGGTGAGAAATTTATCAGGAGTACAACAAAGGCTCATTACAAAAAATTCCCCTGTGTCCTGTGAGACATCCTGTATAGTTATGTACATTATGTTTTATATAAAAATATATTATCTGATAAAAGTTGATAAATTGCAGAATATAGAAAGCTTTAAATCTAGGAATTGGATGTGTTGCTGAATCATATTTAATATTTGAAATGGGGTTTTAGACGAAAGTCGCTATTTTTGTTAACAATAAAATATCAAGAAAGAATTTTAAATTTATCACTTTATTTAAAATTGAAATTTTTGATAAAATAAGCCTTGCAGCACTTTCAATGCAGTTGTAAATTTTATATTTAGCAGCATTAAATAAACAAACATTATTTCAACCAAAATTTATTGAATTTATTTGCGAGAACATGTGTATGTTATAATGAATATTGTTTATTATTTTTGAAACGATTTTTTATTACTGCAGATCTTCAAATTTCTGGATAACTACCTTTATAAGTTACAGTGAGGGAGAAAGAGCAAGGTCGGTATCTTAAATGTTCTGGCATACTGCAAATTTCATAAATACCGCAAAAATTCTTTGAGCGCACGAAGTTGTCGTAAATCTCTAAAATCCCTTTCGGATATAATACCATCCAAACAGGCATAAAAAATATAGGGATTTACGATGTTTAAACATGTTATTCAAACATGAACTTATTACAAAGAAGCCAATTTATTTAAATCAAAATAACTTCACATTTATAAACATTATTGCAAGTTATTCTACCAATAAATAACCCTATTTAATTAAATAAATTCTAAAAATGTATGTTTATGAATTTCGTTTTTAAGGGTGTTGGGACAGCATACATTTTCCTAGTTTTGGCGCATTATAGGGCGCAACATAAAAGGATCGATATCACTTTAGAGTAAAACAGGGCACTATCCTACTTATCTCGCGCCCTATTGAGTTTTTTGCTTCAATAGGTATCGAAATTTACGCGTGTATAACTTTTTGAAAATTTGCTTTAATCTCCAAATAAGATAAATATACTTCAAAAATGGAAAATAAATATGTCACATGGAAATTTCCTGATAAAAATTTTAAATATCTTTAAAATATAAATACATATTTTTATTTGGTGGTTTTAATAAGAAATATTGTAATAAAAACTTATGATAGATATTAGAGGCTGCGGCAGAAAGATCTGACCATTGTGATTATAAAAGATAGAGGTGGAAGAAGCAACTTTTAAGGAATAAAAAAATCCTAATGACATCCAACAAATTTAAGTTGAAATATTTGTCCTCATCTCTAGTACAGCTATTTTGAACTACTTGCACCAGATGCTAGGTGTTTGGCATGATGAAAATAGTTACCGAAATTATACTTACCTATTTTGAGACTATAATAGCTTTGTTCCGATAACGAGTTTTCTGACCGTGACGAAACCATAACAAAACTGTTTGGATCAAGGTTATGCGCTTGCGCCAACTTCTTACCATCCAAAGTCTATCTCACAAGACAGCGTTGTTGGAACGGTTTTAGGCACATGCGATGATTATTCACGTGTTGTGATTATTAAAAATAGGTCAGTCCAACTACGAACTGCTCCTTGGTTTGTACCAAAATTACGGTATCGAACATGATCTTAAGAAACGCCTAAGTTTGGTTAGAACACAAATTTGGACCGTCCTACGTACGGACAGTCTCTAAAGGAACACATTTTGTCTATTGCGTAATCGTCAATTTATATTTTTTCGGGATATCGGAACAAACCTAATTCAAAAATATTTTCAAATATTTTATTAATTCATTAATAAATTTCATTAATATATGCTAAACCTACTTCTCGTAATTCTTTATCTTCTTGTAAAAAATCTTGCTTTAATAATTCGAGTAGTTTATTTTTTCTGGACTTCAGGTTTAATTTTTTAATATAAAATAACTCTTTCCTCATAGCCATAAGAAATGGAGAACTTGCAACGTTGGATTTAGCTTGAGTCCTTATATCTTTTGTATGATTTAATGCCATTATAGCATTGTTTATACTAAGAACAGTACTATCTAATCTTTTAGAAGACATTTTGTTAAAAGTATCAGTTACTGACGTGTGAATTTATTTTGACCAACTACTCACTAATCACCTACTTGATTTAGTAAAACTAATCGATATTTCTTATTTTACCAAAATATCTTAAAATTATAAAAATGTATTTGAATCGTAACGTAACGAACTAGGTTATGAAGGTTGGATGGTAGAGATTTCCCCCTCCAGCTGTCATAACGAAACTTGTTAAGGAATGACAGTGTTAATAATTTGTCCCCTGAAATGAATGTATGACGTTTGCTGGGAATAGATTTGGGAAAGTAATTAATAATAATAATTCATATAATATAACAAAATTATAATTGTTAAAACCTAGAATTATGCTTTTTATCTTATTAATTATAACAATATTAGTTTCATGTACGTGACACGAAGCATGGAGAGAGTATTGTAGGAGCAGGCATAGTATTGCCATAAATACAAATCAAATAAAATGTGACGTTAGCTGTTTGATATCACACGAGCATTAAACAGATATGAGGATATGAGGATATGAGCTGAAACTCGTGAGCTTAGAATAGATGCAGCTTGGGCTTTATATAAACTTGTCAACGTAATATTTATGTAAATGGTTTTTTTCCTTTTATTTCTACCTACTTTTGCATAGAATTTGAATAAAAAGGAAATTTGCTTGACGACAATTTACGCGCAAAAAATACATAAATCCTAAATAATGTCAATTGTAAATAGATAAAATCTTTTTTCTCATTTTTATTGGTAATTGCGTTAACATATTTAACAGAAAATAAATAATGGATATGAAAATAAATATGCATTGGATTTTCGATTAAATTTACTGTATGTAGTTAAATATTTATGTTTTCATAGTAAATAGACACAGAAAAGTAGTTTTAATAATTAAAATTTTAGAATTTGTCGTGTAGGTACAGATGATAACGCTTCATATACACAAATCTTTGCGTGCTACCACTTTATCGACAATTCGGTTTATCGACAAGACGTTTCATCGACACAGAAGTTTCCTTGGCATTACCTTTTCATCGATGACTATTTCAACGACACTAATCTACTAATCCACATATCATTTCATCGGTGAGGCGTTTCATCGACAATAGCTTTTTATTGACAAAACATCGAATCGACAATACAATTTCTTCGACAATGTCTTTCATAGACAATCTTTTCATTGACACTACCTTCTTATCGACAATACAATTTTTTCGACAATATATTTTATCGACAGCCATTTCATCGACACTGTCTTCTCATCGATAAACCTTTTCTTCGACAATGCCATTTCATCGAAAATGTTCTTTTATCGACTACAGTTTCATTTTCATCCAAGACATGCTCATCGAAACACATGTTTTATCAAGATTACTTCATCGAAAAGCCGGTGTTAACTTTTAATGACCAGACTTTTACCTGTTATTTAGAGGTTTATAAGAAAATTTAATAATACACCCAACAAGAAACACAGACTAAAATCGGTCTTCTGGAAGAAAATAGTAAAGTTTTGTAAAATATTATTTTAACCGAAAATTATTTTTGATATTAGATATTAGATTTTTGATCTTAGACAGGTTTGCAGTTTTTTATATCTTGAATTCAACTTTATTAGAGTTACTTGTATGGTGTCTAACTATTATAATTTCGGAACATTATGTCCAATCATCAGGTTACAAACATGAAAATCTAAAAGTTAGATTTTAGCGAAATTAATAGTTATACACCATACATGTAGGTTTAATAAAGTTAGATTCTTAAGGTCTACACTTATGCTGAAAGATTTAACACTAACGCCCTGTTGCACAGTTGAAGCTTCAAGTGACACTTAAACTAAAAATATGACAGAAATACAAAATTATATGATTTATGCACCAGGTTTTAAGAAATGGCAAATCATAAATTTAAGGTCTTAAATCTTAGAGCTTAAATAGACCCTTAAATCTAATGCACGTAACTCTAATAAAGTTGGAAGCAACATATAAAAAATTATTTTTCTACAGCCCTATCCAATTTTCAATTAGTGGATTTTTGTCGTGGAGGCGACGGAGTGAATTTTAAGTTAGTTAATGGTTTCTAAGATATTAATTATTTTTTTATAAAAAGTGGAAAATTAACTTTTTACACAAAATAACTTCCTTTATTTTAACAAGATTGTACAAATACAAACTTCTTGAATTTTCTCTCTGGTAAAATACGTTTTAGTAGAGGAAACTGTAGTTGATGAAATGAGGGAAACGAGAATGTCGAAGAAATGAGAATAAGGAAATTAGATTATTTGTGAGTTAAAAGGTAATGTCGATGTCCATATCGACGAAAAAGTACTGTGGATGGAACATCCTTGTTGATAAATATATCTATCGATTTGTACGTATTACACATACTTCTTGAATTGTCTATCAGATGAAATACGCCTTTGTCGATGAAATTATTGTATCAATGAAACGAGAGAAACAAAAATGTCAAAGAAATAGCATTGTTAAATTGGTGGATGAAATGGTGGTGTCGATGAAACTTTCTTGTCGAAGAAAATCGTTTTTGATGAAACGGTTATGGATGAAACGTCTTTGTTGATGAAAACGTAAGCGTCAATGAAAAGGAAATATCAATGAAATGTCCGTGTCGATGACAAAGTACTCTCGATGAAACGGCCGTGTTGATGAAAAGTAGTGTCTAGAGAAAAGAAAGAAATGTCGAAGTATTTAGCATTGTCGAATAAGTGTTTTGTGGATGTAAGATCAATGAAATAAGAATGTCGAAGAAATATTATTGTCGATGAAGTGGTTTGTGGATGAAAAGGTAATGTCGATAAAAAATGAGTATAAAGACTAATAGCTTTGAGAAATGAATCAATTGAAAAATGTCCATGGTCAGGATCTCCAAATCGCATCTCTGGTGAGATAACCACTACACTTCCTGGGGATCCACTTTCGAATATGTTCAGTTCTGTCCAGGGATTCTAACCGAACCGTTTTATTAACCGAAATTCGGTTAAACCCGTTTTATTTGAACTAACCGTAACCGAAACCGAAACCGTTTTTAGACATTTTTAAAAACCGTAACCGCAACCAGTTCTTAACTGATTTCTAACCGTTTACTAACCGGTTTTTCGGTTAACCGAAACCGTTTTTTTTTTCGGTTAACCGAAACCGTTTTTCGAAATTTTTAAAAACCGTAACCGAAACCGTTTTTAGAAAAAATTAGTAACCGAAACCGTTTTGAAATTTGAAACGGTTAGAATCCCTGGTTCTGTCTTAAATTGGGAGAATCGATAATGATTATTATCATCATTCATCATCATTCATCATCAACTAGTTAGAAACAATTGAACACTGACCAAGGACTGTTCGTGTCTTTCGAACAAAAGAATTTTAATATAAAGACTAATAGCTTTATGAAACGAATCAATGGATTTTTTTTAATTAGTGTCACTAAAGCTCACGACCACGACCGCAAAATTTTCCCGTTCCACTAGCTCAAAGCGTCACCATTCAACAAACGACCACAAAAGCCCACGAATAAATACGGTCGTTGTGAGCTTCTTGCGGTCGCCATAGATGGCGTTTTTGTGCGCGAAAGAAGCTACCGCGGTCTTATGTGGAATGACTTTGCGGTCGTCATGAGCATTGCGAGTCTTTAGTGGAACGCGCCCTAAGGCTACACTCCGAAATTGGTATTTGTACAAAATAGGGTTATGTTTAAGTTTTTCGTGTAAATTGATAAATATACTTTCTTTATACATTGCCTTTACAACTTCTTTATTAAATGGAGCCATACAAGCAAAAGTACTTCTTAATGTTTATTAGAACTGCATGACCTATCAGATTCGGATTAATGATAATTGTTTTTCTGATCACATATTTTTTTACAACTCCGTTTGTGATCAGACCACCCATCCCACCCTTTTATCTCGAGAACGCGTTATCATACATGATGGAAATAAGAGTTCGTATTACCAAAAAGAATCCATTCGTGAACTTATTATTTTCCGGAACAACCCGGAACGTTCCGGAAACGGAAGTAACTTTGATTTTTTGAATGGCTAACATATGGCAACTTAGGTCGTATTGTTTAATAGGTCTTTTAAAAAGAAATAACTGTTACTAAAATATTTTTTTAATAATTTGGATATTTACAATTTTATACAGGGTGATGATAAACTTCGGAAAAAACTCATAACTGCAGAATTCAATTTTTTTGAGAAAATTCCTCGCATACGTCAATTTCAGTTTTTAAAATGTCATCATTAGGTATAAAAAAATTGATCATCTATTTTTGTCCTGTCCAAGCAATTTTCTGAAAAAAATTAAATACGGCAGTTATGATTTTTTCTCCGAACTGTACCATCGCTCATCGCCCTCTATAAAATTGTAAATATACAAATTAATACGAATATATTTTAGTAAAAGTTGTTTCTTTTTAAAAGACCTATCAAACAATACCAAACTCGCCCTATGTTGGCGTTTTAAAAATCAGAGTTACTTTAGAAAATTTGAAGTGGTATAACTTTTTAATACTAGATAAGTTAAAAATGCTTAGTTTCACTTCCTCTATCACCCCAAAAAAATTGTCACAGTTATTCAGGGACACCTTGTGTGTATAACATATTCAAGAAAATCTAATTTGATATTTTTAAAATAAAATCTAAAAACAGCCTCCTAAAGCTAAAGTGTAATACTGTAATAGTTAAACACATAAATGTTGAAACTATCCTGAGATAGTACATTTTATTGCACATCAATAAATACCCTAAATCCGATTGTAGCACAGAGAGCTTAATTGTTAGAGGAATTCAAATTATATTGGTTGCAATCGATATGAGTGAATTAAATTTCAATGGTACAGTGACATCTTTTGTTTAGTGTTAAGAAAAGTTAATTTTATTTTATTTAATTATGTAAGGTTTTTATAATCTAAATGCAAACTAATAAAATAAAACAAAACTGCTATAAATACTGTGAGGGCTACTGTTAATATTAATATAATACACAATATTGTGTTGTTCATGCTCTGTTAAATGCAGCAACAGATATAACCATCAAGTTCTATGTCCTATGTCCCCTTGAGATCAAAATCACCCCTATTCTGTATAATATCTGTTGACATAAAATAGCGATATCTGTAAATTCCTTGTTGTATAATAATAAACAAATTATGGTCTTTGTTTCTAAGGATGTAAGTTTAGTCTTGAAGTTAAAATTTTCAAATATTCGGAATTACAGTATGCACCTATAAGTCAGTAAAGTATATTATCTCAAAAATGTTATATAAAATTTAATCCGACACATGAAACTTTTATATTTATAAATGTTGCTGAAAGTACTTTTATTTCAGGATAGATATGCTGCAGGCTTACCGCAACGACAGCTTTTATCAATGCTGCTCTGGCTTTTGTGTCGATTTATTGGAGAAATTTTCTGAAGAACTCGGCTTTACTTACGAGCTGGTCAGAGTTGAGGATGGACGCTGGGGAACGTATCAAAATGGCAAGTGGAACGGCCTAATAGCAGACCTCGTCAATCGGAAAACGGATATGGTCATGACATCACTTATGATTAACTCCGAACGAGAAGCTGCTGTAAGTTTTCTTTGATAACCGAAATATATCATTACTTTTTCTCCAGGACAACTAATTAAAAAAATGAAGTTATTTAATTCAATTTTATATAGGTAAACGGATTACCCAATATTATTTCTTTATTCACTGAATTTAAATTGTGTTTGCTTTATTTAATATTTCCACATTTTTTTTTCGTTTCTTATAAAGACGTTTTCTTGTAAAATTCAACGGGTCAGTTGTCACGAGGGGTTGGAGCGATGTCTCGAGCTAAAGAGCATAATTCACTGCATGTTTGAAAAATGACCTAAGTGGGCCAAATGTGAATACGTAGGTGCCTTGAAAAGAAGAATTATTGCGCTCTGATTTTATCGTTCTTTATCTGTCTCGGTGTATTTCCGCAAGTCGTAGCTCGATAAAAAAGGGGACGATTTCCACGTCATATATTTTTGTTTCTCTCGCTTCAACTTCAGATTCACACCATATCTACGCCCTGTCCTCAGAATTATGAGCATTATAATTTTATTGAAAGTAAAAGTTTCCCAAGAGTTTTATTAAATTTTTAAAGTCTGAAAGACTTTTACAGTTGAGAAAGTCTTTGAACGAATTACCTATACACATTACCAACCTGAAGCCCTGCAAAAAATAGAAGCATCCATTTTCTAATATTAGTATCGTTCAAAACCAGTGAATTTTGTTGGGATAATTTGCAATAATAGAGCAGCCAATCATTAATATAATCTATACCTTCTAAATTAAATTTAATGCTTCAATACTCGTGGAATTTCTTTTATAAATATGCTGTAGTTTATTAAACAAAACTGAAAATTAATGGGCATAAGGGATAAGGGTGCTATGCTATTAAATTATACATTCCATACGTAAGCAGTTAAGTAAAACATTACGTTATATACTAGAACAACTTTAGCATATATTTTACATTTATTATAAACGAAACAGACGTTTAGGATTTGCTTGTTTAAATTATGTAAATTAACTAAAATAGTTTAGGAAGATAAACAAAAACGGGGTAATTTTTTATTTTACTTCCCAATCATCTATATTATTTCAAACTAACTAGAAAAATTCGATTTCCATTTATAGTCTTGTAAGCAGTTCTAAACACCGGTATAAAGGAGGAATATGAGAAACATTACAACACTGTAACTAGTTTCCCAGAGAAGAAATCCATTTGAAATTTAATTAAGGTCGTGACTTGCAGTTCCTTTTGTTTTAAAATACGAGCGAAGGAAAAGGGACACGTCTTCCTGTACTATTACCACAATTATTTCATAGCACACTAAAAGGAAGAAACCTAAAAGCAACCTTAGCTGGGAATCAAATCTAAATTAAAATTGAAAGTTGATCTCCTGAATTTAAAGGATTGTCTATAATTGCTAGAATTCATCTGAAAGCAAATCAAATTTTTCCAAGATAAAATATAAGTACATTTTCTTTTAATGAAATTGTACAAATTAAAAATTCTTTAAACCAAAATATTACTTCAGCAATTATTTTAATACAAAAATTATTTCTACAAAAATAAATAAATTGAACTTCAAACATTTTTAAAACTTCTTTAAGTTGCTAATATTTTAGAAAAATGCCCTAGATTTTTAAACAAACTCCTGGCTATGCTAAAAATAATTTTATCTTCATAATTACTGCATATTTTGCATATATTTTGAATAAGTAGATTATATTGCTAAAAGGATTTCGCTAAAATATGACATTCTCTAAAATTAAAAATGTGTAGGGTCGCATCGATTTGCTGTATAGTTCCTACTTTATATGTACAGCTTGCATAATTTATAATATTAAGAGCCAAATTGAAGTTTTATTTTATTCTAAGGCGATAGTCGGCAAATTTGAGCGCTTGAGTTTGAAATTCTCTTGATATTTGCGATTTTGGTCATAAACAAAAAAAGAAGAAATTGGTAGCCACAACACTCTTCTTTATACCAAAAAAATAAATTTTAAAAAAGCTCCACTGGAAAAAAAGTTATGACCAAAATCGCAAATATCAAGAGAATGTCAAACTCAAGCGCTCAAATTTGCCGACTATCCTCTTAAGAGAATATTCGGAAAAAATCTTTGAAAACCGTACTTTTTGTTAGTAAAAATTGATTTTTGGGTAATAAAAATTTTTACAATAAAATCGAATTAGTTATATTACGGAGCTCTGCAGATATTGTAACAGTTTCTAAGTAAATTTTGGGTGCAGAATTGCAGAAAATTTGGTTTATCAGACCTTTTAGAATAAATTCATATGTTCATTTTACGTTTGTACTATACTGCCAGTTAAAAACAAAAAAATACACTAAAGTAAGGTATTTATTTCATAAAGCAGATAAATATTCCTTCATCACGTATCACTTAAAAAAACAGTAGTAGACCATCATATGGCTACTCCACCTTCCCCGATGTCGATCTCCATAGTGTTAATGTCTTGATAGAATATTTTGTCGTATTCTTCACTAAAATCACCTAGGGTGTCAGGAAACCAATCTAAGTGGTTTTGATGGTAGTGAAGTTTTTTGCAACTGTTATAACCAAGAACATTAAAGTTGGAGATCATATTTTCCACCAATGCAATTTAATTCTCTGCCTTATAGGGTCCAAGAATATCAAAGAAAATTTTTTGATGTAGTTGATGTAAGACAATCAAGTATTTCAGTTTTCAGTTTTTTCGCGCTAATCCCAGGAAACCTACGAATTAAGTAGACAAATGGACTTTGCATCTCCTTTGAAAGCCTTCACAAATTCCTCCATAAGCCCCAACTTGATATTCCAGAGTGAATGATTTTCTCTCTCGAAACCAAAGGTTCGTTGATTACGTTTGTTTTCCTTGAATTATGTAATTTCTTAAAGACCAATTTCTGTTAATCCAGTGTTGATCGTTAGCTCTGCTGCTCCAAAGACATAAAAACTAGGATATTTTATATAGTCCTTTTTTTCCTAGGAGGAAGATAGCCATTTTTAGATCTATACAAATCACCATCTTACTACATTTCTTTTAGAACTTGTGGTTTTATTTCAATGGAAATACCAAGTAACTTAAACTTTAATTTTGGCATCTGTATTATAGAGCTGCTACGAAAAAAGCTAGATATTTTAGTTCTTATTTTTCCTGCACAAATACAATAATTCAATTTGCTGGACTATGTTTTAGTATGTTCTTCCAGAATTTGGGAATTATTTCACAAGGTTTATCTTTTGATTCGTTTTTTATTAAACGATAAATCAAGTACTTATAGAACTGATGGTTTCTTCTTTATTGGCCTGTATAAATCATTTTAATATTCTTAGAAACAAGCTATAATATAAATATTCTCAACAACCATATTTAATTTGGGGGCAGGACAAAGGGCCAAAAGAAAATAGGGAGAAAAACAATCATTCATCTTTCAGGTTAGGTAAAGTTAGTTCAGCTTTTTTCATGTGGGCGTTTTGTCCATATCGACTTTTTGTCATTCTCTGCTTATTTTCTTTTGGGCTTTTCTCATTCGGCGATTGGTCTAATTTTTTTTTATTTATTTATTTATCAAAGAACAAGTTACAGATAATAAAAATATACAGATTATCAGTTAACAATTTAAGTATTAATCACAGAGAAACTAGGCTCAGACAGATTGAATCTGCCATTTATAGTTCGGCCACTTTTGTTTTGGGCTTGTGTACAAGTCCTTTTGTACCTTTTGATCTTTAGGTATTCAGCCTTTTAAGATAGATACATTCGAATTCTTTATCTTTAATTTTATAAATGTTGGAATTATTGGGTTCAAAATTGTTATTTGTGCAACAAGTGCAAAAAGTGGATAATATTTCCACTAGTGCACTAGTGCAGAAAAACATTACTTAAGTCATGCTTTCTTGCACTAAGCAATGCTTTTTTTCATTCGTGCAAGAAAGCACAACTTTAAGCTCTCGTAAAAAAATAATAATAAGTGATAATATAATTTATTCATTATTTAATAATATTTTCATTATCAAAACATCCAAGTTTAATTCAAAAGGCTCGAACAGTTGTTTATTATTAAAGTTTATTTATAATAATTCCTGTCGAGCTTTTTAAGCTTTAAACATGTAGGTAATTATTTATAATACTCACTGCACGTGTAATACTTTTTCATAATCCTCTACTTTAATTAAAAATGTTACCGATGAATTTACATACATAAATTATATTATAGTGACCTACATTTGGGTTTTTAGTAAATTAAAATCTAAAATAACTAAGGTATAAAATCTATTTACATTAATTAGTTAAAATAACTGCAATAAATTAAAGTCAAACTTACGGAAATATAAATTTAATGAGTGCAAATGTTAGCAAAAGCTTTCTAATTTATAAAGTTTTCAGTTTTTTGAAATTAAATTTTGCCCAAGGTAAAATCATAAGAATTTAATTATTATATATTTTCATTTTACCATAGCATTATTTCAATACAATTTTAATTAATTTTGTAACGTTCGTTTCTTCCGCGGTTAACCGATTTTAGGAACTAAAATGTCGATTGACCCTTGATGAAAAATTAATTGCAACCCCCCAAAAATCACAACGTAAACCCCATGTATAAATAATGAAATTTTACATTTATTCATTCTTTAAATCTGTCGATAGATAATTATTTTTTAAGAACGTTTTTTTAGCAAAAAATCGTTATCCAACTTCATTCATGTTATGAACTGATCAATCAAGGTTTATTGTGCATATGCATGTATATAGACAAGTAGATAGGACTGATAGATCGAGTGATTGATAAAGGTTATCAGTTCCTAATTATTTATACATGGTGTCCCAAAAGTTCTGGGACGGCGCTATAACTTTTTCACACGTTCAAACAAAATAAATTGAAAATTTGAAAATATGTACAGGGTGATGAAAAGTAAATTTTGGGATATTTTGGTTTATAGATGGCATTTTAGAGATTTAGAAGCATACCTCTATTGATAGTAGAAATCTCCTCTAGCGATTTTTCTATTGAATTTTTGTAGCATACACCCTATTTTCTAGAAACCCCCAAAAGAAAAATCAAGAGGTGATAAATAAGGTGATCTAGGATAAAGATGTTGAAATCATTTATTATCAATACCGTTATTATCAATACTACACGGATAGGTAGAACAATTATTTGGTTCTCTAGATTCCGGTATCTATTTCCTTCCAAAATTTCCATTAACAAAAAGGAATAATTACATTTAATCCAAAAATTCCAGCACGTACTTTATTTATTATCTGGGGTCTTTGAGTATGACCTCCTCTGAATAAATGTGGATTTGTATCTGCCCAATATCGACAATTATGCCTATTGACTCTACCATTTAGGTAGAATATGTTGCTTGATCGGAGAAAACAATATTCGAAAGAAAATTTCTGTCAACATCACAATTGTAATTTTACAAAATTGCAGTCTTCTATCGAAGTCATCTAAAATCAGTTTATGAACCAGGTGAAATTTGTACGGAAAATAATTACTATTGTGCAAAATTCAGTGCACAGAACTTTTCGCAATTTCATGTACCTGACCCGCTTTTGATAAGGAACTTTCAATATAAGACAGAAGAACCTATTCAGCTTTTTCTGGACCCGTTACAGATTTTGGTCTACAATTCTTGTCCAATCATTCTCTGACCTCTCTTCTAGAAATCTAGGAATGGTTCTTTCTATAGTTGATTTTGAAATTGGAGGTCGCTGATCTAAACAATCATTGAAAACGTGTCGTTTTTTATCAAAGGCCTTTTTCTATCTCCAAAGTCACAAATTATTATCTTCCTTTAAGTAAGGTATTGCGCCATTTCACTTTTTCGTGTTTACTAATTGCATTTTTTTACAAAATAATAAATCGTAATGAAACAATACTAACATTGCAATAAAATAACGGTTCGATGCGTTTCTATGAAAACACAACAATTGGCTTTACTTGGCAAAATTTGTTAAAAAAATAATAGCGAAAAACATGAAACACGTGACCATTAAATCTACAATGTTGTAATGAAAGAATTAAAAAAATTAAAACAATATGATTTAAAAGTTTAAAAAGACTAAAAAGTAGTTAAAACGTAAGAGAATTTTATGGAAAAATTTTATTTTAATTTGTGGACGACCATCATTTTATTGTTTCTTTAGAAAAAAAAGTCCAGAAATATCACAAAATATAGTTTTATCATCCTGTACATATTTATAAATTTTTCAAAAATTATACTTCCGTCCCGGAACTTTTGGGACACTCTGGGTGTTGATGGAGCTGACTTTAACTGATTAGTGATTGCTAAGGCTGATGATGGGTTTAAATACTCGAAACATGTAGCTTCTTGAAAATCAAATAAAGTTGTATATGAGGAATCACCTGAATTTTACTAATACTTATAGTTTTTATGTACATTAAAATGGTTATATTTTATGTGATGATTTATTTTTATTTTTCAATTTTTCCCTAAATTTCACGGTTCTGTGACTTTTGGGATACTCATTATACACTCATTATACTAAATAATATAGGAACACAGGTGCTTAATTGAATTTAAATTTAACCACGAATAAGTTAAATATTTAGGGAGAAATTCGAAAGCGACTAAGAAAATGAAATAAACGATGTGCAAAAGGTAAATTAAAGAAATAATAATTAAAACCAAACGAATTAAACCATTTAATAATTTTGGAAATAACACAGGTATTAATACAATGTTAAACGAAATCAGGGGTAAATTAAATTTAATTATCAAAGAAAATAATTGCATATTAAAGCTAGCTAATTTATTAATTCAAGCAATGAAAGGCAGAAGGTTTAAGTCGTTTGTAAATATTGGTTAGTTTACTTTTCGAAACTGATTTTTATATATTGTGTTAGTTATTTTAAGATTGAAGCTTATGGTATTCATTTCGTGGTCAATTTACTCGGGAAACCCATTTCCTAGAAAGTGGGAAAATAAAAAAGTTAAACCCGACTATAGGTTCTTCTGATGTTAATAACATTCCACAAAACCTGTTGTTTGTTTTATTGTTTTGCGCGCAATTACCCCGAGGGTGTGACTCGAAAAGGAAAAAACAATTTGTAATAAATTCAGGGGTAGTTTAATAAAGGAAGCTCTTCAGGAAAATCCGTTTTGTTTCAGGTCGATTTCAGCGTGCCGTTTATGGAGACGGGAATGGCAATAGTTGTGGCAAAGCGCACCGGGATCATCTCGCCGACGGCGTTCCTTGAACCCTTCGATGCCGCCTCCTGGATGTTAGTTGGAATAGTCGCCATACATGCGGCTACTTTCACAATTTTCCTCTTCGAATGGCTTTCCCCGAGTGGCTTTGACATGAAATTATCATTGAAACAGGTGATATTATCTCGCTTACGTAGTTCATTAAAAACCACAAATTGAAACTATTAATATGAATATCTATTTTTTTACTAATTCAATAATCAATACTGAAAATATATAAAAAAATGTTATTCTAAAAAGAACCTTTCAACCGTCCAATCTCCTCTCTATTCTAAATTCAAACTCGGTATGAACACCTTCTCTGATAATTCTCATTTTTCGTGCGCTCATTTCTCAACGTCGAGAGCTGTCGTAAAATATAAAATCCTTTTCGAATTTTAAAAACCTTATTTACATAAAACGAATTGCTCCTGTAAATGTCGGTTGTAAATTTAATTATATGTTTTTGTAACTATTAGGCGCCTCCGTCGACCTCGCATAGATTTTCCCTTTTCCGAACCTATTGGCTCGTCTGGGCTGTTCTCTTCCAAGCGGCGGTTCATGTAGACTCTCCCAGGGGATTCACCGCCAGATTCATGACTAATGTATGGGCTATGTTTGCCGTTGTCTTCCTCGCCATATACACTGCCAACCTCGCAGCGTTCATGATAACGCGTGAGGAATTTTACGAATTTACAGGTATCGTTTCTCATTTGTAATTAATTACTCCATTTACCTTTAGAAATAAATTATTTCAACAATTGATTGCTTAATGTGTACTATATGATTTTACATTCTCCAAATTAATAGAATTTTGTATTTGATTTAAAGTTCAATTTAAGTACATATTTATTTCAGTCCTATATTTATTAATTAGTCCAATAAAATAGTCCGAAAATGTGCCGATAGATACAATTATCCTGGTAGAAGATTTGATCCAAATCTCCCAACACTCGTTCTTCTTATTTGAAGAAAATTTTATTTTTTAAAACTGTTTATGGCGATGCCGATAATAGGTATTTATGGTTTTCCAACAAAATATGAAGAGGCTAAACTTTCTGAATCCAAAAACACATGAAGTTCTTTGGAATTGTTTCAGTTTTTGTCTACAACCAATACTAAGCGCGCTATAGCTCTTTGAGTATGAGAAATTTTTTCCAACTTTGTGAAAAATCGCAAAAACCAACTTTTGACCTCATTTCTACGTTACCTTATTAATACCTGTAAATAAAGGCTAGCCATAAAAAATCATATACAGTGGATGCATCAGATACTCATTGTGGTTCCAATTATTTGCAAAATCTGCCACAAAAAAGCGAACTTAATTTTGCAAAGTTGCCACCAACGCAAGGTCCGGCGCAGCAACATATCTTGTAATGTTACCATCAAATCCAAGCATGGCTAGGAAACGACATCCCCCATGAGGAATGGTGGTGGATTTGCAGCTTTGATAGTCTTCTTCAACCAATTAAAATGACAATATATACATGGTGAGTCGAGAGAAGTGGGTCAAATTCTGAGAGTGTATCCTACACATTAATACAAGGTAAAATAACGAAAATGTTCTTATCAAATATCGAGTTATGGCGTTTAAAAAATTAAAGTTGGCAATACTTACATAACTCATTTCTTGCACCGTGGATTAGTCAAGGTGGATATACTTGTAGAACTGGTTAAAAATTAAGGTTTATAAAGAAAAGGTTGAAGTTCGGGATGTACTAATTCGACGTATTTTGAAAGATGCAGCTCTATTAAAAGAAAAACTGCAAAAACTTAGAAGAGCTACTGATAATACAATTTAAAATGTTCTATTTAAGCCTACTTAAATTTTTAAAACGCCATAACTTGCAAACTAATAAAAATTGGATAGGAATCATTTTGGTTTTATACCTTTTATTAAAGTTTAAAATACACTCCCGAAGTTTGATGCACTTCTTCCGACTCACCCTGTACACAAATCAGAAAAAGAATTCCTTAGATCTGCCTTAATTATTGGTGAAGGTGCACCAAGTAACAAATAACAAGCTGGACAGTGATGGACGCTGCGTTTCGTGCTTATTAGCACCCATCAGCATCACATACTGCTTGCTTAAATTGTTGATTGCTACATTTTGGTCAACGTTACCTTTAAGGACCAAAGTTATCTTCAGTTTACGGTACCTGACAAAAACCAGGCCTCGAGTGCTCATTAATCGGTAAAAACTGTAACGGGCTCAATTGCGAAAATGTGGCCGCCATAATTCGTCCACAAATAGAAGATGAATTTGACGAAGCTGTAGAAGGACTGCGACTCAAGCTGAGGATAACGAAGTTACTTACTCATTTGTATTAAAGTTCTGAAATATATCATTTTTTAAATGAAACATGTTAGTCTAATAATTTCCCCTCGAACTTCATTTAATTATCAACCTGTGTCATGATAAAATGAAGTAAAAATGGGCAAAAAGCTGGTTTTTGCGATTACCCACAATGTTGGAAAAAAACCAAGACCTATATCGCGCTTAGTAATGGACTAGAAGAAAAACTTTACGCTATTTAAAAGTGTTTAGAGTAGTCATAACACTAGGATTAGGATCGCTTGTTTCCGAACTATAGCGAAAAAACTAGTGAGGCATAAATGTCGGCTATTTATTTTTTTGATAAATATCATGATATATAGCAGGTTAAATAATATCAAGCAAAATTTGCTATAAATAAATATCGTTACAATTAACATTTCTATATTTGTCTTTTGGGCCTTGTTTTAATAATAATTTGACACCATAAAGCCAAAAACCAAAAAAATATTACAATACTTATCAAAAATATAAAAGGTTTTCGCCAAAACTTAAATAATATTTCGAACATAACCTAAAATTCTTTAAAGAAAACAAGGAAAATGATATATATCCGCTATAAACGAAAATATCATAGCGGATATTTATCAAATTTTGATATACAGAGTGTCTCACTTTTTTTCGTACAAAATTTTTTTTTAGATAGTAAACGTCATTCTGAACAAAAAATTTTCCGACTCCTTAAAAAGTACAGCAATTTTAAAATTTCAAACATTTTATGATTTTTGTGGGACATCCTGTATAAATTTCATTTAATTTTATTTTTTGTATTTAAATCTAGTATGCTTTGGATTTTGATATCTTTAAGCCAATAAGTTGCTAAATTTCACCGAGGGAAATTTAACCTCGTCATTCACTTATTTTAGATACAGCCAATAATAATCAAAAAAACCAATTTGGCATAGAAAAGATTCAAATTTTAATTGATTTAAATAAAAAAATATAATAAGAAAGAGTATTATACACAAAAATCATGAAAATTCATCAATTTTAAAATTGCTGTAACTTTTTAAGGAGTCGAAAAACAGTTTATAGGAAAATTTTTGTTCAGAATGATATTTGCCATCTAAAAAAAATTTTTGCTGGAAAAAAAGTGGGACACCCTGTATATCGTTTTGATATTTATCACGACTCACAACACCAGAAAAACTGAAAAAAAATACAAATATTTCGCGGATTTTTGGCTCCAGAAAGTTTAACCTCGAGATATTTTGTTGAGAGACCATAAATTCCTCTTATGGGCATCGCCATAAATAGTTTAGAAACATAAAATCTTCTGCCAGGATTATTGCATCTATTATCATAAAATTAAATTCCTTTTCGCATCATTCCCTTCCTTATCTGTGTGCTCTTTATACATATCACCGTACCGAGTAAGTATGTACAAATATTACCCTATCCTTTTGCCTAAATATTTTCTTAATTTTTTTGTTCCCCTTTTCGCTCTTCTTATCCCCCTTTTCTAAAACTCGTCCATTCTATTAACCAATTCTTGTCAACCTAAATAAGTCACTCATTTTACATCATTATTATTATAATCTGTCATTTATTGATTTTGAACCTCCGTATTCCTTTCCTAATCTTACTGGTCGTAATATTGTTTAAATCATCCTTTATCTTCAAAATATGTAAAATTATCTTTAGTATAAATTATCTAAAAATGATAACACTGGTCAACAAAATTCACGTTTTGTGCGTAACACGAAAACTTTTAACTGATTATTTTGGGAACAAGGTTTAGTACTTAGACTTGAGATTTACAAAAATACAGTTTTTATGAATAAAAATGAGATAATACAGGGTTTTCCATACATGGTTCACCCAACGTCTAGACCAAATTTAATCGACAAAATGCAAAAAGGTGGCTTTACGGTATATCTTAAGAGGTGCATAGTTTGTTAATTAGAGTATAGGGGATTCCTCATGGAATGCCAAATATTTTGTAACAGTTTCACGCCAGTCCACCTGCCTATGGTAACATACTGTGGTGAGAATACTTCTTCTAGGAGTAACTCCAGAAAGCTATAGTAAGAAAAGGAGAAGAGCTATGGTTTCAAAATATTCACCGATTTGTTGTGACTATGAAGAATTTTCAGAAAATTAAAAAAACAATACAACAATAGTGGGTCTTATCTTGGAAAAAAAATTAAAAACTGAAAAAATAATATTTTTTTTTCTTTGCGATGTTTTATTCGACATTATATCAACCATTTCTGTAATACTGATCCTGATTTTCAAGAAGCTTCCTCATCTTACGCGCCATATCTACTATTTCTGCTGCCCAATGTGTAGTAGCATCTGAGCCTGTACAAGAACTATGTACAAGAATTATGTGCTCGTCTAAACAGGCATTTACAGGAAAGTCAAAATAACGTTGATATGAAAGTTTCAGTAAGTTTCTCCGTTGATTTTAAACGTAAATTCACCACAATTTTTAAACTTTCTGGGCATTACTCAAGAATCACTTAACTTGTAAATCAAAAGACAGAACCATTCACTAGGTCTTGCTCCGATTTTTTATATGCTTAGAAATTATATATTCTGGAATATCTAGACTCGAAAGCTCACAACACCCCACCGAAGAAACTAGAAAAATAATGGTCTATATTCTAGGACATTCTAGCGTATTACTTTCATGAAGGTTTAATTAAAATAACGACATGCATTTTTAATGGTAGTTTACTCGATCGATACAAAATAATCATGGTTTAATAATGAGGGTAGATAGGAATTTCATAATTAGTAAGTACCTTTCTTGTTACAAAATTTTGTTGACCAGTGTAATTTTTTGAATAATACTGTTATTATTTCAAATTAAATTTTACTGTTAAAGGAGTTGATGATCATCGATTGACCAAACCTTATTCGAACAAGCCGATGTTCAAATTTGGCACAATTCCATGGTCGCATACTGATTCAACAATAGCGAAGTACTTTAAGGATATGCACTCGTATATGAGGCAATATAATAAAACTTCAGTAGTTAAAGGAGTAGACGCCGTTTTAAGTGGTGAAATGGATGCATTCATTTACGATGGAACAGTTTTAGACTATCTAACAGCTCAAGATGAAGATTGTCGATTATTAACTGTAGGGTCATGGTACGCTATGACTGGCTACGGTTTGGCTTTCCCTCGCAACTCTAAGTACTTAAAAATGTTTAACAAGAAAATGCTGGATTTTAGAGAAAATGGTGATTTGGAACGATTGAGGAGATATTGGATGACAGGGACTTGCAAGCCTGGTTACAAGGAAATAAAAACCTCAGATCCCTTAGCACTCGAACAGTTTTTATCCGCCTTTCTCCTGCTCATGATGGGAATATTAATAGCGGCGCTACTGTTGCTCCTGGAACACCTATACTTCAAATATCTGCGAAAGCGACTGGCGAAAACTGATACGGGTGGTTGCTGCGCTCTTATCAGTCTCTCAATGGGGAAAAGCTTGACGTTCCGTGGCGCCGTTTATGAAGCGCAGGACATTTTGCGTAATCACAGGTGTAGGGATCCGATTTGTGACACCCATTTATGGAAGGTGAAAAGGGAGCTGGATTTGTCTCAAATGAGGTGCAAACAGCTTGAAAAGGAATTGGAAGCTCACGGGATTAAACCTCCTCCTGCTTGTAAACGGTAAGTGTAATTTAAATCATTGATAGGATTCCTCAAATTACTCATTATCAAGCACGACGCATGAGTATGGCAGGTATTTTATTACAAACACCATAATTATGATTGTTTTTAATAATCACCTTTGTAATTATAATTAATGAATAGTTACTTGATACATCATACGAAAATGATAGTTATGTATTGTACTTCAACAATCCACAAAAATATTATTGTCTCCAAACTGGTATACGTGTTAAAATGACTTATTTGTATCCTTTTTTTGTATTTATCTATTTTCCTTCTAATAATTTAGTATATTCCCTTTACATAAATATATCTCTGTCTTATTTCATTCTTCTAAATGTGCACTATCCTAGATAATGTGATGTCTAAAATTACACCCAAGGACTCTTCTGTACTTTCATGCTTCGTTTAGTTCCAAATTAATACCATTAGTCAGATCTCCCGTTTTGTACTTCCTTGAATAATACTACAAAACTACATCTTAAATTGTATTTAAGAAAACATCAAGCATCAATTGTATATCATAAAAATCAATTTAATATTAGAAACGATCAATTGTATTTCAGAAAGAATAAATTGTATTTCAGATACATCAGTTTAATTTTAGAAAGGACCGATTGTAAAAATTGTGGAAGCCAATGTTTTTGGCGGTGATTGTGCACGTGAACAACAACAGTCTCATGCAATTCATCAAAAATGTACGTTGGCAATTTAACATACACCAGTAATAATATTAGTCTTAGGTCCTTATTCACTAATGTTAAACTCAATTGAAGTAATCTGTTCCAAGGCTTTACTTACAAATAAGTATTGATGAAGCCAAAAATACAATTGTACCATGCATATCAAAAAGGGACCAAGCGACATTTTTAGAAAAATGGGATTATGGCACCAAATGACATAATTGAACTCCAGAATTATTCTCTAGCAATAATCCCTTTTTTTCTAAAACTTACGCTTGGTCCCTTGTTGATAAGCATGGTCCAATTGTTGGTAGTGATTGTACTCGTGCAGCACAACACACTACAATCGATCATGCTGCTTTAGCAATGGAAGACATGACTGAAAGTACAAATCATACTTTCTGAAATGAAGCATTTGCTGAAATATAATTGATGAAAGAAATTTGCTCTGAAGCTACCCATAAACTTTCGAATTCTTCCAATTTAGAATAAATTTAGAATAAAGGACATCATCGATTTCTTTGTCTACCAGTTTGGAACTATGACCATTTTATAAAAATTTTATATTCTAAAATGTATCATCTAACTATTCGTAATACAATTTGATCACACGTTACAGTTTTTTAATCCACGCTGTATATTAAATTTAGAATTACTTATTACTGAAAATATTTTTTGCAAAATATCTGCACCATTTTGACCAAATCCCTTTCTAGACACTACTGCCTGTCCATTATTTACCCGTAGATAGTAATGCCGTAGTATAAGCCTACCTTTTTCCCCCACGACTTGATATTTGTTATGTATGGGTAGGCGTCATCGACGCAGCAAGTGTCTTTCGTCCTGTCTGGGTTCTGCTGATTCACCTGAGTAAGTTCAATGCTTTGTGTGGGTGTCTAATTGCAATCTCGGACCTCCAAGACTAGAAGCTCAACATTGTTTCGAAATGTATTTGTGCATGCTGCGGTGCTAATTTATTATTGTCTAGCTGCCAATATTGTTTAATTATAGATCACTCTAGTCTTGAGTGGCCACTTTAATACTACCAAACGATTGCAATTCTTAATGTAAAAACGTGTGTAGAATTTATGTAACCCTTAACCTAAATCCTCATCAGTGATAAAAATATTTAAATTGACTCTAAACTCTAAATTAAATAATATTTTTATCACAGCTTATTAAAAAATAGTAAATCATTTCCCAGTAAATTGACATAAAATTAAATCCTTATTAATTAACTAATGGATTAATTTTATTTCAGTTTATAAAATATTAACCAAAATTAATTGCATGTATGGTGTGTGCTTGTTAAATATTAATCATGTAGGTAATAACATTACAAAAGTTAAATTTTACAGGCTTTAAAACCACCTTTTACAACGCTCAAAGTTTTGGATAAATGAATTTCTAGATATCTCCCTAAATTTCTTGAATCGTCTAAAGTTTATTAATAAGATAATTTTAATCAGAAATTTTACGGCAGGTATTTAATTAAATTATAAAATTTTGTAATAATTTCTTGGGAGTTGAAAATTTTAAACAAAAAATTACTTCAAGACGGGTGGTGAACAGCAGGTGGTTAAATTGAATTGCGGGTAAGATACGTGAGAAGTTTTAAGAACGTAAAAACATGTTAAAAATATGATATGGATTGCAAAAAATCTTAATAGGATTTTAAATCAATTTTTTACAGAGAGTTACCCATGCGGTGTAGGACATTAGAATAAGGGTTTACTTGAAATTGAAATTCACTGAAATTTCATTAAATGTTCGATTTTTTAAGGACAAAAATTACTAAATAATATTTTTTTATTTTTAAACGAAATATCGGGAAACTTATGGATCTTTCCTGGAATAATTTTAAAACTGGAAAGTGGGACACCTAAAAAAACGCAAGCAATTACCTAACACTGACAAATTGTTATGTAATGTAACTTTGAAATTAAAAATGAAAACAAAATATTATTCCTATATTATTTGTTATGGGAAATAAATCAATTGTATTAGTTTTTCGCTCTGCTCAATTAATAAATGATAAATGTAATATAAAGGGTGTAATAAAAGTATGGAATAATCGATTATTTTTTTTATTTTAAAGAGTTGCAAAAAATGTTTAAGACAATAGTATATTATTCAACGGACGAGTAATGATAGTCATTACTCACGAAGGCCGAAATTCCGTAACAGGCCTGAGTGAGTAATGGCTATTTACTCGAATACTATATTTTTTCTATGACTATTTGGTAAACGCAAAAATATTTTTCTAAAAAATTAGGTTATTTGACGTAAGAACGTCTGCATTAGTTACCGGTAACCATTACTCTTGTGTGCCATATAGTAAAAAAAAATAAAAACAAATGTGAAAAAAAATTAAACGCCAAAATATGCATCAAAATCAGTCTTTTGCTTTAAACTTTTTTGTAACTCTTTAAATCAAAAAAGAATATTATTCCATACTTTTGTTACACCCTGTATATTTAAATCACAAAGTACCTGCATTACAGGGTGTAAAGTACGTACAATAGACGAAAAGTGAGATTTTTATTAGTTCTACGAGTTTCTGGAGAGGATTTCTAAATCGGGACTGATGGGATCCCCAATCTTTTCTCCCTCGGAGTATAAAATCTGAGATGGATGGTTTAAATCACTTGGTATCTCTCAGACCCTGATATTAAATTTTTTGACAAACCTTATACTTTAATTCATTTAAATACTTGGACTAATTTAGAATTAATTCTTCTTCTGATTTGAATTCAAAACAAATCTAAGAATTATATCAAGAAAATGTACAGGTAACTATGATTAAAGTATAATTAAACTTCAAAAAAAACATGATTTATTACTTGTCTAGATATCTTGGTGCCAAGTTGGAATTGCTGATTCACATAGTAGATGTCAATCATGTACCCATGGTTTTTGATGACATCCTCTTGTAAACTTTCCAATAAATCTCTGGGAAATTCTTGAGCATCCTGGTGTGAATTACGTATAAAGCGTGTTGCAAAGTGAACTTTCCTCTGGCCACTTGCATGAATGCTTTTATTGGAGTTCCTTTCATTTCAGAGATGGTCGTGTGTTGATATCACTTAAATAAGAATTTTCTTTGAGATATTCTAAAAGGAGGTTTTTATTAGAGAGGTATTGATTCGCAAATTTCATATTTTCGATATTGTTTAATCCATTTTGTCTTAGCTATTTGATGGGACTAGAACGATTTTCTCCTAGTCCAAAATCTTCTTGCTTAACTTCGAACTTACTGTGTTAGTTGCATTTTAGGATATTTTTGAACAATTTAATCTTGGAAAGGTTTTAAAGAAATGTCTTATTACAGATCATTATCTTTGGGATTTGGTATGCTAATTCTTTGAATTAAAAAAAAAGTTGATCTTGGATCTTGGATCTTCAGTAACACTTTTTATTTTTTCCCCAAATTTTTGATAAATTTTAATTCAAGGGATCCCCATACATCAAAAGTTTCAATGCCAATTGGATAGAAAATAAAATTCTTTGAAACTTTACTATATCTAAATATATTTGTTCCAAATTCATCAGTGGAACTAAATCAAGATTTTAAATATGAAGGTACCCCATTGTGTTAAGAATATTTAAGTCCCATATCAAAGATTTGCCTCTACTCCAATGAATCAGGGTCATTCCGTCAGATCTTTCCAGTTTCGAGTCATCGATCTCTCTACTAATTCCCAATGTTTACAAAATATAAGGAAAACGATAAAAATTACAGCTTTATAAAATTACTCAAAACTTCTCAATTGGTATTTTCTTTTGTAATTATAATAACTTTTAGGAAATGAAATAATTGTAATCCCATATTACATCCGGCATCGGCATTTGGGATAATCAGGAAATTATTGCAATAATTTATGGAGGATCAACCCATAACTATCATTTATCATTTAGCAAAATGGAAATAAAAGTCTATATTACCACAGTAATTCATTTTCTTTGTTTTTATTTGTTCTTGATTTTATTGAAACTAAACTTCAACCATTCGTAAAACGAAAAGATTAGAAACTTTATGAGAAATAATTTTCATTACTACAATATAAGTTTTTCCTATAAACTAGTTTATTTTTCAAAAATCAATAATAGAAATGAATGATAGTGACACCATCATTTTTTATAAAAATTATTTAAACCAGATAACTGACAACAGATGAAATATTCAAAAAATCTAGAAATGAACGTTTAAGTAGTATTTATTTATGCTAAAAGGAACCATTTTACAAAATTATTGAATGTATCTTTAAAAAACGTAACTAGTTTACAAAGCTGTGAGGTACAGGGACGAATTAAGGAATAAATGTAGCGTTAGTTTAGTTTCCACAAATAAATTTAAAAATTGGATGGAAGTACAAAACTTTATAATTAGTACATGCCGTGGGCTAGAAAGCAAAAGTCAAAAATAAATAAAACATTTTGGTTTAATATTTACTATTGTAAAAAAGAAAAAAATATTTAGTTTTAATTAGTCATCTAGGATCTAGATTAATAGATTCTAGATTAATTGGAAAGTACCTTAGAACTATGCAACTAATTTAAAAAAAAAAACAAATTTCGAATGTTATCAAGCCTAAAAATTTAAATTACAATTTTTTTACTTGGTGCTTTTGTTTGCTAGCCCACGACTTTTCAAAAAAAATATTTCTTCCAGCTTCGGTTTACTAAAAGATCCTGCTCAACAATCTAAGGTTCCGGTAACAGGAACTGTTCAAGGTATTTGGAATTTTAACTACGTATAGAGGGCACTATAAATGCAGGATATTCAGTAATTGTAAGTGTCAAAAATTGTGATAAAGGAACATTCCCGTACATTATAACTGCATGTTCAACAAAACACAAAAGATTTATTATTTAAAGCTTCAAAATATGTACCGCATATAAAAACCACCAGAGAGCGAGTATTTGGGGAATTTTCCATCGAATAATCAACGAATTCTTCAAATGATTAATCCATCTAATAATGTTCGGATTTAGCTGAAAACAGACCCAAATTTAAAGACGTTTATTACAGAACTTGGGACTTTTTAGTTTTAAACGGAGAGATCACGATTTGTAGCCCATGAGTCGATTTTTGCCAAATCTCGTTTGTAAGATTTATATGATTTTTACATTTCTGAAAAAATTTGAGTCAAGAAATTTTATCTGTAAAACGCAAATTTCCTTTCTACTTTTTCACTTTTTTGTAATTATTTATATTGGCGATCGATTATTAGAGTCTTAGTGCGGCCCTGATTAGGTACCCAATTATATTAACAAATCAATAAGAATTAATGTTAAATTATTTTACATCCCTCCAAACAGAATTTATTAGGTGCTGTTTATAACGATGTGATTAGAGTACATATAGAATTAGATTACAGCGGAGCGGTTTGATTATTATGTGTTCTATTAATTACAATTGTTACTTTAATGCATCATGTCGTGGCATTGATAGCGTTTATTATACCAGTAAATTGTTAAATGAATGATACGATAATTGGTTTTATCCAATTTGAATACATAACTAATAGCAATTTTTAAATTTACAGTGTTATCGTTTCGGGGGAGCAAACTAGAACAAGATTACGTGGATTGAATCCTGACCATCTTGGCAGTAATGCCGATATAAGGTGATAATAACTTTTCAACTAAATAAAGTTTTAAAATTCTTAAGCTAAAATATAATCTCAAATATTTTAGAGAAACGACAACAAAAAATGCTTTTTTGGTGTACAGCTTTCTTGTGGTCTAAATAATTTGTCAAATTTTCTTGTAGCCCAAGAACGGAAATAGCAGAAATGGAAACTGTACTGTGATGGATTAGTAATATAAGAAGTAACACCAATTCTCCAGTGAACTGCTTAAATATCGAGGAAATTCCAGAAAATCAAGATCTAATGATGCTGCCTACCCCAGAAAAATTGTTATGGTAGTGAAAACGATGTGATGTACTTGATATCTGGATGTAAACAGTAAACACTGATATAATCTCATCAAAATTAGAATAGCAAAAACACGTAAAATGACGTAGATAAAAAGAAAACGATCGATTCAGAACATATAACATGAATAAAAAAAAAAGGATTTTATATAAAAGAATTATATATTTTTATAGATTTTTATTATATTATTACTATACTTAAGTCTTAAGTAGATTATTATAATATGACCTATACACATATTAACAATAATTATTAAAAAGATAATAAAAATCTATAAATTTATATTTCCTCTTATAAATTCCTTTTTTAATAAGATATAAACATTTATATTGTTGTTGCTATAACTTGTTGTTGCTGTTATTGTTGATGTTATCACCAGCTCATTGTGTGTCACGGAAATAATTTTTTACTAGACATTTTTCATATATACAGGGTATATTTACTATTCAAAGCTTCCTCAAACATCTCTAGTATTATAAAACTGTATCTTATGTGTGCTCAGGAAATTTTAAATATATTCAAGATGTAATAACTTGTACTTCGTACATTTTACCATTCAAACAATATGTTTCATCCCAACTTTGACTAGTAAATATATGCGCTTATATAGGATAGATGTGTCTTAAACAGTTACCACCTTTTAACAAAAATACACGATAAACTGGTGTTAATTGTTTAATAAATAAAAACTCACTGCATTATTTTTCTTAAAATAATTGTAAATATTCACACGTTTTTCATTTTAAAAGGTGCGCAACTGTAGATATGTATAGCTTTAATATTAATAATAATAACATAAAAATAATAATATTGTTGTACCTTATTAATTAATTAATAAAAATAAACGAAAAACTAAAAAAATAACATCTAAAATAGCTCTAAATAAAAATTTTAACCATTTTTAAAACAACAATTTTGACATTTAATAATAATAAGATCCTGAAATGACCAGATAATATATGCTCGAGTAAATAACAATTACTGTCCATTACTGTATCAGTGTTAAATAAACCATAAGCAAATGTAAATACGCAATAAATATAACTAAATAAAGAGATATTATAAAACCAGTCAATAATTTAGAAAGAGATAAATGTCAAAATGTAATCACATAAGAATTAAATAAACAATAAATCAATTTAAATTCCTTCCTATGTTTAATTAATAAATTATTATATTTATGGTAAGTAATTTATTTTTGTTTTTACTAGGTTTTAATTTTATTTTCAGTTTTTTAAGACTTGATGTTTTGGATGAATTACAGGGATGTCTTATGAATGATGCCTAGTAATAATTAAATTTAGTTTTATTTTTTATATAAATTATAACAAAATAAAAAGTTTAAAGTAATTTTTAATCATTTTATCCACCCATCTCTCAATAATTTGTTAGTTATACTCAATTCTAATAAAGTCTTGTATACAAGGTATTTTGTATCGTTTTGTATACCCATACGTCCCACTTAGGGGTCTAAGAACAAGTGGTGCAACTATCCCTTAGGGCGATAGTCGGAAAACTTGAGCGCTTGATTTTGAAATTCGCTTGATATTTGTGGTTTTGGTCATAACTTTTTTCCAGTGGAGCTTTTTTAAAATTTTTTTTTTGGTACACAGATTGCTACCAATTTCTTCCTTTTTTGTTTTTGAAAGTCAAACCAAATACGCATACTGCAGCAGTAAAACTTCTTAAAAATTTACTTAATTTTTGAAACGCGATAAAAAGTTTAAAAATATACTTAAAACAAAAAACGGATACAATAGCTCTTCGTTTATACTCTAATTTGTTTGGATTGGAAAATAAATATTAATTCAATTAGTTTTTTTTATTTTTGTGGGAAACGCCGCTAAGCGAACCTTTTTTGTAAAGAGCTCGTTTTACTCCTGCAGTATGAGTGTTTGGTTTGACTAACAAAAATAAAGACTCACCTGTGTACCAAAAAAATAAATTTTAAAAAAGTTTTAATGGAAAAAAGCTATAACCAAAACCGCAAATATCAAACGAATTTCAAAATAAAATTTGCCAACTATCGCCTTAGGAGTCTATTACCCTAAAAGGCAAAATTCCTAAAGGTCGATATGGGCAAAAGGCCTACTAGGGCAAAAGGCCGAACGTCAAAAGGCCTAATTTTAGAACCAATCAAAATACGAGATATGGTTTGTCTTGTCCAATAATATGACGTTTATAATGAAAAATGTCAGAGATGACACTATACAACGAGAAAAAGCCAGTGCCGTAACTACAAAAGTTCCCAAGAAAAGAAACCAAATATTTTTTTAGTTTATTGTGACTGTATTTTACTATTTTATTTTCATGACGGAAGTGTACGTGGTAACTTATAAATTTGTAATTAACTCCTCTCAATGCAACAGGACATCCAAAAAAGAATCCATTGTTTTAGACCAAAGCACCTTTGGTACAAAAATGCCGTTGGCGAAGGAATTAAATTTTCTACTGTCCGCAATTTTTAAATTTCAAAAAACTTCGTAAATTTTCATGCCACCTTCTACTTCTAAAGAATTTCCAATTCTTTTTGTAGCAGTTGCACAGGAATATTTGTTCTTATAATCATCTCTTGTTGCCTTGATGGATCCCATAAAGCAGATTCATTTTGATAAAGTTTCCAAAATTTACTGTGTCAGCGTCGCTCATCCGCTGCTCACGATAGACTTCCTGAAACAAACATTAAACATGTTTGATTTCTTCACGAACGTATTCCTTCCAATTTTTGGGGTCCCCGAACTTCAAAGGGCCTATTAAGACCTGGTGGTCGGATTCGGCTGCCTCCGTCTCTTTGTAGTTACGCCACTTCAAAAAGCTACTTGCATTTTATCAGCACTCATAGATTGTAATGATCATGTAATGATTGGTTCCAACTTATTACGAGTGACTTTGTATTCCTCTCTTTTTCCTAGCTGCTTTCATTTTGGTGTTTCATACAAAAATTTTGAGTTGTTTATTAATCATCCTCAATCTTTCTAAAATAATAAACTCGAGATTAAGCTTTTTTCTTGTATATTGATGTATTTAATCTCAAATAATAAACTCAAGTTTGGTAGTCCCTTATTTGGTAATAATAGTTATTACCCGGACAACCAAACTTTCGTTAAATCGCAATAATCTCCGAAAAAAGCTCAACTCGCTCAACCTCTTGTTTATTTTCCCTCGAAAAAAAAATTATAATTTTTTTACTTAAACATTTTATTAACTTCAACTTTTATAACGGGTTTTTTTTCTATGGGCCTTCTGTCCGCGTTAGCCTTTAAGCCCTTTTATAGTTCGGCCTTTTCTTCACCTCGGTCTTTTAAACTTTTTTTCTTTAGGTCGTTTGTCTAAGTCGGCCTTTTGTCTTAGGGGGGCTTTAGTCCCGTTCCCGGTCCTTAGGGTATCCTAATTTAGATAAACGTCGAGAAAAGCAAAAATAAGTTGTAGTTTGCCTCGACGTTTCTTTTCAAACAAAATTGTAAAAACGAGCAATTTTTAGTTCACAAAGACAATCATTGCAAAAATTATAGCCACAAAATTTCGAAGAAAAAATATTATGATTAAAAACGCAAGTCTCGACGGAAAACAACGGCTATCTTGAGTGATGTGTTTGGAAATTACAGCCATATTTTAATAGCCCTAATAAAAAATGATTTTTTTTTCGGAATTTTTTAGGTTTTTCCGATAGATTTGGATTTGCTGATGACGATTCAAGCAATATTAAATGGGTAACGAAATAGTATATTACGGAACTAGCTAGAAAGTGACGAATTTTGTGTGAGTGTGAAAATAGCCGAACGATGCGCTAGCCGAGTGAGGATATCAAACGAACACAAAATTCATATTCTTGCGAGTTGCGTACGCTATTTTTCCGACGACCATGAAGATTTTGCGATCATTATTAATATTTTGTAGTAACATCTCAAAAGTCATCATAACCTTTGATGCCATCAGTTGATATTGAATCTTTTTGACAATGAACATTTCATATTTTTTACAAATTATTTCTCAAGTGTCTTACAAATTTTACTAAAAACTCTATTTTACTAAAGAAACGCCACTGATAGACTTTACAAACTGTGGGAAACTTGGGTTTCCTACCATGCAAAGTCACCAGTATCACTCATTTTTGAAGGCCCTGTATTAGTTTTATCTTGTTTAAAAGTGGAAACAGCCTCCTCTAATTGTTCCTAAAGTAGTAGTAAATTATTCTAAGAATAAGAAATTATAGTTACTTCTTAATTCAAGGAATAAACCTTTCGAATAATTATTTATTAAATTAGTTTTAGGAGTTGTAACTGTACTTCAATTGATACAATGGATGAATAAAAGGACATGAAAACCAGTAAATATGGTAAATGTACTTACCAGGTACTTTAGAAACAATTACTGGGTTGTCTTTGTCTTCTACCCCTACCCAATATTATCGACATTTTCGGGGAAGGGGTAGATATTATATAAATAAAGTATCGCGCGAATCTCTTACAGATACTATTATTTAGTAGCCAGTGCGTACTATCAACATCTACCAATAAACTTAGTAAGAAACCCGTAAAGTATTAACTAAAAGACAAAATGGATGTGTTTTTGATGATTCGTCGAAAGAAATTGACAATTTTAACCGATGCGAAGGATACAGACACAGTTTTCGAATTAAAGAAGATGATAGAAGGTATACTAAAAGTAGCAGTACATAACCAACAATTGTTTATAAAGGATAATGTTGTGATGGATGATAATAAAATGCTGCAAGATTATGGTCTTACAATCAACTCTGCTAAAGCTCAAACTCCAGGAACAATTGGACTAACCATTAAGGAAGACCATCCTGATTTACCCGACGTTTTAAAATTCGATGAAAGTGGTGTTAGCTGTGTGCAGGAAGAAGTAGTTTAATTTTCCTAAATACATTTTTGTATTTAAATTTAATATTTTTATAAGAATCTTGTATATTTAAATTAAATAAAAAGTTAGGTAATAAGGTAATAAAATTTGAGTTTATTTTAAATTAAATATAATTAATTCAGTAGGTACATATTAGATATTATTTATCTACCCAAAAACGAACACAACAATTTAAGATAAACCAGTGCGATTTCGTACTTTTCGTATTCTACATTCTACAAACGTTTAGTGTGATCAGTAAAGGGCGGATTTTATGCAAAGTGTATATTTTGCATATATTGGTTAATTTTTAATTTTTTTCAATATTTTCAAAATTTGCTTATTATAGTTAATTGTTAATTAACAAAACCCTTAACTGGAATTCTAGCAAAACCTCATTAACCTTCAAGTGGTTAATCCGGTTATTAGTGTAATGCAGGTAGCCAAATTCTAGGAAAAATCATCCGCATGTTTATTATATAATATACTCTTTTTGTACTACTTTTGATAATATTAGCTAAACCGTAATAATGAACCTTTCAAAAGAAGAATTTGTACCTAAATATGGTGTTTAGCTATTATCAAAAGTACAGAAAGATACGTAAAAAATAAATTCAACAAAATAAGGGTTTGCTTGATATCATCAGTTGTTAAATGTTCAACAGCTGCCAATAATGAAAATATTTAAAGCAAGCTTTTGCAGTAGCGCTTTCCAAAAATATTTTTTTGTAGATTAAATTATTTAAGGATATTTGTAAACTTATATAATTTAGAGATTTATAAATACATATAAATGAGTTATTTATTTAGATAAAAACCTAAAAATTTGTAAAGTAATGTAGAAGGTATACAGTTTACGACCACACTTTTCATATATCAATTTTTATTTAAAATTACCAGGAGGCATATTCTCGAACCACTCGACACGATGTCGATCACGACTTCCATCATTATATCCTTGTTATTTAAGTGCAAAAATAAGAGTGCGTCCTTGTCATGTCGTATATTATATATCTTGACGAGTGATTCAAGCATAATTCCTAGAGTTTTTTAAATTTTTGTAGTAGAATTAAAACAGAAACGCTATCTCTATTTTAATGTAGAGGGTTGTTTGAAGAATCCATGCAAAGTCCAATACCATTGATAAGTATCTTGGTAAGGAACTATTAGTAGCATTTCTTGGAGAGACACATGTTAATTTTGGTCCAGATCGAAAAATTACTTTATTTGTTATTCGTTTGAATCCAGTAAATCAACCTATTTTCAAAAAATGAATGAAAGAGAATTTCGTGTACTGATAAAACCTTATATTGTATGAAGTGGAAATCACCTCAGGAGAAAGTAAAATTTGATCCCAGTCTCAAATTACCTAATGAAAAAAACGCCATCTTCGTATATATTTCGAAACACCCTGTATACATATACTATTTTTACACTGCTTTCAATTAAATTTAAATAAATACTAGCAACAATATAAACAGTTTTGCATGATAATTAAAAACTATTGTACATATTATTTATGTTTATGAGTTTTTTTTTGTTGCTGCGTTTAAAAAATTGTGAAAAATCATGAAATCGAGTATTAGGGCTGCCACTGTATCTCAAGTTTTTCTTGACAGATTTTCAAATTTCTTTCTGATTTGTAAAATATATTACAAAACATCTCATGTTTAACTATTTACACGTTTTCAATGTTTCATTGCAACGTTGGATTAATGATGCAATAAAACGTTTAAAATACGTAACATTAGATGTTTACTGAGGGATTTCGGAGAAATGAAAATGTTTGAGCTACTACCAGTAGTTTTTTACGCTGTTTTTTTCCTTTTACGATAAATTTGGGTTCGCTGATAACAATTCAACCAATATTGGCGCGATCCAGCGCGTTCTTTTTAAAATATAGCGATTTGAAATTTGGAAAAATTTCAAAATTTACACAAATTTTTTTTTTTTTCAAAAATATTGTAATTTTATATTAACTAATAGGCTAGGATTATAGATTTCGGTCGGCTGATTACGAAAAAATAAAAAGCTACGACCAGTAGTTTGGAAGTTACAGCCATTTTATTAACCCTTAAAAAATGATTTTCGCCGTTTTTAGTTTTTTCCGATAGGTTTGGATTTGCTGATAACGATTCAAGCAATATTAGCGCGATCCAACGCGTACTTTTTAAAATACAGCCATTTGAGATATGGTATAATTTCGAAACATTTAATATTTTTTCAAAAATATTCGAATTTCATATACTTAACTAATAAGCTATAGGATTATAGATTTTGTTCCGCCGTTATGAAAATTCTAAGCAACTTTGTAATTGTATCCAAGTTGTTTTTCTAGCATTCATTTATATTGGGGATTATCAATCAATACAAAAATTATCATTAGGTATTAAATATTTTATTTTTTATACAAAATATAAACTACATTTAATTCATGAGTGCCATACTGTTTGATTTTAAATACAAATAAATACATCAAATGTAAAACATACAAAACAATATAAGTGTATTTGATTTCAACATAATAATAAATAGTCTCCTATGTATATTAGGGGTGGGTTGTAATATTGTGGTTCAAGCTTAAGGTCTCGTTTAGTTTAAGATAATTTGTAAGTGTATTCTAAAAAAAATTAGTTCGGAAATAAAAAAATATATATTTTAAAATCTTCAGGTCGTCAGTAAATCTTTTAGTAATACACAATGGTAATACTACTACCTTGCCAAATTAGATAAATATCTTAATTTTAATCACGTCTTTTCACAAATACATATCTAAATTTTGCAATTTGGGTAATTTTAAGCTCAAATTCAAGCAAGAATCCTTTCTAATTTAATCAGTTCTTTCCATAAATCCACATCTAATTTTTGCAATTTGTGTCATTTTAAGCTCAAATTCAAGCAAAAACCCTTTGTTATTTAATCACTTCTTTCTATAAATCCACATCTAATTTTTGCAATTTGAGTAATTTTAAGCTCAAATTCAAGCAAAAATTCTTTCTTATTTAATCACTTCTTTTCATAAATCCACATCTAATTTTTGCAATTTGAGTCATTTTAAGCTCAAATTTAAAAAAAAACCCTTTTTTATTTCAATCACTTTCTTCCATAAATACTTATAGAATTTCTGCAATAAGGTCTCGTCTAATTTAAGATAATGTGTAACAAGTACATATCTAAATTTTGCAATTTCAGTCATTTTAAGCTCAAATTCAAGCAAAAATTCTTTCTTATTTAATCACTTCTTTACATAAATCCACATCTAATTTTTGCAATTTGTGTCATTTTAAGCTCAAATTCAAGCAAAAACCCTTTGTTATTTAATCACTTCTTTCTATAAATCCACATCTAATTTTTGCAATTTGAGTAATTTTAAGCTCAAATTCAAGCAAAAATTCTTTCTTATTTAATCACTTCTTTTCATAAATCCACATCTAATTTTTGCAATTTGAGTCATTTTAAGCACAAATTTAAAAAAAACCCTTTTTTATTTCAATCACTTTCTTCCATAAATACTTATAGAATTTCTGCAATAAGGTCTCGTCTAATTTAAGATAATTTGTAACAAGTAAAGTGTATTCTAAAAAAATTAGTTTCAAATTTTTGCAATTTGAGTCATTTTAAGCTCAAATTCAAGCAAAAATCCTCTCTTATTTAATCATTTCTTTCCATAAATCCAAATCTAATTTTTGCAATTTGAATCATTTTAAGCACAAACTTAAGCAAAAACCCTTTCTTACAACCCACACTAATATATAAAATAATAAGTAATTAACTATCCTCCCTACTCTTTATTTTTTCCAACATTTTCAAAATATCTATTACTAAGCTCGTTATACTTTAATTTAAAATCAATTTTTAAACATTCGAACTTACCTAAAGCTATTAAAGCCTTATCATAAATTTCTGTTTTTAACTTATCCTTCTTATCTGCATTACTAATATTCCAAATATATAAAATGAATTTTTCATAATCTAACCATACATCAATACATTGACGACCAAACTGTTCACATCCTGTATCGTAAACATATTTGAGATCATCATAGCTTTTATTTATTTGTGATAGTTCAATTGTGTTCATAGCCTTATATAATTCCTTAGAATATGGTTTTTGTTTTGCAAATTTTCTATAAGCTTTTCGACATTCATCTATGCCTTTATTTTGCAATATCCAAATAATATATTTAACTCTTAAGTGGTAAGTAACAGACTCTGATTGATTGGCAAGATTATTAAAAAAATCGCGAATATCTTCATATTTTGAATTAATTATATGATATCGCAACATCATTACCCATATTTCCCCTGAATCATCTCTGAGGTTTGATATTGCTGCATAAAAGGTTTTAACTACTTCAGGAGATTTACGGGCAATCACTACTTGAAACTTTTGTTTCCAAAGTGATATTGAGTTTGGGTATTTTGTAATTGCAAGATTTAAAACAGTGATTTTTTTTTCTTTAGGTGTTAACTCCACCCAAGAACTGAAACCTTCTTCTGAAATATAACCCAATTTATCAGCTTTTTCATAAGCCATTAAAACAAGGACGTTTACTTCTTTATCATTTGGCTCTTCTTTTACCACCTCTTGTAAGAAATTCAAAAACAATTCCCATAAAAATGATTGCTTATTTTTATCTAATTTAAGCATACCCTCTTCGTATTTATTAATCACTAAATTTACTTTCTTCGATTTTGATAACTTTTGATCCCTTTCTTCGGCTTCATGAAAACCTAAAAAAAAGCTAAATACATTTAAAATATTAATAAATATGGATAAAACCTTTTTTTTCCCTCATAGCAATAAAATCCCACATGTGATAATCATGAGGAAACTTCTTTATCATCAGTGCAATCAACATTTTTTGTAATTCAATTGTGTTATTCATAGTTTCCATCCACGTGAGTAATTGACTGTATTCCTGAAAATCATCTATGTGATCACCCATATCATTAAACCGTTTATTCATATGTTCCAAGAAATTTTTATCTTCATTAGAATTATTTTTTAAAATTTCAAACTGAATTAATTGGTTGAAAATAATGTTTCGACTCTTGTCCTTTTCCCACCTTTGCTCTAATAATTCTATGGAGTAATTATAATCCTTTCGGTCAAGCAAATACCATTTTGCAGCCAAGCAATACATTTCATCATTATTTTCATGATGCTAAAATTAATAATTTGTATCAAAATCTATTACGTTGCATCTGCTCTTAAACTAACCTTATATAATAGCACACACACTCGTGAAGATTCTTTAAAAGAAGTCCACTCACAAAAATTATAATACTGATGGTAAATCTTTTCCTCATGTTTAAATTTAAATAGAACCTTTTCATAAATGTCTTTAATGTGCTTTAAAAATTTTGTCAGTTGTGTATGATAAGAACTTATATCTTTTCTGTCAAATGCTTTTAAGCGTTCCTTCATGAATTTATAAACTTCACACCCAAAAGTTAGAAGTTCGATAAAGTTAGCTAGTTGATTCGGGCTTAATTTCTGCTCTAATTCATTTTTCTTTATCATTAAACGCCTAGAACAAGAAATTCCTTAAATAGCACCAATGTAATTTTATGAATTAAGCGGCGAAATAAATATTTCGAATAACGGTCATTGCTACGCCGATGTAGGCAATTTTAAATATCTAATTTAAATAAAAAATAGCATTGATTGGCAAATTTTTGCACATTCATTGAAAACTATTGCGCATATTATTTATGTTTTTTGGTTCTCCTTGGTCGTTGCTTTTAAATTGGCGTCATTTTAGGGGTAATTTTTTTAAACCGCCCTGCCAAGATATCTTCTTTATTTCTTAATATTTTTAAATGCAAAAAAATAGAATCAAATCTAAAAAACATTATCTAAATAATAGCTGAAACAAATATTTAATTTTAATTGTATTTTGTTACTTTTCAGCCAAATATTTCCTTAATAATATATTTAAAAATAAAATAAATCAGCTATTTTTTAGACAATAATTTTATGATTTCATTTCATTTTATTAGTTAAAAATATTAAAAAATAAGAATGATTCAACTGTATATTCGCAAATTAAGCAGTAAAGACCAAGAACAAGACAAAAATATAAATAATATGTGCAATAGTTTTCAATTGGTATGCAAAAATTTACCATCATTGCTATATTTTATTTAAATTTAGTGTTTAAACGTTAAAATCAGCGCCCGGTGTAAGAAATGACTCTTAAGGAAATAAAAACATATAGCTACTTTCACGAATATTAAAATTATAAAATTTAGGTAATAATAATTATGTAATCAAAGTTTAATTAAACGTACATCCCCTGGTATTAGTTATTTTAAACGTACAATAAGGTTTTTTAAAAAAATACATACTGCTTTGACCCTTCTTCAAGATGTATGAAGTCTTTTAAGAAATTTAAATTTATGGTATATTCCGAACGTTTAAAATTGTCACCCATCATCATTAAGCTAATTATTTTACGTTTAGTCTAAAAATAAAAATAAAAATGTGGACAAATACAAAACAAACATCAACAAACTTGGGTAATTTGTAGGTTATATTTATCAGTAATCTGTCAAAGATCTGTGGTATAATAGAGTATAAAAATGTATAGAACTTCAATCAATTTAAAATTATAATATTTTATTTATATATTAAAATTTAAAAACTGCTTAATTTCTCGTGATGTATGTATATAAATATTATTAAAAAGATTTTGCTTTCTTATTTTATCTCAGTTATATAATACTTTGAACAAAATTTTGTGATCACCCTGTAAAAACAAAGACGCGTTGTTCTGTGGTTTTTGTTGATGAGCGAAATTTGCGAAATTTATAGGTTAAGTTCACATTAAGTTAACCCCAGGAAACAGTTTTCGTGTTTATTATAAATTTCTCAATAAAACTGAAGTTAGTTATTGTTTTAATAAATGATATTACTGAAACCACTTTGGGTGCGCCATGAAGGTATTTTTTTTATTTTGGTATTTGTTATTTGAAAAGTTTAGCCTTTGTTCGAACATAAAATTAAATTCAAATTTAAAATACTATAACTATAAACAATAATTAACAAAAATGTAGTGATTAAAACAGTCAAATTTTAAGCTGCAATTATAAATTATTACTTTATATACTTTAATTAAAAATTAAAAATTAAATTAATGAAACTTATGTTTGGCGAAATATTATCTTATTTTGCTTTATTTTTTTTGCAATTAATTGTGTTAATTATTCAATTATATTTTAGAAAATAAGCCCATATTTTCCGTCGATATTCACCCAAAAGGGGGAAGGTTTGCTACGGGTGGTCAAGGGGGTCAGGGTGGGCGAATTGTTATTTGGAACATAGCGCCTGTTTTATCAGAAATTGATGAAGCAGATCCGAATGTTCCGAAACAATTATGCCAAATGGATAATCATCTTGGTAATTTAAGAATTTTTGTTGAAATCCAAATATTAATTTTTGCATAATTTTTTATATCAGCTTGCGTTAATGTAGTACGATGGAGCTGTCAAGGCCATCTGTTAGCGTCAGGAGGTGATGATAAATTAGTAATGATATGGAAATTAACTGGAGAAGGTAATACAACTATTTTTGGTGGAGGCGGAAAAGTAAATGTTGAAACATGGAAATGCACACAAACTCTAAATTCACACAATGGTGATGTGCTGGATTTAGCATGGGCACCACATGATGGCTGGCTGGCGTCAGCTAGTGTTGATAACACTGTGATAATCTGGAACACCCATAAATTTCCTGAAAAAGTTGCTGTACTCAAAGGTCATACTGCCATGGTTAAAGTATAAATATTAAATAATCGCCATAGCAATTACTTCATTTTAATTTATTTCGAAGGGTGTTACTTGGGATCCAGTTGGTAAATATATTGCAAGCCAATCAGATGATAAATCTTTGAGAGTGTGGAGGACTGCTGATTGGCAACAACAGGAAATTGTAACAGATGCTTTTACTGAATGTTCAGCTACTACTCATGTATTAAGACTTTCTTGGTCACCCGATGGCCAGTATTTAGTTTCAGCTCATGCTATGAATGGGGGAGGACCTACAGCACAGATTATTGAAAGAGATGGCTGGAAGCAAGATAATGATTTCGTCGGCCACAGAAAGGCAGTTACTTGTGTGGTAAATGCTTTATACCTACTAATATTTTTAATTTAATTGTGGGAAAATTTAAGAATATTTTGAAAATAATTTTTAAAACAGTATTTTGATGCCGCTTTATGGTATTTTTCAGAGATTTAATTCAAATATTTTAAAAAAGAATAATCCAGGTAGTCCTAAAACACAACAGTATTGTTGTTGTGCTGTTGGGTCTAGAGATCGTTCTGTGAGTGTATGGCTTACTTCTTTAAAAAGACCGCTTGTAGTTGTTAAAGATTTATTTGATGATAGTGTGCTTGATATTTCATGGAGCAGTAATGGTTTGAACTTACTTGCTTGCTCCTGGGATGGAACTGTTGCTTGTATAATTTTTAATTCAGATCAAATTGGTATTCCCCTTTCAGATTTTGAAAAGGTAAATATTTTTTTTTATATTTCCACAAAAAAAAAATTGTATTTATTTTATGTAGGATTCCTTATACGAACGAATGTATGGAAAATCTCTTCAAAGAAATCTTTTAAATAATAGTTTTGTGGGCAGTCAAATTATAGAAAATCCTGAAATGCTAACAGCATTGGACGAAATAAACAGTAACAATACCGCAAATCATAAAAAAGAAACTTTAAGCATTGAAATACCTAAAGTTACTACTTCAGTCCCTTTGGAATCACCTGTACAAAGCAGTGTACTTATGCCTGCTAATAAACAAATCGAAACAAGGTTACCAAGTGGTAAAAGAAGAATTACACCTATGTTTCTTAAACCTGTACCCACTACACCTACAAAGTAAGTAATCTTACTGATTAACAAATTTAAATTAAAAATTTATATAATTTTTAGATTATCGGTTGAAGTACCTACGATACAAACCTCATCTTCATTTAGTTCTTCATCACCATCTAAAAGTAAAATAATTGTTATAAAAGAAAAAGCTCAGGAATCTAATCAGCAACAAGTAAATCAGTTGACTGGTTCTTCATTGTTGTCAACATTGTAAGTAATTATCATTTTTTTTTTCGTTAAACTAAAGCCACATCAAATGATGATACCAATTTTGCTTCTATATGTATTTCGAAAAAGAAATTGGAAAAATTTTTCCAGCACCCCTGTGAAAAAAGGTATTAGCCCTGAAGGGGGAAACCGAATGTCCCTGAATAACTTTTTTCGATATAAGCCGATCGCGACCAAATTTCAGTATGTCGTGTAGAATCGAAAACTGAGTATTTTGAGCCCAATTTGTCCACTTCAATCTTTTGAAACGTCCGAGCTATCATTAAAATACGTTTTTATACGTGAAATCGGCCCGGATTCGGTTTTAACACAACAGCAGGTACATTTTTTACTGAATTTCAAAAACTAGCTCTCGAAATAACGAAAAATATTTGTTTTATAAACCTACCGAATTTCAATTTTTTCAAGCCACGGGAAAGCTTTTAAAAACGCTCCTGAAAAAGTCGATTTTTTCGCGGTTTTTTTTAAGCGTCCGCCGCGCGCGACCAAATTGAGCCCCTTTTTTTTCCACTTCCCCATTTACGAGATCCATAAGTTCCGACCCTCCTAGACCAACCTGGTGGCGAAGGCGAATTTTTTCATAAAACGTCAAAATTTTGCATTTTTTAGAGGAAAAACGGATTTACAAAGTTTGAAACTAACGAAAGCCGTTTTCGTAAACTAGAAACATGCGATAGTGCAATAGGCATGTTTTTTTTCTGATGACGTTATTTTTAACACTCTTTCAGTGGGTTTGAAATTGGGGTACCATTTTTAGACATTTTTTAGCGAAATTCAAAAAATCATAGATACTAAATGACACCATCAATTTTAATACAAGTTGGCTTATATTGTGGCCAAGAATGCCTTTAATACGCAGAAAAATATTTGAATTTTTTTCACCAAAATCTTAAGAAAACATCGATAATTATCGCTGTGTAGAACAATTTTGTGGAGGAAATGAGGCCCAAAAGAATCGAAAAATAAAAAATCGCTACATGTGACCTTTAAAAGGGTTCTTTGAACGAGGTTGGTTTCAAGTTTTAAAATCTCTATCTTTTCATTTGGCTCGAGATTTGGCTTTACATCGACCCACCAAAGTCGAAATTGTGATTCTTCAACCCCTCGCAACCAAAATTATTGCTGTAAGGTAAGAAAACATCGCATCGTCCAACTAAAAAGGGCTTTTTAAGCACTATGACTATACCTGTCAATTTTTTTCAATTTCTCAAAAAAACCAAAAATTTTAAGCACGCAAAAAACTCTGTAAAAAATCGCGATTTCGGCTATTTTTTTATCCAGCTTTCCCTTATTCGATTTTAACGGACGATGGCTCAAGATAAAGGTCGTTTTGATATCTCTTTTCGTTTTGAAGTTACGACCTAATAACTGTTGAAAATTTCAAAATCTCAATTTTGGACGAAAAAATTGCTTTGAAATTTTTGATAAATCAGAAAATAATTAATTTTGTCCGAACCACTTGCCCGATTAAGATGATTTATGGCTTAAAATTTTCAGAATACTTTGCTCCATCGAAGAACGCAACACCGTTTTATGTGGTGTCAAAACGGCGCCCTTCAAAACCGTATTTGTACTCGAAATTTACAATTTACTTTGGTATTTTTTTTCGAAAATACTATTTGGACGTTTTTCATCAAACTGGATTTAAAGTACTTCTATTATGGGTGTCTATGTTGGGTAAAATTGTTAGTTTGCTATTGTGAATACTTTTTGAGAAAATTAAGAAAAACGAAAATCCTGAAAAAAAATCAAAAAATATGAAAAATTGCAAAATCGACCCCCAAAAGAAAAATAATTAAAATTGATCATTCAGTTCCACTTTTAGTCTATTATTTCACTGCCACCAGCTCTAAAAACTCTAGAATTTTGAGAACCACACCCGTTTTAAATTTTTTTAACTTCTATTTTACATTTTTTTAGCTTATTTTAAAGTCCTTTAAGTTTCCTTAAATAAGGAAAAAGATTCGTATCGAAATTTTTATTCTTTCCAAAGAAAGATATGAACCAAAAAAAAATGTAATAATTTAAAAAAATTAAATTTTGTTGTTTTTAATAGTCCATGAAGCTTAATTAAATAAAAAACTGTAGATTTCTTTTACTTTAAAAATAATCCTCGCAATATTTTAATTTGCCTTAAAGTAATGACAAAAAAGCCTTAAAAGTTTTTTACAATAGTTTCTAAATTACCTGAATCGTCGATCTTAAACATCCACTGTAAAGCGCTCTAAAGGTTTTTTGCCCCCACGCGTGGGTTTTTTCAAATTTCAGTTTGAAAATATAAAATCTTACCCTCTTAAGATTCCAATTACTCCACTCTCTTTTGGTCCATTTACAAGTTTTGTGAGTTATTTGAAAGCTCATCGATTTCTCTTGAATACTCAAAAAGATTTGTTTCAATGTCTTTATTCGTTCCGGAGTTATGGGTCGAAATGTGGCAAACTCTTGAAAATGTCAATTTTTGTTTGGAAAATTTAAATGTTTCTCAAAAAATCCATATGTCTAAACCTATTTGACTTTGTTACGAAAACTTTTTTGAGTTTGAAATAAAAAACCAAAAAATCTTGTCTCACAAGATTCCATATAAAATGTGAAAACTTTTCGAAACCAAGCACAGTGCTTGCTGTTTCTTGATTTTAACACATTAGGACTCATTTCAAAGCACTTCTTGAATACGCAAAAAGATTTGTCCCGATATCTTCATTCATTCTGGACCCGAAATGTGTCAAACTCTTCAAAATTTCAGTTTTTGTGAGAATTTTGATCAGAAAATTTTACAAAAATTTAATACTTATCTCGAAAACCAATCGAGATGCTTAACGGCTCCTAGCCTAAATCCGGTTTGAAATTTTCAAAAATTTTAACTAATTTTTATTACAAATACAGTCGAACTTCCATAACTCGAACTATAAGTTGAATATTTCCATAACTCAAATTTTGTTTTTAATGTGTTTGTAAAAATAGTCGTTTTTAATTTGGCGAAATAATTTCTCTAACTCGAATTTTCTATATCTCGAATTTATTCCCTGGATAATGGTGATTCGACTTAGGGAAGTTTGACTGTAACTTGAAATACTGCTTTACTAAACCTTTAGATCTTCTGTAAAAATTCATTTTGTTGCCGTTAATACTTTTTGAGAAAACTATTTTTCTGATGTTTTGCAAATGAGACCTAATAAACGAAAGATAATTAAAAATTGACTAATCAGTTCTTTTCCAGGTCTATTATTTCTTTACCGCTGGCCCAAAAAATTCTAATATGTTTGAAATCACAGGTTTTAAAATTTTTTAAACCCTTTTATCTCGTTTTGTAGGTTATTTATAAACGCTTTGGGTCTACTCTACTGGAGAATTTCAATATCGTTCCAATCAGACAAAAAATGAACATATCAGGGCCGAATTTGTACTTTAAATTAAATGTACATCAACTCAATTTAAAAACTACCATTCTATAGCTTTATCTTCGGTATAAATTATTTAATTAATACTTTTTGTAAAATTTATAAAAAATAAAATCCGAATGAAAACTAAATTATTGAAGATTGAAGACTTCATTCAAGTGTCGTTATAAGGATTTGACGCGAAAAATTAGTTTTTTTGTGCAGGAAATTTTCTTTATGAATTTAAAAATGTTAAAAAACTTGTAGTATTAATTGTTTGAGTGTAATTTTTTTGTGCTTTCAGCTCACCACAAAAAGCACAGGCTCAAACAAGCCTTCCTCCTGGAGCTCAAATCAATCAACTGGCCTGCACAGAAGTTCCTGGAGATCAGCCTATAATACAATTCATAAATGTTATGGAACCTTTGAAAATGCCTCCAGGACAAAGTGTTGCAAAAAAAGTTTATTCAATGAAAATGCAGGTAACTGTTTTTATTTAATTTTATATTGAAATTCCTTAATATGTTCAAAATCAGCTAATTGTAAGAGATATTTGTTAATTTTTTAGGTAACGAATAGTAGTTTAACTATGTGCAAAGAAAAACTTTCAAGGGTTGAAATATTTAAAACTACAGATGATAAACAACCACTTTGGGAAACTTACTTCAGTAAGATTTTTTTAATACTAAAAACTTAACACTCCTAATTGTTAATTTTTTTCATAGATAGCAACATAAAATGCATTCAAGCAAATAAACGATTAGTAGTTGCTTGCTGTGAAGATTTAAGCATTAATGTGCATTGCTTATTTTCTGGAAGAAGATTATTACCCCCAATTTTAATAGAAGATATTGTATCTGCTCTTTGTGTAGCTGAAAACGATAATTGTTTAGTGCTAACAAAAACTGGTCTTTTACACATGTGGAATTTAGCTTCAAAGAAGTCGATTTTAAATAGGGTATCAGTAAGATGTTTATTAACAAATAAAGGTAAAAATTTTAATTAATTTTTTTAAATCAAATCGTTTGTTATTTCTTGTCTTATTTTCAGCAACTGTAAGTAATTGTTCTTTAACTGAATCTAATTTTCCATTAATAACTTTAAATGATGGTCGAGCGTATTCATATAGTCTGGATTTAAATACTTGGTAAGATCTTAATTTATAGAATTTAAATAAATAATGGTAATAATGCATTTTTTAGGATTCTATTATCAAATCCTCAAGATTGTTTGACTAAAAGTTGTGGGTCTTTATCAAGAACAATCAATGGAAACCTGCCATTAGCTAGTTTACAAAAGAAACTCATGGTTCAATCAACTCAATTGGATGGATTACCACCTAGTGTAAAATTAAGCTTTTTGGAAATGCAAATGATGAGCAGTTTAGCTTTAGAGTCGAAAGAAGAGTTTAAGCATTGGACACTTATTACTATCAATCATCTTCTTGATAAAGGTATGTTATAAAACATTTTCAAAATTTTGGGCATGGAAAATATCTTTTTATCTGCAGGTCCTGAATGTAGGTTACGCTCAATATTGGACGAATTAATGGAACCAACACATATATCAAGCAAAAAACCCAAGACTGATAAAATCATGGTAAAAATTTGTTCTCTGCAGTGTTTTACAGAGTAATTATAATATTAATTTTTAGGGTATATCCAAAAATGAATTACTGCAAGAAATCCTTAACATAATTAAAACAAAATTGCCTTGGCAAAGGTTATACAAGGAATATAATGAACAACTGATGCTAACAACTTTTTCCTAGTGTTAAGAAAACCAGAAAATGATTTTAAACAATTTTATTTAATAAATAAGTTTGTACATTTTTTTCAAATACAGTTCTAATTTTTTATTTTATTTGTTTTATTTCTTTCATCTTCTATGTATTTGTCTAAGTCCTCCAAAGGTTTGTAAAAATTGTGGACTACTTGAGAACCAGCCACCATTGATAAAAATGCTGCAGTAGAAAAAGCAACAAATCTAGGCATGGACATTCCATATGGCATTATGAAACAGATTTTTGTTCAGATTCAAGAAATGTTTTTGCTTGACGTTTTTTGTAAGTATTATCTGAAAATTAAATATACAATCAATTTTATTAGTTAAAAAAAAATTCAAAAAACAATGATTGGAACTGTAAAATTTTGAGTTTTAGTAAATTGTAAATACACAATATGAATCCAGCTACTTTAAGTATTAAATGCTTCAACGCCCAATTTTTTGAAAACCTGAATTTTGATCTAGTGTTATTGCAGAAAATATATAGGTATAAGTATGTACGAACATATAGCATTAAGTATCTATGTTGAGATCTATGCAGTAATTTCAAATTAACTAAATAATTTAACTTACAAAAGTTTGTTTGGCCTACTTGCCAGTTGATCATGGAAAACTCTAGTGCAGCTCCAAGAACAAAAAATATTGGCAAAAATCTATATAATCCTAAATATTTTTTTCCAGGCCAGGCATTCAAAAATTTTTTTAATAAGTTGCTTCGACTTTTAAACATACTTAATTTTATATCATTGTATTTTATAGTAGCGTTATTAGTATTTCGTATTGTTTTGGAAATATTTTTAGGTTATGAAATGTGTTATCTAATATTTTGTCAAAAAATATCGATTAAAAGGAAGTTATATTACTGAGTACATTGTTTAAAAAAATGTAAAAATAAACATATTAAAAACAAAGTATTGTTTACATTAAAATTTTTATTTTTTCTTATCCTACCTAGTAATATTTGGTTGCATATATAAATGCCCTATCCAACGAAAAATAACTATTTTTAAAATAATTTGCTGATATGATATGCGCCTAATAAAGACCTTTTACAGTTCCTTGTGAACTGTTCGTCAATAATATATCGTTTATTGTTTATTATTGATAAACAGTACAAGATCATTTTTGGAAGAAGATGATCAGATTGAAGATGTTTGGTAAATCAGATACAAGACAACCCAACTATTTTTTGAACTGGGACTCTATAAATTTGCCAATTTAAATTTTAAGCCTGTATCTAATGAACATAAAGAAAGATTCTAGCAAGAGGTTTTGTTTTTATTTACCAACTTTGCTCGAGCAAATTATATTCTATCTCATTTTCTCCTATAGAACCAGGCAAATCAGTCAATTTTGGTAAAAAGAACGAAACTATTATTCAAATTGAAAAACGTTATAATGAAAAATGGACTTCCGCCCAATTCCCTAGGAAAAACAGTTGTTGCACTTTTATTTCTTCAGAAGCAACAGTTATTGTAGTACGTATTTCTTTAGGCGCAACATAGTTGTTAAACTATTAATTTCTCCAGAAGCATCAGTTGTGATAGTTGGTAATTATTAGATCTTAGTTCTTCAAAGACTTCAGTAGTTGTAATAAATATTTCTTCAAGAATAACAGTTGTACTGATTTCTCTCCAGAAGCATCAGTACTTTTATTTCTTCAGGAGCAACCCAGTTGTTAAATATTTAAGTCCTTGCAGAACTTATGATCGGCAACGCTACTTTGGATCAGTTGTGTTATTAATATTAATAAAGTTGGATTGAAAGATTGAATTGTTAAAAACTATTAATTTCTTCAGAATCATCAGTTATGGTATACTTATTAGTACTTAGTTCTTCAAAGGCTTCAGTTGTAGTAATAAATATATTTCTTCAGGAATAACAGTTGTGTTGTACTGAAGCATCAGTTGTAGTACTTTTATTTCTTCAGAAGCAACACAGTTGTTAAACTATTAATTTCTCCAGAAGCATCAGTTATGGTATTTAGTAGGTACTCAGTTCTTCAAAGGCTTTAATAATTGTAATAAATATTTCTTCAGAACCATGCTGTACTGATTTCTTCAGAACCATCATGTATAGAGTGCGTACTACTTTTTCAGGAGCAACAATTCTAGTACTTTTATTTCTTTATGTTGTACTTATTTCTCTAGGAGCGTCGAATCAGTTGTAGTACTTATTTCTTTAGAAATTGATATATTGTACTTACTATCCACAAACATTAGTTTTGTAGTGTTTATTTTTTAGAATAATCGGTTGAAGTACTTATTTCTTCAGGAAAAATAGTTGTTCCGATTTCTCCAGAGACATCAATTGTATAATAAATTACTTTTCCCCAGGAGGAATAGTTGTAGTACTAATATTTCTCCAGTAGCATCAGTTGTAGTACATATTTCTTCAAGAAAAACAGTTGTGTTGTGTTGAATAAGCATCAGCTGTAGTACTTTTATTTCTTCAGGAGCAACTCAGTTGTTAAACTATTAATTTCTCCAGAAGCATCAGTTTTGGTATTTAATACTTAGTTCTTCTAAGGCGTTAGAAGTTGTAATAAATATTTCTCCAGGAACAATAGTTGCTATATTACTGATTTCTCCAGAACCATCAATTATAGAATGGTTATTATTTTCTCAGGAGCAACAATGCTAGTACTTTTATTCCTTCGAGAACAACGGATTTTGAACTTATTTCTCCAGTAACATCGAATCAGTTGAAGTACTTATTTCTTCAGGAAAAATAGTTGTTCAGATTTCTCTAAAGGCATCAATTGTATAATAGAGTACTTTTTCTCCAGGAGGAATAGTTGTAGTACTAATATTTCTCTGGAAGCATCAGTTGTAGTACATATACTAAATTTTTTAAATCTACATTTGTTTAATAAAAAACATAATTATTTGTCATTAAAATTATGTTTAAATTTTTAAATATTCAAATAATAAATTTTCTGAATAAAATACCTTCAAGGATTTTTACTTTTATTTGAGAGCTAGAACTTTTTAGAAAACACTGTTATTATCAATTATTTTTTTTTTGGAAGACGATGATCAAATTTGCACAAGTTTGATGAATCAGATATACAAGAAAATCCAAATATGTTTTATTGAAATTTACCAGTTGCGATTTATCAGAATATCAAGAAAATGTGATTACGTTAAATAACCAAATATTCTTATTTTTATTTTCTGTGTTTCGTTACGTTAATCTCAATAGCGTGTATTCAACGACCGCGATGAAAATTTTAGAGACGTCGTTAAGAAAATAGTTCTTATGAAGAAATTTTTTTTAATCAAGTGTTTAACGTTAACGACGTCTCTAAATTTTTCCTCACGGTCGCTGAATACACGCTATAGTTGTTTAGAAAAACAGCAGGTCCCTATTTTTATGAATTCAAATATAAAACACCTAAAATTTTATCATCAACAACTAAATCAATTATTTTGATGTTTGTTGAATGAAATACAAGATAAAATAAAATTGTTTTGGACTGGGGCTCTAAATTTACCATTTGGGATTGGGAGTTAAAACAGCAGAATATCAGGAAAATCCGATTTCGAGTAATGAGTGGAGTGGATTGATTTATTGGGTGACTGGGTGACATGATAATCTGTCCCAATATTTACGAGAAAAAACTAAAATTGTATTTTTTAGTTGTGACCTTTACAGTGATTTGATTGAAAACACGAGGAATTTTAATTGGCAAACACCAGTTATCTATGTCGTTTCTGAGTAATAATTTTAATAATTTCATTTAAAATATCTTTATTTTAACTACTTCAATTTGTATGTTGATGATAATTAATTTTTTTCAACATAATATTTGTGTATTGCGTAATGTGGTACCTAATGGTTTTCAAATTATAATTTAATTAGACTTTAAAACTTATTTTAAGTACTTTAATGTTAGTTATTCCAGGTATGCTACTCGTATTTATAAATTAATAAGAAAATGAGGATGATTTTTAATACTTATATAAAAATGTTAATTATACTTGTTGACGCACGTTCAACAGTCACATATTAATTAATTAAATAAAAAAACTCGAAAACTAGTTTTGTAATAACAATCTGCTTGACCTTGAAGGTTTTATTCCTAATAAAATTTATTAATAATGTATGAAAAATAATTGGGAATTCATTATTGTTTGATTAACATTCTGCAAATAAAAATAATCATTTCCTATTGATAATAATCAAAACGTGGATTCCACCATCCATCGTCCTTCATAGGTAAAGCGAAGTCACTGACTGTATACCAGCATGCCGTGCACCGTGCCATGTCGTACCAGCCTCAGGTTGGGTCATTTCCCCACCTCAACCTTAGAATATCCGCTACGAGATCGTAAAGTGCACTTAAATGTTATTCAAGTAATTTCACAGGAAAATCTATTATTATAAAATCACATCTTACATTTTATTACAACTGTAGAAGCTAAAACAATCCAATGATTAATACCGAGATTTTTTTTACAATTAATATTATTTTTTTACATTGTTTTCTTGTAGTTATACATCAACCTCGAAATGAAACACAGTTTTCGTTATTTGCCTTTGAAAAAACAGTTAAATTAAAGAAAGGCATAACGAAAAGTCATGAAATGGCAGTGGCTATATAGGTACCGCAGGGATCCATCTTAGGTCCTCTACTATGCTCATTATACAGGGTGTTTCATTGAAAATTTCAAATGTCGTTTATTTTATAACCAAATATTTTTAAAAAAATTAACCGAACATGCCGATTTTTGTTTTGAGGGGGACACATTATAATACCGATTTAAGCACTCTCACGTCATTCCCTTAAGCGGGGGGCGTTAACCCCCTAATTTCTTAAATGGCAACAGGGGTTGAGTAATATATCATTTGAAAGCTGCTTTTAATTAGAATTCAACGGTATAAATTAAATTAAAATTGATTGATTCGTTTTAAAGAAAAAAATTAAAAACTCATTACAATAAATAAATTTAAAAAAAGTTAAATTAACCCAAAAAATCTTTTTTCAATTAGCAAATTATTAAATACTGAATAAAAAATTTAAGGTTAAATGTCCCGTTTGGTTCTCATGAATAATTTAATTTAAAATTTAAACGCAAAAGAACAATAAATAAATTTCATTGTTATGTTATCCACATGATTTGACAGGCGTTTAAATCTAAATAAAATGTGGTTTAAAAATTGAAATAATTTAATTTAGTGTATTACAAGTTTTCGAATTAAATAGATTACACCTCCTAACCATTCAAAATCTAAGAATGATCGACTTGAGATTATTATGCTATACGGTGAAGAAAGAAGAGTGCCCTTCGAGCAGCTACTCGTTTTAATAATCTTCATCCAGATAAAAATGTATCTGCAAGATATGTTTTAGATTTGTTCAATAAATTTCGTGAAACGGGTACAGGCGGAAATAAAAAAAGAACTGGCGGCCCCCCAAATGAAGTAGAAACGTTGACTGTAGTAGGTGAAACATCTCTAAATCCGGAAGATTCCATAAGAAACTTATCTAAATTAACAGGGCTTCAAAGTACCAAGGTTTGGAGAATTTTAAAAAATTTAAAATATCGCCCGTATAAATTTTCTTGTCATCAAGAATTAAGTGAAGATGATTTTGATCGCCGAACAGAGTTTTGTGAAGTTATGTCTAATAGAGTATCAAATACTCCAAACCAATTACAAAACATCTGCTTTAGTGATGAAGCAACATTTAATTTGAGGGGTGAAGTTAATAAACATAACTGACGTTATTGGAGTACAGAAAATGCACATTGGATGCGAGAAGAGCACTGTCAGTATCCAGAAAAATTAAATGTTTGGCTTGCCATTTATGGGGACCATATTATAGGCCCAATATTTATTGAGGGCAACTTAACAGGCGAAAAATATTTAGATATGCTGCAAAATATTATCGAACCTACAATAACACATATCTTAGAAAATGATGATATGCTGGACGAAAATTTGATAATTTTTCAACAGGATGGTGCTCCACCACATTATACGTTACCAGTTCGTCAATATTTAAACAGAAACTTTCCTAGTTGGATTGGCCGTAGAGGTACTATTGAATAGCCAGCACGATCACCTCACCTCACACCGTTGGATTTTTTCGTTTGGGGCTATTTAAAAAATAAGGTCTTCCAGAACCAACCTGATACTTTAGGAGACCTTCGTCAAAGGATCATAAACGAATGTGGAAATATTACACCAGTAATGCTACAAAATGTTCGCGCAGAGTTTGAAGACCGTCTCTATTTCTGCTTGGAAAATTCAGGAAAACATTTCGAACATTTACTTTAATTGTCTATTTAAAAATAAAATTATTTTATAACTAAAAAAAATTTTATTCTAAACTTTAAATTTGAGTATTACAATAGGTTTTTATTTTTTTTCTTTAAAACGAATCGATCAATTTTAATTTAATTTATACCGTTGAATTCTAATTAAAAGCAGCTTTCAAATGATATATTACTCAACCCCTGTTGCGGTTTAAGAAATTAGGGGGTTAACGCCCCCCGCTTAAGGGAGTGACGTGAGAGTGCTTAAATCAGTCTTATAATGCGTCCCCCTTAAGACCTAAATCGGCGTGCTTGGTTAAATTTTTGAAAAAAATTTTGGTTATGAAACAAATGACATTTGAAGTTTTCAATGAAACACCCTGTATATAAATAAACATGGTGGGCCAACGAAAACGAAACAGACGAGTTTTAAAATAGTTAATAAAAATTTTTGAAAAAACGCTCGGACTATTTTGCAATAGAAGTGATTCAAAAATCCATTCACCCCTGTGCCCTATGGACACAACCCCTAAAATTTTAATAGGGATGGTGGGGTAAGTAATACCTTGTTAGAAAGATCTTTTTACTCAGAGTAACATACAAAAATAAAAGTTAAATCGATCGATTCGTTTTAAAGATATTCAAAATTTAGCAAGTAGAGATTTCATGTCTTAAAATTGTGCTATGAACACCACGCCTTTAATTTTAAGTGTTTTGATAGGGTAAGTAATATCGTTTCGAGGGGGACATATTTTGCAATAGACCTGATTCAAAAATCCATTCATCCCTCACCCTTTGGACACAACCCCTAAAAATTTAATAGGGATGGTGGGGTAAGTAATACCTCGTTAGAAAGATCTTTTTACCCAGAGTAACATGCCAAAAAAAAAGTTAAATCCTTCGATTCGTTTTGAAGATATTCAAAATTTAACATGTAGAGTTTTCATGCCTTTATAATTGTGCTATGAACGGCTTCAATTTTAAGTGTTTTGATAGGGTAAGTAATACCTCTTGGGAAAGATCTTTTAACCCAAAGTAAATTACAAAAACATGTAAAACGCAATTTATTTTCATTTTCTACAAAAGAGAGATTTTAAAAAACAAATTTAAATTTATTCGAGGAATTGTTTAAAATTTTGTAACATCTGGAACAAAACAATGCAAAACATAAAACGATTTATAACCACATTAAGATTCTTTTTATTAGTTGTATTTTGTATTAGTGGTGATTTTCATCGTGTTAAAACTGTTAATGACTAATTATTAGAAATCAACATTTAAAATTTTGTGAACTTCTGTAAAAGCTTCTGCTAGGAATGGTTTATACAATTCCAGAAAGGGTTGAATTAATCACTTTTTATTTTAAAAACGATGAGAATACTCATCGTGCAGCTAATTTATTTAATGAACAACATCCAAACAAACATTGTAACCGAAAATACGTTCTGGAGTTGGTTGCATAATAAGAAACGCGATCCTGGTAATGTTCGTCCAATAAGAAATGAGGTCGTTGAAATAGGTGTTTTGGGACAAGTTGCTGCAGATCCAACTTTAAGCACAAGAAAACTGGAGACTGTGACTAACATCAGCAGAACAGCCATTTGCCGAATATTGAAAGGTCACAAATATCATCCCTATAAAATTCATTTAATTCATGAGTTAAATGAAGATGATTTTGATAGGCGACTGCAATTTTGTGAGGTGATGACGGAACGGATAATTGCTGATGAAAATTATCTTTATAATATCTGTTTTTCTGATGATTGCACTTTTTTCTTAAACTCAACCGTTAATCTTCATAATTTTCGATATTGGTCAGATGAGAATCCTAGGGTATTTCATGAAGTTCACACTCAAACTCCTCAAAAATTGAATGTGTGGGTTGGAATCTTTGGAGGCCGTCTTATTGGTCCTTATTTTCTAGATGGCAATCTAACTGGGGATATGTATTTGGATCTACTTCAAAACTTTGTTCATCCATTTCTTGACGATATTATCGAAAATGACGATCGTTATTTAGAAGACCATCTGATTTTCCAACAAGACGGAGCCCCTCCTCATTACACACGGCCTGATAGGGAATTCTTGGATACGACGTTTCCTGGGCAATGGATTGGGCGTAGAGGACCCTTGGAGTGGCCGCCGGGATCTCCCGATCTTACTCCCCTTGATTTTTTCCTTTGGGGGTATTTAATAAGTAAGATTTGCGCAACGGAACCAGGATCTCTAGCAGAGTTACGGCAGATAATTATTAATGATTGCCGAGAAATTACTGCTGAAATGTTACAAAATGTAATAATTCGCTTTGAGCAAAATTTGTACGTTTGCATGGAGGTTGGTGGAACTCAATTCGAACATTTAATAAAATAATAAAAACATCCTTGAAAGTGTCGGGATCGATGGGATTCTTTAAAGTGTTAAGTTTTCTTCAAAAAGATTAGTTAAGTTTAGTTTGGTTAAATAAAAAATAATGTGCAATACTGTTTTCTTTTGAATTCTTTAAAACAAACCAATCGATTTCACTTTTGTTTTTTGTATGTTACTTGTGGTAAAAAGAACTTTCCAAGGAGGTATTACTTACCCTATCAAAAGACTTAAAGTTGAAGGCGTGGTGTTCACAGCACAATTTTAAAAGGTATGAAAACTCTACTTGCTAAATTTTGAATATCTTTAAAACGAATCGATCGATTTAACTTTTTTTATTGTATGTTACTCTGGGTAAAAAGATCTTTCCAACGAGGTATTACTTACCCTACCATCCCTATTAAAATTTTAGGGGTTGTGTCCAAAGGGCGAGGGATGAATGGATTTTTGAATCAACTCTATTGCAAAGTATGTCCCTCTCGGAACGGTATTACTTACCTTATCAAAACACTTAAAATTGAAGGTGTGGTGTTCATGGCACAATTTTAAAAGGCATGAAATCTCTACTTGCTAAATTTTGAATATCTTTAAAACGAATCGATCGATTTAACTTTTTTTATTGTATGTTACTCTGGGTAAAAAGATCTTTCCAACGAGGTATTACTTACCCTACCATCCCTATTAAAATTTTAGGGGTTGTGTCCAAAGGGCGAGGGATGAATGGATTTTTGAATCAACTCTATTGCAAAGTATGTCCCTCTCGGAACGGTATTACTTACCTTATCAAAACACTTAAAATTGAAGGTGTGGTGTTCTTGGCACAATTTTAAAAGGCATGAAATCTCTACTTGCTATATTTTGAATATCTTTAAAACGAATCGATCGATTTAACTTTTTTTTTGTATGTTACTCTGGATAAAAAGATCTTTCCAACGAGGTATTACTTACCCCACCATCCCTATTAAAATGTAAGGGGTTATGTCCATAGAGCGTAGGGATCAATGGATTTTTGAATCAGCTCTATTGCAAAATATGTCCCCCTCGAAACTAAAGTTGACCTGTCCGAGCATTTTTTCAAATTTTTTTATTAACTATTTCAAAACTCGTCTGTTTCGTTTTCGTTGGCCCACCCTGTATTAAATCTGCAGTTATTGTTGGTCAATATTTCATGTTTGCATATGATACTTAACCTACTACGGGAACGCCCTTAATAATTTAATAAACCTAATATGTACTTAAATGTAGATCTGGGAAATTATGGTTTAGTTTTATTTATTGGTTTGTGTGAAGATATTAGGATATTTTAGAATTTAGTTTATTAGGTATTTTCCGATTTGAGATTTAGGTTGAATAAATTATACTGGAAGCGATTTGTTAAAATTATCACTTTACATAGGGAATACGTTAGTAGAAGCATTTGTTGTCCAAGAATATTGAACACATCATCGTAAAAGTTTATTCGAATTTTTATGATTCGCTGTATAAACGAAAACATCAAGAAATTTTCGATTTACTTTTAAACCGCCAAGTGCAGACTATATTCCTTTCAGAACTCCGAACAACCCCCATTAGAGTAACCCTAAAGAAATAAACAACTCCTTCTGCAAATACACCAAGAGGAACATCAAAAGAATAAAATGTTAATAAAATCATTTATTTCAATATATATCCGATTAGGTTTTTAAATTAGGCCTCTCGTATAAAAATTGAACCTAACAAAATAAATACAGTAGGTACTTTATAATTATAAAAACGTAATATTTCTTGATAAAATGATTGCTTAAAAATATGCGTGTAATAACAAATAATATATTAAGCAAACGGAAGTTAATGAATTTTGAAAATAGAAAAACGTGACAATTATGGTATAGACAAAATATCTGTAATTTCGTTTGAATAGAAAATTATACAGGCACAAATTTCCAACGAAATGTAATGTTATATGCAACAAGGAAGGGATAAATTAGGCACGGCCTCGTACATAATGAAAACATAATAATTAATAATTGGTTTATATTTTCATTATTAGTATTAGCGGTCCAGTTTCAATTTTGTTTATTAAAATATTAAAATCGGGTAGGAATTTCATTTTGCGATATTACGTAAACGCAAAATTTTGTTTATTTATCATGTAAAAGTAAATTTTCTCATCAAAGAAATTATTTCCTCGCTTTTATAAATTTAAGTTGTTATGATTAAATTTTGCGGTGTAAATGTGTATTTATGACTGATTTGCATCGAGGTTACTTATGTAATACATCCAAATTGTTGTCAAATTTTAATCTCTGATTATAAAATACAAAAATTAAAAAATATTTAAGAGTAGTTACAAATAAACATTTTAATTCAAAACTTTCTTTAAACCCAAAATCCCTAGTGTATATTATTTATTGCAATAAATTGTATTCAAATAATTTATTTTGTACCTCCTTGTTCAGGACCAACATTTGCACGGTTTAACATTAAATCACGAAGCCTAAAGGGTTACAAATTGCACGTTCCCATCTAATATTAATGCTACCAAAGCGTGAATACAAAATACGAGCTACGACATTTTCACTTGGCCGTAAGTAAGTTTTTTATTACATAGACCCAAATGAAAAACGAACCAGAAAAATAATTCAAATAGTAAAAAGTATAACCAAAAAATTCTCACATTTAACCATATTCATTTTCTTTAAAAATATTTTCTCAAATGTATTGTTTTTTAGATAAAAATTCTAGTAAAACTTCATGTGAAAACTAGTGGAAGCCCTTAGGATATTCTAGAAGTTTTGCAGTACTTTTTAACTTGGTATTCAATCTTTAAACTGTAATGCAATGAATATGAACCTAGATTTGAATTAATTGAATTGGACCATGAAGTAAAATCACTTATCAATCCGGCAGGAAAATTTATGATTTAATTTTAATATAACTTGCGGTTTTAGGTTTGCAGTTATTCCAGAAAGTATTAATAATAATTGAAGGGTTCGGTGAAATAACTAGTTAACTCCAAAATTTTAAATTTGAAGTAGGTAAATCAATAAAAAACTTCCTAAAAAAGTTAATTGCTTGACTTTATTCTTGAATAGGTAAGTATCAGGAAACGGTATAATATAGAAAATAAAATACTTGTAAAAGTCAAATTAAGAAATAATAAAAAACTTGGAGAACTGTTTTTTTAGCCGCGATTTTAAAAAGTATACAATTAATTTTGCCAAAATGAAAAAAATTTCAGTTTATTCTATCTGTATAATTAAATTATTTACACTTAAAAAATTAAAAAAACTGCACTAAAAAATGGCGTAAGAAATAATATTGATTTATAAAATAATGACATGAAAATACTCAATTTACAATTTCAACGTCATCGCAGTCGTTATTTGGTTTAATCGTTGTTATTTACAACTTTTATTTGATCATATGATCATATACACTTTTTTAAATGTTATTTTTTATGGTGTACATTTTTGCATTTGGTAAACATAATGCAGTGATGGTTTTATTAATATTAAATGATGCAAGTACTGGAAAAGCTCGTGTTTCATTGGATTTTATAATATTCATTTTCTCGTATTTAAATAGACGATACTGAATGGTTTTATTACATTATATTTAATATTTATACAGGATAGTGCTAAATATGTTTGGAAATGGAGTAATATTTTTCGTGTTTAATGTTTTTTAGAAATTCCCTCGGACAGGCCGATTTATATTTTAAAAATTGCATCTTTTGGTTTCAAAACTTTCACGTCATCACATTTATTTTAAGAAATTTAAATTAATTTTTTTAAAATAGAGTCTATAACTAAAAAATAAAATTATAAAGTGTAATGTTTTGTTAAATTGGAATGATTAATTAAAATAATTGAGAAATTTTAAATTAAAAATAAAAATAAAAAAAAACAGTTTTTTTTGAAAATTGTTAATGAAAACTGGTTGGATAAATTTTAATATTTTCAATAAATTAGGAATAAGTCAGATTTATTGAATATTTTAATTTTTTACCTTGTGTATCTGCTTCTGATTAGGTATTTCCTCCTCATTCCTAGAAATAACCTACATAAGGACTTCTGACTTCAGACACATTTTTGCGCTATATGTCAACACATTTAATTAAATTTGGAACCACCGAACGTCTATTATATATATTGATGGACATTTATTGCAAATCTGTCCCGAATTTAAATACCTTTTTTCCTTATTCAGGCACAAACCACAATCGTTGCCTGTTTACACTAAGTGTGGTCATAAAAAAGGTGCTTTTCTCTGCAGGTCTCTAACAATGAAAGACGTTCTGAAATTTCATGGGATGTTTTATCAAAAGCATAAGTCGTTCCAAGACATGTAACTATGAACCAAATAAAAAGAAAATGATCAAAAAATTACTAAAACAAGACCCAGAGCTGCCACTGCAAGTATTTTGTTCGTACTGAAAAAAAAAAACAATTAATCCCTGTTTGTTTAAAAAGCTTTTTAGATATACTTTGTGTGTCTAGGTTTAGAATAAATTTTATTACAAAGTATTTTATGAGAATGGAATAATTAAAACAACACGAGGGGGATTTCGAAAGGTTGACGAATTTTAACTAGAAACTGAATCAGTTATGAAATTTATTAATAAACTGGATTTGTTTCTCCCAGAACTTATGTTTGTTCAGTATGTCTTCAACTACAAGAAAGATGAAGATATGAAAAAGCAGGTTGAAACTCAAAAACGCATTCATAATCTCAGGGCAAAGGTGTTCTTTCAGCTTCTTAGGAATGCCGATGAGGATGTTCTTATTTTATCTTATGACTGCCAAAAAAACATGCCCATACCACGACTACCAGACCAATCGTTATACTACACGCCAATTTTATCTCTTCAACTTCACTATAGTTCAGGGAGACAGCAACACTTCACTTAATTCTACAACTGCCTCTTCCTACTGCTGGACGGAAAATCTATATTCTAAAGGTTACAAAACCACAACTTCATGTTTAAATCACAAGCTAAAAACTACAACAAAGATCGCCTGATTTCTGACGATTGCACAGGTCAGAACAAAAATTCAACTATGGTAGCAATGGTTTCAAGGTGGCTTTTATTGGAATCTCCACAACATATAAAAGAAGTAAAAATTCTTCTTCCGGTAACTGGACATAGCTTTATTCCTCGAGATAGAGTGTTTGGTTTAATTGAAAAAAAATTAAGGAAAAGAGAAATAATTGCAATACCTCAAGAACTTTTAAGCATTATCGCTGAACACGCGACGGTCCAAATACTCGGAAAGGATTGCAAAATTTTTGACTAGAAGGAATCTATAAAAGGTGTCATGAAACAACCTGCTAGCTGACCTTTTCCGATCTCTAAAATGAATCGAGTTCTTTTCAAACGCACACAATCTAATGGAGTATTCGTTCGTGGAGATAAAACTTTATTTATGAGGCAAAAAAGTCCAAACAATTTAATTCCTGTAACAATTCCTAGAACCAATAGCGTCAGCAAGGAAAAAAAGTGATGTTGAAAAGTTGTTAAACAAGCATATGGTTACAAATGGAGAGAAGACAAAACTTTAGAGTTTTTTGCTCATATTACAGATGCAGATGAAGATGAAAAAATCCGAGAGGACGACCTTTGCGAATTTGATGAAGAAGATGATTCATCCTTATTAATTTAAGTTGTTAATATCAGAATATAAGGTGTATACTTAGTTTTTAGTATTCTAATATTAAGTTTAATGTACTTAAAGCAAATAAACAAAAATGGAATATACACTTATTTATTTATTTTATGATTAAAACTTAAACAATCCATATTTTAGAGTCTAAGCTTGCATTCTCCAAAATTAAATTAATTACACTGGAGCCAATTAAATAATATATTACATTATTTTGATAGCATGTGTTTTGCCAAGCCATCAATAAACCTCGACCTACATTAGATATCATGAAAATACACTGAGAGCATATCACGAGGTTTTTGCTCAATTCCCAAAATTTGTGATTTTGGAGATTGTTAGTTTTGATTTTAGGGGACTCAAGTATAACCACGTGTTTATCGAATGACGGAGGTAAAATTACGGGTTATTTTAAAAAAATTTAGTAGAAGTCGTCGAAAAGCTTTTGTGAAGACGAGTCAGATGATGACTTATGTAGAGGCTTTATAAACACTGGGAGAAGAAAAATAAAATATTGATAAAGAATTGTTTGACATTACAAAAATTAGTACAGAAGTGCAGGAAATCAATTCTACAAATGATGAATTCATTATTAAATTTATGCGTAAGAGCAAAGGTAATAAATTTGTTTGGCCATTAGTAGATGACATATGACATCTGTTGTGTGCTATAAGGACATTGAAATAAAGCTACCACAACCATATGACCTGGGTCTGTTTAAATTAGCCATAAAGTTTTCGTGTTATAAAATGGAATAAATTGAAAATTCAATAAAAAAATTAAATTATTCAAAAATTCGATTGTTTTTTTCGCCTGTATCTTCCTTATTAGTACCTAGTAATATTAGTTTCAAACAAAGACAGAAATTGTCATTACAAATTGTTTTATGCCACAATTACCACAGAACTGTTTCATCCAATTCAAGGCTTGCAACAATTTTCCCCGAAACCATGGGCAAATGCGACACGCGGCACCCTGACACGAAAAAAAAAATTCGAAAATAATATTTTTTTCAAAGTAATAATTTTTTGGTTATTCTGGATAATTCACATTTATGTAAAAATCTCGTAAACTTAATTCTAATAGGAATTTGTCACGTCTACTTTATGATTTTCTAAAAAATTATGAGAAATTCCAGCACCAAATGTAGTGGAATAAAATCCGCATTTACAAGAAAAGGAAGGACAATGGCGATATCAAGAGACCTTTTCTATGAAGAAATGAGCAGGGATTATTTTGTAAAGGTAAAATCACCAAGCGTAGATGGAACATTCCTGACCCATGTTAATAGGATTTCTTTTTTTATGTTTATCGTTTATCCCAGAAATTTTAAGATAAATGTGAATCACCCTGTATATCTATACCTGTTATCATTCTATGGGTTTTCAATTTTTATAGGGTTTCATGGGAGTCAGATTAAGAATTTTTTTATAAATGTTAACCCATTATTTTTATTGTAGATTCGTATAATCCATGAAAAGTAATAGGTTTTGTTTGAAAATTTTTTTTTAGAAAATGTCAATTTTTCATCATATTCGCCAAAATTAAATTTTCAATAAAATATTTAAAAAAATTTTTCTGGAAAACTTCAGTTTTTTAATAAAAGTTAATTTAAAATCTCAAAATTTCAGTTAATTTTGGAGAATATATAATGAAAAAATGACAGGTTCTGAAAAATGTTTCCTCATTATTTTTCCTAGATTACTAGAATCTGCAGTTAAAATTATGCGTTACCATTTGAAAAAAGGTTTCCTCATAAAGATCCAATAATATTGAAAAAACACTTGGAATTATTAAATGTTCTCTTCGAAATGCTACAACTCTTGTCTAAATTTTTTAGGAAATTTCTCGGTTATCAAGATATTAATTATCAATATATTCATATCAATTGACATGGGAAACTTCAAATAACAAAAAGTTTTATTACTATTAACTACTTTTTGTTATTTGAAGATACATTTTCCTAATATATTTCATTATTTTATAAATAATTACACATGGATTATTTTATTATTAATTTATTGATAAAATAATTTTAAAAAATGCAATAAAATAAATTTTCGTTTCTTCTTGTTGATATATGATATATGACTAATTTTGAAAAGTGCTTCAGATATTTAAGGCTCATTATGGGGTCATAATTACCTCGATTCACCCGAAAATTAAATTTTTCAAATCATCGTTTAAGTTGCCAACGTTCAAGGCGTCATCAATTAAGTTTTGACATCAAAATATGCATTTGTAATATAAAGTCGACTTTTCTAAGCGATTTTCTAAATATACTAATTACTACCCATTTCCATACTTTCGCAACTCAACCACCAATATTTGCAAATATGCAGTACCGTAACTAGGCATGTGCAACCGCACGGGGTCCAGACCTAGGGGGGTCTCTTAGAGTGCCATCGAAAAAAATTTAAAATGAAAATTCTAGTTTCTAGCAACGGCCGAGGAAAATTGAAAAATATATATATTCTCATTACTTAAAAAATCCAAAAAAAAATCAATTTTTGAGCGTGGTGGTTATGCGCATGGCACCCACTAGGTAAACAAATTGAGGCCCGATGTATTTTTTTTCAATAAATTATTTTATTTTACTTAAAAGTAACTGTTTATTTTCTAAGATAGTTTTTATACCAAATAAAATTAAAAGTTCTTTAACAGTTGCTAGTAATATGTTTTCCTGTTTCAAATAGGACAACAAAGAGTAAACAGCGGATGAGTCTCCAAAACTAAGTCAACTTGGGTAAAAATTGGGTATTTGTTTGCCGACCAAAAAATATAGGGACCCCTTGTCTAAATTAATTTTTGAATTACATTTTTACAAATTTCCTTTTTAAAATGTCAACAAAAATACAAATTTTAAAATAAAAAAAAACTTTCCATGCCTCAATAAAGGTACCTTGTGGTTTTTGGAGTCATTTAGCATCTAGAAAAGCTTTCATTTCTAAAATTTTGAGAAAATTGTATAATCTCTAAACGAAAAATTTTCAATTGTAACAGAATATTTTTTTAAAGTTTTTGAGTAATAATTATTTCTTAAATGACCTCGAATATTTAAAAAAAATGCCTGTTGCGCATTTAATGGCAAAGATAGAAAAGTGTTAACAAGATAAAAGTATTTATTGAAAATTAAAAGTTTTGTGTAAAAAGAGACCTCAAAATAATAATTTTTAAAGGCCCCTTGAAATCGCATAATTGCCTAGGGCACAAAAGGTCTTTTGATGCGGTCTTGGTTGTGCGTTCCTTAAATGTTTCAATGTAGTCTTGTCATTTTTAATGAAATATTTTAGGGTTCCATACTTTCTGCTGCGTTTTGTGTTTTTTTGAGTCGCTGATTTCAGTGCTTTGTCTGGTGGAATTTTTTCTTTTTTTATAAATATTTTAATCTTAAGGCCTGTTTAGCCGGCATTTTTTTTTATCAAAATTTTGTTCCCAAATCAACTCAGATGAAACTGCGCAGCCTTTATGGATATTTTTAATAATCATTCACCAAGTAGCCAATAATTTTTTTGAAAATATATACCTACTAAAGTTTCTGAAGTGTTAGAAAACCTTGAAAATTTTTAAAAAATTTCGCCTGCGGCACACTTTGAAGAAAGCTCCCGTCCCAAAAACACTGCAAGCCGATGATATTGTCACCTGTGTCACCTGCAACCCCTTGTTCCTTTTTTCCTAGTTCTACAGGGGGACCAAATTTGATATCTAGCACAGGGTACTTTAGAGGCTAGTTACGAGACTGCAAATATGTAAAACAAAATTGTTGCCACGTCTTTTGGAAGCATGAAACCAGTGCCGGATTGTTATTATGTTGTTATTATTGGAAATAGAAGTCAATTATTATTATTTTTTTAATATTTTACATATTATTGTAGAGCAAATTATTTATACCAAGTATGTGTAAATTCAATATGGCCTCCATAGCCCTTTCTCACTCGACTCGGCTACGCTTAACAAAAACTCCAATAAATGATGAAAATACTTGCAAAAATATTAGTCTTAAATTAATTTTAAGAAATGTTCTTAGTGCCAAAAGGCCTGAGGCCCTAAGACCAGGTTTAGTGTGCCTTATGGTTAATCCGCCACTGCAAGAAACCATCATCTTCTGGAGATAACCATAACCCAAATATGCTTGTGCAGTAAACTTTATCGACTGTTTCAAGTTTGTTTGATTTTTGTTCCAAAATATTATGATCCAAAAACTATAGGTATAATACATGACAGCAGACCAAAGTTTCGTAAAAAAATGTAGACGGTTTTTGCCTTCAATTGTGCCATTTCTTCGAAAAGCCTTTGGTGATATTTTTTTACCCAGTCAAGTTCGATAAAACGATTTTAAGATAAAAATGTGTTATATGTGGGCTGAAAGCTGAAATAAATAAAAAGTTGTGAAAAGATTTGTGGTACAACTAATTTCGTACGAATCCGCTTAATTGGCGTGGAATGTTTTCTTGAACGAAAAGTTTACTCAGAAATAATCTCACACTTCCTCGGTTGGAGAGCGGATATTAGTGACCTATTAGTTAAACATTTCACTCATTTTTTATCATCGATAAATTCGTCTGAAATTAGATAGTATATTTCCAGCTTTCGGGGAATTTAGTTAGAAATGTTTTCTAACTCAAATAAAACTATTATTGTTATTGCATTCGGCGTAACTGCGGTAATATGTAAATTTATTAAAACTTTATAAAACTACCCTTTCTTCCGAAAGAAACTTCTAAAATATTACTTTATCAAGCGCTTCTAATTATTACATTTATATCATTTCCGTACAAACAGCGGCGAGCTTTCAGGATATGAGTTCTCACAAAGTTTGGGAGCTTTTATTTGGCCACATTCAAGGAACGAGTTGGGGTGGTATAAAATCGCTCCGGCACGAAGTATCATCCTCATCCTGTTAGACTAGAAGAGCAAAAGTATGTAGTTTTAGTGTGATACTCTTGGAAAGTATTACCTGGCCAGGTGCACGGTCACCTGAGACCTGAGAACTAGCGGCAAAAGCGCCACCAATAAGTTCCTTTTAGCAGGCAACCGGCATCGCACGCGTTCTCTCAGTTTGCGAGCAGCCACGGTCTCGAAAGCTTTATAAATTTACCGTTTCCCTCGAGCGTATATCGGCACGTAAAAGTACTGTTAAAATTTACCAAAACCCTAATATGTGCGAAAAAATATACTTGTAAATTGTAATGGGATTAGTAAATAAGTTTTAGTGTTAAAATGAGGTGTTTGTGGGGAGGCCCCAGCTTTTTGGGGTCACTTTTTGCGCTACTTTTTGTTTATTGGAGCAGCGTTTTTACTTTGGCGGATGTTCGCGGATTATCAGGTGAGAGAGTTCAAGGAGCTTTTGTTGTCGGCTTTTTGCCTTCTTCTATAAAGATTACAAATAGAAAAGCTTTCAAGGGATCATGCTCCGCAATTTCAAATATTTCACACATCCTCGGTTTTGGATGTATCAATAACAGGTAACAAAATGAAAAATGAAATTCCCTTTGAAAATTTCTATGCTTGAATAAAATTAAATGGTGTATCAAAAGTTTTTCCACGTGGCAAGCTTCTAGGTTTGAAGAACCTGTTTACTGTTTCAGCCAAACATTATTAAAGTAACTGGGAGTGATGACGGTTCTAAGTTCCTGCACGAATTTATGAAATTTCATTTAGAAAATAAAATCCATCGAGGAATTTCTGATAAAAAATCTTATTAGCAAAGAGTAGGTGCAAAGTAAAGTTTACCGTTACTTGAACTAAATCTCCATATTGTAAACTGCTTGCAATTAGCTAACCCCCTCACCTCGAATATGTTAAAAGGTTATTCGCCTCATTATTAAATAATTGATTTTATGAATGGACTTTCTTTTTGGGTAAGTTGCGCGAGAAGCTCCTACTGCATCGGCACACATTCGCCAAAAAAATAGGCGCGCTGGTTGCGCTTCGTCTTCAAAGACGAAAGTGCTAGAGTTTGGATATTTTTTAATTAAACTAAGAAGTTTATTCGCAGATAACGAGCTGTTTAATAAGTTTATTCACCTGTCTCGGCGTTTTATTGCTGTGTCAGCTCTCTGCTTCGTCGCAACTTTAATGACACCAATTCGCCAAAAGAACTCTAAGGAAAAGCGATTTAAATTAAATTCGAAGATGATTTTCACCGGGAAAATTGGATAAATTTAATAACTTTCAGAACGTGTGACGTTATTGTAAATTATATACATATATATTAAGATTGACAATAATTGGGCTTGAACGACAAGCGACAAGACGTTTCGCAAATTTAATAACCATATTGTATAAGCTAAAAAATTGTAAAAATGTTAAAATGTAAAAATGTAAAAATACGGCAATACCATAAAATTGTCTTTCAAAGCCTATTTTATTCTCTCTTTATACTGTCTGTACATAGGACCAAGGGTAACTAAAAAATATACGCAATTCTATATTTCTTAACCCAACAACCAACAACCAAAAACAGAAATTGAATTAGATAAAAAAATAACACAAAAATTTAAATGATTTCCCGAAGTACTAAAGCTTTCAAGCATATTAAAATCGAGATAAAAATAGTTCTGAATTAAATATTGAAAATTACAGACTAATTTCTATATCGAATATATTTTTAAAAATATTATAAGAAATAGTAGAATTGTGGATTTTTTTATTAAAATAATTTATTTGATCCGAGACAGTTTGGATTTCAAGAAAAAGGGTAGCACTCAATCAGCAATAATAAATATCATGGATTTTATTTATAAACAACTTGACTCATACTCGAGCTCATATTTAACAAACAGTTCTAATATAACAATGATAAATAAATTATTTTCAATTGATAAATTATATACAAAAATAGGTGTTCCTCAAGGTTCTTTTCTGGTACCACACTTCTTTATTTACTGCTTCTAGTTTTTGGCTGCTGATAATGACACTATATTATTATATTTTGGATTGGAAAGTATTAATTTGGAAGATGAAATTAATATTAATTAATAATTGGTTAAAAGGAAACCTTTTAACAATTAATACCAATATAACATAATTTATAATATTTTAGAATAAATATTAATATACAAATAAATAATACTAAGATTAAACAATCATCATAAATAATATTTAGGAATCCTTATTAATTCTAACCTTGTTGGGCACCACAAATTTAAAAACGTTCAAACAAAATTTCATCTATTAGAATTATTTTTAAAAGATTTTCTTTAAATATAAGAAATTCATTCATATTTTCAAATTTAAGATATAATATTACTACATGGGAAATTTGTCAAATAATCTCAAGAAACTTTTACAAAGAACCATAAATAAATTTAAGATGATTTTTTCATCTATGGAAAAAAAATGAATTTATCATATGAAATTAACAGTGAAATTCATGCACACTTCACCAGAAGTTCAAATAAAATTCACTTAATTGGTGTTTCAAACATGAATCAAAATTAGAAACGAAATTTAAAATTTAAAAAAAAATTAATGACCTTCCTGAAGAAATAAAATAAATAAAATCTAAAATATTTAGTATATTATTTCATTGCTCAAGCTGTTCTAAAGTAATTTTCAAAATGTTTTTTATTATATTCAATATTTTATATTACAAGTTGTAAATTAATTAATATACAGAGTGTTCCACTTTTTTTCCAACAAAAAAATGTTTAGAGAGTAAATGTAAAATAAAAAATTTTCTATGCTTTTTTTTCGACTCCTTAAAAAGTTATAAAAATGTTAATAATTTTTGTGGGACATCCTGTATAAATTTTGACTTTATTTTATTTAAATCAAGTCTGCTTTTGATTTTGTCTTTGTCTTTAAGCTTTAAGCTTTCGGTGACTAGGTCAATTTTAAAGCGCAAAGGTACAGGTGGGGTCACATTCTGACCCCAGTAGTTATTATTGAGTTTCAAGTAAAACTTATTGGATGGTCAACAACCATTTTTAGTGTATATTATAATATAATATTACATGCAAATATTATTTCTTGCTAGAGGTACATATTTTTAATTTCACTGCAGTTACATGATTTTTGCAAGTAAGCCGTTTATATCTACCGCAATTATTTATTGTTTGGCGTTTCGCACACTAGTTGCAACTTTTTCACTTGTTTTTTAGGTCCTCAGTATCATTAATTTTTAAAATCATAATAATTGTGTTTTTTATGTATTTGGGTAAATGTTCTATTGGTCGATCACCCCAAGCACAAAATGTTTTTTTACGAATGTATTTTGATTTTAAAAGTAAATACCTTTAAACAATTTGTAGAAAGGTGAAAAACTGGGCTAAAAAAATAATTGCTCTCCAAATATATAAACTTATGAAAATACGATAAAAAAATAACACTGGGGTCGCATAGTAACCCCAACCGGTCAAATTTAAAATCCGATTGATTTTTGCGTTTTTGGTCACTTTTATCTATTGAAGCTTTTTCAATTTTTTTTTTGGTTTACTGAAAGTTCTTGTCACTATCATTTTTTGTAATTTTTATCTTTGTGGCTTAAGCTTAAGAATTTTAAGAAAACTGCAAAGAGAGTACTACGTAACAACTTTTTTTATGGGGTTTTGAAAAAATGGTAAAATTTTTCAGTTGATATAAAATTATAACAATTATATGAAGGGTGTCTTACTTTTTTTCCAGCAAAAATTTTTTAGACATAGTTAATGTCATTCTAAACAAAAAATCAAAGAACTAATATTTTTTCGACTCCTTAAGAAGTTACAGTAATTTTAAAATTGGTAAATTTTCATGTTTTTTTGAAACACCCTGTATAATTTTAATTCTAATTATCAATTTTTTCTTTAAATCAATTTTGGTTTGGTTTTTGTATTTGCAAACTTTGGATTATTGGCTATTTTTGAACTAAGCCGACCATTTAAAATTTTTCTCGATAAAACTAATCAATCTGATTAAATATTGAGACAAAATTCAAAATATACTTATCAAAATTAAATTAAATTTATATAGGATGTCCCAGAAAAATCATTGAAATTTTAATAAAATTTTAAGGAGTCGAAAAAATATTAGTTCATGGGAAATTTTTTATTCAGAATAATATTTACTACCCAAAAAATTTTTTTGCTGAAAAAAAAGTGATACACCCTGCATTATTGCAAAAAAAATATACGTTTTTGTTTTTTCTTGATATGTAATTGAGTCAAAGGCACACAAAGTTTTATGAAGCAAAATTTTGAAAATGATATAGTCAAATGACTTTCTAGTTAACTTAAAAAATAAATTTTAAAAAAGCCTTTGTAGACAAAAGTTATGGCTGATAGTTTTTGCATATATTTTCTATCATACTTGTCAGTTTAAAATAATATAATTCCAATGGAAAAAAGTGGGACGCCCTGTATAAATTGTAGATCTTTTTATATTTTTGTATGTTTTATACACAATCTTCTAAAAGTTCTTCAATAACACCAGTAGTGACTAGTGACCGTTAGGGGATATTTAAAAAAATTGTTTTCTTTGGATCAATGGTCATTCCTAAAAGAATGTTGGAGGAATGGATGGCTTTTTTTTATTTTTTTGTCCTAAATGTTTTTAATTTAAAATTTTAAGAGTAACAAAGGTTAGGTCAACTTTTAGTTTCTATTTCCTAAAAACCTAAGAAGTATAAAAATATACGTTATTGCCCAAAAATAATCAATAAGAAAAACTATAACGTTGGTGATAGATCTTCAAGGCGAAATGTGTTAAGCTAATAACTCTTGAGTAACTGGTAGTAAAACACTGCACAAGTTTGTTGAAATTGGTATCCAAGAGCTACTTAAATATTTTATGAACCACAGGGAAAGTTCTTGGGGTCTAATCAAAAGGAAGCTATAAATTAGCACAAACTTTGATTAACACTTCAGTTAACCCACCACCATACAACACAGAGAGGAAGGTGCTAATAAGGATATACTTTCGGAATAATTTTTAAAATCAAATACCTTATGAACTTATTAATATAAAAATGTTATTGTAACATAGTTTTTTAAATTATTTATTTTTTTTGTGTTTTATATTTTGAGTTTAAAGGTACTTCTGATATTTATATACTTTCGTTTAGTGTGTGTTTCTTTCTATTTGAGTATACTATTCCTGGAATTTTATTTATTTTTGGAAAATTTAGGTTTAAAACATGGTGCAGCACCAACTCAAGCTTTCTTATACACATGAACATGGTGCAGCACCGACTCTCGACTCAAGCATCGACTCTTGCATAAGAAATAATGTGTTTGTTTTTACTGCTGCACCATGTTTTAACCTTTAGATTTCTTACTACATAATACTAATTAAGTGCGTTTAATAAAACCTTATATTAGGCTCCAGTGTTCAACTTTGTACATTCTTTCGACAAGGTTATCACCATGAAAGAAAAAGTTTTATTCAATGAATCAGTTAATACGTTTTTAATCAGCATTATTATTTTATTATACTATTATAAGCAGTATTGATTTTTCAAATAATTGAAATAACTTGAATATTTATAAATAAATTATGTTTTTTTCTAATATAAGAAATAAATGGGTAAGATGAAATGAAAGCGTTTATTTTTATTGAGGCAATAAAAAGTATGTTTCATATACTATTAATTTTTGTAATTTATCAATAGTTGATGCATTTTAACAACATTGTTCAATTGAATTTTACGATATCCTTGATCTCCTAGTTGAGTTCGATCAAAATTGGGCTCAAAATTCAATAACCGTCTAATACTATTTAGCTTTATTAAATTTGTTGCGAACATTCACCCAACCACCCAGTGGTTTTAATAAAAATCAATTTAAATAAAACTAAAAACTTTTAAGTGACAGGCAAATATTCTAATCTAACGTTCTAACTAAGTACTTTAAACAAGTTAAATTGAATCATATGCACCTAAACGTCTACATATCTAATTAACTCATTTCCTGTTTAACGGATTCAATTAGGGCTACTGTATGCTGACTAATTGAGGCGGCAGGAATTATAGAATGTGTTTTTACTTTTATCAAATTAACAGACTCATGCCAAAGTAGAGTTAATTTATAGACATAATTGATGTTCAATTTCCACTTTTGTTTGAGTTATTTCCGAGGTTATTTCGCTTGTTCTTAGCAAATAATAAAACTTCAACTCAAAATATATGACTAATTAAACTCGTTACAGTCAAACAAAATTTGATTTACGGATTTTTCCAGTAGTCATAATAATAATTGATGTTATTACGTCTAGACTAGTAGTAAGCAAGCAAGATTAGGCGGTTGGCATGGTTGCTTACGCGCAAATTCCTTTATTAAGTATTGTATTTGATTATTAACGATTCTTTAAATAGAATCTACCTGCGTTCAAGAAGCATAAAATGGACAGCAAGTAGTTTTAGTCAATAATGAAATGAAATTCCAATTTATCTTCCATGACGTGTTTATTTTAACATTTCCTCGAATCCAAGCTCCTTTTTAAGAGCTATGAATAAATAAAAAGGATTTGTTGCACTTTCAGGAATAATCACATACTTAATTGTTTTACGAACTGTTTAAAATAAACCTTTTATGGCAAAGCTTTCAGAAGGATAAAACAATCCTGCGTTGTTTGCTATTTATTTGTTCCTCGTATTTTTCATACAAAATTTGATATCAACTTTAAACAAACTTTATTATCTAAGTCACACTGTACCTGTTTATATTTTGATCTTAATTTATGCTTACTAAAATATAAGATGAAAGTTTATACTTTATACTGTATACATGATAATATATTTTAATTTAGATTACAAATGCTCCTTAAAATCATGAATCATAAATAAATCATGAGATTCTGATTAAAATCGCTTGAACTTAGGATGCTTTTATTATTATTTATTAGTAATAAACACGTATGCGTATTAACACTAGTAGACCATCTTGGTTTCACTCTTATTATGAGATCATCAGTGCAACACACTCTAATCATGCATTCGCATACAAAACTATTTGGACTTGCTAAAACGTTAATATTAAATCTTGATAAGGAATAAAATATTATTTGATACAATAGAAACCATAATTATAATTAAAAAACAAGTTTTTTGAGGATTATATTCAGAGAGTTATACAGGGTGTCCCTAAATTGGCACATAAGATCTCTGTTGTTTGGGACTTTTAATTGAGGCTTGGGAAATTAAAAAAATCTATCCACTGTAGATTTATGGTTATGAACCAAATATGAAATGGAAACACGTAATTGCACCTGACTTAGCCTGCACTAGCTGCACAGTAATAAAAGACCCAAAGGTCGTTGGGTTTCAACCCTGACAAGATATATTAGCCGATGGCGCCTTTTTGAAGATTCAAATAAATTACTTTCATTTATACCCATTATATTTTTCGAGAAATCAGCGATTTTCTAAAAAATCTAAAATTTTAGGTCTAACTTTTACTCTAAAATGGGATTTTGCAATTTTTTTCCATAAGCGATAACAAAATGATTTTCTTGAAAACTATTAAAATATCAACAAAATTTTATACTAGAAACCTATAGCATCTAAATGTTTTTTTAAAAAATATTTCATGAAAATCGGTCGATTAGTTTTTCCATAATAAAATCACAAAATATTTGCTAAAAATTTGGCGCAAATTCAACCCTGAAAAGTTTATTTGAAAACTTTTAATAGAATGATCGTAAAATACAATTCATTCCTTAAATTTTGAGCTCTTAAACGTTCTTGGATCCAGTGCAGTTTTCAAATAATCAACGTTTTTCTAAAAAATCAAAAATTTCAGGACTAAGTTTTACTCTAAAATGGGATTTTGCAATTTTTTTTCCATAAGCGATAACAAAATGATTTTCTTGAAAACTATTAAAATATTAACAAAATTTTATACTAGAAACCTATAGAATCTAAAAGTTTTTTTAAAAAATATTTAATGAAAATCGGTCGATTAGTTTTTCCATAATAAAATCACAAAATATTTGCTAAAAATTTGGCACAAATTCAACCATGGAAAGTTTATTTGAAAACTTTTAATAGAATGATCCTTAAATTTTGAGCTTTTAAACGTTCTTGGATCCAATGTAGTTTTCGAATAATCAACGTTTTTCTAAAAAATCTAAAATTCATGACTAACTTTTACTCTAAAATGGGATTTTGCAATTTTTTGTCCATAAGCGATAACAAAATGATTTTCTTGAAAATTACTAAAATATCAACACCAAAATTTTATACCAGAAACCTATAGCATCTAAAAGTTTTTTTTTTAAATATTTCATGAAAATCGATCGATTAGTTTTTCCATAGTAAAATCGCAAAATAGTGGCTAAAAATTTGGCACAAATTCAACCCTGGAAAGTTTATTTAAAAACTTTTAATAGAATGATCGTAAAGTACAATTCATTCCTTAAATTTTGAGCTCTTAAACGTTCTTGGATCCAGTGTAGTTTTCGAACAATCAATGTTTTTCTAAAAAATCTAAAATTTCAGGACTAACTTTTACTCTAAAACGGGATTTTACAATTTTTTGTCCATAGGCGATAATAAAATGATTTTCTTGAAAACTATTAAAATATCAACACCAAAATTATATACCAGAAACCTATAGCATCTAAAATTTTTTTTTTTAATATTTCATGAAAATCGGTCGATTAGTTTTTCCATAATAAAATCGCAAAATATTTCCTAAAAATTTGGCACAAATTCAACCATGGAAAGTTTATTTGAAAACTTTTAATAGAATGATCCTTAATTTTTGAGCTTTTAAACGTTCTTGGATCCAGTGTAGTTTTCGAATAATCAGCGTTTTTCTAAAAAATTTATAATTTCAGGACTAACTTTTACTCTAAAATGGGATTTTACAATTTTTTGTCCATAAGCGATAACAGAATGATTTTCTTGAAAACTACTAAAATATCAACACCAAAATTTTATTCCAGAAACCTATAGCATCTAAAAGTTTTTTTAAAAAATATTTCATGAAAATCCGTCGATTACTTTTTCCATATTAAAATCGCAAAATATTTGCTAAAAATTTGGCACAAATTCAACCATGGAAAGTTTATTTAAAAACTTTTAATAGAATGATCGTAAAGTACAATTCATTCCTTAAATTTTGAGGTTTTAAACGTTCTTGGATTCAGTGTAGTTTTCGAACAATCAATGATTTTCTAAAAAATCTAAAATTTCTGGACTAACTTTTACCCTAAAATGGGATTTTGCAATTTTTTGTCCATAAGCAATAACAAAATGATTTTCTTGAAAACTACTAAAATATCAACACCAAAATTGTATACCAGAAACCTATAGCATCTAAATGTTTTTTTAAAAAATATTTCATAAAAATCAGTCGATTAGTTTTTCCATAATAAAATCACAAAATATTTGCTAAAAAATTGGCGCAAATTCAACCCTGGAAAGTTTATTTAGAAACTTTTAATAGATTGATCGTAAAGTACAATTAATGCCTTAAATATTGAGCTCTTAAACGTTCTTGGATTCAGTGTAGTTTTCGAACATTCAACGTTTTTCTAAAAAATCTAAAATTTCTGGACTAACTTTTACTCTAAAATGGGATTTTACAATTTTTTGTCCATAAGCGATAACAAAATGGTTTTCTTGAAAACTACTAAAATATCAACACCAAAATTTTATACCAGAAACCTATAGCACCTAAAAGTTTTTTTTTTTTAATATTTCATGAAAAACGGTCGATTAGTTTTTGCATAATAAAATCGCAAAATATTTGCTAAAAATTTGGCACAAATTCAACCCTGAAAAGTTTATTTAAAAACTTTTAATAGAATGATCGTAAAGTATAATTCATTCCTTAAATTTTGAGCTCTTAAACGTACTTGGATCTAGTGTAGTTTTCGAACAATCAATCTTTTTCTAAAAAATCTAAAATTTCTGGACTACCTTTTACTCTAAAATGGGATTTTGCAATTTTTGTCCATAAGCAATAACAAAATGATTTTCTTGAAAACTACTAAAATATCAACACCAAAATTTTATACCAGAAACTTATAGCATCTAAAAGTTTTTTTAAAAAATATTTCATGAAAATCGGTCGATTAGTTTTTCCATAATAAAATCGCAAAATATTTGCTAAAAATTTGGTGCAAATTCAACCCTGGAAAGTTTATTTAAAAACTTTTAATAGAATGATCGTAAAGTACAATTCATTCCTTAAATTTTGAGCTCTTAAATGTTCTTGGATCTATAATCTATAATTTCTGGACTAAAGTGGGAATCTAGGTGGATTTTACAAATTTTTGTCCAGAACTCATCTAAACCCCTTTCCAAAAACATTAATTTATTTAGTGAATTTAATTTTTTTAAGGTTTTATTATTTAAATATTTCCCAAGTTTTAGATTTTAATAATTTTCTGAAAAACTACAAAAGTTATGAACACCAAAGTTTTATACCAGAAACATGTGGCACCCAGATGTATTTAAAAAAATATTTAGTGTAAATAGGTGGTTTAGTTTTTCCATAATAAAATCTCAAAGTATTTGATAAAATTTGAGTACAAATCTGGTCCTGGAGAGTTCATTTGAGGACTTCCAAACATTTTATTAGAATATTCGGAAAGAACAATTTATTCCTTAAATATTAAGCTCTTATCCATTTTTTTACCCCATGTAGTTTTCAAGGAATTAACTTTCTCCTAAAAAATTTAAAAATTTTGGTCTAAATTTCACTCGAAAGAGGGATTTTACACATTTTTCTTCAGAATTCATAAACCAAAACCGATAACAACATTGTTCCTTTGTTAGCTGAAAACATATTTAAAACCCTTTAAGAAAAATATAAAAGTTTGGTTTAGTTAGTAAATTTAAAGTTGAATAAAAATCAAATGAAGGATGATAATTCCTTAGATCTACCTTTTTAGTAGCCAGGTGTAGCATGCAGCAATTACACAAACCAAGATCTACATCATCGAATGCAATTGTGTTTGTGATTTCGGAACTTTAGTATATCATAATTTCCTTGAAAACTATAAAAGTAATCAACACCAAAATTTAAATTTTTTTTTATTTATTTTCCATATTAATAAATTAATAAATAGCCTGATTATGGAAACTCATGGGATCACCACAGATTCATTTTCACCGTATTGCTCTCGAAAAAAAAAAGAAAAAATCTAATTTTTTTAATAAATTGGAACTTTTTACTATTTATGATTTCAAAAATATTAACTTTGAACGTAGATTTATGGGTACCCTCTTTATAACTACGTTTTATACAAATATTTACATCAACATTTTCTCAACAATCACTAAAAATAGAATATCAACATCTAACCTTGGGTAAACCTTATAAATAAAAAAATGATAAAATTATTTCAGAATTTCATGACAAAGCTTATATAATTTTTCAATTCTACCTTGTGGAAAAAATGATTACGTTCAATTTTAATTAGAAAATAAATAATTAAAATCTTTTTAGAATAATTGGCTATTAAAATGTTATAACGTCTTTAATTAAAAGTGAAAAAGTGTCTTTATTCAGCTGAGAACTTGGGCAATTTAAACAATGATTCTCATACAATTGGCGACAAGTCCATTGAAATGGTTTTCTTTTGACAACACTTTCTTAGTGCTCCACCATTAATAAAGTCAATATCCTTACAATACCTAGTTTATTAAGAGACTCCAGTGGCTTGCCGCTTAATAATTGCATTAATAAACCCGAAAGGAGAATTATTTTAACTTAATGAATAATAAAATTATATGTATTATTAATTGTATATTAACCTACATTCAATTATACCAATATGATTTTATTGTTAACGTAGAGTAGGATTATAGTATGATATGGATTATTAGTTGATGAAATTACAGCAAATTATATAAAATTTATGAAGGATTTATAAAGGTTTAAAAATTAATTAATTAATAATCCTTTGGCTATCCTTTGGCTTTTTTTTGACTAAACATCTCTAATTAAAAAATATATTTTGATAACTTAACTGATTAATATACTAAACAGGAAGAATATTTAAAAATAAACAAAAAGGTTTTTGCATTATTTTCCATTGTGTAAGTAAATATTGTTTGAAAGGGAGTTATTAATGGCATTTGTTATTTCAATAAAACAATCTAGATAGCGGGCGTTTTTAGAAGGTGCTCTAATTTAATTGAAGATTGCGTTCATTTATCAGTGGCGATGTTGAATCCGGTCGGCTTTTTTGCAGACTTCTAACAAGCGTAATCGTTGTTGAGTATAATTACTTCCCTGTTTTGTACCTTTTATTTTCCAACTTTGTAATTCTAATTCTGGCAACTTTAATGTACTCCCATGTCGATAACGATGAAGAAACTACTGTGATTTCAACTCCTAATTAGAAAGCAATTTGACACTCTAATATATAAAAAAAACTAGAATTAGGTTTGCACAGGATGTCCCATAAATAGCGGAAAAATCCAGTAAGTTTTAGTGATACTTGGAAAAATAGTAAAAAAATATTGACTTTTGTTCTTGAGATATTTACAAAAAATAAAATTGATACAGGTTTGTAATTAAAGGTAATATCTACATAAATGATCAACCTATTTTTCCAAACACTAATAGTTTCATCTTTGCTGACGATCTAATAAGTGTAATTACACAAAAAACTGTATCTTTTTGTTTAAAAATATATCCAATTATTATGAAAAAAGGGGTCTTCATCCAAATCCTTCTAAAACAATATCAAGTCTTTTCCATTTAAATAATAAAACAGAAAATCTCAAATAAAATATTTCTTGGAATGGTGAAGATGTTGAATTTTACAATACTGCTACATATTTAGGAGTTACCCTGGATCGTACATTATCATATAAACTGCATATTAAAAATTTAACTAGAAATGACCTTCTACAAAAGCTTACTTATACCAAATGAGGAGCAAATGCTTATATATTAAGATGGTCTAGCTTTAGTGTTCTCCAATCCTGAATATGCTACATTCAAATGATGCTAAATTTCTAGATCCAACTCTAAATCAGACATAGGTCTCAAACCCATTCCTATTAGATTCCTCAATATTTTAAGTGGAATACATCCTTCGAATATTAGGTGTTCTTTTGCAAGTATGAGGAAAGGAAGAAACAACTGATTATAGACATCCTTTGTTTTGTATCATTCCAACATGATGTAGATTAAAATTGTGGAAATGTTTCCTTTATCTGTTAAACCTTTGGTTAATTCAATATTAGATTCTAGAAACTTATTGTGGTGTAATTCCTTATCCGATAAAGATAATGAATTAAAAAATTCTCCAAAAGCAGATCTTGGCTTTAATCATTTTTCATTAACTCTGGAAAACTCAAAATAGAGTCCGATCTAAAACATGTTTATGTAAAACGAATTTAGTGAAATGGAGCTTTTCAGTTGAAAATCAACTTAGCTTATGTGGAAAATTTCAAACTATGAACCATTTACTAATATGTGAAAAATTGAATCAACCTTCAGTTCAGATTTGGATCTTGCACAAGCCTCACCTGCTGCAATTGATTCTGCTATTTTTTGGTCATCTACTTTATGGAGTGAATGAATTTTGAACTTCGGTTTTTGCAAATTTATACCTTAACTTCGTGGACTGAAAAAAATTAAACTGCTTGCATTTGCATCTTCTTAGCTTAAAAATTTATAAAATTGTTTTTTATGTATTACATATTACATGGAAATGTTTCGTATCTACCACGAAATAATGAATTTCCTGGAATTGTTTTCGTTAATTAGAAAAATACTACCTACATAAAATACAAATACACGTTTAATGATACATAAACCTTTGTCCTTATAATCTAATTGACTATAAAGGGTAAAGCAATAAAACCAATTATGGAAACCAGTCTGGCATTTATTCTCACCGATTTTTATTTTATGTACATTTTAGCTTTCCCTACGGCCGAAATTAAAAATGAAGCAATTAAATTTAGACCACGAGTAAAACTATCATCGCTTAATTAAAATAATGTATTTGTTTACGCCGTGATTTGCATAATTTGTTGGTAAGGAAAACAGAATAATTAAAAGTTTATATTATTAGTAAGTTGGTTTGTGGAGTTTATGTTTATGCATCCTTGCAATATTAGTATTAATAATATTGAATTGTAAATTCGAAACATTAATAATTAATTTCAATTACGCATAAAAGGTGCTTATTGTAAAATTAGCAATAAAAATAGCTTACGTTTCCATTGTTACAGTCACGATGACCACGATTAGATTATTAAGCGATAATTGTAGGCAATAAAATCTAAAATTTCGCGATAAATTTTAATAAACGTCTGCGTATAATCGTAATAAATTGCCAAAAAATATATTTATTGTGACATGTTCTAGCTAAAGATAAAAATAATTTATGTGTATAAAAGACAATTATTTATTCTGCACAATAACCCTCTGCATGAATAAATCATTAAATATTATTCCGGATTCGTCAATGAAATTCAGCGCCAAGTATTACAAATTTATCGTTTTTAATTAAACCTGCTCTAAACAAATGAATTTTACAGAGTTATTTTTATTTATTTATAGGATTTTCAAACAAGATTTTAAAAAGTGCGCAACTTTGCTTTTTTTCTTTAAATATTTAAGCCCTACTCGCTACACAAGCAACATTTTAAATTTTTAAGGTTGTAATAAGAGTATCTGAAGTACATACAAACATAGGTCCGCATTTTCTTGAAGTTTTTTTTCCAATTAGTACATCATACATAAAATTTTAAACAACTTTTTGTACAGTAAATTGAGATTAAAGTCTGTAGCCTATACAATCCAATTTTTTATTCAATATTTTGTAAATATTTTAACGAAATTCATAACTAACCTAACCTAACCTTTTTCTTTTTTTTGTAATTATGTCTGTGGTTGTAAATTATGAGTTAAAACAAAAGAACAATGCGTACTTAAAATTTTTGCAGTGCTTCATGTTTGTTTATAAAAGCTACAGAAGTGTAATGTAAATTGGTTGTAAAATTTATTTTAAAATGCGACTACTTTTAGTTAATGATCCATGTTGCGTTCGAAATTAGCTATGAAAACAAACTAGGTAAGCTCTGAATATATAGATTTTAGCTTAATACAAAAACAAGAGTAAATTTATTCAAATAACAAACGCAATTTTGTTGATTGTTTTAAAATAAATAATAGAGGTTATTTATAGGCAATAATATATTTAAATTTTTCTATTGCGAAAAAATATGTAAATAAATAAAAAGTAATTTAATACGTGGATGGCGGTGTAAATAAAAAAAAATTGCGTATAGTAACCTTAACCTCAGTATTAATTATCATTGACGGAGTCATGGTCATTCAAAAATATCATATTAACTATGCTGGGACAAGGTTCTTGTTATTAATACAAGATTTATTATAATTACTTCTATTTTCAATTTCTAATCTTCTTCATAGTCTAATTTGAAACAGACACAACTCTTAAGAGCATCTTTCTACACGCCGGCGATAAATTTTTTGTGGAAGAAAAAATAATTAATGCGAACCGCTGGAGGGCGCGTGAGATGCGGAAGAAAAATCACGATTATGGAACATTATAGGCACCAAGATATCTCTAATTGGCTTACTTATTTAGGCTAAAATTTGACAATCATTTATGCCTTGAAACTTTATACAGAAATAATTTGAAAGTTCATTTTAGGTAATTTTTTGAGTCATTATATTTTTTGTGAATTTTTTATGTTATTAATATTTAGTGTGGAATGATTTTTAAATATTCTATACAAAAGTTTTATTTTAGATATTTTTGTGCCTTTAATAATTTCACATTGAAAGATATATAAGCCTGAATTATGATTGAGGTTTTAGTTGATTATTTTGTAAGAGTTTTCATCTAGCATTTCACAGTTTCCCATCTTATATTAGTAAGTACAGGTGACAGTAAAAATTGTGCATTTTCTGGAAACTCTGAAGTATAAATTTAGTAATTTAAAAATGTACTTAGGGTCGATTGCACCACTTCACCTAATATTTAAGTACTTACATATAAAATTTCACTGTCATGAATAATTTTCTTTAAATTAATTTTCTCGAAATGATTTTTCCTTCGATACGTTTTCGGATAAGCATGCGCAGTTTGTCGTTTTTTTTATTATAATGTAAAATTATTATTTAAACAAGAAAATCCACATTTAAAAAATTACGTATATTCATGCAGGGTGTGTCAGATCACCACTATAGAGGGTAAATATTTTTTGAAAATTAAAAAAAAGGTTTAAACAAAATTTTATTCAATTTAAACAAGCTACCATTTAAACATATTTTTAATATACAGGATGTTCGTTTTATTAGTGATTCGGCACCTAACTTTCGTTTTTTAAATGCAATATTTTTGGATTCTACGATTAAATTGAGTAATCTTTTGTAGAAATAATTTTTTTATAAAACTTGTTGTTCTTGAGTTACAAGCAATTCTTTAATGGTAAGTTCGGCAATAAGAATAATAAGGTATTATTAACTTTTTATAAATATTATAGAGTTCTAACAAAAGCGAATCCTTTTTTTAAGTTTAAGGAATATAAATTAAAAATTAATTCACTTATATTGTTGTTTAAACAATTTTTTGAATTCAATAAACTAACCTAACCTATTTTTTTAAATTAAAATAAAGCGTTTAAAAAAAAGTATAATGAATTAATTTTAAGTTTATGTTACTTAAACTTAAAAAATGGAATGGCTTTTGTAACTCGAGAATAAAATAAAAAATTATTTCTACAAAAGTTTACTCAAATTAATCGTAGAATCCAAAAATATAAAATATGCAGTTGCATTTAAAAAACGAAAGTTAAATGCAGTATCACTAATAAAACGAACACCCTGTATATGAAAAATATGTTTAAATGGTAGCTTGTTTAAATTGAATAAACTTTTGTCTAAACTTTTTTTTTTAAATTCAATACGGTTCAAAAAATATTCAGGTGTTTCCATTTTTTTGGCGGAGCCTGTATTTTGGGAACCCTTTGTCGTATTTTTCTGAGGAAAAATTATATTACCCAAGTAAACCTAATAGTATATTGTTTTTTTTTTAATGTCAGCAAAGTACAGCCTTCTGTGACGCTTGTTCGTCTATTTTCGCCGTAAATCGGGTATTTTCGAAGGTTCAAAGAGTAGAAATACAGATTCTGCTCCTCCTGTTTGGCAACATAATATGATGTAACTAAATTAAAAATCACATTTTAAAATTATTTTTTGCATTATTATTTTATAAATGTTGACGTGTAAAGAAAAATAGCAAGTAAAGGAACTGTTCGTCGTCACACAAAGTACTTCTTTTACTCCTAATAAAACAATATATAATTTATTAAGAGGAAAATAAGTACAAAAAGCAAATAGTATATTGTTTTATAAAACGTGGTATTTTTTCTTCAATCGTCGAAAGTATTAAAATAGTAATATAAAAAATAATTTTAAAATTTGACATTTAATTTACATGCAATACACAATTCCATGTCAGTGTATATTGGGTTGCCTAAAATGCATTTCTACTCAGCCTTTCTAATCCTTGTTAATACAAAGTATACCCGATTGTAACCGATTTATTTTGGAAATGCACGATTATGAACATAGGAACATAAAAATAACTTATTAAAGCTTGTCAAGCGTCACATAAGGCTGTACTTTAATGACGTTTGAAGAAAAAACTTCTATTACTCAGAACAAAAAAATGCTATTTTTTCTTCAAACGCCAAAATTTATAGAACGTTTTTACAACAATTTTCTTATGCCGGTGAAAAACTTCCACTTTTTCGCCTAGGCATTACCATTTTTGCCCGATCTACGTCTGAAATGTACGAAGTGGTACATTTGAAGCGTCACAGAATTATTGTATTGAGGTTTGAAGAAAATGAGTATTTTGATCCACTCGTAATTTCCGAAAATATTCGAAAGTTCCCGAAATTGGAAGTAATATTGTTATTTTAAATGGCAAAGACATTTTAAGATGAAACCACTTTTATTAAAATATTAAAATCTTTACATAATTAGCAAATTTAATGAAAAATAAATGTAAATAAGTGAAATGGGTATTTTGAGTTATGTAAAAATAAATACACTTACATCATCCGCAATAAAGGAAGATACTATTATTTTATACCATTTTTCTGCTCATTAGTTAAAAATTAACATTTTCTCTTTGAATCGTCATTAAACATTTTTCTGTGAAGCTTGAAAGGCTGTAATAAGTAATTTTTCTGTTCATGGAGTCTATGGTCATGTTCGTAGTAAATCGGGTACAATCGGGTTTACTTTATACTTCCAAGGAGTAGAAGTATAATTTCTATTCCGCCTATTTCGAAACCCAATATACATTAGCAACATGAGATATGACGTATGTAAATTAAATGTCACATTGTGAAATTACATATTTTTTACATAACTTTTTTAATCCTAATAGAATAACATAATATTTTGAAATAAAATTTTGAATTTTAATCAAAAAATATGTGAAACTTATATAATTTGTTTTAAAAAATATTTACCCATCATATACATTATAAAATTACGTAATAATCGAAACGAATTACCAGGGAAAATTATGTTTATTTTTAATCACTTTAAATTGACTGTACTTAAATATTCATTTAAAATACACAATAAAAATATGAATATAAACAGATTTGAGAAATTCCTATTAATGAATAGTTAAATGTAAAAATTTAAATTTTAAATTTCTGCAAATCAAGCAATAAATTTCCTATAATTCATTAGGCAAATAAGCAAGTCGTGAATTGATGTTCTTAGAATCTCTAATCACTTAAAAGATATGGAAAATAATATTATTATATAAAATCTGAGAAAATTGATTATTATTGCGTTGTTTATTAATCGAATTGTAGTAAAAATAAGCCAATAAAAATAATGTTAGATGCATTGGGTTAAACAAGCACTACCAAGCTAAAAATATTAAATGCATTTATTAAAAACTTTGCTTTAGTTATAATCTGGCCTTACAATTTATAACCAAAACTTATGCAGCCTATTCATGATTTCTATAATTGCATTTCAAATTTATGGCCATTTTATAATTACTCTTGTAATTATTCCTACTTCAAAATTATTATTTAACTACCTTACTTTGCTGAGAGTTTTACTTTTATTTAAACAGAAAAAAAATGACATTATAATTCGTTTTAATGGTTTTAAAAATAAATGAAGAGTTAATGATAAGATCCTATCTTGATTTAGTGCTTAATTTAAATGTTGTAATAACATTTTAGTGGCTGATGATGCCATTATGAAGGCGAAACCAGTCGTACTGCAGCTTAAATAAAATTGTTCTTATTGAGACTTGAATCATTCACCTTCACTTTCAACAATAATTTTATCTATTTTTTTATTTGAGGTTTTCGAGTCTACTAAATCTGGACAACTGGAAAAAAAATTCGAGAATGTATAAAATAATATAATTACTCAAACGTACCTTATCTTTGGTCCCTTATAATTAATTCTGCATAAATTGCAACACAGACCAGTTTTAGTTCAATTAATGTAGTTTACAAATCAGGAAGAAATTTAAAACTCTGACAGAAAAAAACTTGAGACGCAGTAGCAGGCGTAATGCTCGATTTCATGATTTTTCACAATGTTTCCTCCAAAACTCGCGCGTCCTCTAGCGATACTCATTAAGTGATTCGCTGATAATTTGCAAATAAGTTCCAGAATACTGGATTTTCTATTCGCTGTAATTTATCGCAGACGTCTACGAAGATGCTTTTAAATGAAGATATTTTATTGGGCAATATTTTATATGTTCAATTGTCAATAGATACTGTTAAAATAATTTTAAGAAAATCATGGCAAATAAGATTTGATTTAAGTATTTTTTATGAAAGCCTTAGTAAGTAAGTACCTAAAGAAATAAATCAATTTTGTTCGAAGAAAAGTGAGTTGCACGCCAAATAAAGGAAAACTCATCATTAGGATGTTAAGTGGGCAATCACGATCGTGTCGAACAACTGTACTTTATAAAACAATTCGTGTGCCACACCTAACCTTACCTTAGCATACAATGCGTTCCTACCTTCATCTCTCATTGGAGTCTCCAAGAATTATATTACGAGACGCGTTTCTTTCATTTTACCAGCCGTGGGTGTGCCATCTTTATTGCTACAAATGAAATCTCACACACAATGCATCGTCTGGGAGGACCTCATAACCTGCCTCATCACTCTAATAAAAGATAATACACCATCCTATTGTATTTTACTTTTTTAATAAACATAAATCATATTATATGTATCTATTAATAACATAATAAATACTTGAAATCAACAATACACTATTTATTTTCATTTGAAAAAAATAACCATTAAATCAAATTTCTCTTCGTATTTACAAATCGTAATTTATTTGAGAATTGATTTTTTAATAGAATTTCCTAGTATTTAGTTTAAGTTTTGCTCCTCGAATTTTAAAGAAACTTCATCTCGTTTGATTATCAAAGCAAGAGCAAACATGAAGATGGAGAGTTGAAATTAGTAAGTATACAAAAACTCACTTTACAACACGGTGCGCTTATAAAATAACTAAAAAACCCTATTTTTAGTCTTAATATGACGTAGCTCGTAATATTCTTCCTTTATTAAATCACATCATATTATTGGATATATGACCAAAGGAAACAATAAAACCATCAAATAATTCAATTAATCCTATATCTGTCTAATTCTAGTCCATATTATAAATCAGTAATCAAAAACGTCGTTTGCAATTTAATCATCGACCATTAAATCAAAAACGTGTTTCAACAAAGGCTTTTGCTTTGAATTAAAATTTTCCGCATACCCCTCAAAAATCAAAGATATCCAATAAAAATTGGAGCGGCCCGGCGGCGACTCTCAGCCTCGTTTTGCTTTGTATTATATTTGTGAAAATTACCAACGCGAGAAATTCCAATTAAACAAGTTGTTTACCAAAGAAACATTCTTTAAGACAAATTCGTTTGCAAGTAAAATTTTTCGTAAAATACAATTTTTAATTAATTTATCCAATGATAGATATACAATATAAACAGTTTAGTATTTAATTTATCGTCACGTTGATAAAATTTAATTTATGCAAAATTTAATGTCCAATTCGCACATATTCTCTATTGTGAGTATATAATTAAACACTTAACCTACCCCTTTATAAATTAGACCGACAATGTTAGCACGCAGAGGTAATATCATTAAAATTAATGGAAAGGGCTCATAGCATTTATATTTGGCTGACATGTAATTCCTAGAGCGATTAATGATTTAATGACAACCAATATCAAAAGCGAACGCTCTTGTGAATTACCAGTCCAATTTTGGAAGCCATAAATGCATCTGCTATAAATTCATCCCTATTAAACCAGAAAAAGGAGCTTTCATAATAGTAAAACCCAATTAGGCTTCTATGAACATTATATCCTGCTAATATCATCCAATATTTGCTCGAATACCGGAATACAAAGATTGTATTAAATGAACTTTCTGAAATATTAATGATTAAAAGTTCATATACCATATGTAAACTTAAACCAATAGTCGAGTTCAGCAAGCTTTCATATAATATTAGTTTTAAACTTTTTTAATGAAATAGTGGTAGGTAAATGCAGTGGATTTTAGTTTTTCCTTCTAAATTGCAACAAAAATATGAAAAAGTTTTATAAATGTACGACGAACAAAATAATTAAAACAATTTCTTCAAAATGAAAAATTTGAATTTAAAATTTATACATTTTTGTATGGTTATAAACGTATTGGGAACTAATATTGACTACATTAGCCACAATTAATTAGTAATTATTGAACCAAATCACTTGTTCAGTTATACACCATTTCCAATTGAATACAATATCAGAGCACATCAATTATATTTCAGATAAATCAGTTTAATATGAGAAAGCATCAATTGTAGGTATTTCAGAAGCCACCATTTGTATTTCGGAAAAATCAAATTAATTTAAGAAAGATTCTAAATCAGAAGTATTATTTGTATTACAGAAAGCATCGGTTGTAAATCAGGATTCTTCATTTTTTGGTGGTGATCATCAAAAATGGTGCTTTGGGAATTTAACAGGACACCAGTTACTAGTGTACTGTATTTCAGAAAGGACCAATTGTAAAAAAATGTCAAGTGTTTTTATCAAGGATTTTGCACGTAAACTACAACAGATACATACAATTCACAATACATCAAAAATATGCTTTGGCAATTTGACATTACACCAGTAACAATATTAGGTCCTTATTCACTTTTGTTAAACCCAATTGAAATAATTTGTTCTATGATTAAAGCAGTATTTCTAAAAAAACACTTCGGATTTTTCTTGTTATGGCTCCTGGTATAATGGATGTTGGTTTACTTAGAAACAATAATTGAAGAAAAAAATGCAATTATTTGTGGTGATTGTACTCCTGCAGCATAACATACTAAAATCGATCATGCAGCTGTTTTAGCAATGAAACACATGGTTGTTAGTAGCTAAAATTTAGGTAATCCAAAATGTCTGCGGCAAAATTTACTTTGAACGAAAGATAATGATTCTTTCTGAAATACAATTGATTACTCCTTAAAAATAAGTCATACTTTCTGAAATTAAATTGACGAATTCTGAGTTTCAAATGATGTTTTCTGAAATAAAGTTGACGATTACAGTAAAAATGATAGTATCTGAAATTAAGTTGATTTTTCTGAAATACAATCGATGCTTTCTCATATACAATTCCGTTTCTAAATTACAATTGATTTTTTCTGAAATTAAATTAATCTTTTCTAAAATGCAACTGGAAAAGTTGTAAAAATCATAAGATCTGAAATTAATGGTGAAATTCTGTGCAAAACTGTAAGTCCTTGCAGGACATATTATGTATAGGGTTTGTTATTTTGGTTGTAATGGACTCTTTCCATGGTTATCTTTTAAGCATTTCCTATAAAAGCTTACAGGTTTGCACAAAAATGGACCTATAAATTGACGAATGATGATTTTTAAATTTTACTTACTGAAAACAACTGAAACTTTCCGAAATTAAAATAGTTTTTCTGAAATACAATTCATGGTTTCTGAAATACAATTCAAGTTTCTGAATTGCAATTGATGATTTCTGAATTTAATGGTGCAATTCTTTGCAAAACTTTGCAAGTCCTTTCAGGAAATATCTGTAAGGTAGCCATTGAAACCATCCATTAAGGTGGCTTTACACATTTCGTTAATCCGCCGTTTACACATAAAGCAGAATGGGTATTAATATTTGACCGATTTTCCAATAAAAATTTAATATGGATGATTTGAATGAGTGTCCGGTAATTTCAATTAACTCTAATTTGAAAACACCTAATTGTATTTAAGAATAAATGATTGTTATTAAGAAAAAGGTCAAGATTATAGATATACCTGCCCCCTTCACTGGTTGAAACAAAAACGTCAAGTTGGCTTGTGGGTTATTTCGGGAAAACAATTAAAAATTTTGTACATTTATTAAAAACTACATACACATAAAATAATAAAAGGCAGATATAAGTAAACATCCTCCCGATTTGTATATTTATTTCAAATATCGATCTGCACCATCGATTGAATTTCCGCATGATTATTTTTTGACGTAATTACAGTTTGTAATAAATACAAAAGTCAATATTTATTTTGGGAGTATGTTGTATAATTCGGATCATTTTTTCTAAATTTAAATATGAAAATAATTAATAAAATTTATAGCTTACACCTGTTTAAATTATAAACACCTGTATTTTACTTGATAATAATTAATTATTTGGTAAAAGTGATAAATATAATATTTAAGCATGAAAAATAATGCAAGATTCAATCAGCGCAAGTTGAAATAATTACTATTTCGTTGTTTAAAATTTTCGGACACCAAAATGTGTAAACAGGGGATTAACTAAAAGTCTTCATGTGTAAAGGCACCTTTACAACTCATATAACAAACCGTATACATATAGATTTCATTGGATTATGGAACACCAACCGATTAAGAATTTTCGTTTGGAAATATCATATAGATTTTTCCTATAAGGACTTACAGAAATACACCATAAATTGATCTTTTCTGAAATCCAAATGGATCTCGACTATAAGTATAGATTTGTATCCTTCGTATTAAATTTAAATATGTGAAATACTTACATAAGGGGTCCAATTTTTAACCGGTTGATTATTTAAAAGAACTTTTTATAATGAAACTCAAGATGTTAGTATAATTTAACTAGAAAAAGATGTTAAGTATTATTTCCATGCGATCTACCAAAATGGCGAAACCCTGAATGCCGAAAGGGACAAAAAATCGGATGGCAAAAGGCAGATGTGAACAAAGGGCCGAAAGAAAAAAAGCCGAAGGATAAACTGTTGCTTTGGATGAAAGGCCGACACGGACAAAATGCCGAAGGAAAAATGGCCAAGCGAAAAAGGGCCTAGTTAAATGAAAGACCGGCACATACAAACAGCTGAAAGATAAATGTCCGAACGATAAAAGACTGACCTGCACAAAAGGCTGAGAGAAAAAAAGCCGGTGAGGAGAAAAGTCTGAAAGATGTTTATGCTCAAACTAACCTAACCTGGCTTGAAAGATGAAAATATCGGCTTATTATGGTTCGGCGATTTTTCCTTCGGCCTTTTATCATTTGCTTTTTTCTTTCGACCTTTTGTTCACGTTGACCTTTTGCTATTAGGCCTTTTCTACTTTTTTGTTCGCACAGTGGCCGGAAAATCCAAAACGCTGGCCGAAATATAATGGTGTTATTGGAATTTCATAATTTTTAGTATAATTACTTTTTCGAAGTTACTGATTACGATACTAATTCTGAATTTCAACATCCAAAGTCATTTAATCTTTTTGAAACTCGGTATATAGGAGTTTTTGAGGTCGCTGAGTACTAAACTCAATGCAGAATCGATTTTTTTAAATACTTTATTCAATGCAAGGGAGTTGTAGAAAAAATGTTGTGTGACACTCGTGCGTAAAATTTCTTTGGTACCCTCAATAATTCTCGATCACATAAGTGACATTTTGCGCACTAATTTCAGAAATAACTATTTATACATTATTCATATTTTTGATATAATATTTAGATTTATTTATTCATGACATCATATACAATAATTCTATTAAATCATTCATTCGCAGCTATCCGCAGCCGATTTTTCACAAATTTATAGAAAAATGTATTTCGAATACCGTTTTTATTTTTTGCGAAAAAAAATTTTTTTCAAAAAAAAAAAGATTTTCGAAGTCGGTGAAAATTACCAAAACTAATTAAAAATAATTCAAATACATAAAATAAATAATCGTTATAAAATCCTCTTTTTAAAAAGTCGAATGACCCGGCATCATTGCATTTAAAAAAAGTGAGATATTTGATAAAATCTTCATTAACTAAGTTTAAAAATTAATAGTTCAAAAACCACTTAAATTTTCTTTCAAATTACAATTTTATTTAGGTATTTGAATTATTTAGAATTAGTTTTGGTACTTTTCACCGACTTCGAAAACCTTTTTTTTTTTTTGAAAAAAAATTTTTTTACAAAAAAAATAAAAACTAATATCTCAAAAATACTTCTTTTTTATAAGTATTTTAAGCCATGAATAAAAATATGGGATGTTACATTTAAAAAAACAAAGTTCATGGTGTTTCCGGTGAAACCGGAAGTGATTTCGAAAATAAAAAATGCACATAAAATTTGTTTTTTTGAACCATAGAACATAGACAAATTTCAAATTTTTTTATTCATAAATAAAAAAGTTATCGAGGTGACCCGGTTTTCATTTCCACCCGGTATGTTAAGGCAATTAAGTGAATTTTTTTATATAGTTCCACAAAATTATTGTAAATTTATAAAAATGTGTGAGTTAGTTAAAATGTTCCGAGTTTCACAATCAAATTATACATATCATCACTGGAAGAATCGATTTTGTGGCATTGCAAATTGACAAATAAAAATTATTTTGTTCACTTCTTCACTAAGCGCGCTTATTTGATAACTATTTTTTTTTCAAAAAAATAAGTCCATTTTTGATTTGAGGGGGGCGATACATTATATGACCGATTTAACGTCGCTCCCATAAGCGGGGGGCGTTAATCCCCAAATTTCTTTAAGGGAAAGAGGGTTTGAGTAATATATCATTTGAAAGCTGCTTATAATTGGAATACGTATATTATAATAAGTATATTATAAACAAGGATTCTACTCTACCGACTACAACAGTTTAAATTACAAAAATAAAAATAAATATTTTTCAATTTTGGCCAGCTTTTTTTAGTTTTTTTGACCACTGTGCGTTGGAATTTTATCCTCATCGTCCTTTGGTCTACTGAGGCTTTTTGTCTCGCTTCCATTTTAATGGTATCTCAATATTGGAATCATAATTTTGGTATTTTTTTTTTAAATATAAAAACTCACCAATACTTCTGGTGTTATTTGCCAAACTTCTTAGAAACATTATGTTCTAATTCTAACCTAGACGACTTGAGTAAATTCACTGTATTTTTAGTGTTTTTACAAAGAAAAATTAAGGTAATTTTTTTTCAGTTAATAAAATCTTCCATAAGTAAAAGCTATAACAGGAACAAAAACTGAAGTTGGTAGCTTACATAGCTAATCAAATATTCATTGAATTTCTTAAAATATTGTCTTATCCAAAAGTTTACATTTACTTTGTGTAAGTATGCAAGTTATTATTTGTACCCAGAAAGTAGTTGCAAAGTAAGTCATAAAAAGCAACCGAAGAAACCCTTTATTTGATTAGAAGCGCGGAAATGGCAATCTTAAATGCGATTTCATTTCCATTTCAATTTGGAATGCTTTCTCGCTGCTCACCAAAATTGTGTGATCAAACTTGCAAATCATCAACTGACAACTGACTTCATCACGAAATTATAAACTAGAAAAAAACGCAAACAAACATTTTAATCATGTCGTATATATCATGACCCTCGTTTATTACTGAAATTTACATGAGTTGAAGCGCAGCCAAGGGATGTATCTGCCAGGAACACGTGTTGCTACCCTTTTCAGAGCCGCTGCCAAACGCCATGGCGCATTTGATATTTAGTCGCGGAATACTCTCTTCATAAATATTCGTTTATTACGTGTTAAATAACAGAATCGAGATTTGCATCAGGCTTTCTACTACACAAATCTAAAACAAGAATAAAGAAGTGCGAAATGTAAACGGAATGAAAACTGCCAGATTTAAACGCGTCTGTTTTGTTAGGAGATACAACAAATCCCGCTTGAATATTCGACAAACAGATGAAGCTTTACTCTGCAAATCTTTTCAGATAAAACCAAACATTTTTTAAATGAACTAAGAACCTTTCCAACTTCACCTTTATTTAAAAAACACATCCAACAAACGAGTTTGTGAAAAGTCCTCCAATGTTTACAACTTTAGCTTGTACACGAGTTTTTGTTTTTAATTTTCATGCATGGTTTTAAACTTAATAGTGTAAATGGACCTGGGGTTGGTAAATACCTCAAACGCTCTATACAAATCTGTGACTTCAATGCTCTTTACCAGGTTTATACGTGCAGATTAAAACCAATTAATTCTTCCTATATCCAAATTTGTGCTGTGGAGTATTTCACCTTTAATGGATGTTTCTAGACTAATCACTTAAATCTAACATCAAAGAAAACTTTAATTTATAAAATTAAATAATAATTTTCTATAGTTTTTTTTTTCTTATAAAAATATCATTATTCCAAATGATAACAACGTTTTCGTTAAAAGCTCTAGGAGATTGAAGAGCAACTATTTATCATTGCGAGATTTCTAAACCAGGACTTGCCCCCTTTTTACATAATGGATTTTCAGCGACAACACTGAAATGCTTGTGATAGGAAAGTGAATAGGACTATCGGAAAATAAAAGTTTCAACTGATAAAACTTTGTAAAGTTCCAGGTTTAACAACCTCTGGGGAAATTTAAATTTTAAACTTGACCATGACGATAGTTGCAAGAGCATTGAAACGAATCGGTACGGTTTAGTTGCTACGAGAAACCACATTACAAATATGTTACAACATGTATGACGCTGCTTTCACTAAAATCGATTTCATTAATTTTTATTGAAATAGTTTATTTTTGGTAATTCTGATTTGAGTGATTTTTTAGATGAATTATACGATTGATGATAAATGTTTTTGTGTTAATGTTTTATTATGTACATTAATTTTAGTGATGAATGATTGATATGAAATTGTAACATGTAAATTAACTTTTATGTATGCTTGAGCTTGCCAAAACATATTTATTTGGTTATATAACGATGAATCGAACCCAACCTCGCAATTTCTAGCCAATTTATTTTTTCATGACAATTGGGTTTTAAATACAATACATAAATAATATAATGAGTAAAACTATAATTAATGAAAATTGTCTAATGCAATTTTTTTGATGAGTAATAAAATTTAATTTTATCTTTTTTTGAAATTTATTTTTTAAAGGTAAATTAATTGTTCGTGATAAATTACTGTATTTGAATATTTAACAATTGCAATTTACGTAACATACATTGAACATGCAATTTACTTGCCTTTGTAACTATCACGAGCATTTTTAGCAAAATATGCGGATTTCAGTTTTAAAAAAAACATTAATGTTATGAAATTGTAGCGATGTCCTTGATGGTTTTTTTATTATCAATACTAAAATTTTTTGTAATTGTATTTAATATATTTTTTTTTATTTTCAGGTAATTACTCAGATTCGATTTTTATGAACAAATTCTAGTGGTAAGGAACCAAAAAGTAGGTGTAAGAATTTTCTTTAGAAAATAATTTTATTATAATAAGATAATTTCCAAATATTGATTGAACTAATACAAATGATAAAAAGAAAGGAAAAACACGATAAATTGAATCAAAATTTAAATTTCAATATAAAAAATTAAAAAACAAAAGAAACACTTTTAAGAAGCAAACTTAAAAAATAATATTATAATTATAAATAACTTCAGACCTATTGGAAATATTTTAACCATTCCAAAAATTTTAGAAAGAGCAATTATAAATCAATTAATAGGTTTTTTAGAAATTAATATTTTTTTTACAAAAACGACATGGTTTTAGAAAAATACTAATATCGAGTTATCGATTCCACATATGAAATAAAAACCAATTTAGATAACAAAAAAATAGTTGCTTCTTTATCTTAAGTTGTTAAAAAAGCATTTGATACAATATCACATAAAATTATTTTAAAAATTTTAGAAATTTCTTTGTAATTCATACTTACATAATCTAAAAAAATTTACACCTATTAACAATTAACATACTATGAAAATTATTTAAAGTATACACAGGGTGCAATTTTATCTCCAATACTATTTTTAATATACTGGGTGATTTTTATGTATAGAACCAAAGCGGCCATGCTCAAATCACCGGATAAAAAATATGAAATTGGGTAGAACCAAATGGGGCATTGGTACACATATTTTAAGATAAAAAAAATTATCGCCGGATTTTTGACACGGCAGCCTTCTGTAATTTTTTTAAATGGCAACATATCATGCAATACATCATTGGAAAGCTAATTTTCAGTACTTTAGAACAGTCTATAAAGATATTATTTAAATCATAAAAAATAAACATTGATAAAATTTCTACCTTTACTTTTTTCGACTTTCGCCAATTACCAAATATAGCCTTTTTATTATTATTCCATTAAAAAATAATAATTTGCTTTAAAAAGGGCTCTTATTATTTTGTTAATTTTTATTGCAATGAGCGAGATGATTCACCAGAATAATCTCGTTGAGATTTTTTGTTAATAGATAAATAAATTTAACAAATCCATAAATTTGGTTTTGCCATAATTAGATTAAAAAAATTAAAATAATAATAGGTATTTTTAATCAACAATAACACTTTTATTATAAAGGTTATCACTTTAATTACAAATATAAATTATACATCTCCTCTTTCCTCTAGACTCTTAAATGCACTTGTTATTATTCCTTCCACATAGGAAAAAGAGTAGATGCAGGATTTTATTTACATGACAATAGCCTTAATACATATTAATTGAACTTGCAGGATGTGTATTGTTTGGATAATTTGCATACGACACCTCAAACAAGTTTCTGCAAATTTAAGTTTGACCCCAAATATTATGCAAATTTAGATGCAAATTTAAGATGCGTGTATGCTAAACTATTAACATGCAATGCACATTTCAATCCGAAGTCGAGGACTTAAAAGCAACCGAGTGTTTTCCACTGGTTAATTGATTTTCAAATCAAATCAAGTTAGACATAGAATTGTATTTAAGAATTTTTGAAGAATTAATGACTTAATTAAGAAGCTAGAAACTTCAATAAAACATTTTTAAGCCAAAATTTATAATTGAGCTCATACTAATTTTAACTATTAAAACCAGTTATGTAAATACCCAAAGAAGAAACTTTATTTTTTGCGTGACTAAATTAATTAATAAATAAAATTATGTATTAAGGTTACAGGATTATAAAAAGCAATATTCTCATCTCTCGTGGCTCAAGTTAAATCACGTTATTTACTTGATTTAATCATTAAATATTTTTTTTTGCTTTTTACAGTTATTTATTATAGTACGTTTTCGATTTAAAATAAACTTGAAGCAACTAAAATTGTGTTAATTAATTGAAATAATAACAAACTGTCTTGAATCAGCAAATTTTAAATCACTCCTATTCATTACGTCAAGATTTACATTGGGGGTGTAATATAAATGGTAATTTTCTGCGTGCTTTTTTCGCTTTCCACTTACTAAATCTTTATTGAATATTTTAACAGGCCAAACTCCATTTATTTATGATCAAACCGATTTTTATTTCAGAATACAACCATTAATATTTCCCAATAAATAATAAATCAGAATTTCTTGAATTAAAAACGAATTTATGGGTTTAATTAATTTATTGTAACTCTTTACGGCATACACGCAAGAAAGGGACAATTGTAATTGTCCGAGTTGTAAGAGTAAAGGTTCCCATATCATAAAGTAAGAGAACAATAGTTTTAGAAATGATTCTTGGGATGAAATTCACGTAGGAAATTAGTGCTCGGAACGAGGTGGTGCATCCGTGCGTCCCTTGTGAGACTCTTCCTAACATTTGAGGCAAAGCATTGTGTTGATATTTTTACAAGTAATGATCTCAGGAAAAGACTTCGAGGGGAGAAGAAAACTGGCACCCTTCTGAAGCGATTATTGTTTCATGAATTTAAAAACAACAGATTTCAGTCAGGAAGAGGAAGTATAAAACAAAAAAAAAACGAATTTATACACTTACCACAATAATATTTATTTTCTACATATTTTTTTCAAAATATAATAATAATCTTTGCGAATTAACTTTTTCCAGAAAAATGTCTACACCTTTTCCAATTTTATTTCAGAAAAGATCATTCGATTATAGAATTGTATTTCAGAATAATCAATTCAATTTCAGAAAGCATCAATTGTATTTCAGAATAATCAATTCAATTTCAGAAAGTATCAATTGAATTTCAGACTAGTCAATTGTATTTCAGAATAGTCAATTGTATTTCAGAAAAGATCAATTGAATTTTAGAAAGCATAAATTATATTTCAGAAAAATCAATTTAATTTCAGAAAGGACCAATTGTAAAAAACCAAGGAAGTCAAGAGTTTTTGGTGGTGATTGTGCACGTGAACCACAACAGCACATACAATTCATCAAAAATATGCTTTGGCAATTTAACATTACACCAAAACCAAAAACGATATTATGCTAAGGTCCTTATTCACCAATGTATAACCCAATTGATATAATCTGTTCTAAGATTAAAGCAGTATTGTTAAAAGACAACTTCGGAATTCTCTGTGCAGTTGTGGGTTCATGTGCATAATCACCATCAAAAAGTTTTGGTTTCCTCAATATTTTAAAATTGGTCTTTTCTAAAATTAAATTAATTTTTCTGTAATACAATTGATGCATTCAGAAATACAATTTATTTTATCTGAAATATAATTGACTATTCTGAAATACAATTGATGCTTTCTGAAATACAATAGACCATTTTGAATTACAATTGACGATTTCTGAAGATGAATTGATCTTTTCTGAAATACAATTGGAAAAGGTGTGGATTATCATAATAACCGTTTTATTAACTTTTATCGAGATAGACTGTTCATCTAATGCAATATCATCGACAGACTTTTTCATCAACAAGGACTTTTTATTAAATCGTTATCATTACCTTTTCATCGAGGTATGTTTCATTGACACTACCATTTCATCGACATTAGTTTTTCATCAACAAATCCTTTTTTGGACAATTAAAATTCATCGACACTATCTTTTTATCGATAAACCCGAGGGACAGAAGTACTTGTAAGTTTTGAGGAAGTTCCAAGCAAATTTCGGATGTAGATGATTTCCAAACTTTTTCTGCACGTGCTTCGGAAATAAGAAGTCCGAGGAAGTATCAAAAAGCTCCGGAAGGCCGGGGAAGTACATTATAAATGGAAGTCCTTGTATGAATTTTTTTAACGTGTTGTACCCCTGGGACAATCCATTGCATCGACACAAGATGAAAGAAGAAGTTTTGGTACAAAGTGTTCAAGATTTTTAATGATGTGTATTTTACTAATTAATCCATAATTATACTCGTGATAAGTGCTAAAGACCAAGGAACAGTGCATTAAGAAGAAGGTATTTTGCTAAAATTTTGACAAATTTTGCTAGTAGGTACTTAGATCAAATACGAATACTCAAAACAAATTTCTACATGAAGTTGGCTCTTCATAACCTAATAACGAGAAATCACGTATGTATACTAATTTAAATTTTTGAATCCCAAGGCAATATAAACTTTATTAATGGAAAACCCCATTAAAAGAGAATTAACGAAATTCGCCGAAAAAATATTTACTCTGTATATCCGTGAAGAAAATCGTAATAACCGTGAATTTTTAAATTGAAATTAATTGGAACCACAATATGTATCCGGATTTGCTCATTATATCCGTGAATTCGTTATATCCGCGCTCGTTATAACCGAGTTGGACTGTATTAAAAATAATGAGGAAAACAATGTTATTTTTTAAAATTTGCCTCTCCCTTGTTTGAGGATTAGGTAATTGCCTATTTTGCCCATATGGTAACGTGTATATTCACCTCCCAGTAGTATCAGCCTTTCAGTAAATTTAGGTTACTGAAATAAAATAGAAGTCCAAAAACGTCAAAAACCACAAAAACATTGTTGCCACGTCTCTTTCATCGCTAAATGTTCAGTAGTTACCTGGCTGATCAAATCAAATCATCTTTATTTATCAGTAAATCTTGTACAAGATATTGATATAGTTATAATAGATACATAGTAATGCAAATAAGACACATATATAAATAACATTATTAAAATTCAACAGTAATGACCTTACATATTACAATATAGTGCTTTTGGCATAAGGGTTACTATTACAATTACTTTTTAGATACTCTTTAAACTCTGCTATGTTGTAAGGCGCACTATCACATGAGATTTTTTTTAGATATAACTTAAAGTTTTTACATGAAGATTGTTTTAGCCACTTAGGTAAAAAATTAAACAGATCTATACCCCTAGTATTGTGGACATGTTCTATATTATTTGTTTCAGACAATGCTTGTTTTTTATTATGGATCATACATAATATTTTCAAAATATATACCGATTGTACAGTGAGTACTTTATTTTTGATGAATGTGTGTTTACAGGTCTCCACCCAGGCTAAGTCAAATAACAATCTAATTATTCGTTTTTGCGCGATCAGTACTGATTTAGCGCCAGTTGATTGGCCCCAGAGGATGATTCCGTAGCTAATGAACGAATGCACGAGGGCATAATAAACTGATAGAAGACCATTGATATCCATAATTTTTTTTAAGTTACTTAATGCAAAATAAGCACTGTTCAGGCGAGAGCAGACTTTAGATGTATGTTCCTCCCACTTTAGTGTCTTGTCTATTTCTACACCTAAGAAGGTGGTTTTATCTGAAATTCTTAGGACAGTTTACCAACAATAGGCTTTATCATGCTTTTCACATGCTTTACATTCATAAATTCCACACATACAGTTTTATCGCAATTTATCATCAAGCCATTGAGGTCACACCAATCTTTAAACATTTTCAACACCAAGTTTACCTTTTCGTTTAGGCCTTCAATGGTTTCATGACTTAAAATCAGAGTAGTATCATCGGCGTACATGAATGTACAAACATCCTTTAGAAAATCAGGAAGATCATTAATAAATGCTAAAAAAATACCGGGTATGCTACCCTGCGGTATTCCGAGGTCATCCTGGAAAACCTCGCTTACAATTTTATTAATTTTTACCAGACAAGGCCTGGATTTTATGTATGATTGTAGCAGTTTGTTAGCAAGGCCTCTGATTCCCATGTTGTCCAGTTTATTCAATAACAGATTGTGGTTTAAGCTGTCAAATGCACGTGTCAAGTCGAAGAATATCCCCAATTGATAAAATGATAAAATAGAATAAATATACCTAATTTTTTTAAAGGAGACCTCTAACTTTACTTAACACGACGTAACTAACAGATACTTTACTGGACAGATGAATAAACCGGCTCTAAGAGTAATATGAGTAAATATTCTCGATTTTAGGAAAGAGCTCAGTAGTAATAACTTTGCCCAACTTAAATAAATATAGATTTTAAATAAAAATTGGAAGAATATTTATTACAAACTTTGTAAAATACCTCTTAGGAAGACTTTAACATGTTTTTGCACAAAGAAACATGTTATGTAGGTTCAATACTGGCTTCGGAAGTTCATTAATTTGCCATAGAGGGCCAACAATGCTATCTATTGGTAGTTAACATTCACAATACTAAGAAAATATTACTCAATAAAATTATGGAGGAAGAGTGGGCAGGTAATTCAAACGATGTCAATGAAATGGCTGCATATTTAATAAATCCCCTAAAGGAAATGATAAATGAAATAGGTTCTATTAAAGTGACATATCGCAAATGCAACAACATTAAAATGAATGGTCGAATAGCGATATTTATAACAAAATTAAGGAAAGATAACAGGGAATTCAATTAGGACTGTTAGGCAACCAAATACTAGGTTTGTGTACATGTTGAAATTCAACCAAACTTTATTTCTGATCGTTTGTTTTAACTAAACCAATATTAGAATTTACCTGACTTCAATGAAGTACTCACTGTGGTCAATAGTACCATATTTAGGTTTTCCACCATACAAATCACTAGAAACGTAATTTTTTGAAGACCCTGTATAACTAAGCGGTATTTACAGTCAAGAGAGGTGGAAAGAGTTTAGTTGCATTAATAAAAGAACAATTAAAGGAAGTATAATAAATAAAAACAAATACGTTAGGAAAATAAAAAGTATAAAAAAGGACAATAAAAAATTGTAGAAAAGATACAGGGTGTTGAAATTTATCTCGCTAAACTTAATCTGTCCTATACAAATCATTAAAATTTGGAAATTTTAAAACATTTTATATTATTTGCGAAAATAATCAAATTTTGCACTTGCATCATTGTTTCTCCTGAGGTGCGATAAGTTCATAGGACATTTTTTGTTAAGAATGACATTTACTATCTCAAAAAAATTTTACTGGATAAACGTTTGACACCCTGTAGAGTACTGTGCTACAATACTATTTACCCCACTCGAATTTGAATTTAAAAAGTTATAAATAATACAAAACAAAGCAATGTAAAAAGGTAATGTCGATGAAACGTTTGTGTCGGTAAAAAAGTGTTGTTGGTGAAAAGGTAGTGCTATGAAGTACTCTATCGATGAAGTTCTTATTCATACTTTCTATAATTTTATCAAAAATCTAAAACCTTAAATAGTTTAAAAAATCGTAAAGAAATATATTGTGATTGAAATGAGAATTTTATGAAATCGATTTCTATAAAATAAAGTTCTAGGTTAATTATGTTATTTATAATAAAAGTTAATACCACAGTAAATAAAATTGGGCCTCAATTGCTCTGGAGTATAACATCATCATGGTGGAACGTTTAAATCCCGAAGGAAAAGTTTCTGTTTCTTGTGAATTCCATTATGTTAAGGAAAGAAAAACTGCAAAGAGGAAGCAACGTAATACATCCTGGCCTTGCTAGTCTTTTCTGTGAGCTTTTTGTGTTTTTAAAATCAAAAGAATGTATAAGTCGTCCAATTTTATATTTGCCTATATTATGAGAATTCCTATTTGTGTTGCAGATATAAACAAACCATGGACATTAAAGACTTGACTTTTATTAAACGTTTATTGATGGAAACCGCATTTTGATATTTCTTGCGGTCATGAAATTGATTTACGATTTGCTTTCTATCAGTAGATGTGTTCGTTTATCATTTTTCTCAAATAAAAACGTTATTTTATTAACACCAATAATTTAACCACAATGATTTTTAGTACCTGTAAAGAATTTTTTAATATAAATTTCCCAGACATTTAAAAAAAAGTAAGAAAAAATATCTGGATTTAAATATTTCCTTCTCTTGCTTTCACAAATTCAATTAATCTTCGGGTTTTTTGGCCTTGTATACCTTCATGTTTGGTGTGTTTTCTCTGGGGTTTCTCTTAGTGGTAAATAGTTCTGGGGATTGTTATTAGTACAGCTAACTCTGGAAACTTGTGACCACAAATTTGTTTTCGTAATTGGTTGTACTATTATTTTAAAAGCGTCGTTATTTAAATTAAATAAAAAATTATACAAAAAATCAGATTTTAAATATATTATTGTAAAATCACGAAAATTTATTAGTAGTAAATTATATTAATTTTATATTTGTAATAATAATTTATGTCGCGTATTTATTTATTAAACCATGAATTATAACAATTTACGCTATAAAATATATTTTAATTATCATTATATTTTACCAGCAAACCACTATGGTGCAAATTTAATTACTAACTCGGAATATTAAAGCACATAATTTGCTTCCCTGGAAAATTACGGTCTTTCGATAAACTAATTCGGCTTTGGACCATTCTCTGTTCTAATAATTATTTAGAAATTACTAGAATAATTGAAATAATTTTAAATTAAGTATCTTCATAGAAGCATTGAGAGAAACTAGTAATTGAGAAAATGAAAATTATCTAACATTTCTGGATTATATTTATTTTAATGCCTGTAATTTTAGTTCCAATTTGTGACTAATATATGCATAGCTGAAATGTAGAAATGTTGGGATAATAAAAACATTTTACTTTGGGACTGTTAAAACAGTTCGCTCCTCTTAGCTTATTCCCGTTTTATTAATTTAATTTAATCATAATTGTAGAATAAGAGAATTGGGTCAAAATAAATTGATAAAATTTATATTATTATTGTAAAAAGAGGGAGTTGGATAATATTTTTATTTGTTTTTCTAATGTTACCTCAATATTTTTAATGGTTGTTTAATAGGAGAAATATAATCCACAATCCAGATTTGATTACCTGACATTGACCTCTTTTAATTGTGCTATGCTGTGAAGCCAAGCAGTATATTTGTGGTAATTTGAAACGTTAAAATTAATAACTGGTAGATTTTTGTTATTTAAAAACCCGTATAATATGCATAATTGAAACTAACAAAAACAATAAATGCAGTCGTCAGAATTAAATTTAATGTATTTTTAACTGGGTTATAATTGCAATTTGTAATTCAAAATTTAATTAAAATTTAATCCACGTAATAAATTCTTTAAAATTGGTATCATCATTTACGTTTCTACTTTTTTAGTGGTAGAGAATGATTAATATTAAATTTAGTCAGATAAGTATTTCCTTAAAAAACCTATTTGCTGAAGTGTAAGGATAATGGGAAAAGAAAATTATGATTATTGCCCCTTCTGGCTTTACTACTTATAACCTTTTTAAATTGCCACGTACAATTTTATTCACTATTTTTAAACCTTTGGGAAATGTTCTTTTTTATTGTAATATGAAAATTTACTCCTGCAAAGCACCACAATAAAAAAGAATTAACTTCGACATTATTTATAGTACGATTTTTAAATATAAAAAGAAATTTTCTAAAATCAGCAAAAATTAAGGCCGAATTTGAGAACAAAGGACAATAATTATTTACTCGTACATGCATGGATTACCAAGCCGAGTTTGGATTGAAATTAATTTTAACAGAATTGTGTGTAAATTGCACTCAAAATCGTCCTTTTAATTTAAAAAATTACTCGTTTATTTATGTCAGGTTTGTGAACTGCATTTGGGTTTTCCAACTTAATTGAAATGCTAATGCAATGCTCGCACGGGAAAGGATAAAAGAAAATAATAAAAGCTTTGTTTTTCATTTAAGAAACTATTATTATTATTTTTAGGTTCGTTAGTTCTATGCCTGTAATAAAATTACTTTAATGAGAATATAATGCCCAAGTGGATTACGTATAAATGTATTATTCTACAAAAACAATAAATTAGAATAAGTTTAGTAATCAATAGGTATATTATAACAATAATAATTATGGCGGTTTTAAAAATTTGTATTGTTAATACAATTAATTTTTGACGATGAATTTGCTTGTAGTTACATTTTCCTGCAAGGTTTTTTAACTTTCTATTAATTAATCCACTAACGTTACCTCAGACTATACAGGGTGTCTCGTAATTGTGTATTAAGAAATGGTTGAATCACCTAAAATTCAGATGATACACGTTTCTAGTTCCTGTAACACTTTGTTTAAAAACGCTTCCATATAAAGTTACAACCGGATGTACAAGGTGTCTCTAAAAGGTCTATACAAAATGATACCACATATAGTACTTACTCCTGAGACTAAAATTGGATGATTTAACCAAACTTATCAGTATTTAAAAGTACTTCATTGGCAAGCTACAGACCATCAAAGTTCTAAAAAATATTTCAATTTTTTTAAAAATTACTAAAAATCGGTTTGAACGATCAGGATACAATTTGGTATGTTTTGTAATGAAAATGATATAAATCTTTCTATGAACTATTATGTTTTTTCTACAAAAGTTACAGCAATTTTAATATATCAAAAATTTAATGATATTTGTGGGACACCTTGTATAAATTTCATTTTATTTTATTTTTTTTTTGTTTAAATCATGTATGCTTTGGATTTTGTATATCTTTACGCTAATTGGGATTTTTAAGAATCCGCTCGCCGTCTGATGGCAAAAATATGAACTTCTATATTCGGTACTTACTTTTTCGATTTAATGCATTGGTACATGTTTTTTGAGCTTTACTGAAGCTTTAAATAATTAATCTATTTGCGTTTTGTTAAATACGTAGTTATAAGGTAAAATAATGCATTTTAAACACCATTTTTGACACTGACCGAAGTACCGAATATCATCCATTTATAGTTAAAATTCCAAATAAATTTCCCTTTCATACACAACATAACCTCATTTTTTATTTCAAAATATTCGCTAAAAGTTCTGTACAAAATAATACTGCATATTCTTAAAACTAAAACAAAGTGTTTTAAGTAAATATTTTAAATATTTTTCAAGTTCTATCTTTAGGACCATTCGTCCTAGACATTCCGGGACAGTCTGTTTGAGTCCCGCACAAGTAAGCATCCTGTAAAATTTCCTTGAAGTTTTGAATTTACTTAATTAAAGAGAATTAGACATTTTTTTATCTAATCAAAGATAATTTATCATCTATATATCTTATGGATCCCTAGAGAAGGATGAGGGATGAGAATCTACAGAATGTACTGAGTTAAGCCATCATATGTATTTCGTACTTCAAAGTATAGCCTTCTTGGGAAACAAAGGCTAAGAAAAAAGACCCGAAAACAATACTAAAGTAGAAAATCCTGAACTTATTTCGATATCATGGCTTTGAAAGAATTGAGGCACACTAAACTCTTCCACACAAGGACTAATACAAGGTTGCATGTATAAATCGAACTCACAGGATTAACTAATAACTGGATAATATGTTTTGGGCCAAACCAAGAAGCATCTGCATAAAATTCGACTGAAAAAAAAGAAGGCAACATTGATGCCTAGAGGAGAATGATATTTCACAGCATCTACTAAATGGATACAAAGTCACGGTATTTCAAAAAGGATAGACATACTTTGCAAATAAAATCAAACTGAAGAAGTGCTGAAAACAATACTGTGGAAGAAAATCCTGAAATTTATCGAAGTACCAAATAATTTTTCGAAATTTTTCGATATGTAACTTAAGAGGTCTTCGATGCAGGACAATAATACCACCTCATCTTCCATTTTTTTATTTATCATTTCGTTCTGTTTTTCGTAAATCTTTCAGTCAGTTATTTTGACTTAATTTTTAAGATTGGTGAAACAATATGATTTTTTGGTTTAGTAGTTTCAATAAAGTTTGCATATATTTTTGGCACATCACATTATTAACTACACCACCCCCCCCCCCCCCACAAGTCCGATTTCAGCAAAAAAAAAATGATCAGTCTACTTTAGGAAATCTTTTTAGATAAAATTAGTTAAATTGTTTTATTTTGGTCACGGAATTATGTAGTTTTTTTTTTGTACAGACCTTACAGCAAAAATCTTGAATTTGTTTTTGAATTTGTTATGCATCAAATGTAAATCATTTTTTCTGTCTAAACTAAGGTAAAAAGAAAAAATGTAAAGGAGACAAAATTTTTTTAGCTATAAATAAAATATTATAATTTTTTTTTTCAGGCAGTAAAAAAATAGAAGACATTTTGGATGTTGATGTCTTACTTTTGATCACTTACGTAACATGCAGAAGTAAAATAATCTTGTCCAAAAATACCAAATTTTTTGATCGCTCAAACCGATTTTTAATAATCTCATATACCTAATATTTTCAATAAATATCATGATTTGTAGTAACTTAACGAAGCACTTTTGGATTGAGATAAATTAGGTTAAATCATATTATTTTAATCCCAGGACCATGTGGTTACATTTTATACAGATCTTTTAGACCCCCTCAGTATTTCACTTAAAAAAATAAAAATCCACATAAATTTTCTTTCAAAGAGGGTAAGTCGATAAAAATCATAAAAAGGGTCTAATTTAATTCTCTTTACAATATGCTATTGCTGTTTTACCGTTTTTTTACTGCCAATTTACCTAAATTTAAAACTTAAGAGCATTCATGTGTAAAGGTTGCCTAAAAATTAAAGAACAACTTCTCATTTTTTTACTTTATTTTTAAATATATTAATTTATGTTTTCGATCGAAAATGAAGTTACATTAATTCTTAGTTGTTTAAAGTTGGTTTTTATTTTAATTTTAAATTTTTTTTTAATTTTGTAAAATTAAAATAAAAACAAAAACCAACTTTAAACATCTAAGAATTTATTTATTTTAATTTTTGACCGAAAAAAAAATAATATATTTATAAATAATTTTAAAAAATGAGAAATTTTAGGTTCATGGTGAACCCACTTAAGTTTTACCATAACTTTTTGCGCTGTGAGCTTGCAATTAGTAAAAGAACCGACAAGGCAAATCAACAATATTACATTGGAAATAATTTAAAATTATTCCCTTCGGCGATTTTTCTTTATAGAAAAAACGTTATATGGATTTTTATTGCAGGGAAGCATTTTAGTCATCCTAATTTGAGGTGATACTGCTATGTCTATCCAAGTAATTACGGTACACTCTGTATATTACCATAAAATATTAAGATTTTCTCCAAATTTTCTTGGTATAATCCATAAATTAAATCAAAATTATCAATTCAATTTCCAAAGTTGGGAAGCTTTCATGTACAAAAAGCAAGACTTCAATCAAACTTTAGGTCACGTGAAGGATGTTGAACATTACGTAAGAAGCATAAAGCAGAAGCTTCTTTGCAGGTAAATACATCCGCTTGTAACCTTGAACGTGAATGCGAATAACAGCGGGCATAAAATTGCTAAACTTGCTGAGCAACTTTACGTTGGCAAAGTATTTAAACTCACATTAGCATCTTGAATAGAGAGCGCTGAATTCAATTCAACTGAATTAAATTAAATCAATGTAGGTATATTGTGCTCCATTATGCCACGACCTAATATACTCGATATAGGTTACAGCTAATTTTCTCCTTGTTTCAGAACTTGCCTTTTTTTAGACTTACTCGAGTTAACCATAACATTGACTATATAGTCAACCTTACTATAATGAGTTTTTTTGTGAAGCTAAAGGATATTTTCCAAAGTGGAAGGGATTTACATAATTGGATATTATCTTAATTTGCAGCTTTTATTAAATTATCGACCTCAAATTTATCAGATCTATAATTTATAATTTACTTTATGGCTTGTAAATACATTGACAAGCTAAACTGGATGGGTAATGTGTCATCATACATCAAGGCTTATCATACTCTTGTATCATTGAGCATCAAAACACATTAGAGGTCTTAAATTTGTTATATTAATTAATAACATCTAATTTCTTACATAAATCAGAGTAGAATTTTTAATTGCATCTCAAAATTATACCAAATTATCGTAAACAAATTTTCTTGTTTATAATAGGCTTTTAAAAAATGTGATACATCTCTATGAAAAACATCAATAATAACGTTGTTTTGTATAATTTCTCAAATTAACTCTGATATTTTAAATTTTGTGAAGTAAAACACTTGAATGTTGATGTTTAACAAGCTAAATTTATATATATTTTAAAATAAATTCCCTAAAATAAGAAAAAGTACTTCACGTAGTATTTTCATATCATTCATGGGCGACAGAAATGGCTTCCCATAAAAAGTTAAGATTACAAGGAAATTCCTGTAAAATACATGCGAAGTATCCACTTTATCGTCCTGAGTGCTATTTTGTGGAGTCCTAGATTGAAATAGCACGCGAGAAAAGCGAAAAGTAAGTATTTTTTATTTCAGTATTAGTAAATGAAAAATTGGGTTTTCGTTGTAAATGGTATACAGATATAGTTTTGCCCTTAAAATAATTTAATTAATTAATTAAACTAAACTTTATTGTTATAATATGTATGCAGAGGCAAAATTATAATTTATATAACTAAAATTCAATGGGATTTACTTTTAAAGCTGTCATCCGAAATATAGAGATGACGGTTTTACTATTGTGTAAAATATAATTATTACGCTATATAATAATTCCGAATGTTGGTCGCGTCCAACAAATTTTATGATCAAAATAATGAGATGCTTTAAATATTACAAATTACCATCATAAATTACAATTAACAAAGAATAAGTCACAAGAACTGCAATAAATTTAGAAAAAACCTTCAAAGAGATTCTCATTTGGTAATTGGCAAGGTTAAGACTTTCCTTATGCTAATTAAATATCTTTCTACACACTCAGTCTAAGATAATTAAATTATGCATAGCTTTAGTTTACTATTACTTGTTGCGTGATTGCTTCTAGTATTTAGTTCCATTACATGACATTTTAAAATTCTTTCAATATTTGATCATCGCTTATATTTAATGCTCATAGATTAATCAAAATTTTAAAATTTTATTCCACTAAAATGAAATAAATCCCATAATTTATTTTAAAATTTAATACAGGTGGGATGAATAACACAAACACTCTATATTATGAATTATTAATTTATACTAAAATTCTCACATTCATGATGGTAAATTAATTTACTAATTGTAAATTTCCGCAAATTACTAAACCTGAAAAGGCATTTATAATTGAAAAATTTACCCTAATTATTTTTGCTCTAAAATTTCAAACTTTTTAATTGAAAAGCTCAAACTATTATCAAAGCAGTTACCTGAAAGTTTGGTGCTAATTAATCGACCGTTAATAAATAAGAAAGTCTGTTGGTAAATTAAGGCTGCAGCACAAGTTCTTCACAGAACTAATTCGCATGAATCAACTTGAATTGTGAATGTTTTAAAAGTCCGAAAGAGGGCCTAATAAATTACGTGATAATAAATAGGGCTTATTATTGTAAAAAAACGAAAAATAGGTGTAAATAACCGTTATAAAAACAAATAATTTTTAAACTTAAAATAATTCAAATTTTAAAAAAGCTTTTTATGTGATGTAATAATGGAATAAGAAGAGTGGTGAAAGGGAAAATATATTTTTTAGAATAAATCTGAGAGTCGTGATGATGATGATAATAATCCTTTGTGTGCGTTCTTGTTCTCTTTTCCACTTCCTTCTAGCGTTCAACCTAATAAAAACATATTTTCCTTTAGGAAAATGGTATAAAAGTGTAAGCGTGGCTTTTTATAAAATCCTGATTTCCTTTTATTTTAAATAAGTATTATTAAAATTTTAATTACTTTTTACCATAAATATACTTATTAAAATGAAAAAATAACTTTAATTTACAAAAGATTTTAATGACAAAAAGTTTCGATCAATTATCTTAATTGCTTTCATTTATTCATAGTATAAAATAAATATTCATAGAAAGTTTAGCTGAAGCAAGCAGCCTTTTTGAAATCCCCAGGACAGGTTTTCAGTTTCAGTTTATGGTTAATCGTCACTTACTTTAATTGTTCACCAAGACGTTTTTGAAATTTTAATTAACTTCTTTAGCCAAAAATTAAATGAAGGAAATAATCCATTATTTTAACTGAATTAAATTAATCAAAAATGAAAAAAGATATCGACATGTGGATTTCGACAGGATATTCAAAGACTCTAAAAATATTTTAATAACACTAGTCAACACTGTTTTTCTTGCAAGATCTCTGTTATGTGATTTGATCACATTTATAAGTATCCTTATTATAAAATTACAAAAAGTTTTTTCCTATCACCTTCAGATTTTTTGTAACCCGCCTGAAGAAGTTTTGTAAATGTAAACAGAATTGGGTAACCACTAACCACACAACAGAAAATTAAGATTTAATAAATTAACTATTGACAACATACAGGGTGACTGATAAGTGGCCGTATTTCTTTCAGGAGGTGATACCCAAGCACATTTGCAACAAATTTAGTAATTACATGCATTATCCAAATCCTCATTGCTTTCGACATATTCCAGGATTTAAGTTTTTTTCTAATATTTCAGTTCACCTCATCAGTTTAATTATTGGTACCAGTTATGTAACAAAAATTATGTAAATTGCTTCATAGGGAAAAAAATACACGAGGTAAAAGTCACATTTGTTGCAAAACGATTTAATGAAGTTGTTCTGGAATATCTTGAAACCAATGAGGATTTGGATAATGCATGTAATGGTTAAATTTGATGAAAATGAGCTTGTCTATCACCTCCTGAAGGAAACACGGCCACTTACCAGTCACCCTGTATAAAGCATTGGGGTGCAACATGTCCTTGAAGATACATTTGCTGGACTCACATCTGGATTTTTTTCCCAAAAACCCGGGCGCAGTCAGTGACGAACACAGAAAAAAATTTCACCAGGAGGAAAAATGATATTAAGGAAATTGGAAATCCATCATGTTGGCTGAGTATCTGGTCAACACTGTTTTAATGACTAGAAATCTGTTATGTGATTTGGCCATATTTAGATCTCCTTGTTATAAAATTACAACACATTTTGTACTATCACCATTAGATTTTTTGTGACAGTCACATAGTTTTACCTACATTCCCATGCGAAAGAAGTTTTGTGAATGTCGCTAAAAATGTTCCTGGACTCACATCTGGATTTTTTGCCGAAAACTTGCGTGGAGTCGGTGACGAACACGGGAAAGGTTCCTCCAGGATATTTGCCAAATGGAAAAACGATAAAAGATTCTCACTATCACTTCAGTAAGATGGAGTTACTGTGCACTTTCCTAGGATTATTGGACAATATTCTACTTGGACACTGGCCATTGGCAGAAATGAGCCTGTAAATTGTCCGGCCAGACCTCTTGACTTAACCCCAGTAGATTTTCTTTGGGGCCAAGTAAAATGTTCAGTGTATCAGACTCAACCCTCAACATCTGATGACATGGAAGACCGAATAGGACGAGCATTTCAATTCATCACACCGAGTATTCTCAATAATTGAAGACGTTATTTTGCACATACCTTAATGTTTGTCGTGAGCAAAACAGATTTTTGAACATCTATTATATGTATAATAATTTTTATGTTAAATAAATCCAATATTTTCCTAACTTTAGTTTTGTAATATTTCGGTATTTTGTAAGCATACGGGTAATATTCGCTAACGTTTCTTCCTCGCAGCGTTGGGACACCCTGTATATTACTGCACCAAATAACCTAAGTTTTATGATTTAGGAAGTAGAAGATTTGAAATAAGTTAAAAAACGAAATTTGGGTCATAATCGAGGTTACAGCTGCTAAGCCCTAATTAAACTTGTAAGTTGTTCATAAATTCATAACGTATAAACAGAATTAAATGTAAAGCTATAATGATATTTACAAAAGTTTTGTATGAAATTATTATATTTAGACGAGTATTTGAGTTCTAATTAACGTAGCTTATGATAAAGCTCTGGAAATTTACATAATACATTAGAGTATTTATGTAAAGCAAGCCACTTAAGTTTAATTTTATCATCAATTGGGTAATTTAGCAAATGAAATGATTGTGCATCAATTTTCCGTTTTTGTATAAATTTTAAGAATCGACTTTTAGAGGGCCCTGGAGAAATAGCACGCTGACATAATTTGTTAGCTTGTAATGGAACAGTTGAGACAATTTGTATGTAAATTTTGAACTACAGCAATTTGTTATCTTAGTAAAAAGCTCAGTTATTTTTCTCCTTACAGCTCCAATAAAATTTTGAGCAAACTTTATTATCTTACTTTCTCATATAAAGAGGAGAATTACTTATTTACAATAATCGGATTAAATTGACAACTTTTTTTGGTATGAAAGAAGGTTTATTGGGGTTAAATTTTCGCTTGTATTGTAAGAATTTAAGTCCTAATCCGATTTATTTTCCCTTCCTTGGGGTTTGACAGTTACATTTTTTACGAATATTTTTAAATATGATTAAATCATGATTGATGGAAGAGCTTTTGTAAATATTTTAATCAATAATAGCAATAACTGTATTTATTGCTTTAATACATATCATAGAGATGTAAAAAATGTTTCTTATAACTTAATCACGACGTGCTCGTTTCTGGCGTAAAAGCTTTCATTATATTGACGAAATTAATTCGCTAAAAGCTTTTTCTGTATTAATATATCCAATAAATTTTATACATAACGTCCTTTTCTTGGGTAAATATTTTAACGCTTGCTTAAAAATCGTAATAAGGCTGTCAAAATATTTTTATCGCCATTTTATGATAGCGACGTGAGGAAAATTTTCTCTATATTATTTTTAGTAATAATCACGTTTTCGTCTATATAGAGTCAATAGTCAGCACGAAAAAGAAAGCAGGGCATGAAATAAAGGTCCAATGTTTGATTTAATTTCAAGATTAAAATTTAATTCAGCTCTAAATCGTGTTATTCAATTCAAAGTTATAAGAATATATTTCGTTATCTTAGTCATACATGAATTCGTATGTATTACCAGGACTGATGTTACAAAGTTAAATTAGTTTACGTTATTATTAAAGCTTATTGAAAGTTCAAGCATGTTTCATGTATCATCAACGCGTAGTTTAGTTACTTAACTAAATTTTCTATAATATTAAAAATATATTTTCACGTGTAAAATTTTTTATATTCGAATTTCAAAACTTTTACCTGCTAGGAACATAAATGAATAATATTTGCATACGGTAAATGTAATAAAGTTTTATTTAAATAACTACAGGTACTCTAAAGTAAACATAAAGTACAAAAAATAAAGTAAAACCTTTATATATTTTCTCAAGAGTAAAGTTACAATTTAATTTTCTGCTTATTCATAACATACAATAAAAGCAACAAAATAATTTTCAATTGTTAATTTATATAAAAGTGTATGCAACTAAAATTTCCTCGCTGTATAAAAATTCGATTTTAAGCGGCGATTTTTCTGCAAGAGTGATTTACAAATAATTTAATCCACCCTTGAGATGCACTCAAACGTGACGTGGTGGCCTAAATGTGCATGCAAATTCAATTGCAAAATTTGTTTGTTGTACTGGGCATATTTAGTGGGCTTTATAAAAATAATTATTGAATTTGATTTAAAATTCGTGAGTGGTCACTAAAAGTACAATCAATCCCAATTTTCAATTTGGTATAAATTAATACATGATGTCTCAAATAGTGTTCAGAAGAAAATCGTAGAAAGTAGACGAGTTTTCATCAACAAAAGACCCAATAGTCAAGGTCGGAATAACCCAATACCATCGGCAAATAGTATTGGTACATTATCATCAACTGTTGATGGAAAATCGTTAATGTATATTAAAAATAATAGAGGCCCTTGTGGAACATCAATTAAAGTGGGAGGTAAAGCTGAATCATTACCACCTACCTACACACATTGTAATCTATTAGGTAGATATGATTAATCTACACCTTTTTGGACTTAAATTGTAGGTATACAGATCACTGAAAGTGGCCTCCAAGTGTTCACCATCTTCAAAACTCTACATACATTTGTTTAGAAAATCTAAAATTTCACTAGAAGTTGATTTCCAACATCTAAACCCATGTTGATTTTATTGAAACATGTTATTTACTTCAAAAATACAATTGTTTGTATAAATTTTTTTCAGGAACTTTGGATAAGATTGGCAATAGAGCCAAGGGCAGATTTAAAAACGGTCTAATAGGCCTGCAGTTCAGGCCCCCTCTCTTTTTAAGGCCCTCAAAAAGCTAAATTCCAACTTAAAAAAATAAAAAAAATAATAGCTGATATTTCGAGATGAGACAAGTTTTGTAGTAACCCAGGACCCCCATAGCAATTATTGCCCCCAAGTGCTAAATCCGTTCCTGGGCACAATTCTCAAATACAGGTAAACGTCGTTTTATGCCGGAGTTCCCTTCCGAGAGACACTGGTGTAAAAAATATCGTCGTAAAATGAACACAAATATAATGGACGATATAAGTCTCCAGGTATATTGTTTTTCGTGCTTATTTCGGACAATATTTTCGTTCTGAATCACTATTGTCGCCCATACTGAAACTACAAATTGAATATTCATTTAATTTTATAATAAAATAAAAAAAATAATCATACCTTTTTATTTTTCTTAAAGACAAAACGAAAACTAACTCGAAAACACGCTGGCACCAACCGGCGTAATTGAGAATAGGAGTAAATCGAACCGGCGCAAAACGACGTTTACCTGTATATTTAAATCTACCGCAAAATTATTTAGTTAGTTATTTTTTTTTATAAATATTTATCACTTTGTAGATTCAAAAAGTAAAATAGGGCAATTTTTAAAAAATCTCATTTAAATCAATGGCCAAATTATTTCTAGCTCACTTGGTTTTACTGTTTCAACAATTTAAATATTGCAATTTTTAGAAATTTTTTTTTTTTAATTTTCCCCCTGGATTTTTTAACAGACTCGAGTTTATTTTTTGCAGAATTCTCTAATTTACTCAAATCAAGCACAATATTAATTATAGCTCGCTTAGTTATTTTTTATAATTTTTTTTAAATCATTTTACAACTTCAACAAGTAAAATAGTGTAATAATTACAAATCTCGGTTTTTTTTAAGTTCTCCTAGGAATTTTTCAACGAACAATACTTCATTTTTTGCAGAATTCTCTAATTTATTCAAATCAATCATAAAAATAATTCTAGCTTGCTTATTTATTTTTTTATAAATTTTAAAAAACTATTTTACAGCTTCAGCAAGTGCAATTTTTACAAAATCTCAATTTTTTCCTTGGAATTTTTCAACAAACTTTTTGCAGATTTTTTTAGTTTATTCAAATTGATAGCAAAATTAATTCCAGCTCGTTTAGTTATTTTTTTTAAACATTTTACAACTTCAACAAGTAAAATAGTGCAATTTTTATAAAATCTCAGTTTTTTTTAATATTCTGCTTGGATTTTTTCAACAAACTAAATTTTATTTTTTCCAGAATTCTCTAATTTATTTAAAACGATTGCATAAAAAATTCTAGCTTACTTAGTTATTTTTTTATAAATTTTTAAAAGTCATCTTGCAGTTTCAACAAAGTAAATAGTGCAATTTATAGAAAATTTCAATTTTATAATGTTTCCCTTGGAATTTTTCAATAAACTCTATTTAATTTTATTGGAAAATTCTTTGATATATTTAATTCAACCGCAAAATTACTTCTAGCTTACGTGGTGTTTTTTTTTACAACTTTTGAAAGTCATCTTACAACTTCGACAAGTAAAATAGTACAATCGTTACAAAATCTCAAGTTTTCCTTGGAATTTTTCAACAAACTCGGGTTAATTTTTTGCAGATTTTTTTAGTTTATTAAAATTGATCGCAAAATTAATTCTAGCTTGCTTAGTTATTTTTTTAAAAACATTATGCAACTTCAACAAGTAAAATAGTGCAATTTTTATAAAATCTCAGTTTTTTTAATATTCTGCTTGGATTTTTTCAACAAACTAAATTTTATTTCTTGCAGAATTCTCTAATTTATTTAAAACGAGTGCAAAATTAATTCTAGTTAACTTAGTTATTTTTTTCTAAATTTTTAAAAGTCATCTTGCAGTTTTAACAAAGTAAATAGTGCAATTTTTAGAAAATCTCAATTTTTTTATTGTTCCCCTTTGAATTTTTCAATAAAGTCGGATTTATTTCTGGCAAAAGGGGGACGGATTTATAATTTTTGCTTAATGCCCCCCAAGTGCTAATTCCGCCCTGAATAGAGCAGGATTAGTTGTTTTGTCACCTTTCTTGAATAAAAGGATAATTCTTGCAACTTTAAAGTTAAGGAACTTTAGAAAAGATGTGTTACTGGCCTAATTAAAATATTTCTTATAAATTTAAATAGATCACTTGAGAGTCCATGCATGTTCATTGAATTGCTTCCCTTAAGCAAAGTTAGGGAACAAAAAAAGACCCTTCAAAAAAAGTGGGATGTTCTGACGCTTACTATTCGGTTTTTTTCTCTCGATGAAATCTACTTTCTACAATTTTTTTCTGATTATTTCATTTTGGAACACCCTGTATAATAAATTTTAAAAAGGCATATTTATTTTGTATTTTTTAATGGTTTACATTTAAAACCTAGATAGCGTTATTTTTAGTTAGATTTTGCAAGCATTAGTGTGTACCGAAACGTGATGGAACTTAATTTCATGGAATGATTCATTGATTGTTTACAATTGCTATACTCTGGATTAATAGAGGATTTCCACTGTGCAATATTAAACTTAAATAATAATTCTAAAGGTGAATAATAGTGGTAGTTGTGTTTAATGTTTAAACTAAAAATTAGCCATAATACTATTATTTTCGATAAATTTAAGTTTATATTAAATCATCTCTTTTGATTATTTATAGAAATTTTTGTTTTTTTACTAAAATTGGTAATATATTACTTATGTCAAAACATGTATTGAATAAGTTATGTATTTTGTATATTTTTTTGTGGTTAAAAAATGAAAACATGTAAAACTTTTTTTATATTGGATTAGCGTCTGGGATTAAATATAACAAACGGTAGGCGTTTTGAATACTAACTTGTATAGGGCTCTTCCGGATATAATGTACGAGACTAACTTTTACAACGAACTTCGTATGAATATAAAACTAAAGTTCGCCGGTTGTATCATTTATCCTCCCTCGAGACTCTATACATCATATATAGAATACGCACTATGTTTCCTCTTCATTGTTCCATTTTCCAAACCAACGTACATTTTTTAAATTTTGTATATATCGAATCAAATGCAAATAAGTTTTTCAAATATTTTCTATGCTGACTATTTGATAATAAAATTAATTTATTTGAATTAGTTTTCGTTGCTGTTATATTAACTTGAGTACAAATAAAAAAGTGTGCGGAAAGTAGGTGGAAAACCAATACTTGCAGCTAAAGTACACGTAATAAATATAAGGTGTCACTACAAAGTCCACAAACCAAGCTAATATACGATTTGGGGCGCTTTAGGTTTCAAAGCTCTTCCATTTTATTAAAAACATTAAAGTTTGATTAAACCAGTAGAAGACACCACATAAACTTTATATTTTTTCTTTTCTGGTTATAAATTTGCTATACAGTAATAAACTTAATCTTTATCATAGTACAAAATAAAGAAAAATCTCGTATAAAGTATTCCTATCTTTCTTTATTATTGTTACAATGAAAGTTCGACTTAAAATAAAGTTGTAAGAATTGTACCAACTTTATTCATTTAAATATATCAGTTCCTTTAAAATAAAGGAGTGTAAATAAATTCGCTGAATTAATGCATATTTTGGCAAAAACATATTTTTAAGATATAAACTTTTTAGATTCGAATGTTACTCAGCAATTGTTTTTTAGTAAATCGAACATATCGAATTCTAGAAAAGTCGCATTTCAAATTTCATAAAATTAATTTATAGGATTTGGTGGGTCGATTATGGTGAAATAAAAGCTTTTCTTCTGCGGATTAGAAGTTATAATCAATTTAGTAACGCTAAAAAAATTATAAAAAAAATTGATAAAAACTCAATTTTTCAAATTTAATTTTTTTAATCGAGAATAAAAAATGTAAGGGTTCAATTTTTTATATTTTGTTACACATACAGTCCTTAGTAAAACTACATAATTTTTTTTCAAAATCAGACCACGAGTCAAAAATTAGAAAAATCAGTCACTTTTTCAGATTTTATTTTTTTAATCGAAAACAGAAAATTGTAAGGTTTCATTTGTTTTATATTTTGTTACACATACATGACTAAGTAAAAACTACATAAAAAGCGTATTTCAAAATGAGACCAGGACTCAAAAAATAAAAAAAAAACAGTAAGTTTTTCAGATTTTAATTTTTTCAATCTTACATAACAAATATAGGGGCTCAATTTTGTTACACATATAGTTCTAAGTAAAACTACATATAAAATTTTTCCAAAATCAGACCAGGAGTTTAAAAATTTGGAAATTTTTTTTCAGATTTCATTTGTTTAATCTTAAAAAAAAAATGTAAAGGTGCAATATTTTTATATATTTTAGTACAAGCAGTCAAAAAATTATGAAAAAAGTGAATATAAAATGTCACTTTATCAAATTTAATTTTTTTGATCGAAAAAAATTATTTAAGGGTTCAAGTCTTTTTATAGTTTGTTACACTTAATATAGTCCTAAATAAAACTACATAAAACGTATTTTCAAAATCAGACCACGAGTCGAAAAATTATGAAAAAAATGAAAATAAAAAGTAATTTTCTCAGATTTTATTTTTTAATTGAAAAAAAAATGTAGGGGCTGAAATTTTTTATGTTTTATTATACATAAAGTCCTAAGTAAAACTACATAAGAAGTTTATTTCAAAATCATCTAAAAATTATGAAAAAAGTGTAAATATAATGTCATTTTCTCAGATTTTATGTTTTTAATCGAAAACAAAAAATGTAGGGGCTCAATTTTTTTTGTTTTATTACACATATAGTCCTAAGTAAAACAACATAAAAACTTTTTCAAAATCAGACCAGGAGTCGAAAAATTATGCAAAAAGTGAAAATAAAAAGTTTCTCAGATTTATTTTTTTTATCAAAAACAAAAAAATTTAAAGGTTCAATTTTTTTATATTTAGGTGCACATAAATTCCTAAGTAAAACTCCTTAAAAAGTTTTTTCAAAAAAATCAGACTATGTGTCTAAAAACTAAAAATTAGGAAAAATCAGTCACTTTTTCAGATTATATTTTTTTAATAAAAAAAAAAAACTGTAAGGGCTCCTAGTCTGATTTCGAAAGAAAAAAACAAGAGATAATCATTGTAATTAAAAATAATTTACGATTGTGGAAGTCTATCAAAAAAATGCTTGTAAAACGGGTATTAAAATACAGCGTTTTGAAAATTGCTTCAAATTAAAATTTTGGAAAACTCAAAATTTACAACAAAAGTTGTAAGATTATATAAAATTAATAGGCTGCTTATGGATTTTGGTAATTACGGTGAAATAAAAATCTTTGCCCTCGGAGAAGTTTAGAAAATACAGTTGTTTTTGAAACACTAAAAAATTTTTTGAAAATTTTTGGATTTTATTTTTTAACCCTATTTGATATGAGTTCTCTGATCAAGCAATATTATATTGCGATGCAACGGGTACTTTCAAAATACTGCTTTTAAATAATTGAAAAAACATTTTGAAAACTTAAAACTTAAAAATTTGAAATTTTATAATTATATTAAACTAATGGCTACTTTTATACAGGGTGTTCTGTACATAATATACAAACGTCCGGCTTGGAAACTAAAGTAAATTAATCAACACAAAACGACAAATTCTTTAAAAATCAGAAATCGCTAGAAATCTGAAATTTTTGAAACCGTAGCTTAATTCCTTCACCTTCTGAAGTTCTAGTAGAAGTATATTTTTTTAGATACGCTGCTTGGTTTGTCAACTTTAGGTTGTAAATTACACTTTACGGAAAGCTAAGCTGTGAAGTAATGGAACAAACTATGCTCAGTACACATGTTTTAGGACTAACTTCAGAAGGTTTTAGTAAGTAAATAAAGGAAAAGAGTTAGGGTTTCAAAATTTTCACTGATTTATTGAGGTTATGAAGTAGTTTCAGAAAACTTCAAATACACAACCTTACGGATCTTTTTTTTTCAAGATTTTATCAACGATCTCTATACTACTGTTGTTAACGATTGAAAGAGGAAGGTTTTAATTTTCATTGGTTAAATAATTTTTAGCGATAATACTCTAGCTCCAAAACTAAAAAAGGTAGAACCCTACTTTTTTGTTAAACTTTCTGTTGTTTCTAAATTTGATGTTAGGTGAACCACGAAAGTAACACCCTGTAGATTTTGGCATGTTTATTACGATGTAATCAGAATTTTAGCTCTGAGACAAGTAGTTTAGATGTTACAGTTGTTATTGTAGCATAAAAAAATCATATCATTGTAAATAAATAAATGTTATGTAAAAAACCTTGATTGCGGTGGTTTCACTTTAAAACAAACAGTTAGGAGAAGATTTTACACGTGTAATTGTGTAACTCATGTATTAAACAAGCAATAAAAATTAAGAATAAAACAGGTAATCTTGTTACACGTGTTAATTTTGTTTTATCTTAGTAATTAACGTGGTTTATTCAATTGAAGTGTTCTATTGTTTTAGGAAATTTGAAGTACATTTAGACAGAAGGAGAGAACTATTCACTAAATATTGACTAATTATTTTATTTTTGTTTTATAAGGAAGATGTTTACGTTATAACTTAATGTTAACCATCTAAATATTCATAAATTCAGGCCTGTAAAAACAGGTGAAAATATATAAGTAGTTAATTTATATGTAACACGTGTCTTCTTCCTTTTTTGTATTTTTCCAAGGGTAGGAATTTAAGGAAGCAGTTAATAAAAAAGCATTTAATATTCCGGTCATATGATATTCAATAAAGTAGGTTGTACGATGCCATGTACAGGTTCCACTAAAATCTAATAACAAAGAATTTCTTTGTTCCATATATCAGTGTCGTCCAAAAAGAAACAATTTGCACTTGTATGTTTGTCACGTTCAACGTTGAGAGTTGTAAAGTTGAGGTTTGTTTCCCACTTTAATGTCGTTTTACTCATAACGAGCTGATTGGGAGAAACACCGCACTCATCACTTCATTCACTATTATATATGATGATACAAACTTTAAGTAATTTATCAACCATTACTGAAATAAGACCGAAATTTAAAATTCTGCTAGTTATTTGAGATTATATATTTTGTGGTGTGTGTTCGATATTTATATCATGCACCGTTTACCAATTTGTGATATTTGGTTATATGGTTATACGGTTTCATCAAATCGAATCGTGAATTAATCACCTTTAATGCTATTTTCATAGGAAAGATAACTTTTGCAATAGATTTATCCATCCCATTAACTTTCAAATGTATAAACTTAAAATATCAGCAAATAATAATGTAATGAAGCTCGCGGTTGCCCAATGATAGTGAAAGTATTCTCACGGTAGAGATCCACCTCAAATAGGGTCACATACTTGCTTCGTTTAAATCCACCGCGAGGGAAATAGCAGTAAAGAGTAAAGACTAGGAACTATGTGGTACTACAATTTATGCATACAAAGCTTGCCTCATATATCCTCCTTTTTATAAAAGAGATATGCAAAAAAATTATAATCAACTTTTTGTTACATATTTTCCCTCAATTGTTATTCCAACTCATTATTTAGATTTTTAACAATATATAATTATTTAATTAAAACTATAACGGGTATAGAGATGGTTATCAATTAATAAAAGCATTTTTGTTTTATTTATTTTGAACCTCTCTAAAGCTTTAAATAAATTAAAACGTATCATATCAATACATTTTCAATTATTATTTATTTATACGCAAACGAGTTTTACAAAAATATTTATTCAAATAATTAAAGGAAAATATTTAATTTCACCGGTATTACATTGTCACTACTCACTGCCGTATTTCCAATTATCAAATACCAGTAATAATAGTTGATTAAATTGCTCGAAATGAGAGAAATAAAATTTCATCATTAAAAATGAGTTACGCTTTTGCGAGCTTAAAAAACATTTCAAGATGCTCATCTCTTCATTCTTCTATAAAATGAGTCCACTTAGGAAGTCAAGACGAGTAAATAATGTCAATAACTGCTCGCAACGACAGGCTCTAAAGAGATGATTTGATTTCAATATCACCGCTTTATTAAAAAATCTTTCTTGTAAAGTACCAAAAAGACTTTATTAAAAAGATTTAAAAGTTGAGATAGATTTTAGTTACAATATTAAATGAAACTAGGTTTATATGTAGAATTTTAGAGAAGACATTTAATAATTTATAAAATCTTTATATTATGGAGTTACATAGTAGTATATGGTTTGCATTATTATCTATAGCGTTATGTCGTAGTAATAAAATTATCAAAAGGATAATATCGTTGTTATACACACTCCAGCAAATTTAAAGGAATTGAGCGCCATTTTGATGGCTGAAAAATGGCGTTCTTTTCTGCCAAACTTTGATTTATTTTAAGATTTAATAGAGAAAAGAAATGACACGAATATGTTTTTCAATAATGTGTATTTCCCCAAGAGCACTATGACTGCAGTCATTCATTCTTGATACTTCTAATGACATCATCGAAAAATGCTTTCTGATGATTAATTATAGCAATTTTTATTAACGTAGGTCGTCTGGCTAGCTTGTCCCAAACATGTTTAACCGTATTCAGGTATGGTAAATATGCCGGCCAACTCAATTTCTTTATACTTACTCGCTAAAAAACTCAGTTACTTCTAAATCCTAATTTATCATAATCTATCAAGAATGGGATACCCTGTTATGGCGCCAAAAGTACCACAAGAGCTTGCAAAATAACCTCAATGTACTTGAACCAATTACCACCAACTCTCTAAACATACCTTGTCTCACACCATACCAACATATCTGAGCACGAATCTGGTACAGATTCTCTAGTGTAAGCCATCTCAACTCAGCGGTACCCAGGTTTCAATCTTTGGACCTCTATTTTCGCCGTTACATACAAGTAATCTGTACAATGTCCTTGAGTATTGTCATTACCATTTGTATGATGCCCAATTTTATTATCCCTCTCCATTGATATAAATGATGATGGTGCTACCAAAATCAATTCGGATCTTTATATGGTTGTGGTTAATTCAAGACCAAATTTCTCATCTTTGGCTTTGAAGAACGGAAGAATCTTTTTTGGGAATAATGTTCAAATTTATCTGGACAGTGAGCTCTTGGAGTACTGACACTGTGAGAGAAATCTTGGGGTCTATCTCAATAGTGACATTTGTTGTTATGGGTAAGTTATGTATTTATTGTTTCCAAATTACCAATAATTGATTTATTATTACTGTTGTTGTTCTCCTTTATGTTTCCCCTAGCATAAAATGAATTAAACGCAAAAACTTGACCAATTGGTCATAATTCAAATTCTGGTAGTCTCTATCAAATATTAGTCACGCTCCTCAATGGAATCTCTTAAGTTTTGGGGTTTTGCTTGGTTACATACGACTTCTTCCAATCCGTTTCTTCTTAGAACTGCAGTTCTCACTTGTTTTAAAGTATTTGTAGCGCTATAATGACATCATCTTCTCACAAACTCAGTTTATCTCCAACGTCTAACAACTGGATGGATCCTCGACTTAGATTTATCAAAAATTTGGACAACTTATCTGTAAATTCTTCCATTTTGGACCATTGAGACGTCCCTAGCGATATAAATGTACCGGATATGTCAAATGATGAGATAGTAAGAAATTAAAGAAGAGAATTAAATTTTATTTGGAAAAAACCGAATTCACTCCTTTAAATCTGCCGGTGTGTGTAGAACTCGTAATGGATTATTGTAGTTGGGTTTCCAATTAAAAGCATGAAATTTGAGTAGAGTGGTGTTTAATTAAAATTAAATGTTGAAATATACAATAATCGATTTTAATCAGAATGATGTACATAGTTTAATAATTCGAAAGATCAATTCAATTTCAGAAATCATCAATTGTAATTCAGAAAGGTGAATTGTATTTCAGTATCAATCATCAATTATATTTCAGAATCATCAATTGCGTTTCAGAAAGTATCATTTGAAAATCAGAATTCAAAAATTTCAGTCAATCAATTGTATTTAGAAAGAATCATAGCTTTTATTCTTTGAATTACCAAAATATAATATTTTGACAACTAAAAGCAATGTCCTCCACAATCACCACAACAATTTTACATTTTTGTCTTCATAGATAATTGTTTCTAAGTAAACCAACATTTGCTCCATGATACCAGGAACCATTACAGGAATAATTCAAAGTTGTATTTCAACAATACTGTTTTAATTTAGAACATATTATTTCAATTGGACTTAACTTTGCATTAAACAGAATATTGTTACTAGTGTATTGCTAAATTGCCAAATTGTATGTGTTTGTTGTGGTTCACTTGCACAATCACTGCCAAAAATTCTTGGCATCCTCATTTTTTTTAATTGGTGCTTTCTTAAATTATATTGATTTTTCTAAAATACAATTGATGCTCTCTGAAATACAATTGATAATTTTGAAATACAATAGCTACTTTCTAAAACAAATTGATATATCTGAATTCCGAATTTCAATACAATTCTGAAATACAATTGATGATTTTCAAAATTGAAACTCTAAAATTAAATTTTTTATCTAAAATACAATTGAATTGAAGCCTTGATTCTACGTCCTTCATCTTGGCACTCGTTTTCTCAGGAGTGATTTTTGGGAACCGCAATTCAGCAGTATTTGGAAGAAGAGGTCCATTCATAAAATCTACTTTGTGCTTTGGAACGGAAGCCCAGAAACTTGGAACTTTTATCTCTACATAGAAGTAATAAAAAAATGATTTAAATTAACTGCATAGTAAAAGAAATAAAATACTTTTAAATAATTCATAAAATAATATATGATACACCACAAAAATAGAATGCAAACAATATAAAAATATCCACAAAAATACCGCGAAGGCGGATATTACAACACCTCCCTTCTGACTTTAAATCAGGCTTACAAAATAAAAACAAAATTACGAGATATTTTTATAAATCAGTTCCATGAAACTTTTTTCTAATTAAATCGCAAACTTTATCTCATCCTTTAAAATTATATTCGAATTAATATACATAATAAAATAGTACCTAATAATTAATATCTAAATGACATTTTTCCTAATTATAAATTCTTTATCCAACTTTTTAAGTTAGTAGGAAACGTTTTAACAAGCATACAATTAACACGTTCTCGGTTTTAAAAATGAAAATTCAGTTCATTTATGAGTAAAATTTTATCTCTAACTTTATTCCTGCGGATGAAAATTTAAATTAATCGAATTTCACTACAATATAAAAGACATTGTCACGCTTCGGGGGCGCGGTTATTAATATCAAGAACACGACCAGAAACGAGTCAAAGTTTTATTATAATCTCTTCGATTTCAGCTGAAATTCAAAGAATACTCGTGTAGTTTATTTTCCATTTAAAATTAAAACAAAACCCACCTCTTGTTCATCACGTATTTTCCTTCTTTTATAACTTAGATCCTTTATTTTCGTAAGTGCCGAAATATTTTTGTAAGGAAATTCTGTAGAACGACACCTGATACTTTGATGTGTTTGTTGTTGCTCGATTTTAATTAAATCAAGCATTAGATTTCTCACGGATTATGATTATCAAATAACGATCATTATCAAGTCTTGGGTATTAATTACGGCCCGTTGCTTTAATAAAACGTGTTTGTTTACAAGAATTGGCAATCAAGCAAATTATATGAATTACTGCTTTTTTCTAATACCTACCTGAATGTTGATAATAAAATTATCAATTATCTTTTTTTCAAAGAATCTAGATTAGTGGAAAAAAGTAGAGTAACTTTTGATGTAAAAATACTGTATACTTTAGAAAAAGGTATTTTCGATATTAAAATTTAGAGCTTTTGTCATTCCAATTTCAACATTTTATTGACTGTTACAATCGAAAATGGTTTAATTCGTATTTCTTTCTGCAAGAGTCCTTGAGAAGGTAGCGAGAGCTTATGCCCCAGTTTTGGAACACCCTGTAAAGAACACAAATCCAGTATACTATTGTAACTTCCCACACCAGAAAAAATCATCTTATTGAAAGTGAATTTTTGGAAGAAAACCTGCCAAAAAGCCACTTCTTTCAAAGGCCAACTTGGTTTTGCTAAAGATCATTTTAACTGGACTGCAAATGACTGGAAAAGGTATTTACTCCCATCTTTTAGATATAAATCCAAGTTTAATAAGGATGTTAAAAATTACTTACGGATTTATCAATAAGGATGCAGGTGGCTCCAAACCCCATACAAAAGGTTTGTTCGAAAGGCCTGAAAAAACGTACACTGACGATCATCAGAGAAGTACGTAGGTTGGTCCAAGTTGTGTTCCAACCAAACTCAGGAAATTCGTGGGATCGTGTTTGGTACCATCTTTTCGATGTACACCAAGAAGCAGTAACTAACCTAACCTAATCACCGGCGGTAAAAAGTTGGCTACTCAAAGCAGTTTTGTTAAGTTTTCTTGACGTTCAGGAAACTCATTGTTGGAACATAGTTCTTTAAATAAATTATAAGTTGCTGTACCTTTTTCCGTCATTGTATATCGAAGACTTCAGATTTTCAAGGAGTTGTATATCGTAAAAAGTACTTAAAGTACGAAAGTTGTAGACTTATCTATTGTTAATCCGTTTGTATTTTAGTAAGTTGGTGGATGTAGTTATATGCAGTTGCAGCATTGTAGTTTCAACTACTCGATAATACGCCAATGGGTGATTGAGTATACTGCAATATCCAAGCCTTGCTACTAACTGCAGATGTTATCTTTAAAATTAAAAACAATTCAAATAAAACAAAATTTAATTACACGAATTTTTACAATTGAATACTTTTTGCTATTTGTAGTTAAAATAAGTAAGAATTTAATTTCCTGTAGAAGTATATTATCCAATGCGTGACCATTTTTTAGATATATAATACATGACATCGTACTAAAACATAAAAATTTAGTTTTTACTTTTGCCTTTTACTCCTGCGTCTCATTGCGTATGTAAGTGGATATGTTTCAAGGTAAATGTTGGGTTAATGACCCACGGAAAAGGTACAGTTATCTGCTTCGTTGCGGATAACACTGATTTTATTTCCCATTTCTCACAATTCCGACTAAATTTAGTATGAAATAAATTTTTGATGCAGAAATTATTTATTTCTGTTTTTAATGAAAACCTTAGTTCAAAAAGTTTTAATTAATATCGAAACATAATGCAATATTTTCGCGAATAGTTTTTTGTAAGTTATGATTTTGTGAAGCTGCTTGGAAATAATTCTATTGGGCGACGCTTTCCAATTTGAAATTTCTGCAAGTGACATTTAAATATATTGTTTCTAAATTCACTTCGAGAAGAATGAATTTAAACGAGATTCTGCATTAAAATAATACACAAGCTTAATTGAAATATTTGTAAGGATGAGGTCGGATCGCGCTGCGCCAGGAATAATTCCATTTTACGGAATTGCATCAGGATATGGAACTTAAAATAAAACCTCTCAAGGTTTAATTTATGTTATTTATAATTGAAGTAATTAATCACGCGTATCTTTATATTTCACGTTAATATTTTTAAATTTAATTACGAAGGGTGTTTTTAATGAATTATACCAAAACATATTACTTTTCGTAATAGGGTAGCTATAAATAAATTTTAAGACTGGATCGAAGCTTGAGATGACGATTAGTTTTCGCGGCTTTGAGTTATTGGTTTTGTTCGGAAACAATAAATCAATGTAGGTCATTTAATTTCTGTCGAGGCCCAAATTGATAATTAATTTTGTGTCATGTTGAACTGCAATGTAATAATATTCAACCACAACGAAGGGGCTAAAATTTATACATAAACCTCGGGGAAATTAAAAAAGTTTACCAAAAATTGTATGAACGTCGAAACAACATCATGGAATATTAAAAAAAAAACAATGTTTTCATTAATTTTAAACTTTAATACAATTTGTAATGTTTATTAAATGTTAAATATAATAAATACAAAAATGGTTTGTGTAAACTAACTACCGCAGTTGATTTTAGCACATATATAATATTGTTTTTATTTACGTGTTTTAGTAAACTTCAATTAGTATCTTTCGCAATTTAAAAGGGGATTTCCTCTTGTGTGCATTTTTATCATTAGTCAAGTCAAAGTCATAGAGAAAACATAAGTAGCAAAAATTAAGGGTCATTATTTATTGTACCATTCCACATATACAACTTTTATCTTCGTTTCATACTTAAAAATACTAAGAACATGAAACATCATGAAATTTTTGAGTAAATTTATATAAAATAATCCATTAAAATAAATTTGATAAAGACCAAACTAGAAAGGCTGATTGACGATTCCTCCCAATTTACAACCCCGGTTGTAAATATATTAAAACTACTCTAATCCCTTATATTTTTTCCTCCCAAGGATTTAGCAGGTATAAATTAAGCGTATCCTTATTACTAAGTGGTAGTGCTGTACGATCTTCATATTTTTTAAAGTTCGAACTTTTCATTCAAATGTGCGAATTTTGAAATAGTTCAAACCGTTCGAAAATTATGCAAAAGTTCGAAAAATTGTCGGGTTAGGAAAAGTTCGGGTTCGGAAAAAGTTCGAGTTCGGGTTCGGAACAAGTTCGAGTCCGCAAAAATTTTTGATTCAAAATAAGTTCGACAATATTAAATTTCGGCCACTGGCCGAATTCGGCAATTGAGTATAATATATACCGGGTGTTCAGGAAACTAAAGCCACCTCTGTAATATCTTTATTTATGAAAATAAAAATTTGAAATTTTACCATCTTATATGCCTTAAGAAAATGCCCTATTTTTTTAGTTCTTATAAAACATGGGTAAGTTGTAAGTATGATGAGTGACAACAAAAAAAATTTCTGAACTTTCTAAAAAAAATTTGGATTTTCTTTTGGTAATTTTTTTACTTAAATTATTATTAGGTTCGTACATTATCGAGTTCGAACTTTATAGAGTTCGAACTTTACCAAGCTCGAACATTATCGAGTTCGAACTTTATCGAGTTCGAACCTTATCGAATTCGAACTTTATCGAGTTCGAACCTTAATTTAACCAATGGCGGACCCAAATAGTCCAAGATTGCTTTACAAAAATGAAATTTTATGACATTCAATTTTTGACTTGTTTTTGAGTTAGTCTGATTTTGAAATTTCATAGGACTATCCATGTAATAAAACGTGAAAGAAAAATATTTTCTATTAATTTTTCATTCGAGGCTGAAAAAAAGTTAGTATGTTTTACTGTATGTTTCACTATAATAAAATAATATCAGAAAAATTTTTTTTTTTCTAAATCATAGCTAGAATCTTATTTAAAAAAAATAAATGTATTTTTGTTATAATGAAACATAAAATTTTATTTTATTTTTTGAGCCAACAAATAAAAAATGTATGTTCTCACTCAGAAATACATGTTCAATAAAATATAAAAAAATTGCGCCTTCAATTGTTCTGAAAATTTTCACTATGGACTGTCTTGCAATAAAATATGTAAAAATGTGCCCTTGCTTTTTTATGTAATTTTGTAATATTAAGTTAACGCCTAATATTTTATTTTGAAAAAAGCATGCAAGTTGGAACTGTAAAAATATGTTGACATTTTTTACTTTCGTTTTTGAGTCAAGACCTGATTAAAAAAATATGAATTGTAAATTTATGTAAAACAAAGTCCAAAAATTTGCATTTTTTGTTCACTGGAAGTATAATTTTTGAATTAGTTTAATTTTGAAAAAATATTGTTTCTACTTGGAACTGTAGGTAGAACATCCAAAAAAGTTTCAAAACTTTTTTAATTTTTGAGTCGATAATACATATTTTCTTTTATTATCAATCAAGCATACTAAATCCGATTTTTCGTATTCGATTGATCTGATAACGAGAAAAAGGGTTTTTCCTTCGGACAAAACATGTTTAATAAAACATGAAAGAATGTAATTTTTTTTTCATTTTTATCTCATTCTTAAGTTTGGGGCCGATTTAAAAAAAACATACTTCTTGGGAGTGTAGTGTGTGGTAACTACTACTACTACAATCAAATTGCATTTTGTTTAAAACTAAAAAATATCATCCTGAATTTCATTTCAATGCATTCATTTTTACATTCATATTTTTACTTAAATTTGAGAGCAATATTTTGATATTCATTATAGTAACTCACATAGTCGTAACTAAAAACATACAAGAATTATAAATTTTATTACACCTACATTCCTTTACAAAAACTATAGCAAATGTTTATTGAAAATTAGACCAGAAGTAAAAAAAATAGAAAAACTAGAAAATATTCAGTCAAATTTTGATATTTTATTTTTTTATCGAAAGCAAAAGAATGTAAAAGATAAAAGAAAATTATTACACATGCAGTCCAAAAATTGAAACAAAATAGTTACTTTTTGAGATTTATTTTCTTATCAAAAATGATGTAAGAGCGGTTTTTTTTTAATTGTATTACAGGTACAGTTTTAACTAAAACTATGCACAACAAGTATTGAAAATCAGACTCTGAGTCAAAAAAATGGAAAAAAAATTGAAAATAAATAGTAGCTATGGTCCAAAGTAAAACTATAGAAATAATATTGCAAACCAGTCCCGGAGAGTAAAAAAAATTAGAAAATACTTGAAAGTATCACATGACAAGATAAATTTACTGACGGCGGCTTTTTAAGATTTATATTAATTTAATTTGTACTCTGTGTTTTTTTGAGAAATCAACCTTTAAAAAAATATAAAAATTGGTAGTTTGCACATTTTTAACCAGAACTGAAAAACGAAAAGTGATAACAAATTGATTTTTTTTTTGGGTAAAAACTTTCGAAAAACTCATAAAACTTTAGTTTCATTACTAAATTTTAACTTTTTTTAAGAATTTATTATTTTAATATTTTCCAAGTTTCATTTAAATAATTTTGTTGAAAATTATCAAAGTTATTATCGCCAAAATTTTATATAAGAAACATCTAGCACCTAAATGAATTCTAAAAAATAGTTGGTGAAAATCGGTCGATTCGTTTTTCCATAATAATGGAAATTTGGGCGCAAACACGGCCCTTTTTATTTAAAGGTTTTCAAACATTTTATTAGAATGATCGGAAAATACAAATCATTCCCCAAATTTTGAGCCCTCAAACGTTTTCGAGAAGTCAACTTTTTAATGAAAAATCTAAAATATCTGGACTAAATTTGATTTGATTTTACACATTTTTGTTCAGAACTAAAAATCGAAAAGTAATAAAAAAAATCATTCCTATTTTGGCTGAAAACTCATCTAAAGCCCTTTCCAAAAATAGTAATTTATCTATAATTTAATTAGTGAATTTAATTTTTTTTTTTAAATTTACTATTTTAATAAAACATTATCCAAATCATTGGAAGTCTTTAGTCTTTAATAAGTTTCTTGAAATCTACTAAAATTATCAACACTAAAATTTTATACCAGAAACATGTAGCCATCTAGATGTATTCTAAAAATTATTTAGTGCAAATCGGCCGATTAGTTTTTCCATAATAAAATTTGAGCCCAAATCAGGTCCTGGAGAGTTTATTTGAAGACTTTAAAAAGTTTTATTAGAATATTCGGAAAGAACAATTCATTCTTTAAATTTTGAGTTCTTAACCATTTTTGTACCCTGTATAGTTTCTGAAAAATCTAAAAAAATTTGGTTCGCCACTGGAAATATCGATTACATATTTTTAAATCTAATCCTTAAAATAGTAAGTTTATGTTAATTAATAATTATTTCTTTTTTCAGGTGAGGTTACTACAAATGAAATTTTCGTTAAAAAATGCAAAAAATAAGGTAAAATACATTTTAATATCTTTGTAAAACTGGTATTTAAATCTTTTTACGAATCAGAGGAAGTTGCTTTCAAAATAGAAGGAATAATTAATAATTACTGGTTGATTAAACATTAAATTTTTAATGCAATAATTAAAGTGAATGGGGACAAGTATTAAATATGAATAGTATTAACATAGTTTTCGATTGATGTCAGCAGCTGTTTGGAGACTCCATTTTCAATAATTACTTCAAGTAATAGGTGTTTTAATGGAAATTGTTAAAATTATAACAGAAAATTTATGTAATAAATCCTTGTTAATGAATACATTTATACTACACCTCTAAAATATTATGATGTTAATTAACTATCGACATATAAATTCGAAATAATAATGCATAGCACACCGCACCGCTTGAATATTGTAAATTTAAAATAAATTTAGTGGAAATGTTAGATTAGTTTCCAAGGAAAGCTTCATTTACAACCACGCCGAAAGCTTTATTAAAGTTTAAGCCAACAATGTGTATGCAAAGCTCTTGTATAACGGGTACTCTTAATTGATATTGAAATACGAACTTCGATTGATCTTATGCACTATATTTACACAAACTGTTTAACTTAAGCGATCTTCTAAATTACAAACCTTATTCTAAAGCATTTTTTATATAAAACCCCTTATTTATCCAAATTCACAAGAATATCCAAGATTTATAAAGGTGAATTTACACATAAGACAACTTTTTTATCCCCCGTTTAGACATATACCAGAATCAACGCGAAAAGAGGCTTGACCTCTAGTGTCGAATCCAAGGAAAAAATATGGGATACCATAAAATTTATTATTTCGTTCTAGAACGCCGAAATATGTCTAAACAGGAGAATAAAAACGCTATGTTGTGTGTAAAAACACCTCAATGATTTCGAAAATTATTGGTTTGAAAGGAAGCAAAAAAGTTTGTAAAATAGAATAATAAAACTGTTGGAATCATCATTTTTCCGCTATAAGAATCTTTGGTAAAACATTACTCTATAATCTATTTACATCATAAAAGGCTTTTAAACCATTAGTCACAAAGTTGTGAAGTAAAAGCTATTCAGAAACCCTTGGAAAGCACGTATATTTATGCAAGCAGTTTGAGCGAAATCAATTTACAATTCAATCAATAAATCCTGAACAAATTTATTTGTCGTAAAATATTATCAAGCTTTCTTTCACCAACAATTCAGACTTTTTGCATCCCAACAGAACCACCAACACGTACGCTGAATAAAGAATATAAATCGCTGGAGGCGGCAAACCTGCGGCCCAGTCCAACGTTTCAGATAAATTACCCCATAAAAGTAATAATACACCCTGTTGAAAACGTAAAAAATTACTTCAAATATGTACCAAAAAAAACCTCTCCGTAAAGGTTTTTTTGTTTGGACGGAAATTTATTGAAATTCAACATGAGTACAGGAAATAAAATTTATGGCTACTATGTAATATTTAGGACTTTGTATTTGATATCGAGTACAAAGAAAATACTTCACCATCTCCCAAGCCAACACTACCAGTACTTATTGTCATAAATTTAATTGTTAGTTTGTGGTTAGCTCACAAATTTCACTGCAATTTTTATTAAATCCATGAAAAATTGATAACACGATAAAGAAAAGCATTAAAATTTATATGGTGCATCAATTCAATTTATCAGTTTCTATTAAATTGAAGCTACATATTCCAACTTTAAGTTTTGTGGATTGAATTCATTACACCTATAAACCAAATTATTCATAGTTCTAGTATTATTTGTTTCAATTTAGATCAGCTATTTGGATGTATTTTGTAGAGTAAGGACTATTGCTGGAATCTAATAAAAGCTATGAGTTATTATAACCCACATACCATAACTAACTCAAAGTTCATAATTTGTTTTAGTGAGTTGAATGGAACTTCAAACCATTGTCCTTGCCACTTTGTGATGATACCATCTTATAAATTGTGCATGCGGTTTCAGTTTATAATTGGTATTACGGATGTTACATTACAAGATATCCCCTATAAATAAGTTGCCTTTTGAATGCAAATAGCACGAAGTAATGAATGATGCTTTTAAATTTAATGTAGTGCTTAGAATTTATTCAAAAAAAAAATATTTCACCTGGGAAAAGTAGGAATAAAATAAATAAAAATTTATTTAGGCTACGTATAATTTGTGAAAAAATGAAAAGGCAGCATTTTGTGCTTGCTCTTGGAAACAGAACAGTTCATTATAAATTGTTAGAGTGGAGTTTAGTTCTCGGTTAATTAATTATGAGATTATTACACTTGTTACATGGCGTGAAACGTCAGTAACGTCAACCCTTTCAAATGAAATTAATGAGGGTATTAAAACCCCAGAGTGTGAAAAATCAATTTTTTAATTTATTTAAAAGATGAATGTGCTTTTAAAATTCATTGTAATGAAATTTTATCATTTCGTATTCTTCTGTGTGAATATTTATTAAGTTTAAAAAAGCAAATGAGAAATGCCAGGAAAAATGTATAAAAGCTCAATTTGATATTTGCCATTTCCTTTTCAAAGAATTTCCTTATTATCCTATATGATATGTTGTTTGATTTCCCAGGCTTTTCAGAGCTTTCGTACTGATTGCAATAAAATCGCTCTTTGTTCAATATATTCATAACACATACTTTACAACCAACCTTTTTATGATACCCGTAAGAATAAAGCTATATGAAAAGTAAAGCTTTATTGATTGATCTAAAAGCTCTGGAATAGTAAAAATAACTTGCACTTTATAATCATAGAAACGACAACAATTTATTTTTCCCTTGACCGTTTGATTAAGTTGTCATTACTGCAATCAAAATGAATTAAAATTGTAGAGTAAATGCCTCTATTCCTAAATGACATTTCATTACACAACTATTTTTTATGTACCCTAGGAGACCATATATTACAACACGATTTTATGTATATTCCCCGGCGCAAATTTTTTTAACAGTACAATAAAAATGATAAATGTCAGTGTAACAATTTTAAAAATCATGAGAAATAAAATGAGTTTTTTAGTTTTAGCGAAAAGCAATCAACGGAAAAGTATTGTATCCAACTCGTGAGGTAATGGGCTATTAAAAAGCTCGACAGCACTAACGTTCAAGCGTCTCACTTTTTAATCGCCCTTAGTAATTCACTTGATGGTTAAATAACTATTAATCAACTATCAATTATTATATACAGGGTGAGTTTTTAGTGCGAAATCGGAAGTATATCTTTTATTTTAAGAGATAGGAAAAAAACTTAAATTACAAAAAATTGCATGGTTTATGGATTCGCATGGTCAAAAATTATTTTTGGCTGTACTGGGTGTTTCGTAATTGGAGCTCAAGCTATTCCAACTTTTTTCTTAATGGAACACCCTATTTATTTTTTAATATTTTCATTAACACTGAGTAATGAATACAACGATGTTCTTTTTTGAAAATTTGACTGTGACCTTAATTTTTTAACGGAAATTTTCTAAAAAATTTTTCACATTTAATGATGTATTTTAATTTTTTTCAATTGAACACCCTGTATTTTTTACAAAATATTGTTCCTCTTTAAGTGTTCTTTAACTTTTATACAAATCATTTTTCGCTAAAATTTTGTAAAAATATGTCGAAATTTGATAAATCTTATAGAAAATGTCCGAAAAAAATTAAGTGCGCTTTCAAATTTACAAAAAAACAAAAAATATCGTTGTATTCTTAAAGTTAGTGTTAATCCAAATATCAAAAAATATACATGGTGTTACAATTAAAAAAAGTGTAATACTAACGCTCCAATTACGAGACACCCAGTATAGACATTTCTGGTTATGCGCATCCGTAAACCATGCAATTTTTTAATTTAAGATTTTTTCCTATCTTTTAAAATAGAAGATATATCTTCGGTTTTCGCACTAAAAACTCATCACGGATATACAGAGTGTGAAAAAAGATATCGACTTGCGGTTTTGGACAGATTAAACAATACTTTTAGGCGTAGACATATTTTAGTAATATCCCGGTGTCATTCCAAGATGACGGACTAAAATTACGTTTTTTAAATGAAACACACAGTATATTATGACATTGTCAAAAAATAATCATACCTTTTATGGGTTTATTTTCACTCGTTTTGCTGATATTTGCCATTTAAGCGAGAAAACGATCCATTTTTGAAAAATCACAGCTATAAACCAATGACAATTTTGGGTTGAAAATTTGACAATGAATTTTCAATATCGTCAGCTATCATGTAAAATTTAAAAAGTTGATAAGCTTTTTTTTGAAGATTTTTTTTCAAATTTGCCTAACATTTGTTTCTATCTCTCTATTTTACTTTTTAATAATACTGTTTTATCAAAACAATAGTTTTCGTTGTTTTGCAACTCAAATAAGATCTAAACTCACAATTATCAATTTTGGTTTTCTTATGGGGTAAAAATTTTTGCCCGTAACAGCGCTAGTAAATTTGACAATGACCCTGATGTCAAAAAACGCTATTCTGTAAACTTTAGTGTAATTTAAACGTTTTGTTAAATAACATTCTCGGCTTTTATCAATACAGGGTGTCCCACTTTTTTTCCAGCAAATTTTTTTTAGGTAGTAAATGTCATTCTGAACAAAAAATTTTCTATGAACTATTATGTTTTATTATGTTTTTTTGACTCCTAAAAAAGTTACAGGAATTTTAAAATTTAAAAAATTCATATTTTTTGCTAGAAATTAAAAAATCTACTTTTACTCCGCAATGAAGCACTGGAGCGACATACAATAAGAGTACCTTTTCTGTAGAACATGGATCAAGGATTATTATAGTACTTTTAAAATTATCAAAAACGTAAAGAAACAAAAGATATGATCAAAAAAACTTGATGTCATTCATTACAAAAACCAATAAAAATGCATTTTCTTACAAAATTTATACAAAAACCAATATAATTTTCATACAAAATCAGCTGTATTCAGAAATACTTTCATTGCAAAATTCTTCAAAAACATAATCCTCCAAAATTTATACAGAATCCAGTATAATTTTCATACAAAATCGTCTCTATACGCACAGGTACACATTTATTGCAAAATCCACCAAAAAATGTATTTCCTTACAAACTTTATATGAAAACTAATATAATTTTTAACCATAATTAGCTATATTCAAAATATACATTCATTCCAAAATCCCACAAAAGTCATGCAAAAACCATAATAATTCCCAAACAAAATCAGCTATATCCAGATACACATTCATTCAAAATCTTACAAAACCATGGATTGTGCTACTAAATTCGTGCAAAAACCACTGTATAATTTCCATACAAAATCAATTAAATCCAGTGGTAAAAAATGATTACAAAATCAAGTCATACATTATCCTGTAAATGTTTTTTTTCTGGTGAAATCACATGAAAAGTAACCTATGAGGTTAGTTTGTCTATCAAAATTTTTAGATAAAACACCAAAGTGTATTTTGGTTTTTCTAAAATCAAAATCAATTTGTAAGATTTTTGCATATAAAATTATATAAAAACTAATAAATATTTGAATAGTTTATTATGATAAAATGTTATAAGAAGTCACATTCCGGCGTAAACCAATAAAATTTATGGTCATTTCGGCGTACAAATTCAGGCATTTTATTTTTGACTTTTTTTAGTATAATTTAATACAAATACAACTACAATTTTTGGTACTCTTTTAAAACCAACAAACACAGCGTTTGTCAATTAAAAACATACAAAAAGAAGATTGTGATGTCCATACAAAAACATAAGAATAAACATTTCCAGTAAAAAAGAACAAAACTGCATAAAACTTTTACCAGTCTGTCCTATATAAAATAACAACATCTTTAATCCCCGTATAAACTTACATAAACCAATTTAAGTTTTGCAAGAAACTACAAAATTGTACATAGTTTTAAATACGTATCAAAATCCATGGTTACCTTATACATATAAAAATTAAAAATCCTACAAAAAATACCAAATATTTGTAATTTATTGTAAGGTTTTTTTTTAATAGGGATTCTGTGGAAAACAGCATGTCGATATCTTCCTTTATTTTAGAGTAATGTTACTTCCTCGCAGCGCTGGGTCGCCCTGTATATATGAAGCAATAATTTTTGTCGTGGTTTAACACAAAATTACGTTAATTAATTATACATTAATTCTAGGTGTTTGTTTGGAAACTAATATCATCATAATAAACTAGCTACTAATTATCCTGTATTGATTAGTTCACTAATTTCAGTGTTATAAAAATAATGATGTATTTTAATTGAAAGGTTTTCATTAAAGTAGGGTTTGTTTTCCCTAATGCTATGCGGTGAATTTAATAGAACACCTGTTAGGTGTAGTTTATCGGAATTTTAACGATACGTTTTCCTCTATTACTCTTGCTCCCACAACCGCTAACTTATATACCTGTTTATGTGAATTTTCATGAAAATATTTAAGTTAACTTAAATTAATATCAAAATAAGAAATAATAAGAAACGATCTACACTTTGTAAACTACTAACTTTAGAAGCGAGCATGCTTAAAAAGTTTTAAACGAAAAATATAACGAGAACTTTAACTAATAATGGATCATATTTCTTAATAAATAGAAGTCAAAATTAAATTTCTTTATGGAGACTTCAAGCTAATATTTAAGGGTTTTAATTGCTACAGTTCTCGCATTTTGTTAAATATTTACGATAATTTCTTGTGATTTTCTTCGAGCTCGTTAAAATTTTGCGTGATAATAAAATTATCTATTCACAAATTTCTCACCCCTTAGCAAAAGTTTCCTTGGATTTGCCTTAGTCTCTAGTCTTGCTTGGTAATGAAATTATTTAGAGTTGCTAATAGCGCTTCAGCAAGGTAATAACATTAGAACATCCCAGGAGGTGAGTTTTAGATGAAATGATAAACGCGTCTAAAGTTTGGCGGTAACAATAAAAGAGATGGGCGTCGTTACGTAGTGTTTAAAGGATCCAAACACGTGCTAAACATTCAAATTGTGTACTTTACGCGCCAACAAAGTAGTCAAGTTTTTCCAAGTATAGCTGTATGCCGCCACGTTTTCATTACTCCCTCACGCCCAGCACAAGATAATAAGTTTTCTTTCCAAACTTTTAGGTCTATAAATTGCACGGCATGGATAAAAAACGCGATCGGAAAGGATGTTTTGTAAATTGGAAATGTTGCTTTTAAATTGTTTGGAAAAGTGAAGATTTTTTAAATAACCCGGAAGAGTATTTCGCTTTTCTTCCACATATACTCCAGTTTAGTTTATTTAAAGTTTTTTATTACTTTTTCAAAAATAATGTTACCTACAAAGTATTCTTTGATTATCACCTTGCAATACGCTTTATTTTATTGGTAAAAAATAATACAAATCACTCGTGGAAAAGCTCTTATGGAGAAAAACAATATTTGTTTGAATTTTGTGATACAAATTTTTATTCCGCTTTAAGAAAACCGTAATTGCTTGTAATATAGAAAAAATGACAAGGAAAAATCTAAGTTTTTGTGTAAAGCTTGGGTTTTTATATTATATCAAAAGATTAATGAAATGGAGCATGAAAAAGTAAATGAAGTGAAAAGAGTAGAGTATGTTTAGATTTTTTGCTATTTATAATCATAAAAATGTCCAATTCATTTCCATTCATGTAAATTTCCAGTAAAAACCATACGGCGCTTCTTTAACTTATTAATTATGAAATAAAAACATATAAGGCAGCTCTAAACATGCTACTAATTAAGTAAATTTATATCTGGAAGATTTATTTAAATCCGAGTTGGTTTAATAAGTGCTCTTTTATGCAAGCGTTCGTAATTAAGCAGACGTTCATTTAATCTACTTTAGCAAAAGTAGATTAAATGAATTATAACTTGATAACGTAGACCCGGAATTCCACTTTATCTGCGCCCAGAGAGCCCAACAATAGATGTGAATTGAAATTAAACATGCTTTATTTACAAAAAAATTAAGTCATGAGATTTAGCGACAGAACAACAAAGAAATTTATGAAATAATAACTTTACCTTATTCTATCCTGTATTCTGTGTGTATTGTTTAAACAAACTGCTCAGATTTCGTTTGCAATATTAGAATAATGTGCTGGATAACTGTGTTTCCTTTCATATTACAAAATTGCCTTTAAATGCTGTAAGCTCCATTAATTTAAATTCGCCGTTATATATTAAATTAGAAGAGCTGCTATTCCTGCAGAATTACATTTTTATTAAAGCCAGATTTGAAGGGTTTTTATATAAACTCTCCTCAGCACCAAAACGAACTCAAAATTAAGCTTTTATTAATCTATACTATTTTAAAAGCTTCATCATTCGAGTTTTGTTTTTAAAATGATGAGTGGAAATTATTTTTTTATAAACTGCTACGCGATTTTTCTTTTTTTTAAACCAAAACCTAAAACATTTAAGAGTACCAGTAACTCTTTGACAGAACTTCTTATCTATAATAGAGTTATGATTATGCTACAATTGCCTCTACAAAATCTTCTACCTTACCATAAATCATCAGTTGCCATTTTGATTCTTGAAACTTTTATGATTTTTTAAAAGGACATTGCAAAACTTTAAGAATTTTAGAACCAATATATTTATTTAGGTATTGTGCATCCACTCATTATATAATATTTTTGGGCATCAATTTGTAGGATACCTGATTTGTTTTATGTATTGGTACTATTTGTTATTATAAACCCTTCCAGTTTGTGAAAAAATCGTTGTAAAGTTAACCTTCAGAGAATTGAAAATTATTTTAGGGTAAATAAAATTAAGGATTTTTCTGTAGGCTGCTTTTTGGTAATGCATATTGGCCAACACATCAAGACTAAAACTTAGAAGAATTTTTCCAAAGTTGAAATGTAATTTTACTTAGAGGTCAATGAGTAATAATTTCTGAAAATTTGAAAAAAAAAGCTATTTCGTGGTAACATGTTTCGCATCCAGGAATAGTACGAATTAAGAAGTTGCAAAAATTCATATTTGGTAGCCTAGTATTGATTTTGATATAGAGTCAACGAGTAAGACATATCAACAGTGCTGTTTAGTATTCTGCTAATCCACCAACGAATTTGATTTTCTGGTCTTTTCCTAAATCTGCATTGCAACGCATTTATATTGATTATGTTCAAATGTGGAATTCAAATTGGTTTTTGGTTAAAGATGCAAAATCTAAATATCTAGAAGTTATTGATATAAAGACGATAATACAACGTCCTTGGACACAAGATTTTAAACTTATTATTTTGTATTTATGGTATACTTGTAACGATAGTTTCGAAATATACCCCACAATTCAGTTCCAATATTTTTAATGATCATTGTAATAATAATGGTACTTCATCAACAACGTACCCTATCATCCAAGTTCAAATCTGAAGGAGTTGAACGATTGGGGACTTTTAAAGACTGAATAATAAATACTGGCTCAAGCTGAAGGAAAAAACAGCAGCTTTACAAGAATTTTTGATTTAATATACATCAATCCACATTGTGAAACAGACATTTCTCCCTTTAAAGTGAAGTTTGGTAAAAGAATGAGAATACGTTTATCAAGAAAAATGTAATGAAAGTTCTGATAAAAAAAATTTAAAGTGAAATTTTTGCAAACACTTCGTTCTACAAGAGTTAATACCAAACCGTTGTTTTTAAAGGGGCGATAGTTGGTATTCAGGGTGTTTGGTAGGTCGATCTAAAATAGTGTTATACAATATGTCATGATTTTCGAGATATAATTGTTTTTGTGATGTTTTGTTGGGAATGTTGGGAAAAATTAGTATGTGTAACTTAAATACGTATTTCTTAATTATACATCGTTTTGCGCCGCTTCGATTTACGCCGATTCACAATTACGCCAGTTGGTGCCGTCGTTTCGTTTTTAAGAAAAATAAAAAGGTCTGATTACATCTTTTATTTTATTATGAAATTAAAAGAATATTCAATTTTTAGTTTCATTACCCAAACATTGTGCGAAAAAAGCACTAAAAACAATATGCCTGGAGACAAAATTGGACGTAATTAAATGCATTGAAGACGGCCAAACCCGACCTTTTGTCTGCAGAGCTCTAAATTTATCCCCGTCTACTGTGACGACAATCATGAAAAGTGCTGAGAAAATAAAACATCCCGCTCAACAGACAACGGGTGTAAGTGTAAAGCACGTAACTTACAGCCGGAGCAAAATTATAGAAAAAAAAATTAGCATTGTGGGTTGACTACACCAATCAAAAAGATATTCCTATAACATAAACAGTCATATGCTAAAAAGCAAAATCGATTTTTTCTGATTCGAAGGCGCAAGAAAACACTGACGAAACTTTCTTGGGAAGCACTGGGTGGTTAACAAGATTCAAATCTCGAACCAATATCCGCAGCACTAAACTAAGCGGCGAGCAGCGAGCGGTGATGTAGCAGCTTACCCTCAAAAGTTTCAAGAAATTGTGGAACAAGGCAACTATCCTGCAGATCTCATCTTCAATTTTGATGAAACAGGTCTCTATTGAAAGATGTTGCCATCGAGAACGTTTATTTTGCGAGAAGAACGTAGCGCTCCTGGATTTAAAGCGGCCAAGGATATACTGACTGTTCTCTTGATATCAAATGTTTCTGGTTCTTTAAAATTAAACCCAATGGTAGTGTACCACTCCAAGAATCCACTGGCTTTTAAAGGTCTTCACACAGTTTTTGGAGGTGGAATAAAAAGGGCTGGGTGGTTTTCACAGTATATTTTCACGGTATAAAAATTACTTTTGCCCTACTGTGCTTAAATTTTGTGACCGAAGTAACCTTCCAAAAAAAGCCGTCCTCCTAGTAGAAAATGTCCCAAAATCTTGACACCTTAGACACCGGGATTGGAGGTCAAGTTAATTTACATGCCCCCTAACACAACCTCCGTATTAAAACCCATGGATCAAGGGGGTAATTTCTACCTTTAAAGCGTATTATTTACGCATAATATTAGAAACATTGATTAAGGCTATAGATAGTAATTCCAATCAGGCCGTTAAAGATTATTTGCGGTCATACGACATTTTAAAAGTAATAAAAAATCTGAAGCCTGCTTGGGACGAAGTGACAACCAATTGTTTAAGCGGCGTTTGGCTTAAACTTCTACCTAGATTTATACAAGGTGCAATTGCAGAAGAGGTAGATAACATTAGCATAAACAGGCTTACACGCGAATGTGGATTCGAAGACTTAACAACCGAAGATCTGACCGAACTGTTACACGTGCATGACCAACCACTCTCAAATCAAGAATTAGAAGAGTTGATAGAGGATCGCCCTCAATCAGAAAATCCCGAAGAAGAGGAGGATGAGAAAGAAAATCTTTGAGAAAATACTGGAAATATTCAAATAATCTTGAAAATGAAAGAGTTTTTATTACCACTTTTCGTCGTATCCGTGAAACTGGTATTGTTAAACATGTTGAACAACAGGTTCCAGTACCAGGTATCAGTACAAGTTACAGAAGGTAAACCTTGGTCATCATATAGAAGAGGTAGATGAAGATATTTTTAGAAGCTTTTGGTTAAGACCCAACAACTAGTATCAGTTACGTTTGTCAATAGGAAAAATTTGGTCTGTCCTCAAAATATAAAAATTGCATTTCTGGATAGACGAATTTAGCTTTAGTCGCGAAGGAATTACAAATTTTCATAACCTTCATTTTAGGGACCAAGATAATCCACATCCAAAATAAAGATTTCAAATAAATTTAGCGTTAATGTTTGGGTAGGTGTAATAGGACCCCACTTTCTTCCGAACTATTAAAATAGCCAAAATTAGAATCTGCGAAATTATTTTCTTGGGTTCTTGGAAGATGTATCCTTAAATATAAGAAGAAGAAAGATCTACCAACATGACGGATGCCCAGTTCATCATCATGGAGACGTGAGAAATTGGCTAATAGGCAGATTCTAGTTAAAATTAAAGGTTTTTAATTAGAAACAAATAACGTAACGATGGGAATTGTCCGTTACAACCCATATAACAAATTTAAATTTAAAGACATTATTTAAACTTAAATCAATTAAAGAATCTGGGTATAAATCAAAACTACCCAAATAGATGGATATGCCCAAATGAACAAATACAATGGCCAGCTAGATCTCCAAACTTAACACCTCTGGATTTTTATGTTTAGGGATACATGAAGGAACTGGTGTATGAAGTAGAAATTGAAACTCGTGAACAGCTAGTGCAGCTAATGAAAGGCTCAGGTATAAGAATAAAAAAATTAGGTATAACTAGCACAGAAATAATACGTAGACCCTGTCTTTGTCTTAGAAATAGAGAATTACATTTTAATCAAGATTAAAGTTATTAAATGAGCATTTTATTGTTTCAATTTTATTCGTCCTAGTTACATATGTTAAATAAATCTAGCGAGTAGTAGTAGTAGTTTCTACTAAAAACCTCCAGCATGGTTAAAAAATTCAGAATCGCTGATTTGATTCAATCTCATTTAGGTTGGAATTTCTGTTTGCTGGCTGGTCTTAGTATATAATACACTTTTTGAAATATTAATAACCAGGCAGTTTCTATAATCATTTGAATATTTCTAATATTTACTCAAAAATTACTAACTTGAATCAAACTTTAAACTGTAATTAACAGTTTCTCAGATTTCAACATTTTTTCTTCATTGTGTAAAAGGTTATATACTTGTTTGGTGTATGATAATACGTATTGATAGTTGAATGTCCATGGTTAATGTGTTAATTCGATTCTAATGTAACCTCTGAAGGTAACTGAAAACTATACAACCCCCACAATCAACCTTCCAGGTTTTTCCTGCATGGCCCAAAATTGCACCAATTCTCCACCGAATAAGAGCGTGAAAACAAAAAATAGTAAAGCATAGGTATGTGAACCATATACTATATTGGTCAGAAACCCATGTTGATATCATAATACACAACACATGAAACGAATTATTGAAAGTAGGGGTTTGCATTTACCCCGTATTACAATACATTACTAACCATTGTAAACATTGCTTTATATTGTATATGGGATGCGGGTATTTACCTCGAGTTTTTTCATTTCTTAAGGCTATTCCTCCTTTGGTTAATTCGTTAGTGTAGGAAAGTCATGTAAAGGATTGAAAATTTTAAAGTGCAGTTGTAAAATGACCGACGTGCACTTGCATTTAAGTAGAAAGTTTTTCCCTTGCATTACGTTTTAAATAATTCAAGATAAGTTATGAATATTAATTTGTTCTTGGAAACTTTTCGGTGTGAAATTTGTGGAGTGGACGGCTTTGGTGTAAGGGTGACTTTTGATGTCGATCGTAATCACGGACGGAAAACATTCCTGGAGTATCGTCGCTTTGTGCGGGCAAGTACTAAGTAAACAAAACCGCTTTGGGACGTAACCAGTCGTTAAATATTCAAACCACGCAAAAGTTGCAAGGGTGACAACTAAACAGATTGACTTTATTTCGGTGATGGTGCAGTGCACGTAGCCCGAACACAGTATACATCGAATGAACAAAAAGCTCTATGATATTATGAACGAAAGGGTTGTCAGCTCTAATCCTCTTCCCTAATATTGTTCATTGTTCGATAATATAACTAAATTATGTCTGATCCGGTTAACGCCGTAAGTCTGTTAATGGCTGTGTCGGATGGTATTGACAGTAATATGTGGGAGACGGAATAAGCCTCTCGCAGTAGAAATGATGTTTATGTATTAGGAGGTTGCTCTGAAAATCATAAACTTTGCTTGCTTTGCGCTGTTAATCTTATTAGAATTTTAAATGTCGACGTTTGCATCAGAAATTTTAATTTACATACATGTTTGTATAAACATATAATATATATTCTTAAAGTGCATAAAATTAAATTAAAATAGCCACCCTTAAAAGTACACAACGTTTTCCATGATAAGCACGAGGAACATTAATGGAAATCATGTATTTTTCAATAAATATAAAATCCTCGAGTGCATCATAAGTTTTTTAAAGTAATTGACCTAAAAGTTGTAGAGGGAACGAAGTAGTAGGCCAGCAATATCTCAATCGTTAAGAAAGAAAATAGCCCTTGGGAGTTAACTGAGAATGGAGCGGTCAGTGAAATCGCTAACTTTTATTTACAAGTACATCTCCTATTTCCTCCCGGGATTGATAAAACAAATAAATTTAAGAGTATGCGGGGAGTGAGCTTTTATTTTTATCACTAGTGCTACTAGCACAAGAGAGTAAAATATTGCGTAAACGTAAAAGAAATGCTGATTATTGTGTATTTACTAGGCTTTTTGTGTGGAAAGCTGGAGGCGAATAGCGGTAAACGCGTGGAGCTGCCAACAGACGGAGATACTTGTTTGGTACCAAGCAGTACCAGTGACCAATGCGTTTGTGTGAATAGAAGAGCGGTTCCAAGTACAATCGCCGCCAGGATCAGGATGTTCTCAATCAAGTCGCGCTGGACGTTACACCATTCAAACCATTCACACTACATTTTTTTATTAATACTTGTCGCGTACTTGACACGGTTTTGCGTTGCTTGTTTATAAATAAAGCAAATCTTAATATATCACTTTTTTTTATAGAATTTATCATTTTGTTGTGGTACTGAATTAGAAAATCCATCGTAAAATGTTAACATTCAAGATTCAAGGTTACAAGGCCTGCATACACCTATAATAAAAAACATGAAGCCTTTCATTATTTCCACTATTTTCCCGATAATAACATAAATATAAAGCAACAATTTCAAAATTTTTATAATAATAGGGGCTAAAAATAATTGTCACATAAGCAGAATTTTTTTAAATCATTATATTAATTGTTATAATTAATAACACCCACGTAGCCTAGCCTACACGTTCACATTTTGGTAATAACAGTCCTGTCATAAAAAAATCTTCATAATACGACTTGGGTATTTTCAAACTTTGTGTAAATAAATATTAATGAGCATTTGTTAAAACTGCGCAATAACGTTTATATATTTACCCATATAAGCAGCAGGTACCTTATTTCATCAAAGTGGAAAGTGGATATGCTTATTTATTGTTATGGTTTTATCCTTTGAAAGTAATTTTTAAGCATATTATTTTCATGATTTTTTTAAATAATTAATATAATACTAAAAGCTTATTTAGAAACTTTATTACATATTAATAAGTAATAAGACATAATAAAATTTGCAACGCATGTTTTTAATGGGCTTTAGGTATTTTATGCTTATCACGTTCTAATATTTATGTAAAGTTGACATATTCAATTATTTTTTTAATGTTTTACTTAATTTCTGCTGTAAGGATTCATTTTTAACAATCGATTATTTTTGTGATTTCCAGAACTTTGGATTTTCAAAAAAGTTTTGATAGCTTTTTTACTTTGATAAGTACACCGGTATTGGAAAAAGTAGAGCAACATTTTATTTTTTAAATTATAGGTTTTAACTTTATATTTTATATTATATCCCTAACTTATTTTTCGACCAATTTAAAGATAAATAGTAATAGTACATTCTTCCACCAAAAAACTTCTTTATATAAATAACGAAATTTTTTGGTATGAATATATAAAGGCGCGTTTTCACGAAGTCAAATTACCTATTACAGTTAATCAACAAAAGTTGAATTTGACGAATTAATTTTTGTTCACACATTTCAATATAAAATGCAATTTTCTGTACATTGTTCTAATGGTATTGATTTTGTTCTTTAGATCAGCAGTAATAAGACCAGGAATTTCCATCTCTTTGAGAATAGAACCCAAAACATTTCCTCTTCCATCTCTATTTTTATATTTGTCGAATCAAAAGATACTGGTGCTTATGGTATAAGTCTAAGAAATGTTAGCATCCCACCTTCCGAACGCTCGTCTTTGAATTTTTTTTTAGAAATTATGAAATTAAATAGACGATTTGAAACTAAACTTGACAGTCAAGTGAGCAGAGACTCCTCACTTGAACAATAAAGTTTGACTGAGTCAAATTTTTCTTGATCTACCTAAAAGTTGATCAACATCATTGAAACAAATATACTCACTGTAGTTTTCGTTCAACTTTTGTTGATCAACTAGTATAGATGAACTTAACTTGAATAATAAGAACGCCTCTTAAAAGTAAGCCTTTGTAGCGTGTTAGTTTTTTTAATATTTTAAGAGCATCTTTCTAAGAGGAGATTAAAATTCATCATTTATATCACTTACGTTGAGGTTTCTTGAAAATTAATTAGTAGCGAATTATTGATAAATAATGCGAACCACTAGAGAGCGCGCGACTTTGTGATGAAAAATCCTGATAACATGGCACCACGAGATATTTTGAGATAGTTTGCTATGTCAGATTTTCAATTTTTTCTGTTTTGTAAGCTAAATTAATTGGGCTAATTGTAAAAAAAATGAGTTTTCAGAATTTAGTAAACTGATTTTGATATTTTTCTAATTTTCCGTCAAAATTCCGTCAATTTTCGTTCTATTGACATACGTCAAAATTTATTGGTTATGATGTGATTATGATTGTTTTGTCTGAAATATATTATATAATCAAAAAAGTGAGATATATAACACTTTACATGACCTTTGCTGCTTATATATCAAAGTGCTGCCAACCTAACATAAGTAAATATCAGATCGTGCTCTACATAATTCACACTTTTTATTGACATTTAGAATGAGTAGTAAATATTTCATTAATTTATAATTGTTTTGGAAATAAAGTAGAAAAAATATTGTATGCAACACGTGCAAAAAATATATTAGGCATTCGTTCGAGTTACTTCGGCCCATCGCGAAAAAATCGAACTCATGCCTAATACATTATTCTTAACACTTGTCACATAAATAACTATGTATTACAATAGCATATCTGGTGGTGCCCGGAATCTACTATATTTGCCTTTTAGGAAATCACTCTTGACACATCAATAGATGAAAATAAACTTAATTACCCAATAACTCAGTCCTACAGAAACAAAAATTATTATTTTTTATAGTCTCCTTAGAATCTGATTTGTACAAATTTAATATTGATTACACAACCTTGAACATTTTTTGTTCAGAGAGGTGAAAAAATGGTTCTAAAAGTAAGCTCAATCCAAAATTTGAGTGATATTTTTAAAAATATTATATAAATTCTAAAGAGTTAAAAATGAAAAAAAAATAAAGAAACTCCCACACTCTGTATGTTACATCCTGTATTGTTACTTTATCCTATTATTAGTCAAAAAATTAATTCATAAGTTAGGGACACTTATTTAGTAATACTTTGTTACATTAAAATAAAAAAATAAACTCTTAAAAAAAGAATTAAATATATAGAAAAAAATACATTACATATTTATTTATAAAAAATACAGAAATCAAAAGGTAAACCATTATTTTGTCGTCTTCTAAACTTACTTTTCATGAAATTGTTAGTTTACCTGTTTAGCAAACATAGTCTCTGTAAATAAATTTATCAAAATTTTAATCGTTTTGGGGGAAGTTGATACATCTAAAATATCCTCAAGGCTTGCAATTGGATTGATGATTATTTCATTAAAAAAAATCTGTAACAAACCTTTGATGTAAGCTTTAGATTATTATCGTACTGAATGTAATATCGGATTAGGAAACCACAAACTTATCCAAACATTTTTGGCACATAACGTAAAGCGAACCATTTTGAGATTTATCCAATGAATTAGGGTCATCCCAAAACCGTTCCTCGTGAAGTAAATCATGTTGGTGTATCTTCAATGAAGCGGGATTTCTTTTCTGGTTTAAAGGTTAGTTCTATTCTTGGTAAAAAGGAGAAAACAGATCCCTTTGTGTACAAAATAATTTTAAAGGAGTTTATGGTTACGTAGTACTTTCCCAATGCCTTATTACTTTCAATAAGATGGCAATTCGAAGATAAATCTGAAGTTCTTAAAGCAAAAATTGTACAAAAACTTCCTTTTATAATGTACTTCCCCGAACTTCCTTGAGACTTCCTCGGACTTCCGGGGACTTTTTCGGACATCGAATTATTTCTGATGCACGTGCATAACAGTTTGGAAATCATCTACTTCCGGAATTTGCTTTGAAATTCCTCGGACTTCCTCAAAACTTCCTCGAGACTTACAAGGACATCCCGGTTCTTCGGAATTCATCGTTTCTCGAAAAAAAGAACATTTTTCTCTATAAACAAAAAAACAGGAGGGTTAATGAATAAATTTCTAGATGACTCAACTTTTTTCCAACCCAATTATTTAATCATATACGCATTTTTAATAATTGGTAAATAGCCGTAGCCTATAATTTAAAACAAAAATGGAGCTCTACTTTTTCCAATACAAAATATTAAAAATCTTATTGACTATCTGATTTTTACAAGTACCTACCAAATATACAAGTTTAAAAAAAATTGAATAATAACGTTAATGTCCCCTCGGCATGTTTAAAATGATTAATATCGCATTATAGGATAATAGGGGTGTTGGCCTTTCATTCTTAGATAAATAACATATTTTCCCAATTACGTTAATGGCAATAAATAAATACAATTATGTTAATGACAGTTGGTCTCGTCAACTTTAAGCATAATAACAGATCAAAATACGTGATTATTTATAGATTTAGTAAACATTTTCACAAATCAGCTGAATATTTTCTTTTGACGTTTATTATAAGCTATACTTTCTTAATTTAAGAGAATATGGTGCCGACAAAATTATGTAGATTTTTACCCATTGTAATTATTATACAGGGCATTAAGTTAGTGATTCACCAAACATTAGTATTTGAAACTAAAGCAAATGTAGTCAATAAAAAACCAAAAAACTGGTGGTCTATCTTTTATAGTTTTGAAGCTACAGCGCCAACGGTTTGAATTTAGGTAACTATACTTGTCAAAATTCAGAAGAAAATTCTCTTTCAATAAAATTTTGAAAAAGACATCGTAAAGAAAATATAACGAAAATAAAGATTTTTATTTGTCCTGCCTAATTATGTACTTTGGATTTTTTAACCAAATTTATGAAGAAGCTCAAAATATACATTTGTTCGCTGTTTCACTATTTTTAAGTTTTAATTTCTTTTATTTTTTACTTATAAAACAAAAAATGAGGTAGAATATACCGGGTGTCCCAAAATTGAGTTTACATGCCATATCTCTGTTAGTTGAAGAGATAAATACTCAAATCAAGAAAAGCTTCAAATTCGCATTTTAATTCTATCCTCAAAATATTATTGGCTTTGGCCATCCTAAAGAGGACATCATCAACTTTTTTTTCAAATGGCACCCTTTACTTTTGTTTACACAAATTGGATCTCAACTTTATTTTGAATACGACAAAATGTTAGTCAAGTAAAACTTATTTTTATAACTCAATTTTAGTACACCCTATATATGAAAATATTAAAAAAATAAATCATTAATGTACTTTGTTCTTTTTCAATTCAAAATTCTTTATTTGCATACTCAAGGGTAGAAAAGCCTGCGAGTGGGAAAATTCACACCAGGATTAAAAGCGCTTTAGAGAAGTGATGCATGCAACATTTTTATGTACGACCGATTAATTTACAAGAACAGAAAAAATCCCAATACACTGATGGTCACAAGAGCTAGTATAACAAAAAAATATAGGTAAAATAAATGTGTAATCAAATTTTAAAATTGAGAGTCTAAATTTACAACCAAACTAAATTTTGCTTTTACACAAATTGAATGGCAAACGAACAAATGAAGTTTTAAAACGTAAAATTGCATTTTTGATTGCAAGAACATTTAAAGTAATGTCAATTACACTGTGCGTATAATTGATATTTATACTACAAGAGAGGTGAATTAATCTCGAGTGAGAAAATTGATCCTATGGACTTTACGTCTAGAGGATTAAATGCACTTTACTTCAGTCGTTAATGTAATAATCCAATCATTTTTATAAGCAAATTTCATTAAAATTTAAGGTATTCCTTTCAAAAAATTAATTTTCGTTTTTAAATTAATTTTCTTTTATGTATTTAAATAAGAATGTCAAAGGATTGCAAAAATTGGATTGAAAAGTTAATAATAATTTAACCCATCAACTATCAAATTATAATCATGGTTTATTGGGGTTAAACTGTTCTATTTTTGGTGGTTAAATAAGATTGATTATGAAGTTTCGTAAATGTATTGTATAATTTTTTTGGAATTAGTAATTGGGGGAGTTTTTCAAAATCTCTTTTAAACCCATAATTTAAAGGAGGTATTAAATGGGATATTATTTTGTGAATAAGCTTTCAATTTGAATTCCAAAATGTCGTCGAAAATTAGCCTGGGGCGTCAAGGTTTAAAATGAAGTGAATTATACCATTTAGTAAGCCACAGGAAGATAAATTGATCCATTTAGTAAAGCCAAATCGTCGGTGCATGTTATCGAATCGCGTGCATCGTGCGTGCTTCATCCTTCATCTGGTACACGTACAACATACATGCTCTGTACTCTTCCTAAAATGGCAGTAAATCGGGATAACTTATGGCCGCCAGGAAGAATAGCTGTCACGATTTATCAGCCCCTGGCGTAAATAATATCACTAGTGACGTATCATATATTGGTGGCAGGATGTAAAGGCGTAAACCGTAATAAACGATCTGGTTTGTTATAACTTAGGGGTTGTTTGCAATCCTATCCAATTATGAAATATTACTTTTACCTTCTTGTTTATTTTTAGTAAATATTTACTATACGTACAGGCTTTTTTAATAAATGGGCTTAATGGAAAGGACAGCCTGTCCAACTATTTCGCAATTTCCCTATCGATCTGCATAAATTCGAATTACAGCTCTGCATGCACAGGTTTTCCGTAATGGCATTTTAAATCGCATCTGGTATATGTTAGGTAATCTATGTTGCTATAAAAAACAAGTACTGTCTCTAACAGATGGAAGCGTTTATAAAGATAAAGGGATTTCACTAGATAAATATTTTTATGGGTAGATTAAGGTGCTTCAAAACTCCCTAATATGTAAACCATTGTTCAGATCGTTAAGCCAGTAATTTTATCTGGTATTTTACTAGATTATTATGTTTAAATGAAAGTATATGTTCTAAAATTAAATGTAATGACATTTTTGTTCATTAAATTTTATGGAAATGCAGATTTAGTATATTTTGCAATAGGGCAATGCTTCGTGAAAAATGTTGACGTGATAATCATAATAATTAGAATTGCTCCTGCAGCTATCCGAGTAATGTTCATAATTTGGATTAAAAGTAGGTTACATTTACGATATAATTATACCGTATGGGTATCATTTGTTTCTACCAAACGTATAACAATTGTTATCAATAATGTAATTGCCAGAGAAGGAAAAATAACATCTTGAGTTACACAATCGTTTTTTGGAAATAATAAATATTGAGCATAATAATTTTAAAAGTGCAACTCGTTCGTCCCTACTTCACAGTCCATAGTGTCAACTTAACTTAATCCTGATTAACTTGCGCATTATGCTCAACATTTAGTTTCTTATTTTAATTCTAACTTTAATAAAATAAAGTTTTTAAATCCAATTTTTAATTACGGAACCTTAAAGTCAAAATAAAGTATTCTTGTAAACTTTATAAACATACTTAAAATTGTTTGCATACCTAAGGTGATCCCGCGTTTTTTTTTTACTTTTGACCTATAGAAGATTTAATTAAGAGATAATAACTAGGAGTATATCTATTTAATGCTCTTAAGTAATTTATTGTTGGTTTAAGTTTAAAAAGTCACTTACGACTGTATACTATATTTAATATTCTTTTTAAACGTAATTTTCTTACCAAGATAAAATAGAATTATTCAAGCGAGTATCGTACGAAAGGAACTCATTGCTTTACTAAGAAATTCTGAACACATCAATATTGAAAATCAATTAGTTTTTTCGAAAGAGGAAGTAAAAAAAGAGAACACTACTGTCTCGAGAACAAAGGAGCTCGAGGAATTGAATAAAGTTTTAATTCGTTTTGAATCATAGTTTTGATTTCGTTGGATAAAAGCATGTAGAATAGAATAGAGGTTTTTAAATAACAATCGTGATTGGTTGAATGTATCAACTTTATTTCCCCGAAGACAAAAAATAAAGCGTAGTGGCTCGATAACTTTTTTCGAATCATACGCCAATTGAACGAGACATCACAAAAGAAGCCAAAGAGCAGCAGGAAAAGTTGAGGCATCGAAAGTTATGCAAGAAATTACATCAAGTCTAACCTGTGCAAGCAAATATAAAAACGCATATAAAAAGTCTCTTGAAAAAAAATCACAAATGTTGGGAGTTTGAAGACGCTCTAGCGTTGAAGATGGATACACTAAATTATCTAGGCATCAATACGGCAGAATCAGAAGTAAGGCTCCTGCAACATTTCCACTTTACGAAATTATTTAGAATGCAAAAAAAATTTTATCCAAATTCCAAATTCAGAAAACATAAATGTTATGGTCCATGTCACGAGCAAGTCAGCATTTTTTATCTCGCTCTTATTCACCTGAAGTGTAGGACCCACTATTGAGTGGGAGTGAGCGTGACTTACTCGTGACATGGATTTTAGTTCTACTTTTGCAGATGTTGGTGTACAAGCACTATTTGACCAGACTTCAACAAAGTGTTATTAACTCAATTATTAACGTAGAACTAAGCGAGATAATTTTCTACTCAAAATGGGGGTTCAATGGCAATGCTTATAAATAAGCCTTTCATGACATATAAGCCATTGATTCATCGGCCTTCATTATGTTTATCGGTTCTTTTCGCCTTGTTTGTGGTGCAAAAATTATTTGTCAAAATCCTCGTCTTAGTTCTACAAGATATTGCATGCCTTTAAGAATGGAAGTCACAATGGAGTCGACTTTATTGACTGAAAACTGAAAATACATATCCTCCATGGCTGGTTATACTTTTTGGAGTGTTTGTTACACTTGTTATACAAACTACCAATGAAAAAATGGTAAATTATGTATGGATAAAGAAATATTAGCTAAAAACTAGGAACGCACTCAAAAAGAATGGTTTGATTGTAGATAAACCCAATCCTGGTATCAGCAGTAGTAATGATGGTAACACCAGAGCCGGATCTACATTTTGTCATCCTGGGCACGAGACTTTGGCGCCCCCAGTTTTTTTTTTACTTTTTACACCGCTCTAAAAATTAATTAAAAATTTAAGAATTGTTTCTATGACTGTTAATGTCTTCTACAATAACACCATAATGGCCTCTTAGCTCTATTGAAAATAACCAATAAACCCTTTTTTTGAATTAGTGAGAATTAAATATTACTAAAGAGAATATATGTAGAACAAAAGAGTGAAATTTATGATTTTGAGTACAAAAGCCAATTATGACCAACCTCTTCCTTGTAACATTTTCCGAAAAAACTTTCTTTTTTCTTTCGAAAACTTTCTACCATCTTTTCCAGCAGATTCTTTAAGGTTTGCGTCTTTTCTTTAATCTGGTCCTTGCTCTACTATAACCAATCTTATTTTATCTGAAATTCTTGGCCAATATGGTGGATCGTTGAAATTGATGTTATCTATAACTTCTTTCTTGCTTGTGTTTTATAGAATCCAACCTCTCCAGGGATTTCTGAGTCAACAACTACTTAGTCGTCTAGTTTCCATTGTATTGGTTTCTGGAGCAGAACTTGAACTACCTACCCTATTTTCCTAACCATAAGTTTAATGAATTTGCCGGAAATTGATTTACTTCTAATATTTTTCTTTTTTTATATTCCGCACCACTGTGTTTTTTTGGAAGACGTGTATAATACAAATTTTATCCATGTATTTGGTGTATCTGTTTATAGATAGTTTTTTGAATTAGAGTAGATCATAACTAAAATTTTTATATCAAAAGATGGTGTTTTAGAAATAAAAATCGACCTATCCAAGCTATATTTTTTAAGAAAATATTTATGTGCTGAATCGCACAGTATAAAATTTCGACATCAGTGCGATTAAGACAACCTTAAGTTTTCTAATTAAAAAAATGTTTTTTTTTTCGCGGCTCCTTTGACTTTTAGTCCAGACGAGTGCCCCCTCGTTCCACCCTAGATCCGGTTCTGGGTAACACCGCAATTCTCTGCCAAAATCATTAAAATTCATATAGAATTGATTAGAAAAATACACATGATATTAATAGTGGTGGCTTCTGCCTATGAAATAAATGTTGATAAATTTCGAGAATTTTGTCAAAACACTGGTCGACAATTTGTTGAAAAATACCTATGTTACTGTATGCCTCCAACACTTCAAAAATACTTGAGAAATAATTTCTACTGCTTTGTTGCCTATTGGCAATTTAATAGATGAGGCCCAAGAAGCACGCAACAAAGATTTTAAAAAATACCGGGAACACAATTCGAGAAAATGTAATAGATAAGAGTCGAATTCTGAATTTGGTTTTATTAAGTTCTGTCTCTATAATTACAAGTAAGAGAAAACGGCCAGAAAAAGGAGCTACCGTCCAGTTTCTCCACCATGTCCATGAGAACAAATTAGATCTTAACCTGCGTCTCAAGGCAAGCTGAACCTGAGGTGGAAGTCTGTAAGCTATACGATTTGTTTTCGTACAACGAAAAAATCGTTTGTTTACTAAGTTGCTTGGTGACAGATTTTCTATCACCCTTCCTTATGCACGTTTTGTATTTGTTGAAAGAAGACAAAATGCGTCACCTTAGCAACATATTCAACAAACGATTTTTTCGTTGTACGAAAACAATCGTACAGCTTACAGACTTCCACCACAGAGGTGGAAGTCTGTACAGCTATACGGTAGTTTTCGTACAACGAAAAAACCGTTTGTTGACTAAGTTGCTTGGTAACAGATTTTCTATCACCCTTCCTTATGCACGTTTTGTATTCATTGAAAAAAGATAAAATCCGTCACCATAGCAACATATTCAACAATACGATATTTTCGTTGTACGAAAACAATCGTATAGCTTACAGACTTCCACCTCTGGCTCGGTAACACCTCACCGGAATCTCATCATATTCGCGTCATGCAGAGCTTATACATAAGTTGTCGATTTTGAGCGCCTAAGATCAAAACATAACCTAAACTGGTTAAAGAAATCCTATCTGTCCAGCAAACATGGCTTTTGAAAATGTCGATATTCTAGATGAGGTAGATTAAAATAATTATGTGGACCATATACCAAATATAAGAATTTCTCACCAAATGTACTTATATTACATATGTAAGTTATTTTGATTTTCATGATGAGGGGCAGTCTTTTAAAAAGATTTACGGCTGGTTTCTTCACCCTGTCTTGAAACCAAACCAAATCATATTCTGCTTCTCAAGACGCAAGTTCAGCTTACTTAGTTGCACCGCGCCGAAATTTCGTCATATTCGCGTTAAGCAGAACTTTATACATAAGTCGTCGATTTTGAGTTTTTAAGCATGAAAATATGACACAAAGCAATCTTATTTGTCCAGCAAACATGAAAATGTTGATATTGTGGATGGTGAATAATGTAGATTTAAATATAATTATGTGGACAATATACCAAATATAGGAATTCCCGTCAATGACGAGGTGCAGTGCTTTTAAAAGCAATTAAATCAACTAAATTGTCTCTCTTATTGGGAATAATGTATTCACTTTGATTTGGAACTCATTTTAAACTAAACGATAAACGCTACTTTCAAAACAATTACCATGTGTTTACTGTTTATAAAACATATGTATGGTTATGTTAGAGGTAGTAAATCCGAAATCTATCCAGACCCTAGGTAAGATGTCGTGAATGCAGCCATTGTAGAACGCGAGCTCGACTTAAGTTAAGCTTGAATCTGACTTTAGCTTGCGAAAATGCGTCTAATGACATGTTGGAGAAACCGAACGTAAGATTAACTAAATTACCTCTCTTCTTTGTAATAATGTATTCTCTTTGATTTAGCAATCGTTTTAAATTAAACGGCAAATGCTATTTTTAAAAAAATTACCAAGTGTTTATTTAGAAAAAGAATGTGTGGTTATGATAGACCTAGCAACTAGTTGAACGTTAAACATCTGATTTTTGAAATAGCCAATTAGAAGAAGGAAGGAATTCGATACATGGCGATGTTGCCGAATTTATCTGAACCAAGACATCGTGAATAAACCCATGGTGCAACGTGAGCTCGACTTAAGTTAAGCTTGAATCTAATCTGAGCTTGGTGAAGCTGCGCCTAAAGACAGGAACTGGGCCTACCTCACTTACTCAAAGAAGCAGTATGCTTGTTAAAATCCATCGGTTGCAGTGCATACGAAAGGCGGTTACAATCAAAATGACAACTGACAACGAAGATAATGCATGATTTTTATTCAAATTTAGATGATTTGCCATCATGTTTCATTGTATTGCATCACTTATTAACTTTTTGCTTTGAAGTTGAGTCTTTTTATTAAAGTAACGAATATTATTGCATAGATTTGTATAACATTGAAGTAAAAACATATTAATTTTTCATAAACACATTTAAGTGTTTCTGATTTTTATGCCAACTTTTAAAGTATTTTGCTCCACTGTGTGACGTTTCAATTAGGTTTATTGAGTTTAATTTTTATTTTTTTAATAATATTTTAGTTTATGAAATAGTTTGTATTGATTTCCATGCAGTAGTTTCATTATAAATACAAATCAATACCTCCCTAGAAGTAAATTTTGTCAGTGAATAATTTATGTAAGTACTCGCAGCTGTTTTCAAAATTTAAGCTTTAAAAAGGTCTCTAGTATTTCGACATTCCATTGTGAAATTGCGTAATTTTTCCTCTTCATTAAATATTGAGGGAACTAAATTGGGCGGAATGAAGGATCAGGCTCCACTTAGCTTGTTCAACAAGGAACCCATCGCAGGTATTTTCTTGTGTATCTCAAGGGAAAATTGGAGTGGGATTACGTGTTTCGGGTAAATAAGCTGACTTTTTCGTTTTTTTATCATTAATGGCAAACATATAGCGAGCTGAATTAAACTTGGCTTCCTCTCAATCGCAGCCCGAAGGGTATTTATTTGCGCCGTATAAATAAATTGAGATTTTTTAGCAATTTCTTCTTAGAGGTCAGTGGCCAGAGTGCAGGAAGCAATATAAGAAGAGTTATGGTAGTCGCCGCCAGTTCCAATGTCCTAAATTAACATTTTTTTACATAAAGTGGGGTAAACCTAAACAAGTGACATAAAAAAAGGTTGTAAATTTATTTATTATTCAGGTGTACTTTATCAGAACTTTAATTAATTAGTATTAATACTTAATACACTAAACGCCCCTTCTCAAAGCGGTTAAAATAAGCTTTAATTTAGGTGCTTACAAACATTTCATTAAAATCTGTTTAAAGCTACTACTTTTAATTAATTTTCTTACTTAAACTCAGTCATATTAAGTTATTTATATCTTATAGACTCAAACGCATATTTTCTTGATTTTTTTCTTCTTCATGAAAAATATTAGATTTGCACAAGGCAACGGAGGGCTTTGTGAAATATTTCGTTAGTGTGGCCCTATATGTTTGAAGCGGCACGGCATGGTTTCGTTATTAAATTTACTGCTCTCATAGAAGCGTGTTATCCGCCGGGGGTCACCTAATATTTTTGATATAATGCGAAAAATATAGACATTGGCCCATTGCCATCCACTTTATTATTATGTTCATATCCAATACGTTATAAAAGTGTCGTGCAGGATTAAGCCCTAAATTTTCACATGAAAACTCAAGAATACCACTGTACTTGACTTATTCTTCCAAAAATTACTTTTGTATTGAGTGTTTAGAATATCACATATCATTTTTATAATATTGCAATTACAGTTTTTACAAAATTTCTATTATTTTATTTTAACGACGTTTTTTTCAATTTTATATTCCAGTAGCTTTTAACAATCTACATATACTTGCTTTTAATGTTGGTGAAACTTCATTCGTTTCTTATTGAAGAGTTTATAGATCTGGAACGCTTGCTATCCCGAACTCCTTTGGGTAAGAAACTTTGATACTAGAGTGCTAAAGGGCTTGTTTCCTTGTGCACCTACACATGTTTCCACTTTATTTCACATTATTTACTTTTGATTTGCAGTTTTACAACGTCTAAATTTAGTTATGTACTTAAAATTACAACTACGTAAATTATAGTATTTCTAAAATTATTTTGATAATGTCTAGCATATTTAATTAAGCACGAAAGCTTCAATACTCATAAGGATCAACACGAAATGTACTTGTATAAATCATGAAGAAATTGAAATAAATTAAAATTTATTGGCAGTTTTACTGACATAAATTTGAGTACCTTAAAGAAATCATTACGCTGATAGGACCATAATGAACCAAAATTATGGAGCTAGGACCATAATTATTTAATAATGGTCCGATAAAGAATGTCATTATCACACTCAAATTGACATTATAGTATGCAAGCATATAAGTCATTCGAATCTTCAAAAATATTCAGGGTGATCATTTGAAAACGAAGCACCCTAATTAGCTTCAGTTTCATGAGATGTATAGAAATTCTGTAAAATTGGTCAATTTTCTTTAATTGCGTATAAAAGTTTATATGTCATCCCTTTTGCCCCTGCTGTAATAGAACTGTTGCAACAAATTTTCGAACTGCTTCTATTTTAAATGAAAATACTAAACGATGCGACGAAAATTGAAACTGGCGAATTTTGGAATATATCCTAATAACTCTAATCGAAAAATATTAAAGACAGTAAATATTTTAGTTCAAAAAGTACTAAAAATAAACAATTTCAACCGTATAAGATGCATCTAGTTCATGAACTCAAGGAAGATGATTTCGATAGAAGGATTGAATTTTTTTGAACGAATGATATAAATAATTTCCCATAATCGAGTTTTACCAAATTCTTATACATCTCATCAAATTGAAGTTATTTAGGGTGGGTCGTTTTCAAATGATCACCCTGTATAAAATGAACTGTTTAAAATGTAAAATGAATATAATTAAGTACTCGTAATGTATGAAATGGATATTAAAATTTTGATTATGGATAAGTAATTAAGGGAAGTGCATGTAGTGTATAAAGAGGTAAAAAATGCGTCTATAAATTTAAACGTGGATAGACTAAATGCAAAAGCTCTCCGAGCTTTACAGCACTTTCAAATCCTCTCGTTTCACCGCAAATTTAAAACACAAAAATTTATATGAGTAATAAATACCTCTACTTTACGTTACTATAAATTAAATTCCACACTAAATTTTTTAGTCAGTTTCGAATATTTTTTTAATTAAATTGATAAATTCTTTCCATTAAAAAACGTTTGGAGCTCAAGCTAAAACTTTTACATTGAAAGTTGGATGTTACTATTAAAGTAAGTTTAAAATAAAACGAAGAAAGACTGCGGAATTGGGCTCTATTAAATTAAAAACAAAGAAACCTAATTTAATGCTTCAACGAAACGATCATTCCAACCACCACGGCTTAAAAATATTCATTTGCAATTTAAATCACTTTATAATTGCCCTTTTGTTAATTTAATCAATCCATACAAAATTTATACCAGCTCTAATTTTTCTATTATTATTTTCTCGCCTTAAATATGTTTCGAATATTGAATGGTCTACACTAGATCAATATAAATATTTTTATTAAGAAATATAATATAGTGAAATTAATTAGGAGCACAAGTATAAAAATGTGTAGAGATTCTCGTAGAAGACACTTTGGAATTAATTATAAAGGATTGAAGAGCTACGGATCAGATTATTTAGGATATCCCTTTTGATAGCTTGATCTGAGGGATCGAAGATCATGATGCAGTTTTTTGTAAATGTGATGCTCTAAGAAATTGCCCATACTCAAGGGTCGTGATAAGCGAACTTTAAAAGCTCTGGTGCCTCCGGAGTTTCCTAGCACATGAAAAATATTGTAACTTTTAAAACTGCATATTTTCCAAAAAGGTATAGTTAAATAAATCAAGTAATAAAAAGTATTATAGATTTTTATTTTTGGGTTTGGTTTTTTTTAACTGGAACCTAAGAGCTTTACGTAAAATTGTTCTAAAATTTACCTACTCCTAATATTCTTATATTGCATGAACCGTTCAGGATTTAAATAATCGTAAACACTAAATATTCATGTGTATACTACAAATGAAAATTTTAAAATAAATTTTCCGGCTTTGCTTGGATCTTGTAAGCTGGGCGCATTTAGAATTTGCATAACAATTTGGAAGAGATATTAAGTGGAAATTGCTTTTCCGTATTTAGTCAAGCAATGCAATACTAATACAGCGAATGAATTAAATGATGCTATGTAATATCTAATTCGCATTACTCGAGATTCCTTGTAAGATTTCTCGGGTTAATCTTTCTTGCAGAAATGCTTGCACCGGAGTTTGCATTCTCTTCTGTCGTCACGTCAACTAGAATAAATCTCTCGAAATACATCATCTTTAAAATTTCCACTGCTAATATATTATGAAATTGTTTTTCGAGATAAAAAGGGGTAATCATTTGTTATCAGATTTAGGATAAGAATATAAAATCTTAGTGATGAAATTTCTCTCCAGAGATTTCCTCTCCCATATCATTTTATCATCCACAAATACCTCTTTTAAAAACCTTATTTTGGGAAAATTAATTGTTGATCCTAATGTGCTCACTCGTATTTTTCATATGATTTATTGTATATTTAATACTTTTTTAACTAAGGTATTTTGAATTATAATACTTTCATAAATATCAACAAAATAATAATACTAATTATTCACTTATAGTACTATAATCTCATTAAATTGTTAGTTCGTTTTTATCTTATAAATAAATTTTAATTAAAATATCATAATCTAGGCTTAATTCTTAATTAGAATAAGAGGCTTACAATGGTTTAACCCTCTATTTAGACAAAACATAATCTAAAAACTGTAAACCGCTTAGTGTGGTTTGGTCAGAATAACGTTTTAAATCATTAGCACCTTTTTACAAAAAGACAACATTTGTTCATGAAGTTAAAACCTCGTTTGGTATTTTCCGACCACAAGTAATAAACACGCCACTTACATAAAATAAAGATTTTATAACTTTTGTGTTAAAATTTGAATTAACCATAAATATATTAATTTATTTTATAGATCAAAATTAATGAACACTAAATAAATATTTCATTCGGAAACAGTGAGAAAGTCATAAATTAAATTTGCATCCGACGGAAATTGCGAAAAATATTCACGCGGCCTTCAAAAGGGGGAGAGTTTTAGATGTTATGAAAATTCTAACACGATTAGAAAGAAGGGCGTAATTTATTAGAGTGTTTCGAGTTTCTAATAGTGTTAAAATTATAATTAACAAACTCATAAAACTTTTCGACGAATTCAATGCGAGATTATAGTTATGTTTTAATTATTTGGGGTGGATTAATGAAAAGGAAGGGGTATGAAAAATAAAGGCTACCGGGGTCGGGATGAAAAAATTGACGCCAACTTTTTCTTAGAGTCCTTTTATCTCCTTCGCCAGTTATGGCGTGCCAAATTGTTTTGAAATCTTTCAGTTGTTGGAGAACACCAGATAAAAGAAAGTTTTTGTTTAGTTTCTTAATAAAGAAAAGTATTCTGCTGCTGCTTAATTTTATTGAGTACATCATATACGAAATTTAAATTAAACTTTAACCTCTTCTTTATTAAAATGTTAATTATTTCTAAACAAGACTAGTTTTTATTTTTGTTTTCTTTTAATCTCCACAGTTACTAATGAGCTTTGTTTGTTTTTCTTTCTTTACTGTAAAAACATCTACCAACTTTCAATTTTATTCAACAAATTTTCAATTATTGTAACAAGATTTACTATGTCGAAAAGATTTCCAAATTACAGCAGGAAACGAATGAAGAACTTACCCAAAAATAGCTGCACCCGCCATTCCTGGTTTAATATAATCTCAAAGTTTATTACTATTTGCTGTATGTGTAATTTAATGAATATTTATTTTCAGGAGATACTACTGGTGTGGTATGTCCGCCAGGAATGTTCCGTTGTCCCGAGGGCAAATGCATCCCTTCAATGTGGGTGTGTAATTACCAAAAAGACTGTGACAAAGGAGAGGATGAATTCCAGTCGTGTCGTAAGTCTAAACATAATAAAAGATTAATTTTCATCCATCCCCAATCAAACAAATCCAATAAAACACAAAACACGCGTTCGGGGACAACTAAAATATGCATTGCACAAAAAACATGCCAGGCTCGTAGTCAGTACCTTTAAAAAACATCCCGAATACATACATACGTGATTTACACCGAATATTTTGTCTCGTGAATAAAATTGTTTCTCTCTGCCTAAACTAATTTCATAAAAAAGAATTCCGTGTAAACAGATTCGTGTGAATTTTTTTGCTGAAAAGTTTTGTTTGTATCTCCTATAATTTAATACAGGGCATCCTTTGAAACTCTAAAAAGAATTTTTTATTTACATATTTATTAGTTAATGCACATCTCTGGTTAAATTTACGTAAAACCTTTTTGCTGTATTAAACTCAGTGTTTAGTTGTTTTTAAAATGTTTTTACAGCACCGCCTGACTGTGAACCGGGACAGTTTACATGCCAGCAGTATATTTGGAATAAAACGTATTGCATTCCTCCTCATTATCGCTGTGATATGACTGTAGATTGTATAGATGGTTCTGATGAAACAGAATGTAGTAAGTATCTATCTAGAATCTAGAATAAAGCATACAAAACCATCAAAAATTATAAATAATTTTTAACTCGCAGCATATAGAAAATGCCAAAACGATGATTTTCATTGTGGTGCCGTATCAGGGGCACCTTCTACCAACCCATGCATACCCAAAGAAAAACAATGTGATGGGTATATCGACTGTAGGTCGGGTAAAGATGAACTAGGTTGTTCAGGAGTAGCTTGTAGGTTAGACCAATTTAGATGTGCCAATGGTCAAAGGTGTATAGAATCAACCCAAAAATGTGACCATAAAAATGATTGTGGTGATAATTCTGATGAATTAGGATGCAGTAAGTATTAATTAAATTTTCTAAATTTTTATCAACCTATACATATTATTTAGATTTTGCACCCTGCAATGGAGCACAATTTAGATGTGCCAATGCCCTATGTATACCCAGCGGTTACCATTGTGATGGTTACCAAGATTGTTCTGATGGTTCCGATGAGGTTAATTGTACCTCAATACCATGCAGAGATAACAAATTTTTATGTCCTAAAGGTGGACCTGAGGGTAAACCAAAATGTATTTCAAAAAGTCAATTGTGTGATGGAAAAAAAGATTGTGAAGATGGTGCTGATGAAGAAACTGCATGTTGTAAGTACTTTTAATTTAATTTAAACTAAAATTGTATATCTACTTTTTATAGCAAAACTTTCATGCCCATCTCTTGGCTGTGAGTACAAATGCCAGGCATCTTTAACCGGGGGTGCTTGTTACTGTCAAGAAGGACGAAGATTAGGATCTGATAACAAAACGTGCGTTGATAGAAATGAGTGTAACGAATGGGGATTTTGCGACCAATACTGCACAAACTCAGTAGGAAGCTACAGCTGTGCTTGCGCTGCCGGCTACATAAAACAAGATAAAAACAAGTGCACGGCAGCTGATGCAAACAGCCTCATCTTATATTTCGCGCATGATAAAGCCGTTTACAGGATGAATTCACGAGGTGAAGAACTCAAAGCTATAGCAAACACAACAGGAGCGAGTGGTTTAGATTTTCATTTCGATAAAAATTTAATTTTTTGGTCTGATATCAAAACCAAGAAGGTAAATAATGTGCAGCTCGTGTTATCAAAATATTTTAACTAACCCATTTTGTAGATTCATGCTCAACAAATGCGTTTAGGTCCTAGTGGAATGATGACTGTACATGAATTAGACATATCGTTACCAGGAACATGGTTACCTTCAGCAATAGCGGTAGACTGGATTGGAAATAAGCTATATGTCGCTGATACCGTAGGTCAAAAAGTAGATGTATTTGAATTATCAGGCCGTTGGCATGCAGTAGTTGTTGGTGCCAATTTAAGTCGACCTGTAGATCTTGGTTTAGATCCATTAGTTGGCTATTTATTCATTGCTGATAACACGCAAATTTTAAGGGCAAATATGGATGGTACTGATATGCACTCAATAGTATCAGAAGCTGCTTATAAAGCATCAGGCATTGCTGTTGATATAGTCGCCAAAAGAATTTTCTGGTGCGAATCAGTTTTGGATTATATCGATACCGTAGACTACGATGGTCAAAACAGATTTCAAATCATCAGAGGGCAAGCAGTACCAAATCCCTCAAGACTTACAATTTTTGAAAATCGGGTTTATTGGACTGATGGCACTAAACAAGGCGTCATGTCAATTGATAAGTACGAAAGTGGTTCAAGCATTCAAGCAATTTATAAAACGCGCGATATCAGAGATCCTAAAGCAATAAAAGCCGTTCATAGCCTGGTACAAATAAAAGTTTCAAATCCTTGTGGGAATAATAACGGAGGATGTCAACATATGTGTATAATTACAAAAACGACTTCTGGTTTGGGGTACCGCTGTGCTTGTAATATTGGTTGGCGTTTAGGTGAAGATGAGAAGTCTTGTAATTTAGTTACCGAATTTTTAATGTACTCTCAACAACGTTTTATTAAAGGAAGAGTATTAGATCCCGTAATTGAAGGATTTAGTGATGCAATTTTACCAGTGGTTTCAAGACAGGCCAGATTTGTTGGTCTTGATTTTGATGCACGCGACCAGCAAATTTATTACTCAGATGTGCTTCAAGATGTGATTTATAGAGTCCATAGAAATGGAACTTCTAAAGAGATTGTTCTTGCATCACAAAATGAAGGAGTTGAGGGATTAGCAGTAGATTGGGTATCAAAAAATCTATATTACATTGATAGCAGAAAGGGAACGCTTAATATTTTATCTATGCGCAATGTTACGTATAGGAGGACTTTATTGAAACAATTAAAAAGACCACGCGCAATTGTAGTACATCCAAACAAGGGTTTTGTTTTCTTCTCAGAGTGGGATAGACCTGCTAATATTTCAAGAACTTATAGCGATGGATCAAATTTAATAGTATTTAAAAATGTTACGTTAGGATGGCCAAATGGTCTCGCCATAGATTTTATGCAAGATAGACTTTATTGGTGTGATGCTTTACTTGACCATATACAACATTCTAATCTTGATGGATCCGATGTTAAAACTGTTAACTCAAGATTAATTAAGCACCCATTTAGTATTGTGATACATAAAGATTTCATGTACATAACTGATTGGAGGTTAGATGCCATCATCAAATTGCACAAATTTACAGGAGAACATGAAGAGACTTTGGTTAGAGATCCACATTCGTCAAATAATAGACTTTATGGAGTCAAGGTATGAATAACGAAAATTTTATTTTCTAAATATTTTATGTATTTCTAATATTTTTTTTAGATTTATAGTGAGATGGAACAAAAATTGGATAAATCGCAACCTTGTTGGAATAACAATGGTGGTTGTCAAAAATTATGCTTTGCCATGCCTGGGAAAGACCAGAAAACTTTAATAGCCCAATGTGGTTGTCCTTATGGTGAACGCCTTATGCAAGACCAAAAAACTTGTCAAATTGATCCAAATAATGAACCACCAGAAAAAGCTTGCCCAAATAGTTGGGATTTCACTTGTGATAATCAAAGATGCATCCCTAAATCCTGGGTTTGCGATGGTGATAATGATTGTTTAGATAACAGTGATGAAGAACAAAATTGTACAAGTAAGTAACTGATATAACTCATTAACAATTTTTGATTTTTTTACCGTTTTAGAGCCTACATGTGGTAGTAATGAATTCCAATGCAAATCAGGACGATGTATACCCATGACGTTCAAGTGCGATGCTGAAAATGATTGTGGCGATTTTAGTGATGAGACTGGATGTGTTAACGTGACTTGCAGTTCTACACAATTTCAATGTGATAACGGCAGGTGTATACCAAATACCTGGAAGTGTGATTCCGAAAATGATTGTGGTGACGGTTCTGATGAAGGCGATTCTTGTGCAGAAAAAACTTGTGCATATTATCAGTTCACTTGTCCTAGAACGGGCCATTGTATTCCACAGGTAATTTTTTATATTTAGATCCTATTAAATAAATTCAAAATATTTGTTAATTAACATTTAATGACGTACCTAATCGATAGAGAAATAATCGATAATTAGGATCAATACCAACAAAGAATAATTAATAGATAGTGTAAATATTTATGGCGCTTAAATTATTCCAAGACTATTTACTAATGACTAATTAATTATAATAGAGTTGGGTTTGCGATGGCGACGATGATTGTTTCGACAAACAAGACGAAAAAGATTGCCCTCCAATCACATGCTTACCAAGCCAATTTAAATGCGCTGATCTTCGTCAATGTGTTCAAGAAAGTTACAAATGTGATGGCATTCCCGATTGCAATGATGGAAGTGATGAATTAGGATGTCGTAAGTCGTTAATCTTACAATAAAAACAAATTTTTAAAATCAGTTTTTTTTAGCTTCAATTGCTCCAGATCAATGCAATAGCGAAAAACAATTCCAATGTCAGTCATCTGGAATATGTATACCAAAATCTTGGCATTGTGATGGCACACCAGATTGTGATGATCACTCTGATGAACCTCCATCTTGTGGACAAATCGATTGTGCACCGAATTTCTATAAATGCAATAACTCAAAATGCATATTCAAGGTAAAATTACAAAGACTTAAATCGTTAATTTCTAATTTTCTTATTATTTAATTTTAGGCTTATATTTGCGACGGAAATGATGATTGCGGTGATGGTTCTGATGAAAGCTACCAACATGCCTGTGTTAAACCACCATTCGTTTGTCCTCATGGTCAATGGTTATGTCCTGGGGTATCTGAAAGGTGTGTTAATGTTACAAGTGTTTGCGATAGCAAGATAGACTGTCCTAACGGTGCCGATGAAGGTGAAGGTTGTGATCTTGCAGAATGTGCTCATCAAGGTGGATTATGTTCAAATGGTTGCAAGCAAACCCCACAAGTAAGTCATTTATACTTATATTATTATAGAAATTAACAACCTTTTTATACTAGGGTCCATTGTGTTTATGTCCTCAAGGTGAAACTTTAGGGAAGGATGGTTATACCTGTGAAGATCACAACGAATGTGTTCCTCCTGGACTATGTTCCCAAACTTGCACAAATCTCAAAAGGTCGTACTTTTGTGGTTGTACTGATGGTTACATTCTTGAAGCTGATAAACATTCATGCAAAGCCTTTAGTAAGTTAAAACTCTATTCAAATGAAAATTGATTTCTAATTCTAATTTTCTCCTCAGACCACAGCGCTGCATTCTTGATCATCTCAAATAGACATTCTATTCTCGTCGCTGATTTGAACGAACAAGGTTTGGAACGTGTACCTATTATTGTGGAAAATGTTGTTGCCACAGCCAGCAACATGCATTCCGGAACAATATTTTGGTCAGATATGAAGTTGAAAAAGATTTCAAGATTGGATCGTGGAAGTGAACCCGTGGATGTCATCAATACTGGTTTGGACTTGGTGGAAGGTTTAGCTTACGATTGGGTTTCTGGAAATATTTATTGGCTCGACTCAAAATTAAATACCATAGAAGTATCTAAAGAAAATGGTTCTAATAGAATAGTTTTGGTTAAAGAAAATATTACACAACCTAGAGGAATGTGCCTAGATCCCAGCCCAGGGTAAATATCTATAATATCTATAAATTTACTCAAAAAACATTAAAATATAGAGTATCCACCTAATAAATTAAATTTGTTTGCTTTACAGAACACGTTGGCTATTCTGGACCGATTGGGGTGAAAATCCAAGAATTGAAAGAATTGGTATGGATGGAACCAACCGTTCAACTATAATCAATACGAAAATATACTGGCCCAATGGATTAACGTTAGACACGGCCAATCAAAGAGTATATTTTGCCGATTCAAAATTGGACTTCATCGATTTTTGTTATTACAACGGAACAGGGCGACAACAAGTTCTTGCAGGAAGTCACTATTTACTTCACCCACATTCGCTTACTCTTTTTGAAGACACTCTATATTGGACCGATCGGCAATTAAATCGTGTTTTATCGGCACATAAGTTTAAAGGTAGTTTATTCAAAATTTCTAATATATCTCAAGCTAATATTATTTTTTTCTAGGCAATAATCAAACAGTGGTTTCACATTTAATTTCTCAACCATTGAGCATTCATGTACATCATCCATCATTACAACCAATTTCTGAAAATTCATGTCTCAATTCTCCTTGTCAGCATATTTGTTTATTATCCCCCTCGTCGTCTACTGGCTATACCTGTAAGTGTAAGGCTGGATTCCGCATAACCGGCGATGGACGTTGTATCGAAGAAGAAACGTCGTACCTAATGGTTATGAAAGGTACCCAAATTATTGACGTACCATTAACTCCAGGTGATAAAACTTCAGGATACCTAACTGCAATTGTTGGAATTGATAATGGACTAAAGATTGATTATGATAGAAAATCTGACACAGTCTTCTGGATAGAAGGAAAACAAGACGATGAAGAAAACGTAAGCATATATTGGTATAATAAAAAATACGATAACTCAATTATTATTTTAGTGTACGATTTATACAACACCTTATGGAGGTGGTAATAAAACTGAATTCTTGGGCCTAAATTCTGGAATAGTAGGCTCACCGTCAACAATTGCGTTCGACTGGCTGGGCAGAAATTTATTCATCGGAAATAAAATTGCTGGGAACTTGGAAGTAATTAGAGTCGATGGGAAGCAGAAACATCGCACGGTAATTTTGGCTAATGACGGTAACAAAACTTCAGTTGCAAGCCCAAGATCAATCTGCCTAGACCCAACAGAGGGTAAGATTTATTGGACAGACGAAGGTGATTTTACCATTCCACAGAAAGTTGGAAAGGTTAATATGAATGGTAGCAACCCTGAAATTCTAGTTGATGACGTACATAGACCCGACGCGATTGTAATTGATATTGAATCTAAAATGTTGTACTTCAGTACCCAACAGCCTCCACTCGTTATAACAATGGATGTCTTTGGACAAAATCGTAGAAATTTATTATCAGAAGAAAATAGTATTTCAAAACCTAAAGCTTTAGGTGTTCTTGATAGCCGCTTATATTATTTAGACCCGTTATACGAAAAGGTGGTGAGAGTTGATTTGCCGCAAGGTAACAATCCGCGAGTAATTATGGAAAATGAACCCGATTTAAAAACGTTCACTATATTCAAGAAGAGACAGATTATTGAACATCCCTGCCTCATTAATAATGGTGCTTGTGAACATATTTGTTTACCAGGAGAAGGAAGAACGCGAGTTTGCGCTTGTAGTGTTGGTTATAAAAAAGAGAATGAAATTAATTGTATACCGTACAAAACTTACCCAATTGTAGCTCAGTTAGATATGATTCGTGGTTATAGTTTAAAAGACAGTTCAGAAGCAATGGCACCAATTGCTGGTCCTGGTCATCATATCTTACATGTGGATATTCATTACTCTGAAAATTGGATTTACTGGGTTGAATTTAATAGAGGAACGTGGAACGGTATTTTTAGAATAAGACCAAATGGTTCCGAATTGCAGCCTATCATCAAGGAAGGTATTGGCAGTAATGGAATAAGAGGTTTGGCTATCGATTGGATTGCTGGAAACTTATACTTCACCAATGTTTTCCCCCATGAAAATTATTTGGAGGTTTGTTGGTTGGATGGAAAGAATCGTAAAGTGTTGGTTAAGACTACAACGGACGCGCCAAGAGAATTAGCGGTAAATCCGGTAAAGAGAATTTTATATTGGATAGATTACGGGCAACATCCACGAATTGGTAAAGCTAATTTAGACGGTTCTAATTGGACTACTTTAGTTACGTCGGGAATAAGCAATCCTAGAGATTTAACAATTGATATGTTGACGCATGATGTATTTTGGGTCGATTCTAAGTTAGACATGATTCAGAAAATATCGTATACAGGTGGTAATAGGCAGGTAATAAGACGTAATTTGCCTAATCCTATGGGTATTGCCGTTCACATGGGAGACGTTTATTGGGTTGACAGGAATTTACAAACTGTTTTTAAAGCTTCTAAGCTGGTGGGAAATAATACTTTGCCAACAAAAGTAAGAACAAATTTGCAAAAATTGCGAGATATTGCTATTTTTGATATTAGTAATCAACCGCAAGATGACACGAATCCTTGTCTAAAATTGGGTAACGGTGGTTGTGAACAATTATGTTTCGCATTTCCTCAAGATATGCAATTTGCCAACCGTTTAAATTATAAATGTGATTGTTCCGCTGGTAAATTAAGCTCTGATGGCAAAAAATGCGAATTCGTTAATGAGTATTTAGTATTTTCAACGCGAACAGAAATTAGATCTATAAATCTCAATCCACAACTTACATCTGTACCTTTTAAACCCTTAACAAATCTTACTAATGTCGTTGGTATTGATTTTGATTATAATGACCAAAAATTACTGTTTACTCAAATAAGACCTTGGGCAAGGATTGCATCACTTTCGTCAACTAATCCAACAGTTGAATCAATCAATAATATCATTAACAAGGGTATTAATCCAGAAGGAATCGCTTATGATTGGACTCAAAAGAAGGTTTATTGGACTGATTCAACAAACCATAGTATTTATGCAATGAATTTGGATGGATCTGATTTAGTTATAGTATCTAGGGTTGAAAGACCAAGAGCGATAGTATTAGATCCATGCAACGGTACCCTGTTTTATACGGATTGGGGCAAATATGGAACATCTGGAAAAATATTCAGAACCACAATGGCTGGGTCTTTGAAGAAAGTCATCATTGATAATCTAGCACAACCTTCTGGTCTTGCTATAGATTATAAAGACCGAAAACTTTATTGGACTGATGCAATTCGAGAGAAAATTGAACGTTCAGATTTGGATGGAAAAAATCGCGAAGTTTTAGTGTCAGCTACCATTTATCCATTCTCGATTACGGTTCATGGTAATTATATTTACTGGACTGATTTGCAATTACGAGGTGTATACAGGGCGGAAAAACATACTGGCGCTAATATGATTGAAATGGTGAAAAGATTAGAGGATAGTCCAAGAGATATTCAAGTATTTTCAGTAGAACGTCAAGCGTGTACAGTTAATCCTTGCAATATTAATAACGGCGGTTGTGCTAAAAGTTGTCATCCTGGTCCCAATGGAACAGCTGAGTGTAGATGTGATGAAAATACCAAATTAGTCAATGAGGGAAGAATGTGTGTTGCTAAGAATTTAAGTTGCGACTCTACCAAATTTTATTGTGCCAATGGAAAATGTATTTCTAGAATGTGGTCTTGTGATGGCGAAGATGATTGTGGAGATAACAGTGATGAAGATACAAAGTATTGCTGTAAGTATTATTTATTTATAGTCCATTTTTAGGAATCAATTTTCTTTCATTTATTTATAGCTTTCCATTCATGTTCGCCAAACGAATTTCGATGCGCTAATGGTCGTTGTATTTTCAAATCTTGGAAATGTGATCATGAAAATGACTGCAAAGATGGATCTGATGAAGTTGATTGTGAATACCCGCCATGTGCTCCTGGAGAATTCACATGCGCTAATCATAGATGCATACCAATGTCGCAGGTAAATTCTCTTAGATTATAATGTTGAATTTGTTTTAATAAAACCTATACATTTAAAGGTTTGCAATGGCGTTAACGATTGTAAAGACAATGTAACATCTGATGAAACTCATGAAAGATGTCCTAAAAATACCTCTTGTGCAGTAAACCACCTTAAATGTGAAAAGACCAATATATGTGTTGAACCTTATTGGTTGTGTGATGGAGATAACGATTGTGGTGATAATAGTGATGAAAATCCCATCCACTGTGCTCAAAGGACTTGTCCACAAAACAGCTTTAGATGTCCCAACCATAGATGTATTCCAGCAACATGGTAAAATATATTTTAATTTTTTTGTTGAAATCTATAATTCTTGATTTAGGTATTGTGATGGGGATGATGATTGTGGTGATAGTGCTGATGAACCACCAGAATATTGTAAGAGTGAAGGCAGAACTTGCTTCGGAGATTTGTTTACTTGTGATAATGGAAACTGCATTCCAAGAATTTATATTTGTGATGGGGATAATGATTGTTTGGATAATAGTGATGAAGATAACCGACATCAATGCAGTAAGTATTTCAAATTGCACAATTTCACTGGTCCTCTTTAGACTAAATTCATCATCTTACATAAAATTATTTTCCAGATGATAGAAGATGTGATGATGAAACTGAATTTACTTGCGAAGCTAATAAGGCATGGGGAAGAGCACAATGTATACCCAAAAAATGGTTATGTGATGGTGATCCAGATTGTGTGGATGGTGCTGATGAAAACACCACATTGCACAATTGCGCAAGTCCTCAACCATGTTCTGATGATCAATTTACTTGTGCCAACGGACGTTGTATAAACAAAGTAATATCCAAAATCAATCAAATTTTTCATCTAAAAAGTAATTTATTTTTTCAGGGTTGGCTTTGTGATCACGATAACGATTGCGGCGATGGAACTGATGAAGGAAAAGAATGTAACGCAAAATACAAAACATGTTCTAGTCAAGAATTCAGCTGCCAAAACTTTAAATGCATCCGTAACCAATATCGCTGTGACGGTGAAGACGATTGTGGCGATCATTCAGATGAAGTTGGATGCAGTAAGTTCAATAGTATTATCAGTCTTTAATATATTTAAAAATATCAATCAATTTTAGAAAAAGACAATAGTACCTGTGTTAGTCCTGGACAGTTCACTTGCAATAATGGTCAATGTATAGATTACCAATTGGTTTGTAACAAAGTTGCTGACTGTACAGATGAGTCAGATGAACCATTACACTGTAATGTAGATGAGTGTGCAAAGGTGGAAATTCACCAATGTGGTCATAAATGTATAGACACCCCCACCGGTTATTATTGCGAATGTAATCAAGGCTACAAGTAAGTTAATTACATTATTTACATAATACCATACTAATTCTTGATGTATAGACTTTTAGCTGATGGTAAAGCTTGTGAAGATTTAAATGAATGCATTGAAACTCCCGAAGTTTGTTCACAATACTGTTCTAATACACCAGGTGGTTATTATTGTAAGTGCAATGATCAATACTATGAACGCCAAAACGATGAACACACTTGCAAACGCAAAGATAACATTGCTCCATGGGTTATTTTCACTAACAAATATTATGTCCGTAATATGTCTGTTGACGCGCATGTTTACAATTTGGTCCAACAAGATTTAATGAACGTTGTAGCTCTTGATTATGATTATCAAGATCAAAAACTATATTTCTGTGATGTAACTGCCAAGACCATATTTAGAACATCAATTGGCGGTACTGGGGAAAAAGAACCGGTGATTCGGCATGATTCTCATGGTCTTGAGGGTATTGCAATTGACTGGATTGGAAGGAAATTATATTGGCTTGATCGACATTCTAAGAATTTGGATGTGTCTGAATTAGATGGAACCAAGAGAAAAACTATAAAAACAGGAATAGCGGATCCCAGAGCTTTAGCAGTGCATCCAGGAACTGGATATTTATACTTTACATCATGGCATTTACAAGCATACATTGGAAAAATTGGTATGGATGGTTCAAACTTTACAAGGATTTTAACATGGGAAGATGATATCGCCTGGCCAAATGCGTTAACAATTGACTACTTCACTGATCGAATTTATTGGGCTGATGCTCATTTGGATTATATCGCTTTTGCCGATTTAGAAGGAAGACATCGCCATATTGTCTTATCAGGTTCTTCCGTGCCTCACGTATTCGCTTTATCGTTGTTTGATGACTTCGTTTATTGGACCGATTGGAATTTAAAAGCGATCATTCGAGCAAATAAGTTTACCGGAAAAGATAACGAGACCTTACGAAGCACAACGCATAGACCTTACGATATTCATATATACCACCCATTGAGGCAGCTTCCCTATCCAAATCCTTGTAAAGATAATAATGGTGGATGTTCGCATTTATGTTTAATAGCACCACCTATTGAGTCTAGTTACTTAAATATTGAAGGTTATGGGGAAGAAGGAGCTACTAGCTATAAATGCGCATGTCCTAATCAATTTTATTTAGCTCAAGATAGAAAGACTTGCATTGCGAATTGTACTACTGGTCAGTGGCGATGTGGAGGCAAGGATGAAAAATGTATACCATGGTTTTGGCAGTAAGTTTTACAATTATAATAATACATTCTTGAAAAAACTATTTATACTTTATCTTTAGATGTGATGGAGAAAAAGATTGCAAAGATGGATCTGATGAACCAGCCACCTGTCCACCTAGACAATGCCGTGCAGGAACCTTCCAATGTAAAAACGGAAATTGTACCCCGTCAGCTACTATTTGCGATGGAACAGACGATTGTGGTGATGCATCAGATGAGCAAAATTGCAACATGCCATGTCCTGATTTGGAATTCAAGTGTAAATCTAACGGACGATGTATTTTGGATAGTTGGAAATGTGACGGTGATGCTGATTGCAAAGATGGTTCAGATGAAGATCCTAGTATTTGTCATAAGAGAGCCTGCGATCCAGAAACTGAATTCTCTTGTCGAAATGGACGTTGCATTCCTAAATTGTGGATGTGCGATTTCGATAATGATTGTGGTGATGATTCAGATGAACCAGCTTATATGTGTAGGCAAAAGAATTGTACCACCGGATGGCAAAGATGTCCTGGCAGATCAAATTACAGGTAAGAATTTGACAATATGAATTTACAAGATTTAAATTAACTCATTTTACTCTAGGTGCATTCCTGGATGGTTATTCTGTGATGGTAAAGATGATTGTCGCGATGGTTCCGATGAGTTACCGCAAAACTGTCCAAATTGTAATTCTCAAACAGACTTTAAATGTTCTAACAATAGATGCGTTCCGAAGCAATGGACTTGCGATTTTGCTGATGATTGTGGTGATGGTACTGACGAAACTGAAGATTTATGTAAAGGTAGCTACAGGGAATGTTCCGAATCGGAATTCCGTTGTAATAACGGCAAATGCATATCAACTCGATGGAGATGTGATCATGAAGATGATTGTGGTGATAATTCTGATGAGCTTGGTTGTACTGGTTACCAATGCAAGAATGGAACGTTCCAATGCGCTTCAGGACATTGCATAGCTTCGTACTTTAGATGTGATGGAGATAGGGATTGTAGAGATATGTCAGATGAAATGAATTGTCCACCCAAATATCCAGGTGGAAGATATTGTCCAGAATCAAGATTCCAGTGTGATAATAGGCTTTGCATAAGTCAGGCAGATTTATGTGACGGTACTGATGATTGCGGTGATGGCTCAGATGAAAAATCAGAATTGTGCAGTAATTTTAATTGCGATGTGTTAAGAAGATTCCAATGTACAAATCATCGTTGCGTGGCGCGTTATCAACTTTGTGATGGTGTCGATAATTGTGGTGATGGTTCAGACGAAAATAACATGACTTTGTGTGCTAACAAAATAAAACCATGTAATATTTACACTGAATACCAGTGCGCCAATAAGAAATGTGTTGATAAAGCACAAGTGTGTGATTTTGCCGACGATTGTGGAGATGGTTCTGATGAGTTAGGTTGTCACCATAATAGTGTATGTTTGGATAGCAATAAAGGAGGTTGTGAACACCATTGTATGAATCTAACTGACGGAGGTTATATATGTGCTTGTTACTCTGGTTATATAATATCGAAAGAAAATAGGAAGAAATGCCAGGACGTTGATGAGTGTGCGACGGGATTACATCACTGTTCGCAATTATGTTCTAATCTAAATGGAACTTATATGTGCGGTTGTCATGAAGGTTTTAAACTGTCAGATGGATTATCAGGAGTTTGCAAGGCTTTGGAGAAAGAAGTAACACTACTTTTTGCAAATGGTCCAGAAATTCGAGCTTTTACTTTGGAAAAACAAGACGAACTTGACGTTATAAGTGAAGAAAAACGTATCGAAGCGATAGATTATAATCCCGAATCACAAATTATTTTCTGGGCGGATAGTAAAGATAAAACAATTAAGCGGTCTTATATGGTAAATGCGGTTAATGGTGAAGTAAAAACTGGATTCGCGCAAGATCTTAATATGAAAGGAAACTCTAAACCAACCGCTGTTGCTGTTGATTGGATTGGTGATAATTTATATTGGACCGATATTGATAGAGAGAATAGATCCAAACCAAAAGGTCGTGTAATGGTAGCGAAGACTGACGGAAGGTATCGCCGAGCTGTTGTTAATATTGGACTGGAGAGTCCTACATCGTTGGTTGTCGATCCACAATTGGGTCGTATGTTCTGGACTGATGCTGGATCTGCGCCCAAAATTGAGGTTTCTTGGATGGATGGATCAAAACGCAGACCTTTGATTACAGAAAATATTAGACACCCAACTGGTTTGGCTATTGATTACGCTATGGATCATACTTTGTATTGGGCTGATGCGAAGTTAAATACGATAGAAACAATGAAGTATGATGGATCTGGAAGAAAAACTATACTCAAGGGTGAAGTCTTGAAACATCCCCTATCATTAGATGTGTTTGAATCTAGTTTATTCTGGATTACTAGAGATACGGGAGAATTATTAAAACAGGATAAATTTGGAAGAGGTGTTCCAGTTGTAATTCAAACTGATTTGGTGAATCCTTCAGGAATTAAAGGTTAGTAATGTAGTGCAATTCTTGATTTCTGAATAATTGTAAAATTTCTTTTAGTTTACCATAATCTTCGTTATAATACGTCAGTCACTAACCCATGCCGTAATAATGAGTGCTCTCATTTATGTCTTATTGTTCCTGGTGGTCATCGTTGTTCATGTCCAGATTCGCCTTCAATGGTTTCGCACAAAACGAAAGCCGAAATAATTTGCGATGCTGCTGCTGAAAGACCAAGACCCTCTCCACGGATTTGTAGTTGCTTGAATGGTGGACTTTGTAGGGAATCAGATGCTGGCGATTTAATGTGCGAGTGTCTCGAGAATTATCACGGTCAATTTTGCGATGTGCATGTAACTCAGAGTAGAGGGCCGGGTGCTTCCAATGCTATTTCAATCATTATACCAATTATTGTTATATTATTGGTAGTTGCTGCAACTGCAGGAGTCTGGATCTTCTTAAGGAAAAGACCATTGTATGTATACACTATTTTTTTAATGTATTGTTGATGAAAATATTTGTTTTAGTGGGAAGGGTTCTGGATTGGGAAGTTTATCAAGTAGCCAAACAGTTTCATTCAGACAAGGAACAAATGTTGAATTTGGGCCAAATACTTTTAGCGGTAATGGTACGGGAGGAGTGGAGCCAATGGATGTGGCGTACTCTTTAGATCCAGTTAGTAATAAAAACCGCGATTTCCATAATCCTATGTATGATGCTGTTCAAAATAATCCTGATACAACAGGAAATGGAAGCTCAGGTAAGCTTTAAAAAGCGCGAAAGAATTGTAGATTATTTTTGGTGTTTTTTAGCATTATATGAAGTTCCTGTTGACGTAATCAAATCTAAAAGCGATACGTTTACAGAACCGCCGAGCGCAATTATAGCCCCGTCGAGTGTGATCCATAGGTCATCACCTCAAATAAATATCCGACATAGAGAACTGGATCCTTCAGCGGATACCGGTAAAGATACCCAGAAATTAGTGGAAGAAGACTGCTGATACAAGCCGAAACCTTCTCTGAAAAATTTATGGGTACTAATAAATTTAATAAAAAAGTGATTGAACAATTTATAAAATGTGATGTCTTGCACGCATACGGAATTTTGATTTTATAAATTTATTACCCTAATATAGCAATTATTTATGTATAAATATCTCACTTACATACCAAATTGTAGATTGTGGGGAAATTTGAAACAAGAAACTATATCAAGCGAGGCCTGCGTCTCTTTAAATAAAGCAGAATTTAATAAAGAGTATTTTTTTATGAGAAATGGTTTATATTTATATGTTTGTATTGAGAAAAATCAGCACTTTAAGGTCAAATTTAATACAAATTAAATTGTTTATTTGGTTTAATAAGAAATGAAAAATTAACCAAAGTGCCATTTATAATAAAAAAGGGTTTTGCTGATTTTTAATTCTATTGTATAATCAAATTAATGAGGTAATTGTTGAGCGAGCAAATTTCTTCCATTATTGTAAGATGTTGTAAATATAGTTAGAATGTATCATAATAAATAAGGATATAAAATAGATTTTATTACTATATAATATACATACACCATAATTAACGAAGTGATTTCATACGTAAGTTTTACGTAGGTTTTATGTATATGAAACCGAGACTGCTTGTATTATTTCTATTACATTCCATGAAATTTTATTAAAAGTTATAATTTTGTTTGTTATAAATTTGTTAAATATTTTTATTACTGATGCAAGATTTTATACCTGGCCGTCCAATTTTAATTTCAATAGCAGTTTATTGAAACTATCATAATTTATTCTTCCTACATTACGTTTAAAATGAAACTGCTTTTGAAATTTCCTATTAAAGTATGCTTTTTATTATGGGTATTTTCGAATAAAAATTTCTTTGTCATCTCAACGTTTACTTTCAACCAACAAATTTAGTTTTATTCAATCTATCAATAGTAAAAAGTATGTACTTATATACTTATTCAATTATACTCATAATAACAAGTTCTCAAATTTTATATTTAATAGTATTAATCTGGGATCAAAGATGTACATTTTACAGAAACTATTAAAAGTGGTTTGTTTATAAAAAATATTTTCGTCTTTTACTAACATAATTTCCTTCTAATCTTCCTTTATTTGAAAATAATGCTCATATCAATAAAACTACATGCTTTTAAAATCCTAAAAAAAAACGTAAAACGAAAGAAATGAAAGCACAATTTTAATCATATTAATTTTATATTTTTTCGCAAGATTTCCACGAAATATGAAATATGGCTATTCTAGTAAAATTATCTGCAATAGTTTTTCCATTCAATTACTTTAACCAAAGTTTTCCCAAAAGGATTTATAAAAAACGAATTTGTTAATTATGTAGATACATACATTTTTTTATTAATTAAAACTCATAACCATCAGGACAATTTTTTATGACAGCATATCATTTCCTAATAATTCTAAAAGCCTATGAAAAAGTACTTACGGGGTTAATTACCTGAAAAATAATTACTAAACAATTACGATTATTAATTTAATTATCTTAGCGAACTCACACATTATCTAAATTAATTTATATTTGTTCAGTTTATATTTATACTTGTCCATAAGCATAACATGTTAATTCCATATTTCCACAAATTAAAACAAAAGTTTATATTTTCATGTCATGTTTGTTATTCAGTTAATAAAATATTAATCTAGCACGAATAGCTTAAAAAATATATCGAGTGAAAACGTATTAATAAGTGACAAATGGAACAAGTAAGAATGAAGACAAATTCCAAAACTTCCATGAAAACTAATTTAAAAACTTTACATCCCTTATTCACTTTATGTAAATTAATGGGATTATGGCCTAGATCAATGGATTGTGAAGATAATAACAGTAGATTAATATATCCTTTTTGTATAGCCATGATTTTTTTGATAATCTTTGGTTATGGTACGTATGGAAAATCAGGTTTTATATCAGGTGCACTCTACCCTACAGTTCAAATAGTAAACATTATATCAGATATATGCCTAACACTAGCAGCAGTGGGATCATTAATCATAATTCATGTGGTTAAGTATAAAAAGTTAAAAACACTAATGAACAACTTTAAAATTATTGATGAACAATTTAACTGCATTAAATTGGAAACAAAACGCCCTTGTCTACAATTATACATTGAGTTACTCATTGCACATATTATCTACTTTATATACTACATTTATTACTCCATCGTATGGACGAATTCAGTTGGTTGGAATATCTACCGATATTTTATTTTACGTGAATATCAATTTTACCATATAATAATCCTTTCGATTTTAATGAGGTACTTTGCTTTATCAATTAAATTTAGATTTGAAATCCTAAATGATGTACTGTACAAGCTTTACACTGCACACAAAAGTGGAATAGTTTTCTTTAAAGATTTTGAAGCTCTCAGTTTGAAGAACCACACGAATTTATTAAGGCAACGATCTGAACGATCAGAACGATGGGATATGTCTAGAGTTAAAAGTGTTTACACTAAATTAGCAACACTTGTCGAGATTTATAACGATATTTTTGGATTTCAATATGTGTTTTTCTATATTAATATTGTTATTAATCTGATTGGACCAATTAATGTTGCACTAATTTATGGTGATGGTACCAGAGATATTAATGGCGCTACTTTTGGAATTGGGTTGTATTTGCTGTGTTTGATCTGGGGTGGAATTCCTTTGGTATAGTATTTAATATGATTAAATGCATGCGATACATAAAAAAACCTTTAAATTTTGGCTTAAAATATTTAATGTTTATTATAATATTTAATTACTTGTAGATGTTGGCGGTGGTTTTATATTCTGCATGTAATCAAGGTGAAGAAGAAGCTGCTAAAACTATAACTGTATGTTATAATTCAATTGATAATTTAGGTTGTGGGGAAAAGGATACCGTTTTTAAAAACCAGCTTTTGGAATTGGTGCAGCAAGCGGGATTTAGAAAAGTGCAGTTTAAAGCTGCTGGATTTTTTGTAATGAATTATTGTGCCTTATTCTCCCTTTTTGGATCTGTAACTTCTTATATTATTGTTCTAGTGCAATTTATAAAATAATTAAATGTTGTATTTTAGTTATAATATCAAACGAAACATGGGTCAGCTCCAAAGGGTGAGTTTTTAGTGCGAAATCGGAAGATATATATCTTATTTCAAAACATAGTAAAAAACTTAAATTATAAAATTGCATGGTCTATGGATGCGTATAACCAAAAATTATTTTTGTCAATACTGGTTGTTTTTCCATATTTTTTTAATGGAACACCCTGTATATTTTTTGATATTTGCATTAAAACTAAGTTAAAGAATTCAACGATATTTTTTTAAAGATTTGACTGTGCCCTTAATTTTTTCTATAAAATTTATCACATATAGACATATTTTCAGAAACTGATATTGACCTTATTATGAAAATTTAAAAAACTATTTTTATGTCACCTTGTAATATTGATTTTGATGTATTTTTAGTAATTTTTTTTTCGAATTTTATTATAAATATAAGCTATGGAGGCGTGAAACATGAAAACTCAATAGGGATATATTTCAATTTTTTTAAATAGAACATCCTGATTTTTTTACATAATATTGTTCCTCTTTAAGTGTTCTTTAACTTTTATGCAAATTATTTTTCACCAAAATTTTGTAAAAATATGTAGAAATTTTATAGAAAATACCCGAAAAAAATTGTGCACGTTCGAATTTTCAAAAACAAAAAATATAGTTGTATTCTTTAAGGTAGTGTTAATCCAAATATCAAAAATATATACTATGTTCTATTTAAAAATAACACGCTGATTTCGCGCTAAAAAGTCACCCTGAATAATTTGTTAATTTATTAAATTTGGCTGTTTTATGGTTAAAAAAAATATTTTATGCACATTTTTTAATATCACTTCCGGTTTTACTGGAAATAACATTAACTTTGTTTTTAATGGAACTGTCCATTTTTTTGTTCGTAGTTTTAGAAAATGTTGTTATGTATTTAAACATTTGATGTAACTGTATTTCAAAGAATTTCCAAATGATAATTATACCCTAATCCTACCATGATGAGTGATCTTAAAACATGGATAATTTCTCCCACTACAGAGGGGGAATTTAGGTGACATGGACAAAATCTACAAGACAATCGATATCTTTTGCTTTCAACCCGACAGCATCTCAGGATCAATCCCGACCAAGATACTTTTTACCAGTAATACTCAGAAATAAACATATTAAAATTTGTATGAGTTTGTTCGATTTAGTATCAACCTTCCACCGTTAGTTTTGAGTACCACGGTCTAAACGACGGTCAAATGGGGAGCATAAATTGTCAATTAGGCTATAAGTGACATCTGATGGAATTCCAAGTTTTTTATAACAATTTCACGTCTATCCACCCTCTGATGTTATCAGGCTAACCTCAGAATGCATCTTGTAGGAGTAACTTCAGAAGCCTATAGTAAGTAAAGGCTTTGTTCCAACAACGAGTTCTGACCGTCACGAAACCGTAACCTAACTGCTAGAATCGAGTTTATACGATTGTGCTAACTCCTTACCGACCAATGCCTCAGTTTGGTTACAAATTTATATTTTAATTTATTTTTAATTTAGCAGTTTGGCGTATGCATTGATAGATTTTGGAGATCATTTTGTAATTTTCCTTCAATGATAGAAAACAATTGTTTTGATATGTAATTACTAAATCATCAGAATTTACAAAATGTCTTGTATTGATCATAATTGGCTGATTATTGGTGTATAGATATTAAAAAGTATAGGAGCACTTCTTTTTCCCATAATTATATTATATAATTTTAATAAAAGTTTATGACGATTCATTAGCTGGTGAAATGTCAAAAAATACTACTTCAGTAATCAAAACTGTTCCATAACCATCTTCAATAAATTGGGCTAGGTTTAAAACTTGACCACAACAAGATTCTCCAAGTCGAATTCCTGCGTGTTCAGGATTTAATTGGTCACTTAATGTAAATCTTCAAAAGACAACATTAAAAGGATATTTTCAAGGTTTCGAGAAGCAATTTTTGATTTATGCCAAATTGTAGGAATATCATTTTCATCCTAAAAATCTGCTGATATATGTAAGTGTAATACTGCCTACAAAAAGTAAGTCGAATATATTTTACAGTTAATCTCAAATCCCCAAAACTTAGGTACTTCATTAAAAATGGTTTTGCCCTTCCAACTGAGTAAATGAAGATGAAGGGTGTACTACCATATTTCTTTCAAGCCCACAAGGAGAGTTTTTTTGGTTTCATTATAAAAACAGGTATGTTCATTCGTTACTTAAAAACTTGCTAAAATTATCTTTAAGTTACTTATTAAAAATTTGTAGTAATTTTCTAAATAATAAATGAATAAACAACTAAAATGATACAAAAGTAACAGGATAAATCTACGTCGCACATTTTGCTTTTAATGGTCTGACTATTTCTCATTAAAATTGATATATGGAGTATGTAGCAAAAAATAATACATGCACTTTTGTAGCAAAGTGCACAAACGTGGTACATAAATAACTACTTAAATGTGGTTTTAATGAATATTTAGTACCATTATATAAACATCACATTTAGGCACAAGATACAAAATTAATTAGTGCTATTTATGTTGCATACCTTAAAAAAGTAATATAGGAAAGATAAATTACAAACTAGAATTTTTAAAAATTTTAATATACTTTAATTAAAGTGATGTATGACAAAATATATTTTGTATTGTAAACAACAGCCTAAAAAGCTGTTTTTTATGCAAATTTATTCTTTGTCCAAGTAAATGTTGGGTGATTTTCTTTACGTGTACCTAACCCAGTTTATCGTAACCTACATTTAGGCTTTATTGCCATTTTAATATAACGCAATTTTCTACACTAAAATTGTTGGAACAAATGTATTTTGTCCATAGTTACTACGAAATAAAGATAAATTACATGTTATTAATTCACTTTATTACATTTTTTGCAAAAACTAATCATATTTGATCTTGAATTAATTTTATTCCAACCTTGCCCTTAAAAGGCTTGGTACAGCCTCTAATTATTATTGAGCTTTATTGGTATATTTCCATACGAAAATTTATAAAACCTTTTTTAATCCCATTATTATTGGAATAAATTAGAGTATCAAAAATTCTAACCAAAATGGAAACTAACAAAAACATAAAAAACTGATTAGAATTAAGATTAAAATAAATTTATTCTCCTAATTTATTTTGAATAAAAAAATAATTATAATTATTGATTATGATAAGTTAGTGGCCAGAGTTTTATTTTATGATAAAAAAATAACTTAATAAGTATTTATTAGTAATTATTTTTATACTTCACATGCTTAATTTCATAAATATCTATAATTTTAATGTTATTTAAATGAATATAAAGGTCGATAGCCAGATATGCGTGTCGGTTGCGAATTAAGCACTTAAAATACAAACAAAAGAAAAATGAAAAGGTTTTATTAAAGTCACATTTTTGATGAAGCAATGAAATGTGCTTAAAATACATTTAGATAAAATTGAATATCCTTATTAATTATTATAGAAATTTTCATAAAAACATAAAAAATAATCGCCTTATTTATTCAAACAAACATTAGAAGAGGAAATACGTACCAACAATCTTTATACATGGTGTTCCGATCGTGGTTCTCCAAACGTCAGGGTTGGAAACTAAGAAAATTTAATAGACAAAAAATAAAAAAGTAGAAGTCTATCTTTTTTAGTTATGGAGCTACAGCATTTTAAATTTTAGGTCACCAATATATCTCAAAAATCATAAAATCGCTAATACTTTTTAACCAATATACGTAGAATTAAAAGACAATAATTAGGAAGCAGAAACCATCCTCATTCAATAAATAACAACAGAAAAACAGAAATGGTTGATATAATGTGGAATAAAAAATTCCAATGAAAAAAGTTTTTTTAATTGTTTTTTCAAGATAAAACCCATTTAGGTCTTTTCTGACTATATCCTTCTGAAGTTAGAACTACTCTTAGCAGAGTCTGTTTCCATCGGTAGGTGAACTGACGTGCAACTGTTAAAAAATATTTGGAATTCCATCAGGTATACCTTATAAACTATACTTGTTATAGAAGTAATTTCAAAAGGTTTAACCAAGTTACGGTTTTAAAATTTTCCGTGGTTTGTTGAGAATATGAACAAGTTTCAGAAAATAAAAAAAAACACAATCATAACAACTGAAAAAAATAATTTTTTTTATTTTTTTTCACAATTTGATTTTTTTTTCGACATTTGTTTTTATATTACCTATTGAAAGAGGATGTTTGACTTTTTAATAATATTTTTTATCCCCTCACTGTTAAAATATAATTAGTGATTTCTAACTTTCTAACCCCGATGTTAGGTGAGCAATGAACGGAACACCCTGTACATTGAGATGCATAAAATAGGGGTCATATATTTTAAGATATTTCATGGTGAAAAATTTTTTACACATGGATAAACTTTTATAAGCTGCTTTATGTAGACAATTGATATCGTGATAGTTGATATGTATATTAATTTTTTGGAAACAAATGAAATTTAAATAAGTCAAAATTTCTATTATACCACTAAAAGCTCTTAAAAGTTAGTAAAACGATTCGTTTTCAACGCAACACGTAACATAATTAAATCCGAAAACAAGTCCTTTGTTCCAAGCTTCACATTAAACAATATAAATTAAAATAAATTATCACCCTAATAAATTGTGGTAATATAAAAACTAAATGTGATATTCTTTAGAATCTGATGATTCATGATTCCTGTGAGGATTTTTTAGAAGCCGCGTTAAAGTTAGTTATGAGTTCACAGGTGTTAATCAACTTGCGTGATTGGAGTATTGGACAGGTAAAGTAAGAGTTGTGGTCAGTTGTAATTTTACCCCGGTCGTGGTAAGTGGGGCGAAATGGGGTGCGCAAGTAGCAATCCCCTGGTTGAGGGCGGCAAAAATATAATGGAAAGCGCCAAAGATGCCACTGAAAACGCGATGACTAAAGGAGGAAAAGCGATACATGGTAATATCATTACTAAAATTTTAATGATTTTTATTATAAATTAATAAATACGAGGTGTAAATGTAGTTACCAGCATTTTTTATATTGATTTAGCAATAAAATTTATTAACTAGGTCGTTTTTAACAGTGAACATTATTTTAACAATCTGGGGAGTGGTTTAATTTTCATTAAAGCTATTAAGTTTTTTTCTTTCATAGTTAAAGTTCAGTAGCCTATTGGAAATTATATTTAGTGAATCGATATTGGTGGTGGTTTATGATTTATGACATGTAACTTCATGTTCCTGCTTGTATCAGAAAACAAACATTATTTTTTACTCACATTTTCCTAAAATAGAAACTCCTTATTAATAATTTATTCCCAGTGAACACTTAAAATACAAGTAGTTAATTGATATTCTCATTTAGCTAGTATTTTATTTGGATACACAAGGTGTAAGGACAAAACCAAAAAAAGTTATCAATAGATAATAAGAAAATATTCTTGATTCATTTCGAAAAATATGATTACTTCCTCTTCAGAGCTTGATTTACTATCAATATATCTTTGCAATTTATAAACAGAATATTTATTCCGGTATATGGCAATTTTAATAAACTCTTTACAAGAAACTTAAAAGTTGGCGCCCGGCGCATTCATCATTAATTTAACAAAATGTGTTGCAATATGTACGTCAAATTTCAGACTTTATTATCATTTTAACTCCTACCGGTAACAATTGTCCACATTAAATTTACATTACGTTTATGGGAAATTCGATTTTTTTTTAATACAATTATTAAAAAGATTTAAAAAAAAATAACAACTTATCCAAACCACTTTCCAAAAGAATGTAAAAACTTTGGTTTAATTAGAAATTTTAAAGTGTTTTTTTAAGAATTTGTTATTCAAATATTTTCCAAATTTACGATTTCAATAATTTTCTTGAAAACTATTAAAGTAATCAACACCAAAATTTTATACCAGAATCACGTAGCACTTAGATACAAAATATTTGCTAAAATTTTGGTACAAATCCAGTTCCAGTTTATTTAAAGTCTTTCAAACATTTTATTAGAATAATCGGAAAATACAATTCATTTTGAGCCCAAAAATGTTTTTGAACCCCGTATGTTTCGAGCAATCAACTTTTTTCTGATAAATCTAAAATTTCTGAACTAAATTTAACTTGAAAGTGGGATTTTAAACATTTTTGTACAAACCTCAAAAACGAAAACTGATAATAAAATGATTATTTTTAGCTGGAAACTCATCTTAAGAGGATAGTCCGCCAAATGTTTGAAATGCGTACTCCTCGCTAGTAAAAATTGATTTTTTGGTGTTTGTAATAAAAAATTTAACAAAAACGCTCTTGTATTGCCTTCAAATTGAATTTATTTTTCATATAGAATTTTTTTTTGATGTATATAGTCTGTTATAAGGGAGTAATTTTGAAAAAATGATAAAAAATGCGTTTTTATCATTTTTTCAAAATTACTCCCTTATAACAGACTATATACATCAAAAAAAAATTCTATATGATAAATAAATTCAATTTCAAGGCAAAACAAGAGCGTTTTTGTTAAATTTTTTATTACAAACACCAAAAAATCAATTTTTACTAGCGAGGAGTACGCATTTCAAACATTTGGCGGACTATCCTCTTAAGCCTTCTCCAAAAATAAATAAAATTCAATTAATGAATTTAAAGTTTTTCCAAGATTTTATTACTTAAACATTTTCGAAGTTTTATATAATAATATTTTTTTTGAAAGCTATAAAATTTGTCAACACCAAAATTTTATACCAGAAATATGTAGCACCTAGATGTATTTAAAAAAGTGTTTGGTATAATTTTTCGCAATATATTTGCTAACATTTTGGGTTAAGTCCGATCCTGGAAAGTTAATTTGAAGACTTTCAAACATTTTGTTAAAATATTCGTAAAGAACGATTCATTTCTTAAGTTTTAAGTTCTTAACCATTTTTGACACGGTATAGTTTTCGAGTAATTAAGTTTTTCTCCAAGCTCTAAAATCTCTGAACTAAATTTGTGCTATTTGACACATTTTTGTTGAAAACTGAAAAACTAAAAGTGATAACAAAATATAGAAAAAAATGGGGAATGTACAAAAAAATATAATGATCTAAATGTACCTTAACTTTGGACGCCTCTAATTAATATTTCTGTACCAGGTTGCAGAAGGTGAATATATGGTAGATTATAGCCTAATAAATTAAGCTTATATATCTGAAAAAAAAATGAAAATGAATAGGTGGAAACTTGAGATTTGGCTGCAGAACTAATGCTCGATTTCATGATTTTTCTAGTTTTAGTCCCAAACTCGCGCGCGCGATTCGCATTAATTAATTATTATCAGTGATTCGCTAATAATTTGCAAACAAGCTTCATAAAAGTGGAATGGATTTTCTTTTCCCTCCGACGGAAAATTTATCGCGGGCGTCTATGAAAATGCTCTTAAGACTTTACCTACAATGGCGAATATAATTAACCAAGTTTCTGGAGTTTTGCAGCTTCGATTTTTTATTGCTTTTTATGTTTATTATTTCTCTATTTAACATGTTGTTTACACTTTTTCTTTAAATAAAAGGTTTTCTGTTTGTAAATTATTTTCTTTCCTTTGCGTCCAGATTTCCAGTTCCCGACATTTGGTCATCCTACTTTTTGATATATTTTAGTATTTTTGCGCGAATAAAGAATTTTGTTTTCGAATTACTTTTACATATATTATAGTTTTTATATAAAACTGAGTATATGATGAAATCAACAGTATTAATAATTCTTAGTAGATCGGGATTTTGGCTTATTTGGACATTTAGTTAAAAACATGTGACACCTATGCAGTATCTTGTAATTAATTGTTGTTACTTCGGCTTGTAGCTCTGAGGAAGGTTCGAAATAAAAAAACCGAAACCGGTCTGCAGGATATAGTTTAACTGTGTTCTATTTTTTTATCCAAATAAGCTAAAATCCCGATCTGCTAATACTCAACGTTGAACAATTAATCGTTTTAAATTAATAATTCTTTTGGGAGAAAAAAGCGATTAGTGTTACTTACATGTTATAAACACGCTTTTAAAAACCACTGTTATACCTGCCAACACACAAAAAAACAAATTTAGTGTATCTATTTTAAAAAGTAGGTTTAATTAAAACCCCTTTTAATTAAAAGTAATTTATTAATTTAATTCACTGACCTCAAGATAGTAAATCAAAACCCTAAAACAAGAAACGTTTCAGGTATGTTTTAATTCGAAAATTAACACAGGCAACGGGTTAAAATATCGATTTTTTCATACAGCTCTGCAATTATATAAACCATAAAAACTATTTACCCAACACGCGACTGTTCTCAAATTGTTTTTTTATTTAAATGGTTACATCTTTATAAATAGCATCCCATTTTTCAAGCGAAAATTTGTTAAAAATTTGCGTTAGCCAAGAATGAAAATTAAATTAATCAGAGCTTAATTTAGAAGGGAAATTTATTTTTAGAAATGAATTATGATAGTCTATTTTTGTATTGTATAATTTTATTAGCTGTTATAGAGAGTCCATAATTTATTTCTATTAAAATTTATCAAAAGTTTTCTTCATTAATTATTTGTGACTGTTTTTCCTATAGCCAATTATAAATGGAGCTAACATTAAGAATATTCATTGTATCTTTTTCAAGGAAATAAATTGTTTATCAAAGATATTCTCAAGGGTGTGCTAATGTTACCACAAGTAATTTCATTTCTTTGATAAGGATGCAAAACGTGTTTCAACGTTTCATATTATTAGAAAATTTATAACATAAAATGAAAGCAGTTTCATCATGAAGATTTAAAAATCGATATGTATTTTTAAAATTAAGTCATTAAAAATTTCCATATTTTAAATGAAAGAAAAACAATAATTCAAAAATTACAAAACATAAAAGTAATGCATGACTTTTTTTTACTTAATTACTATAAATAATTTTTTTACTTACATTTTTCTTTACAGTGTATAATTATTTTTACTCGCTATATTTGTAAGTGATTTTATATCACATTCTTGATTTAATAACATGAATTTGTTATCATAATTATGATGTAAAAATATACGCATAAAAATAATTTAGCACTCTCATAAAGGCATAATTCCAAGGTAAATTATATTCTTATTGTAACTTTCCTTGGACTATATATAGATTAAAAATTGTCGCATTAAAAAATCGATTACAAAGGATAATCATGTTTTCAAAATTGTAATGAAAAACGTTAGGATTATAAAATGGTTTGTTTTTTAAAATGTAATGTACCTATTGTTGCTGTATATTATAAAAATTACTATAATAATTTTATGCCCGGCGCATTCACCATCAGCATATATTTTGTATTCAATTGGTCCACCTATTATAAATTAAGAATTATTTTGAGGAATACCCAAAGTCCATACCTACGTATAATTACTGTATTTACAAAATTTTGCTCTAACAAAACGCCAAGATCAATAACAATCTGTGGTATACAACTTATAATTCTGTGGATCTTTTTTGAGGTTTTTTAAGTTTCAAATAGTAATTAAAAATGAAGCGGGCAAACTTAATATTTTAATAAAAAATAAACGTAATTGAAACCCTATTCTGTTATATATTATTTATTTTGCTATATTTATAAAATACCATTGTAACTTGTAACTAAAACATGGTCAATTATTTTCCTATTAGCTTACTTAAAACGTACATTAGGGTCATGGCGAAGGGCTTTGTCAAAATTTACATTAATTTCACTCTTTAGTATTTATTTTATCTGCATTTAACGTATTTTTGTAGAATGTTTGGTTTCAAATCGAAAAATTAGCATAATTTTAAATAATCTAATCTTTTTTAAATATTCGAATTTCATATAACTAGCTTATGTTATAGATTTCGGTCAGCTGATTACAGAAAAATAAAAATTTCTGGGATTCGAGTAGTTGTTTGGATGTTACGGCCATTTTAGTAGCGCTAAAAAAATGATAGGGTTTTTCAAAATTCAGAGAAATAAAGAAGTTGATTTCCAAACATTGACCTTTCATACCTCAGTTAATTAGTCAATAGGATTTTTTAAACTAATTTTCTGGGAATACCTGAAAGGGTTCCCAACAACGTACTGGAGAGCTTATCCGCAATTTTTTGAACACCTTGTATACAAGACGTTTTTGAAAAAAAAAATCTTATTGTTCTACATACGCGAATTTAAATTGTTTTGTTTTCAGCTGTGTTTCTTTTTCATATAAATAAATTTAAATATTTACTTTCCGAAACAACTGGTATGGTCTAATCATAAATCGATAAGTTGTGAAATATTTAGTTCCAAGTGGAACAAAGAGACTTTGAAAATTAATATTTCATCGTGCAGAAAGTCAAGAAATAAATGTGGTCTTTCAAATTTAATTTCCAACTTTATACAATGTTAATCGCTTTAAGGGAAGATTTAGATTAAAGAACTACTATTAAATTTTTAATACACAGCTTTTCAAGTTTTAATGAATGCCTCTTTTAATGTGAATGTTTCATTATTTTTTTAGAATTTTATCTGCATTGTTTTAGTTGAATGCTTTTATATTTTACAAAGAAAACAGCTTATTTGTATTAAATTTATTGTTATAAAATATAAATTATAAACCGACAACATTTTAATATCCTATTTTTTCATGATTTGTACATAAGTATTTAACATACAAGTTTTATTATTTCATAGATGCTGGTGATGTAATTACTGATGGTATGGATCACATGAAAGGCGCAGTGGAATCTGGACTATCAACAGCTCAAAACAGTATAGGATCTGTGGTGACAACCATCGAAAACTCCTTCCACACGACGACATCAACTGCGGAAGAAGCAGTTAATGAAATCGGCAATGAAGCGGAGGATATGGCAAATAAAACAACGGCAGCTATGGAAGAAGCAATTTCAGACACAAAAACAGTTTTAGCCTTCGAAGATGCAACTAATGCTGCAGAACATTTGAAGGATGAATTTGGAGAGGCTGTTGAAAAGGTTGAAAAAGCTGCAGAAGAGGCGTTGCACGTGGAAGATTTTGATGGACAAGCTGTTGATGTTGATGCTCCACAAGAGGAGGAGAAGGCGGAGGTGTAAGTGCAGGATGTGAGTTATTAGGTTGAGTTAAGTTGGATTTCACTTTTTTGGATAAATAAAAATAAAATTAAAGTAAAACCAAAATTAGTAAGGACTTTAATTTGATGGAAATTCGAATTTTTACTTAAAATTCTTTTTATTATAGTTATGAACCACCATTAACTCCTTGGGAAGCAGAAGCTGATAAAATTTTAGAGCGTAGTTTGTCAATGAAATCATCCACAGGAGAACATTTTAATTTTGAAGAAATTCAGGATAAAGAAAGTGATATAACCAATCCTGAACCAGGAGTTTCCACTAAAGACGATATTCTTTTAAGTGATACTTTATCAGTTAAATCATACAAAAGTGAAATATAATTTAAAATCCAAGTGAAACAATAAATTTGCTTCAATATTTTTGTAAATGTCATAAATTTTAAGGAAGGATCAATGAATATGGGCAAAAATAAATATTGATGGAGGAATTGTGATAAAATTGATATGAAATAATAATTTATTTAGTTGATGCAATGTAAAAATAATTGATAAATATTAATAAATAATTCATAAGAAAACAATTATTCATATTAAATTTATATGTGGTTTAATTAAAATTTTAATATTTATTTATTCATAAAAATTGATTTGATCCACATTTAGAAAGAGGTATAATATAAATTATATTTTAATAATTTTACTAGTTAGAACATTTTCTATAAATCAAATAAATTTGCTCAGGTGAACAAAAAAAATATATTTAAAAACATAAAACGTACATTTTAGTATACGCTAAAGTGACTTTGTTAAAAATACTTACATGAAACTGTTGAAATTATTTATTGTAAATTCAGAATTAAAGCACAAAATCGATGTATTTATCTTTATACCAAGGGAATGTCTTCGAATGTAATGTAAATAAAATTATTTCAACAAATTAAATTTTTTATTGACAACATCATTTACCTATTTTAACTAGATTTGTGGACAATAAATAAACGAATAAGGAAAGGGGATTCCTAAGGTCTGCCTTCGTTTTAGTGGTGAAGGTAAAGGTGCACCAAGCAACAATTACATAGAAGGTGCAGTGTGATGAGCGCTGCGTTTCGTGCTTATTAGCACTCATCGGTATCACTTATTGCATGCTTGAATGCTTTCCATAAGGATCGGACTGAATTGTTGATTGCTACACGCTACACCTTCAGCTCTGGCTTAAACCGATCCTTTTGGAAATGACAGGTAAATTTGGTCCAAATTTTGGAAAAAGATAGTTTGACCTACTGTTAGTTTCCAAATTTCTATTAACATAAATATATTTTAAGTTTATCTTTCAGTTAGAATACTAACTGATAACTAACAGTAGATCAAATTATCTTTATCCAAAATTTAGGCCAAAGTTACCTTTATGTGTCAAAGTTACCTCAGTTTACGGTAATGTGAAAAAGTAGGGTAATTAAACAAAAAATGAAAACTGTAACAACTACTCTAGCTTTCGTTTATTTGTGCCTTTTATAAAATTAACTACATTAACATTAATTGAAAAACTTACATCACTTCTAGAGAAATGAGTGTGCTACAAAAATACATCCGATTGTCCTGCGGACATACTAAACATCGATAAATTCTTGCAAGTAAAAGAAAAGTTTTTTATTTGGGGGTGTTTATGTAAAATTTCTTCCGAACATGCGTTATGTCTGTATCTGAGCTCGAGGCTCCAGGTGGGCCTTCTTCAGTGGAAGTTTGATTTGGGGAGGTGTGATGATGGTGGCATCTGGCGCCTATTAAACGCGAATCTGAACTTATAGCCCTTTCTAAGCGACCCCTAGAATGTAAGCATTCGCGTCTTCTTGTTCTTGCTCGATGTGTACAATCTGAAGCGTTAGAACTCCTCCGAGGACCACAAAATGTAGATGAAGGCGAAAGAGCTGGACTACCTACAAATAATTCATCATCGCTTTATAAATCGAATAAAAAGAATATTCAATTAGAAAACTATTTTAAGTCAATTAAAAACAACTTTCGTTTGTCAAAAATGTCATTGAATTTAACGAATTTAACAAAACTTTCCAAGGATCTTTTTAAACCCCTATTCCGAAGATTTAATAAATCATGTGCTCATATGACTTTTGTACCGATTGTGGTGGAACAAACCGGAAGAGGTGAACGTTCTTACGACATTTATTCGCGTTTGTTGAAAGGACGAATCATTTGCATGATGGGTCCAATTAATGACACAATAAGTTCCGTGATTATCGCGCAGCTATTATTTCTTCAATCTGAATCGAGTCATAAACCAATACATATTTACATAAACTCGCCAGGAGGGGTAGTTACATCAGGTTTAGCAATTTATGATACAATGCAGTTTGTGCAGCCACCAATTGCGACCTGGTGCGTAGGACAAGCTTCAAGCATGGCTTCATTGTTATTAGCAGGAGGAACAAAAGGTATAAAATAAAATTAAAAAAAACATTTCTAATTTATCTATTTTAGGTATGAGAAACGCTCTTCCAAATTCACGTATTATGATTCATCAACCTTCTGGAGGCGCCCAAGGTCAAGCTACCGATATTCTCATTCAAGCTGAAGAAATAATAAAACTAAAATCACAAATCAACGAACTTTACGTAAAACATACAGGAATGTCGTTGGAATTAATCGAAAAGAGCATGGAAAGAGATAAATTTATGAACCCAATTGAAGCTAATAAGTTCGGTTTAATTGACAATATCTTGAGTACATCACCTTCAAAAAAATTTTCTTATGAAAAAGTTTTTAATGAAGATAAAACGGATGAAGCTAGTGTGAATAAACAAATTGCTTAATATTTACCTATTCCTTTGTAATGATGTGTCATCCTTGGTGAGCAACTGTGTGGGCTAAATCTTACGCTTTCAGTTTGAGCTTGCTTTTCATCTTCTTCAACTCTTCCTTGGCGTCTTAATGGGTTTCTTCTCCTATCTCTAATTCGTAACGTAACTGGACATTCTAAATGTAAATCTAACGCCATTGAGCATTGGCTTCCGGTACCCTGTAAAGATTCGTGACTCATCCTAAAATAGGAAATTTGTAATTGGATTTTTTTAAGGTTTTATATATTTACCGATATGTATGAGCAGTTTCATCTACTGATAACGCGTGTCTATGTAATAATCGTGGATTTAATGACGAGTGCGTTACTGTTTTTTGTTTAATTGATAATTTTCTACAGTCTTCTTTTCGTGATTGACTTGCAGTGGATAGTCTTTTTTCGTTTATTTTTTGCTCCACCAAATTTGGAGCAGATGGACTTTTACTAATCGAATGCTAAAACGTTTGAAACGAATATATTATCGTAGTTTCAATACATCAACAATAGTTAAATGAAATTGGATTTACATTGAGTTGGGAACGTGAAGTTGTTTGGTTGAATAAAGTTAGATTGAAGTAATTTAACACATTTGTCGTGTCGTTTATCATCACACATTTAATTGTGCTTTAGTTTATTCTACATAAGGTAAGGTTTACAGAAACTAAAATTTGTTTCGAGTGAATTTAAATAAAATGTACGTATAAGAGTGGAAAGCTATTCATTTGGTTGGAAGACCACAATTTCAGGAAATAGAATGGGATAAAGGTTAAACAACAAAATAATCTAATAAAACATTCAAGTATTTTACATAAAATTTTCTAAAATTTGTAGGAAGAAAATTCTTTTGTAAAAAAATTCTTTGTATATGTATTATTATAATCGTATTATTATTTAAATGGTAGAGGTCAACGGCAGCGTGGGATCATTGATTATTCTTTGAGCTTCCTACGCTCATCAACGTTAAAGTAATTTTAATTTTTTTGACTTTCATATTAAATACAAATCCTGTCCAACGCATAAAATTCTATTAATCCCCCTTTGTGGTTGTATTGTCTGAAGATTATAGAAATAAGAGTTTTAATAACAATGCCCACTCGTGCTCAAATTCTATTTTTTCCTGTAGACTAGAAGGTTTTGTTTTCTTTTATACTCTCACAATTTTCAAAGGAAATTATGAAAGCATATTTTGCTGTTGCAATGGAACATCTAGTATTTCCACCTAAGTGCTCATTTTTATTAGGGATTTTGTTTCTAAGAGGCTTGACACTTATAGAACACAACTAACCTGCGAGACCTTTAAAAGATCTTTCTGTTTTCGTGCGTCTAAAACGAGACCTTTCGAAAACTGCATTAATGATTGTGTTACAGCGTATCTGTCAGCAGAGATTTTAATAGGTACAGGAGCAACAGCCGTCTGTGAGCTGGAAGTTCGTAACGACCCATGGGCTGAGCGTTCACCTGTTCTATGTGTACACTGTATTCCACTTCCTGTATTAACACATGTATACTCTTATGTATTTTGAATATGTTAAGCAGTTTTGTGTTGTATGTCAGTTGTGTAAAAGACAAGAAAATGATAACATTTAAGCAGACACATTTGTGTTATTAAGAGTAATATTGAAAGTATTCTAAATAGAGTGCCACGGACTGATCGATAACACAAAAAGTGCTTTATAATTTTGTACCAAATTTTGGTAGCATATAAAAATATTTATAACGAGCAAAATCGGAGAAAAAAATCAAAAAAATATTAACAGTGAGTGTATTTTTAAAACCCTTAAATTACTCTTAAATTTACAGTAAAGTTTTTCAAAAACGAATCAAAGAACACTATTATATTTCTCCAAATTTGCTAATTCATGAAATATGAATCGATTGGTACCATAAACACGAAAAACCAAAATTTTTGTGGCTAGTTATGAGGCAGCGACGAAACGATGTTTTTGCATAAAAGTTGCCCAATTTGAACCCAGGAACAGAAAAAATTCATAAATGTAAATAATATGTATGTATCAATTATCATGCAAAAATGTCTACATTGTTGTTTTTATTTATTTATTTAAATTGGGCGTTTTATTTGAGTTTAAAAACAAAATTTTAAAGGAAAATAAAATCATGTTGCGTATTTCTTCGAAATATACTAATTTAAGAAGATTCAAATATTACAGTCCGCAGTTATCATTTCTTTTAGTACAAAGTGTTAATTCTGATCTTGTGTAAAAATTTTGCAAAAATAAATTGTTAATAATAAATAATTTCGGTACTTTTAAATTTTACCTGTTTTCAGTCGAGCTGGTACTACTTTAGCTGCAGAATCTCTTGCTTCAAATGTCATTACACATGCCGCAACAACAATGAAACCTAAAAATAGAATTCGTCAAAAATTTTAGGAAAATTGCAAGAAACATAAATTAAACAATGATTGTTCCAGTCTACAAATTTGAAATAATTTTAATCAATCAAGTCCAAAGAAAATTTATTCTGAAACATGAATAATATGAATAGTATTTAATGTCCAAATGCAATAATCAGAAATTGTTTTATACCTAGTCAATGGTTGGAACATGCCTAAAATTACCAATACAGAGTAATCCTTAAGTACCACAAGCGTTACCAAATTTGAATCTTTCGATCGAGTTTCTTAAATTACACTTGACCGGCAAAAAAAACAACCATCCTAAAAAATTTTTGTAAAGACCTTCTAATCGCATATTTTTAAGTATAGTACTTTTTTCATTCGGGTTTACTATTTCTGTTAATTTGAACAGGTTAAATTAAATTTTAATGATATCATTAATTTGTCGCAAATTTTTGTAATTCGTACATCTAAGATCAGGGCCGGATTAACGCATAGACAAAATAGACATATGTCTTGGGCCCGCATATTACAGAAGGCCCGGAAAATTGTCGATTTTCTTACGAAAAAAAATTGGTGAAAGTTTTTACTTCATACACCTACCACCCCCCCCCCCCCCTTTTTTACGAGAAAGGGTACGGAGAGAAAAATGTCTAGGCCCCAAAAGAGGTTAATCCGGCCCTGTCTAAGATTGCTTAAGTGTTGTATTAATTCTGGATAGTCGCAGTCGCCGCTATGTGTTTCGATCCTTAGGAATATCTAGTAGTACCATTCAGGATGCATGGAAACGGTTCCTCAACACATTTGTGAGAACAGCAGGATCTGGAAGAAAAAGAGGCACAACTCCTGCTGACGATCGTTACGTTGTGATCAATACACTTAGAAATCGCAGATCAACGGCAGTTCAACTCCAACATCGATTGCTGTCAGTACGAACCAAAATTGCATCGAAGATAACTTTTGCAGTTTGCGCAATTTTACGCAAATTGGACTCACCGTCAATGGAGGAAAGATCTCTTCACTGATGAAACGCACCATCTTTGGAATTGTATGTTTCAAGTTTCAATGGAGGTTCGGTTAGGATGAGGGCAGGAATTTCGGCCTCATATTTGAAGAAAATGAATCTTTGAACAACCATAGATATGTAGAAGATGCTGTTGTTCCATTTTCTCATTTTATTGGATAAGGTTTTGTTCTTATGCAGGACAATGCCACGAATCGTAAGCGAATACCTGGGTGGGGTAGACATGGCCAACATCAGATATAAATAAAATTGAACATCTTTGGGATCAAAACCAGAGACGTTCGACCTCGTCCACATATGCCAGAGACACTATAAGAGCCTCGATTTGCTCTTCAAGATGAATTCGAGATAATTCCTTAAACATTCCAAGGCTGGATTGGCCAGTATTTAGCCCAGATCTAAATCCAATTGAAAATCTTTGGAATCAACTCCAAAGGCGTATTCGACGTCATCCATGTATCATGTATGCCAGAGATACTACAACAGCCTTAATTTGCTCTTCAAGAGGGAATTCTAAGCATTCCTTAATTTTTTTGTAGGAATTCCTAAATGAGGTAGACATTCGAAGACTAAATTGGGCAGCATGTACTTCAGATCTAAATCCAATTGAACATCTTTGGGATCAACTACAGAGACGTATTCAACTTCGTCCACATATACCACAAGAACTTCGTTTTGCTTTTCAAGAGGAATTTGAAACAATTTCTCAATTTTTCTTCGATGAATACCTAGATGAGGTAGACATTCAAAGGCTGGAATGGCCAGCATGTAGTCCAGGTCAAAATCCAATTGAACATCTTTTTTGGATTAACTCCAGATCCCTTATTTGGTCTGCAAGAGGAATTCAAAGCAATTCCTCATTTTTATTGGATAATTTGACCAGTTAAATGTCACGATAGGTAATGAGACAATTCCAGTTCTAGGAAAAGGTATGCACGCTATTGACAAATATCAATAGGTAATGAACTTGTTCATTAAAAGCAGAACAAAAAAGTGAGAGAATTTCAATACTAAAGATAAAGACAGAACACAATTGTCTCGGTCGAAAAAGTTAGTGAATCACCCCGTAAACAATTTTTTTTAAAACATATAAGAAAACTTCGTTTTTACGCTGTTTTTTCACTTTTTTACATTTTAAAATAAAATGTATTTTTGTCTATTAATTTTTATTTTTTTTGATAAATTTTTGTATTACATACCAATACTCAATGGATATTCACAAAATACCAATTTGTTTATAAGTTGATGGATGATTAATATCTTTTAAGAAATATTTCAGGATGGTCGTTTTCTTTTGCTGGTCGTTGTATTTTTAATTACGTATTAAATTTTGGAAGATTTTGAGATTTACTAAAAACGAAACCTACAAAATTAAAAAAGGACCGATTCTTTTATTTTGGAAAATTATTGAAAGTTTAGAAAATCTCTTTTAATGGCTTGGTTAAAAAAATTTTTAATAATAATGTGAAAATTGAAAAAATTTAAAATTTTCTTCAATAGGCTTGTATACTTTAGGACTACCATAATCAATAAAATTACTATATTGCTTAAAAAATAAAAACAATAACTAAAAACCATACCAATGGCGAAAAAAATAAATAATATTTAGCACCATCAAATAAAAATTAGGAGTATACAGGGTGTTCCGTTCGTGGTTCACCAAACGTCAGGGTTAGAAACTAGAGCAAATTTAATCGACAAAAAACCAAATAAGTAGGGGTCTTTTATAGTTATGGAGCTACAGCATTTTAAATTTTAGGTCAACAATTTTGCCAAAAAATAAATATTTTTTTTTTAATTTTTGGTTCTTGATAGTTACAACAAATCAGGGAAAAACTTGAAACCATTTTTTCTTCTCTTACGATCAGTGGCGTAGCGTCAAATTTCAGCCCCCGCAATAGGTAAAAAAATTGGCCCTTTTGTATGTGAAAATCGCAAGTTCGTCGGTTTGGGCCCTAAAATATCAACGACCCCTACCCCGCACCGCGGGGTCAGTGGGGCAGTAGCTAGGCCGCTGCTTACAATACCCATCTGAAGTTACTCCTAAAAGAAGTATTTTGAGGACAGTCTGTTACCATCGACAGCTGGACAGGCGTGAAACTTATAAAATATTTGGTATTCCATCAGGTATCCCTTGTTGCCCACTATTTACTCTTTATGATATGAGCCTATTTGACAAACTATGCTCAGAATTTTTTTTGATCCCTACTCACATCGGTTAAGATGTAACTAGCGATTTTGTGATTTGTGATAAAAATCGGAGACCTAAAATTCAAAAGGCTCTAAAACTAAATAAGCTAGACCCCACTTTTTGGTCTATTGTCGATTAAATATGGTCTAGTTTCTAAGCCCGACGTTCTGTGAACCATGAACGGAACACCCTGTATTTAATTTACCTTATTTTATTAAAGAGTTTCCTCAAAATTTGTATAAATAACTAATACGTTTAACTTCAATAAATAAAGGGACCAGTAAATTAAGATAATAATTTTATAAAACTGGTAATAAAATGGCAATTAAAATTCTTTTCACTCGCATTGAACAAAGAAGTGGAAAAGAACAAAAAGTTTCGAGTTTCGTGACTACTTAGACGCAATTCAGGAAAATCGCCTTATTTATTCCAAAGCACCCGATAAGTGGCGTAACTTGGGTCTCAATATATTTATTGAAGTTCTCCAAAATTAAATAAGATATTATATTATTTTTAAATAAAGTTGAAACTTATTTATCTTATTTAAAAGTTTATCAAATTTTCAAATTATTTTAAAATATTACTTTCTTGTAATAAATTTTTGGTTTTGTCTATAGTTTTTGGCTCTTTATTAATAATTTAATTGAAAGACAATAAAAATTTTAAAATATACTTAAATAACGTTTTATTTTAAACCTCAAATTCTACTACTGAAAATATTGCCTTGTTATTAGTGATTATAATTAGTAAAAAAATCATTATTAAAATCCCTACATCATTTAATAAACATGAAATATCAAATGTTGCAGTATTATTTTTATTAAAAATCTCAAAATCTTTTGAAGCTGAAGCAACTACATTTAATTTTTAATTATTTTAAAAACGCCAAAAAATCTACAAAACATCAAATTCTGCAACTCTCTATTGCATAACAAAAAGAAATAAAAAATCACTAAAATTTGTATAGGCACCAATATTTTTCTAAAACTAAAATTTATTATATTTTTAATTAATTTGAAAAAGTTGGATGGCATGCAAAATCAACTCTACTTATCCTTATTATAAATTTGTAATAATCAAAATTATCTATTTAACTAAAGATTTGTATCAAAACATAAGCAGTTCTAGACTTAAGTCAAAAATAAGCAAATGGCAAAAGTTTTCATTCAATAAAAGCTAAGTTAATTAAAACACAATCTAAATTCAAGGGCCAAGAACTATATTCTTACCAATGTTGATTTAAAGTCGTCTTGGGAATAAAAATTATTAACGACCTGTTGACGGAAGGGCTGTAAGGTATTCAACTTTCAGCTATCACAATTCGCCCAAATGATTAATTAACAAGACAAACAGTTCGTTTCATACTCACCACCGACTCCCATTACAATCGGCCCTGCGTAAGACAAATTATTCAAATGGAAACCTCTGGATTCATTCTTTATTTTTACAGTGTGGTTTCCGCGAATTTCTTGAGCTACCGATAAATGTTCTGCATAATAACCTGTAAAAATAATATTATTCCATTAAAATTATGAAATTTGAACTGCGTATTTATTGATCAAAATATGATAATTTATCAAATTCGAACTGGGAATTTGGTATATACCTATACCCCATTTGCACCTTAATGGAAAATCGTCTCCCTTGAGGAGAACAAAGCTAAAGAAATTCATAATAAAATTCAACAGTGTTTTTTTAAGATCTTTGATACAATAAAACTCTAAAAAACACAAGAAGCGAATAGGAAACTATCAAATTTTATTAATACTTTATATCACCGGAAATTAAAGTTGTCCATATAAAATGAAAGAGGTTTTACGTTCCAGCATTTCCTGTAAGATATTTTTTATGAGGTTATAAATAATCCAAATCCAGATATTAAAAATACACCGAATATCTATAGTTATTCTTAGTTTCAAAGATTTTTGAAATACTTTGTTAAACCTGAAAGTTTAGTTTTTCCATTGTTTGGGATCGTTTAAGACGTAAACACCAGCTTTTAATTTTGGCGAATGTGAGCAAATATTTTTCTACAGATGATTATTTTAATTTTTATTTATGTTTTATTTTAACTGAACAAAAATATTTAAAATTTGTTACCTATTGTAGCCATAGCTCCTCCTAGCACCATCAATAAAAGTCCAACACTTAGCGCCTTACAGGCATTCCAAAGGCATTTTCCATTAACTTTTCCTCTTACAACCTGGACGTTCCAGTGAGCTCCTGAAGCAGGATGTGCCCTTCGAACAACTCCAGAGCCAGCAACACCACCTCTAGCCCAATTACAACCCAAGACATTGCGTTGATGCATTTTAGAAAAGTATAAAAGTACCTCTAAAAAATGAAAGTAAAAAAATAATTTTTATAATTTCATTTTACTTACAATTATTAATTAAGCGTTTCAGTATATGACTCCACCATTTTTCTTAATTTAATGAGGAAGTCAAGTCAATAGCTGTTGAAAATGGACTAGAGTTGGAAGGTTGGTACTGGAACAGCATCCCTTCTATGATACTCGCAACAGGTGAAACATGCGCGAAAGATTCTTAATTATCGATTTCGAAATTCCAGTTTTTTAAAGCAAACTCCCACAGACTTTTCATTTGATCACAGACTCTTTTGTTAGTCTACTTCATTCTGAATTACTCGAGACACAATTTTATAGTTCATAAAATTTTCAATATTTTTTATAGTCGCCATTTTAATAAAACAAATCTTTAAAGATTTTCAAAAATTGGAAAAAAATTATTATCCATCAACAACACTTCTTAAAATTTTTTCATGTAATAATAAGTAAAAATCGGCGCTTTTATAATAATGGATAATAGGTACGATAAAAAAAAGGATAATTTGTATGTAATTTGCTTCAAAGAGAAAAGTTGTATAATTGTCGTTGTGAAGTTCAGCCATTTCAAGAAGACAGTTAAAGAGATCACTATTCCTCAATGCTGGGAATTATTAGAAAAATCTTTTAAGCGGATGTCTGCTAGTCACTTAGGTGTACTTAGTACAGAACTTTTAAAAAATGATATAGGATTACCCACTTCATAAAATTATTTTCCTTACATTAGCCTATATTCAGCGACCGTGATGAAAATTTTAGGCACGTTAAAATTAATCACGTCTTTAAAGAATTATTTCTTATGAAGAATAGTGTACATTGTTTTATTAGGAATAAAAGAACCTCGCATGTATCATGTATCCGCGAAATATTTCTTACGAAGAATACTGTATATTGTATTATTAGGAGTAAAAAAAGCTCGCATGTATCCCCGGGATTCGCAAAACTCGTCCCGCAAACCTACATGCTCGCCACAAAAAGTTCTTTTACTCCGAATAAAACATGCTATTTTTTCGTCAATCGTCGAAGTTTTTAAAATAGTAATAGGTATAATAATTTTAAAATTTGACATATTTACATACAACACACAATACAATATTAGTGTATATTGGGTTGTCTAAATTTCATTTCTACTCCGCCCTTTTATTCCTTGTCAGTGCAAAGTAGTAATTTCTACTCCTAGGCAGTACAAAGTGACCATAGAATCAACGAACATAAAAAGTGATATTTTAAAGCCTGTCAAACGTCACTGAAAACTGTAGGTACTTTAATGACGTTTGAAGAAAAATATGTTTTAATCATGTATCATGTGTGTAACGTTAACGACGTCTCTTTTTCATCATGGCCGCTGAATACAGGCTATTATGTTTATTTAGAAGTAACGAGAAAAACAAGCCAAAATTTTACATTTGTATGTAAAATTTGCAGGATTTTCTGCAAATAATAAGATACGAACACGATAAAATAGGAATTTCAGATTTTTAATAATCGACTTCGATAAGCTGCTTATTTTCTACCGCATTCGCTCTAATAAAGGCAGAGCGACGGGGATTGCAAAAAATAGGAGTTACGTATTAATCTTCATACGCAAACAAAAAACATAAAAATATTTTAAACTTAAATTTATTTGCTACTGTATATTTTTATATTACATTAAAGTACAGTCACTAAAACTTCATTAAAACATGGTCAATTAAGGTGATTTAAAAGGACTAAACATCTGTAACAAATTATGGAAATTATTGTGAAGATTTAACCTAAAGATAGTTAATTTGTTCTATTTACATTATTTAAGATAAATCTTTTATTTACTGAACATTTTAATTTAATGGATCCCAATTTTAAATAAAACTTTTTTACTGAAATATATCTTATATTTTAAGTGGACACTTTAATTTTTTTGTTTATTCAGTACTACTTCGGCTTTAATTAAAAACATTGTAAACAGAAATCAATGATGAAAACAATGGTAGTTACGTGTAGCTGCTAATATTTGAAAAGTTATTTTCATAAATTCTCCTAACAGTTATTTTAAATGCGGCTTCTCCACCTATCGCAGAGATATGATTAAGGTAAGATTTATTAGTGTGGAAGTTGATCAGAGTATTTTGGATTATTTTTAATTAAAAGTAAGCTAAATAAAATAAGATGCCAAATATAGCGTAAAAATCAGGTGCCTTAGATAGATAAAACTTAATATTTCAGGAGATTTCACAATGTTTAGATCAATATCATGAGTAATTTAGTCGGGTTGGATAATCCGAAATTATTAATAATGAAATTAATAATACATACGTATATTTAAGAAGTTTCGCAGTTTTTCTTGATAAGTTTAAGAAATGTTACAATTATATTGACTTATTAATTAGTTGACCATCAAATTAAATTCAAAATTTATAAAATAAATTTGGAAGGCATAGGCAACTTTGTATACATGAAGAGGGACTATCGACAGCTACGACACTGTAAAAATATGACAAGTATCCCTAGTAGGTTACTAAACGAGGCGAAATTCGCATTCGAAAAAATGAGCGGGAAAATGTCGATACTACTGTAAAGGCGAGTCCACATCTGAGCACATACGCGAACCAGGCAATGCTTTTTCTCCTATCTGTTTATGCGTCGCACCAAACATATACGAGAAAAAGCATTGCCTCGGCTTGCCAAGCACTCTCCCTCTCGCGGGCGAATGCCGGACTAATGTAATGATGTCAGAAGTAGGTTAGTTGTCACTGCTTTGCACTGACCTACTTCTGGCGTCATTTTTTTGAAGACAAAGATTAATTTCTCGGTCGAAAAAGTTAGAGAATCACCCCGAAGGTGGAAGTTGATTTTTTTTGATTTACCGAAAAAAATGTCGATTCATACATTACAGGAATTCAGATTAATTGAGAAACTTTAATCCTAGATAACCAGTATGTCATCACGTACATCAATCATAAACTAAGTTAATCTAAATATTCTTAAACATTGATTTCTGAGCAGGGTTCTCTTCAGATGAAAACCACTCTAAGTTTGATAATACTTCCACCTCCGGAAATGGACCTAATGCATAAAAGCAAAGATTCAATGGCCAAAATAATTGTAGACATTGTAGAATTATTTTGAACAAAATAATCAAAAATATTAATAACATTTTTTGGATACAATGAGCTTTAAGTACGAAAAAAAAACTCAAATACAACTAAGTTTGTAAATAGATAACTTCATGATATTACCTGAACTTAAAAATAATTAAATTACTTGACTTTCTTTACTCATAAGTGGAACACCACGCAAGCATAGCTTAAAGAACTACTGCTTGGTGTTTAATGAATTTAATTCATTTTTTATTACTATTTAATTGGGATAAAAATAAACTTTAATTATGCAGACAAATTAGCCTGAATGAATTTTTTAACATCTTGCAGCTCCTCTTCTGATGACGTGTGCATTAAACCGCGGTATGTTTTAAAATCAACATTTTTCATTATTGCCTTTAAAACCGAAGCTGTCATTTGGCCCCATTTGTACGGCACCACTGGGTCACAATCACCATGACATTGGAGAATCTAAAAAAAAAATTAATTACAATTCACAATTTTGGAATAAAATTCTTTTATTTACCTGTAATTCATTTGAACATTTTAATTCACTTGGGAATGATTTGTGTAAAGGTAACCAGCCAGATAAAGCAACTACTCCACCAACATTTTCACCAAATGTTAGAGCAGAATACAAGGCGAGTGCACCTCCTTGTGAAAATCCGCCTAAAATTATATTCTTTGGACTGATTCCAGAGGTAACTTCTTCATTTATCATTTTATGTATTTGGGTAGCTGCAGTTTTGATACCTAAAAACGATTATAATCGACTATAAGTCTTATGGCACGAACACATCTGAGCATGTATCCGAACGGGGCAAGTCGAGGCAATCCTTTTTCTTCTGTTTGGTGGCACACAGAAACACATAGGAGAAAAAGCATTGCCTTGCCTTGCCTCGTTCGCACATATACTCAGATGTGTACATGTCTTTAGAACAAATGTACTTTCTTTGCAATTTATAATTTAGATAATAGTGGATAAAAAGAGACAAATTTAAAATTTATTTTAATAGAATGGATAGAAATTTTCACCTTCCTCATCTTCTGCTCCACCAACATCTAAAGACTTTAAATCAAACCAACTAGGCATACGAAAACCAGCATTTAAAGTGACTGGCATCGTCTTAGCTGTCGGGCAAATGACTTTTACGTGAGGTGGTCGAATAGCTGCCATCGCACTTGCCCATCCTTGACTAAAACAATAACAAAAGTATTATTAATTAATTCATCAAAGCATTGTAGTAGTATTTGATGACTTTAAACTTTTTTTAAAGATTTATTATAAAAATGTAAAACTTTACAATTTGAATTTACCTCGAATGTTGCTCGGGAAGCACATCTGCTTACGTACTGATATCATGCGTCACTCAGGCACATGTGCTTTGTTTTAAGCAAATTTAATAAAAATAATGTAGTTACCTATTAAGTGATATTATCTTTATTTAAGGCGATAGAGAGTCAAAATAATTGGTATCAAATTAAGCTGTTTTCTATAACCTTCCTATTTGGTTATTAATTAGGGAAAATAAAAAATTTAAATTGCAAATGAAAGAGCGGATTGTATACTAGGTCTGTATAGAAGCCTTCTTTTCTTAATTTTGTCCCAAAGATCTAAAAAAAATTTGCTCCACTTTATACCTTATTTTCGGTATTAATATTTTTTTTTGTAATTTCTGTTTCTATAGGTGCCTAGATTTGGGTAAAATTTAAACAATTTAATTTGAAATTTATATTTATATATACATTCAAAGATACGGACAAGGGATGGTTATTCGTTAGACGGGTTTTAGTAATTTTTACATTAAAAATTGATGATTTTTACCTTAAAGTTTAAAGGAATTCTTTATTAATAATAAATTCTTTTTACATTGTCTCGGACTCCGCTTTAGGAGTAAACACCTATACATCTATTAACCTGCATGGAATGGAAACTAATATTTCTCGTCACATTTGATTCTCTATCACCTTAACAAAAAAAATATGCATTGTTGGGTCACCATGAATGTAAAAATAGGCTCTGTTAAGTAGTTATTTGACAAAATTTTTGAATAATGCCTTTTTTTGTTTCAGAATAAAAGTGAAACTACCATTAATGGAATTATTGTAACAAATTAAGGCCCGGTTGCACAGTTGAAGCTTAAGTTAAGTGACACTAAAAAAAATGACAGATATGTAATGGGAGATTGTCAATTTTTTAGATTAAGTATCGCTCGAAGCTTAAGCTTCCAACTGTGCAACCAGGGCTAAAACTAGTGATATTTTAAAAATACTTGATCGCCTACACTTAAATTAACCTGACATACGTCTGAATTGTACAAATGTAACAAGATCTACAACTGAATGCATCATAGAAATTCTCGATGAAACTTTACCGATGTTAAAAAAATATTATTAACCACATGAAAACAGGGATTTTTTTCAAAGCTGTAAGTAAATGGAATAATTGAACCTAGCAACTGAATATTTATAAGGTAGGTATACTATTTTATGGTGCTAATTAAATTAATAAAAATAATCAATAAATAAACCCTACACCAACACTTTACATTATTACCTGTATTAATATTAAATGTAAATAAATCAATAATAATTAATAATAGAAATTTCTGAATTATTGAGCTTACCCTGTGTCTCCTAATCCATGTAAAAATATTAACTGGAAAAAAATTAAGATAAGAACAGGTTAGCTGAAATGTTTAGAACTTACCGTGCCGGTGTGTTTTGCTGTGGCAGCTATAACAACAGGTGTAGCCATATTTAGATGCAGTGAAATTTACGGCTTTTAGATTTAACTAATTTATAAAAATTGATTTCTAACTCGAAAATTAGAATAATTTATGAGGATTTGAAGGGATACAAATTTGACAATTCTCCGGTGACATCTGACAAGTTTTGGAGATTTTTTATTTTATTCGTTGGTGCTATTGCGAATAACGCGCTGTTGCCGGATCAAAAAATTTCAACACTTTTTTACTTGAAATAAAAATTACTACTAATTACAAAAAATAATACATGTGATACAAGCTGTACTTCGCAGAATTAAACTGTGATTTTTGTTGATATATAAAGAGCTTTCAAAGTTGCGTCTTTTAATTCTGGGAAAATTTTAATTATATACAGAGTGTTCAAGTTTAGCTTTCCACCTGTTTCATTCAAAAATACACATAATAGATAATATCGAGAGGGATCAAGAATAGTTCACGTTCTTTGACATAATATTGTTCAGTTTAAATAATTTTCTATATGAGTAACTGAATAAATATTTGAAATATAGGGTATCCCATACCACCTCTGTTCCACCTCTTTATTTCGAGAACGCTTTGTAGTAAATTAATGAAATAAAAATTACCACAAACTACCAAAGTGAACCTAAAGAATTTTTTGGTGTAATTCGTAATTTCCAAAACAAACCGAAAGAATCCAAAACCGGAAGTATATAATAACTTTAAAATTTCAACTTAGGTCGAGTAAGATAGATTGTTGGAAAGATATTTTAAAAAGAAACAATTTTCATTAAAATATCTTCATATTTTGCATAATTAACAAAAAATAACTAATTAAACGAAAAAAATGCAAACAAAAGTGCTTATTATATGGTTTTGGTTTTTTGTTTCAATAAATTTTGCACCCCATCCCGAAGTCTGATATCACATATATCATCCGTAAAACATCGTGCATATTTCGTATTTCAAAGAATTCTTAGGAAGCAAAAGCTTAGAGAAAAAGAGTTGAAAACAATACTATAATTATAGGGTGGAAAATCCTAAACATAATCAAAGTAGCAGAGAGAATTTAAAAACCATGATTTTTCGAAATTGTTCGATATGCTGCTATAAGCTATGAAGCACACTAAACTCTTTCTCGTAAGGACTAAATCGACCTCAAAGTTTTCGTTCTTTCTTTTTTTCGTAGAACTTACAATTTTAGTTCTTTATTGACTATAGCAATTTTATAGATATTGTAGTGACACATTTTGTGGGTGAAAAATATGATTTTTTTACTTTATTTTAAATTAATGTAATGTTTTTGATTTTGTAGTTTCAATAAATTTTACACCACTCGAAGTCTGATGTCCCGGATTTCAGTAAAACAAAAATGGTCACCCTATACAGGGTGCCTAAAATTCGACCGAAAACGATTAACTGGAGATAATAGACCTGAAAATAAGTTGGTAGGACCCCATTTATCTATATCCAAAAATGTATACCTAAGCAGTTATAAATCTCCAAATTAAATTTTTTAATATAGATTTTTTTTATTACAGCCAAAAAGCAGTAAAGATTTTTTTGTTGATCGTATATTTATAGATGTCATTACTGTGATATTGTATACGTGAAATTGACATCTAAAGACCTACTTTACGTGATGATTTACTTTACATTACGATTGCAGTATAGACAAAAAAGTTACAAATGACATTTTATTTTTAAGTTTATTTTAAGAGTTATCTAACATTTTGAAATTAAAATTTATTTAAAATAAATATTATTTATAATTTTTATTTTATTACTTTAATTTTATTACTAAAATAATATTAATAATTAGAAAATAATTTATTATAAATTTTAATAATGTTACGGACTAAATTAAGTATATTTATTCGTATTTTTATAAAATCTTTTATACTTATACAGTTGATACACTTGATTTCATATTTAAAAGCAAACTAGTATTCTTGAAAAAGCTAGTGTTTTTATTGTGTAATTATGAACTTATTAGAACAAGATGAAGATTCATTGACTCCACCAGAGAGCAGTGGAGAGTGCAAACATTGCTTCATTAAATCTGGTTCCCGAAAAAAGTAAATTTCGTTATGAAAAAACTTATTTATTCTGAGGTACAAGATTTAATTATGTCTATTTAACATTGAATACATAACCTACAAATGTAAATGTCAAAGCAAGTGATACATACGTTCGCTTTAAAAACTTTCGTTTATTAAACGCCTTTATTAAACAAAATGTTGGTTAAAGTACTACAGGGTGAGCTAAAATGATTGTGGTTTCATATGTAGGCAACCAAATACGCAGGTTGGTACAATGCTGACACAGAACAAAGATTTACTCAAATTAATTTTGATAAAAACAGACGTTTATGAAATAGAAGGCACAATAACGAAATTCAAAAATCTGAAGATTTGACACAACGGTAAAAATTAGACCAACGGCCTCTGCTTTTGTGAAGTCTAGTTACTTTGTTTTGATTTTGACATGATTTTATGTTACTATGAACTTGAAGCATAGTAACTCCCCAGATTTTTAAGCGGGAAATTTGAATTCACCACAATAATTTTAGTTCACCCTGCATTTAATGAAATTTTGTATACGTGCTTTTGAATACACTGGACGCTCAATTTGTTTGACTAATCCTCCACTTTTGTAAATGGTGTTGAACGGAAGAAGAAGACACAAAACTGTCAAAAACTTTTTAGGTACTTAAATATTTTAATTAAAAATTATTTTTTCATGTAGAATACTACAAAACGACGATTTTCTGTCCCCTATGGGGTCATGTCAATAATATTAATAATATGAAGGGAAGCAGTCTTAAATACCATCTTCAGAGATACATTCACTTTCATAAATGGAACTATTAAGAGTTATCGAGTATCATAAACGCCGAAAATTTAAGTTCAGTCACAACATCAGCTCAACAAAAGGCCATGTCACTTATTTTTAGGTCTACTATCTCCAGTTAATCGTTGCCGTTCGAATATTGGGACACCCTGTATATTACATAAAGAAAAAGACAGGGTTTTAAAAAAATTAGGTTACTGTGGTGATTTGCATGGTAGAAACCTAAATTATTTTTTATTATTTCAGTGATTTCAGTAATAATGCTTAGTTGGATTTCAACAGGTAACATTAAAATCTCTAAAATTACTATACAGTATTTTTGGTTGCCTAGTTTAAGTAACAGTCCTAATTTAAAGCCTATAAAAATGCTTTATATTTTCATGAAAGAAGCGAAAAATACAAAAAGATTAAAAAATTAAAAATGATGATATTTGCTTCCCCGCTCTTGTGTTATTCTTTAGGTTCACTTTGGAAACAATTTTTTTCTGATTAATGTACGATAAAGCTTATAGCTTTGTTATTCCTTGTCCGATAATTAAGAAACAAAATTTATTTATTGTAGGTGTATGCCAACTTTCATTTTTCTAATAATTCAGATTGTCGTTCATCCCGCCTGTATTTAAAAATATATTTTTCCTCTCCTGTTGAGTAATGGGTTCATTACTCAATATCATTTTATGTGAAATAATTAATAATGTATGGGATTGTTACCGCAATTATGCAACTAAACTTACTCTGTAGTGATTTTAGATTTACTAGGTTTGTATACCTGTTGACATTCATTCAAATTTAAATCACAATTGTCGAACTAATCAAGCGCTTTTTCTACGCCCAATTTTTTATACAGTGCGGACATAAAGTAAATCCCTCCCCCTGCTAACTTTTGAACGGTTATGTTTTTGATTCTGAAAATTTGTCTACGGAGGACTCAAATCGCGAACTTTCTAACAAAGGTATTTTTGATTTTGTAGAATTTCCGGTTATACCGGAAGTGGATGGCAAGTTTCTTATTTTAAATGGAACACCTAGTACATTTGCATTTTCGTGTTCTCCATAAAAATACCATTAAATTGACCTCCCGTAGTGTGGTCTACGATTAATAATTTCGGAATTACGCTCATTCGAAAATTCTCATTTTTATGCAACTTCATTTACACCGGAAGTGGAAAATTAACAAACATAATTTTGTTTAAATTTAATGTTATTAACTTAATTACAAAAGAAAATCATTTAAAATAAGGAAGTTGGGACAGTTGCTCCAACTTCCGGTGTAAGTGAAGTTGCATAAAAATGATTTTCAAATGGTCGTAATTCCGAAAGTATTAATAGTAGAGCACACTACGCTAGGTCAATTTAATGGTATTTTTATGGAGAACCCGAAAATGCAAAAATGTACTGGGTGTTCCATTTAAAATAAGAAAGTTGCCATCCACTTCCGGTATAACCGGAAGTACCACAAAATCAAAAATACCTTTATTAGAGTTCGCAATTAAATACTTTAGTGGACAAATTTTAAGAATCGAAGACCCTATTCTATTCTTAAATTATAGAAAAACCATGTACCATTCCATTTGAAAAATTGACATACGTCTTTAAAAATGACAGCCGTTTAAAAAATAGTATTTATAAGTTTTTCCTACAAAACAAGTAATTAAATTGTAAGCATTTTGTTTCAAAACAATCGGATAACAATCGGATACACCATGTAGAAGTATGTACATAAATTATAAAGTTATTATTTATTTAACAAAAATCAAATTTATTTTTAAAATTTTAATTACAAATTTCTTCTTTTATGCACAAAACGGCAACTCTGAGCGTTTCCTTCAGTACTACCAACCTATAAAAGTGATATGTAACTGGTATTAAATCAAAATTTATGTAATAATTTCTCGTACATACTCAAATTAAACTTTAATACTAGAAAAATAGTGATAATATAATTAGAATAACAACGTTAATATTTAGTTTAAAATAAATACTCGCTAAGATTAGTTACAGAAGTTGTTTTGAGTGGAAGAAGAGTAATAAAAATTGATGTAAGAGCTTTGTATTTTTAAAATAGTTACTAACACCACTTTGGTTAAAAATAATAAAAACTAATTCTATGAAAATAGGTAATAAAAGTGAATTATTTAAAGTATGTTGGGTGCTTGAAATTACTTTATTACTTATAGGTTATATGTGATATAAAAGAAAGTATTTATAATTATTATATTTTGAATAAAATTTTTGAAAATAAATATTTATTGCTTGTTTAGTTTAAGTATTTTTATATTATTGATAAACTTTTGACACTTGGAGTTTATACTAAACATCACAGATATACCTAATCAATAGTTTTTTTTTATTTAGATTTTACACAACTTTTACTAGTGATTCTCGCGTGAATTTTTGGATATATTCGTCGGAAGACTATTCTTTTTTAATTGAAAAAATCATGTCATCGTCGCGTGTGTTATCGCCACTTATCTGCCGGGGGGCCGTTCTGAATCTGCGCTGTGGATCATGGAGAAAATCAGCTGTCGTAGTAACGGGTCAAACCTGTTCGATCGCCAACAAGCGCAACATGGCTACCGAGCGAAAATGTCTAAACATCGAAGATATGAACCCCCATGTCAGGGCCCTGGAGTACGCTGTTAGAGGACCATTGGTCATCAGGGCGGGAGAAATCGAAAAGGAGCTGGAACAGGTAAAGATATAAAAATAGACTTCTTTTTAGGTGGGGGTGTGAGTACACATAACCTCTTTGATACATCATGTGTTAAGAAATAAGTAACAAATTTTTATATAAAATTAAGTAGGAGAGGGGAAATGGGAAGGATATTTTACCTAATTTTCTTTGGTATTCGTTTTTGTTTTAAATAATTTGAATATCAGGATGACAAGCAATTACTTTTTTTTAAGTTGGTGGTATTGGATGCGTCAATAAAACAAATTAAAGTTGGTACTACTCTAAAAATTTTAATATTTAAAAAATGCGTTCAAATGAAATAAGTTTAACTAAAATTTATTATTTTTTTCCTGTAATATTTATAAATTACTGTTTATATTTATTTAAATGACATAATTATATGCAGTTTACTTTAGTTTTAATTCTTGACAAACCGGAAGTTGGTTGTTAAAACCGATTTTTTTAATATTTGGTGTTTTTTACAAAGAAAAATAAAAGTCTTACCTGTAACATTAATTTTTTTAAAGAAATATGTTTTCGCCATTATTATAATTCCTACCAAATTTGAAGTAAAAAAATGAGCTTAGTCCAAAAATCATAAATTTTATTAATTTTCACATTTTTTTTAGCTACTCTTATAATGATTGACGTGAAATAAAATTGTAATGTAAAGCAAAATATGAAAGCTAATTATAATATTCAATCTATAATTACCATACCCAATATATTTTGGCTATAATTGGTCTTTCTGAATATGTATTATTTTTTTGCATATGATAACATGCTAAATTTCTTTTAAACGTAAATAACATTTATAGAAATGTTCAAATGTTACCTAAGAATTTAACACGTTAACTGCCGCCCATATATTGATATCGTGGAACGCTGAGAGCCAAAGTAAATATCTTGGGCATTTTTTATTTAATTAAAATTTTGAATGCAGAGACTTTTTTATAGTACTTAATTTAGATAAAATAAGTAAAAATATATAAACGACGACCGGCCGTCGTATGGCCTGATAATGAATAGTATTTATTAGGAGGCCGTACGACGACCAGTCGTCGTATGTATTTATTTATTATTTTATTGTATTATTTTATTGTGTTATTTTATTGTATATTTAACAATATTATAATATTTCCTTATAAAAATAATTTCTTTCTAAATAAAGCGCCAGTTGTATTTTTGAAAGTGGTTGTTGGAGTTTATCGTCTGTAGTGATTCGAAAATGGCAAATTTTAGTAAGAATTCAACAACTCGTTCATATAGTGATAATTCTAGTGAAGACGATTTTGATAGTGATGATATGAAAGGAGATCCAAATTATTCTGAAAATGAAAGTGAAAGTGAATCGGAATTAAGTGAATCCATTTATCAACAACTATTAAATATCGAAGATGAATTAGTTGAAACGAATGACAATAATTTTTGTACTTCTTCAAATGATGAATGGAAAACTATAGGCAGTAACTCGTCTGTACAACAGCCGGTTTTTATACAAACGTTCAAGGAAGGAATCAAAAATATAAATTTAACTGCAAGTGACCAACCGATAAAATATTACGAAATATTTATAACTCAAGACATTATGGAACACATAACGGATCAAACTAACCTTTATGCTGCACAATTATTGTCAACAAAAATAGTCAGTAGAAGTAGTCGATTGAATCAATGGAAAGATTCCAGTCCACAGGAAATGAAAAAATTTTTTGGGCTTCTTTTATGGATGGGATTGGTTAGATATCCAAAATTATGTGATTATTGGAGTACAAAGCGAATATATAAGAATAGTATTGCCCCAAAAACAATGCCGCGTAACAGATTTGAAATATTATTAACCATGTGGCATTTTTCAAATAACAAAGAAGCTCATGGCGATCGACTACATAAAATAAATATTCTCAGGAACAAACTTCAAGACCTTTATCAACATTATAATGTACCCGGCGAATGTCTATGTGTGGATGAGACAGTAGTTCCATTTAGAGGACGTTTATTATTCCGTCAATACATTCCAAATAAACGACATAAGTATGGAATTAAATTGTTCAAAATTTGTGATATTACTGGATACACCTACGGAATAGAAATTTATCAAGGGAAGCAAGAAAAAAATCAAATAAACGTTTCACTATCAACTGATATTGTTCTCAAGCTAGGAGAAAATTATCTTGACGAAGGCCGTTTATTTATTACGGATAATTATTACACGTCAGTAGAACTTGCAGAATATTTATTAAACAGAAATACACATCTTACAGGGACACTTAGAAAAAATAGAAAACGCATTCCGAAACAGGTGGTAAACAAAAACCTCTCCAAAAACGAAATTATTGGAATGCATAATGAAAAAGGAATAGTTGTAGTTAAATGGAAAGATAAACGAGATGTTCTTATGTTGTCTACAAGACATGCAACAGAAATAACCTCCACAGGTAAAAACAATAGAAAAAAAGAAGAAATTTTTAAACCGAAAATAGTTCAAGACTACAATGCAGGAAAAGCAGGTATTGATTTATCTGATCAATTCTCCAGTTACTCCAATGCAATACGAAAATCTGTGAAGTGGTATCACAAAGTTGCAATGGAACTTATTTTTGGTACTTCTGTGGTAAATGCGTATATTATCTATAAAAAGATATCTCAAAAGAAATTATCCATTACTGAATTCAGGGAGTATTTAGTCGAAAGTTTACTTGACGTCGACGACGATAATGACGAAAATATAACAAATAATTCAAGAAAACATAAATTAGAAGAAAATGGAGAAGTCGATGAACGAAATAGAAAAATCAGAAGACGTTGTGTCAGCTGTTATTCTAAAAATCGTCGAAAATATGGAAGCCGTGAAGCAGATAAAGGAAGTGTAACACCTCGAGTTATTACATACTGCTCACAATGCCCGGAAAAACCTCCAATGTGTGCCAATTGTTTTATAAAAAATCATTGAAAGGTACAATTTAAGTTTTCTTTTCCATAAATTTAATTTAATTTAGAATTTACTTGTTTAATTACTTATATGTAAATAAAATAGTTTTCTACAAAGTTTTTGTCATTTTGAACATTCACTTACATTTACCTACTATTGAAAACATATTCAAACAATTATCATTTTCTTTCGAAATGTAATAGGTTTCTAGGACGAGCAGTCGATGTTTTTCACATCATAAACATTCATATGTGGCAACTGCTCACATATAACACTAATAAATGTAGAGAAAGATTGACTTTATGTTGCTGAAACTACAAGCGTTATTACGACGACCGGTCGTCGTATGGCGCATTCAGTCAGAAATGCGTACGACGACCGGCGCGTCGTATGGCAGTTAACGTGTTAAATAAAAATACCCAAACTCCACCTATTCTTTATTCTAATTTAACGAGATAAGATAAAAGATAAAACTAATTCTGTACTAATACTCAATATTAATGAATTGATTAACAAGTTTCTAGTGTTTACATTGATACATTTTCAATTAATTTTGTTTCATAAAAAAATATAAAATAGGTTTAATAAAATCCAAACAATTTAAAACAAAAAAAGGAACCAAAAATAAAAATTTTACTTTAGGTATTAAGTATTAAGTTCATTTAAATAATAACCTACTTTTCATCTATTAAATTCCATCTACTAAATAAGGATGTGGTGTTGTGTCAAATGATGTTTTTTAATCAGCTTATTGAATATTTATTATTTAAATTGCTTTGTTTATACCATAAATTACAATTATCATAACTATCAACTATCATACGCATAACTTAAATTGTTCTTTTTTTATTTCGCAAAAATTCCTTGCTATTTATTTCCAGTATTTTAATGAACAACCAAAAAGTGACAATTTATTTTTATTAATGGCACTAAGTTGATAAGGGTCACATATTTTTTTTATGTATTTGTTTTGAGTATTTTCGTAGATTTTTATAGTTATGAAAAATAGGTGTTTTAAGTTATTTTTGGACAAAAAATAACAAAAACCTAAAACAAAAAATGAACGCATTTGACCAGTATCTACTTAATGGCCTCAATAAAAATATATTGCTCTTTTTCGTGTTTTTGTGTATCATTCAAATAATAAATAACGTGGAATTTATTATTTTAACCTATGTCAAAACACAAATATTGCAAAAAAGTTTTTAGTGTACCAAAACTGTTTAAATATGAGACCGCGTCAAAAAATATTACCAAAAAACGACGGAATTTTTCGATACGGAAAGTTTTAAAAGGGGCTACACTTGATCCAATTTGATCGGGGGATTCTCCGCACCTCCTAAAATATTTAATCAATTCGCTTTTGCTACTTGCACTGAGAAGTTATTGTCAATGATTTAATATAATAGTTCTTGTTTTGTCAAAACTGGAGTAGATTAGAATACCGATTGCATTAGCGATACTACGGAATAAAAGAGGAAAAAAACTGGACAAAAAAATGGCTAATTGACAAAAAAGTTCAGTGAATTCAAATAAGATTTATATCGCAACTATATGCAACCAAACATGCTTTGTAGTGATTTTAGACTTGATAGGTTGGTGTACCTGTTATTAATTTTCATTCATATTTAAATTTGATCTATCACTTTAACCAAAGCGTCTCTCAGATTTTCTTCGAGTATTTTTTCAAGTTATTTCTCAATGTATTGCAAATTTTATAAAAGCCAGGTTGTTTCAAAACTAAAATTAGTGCAGTTAAAATATTCGTAATGGTTTTTAAATCGGAGCACAACTTATTCATTTCAGTGTAGCCAACTGTGGGAAACTTAGGTTTCCTATCATGCAATGTCTACAGTATCAATCATTTTTGAAGTCCTTCTAATTACATGACTTTATTTAAAAAATCAATAGTGACCACATTAGTAGCTATTTTTTAAATATATTGACCAGCTTGTATCACTAAAAAATAAAATAATGGAACCTATACACGCAATCTAATTTTCTTCCTGCAGTAAAATATTAAATCAGGCCACTTTTGCTACTTGCACTTGGATGTTATTGTTAATCGTTAACATTTGAATATTATGGCTCCCAATAATTTGTCAGAATAACGGAAGAAGATTGGACTAACGGTTGCATTATCGAAAGCTACGCATGAAAAGAGAAAAAGAAAATGGACGAAAAATGCCTAAATGAATGAAACAAATTTAGTCATATGGCGGTTTTAAATGAAGAACTCAATAGTACGAATTTAGTAACCATTTAGTGAAATATTTGGAGCAGTACTGGCAGCTTGTATCAGTCCAATACAAAAGAAGCAATTGATGAAGCATGCAACTTGATTGGTTGGAATCAGCGTCTACTCGGCCCAAGTTGGTGGAACAGTTGGATGATGCCGCCAACGGACCACCTAATTCCCCAACTAGGTTAACAAAGCAAACCTCAACACGGCCCAACTTTGCCCCCGACCCGACCAAGTCAGAGCTGTTCCTAGATCTATGGCTGCCCACGTGCAATTTTTTTTTGAGATAGGTGCTTCGGGAGTTGCATTGGTAACTGGGAAAATTTTGCTGGTGTGATGCTGAGTACAATTTACCAATATACGGGGTGTTGCAGAAAACACGGTTCTTTAATCTTCTCAAAAAGCGATTTTCATAATATTTTTAATTTGTTGCCCCTGGTATATTTTGAATGGAGCTTTTTTAAAATTCCTTTTTTTGGTACACAGATGAGTTTTGTGGCTACCAATTTCTCCTTTTTTTTGTTTTTGTAAATCAAACAAACCAAATACTCATACGACAGCAGTAAAACAGGGGCTCTTTACAAAAAACATTCGCTTAGCAGCGTTTTCCACAATAATAAAAAAAACTAATTGAATTAATACTTTTTTCTAAAGCCGACTATCCTCTTAATAAAACTTAAATCAACACATTTTTCGAACCATCTTTATTTAATTCCAAAAACATAAAATATTTCGTAAATTAGCTAAAAATCGAAAGTCCATGCTGCCGATATCAATTTGAGCTTATATTCCAAAGTAACCAAAAATAAGTGCTTTTTTTGGATATTTATATTATTTCTCGAGGGGTTTCGGATTTGGATTAGAAAGAAAATTTTCGTATCGTTTTTTTAAATATTTTATTCGAAAAATGGTTAATTTCGTAAAAAAAACACCCTTTTTCGAGTTTTTCGAAAATTGATCGAAGGATTTTGATGATATTTTTATTTGTTTCTATTTCCATTGAGATGACCGCTTCTTTTTGGTTTTTCTCTAGTCATCGTTTATATTAATAAAAGTACGAGACCGATAATCGGATCGGGATTTCGAAATAAAAACTAACGCAATTATCGCCTTAGTGTGCTTCGTTAGAATTTTAATCAATAATGAAATTTTTCTTCTTTTTTAAGTAGAACTACTAGCATACACTAGATTTCTTTTGCATATACTTTTAATTTTAAACTAGGTATCACATAATTTTAAAACTGGAAAGTGGACACCCAAAAAAAGGAGGATTGGTGCTCTGGAAAACCACATCACAGAAATCAGCATAACCGTACTTTAGCATAATGGAAAGTAGCATAACCGGAAAATAGCCTAATCCAGAAACAGGAATGTAGCAGAACGATAAAGCCCAGAACGACAAATGATCTACTTCGAATTTTGCTGGAGGAAAACCTACATACATTCATTTTCAAATACCTAACCTAACGTAACCTACCAAATATGGTCAAATTCTTTTAGTTTGCACTAGAACGTATTTGCGTTTGAAATATGAAAATGTAATAAGTAGGTTTTCCTTCGGTAAAATTCGGTGTAGACCATTCGTCATTCTGCGTTTTTACATTCTTGCTACTTTCCGGTTTCTGTAGTCTTATTCCTTGGGCCGGCCGATATCGTGTCGTCGATGAGACTAGAAGGACAGCCTCTTATTTTTTCATGTAAATGAAAAGGACCGAACGATGAATGTCGTCGACCACACGATCTCAACCGGCCCAAGAATAAACCCGCTGGATTATGCTACTTTCCGTTTAGGTTATTTTTCGTTATGCTGCTTTCCGTTATGTCAAGGTACGCTATGCTACTTTCCGGTTTCTGGATTATGCTGTTTTCCGGTTATAATACTACTATGCTGCTTTGCGTTGTATGCTACTTTCCGGTTTCTGGATTATGCTGTTTTCGGTCTAGGCTATTTTTCGTTAAGCTAAAGTTCATTTTGCTACTTTCCGGTTTCTGGATTATGCTTTTTTCAGGTTATACTACTTTCCATATGCTAAAGTACAGTTATGGTGATTTTCGTTATTCTAAAAAAAAGTACGCGTCTCCGGGAATATTAAATCAAATCAACGATTTCAGAAATTGAGTCTTCGAAATTATGCAAAAAATCGTGTAATGAAACCAGAAAAATTATGTATTTGGTTATTGAAATCGGTAAAATAAAATTTTACAAAAACTTAATAATCTTTTGAATCCTGACCTAATCTGCTCTTACCAAACTTCAGAAAAAATAGCTGTATTATTGGGTGTAAAAACCAAAGGAAGAAAGCGGGACTTTTGCGATCCCGCTACGCGCTATGTGTTCCGGGAAACACCGGGACATTTTTAAAAACGGGACTTTTCCGCCTAAATCGGGACGGATGGGATCCCTATTTTAAACATAATTATAAGGACAGATTTTGAATAATTACGCCTTTTTTTGTAAATTTCTACCTCCCCCTTGTTTGGCGCCCTGGTAGGATAGTGTAGACCCTTTAAGCAAAATAAAAAAAAAATCTGATTGAGTGGTTTGTTTTAAATATAGTCAAATTCACGGTTTACTTCGAAAATTCCTGTATTTACCTAAATTTCTGTGTGACTATTCTAACACTTGTGAACAAAATCTTACAATCCTGAACTACTTTTTTTAAAATCATTGTAACTACATGACATTCTTATAATTTCAAGTGAATATTTTTTTTGTAATTTAGGGTGTTAAAAAGCCTTTCAATGAAGTAATCAAAGCAAATATTGGCGATTGCCATGCTATGGGACAAGTACCAATAACATTTATAAGGGAAGTTTTGGCATTGGTTTCTTTTCCACAACTTTTGGATGATCCAAGATTTAAAGAAGATACTAAAGCAAAAGCAAGAATGTTATTAAAAGGTTGTAGAGGAGGCTCTGTTGGTTCCTATACAGATTCTCCAGGTATCGAAGTGATACGAAGGGCAGCTGCTGAGTACATACAAACAAGGGATGGTGGAGTACCATCTGATTGGCAAAATGTAATCCTCTCTGCAGGTACACAAATATTTTTTACCTATGTAAATAAATGATTTTTCCACTTTATTTTTAATGTATCAAATTTTAAATAATTGTTATTTTAGGTGCTAGTGATGGTATTAAAAACATACTCAAATTATTAATTTGTGATGTAAATGGAAAACAACCTGGTGTAATGATCCCAATTCCTCAATACCCCCTTTATTCAGCAACACTCGCTGAATTTAACATGAACCAAATTGGTTACTTCTTGAACGAATCGAGTGGATGGGGTCTTGATGTTTCTGAACTTCAGGTATTTATATTTAAATTAAAGCTAAGTAAATATTTTAATGTAACATTAATTTTCAGCGATCAATAACTGAAGCTAAAAAACAATGCAATCCTCGTGCCTTAGTTGTTATTAATCCAGGAAATCCAACAGGTCAAGTTTTATCACGTGAAAATATTGAAGATATTATTAAATTTGCACATGAGCACAAACTATTTATTCTTGCTGATGAGGTCTATCAAGATAATGTTTATGCTCAAGGCTCTAAATTCCACTCGTTTAAAAAAGTAATACTTTGATTAAAATAATAATATACCTACTAATTTTTATATAATTTATTTAGGTTTTAATTGAAATGGGAGAGCCTTATAATAAAATGGAATTGGCTAGTTTTATGTCATGTTCTAAGGGATATATGGGAGAATGCGGCTTACGAGGAGGTTACGTTGAAGTTATTAATATGTGCCCTCAGGTGAAAGCTATGTACTTCAAAGCAATTAGTGCAATGTTATGTCCTACTGTCTTGGGTCAAGCAACAATATTTTGTGTTGTAAATCCACCCAAACCAGGTGAAGCTAGCTACGACCAATTTATTAAAGAAAAAACTGGTGTTCTCGATTCACTTAAGGTAAATAAATTTAATACAAATGTTCTTATAAAATTACAAGAATTTTAATTTTAGTTAAGAGCTAAAATGGTTGAAGATGCGTTTAACTCCATGGAAGGTTTCAGTTGCAATGCTGTACAAGGTGCTATGTATGCATTCCCCCAATTTAAAATTCCCGCCAAAGCGATTGAAGCTGCAAAAAAAGCAAATCAACAGCCAGATGTCTTCTATGCTTTCCAGCTTTTGGAAAATACTGGAATTTGTATTGTACCAGGTTCAGGTTTTGGCCAAAAACCTGGAACGTTCCACTTCCGTACTACAATCCTCCCACAACCTGAAAAACTCAAGAGCATGTTGATGAAGTTTAGAGAGTTCCATGAAGGTTTCTTGAAAAAATATAAGTAAACAAGTATTACTGAAATTTTTATGACAAGAATTATTGTATATACGATCGATTAATATATATAATGTATTTGATATTGTTAGATTCACGTAAATTGTTAAAAATTAATTTATCAGAATGTTTTTTTAATGCTCATGGATGAGCAATATTGTTTTAAGTAATAAAAATAAGAAAATTTTTATTTAATTTTATAATATTCCACCTATCCCAGTAAACATGTAATGTTTCCTTACGTTTTTTAAACGTTTCATTGCAACATTACTGCAACGTTGCAATGAGATATTGAAAAAAAGTTATTCAGTGAACTTGTAATGTTTCGTTACGTTTTTTAAACGTTTCACTGCAACATTAATGCAACGTTTCAATGAAACATTGCAATCTTGTACATTTTTTAAATTTTGCCAAGTAAAATAGGGGCGCGGTAGGTACGTTCTAGTTACGTGCAGTTTGCAGTTACATGATGGAACGACACATTTTTCTAAACTTAAAAATTGGGTGTTTCTGACGTGTTTTTCTTATTTAAAACACCGACAAAATGTTATTCTAAGAGTTTTTAATTTTAATATTTTCCTTATTTGAAGTTAAATTTTTTCAAATTTTGAAAATTAGTTTGATGTTAACAAAGGTACTGGATTATAAAATGCAAGATTACTGAAATACTACTAATCCTATCAAAATTTAATAGGTGTACTTTTTTGTGGTACATTGAATGAAGATTTTAAAAATTCAAACAAAACTTTAAAATTTTGCAGTGGCGTACTAAATAAATTCTAAAAAGGGGGCCCCTTGACCAGTTTCTACACCACTGGATTGTTAAATGAAGACAAAAATAATAGCCAAAGGTACCTATGAGAGGTACTCACCCCTAAAATTTTATTATTTTTCATTTAGCCGATCCATAGAAAATAAATAAATGGTAAAAATAAAAATAAATTTCAACACCCTGTATCACGGTAACAGTTGAGTTTTCGACAAATATTTATATGGACTTTTTGTCTTATTTTTACTTCTAGTTTAAGCACACGATGCAGTGACCACCATTTTAGAAACACCCTGTAGATAAATCGGTGATTTGTGAAGAAACGTAAATAATAAACGACAGACTAATTTTTTCTTGGGTCACTCAAAAATCTTAACTTCGATTTAAAATAGAAAAAGATAGATGTTATAATCCTAGTTTTTTTAAATTTATGGGGATGTTTTATCCAGAAGTTTTATTAGGTAACTCTAGATTCAGTACAGTTGGTGGCATATGATGTACTTTGATAAAGTTATCACCCCCAACAAAAAGTGGAGACTTATTTTATCAACACAATCAAATTTCTTATTATTTGATTCCATATCAGAAATCTTTTATATTTTAAATAACAGTAATAGTAAAACATTTTTTAGAATAAAAATATTTTCTTGCAAAATAATTTTACGCCTAAAAAGGAGATAAATGGACTAGAAGTTCACTATTAGGACAAACAGATTAATTCTATATTATTGAACCAATTCCTAAACAGCTTCTACAGTTATTGCAATTTGTATTGTTTTGTTGAAACATTAATTGGGTATTTTTTTATTGAAGAAATAAAAACACACGCTTCATTAAAGATACCAGATTCCTGTAAATAATGAACACACAAACATTAATAAATCGTTAAGTTAAAAATTATAGCACTCGCTTTGCAAAACTAATTTATTTGATCTACTGGATTTGAGTAGATTTGCTGAATTTAAAAAGTGGGACACGAAACAATCATAATGTTGGTCGTTATGATTCGGGAAATAATTTTAGGCAGTTCTAAAATGTTTACGAGTATTTGATTTTGTAATAATAAATATCTTTTTAATAATGGATTTAATTAACATTTAATTTAATCAGCATAAAAATAAATTAATAAAATGTACACATATTATTCATAACTAAAAATAATTTATAAAATTTAATAATATTTATGAAATGATTAAAATTTCATTTGAAATTAATTTATGAACTAAAATTTGTTGACGAAGCTATTTTTTTGTTATAATTTCTTATTCCTCCTCGTTAATACTATCTCAGATTTCATCAACATAGTTTTCGAGAGTTTCTCCACTAACTGATTGAAGTTCCTCAACTATCAGACCTGCACCAAGCAAATTTCATGGGAGTATTATGTCCTTTATCGAAACCTATAGGATTTATGTTTGAATTCTCTCTAGCTAACAAAGACCTCAATTATTTTTATTATCCTCTAAGCAATAAGCTAATCTTTAATCATCACAGTTTTCTTGTAATTACCAGTAGTTTTTGAATTGCTTTCTCTTATCGCATTGTTCATCATCACCACAAGAATATGATTAATAAAAGCACGAGTAATGACTACAAGTGCATCATACAAAATGATAGATTTCTCAATATATAATTTGGTCCCACAATTAAAATTAAAATGTGTTAATTGGTGTTAGATACCTGTTAGGTTAGAGAGTAAATTTTTAGAGGTCCATAATTTAAGTCGGTGTTTGGAATTGCAAATAAAGCAAACATTTGTAGTGGACTGACGCTGGGCGAACCGATTACAAATGGAATTGAAAATCCAAACGCATAATCGTAGTGTATTAGTATTCATTGGGCGAACTAATGTATACGTTAATGTCCGTAAATTCCGACATTAACTTGCATCCCAGATCTTTTTAGACAGCTATTAAATGCTTGGTTTACTTTTATAAACACATTCTTCCAACGAAACTAAATTGATCTAATAAAAAGTAGGACCAATTTTAAATTTCATTGATTGAAATGTTAAACCTTAGCCAAAGAAAAGAGGAAAATAATAAATTGCAATTTTCCAATTAATGTAATAATATTATAAGGAATTATTTTATTTTATTTTTGAATGTTATTATTCCCAGTTGCATTGTTAATATTTTCCCTCTAACAATGGGATTTTAAAAACGGGGGTATTATCGAGGCAAATAAAAGAAATAGGAAAAATTATTTATTGGTAGGTGTTATTGGTGAAAATTTACGAGCGCTTCTATTTTCCATGGAAGCGAGTAAAATTAATGATGCCGTATTCATATTCCCCAAAGTGGGAATCCTGAAACGTTTCAAATCAGCGCTGTGTTCCTCGGAGAGTTACAAGCAATTGCAAACTGAAAATATCTAGAATAACTTGAATAAAATATAGACTTCTTACATTTATCTTTGGAAAAACGTCTAAATCTAATGATATCATTAACAAATTTTAAAATAATGTAGTAATAAGTAATACCATGAAATTACGAGGTTGTTAAGTTTTATTGTTAGTATATAAATAATGTATTTAGGTAAGCTTTTGTTGCTGATAGGTAATGGAGGGTTATTGTTTATGAAACCATTATTAGTTCAACGAGTACCAATAAGCAATAAGATATATAATTTAGCTCTTTCCGATATTGGTTATTAGCAAAATTAAACAACGCGGCTTTATTAACTATTATTAATTGTTTTGATTACACTAACAAGTAGCCTAGCATTAGTGCACACTTACGAGATATAGCCTATAATTTCAAAATCGATTTTCTCTTGCTTATTTATTTTATAATCGGATAAGATCTTTGTTTAACTTAGAAATTAAGTTATTTCAAAGATAATTGAAGGACTTTGTTAACTACTTTATAAATTAAACATTTCTAAAACTATATGATTTGTTTCTGCTTTTTTGTGTTTTTTAGTAAACCAGATGAAAAAAGTCACAAAGGAACTGCTCACCGAATATTTTCTTTTTATCGTGGTTTTTGAGATTACAATGGGAATTTACAAGAATTATAAAAATATAATGTAAATTGGATTAGTTAAATCGTAGTGTTTTCTTTATCCACAAAGATTATATTCCTTAGCGAGGCGGAAACAAAGAAATACTCCTGTTGAATATTATTATACTGCTTTAAACCATATTTATTTTTATACTCGTTGTAATTTCAGATTTAAATTGTGATGTCTCGCACATTATTTTATGAGCTGTATGTACTTATAATTCTTTTTGAAGCAACTTTGTGGTTCATGAAAAAGACTCCACCTGAACCAATTAGAAAACAATACTCCGTTTTCAAGATTTTCCAGAAGATCAAAACTGACCTCTTTCAAATCAACAAAGTTTAAAACATCTTGGATTAAAATCTTCTTCTTATCCAAAGTTTCTATGTTTGAATGTAGTTCACCTACAGTGAATTCAAAAAAGACTGAAACCACCAACTATGCAACCAAATATACTTTGTAGTGATTTTAGACTTGCTAAGTTGGTGTACCTGTTAATGTTCATTCAAATTTAAACTGTCAGTTTAACCAAAGCGTCTCTCAGCAGTTTTTCTTCGGGTATTTTTTCAAGTTATTTCTCAGTGTGTTGCAAATTTTATAAAAAACAGTTTTTTTCAAAACTAAAAATAGTGCAGTTAAAATATTCGCGATGGCTTTCTCAACGGAGCACAACGCATTCATTTTGATGGCACATTTTCGAAGTGGAACATTGATCGATGGAACATGGTCTTACGACTTACAATATTGAATAGAACAATTTAGAGAAGCTTTTCCAGAATATCCGTTCGAGTATGACAATTTTAAATTGCATAAGTTTCGAATTGTCCATAAATTTGAGAATAAACATTGCATTTGTAAAGGAAAAAGTAGTGGGGCTCCACTTAACCGATAACGTTTTGAGGGACATTAGCAATCGCATGGAACAAAGTCCTACAAAATCAATCGTAAAACTTTCAGCTCAAACAGGTAACTACCTATACAATAACTTATGCAAAACAATATTTAAGAATAATTTTTAGGATTGTCCGTGAGAACTTGCCACACGGCCCTAAAAAACACTTCACATGCATGCATGTAAAGTGAGTGTAGTGCAAGAATTATTACCACCTGATTATCCAAAAAGATTAGACTATTGTCAATGGTTTAATAACAATTTAAACAATGATATTTTCCACATATATTTGTTGAAACCAGCTTGCATCCTCAAAAATTGGTTGTGGGTGGCCATGTCACGAAGAAGAATAATTGGACCAATATTCTTTCAAGAGACATTAAATGCTACGAGATACCGAACTTTGCTTTTGGAACCGTTTATTAACGAACTTCATAATGACGAACTTCAAACAGGATATTTCCAGCAAGATGGTGCAACAGCAAGGACCACAATTGAATTTCATCAGGAGTTTTATGATGAAAGATTAATAAGCCAAAATCTGTGGCCTGTCCGATCTCCAGATCTAACACCCCATGATTTTTATTTATTTGGGCGTATTAAAAACAAGATCTATAAAAATCGAATACACGACCTGGAAGAATTAAAACTGGCCATTACTCAAGAAATCAATCTCATCACCCAAGATGAACTTCAGCGGGTATTTGAAAATATGAAACGAGAAACGACGAGTAAATCTTTGCTTAGAAAATCGGGGAAACCACTTCCAACATTTATTGGAAGTTCGGGTTTCTCACAATAGTTAACAAACACCCTCGTTGGTAAGGGCTTCACATAAAGATTTATAACAAATACCCTGGTTGGTTAGGGTTTCTCACAATGGTTAACAAACACCCTCGTTGGTAAGGGCTGCACATAAAGATTTACAACAAATAACCTCGTTGGTTAGGGTTTCTCACAATAGTTAACAAACACCCTCGTTGGTAAGGGCTTCTCGTAAAGATTTATAATAAATAGCCTCGTTGGTTAGGGTTTCTCACAATAGTAAACAAACACAATTTTGTAATTCTAAACTTTTAACTAATTTTTTAGGTTATAATGTGATTTACAAAATATACGAATAAATATTATCTCAAGTTTTTTGTGCATTCTTTTTGAATAATATTTTTCATAAAATTAAATTAAATAAAAATATTAAAATTAACCCTAGTTTTTTATTAAAAATTTAGAAACGCCACTGAAGCATTGATTTTTAGTTTCAGTGTAGCCAACTTTGGGAAATTTAGGTTTCACCTTGAAATGTCATTGGTTTCACCCTTATTTGAATTCACTGTACATTCAAACTGGCTTCGATAGTTCATTAATTTGCCACAGAGGGCCAACAGCACCCTCTATTGGTAGTTAAAATGACAAAGGCATTTTAATCCGCTATGGCATATAGGAACTCAAAATTATTTAAAAACGGTATTCTCTATACTTCATTATTTAACTAGGAAGAGTGACAGGGTAAGACAGATTACACTATAAAAGTTACTAGAAAAATAACCAAACAGGTTTCGACAGGAATTTTAGGTTATTTTGGCTTTTCCAACTGAGCTGCTGCTGTGCGTTTCAACCCTTCTTGAATGGAATCCAAGTTACGCCTCCAAGAAAACAACACATCACGTAGCTGCTGCCATTCTTGTTTTCCAAAAGTACGATACATGATGCTCATAACAATCACCTCCTTCTTATTTTGATCCATGCGTCCTCGCACCAATTTCGTCTTCAAAACTTCAATCACGAAACTCTCCACATCTTCAGGTTGAATCTCTATCTCATTCATTACAGTATCAAAAGAAATCACGCTGCTAGTTTCAGCCAATTGCATGAATGTTAATAATCTCATCTTTCGCACGTTTTCTGGGTGATTCAGCCCCAGGGATTTTATAAAATCATTGTGGTTTTCATAAAAAATTAGGTAGTCTCTCAGGTTGTTGTTTACAAATATTGAAAGTAAATCGAATATTAACTCTCCTTTTAAATTTTGTACTGGTTTTGATGATAAGAGAGAATCGAGAAGGAACATATTTGGGTCAGATAAAGATTTGATTATTACACTTACTGTTTTTTCGCGTGAATGGTACATGATTCACGATTTAATCTTAATTTTCGTCGGATAATTAGTTATAATGAAATTCTTCACTGCGAAACTTCACTGCGTCCTGTTTAACTTACAAATGTTACTGACTTTACGTGCCGTCAAATATTTGATGAGAATCTAGGTTATGTTATCGGAAAACCAAGCGAAAACCGCGTAAACACCGTGGTAGCCACGTATTGCATTTTCAGCGATCTCCCTCTTGCGCCCGATTGCGGAACTAATGAGATGATGTCGTGAGGAGGTTAGTTGTCATCACGTTCACATGGTGTCCTATGATGTTGGCCACCAAAGATGCGGCCACATAACCATATAACCAATTTCTGGTTCTTGTCCTATAAGAATAAGCAAAGGTTGTTGTGCAAAGAATTTTTGTATATTCCGTGCTACTCATCAAAACAGCCAATTCAGACCTTAAAACTGAAAGCTACACAATATTTTGGGGTAGCTCTATTCTGTTTAAAGAACAATTGAGTTACAAATTTATAAAAGGACTCATCTCGGAAATTGTTCTAAATGCACCCTTTAGCTGTGTTTAGACCTATGTTTCATGAACAGGAAGGTCTTATATAGGGTGTTATAAGTGGAAAGAAACTTTTATCCTATCGGAATTATTAGCAAAAGGTTCTTGCGCAATTTTTCATATTTTTGTAGATTCCGAGCTACTCATTTCGAAAATTGATCAAAATGCACCGTTTAGACTGAGGTCATGAACAAGAAGGTGGTGTTCTAAGTGGAACAAAAATCTTTTGTCCGTTGGGAATAACCAGAAGGTTCCCATTTTTGTAGATTACGTTCGACTCAACAAAACTGCCAATCCATCCCTTAAAATTGAAAGATCTATATAAACCCTTATAAAATATTGTGGAGTAGCTCTATTCTGTTGAAAGAACAATTGAATTGGAAATTTAGAAAAGGAATCATCTCGGAAATACACCTTTTAGCTGAACAGGAAAATATTTTGTCCTATCGGAATAAGCAAATGGTTGTTGTGCAAACATTCCTATTTTTTTCTCAATTGTAGCTTTATTCCGTTGATGTTTGTGAAATATAAACAACTTTTTGTCTAATTATCGGAACTTTATTATTTTCACTTTTTTGTGATTACATTGAAAACGTCGTGGTCATCATCAGTTTCTTCGTAAGTTATCCACTGCTACTTCGATGTTAAAAAATATTTTTGTTAAGATAAATCAACACCCAAAAAATCAGTAAATTTAAGTTCATTAAATACATCGAGTGATAGTAATTAATAAAAAATTAACCATCAATTTCAATCGTGGTTTTTTATGTTTTTCAAATTTGATAAACTCACACCACAAAAAGGAGGAAACAATTTTGTCTCCAAAATACCCTTTTTTATACATAGAAACTTCACTTTATGACAATTCCGAAGAAACTGATGATGACCACGACGTGGTCGAAACGTTTTTCAATGTAATCACAAAAAAGTAGAAATAATAAATTCCGATAATTAAACCAAAATTGTTTTTTATTTCATTCCTATTTTTGTAGATTCTGTGTAATTCATCAAAATGCCAATAAATTCCTTAAATCTGAAAAACCTATCCTACAAAGATAAAGTAATACATACCGGATTTCATAAACTTTTACGAAAATATTTTGCAGTAACCGACAGACATCAGATGCAGCATCTCAAGTAGACGTCGAGGAAGATTTTGAAAAATTTGTTTTTTTAAGAAATACTGAAAAATCTAAACCAAACCTATAATAAAATTTTATTTTTTGTATAATAAACGATCATTCACAATGTCGTTTTATTACTAAAGTCCTTGAATGAGTTTCAAAAAGGAAAACTGTAACAGCGGTGCTCATTGACGCACTTTGATACAAGAACACCATTTTAGTACCAACGAAAATTGTAAAATAATAGGTAGCAATTACACCTAAAAAACAATTAGTTCAAAAGAAATATAGTTTGTAGTGTTTCCTGTAAAATTTCTAAAATTCAAAATGAGTCTTTTTAAGAATTTGCAAATTTTCGAATAAATGTTCAGTTTCTGTACCAATAATAGGATCCAAATTATTTTCTATTAAATGGAGATAATTTTCTCTTTATTTTAGACCAACTTGACATATCTTATGCTACGACCCTTCAAAATTATCTTAAAATTAATTTTCAACAAAGAATTTGGTAGTAGTGTTCCTGATATAATCTGCAAAAAATAGATCCCGTACTGCTACGGACTAGTGATGATTTTGTTCGTGATTTAAATTTGTCCAAACAGCAGACAGAACTTTTGTGTTCTCGATTAAACGGATGGAATTTTTTACTACCAAGAACAAAAATGTGACCTTCGACATCGAGACAAAGAGCAAAAAAGCATCATTTCACGGGATGATGATTTCGTATTTTGTAATAATTTTTCTAGCATAATAATTGCATTGGGCATAGAAAACAAAACTGAAGAATGACTTTAATTTATTGATGCTTCAATAATTAGGCTGTTCTTTCACATAACGGAAATGAAGTTTGGAGTAAGGACCAATAGGTCATTCTGCTAACACGAAAGAGTCCAATGAAAATTGAAATTTCACTGGGAAAAGATATAATATGACGAATTAAAATGGGAAATTTGTGAAGATTTTCAAGTTACTGCGCTTCTCTTAGGATTATAGCTTGAATATACAAAATTATGTTGTTTTTTTTTTGAACGGTACAGTATAGGGAGAGGAAAAATAACTGTGTTAAGAAAGACTGGCCCAAAAGAGAATCTCTTAACACAGGACAGAAAATATGTTAAAATCCTCCACTAGCACCACGTGATGATGAAACTTGGATGAAAAACTTTGTGAAAACAATGGATAGGGATGGTGTTGGATTTTTATACTATGAGATAATAAATTTTTCAAAATCAGTGATGCCAAGATTATAGAGAGTATATTTCTACTTTGTAGGACTACAATTCAGGAAATTGATGCGAGAAGAAATATTTAAAGAAAAACTAGCTTCGGAATGTTTCATGGAAGGACCTCATTTTTTTTCGCAAATCACTGATCAAGTTACTATAAAAGAATTATCCAGAAGCTCTTAACCACTTGTAAGTTTTTGGGTTTTTATATGCCCTTAAAAAACATTTCCTTCTTCCTTCTTCGTCATTTGGAGATATTTCTAAAAAATTCTGGCGCCGTCAGCGATGAGCACTTCGAAAGATTTCATCAGGATGTTCTACAATAGAAAAACGATACCAGAGCAAGTGGAACCCAAGTATTGTGACGGATTTCTGTTGGGCATTGAATCAGGACGTCTCTGAAGAAAAATACAGAATAAAACCATTAAACTATTAACTATTCGTATGTAAAATATGTTATTCTCAATTCTCAAGTGTTATGTACTAAACCTTGTTCTTAACATAATTAGTTAAAAGTTTTCATGTTACACGCAATTTTTGTTGACCAATAATTGCTCTGAACTACAAAAGATTAGTTTTGATTTAATTTACTAGGTTTGTTTATGAAAATATTACAGTGTAACATTGAATTTAAATTATGATGAGCACCGTAAAGATTTAATAAAATTTCCTTGAAATAATGTTCTTACTTAATTTGAGAAATACTGACGTCCCCCACGTTACATCATTATATTTTATATCAAAGCAAGCCCATGCAAATTGTAAATATAAAGGTAGGTAGTAAAGAAAACCATTTATACTCCCGACACACATATTTGTTAGAAACTTTTTTATGTGATTTATGTTTGTCTCCGCGTTAGCTATTGTTGTTTATGATTACGAACGTGATTTTTTCATAAAGTCGTGGCTTTAAAGATTACAATAGGGAAGCTCTGAGTTTACAGGGCAGAAGGCAAATTGGATTAGTTAAATCATAGTTTTTTCATTCTCAAAAGTCATTATTTCGCGCTGCGCATACAAAGAGCTTTATCACGTGGATGTAATTAATGGTATTCCTTTACCGTGCTGCAATCTGCAATTGCATTTGCGAGCTCGCTATATGTTTGTTAGAAATTAATTAGTCACCTGCAAAAAGATTTAATTGCATTAATCTGGGCGTTCATGCTTTTTAAACGCCATTAATCGCTTAACTTACTTTAAATAACCGAATAATTTTCAATAAAAATTTATATTGCGAGTTTCCTGCTTTAAAAGGAATGTGCCGAATGTGAAGTGAGGTTATTTAAGTTTTTTTCTTTATAAATAAATTTAATAGGAATACTTCATAAAATTTTCACAGTAGGGTGCAGGCAAAATGCGCACAAAGAGAAAATTTTATTTAAGGCGGCCTGGCTCTATTTCTTCACTTTCCGCTGAAAAACTTATAAAACTTTTATATTTTGTGTAAATATTAGAATAATAAACTTTCTCTTTTACTTAAAATTTATTTAGATATTCACACCTAATACATGTTTCACATAAATAAATTACCGGAAATATTTTGTAATAAACTCACAAGTTTTTAAAAGTATTTTAAGAATAAAAATAATTAAAGTGTTCTCATATTTGCGGTATAAATGTTGGTTTTTTTTGTGCGTCGAGGGATACTTTTTGTGTGAAACGCTTTGACGCGATGAGATTTTATGAAAATTGGAGTTGTGCGATTAGAACTGTCTGTTTTTCGCGTATCAGCTTCGGCAAAGTAATTTGCATACTTCATTTAAATATTGTGCGATATCAACATTTACATGATTTATTTTTATGGGTCTGCAGGGGTTATTCAAATTGGAATTCATGCGAATTTAATGCCACCGCCCAGCTTAAACTCATAGTTGACTCGCGATTCTCAAATCGCTATCTACTTATGGTAAACCACACAAAACTTATTTTACTAGAAGATATAAACAAAGTATTGTATTCATATTATTGTTCTGCTTTATTGTTTTAGGCTTACTGAAATTTTATTTGGAACGCGAAACGCGAATACTTACTTGCTGTTTCTATTATCTTAGTCTGTAAATTTGGGTCAATTACGTTATTATAACTTTAATTCAATAGGATGTAAGTAAAAAATTGAACTAATGAATATTTTGTGTATAATTTATTAGATAATGACTGTATCATAAAAAGTTTGTAATAATACGAGGCAAAATTTTGTAACTCTTAAAAGTTTTAAAAGGTTACGTGTTGTAAATTCTGATCAACTTTTAAGTAAACACCTTATTTTATATTTTTTGGAGGACAAAGTTAAATATGTTAAAAATTATATAGAGTGTCCACTAGAAATTTCTAATACCACCATTTTTGAGATTAGTAGGTATATATTTTTAAAAATGTATAACGAAAACGAAATCAATTTTTTTTTATTCTCAACTCCCAGTTATCCAATTATCATTCTATCACCTATCAAATTAACGCTGCTAAAAATTGTAATCCAAATATTGCAAATAAAAATAAAAGATCAAAACATTTTGTAGTATTTTTGGAGATATTATTCTGGAAACAATTATAGTATTTTGCCAAACGTCGTCTAATGTTTGTGTTTGGTCAATTTAGGATTTTAAATGACTTCCAAAATAGAAGGTCAGGTCAGGTGATCGTGCCGGTCATTCCATTGTACACTTTAACCAATCCATTTGGAAAAGTTCTTTTTAAAAATTAATTAATTAACTAATTTTCCTCTAGTTAATCATCATTTTCAAGAACATCATTAATTCGATAATTTCTTCCAGCACTATATATTTTTCTTTTGTCAGGTTACCATAAAAAATAAGGGCCCTATAATTTTGCTGCCATAACTTCCTGCCCAAACATCTAATTTCTAAGGTATCTGGTAGTGTTCTTCTCGAATCCAGTGTCGATTGTAAGTATCAAATAACAACAATTGTTTACTTCACTTTTCAAAAAAATGTTGCCTTGAATATTTGACATAGATTCACAGAATTCAGTTCTGCGATCAACATCATCTTCGCTTAATTCTTGATGACAAGGTAACTTTGTAACTGTACCTGAGTCTTCTAGTGGAAACATTTCTATTCGGATGCAGGTTATTAACCCTTTATGAGCCAGTGGTTCCAGCATAGAACCACAAACAAAATGTTACTTTTTTGGTGAACCAGCCTGCCAATGGAACCACATGTTGGTATTGCTAAAAGGCCACAAAGGTAATATGGAAAATTCCTCGCATTTAGTTACACAAGGTATCTGAAAATTTGATCGACAACGAATAACTGGAGATAGTTGACCTAAAAATAAGTTTATATGACTCTATTTTTCTATATCCAAAAATCCATTCCATTGAAGTTATAACCCTCTAAAGTTGATTTTTAAAAATTGATTTTTTTTATTGCAGCAAATGCAGTAAACATTTTTAGATAGATAGATAAATAGGGCAATATCAACTCATTTTTAGGTCTACTATCCTCAGCTAGTCGTTGTATAAAGGCTAAGTGTATTGTGATTAAAAAGGAAACAATAGGTAATTTTTTGTTGCATTATTACGTATAAGCTTTCTTTTTCCAATTTAACTAAATGGCAGGTATGTATTTTGTCATTATATCATTATCAAAAATTTAGCTGGTACCATAAACTGGGATAACTTAGTCCCAAATCTTGGAAAAAGATAGTTAGTTACCAACTTTCATTTAACATAAATTTTAAGAATTTTTAGTGTATCTTTCAGTTGCTATCAGAATACTACTGGTAACTAATAGTAGATCAAACTATCTTTTTGACAAATTTGGGCTAAAGTTACCCATAAGAGCCAAAATACACCCTAGTTTACGGTACCTTAAATTTACCTACATAAAAGAAATTCTGTCAGATAACGAATCCATTATTTCAGAGGTATCGAAGATTATGATGAAGATCTTATTGGATGTAAAAAATATGATGATGAATCGAATATGATAGAAGGTGAAGCTACAAGAGAAAATAGAATGAAAGACGATTCAGGTTACAATTCTGAAGATGAATTGCCTTTGGCAGTCCTTGTCGCCTATAGTTCCAACAGTAACCAATATTCGGTAGACAAAAAGTATAAATAATGTTAATAAGGGTTTGAAGCAAATACCTTCTTCTGAGTCTTTTCATCCAACTTTATTATTATTTCTTTGGAAGTTAACAAAAAACTACAATAAATTTTAGAGCTTTGAGTTCCATCATCAGGTAAAAATATGGTTATAAGTTATAAGAATCTAAATACAAAATGGTAAAGTGGAAGAAACGGAAAGTTAAACCTTAGGGACAACCATTTTTAAACTTTTTCAATTTTTAATGTAAATTTTTGTCCAACTGGGTTATGCCTCTTGATCAATTCTTTTTTATTTTCTTCAATCCTATATTAATGGATTATCTCTGTATAAGTAATGTTATTGGACCAAACATTCCACCTGATATGTAAGAAACTCCTGATTTCATAGCTTTGTATTCCTAAGAACTATTGGAACAAATTGTATTTGAAAATAACCTGGATTGCACTCAAAAACTTCGCAGCCACCTACAAACCTTGATGAAATTAAATGTTTTATCGGCCTCAACATACTAATGAGAATATATAAACTACCAAGTAACAAAGACCATTGGACATCTGATCTAGTTCTTTGAGATCACTTTATTTCGGGAAGCATTCACCTAAATGATAATTCTTTAGGGCCCTTCTTCTTCAGAAGAATTACAATTATCTTTGCAAAAATATTCTATCTACATCTGCGGGAATTTGAGACAAGTTAGAAAGGGATTTCTTAAAGATTTGATGGGGACAAGCAAATGAAGAGAGGAGATAATGATTGTGATTAGCATTTAAGTGAGTCTGGAATTCGCTGTTAAATGGAAGTTAAAGCCCGGTATCTCTTAAATAATTTCTAAGAAAGCGAAGAAAACAGAAAGATGGAAGATGTTTTTAAAAACATTCTAGAAAAACTTGGGAATATTAGTTTTTATACTATTAAAACTCATCATTTTAGAATATTTTGAAATGAAAATATCATGTATAAAGTTTAGAGCTTTTAAAATTTGTACCAACTAAACCAAATAATAAAAGAACTAACAAAACTAACTAAATACTTTACAATGTATAATTTCACATTTGTGAAGTAATTTAAGGTCTTAATTAGGTATAGTTTAGAAACAGTATTTGTTTGCAGGTGTAAATTAGTTAACCTAACTATTATATTACAAATAAAACTTTTAGTAACATACGATTAAATATTTAATGATAAACCGCATTATTACGTGGTTTGTGAATAAAACCGAAAATCTAAAATTCGACTTTATCGAAGCACAAAAAGTAATTTATTTATTTTAATTAATAATTAAATATCTTAGTAGTAGTGTTACGTATATGTACGATGTACGTAATATAATAAGCAAGCAAGGAAAATTGAAATTAAGTGTATAAAATTTGCAATTTTAATGTGTAACATAAAACAAGAAGAAATTTAATTGGAACCACTATCTGCATAAGTTTGCTAGAAAATATTTATTCAAGTAAAGAGATATTTTACGTCGAAAAGTTTAACTCTTTGATGAGTTAATTTACAACTGCTACCCTGTTAAGTACGCCAGTTGCTTATAAAATATTCAACAAAGTTGCAATGACGCTAAGTATGCTTATGTACTTTTATTACACAGACTAAAAACATGAAACATCAAAGCTTTTTTTCAGAACGTAATAAACCTAGGTGTTGAAGTGCAATCGAAGCCTTCATTTACCCTCATTTCTATTCCACATAAATAATTTTCGGTACTTTAATTAAAATTTTGAGTGGACGACTGAAGACGATTTCTCTGTATTCTCTTTGGATTTCCTAGACACAATAATGTGTATAACCCATTTTACAAATCAAAGTCTTTTATGTGCTGCAGCATGTGAGTTTGTAGACAGTTCCTGAATTATTTCTCTCATTTTGTAGAAACCATCTGCATAGCTCTACCGTTTTGCATAATGCAACTCCATATAAGAGACATTCTGACCAAATATGCAGCAAATTTTGAATTGCTGAAAGGCATAAATAGGAAATCGTACAATTTGATTTGTTTAGAATAAACATATACGAATTTAACATTCGCTGACGGATTTTAAAATCCGATTTAACTATATTATTAATTTAATTTTTATTTATTTATACGTTTTTAAATTTGAATATTTCAACTAATGATACTGTAAAAATAGCAGCGTTTAATTATTCTACTTTTAGATTAATAGTTTAATTTAATTACTTAGGGAAAGATAATTAATCATTTGAGTTATTGTGAGAAAAGGCTAATTATTTAAAATTAAAAAAGGCCTTACAAGAATGAACTGCGATAAAAATATCACTAAATGTATTTTGACCCCATATTAATCTTTGAAAAAGATAATTTATTTGTTCAACCACACAATACTTAACATACAGGGTGTCCTAGCGATGCGAGGAAGTAACATTACTCAAAAATGAAAAAGATATCGACATGCGGTTTTCGAAATAATATACAATACTAACTTTTAGCCTCACACTCTACAGGGTGTTAGTAAAAGGACTTTACAACAGCTTGCCACATATTCCTTAGACTAAAATAAATCGGTTTAAGTATACTTATATTAGTATAAAGTTGCTTAGTTAGAGTGCTATATAGCTTTAAAATTACAGTTTTGAAATTGTTTTTTCATTATAAATTTAAAACGGCTTATGCGATTTTGTTCAAATTTGGTAGGTTGGCATAGTTTTAGAAGACAAAAAAATACATATTAAAATTTTCATTAAAATCAATCAAAGGGCGTAGAACTGGGTTTTTAGATAAATAAATGTTTCAAACTTCTATGACAATGGAAGAAAATGGGTTTAGGTATGGTTTTTAGATTAAATAACTTATTTACTAAATAAAAGGTAATGTTGATGAGACTCGATTACTCTCACGGTTTTCGAGAAATTTGTAATTTAATAATTTGCAGTAAATTTTACAAAAAAAAATATTTACCAAAACACAATACTAAAAATTAAAAAAATCATAAAAACTTATTGATGGAAGATGAAATATTGTTCAATCTGATAAATAAAAGTTATAATCAATAAAGAATCAGTTGATTTGAAAGAAAAAAAAATGGTGTAACGAATAATTTTCTAGGGTGCAATTGCCCCCAAAACCACTTTTCAAAAACGGAAACAAATAAAAAGATTTGAAATAAATTTACTAAATATACACCCTGTATACTTTTTTTACGAATTCACCCTGAATCTGTAAAAGAAGTCAAAGATTTTCAAAAAAACGGCATGACACATTAAATAATGTTTGTAATTTTGAATATTTTGCGTCATTTAATATACAGGGTGTTTCTAAATATATGCGAAGAAATTCAACAGGCGATTCCTTGACCAATTCTAAGAAAAAAGTAAAGAATAAAAATTTTCTCAAAAGTACTCTATTTTTTAGTTATGAGGTGTCAAACATTCTATATTTTTTTCATTTTTTGAGTATGACTTCTTTATTTTTTAAGATAATTTGATCAAATTTGAAACACACTCTAGTTATTATAGTAGTAACAAGAAAAAATATCAAATATCGAAATAAAATACAGGGGGATGTATTTTGGGGGTATAGACCCCATTTTTTATGCCATAACTTTTTTGTGCTACCCCACATAACATTTTAAATGAGATATTCTGATTTCTTGCTTTTTTCTGAAAATTTTTGATTTATTTAGTTTTTTCACAGCTGGTACGGTTTAGAAGTTATTTAAAAACATGTACGAAGTTGTATGCCAATTTTGCATTAAACAGGGGTGACTTTTAAAAAAAAATAAATACCAGAGACTTCCTAGAAGATTATTTTGTTAATTTTATTTGAATTTAAATTAAAAACGAAACATTTTAAAGAAAATATTTATTCTCTATTTTCGTCTAAAAATTGGTCAAATAGTCTTCTAGGAAGTCTCTGGTATTTATTTTTTTTAAAAGCCACTCCTGTTTAATGCAAAATTGGCATACAACTTCGTACATGTTTTTAAATAACTTTCAGAAAAAGCAAGGAATTAGAATATCTCATTTAAAATGTTAAGTGGGGTAGCACAAAAAAGTTATGGCATAAAAAATGGGGTCTATACCCCCAAAATACATCCCCCTGTATTTTATTTCGATATTTGATATTTTTATCTTATTACGACTATAATAACTAGAGTGTGTTTCAAATTTGATCAAATTATCTTAAAAAATAAAGAAGTTATTCTCAAAAAATGAAAAAAATATAGAAAATTTGACACCCCAGTAAAGATTATTGTCAAAATTCTGGGGGAGGCACAGGGGTATCTAGGGTGGACATTTTCAACAGTTTTTATGATTTTTTTATTTTTAGTATTGTGTTTTGGTAAACATTTTTATTGCAAAATTTACTGCAAATTATTAAGAGGATAGCCGAATTTGGGTATAGGCAATTTCAACGTAAATTTTTGTCGATTTCAAAGACAGTGTACAGCCATACCAATCAAAAAAAGCAAAATCGGTTTTCAAATATTTTTTCTAATCATTTAAAAGAATGTTGAGATATCCTATATTTTCTTATATTTTTGTTTTTTATTTAATTAGTCTGATTTTTAAAAGTGTAAAGAAATTTCTAAATTTCAAGAGCCTATAACGATGTTATAATGCATTATTTATGTTTTAAATTACTAGAAAACATGCCTTGGAGTATCCTCTTTTAAATTAACTTTTAAAAAATCGAAAATAAGTTGTAGTTTTTTTTTGGGTTTGTTTTTAAAGAAAATAGTAAAATACGCGCAATTTTTACTTTACAAATTATTATAGCCTGAAGATTCTACATTGCACCCTTAAAAGAAAATTTAAAAAATCTTTCGAAGAAACCTTTTTATGATCAAAAACATCCAAAAACAATACCTAAACCCTCTATCTTCCATTGGCGTACAAATTTTAAACATGTATTTAATAAAAAATCAAGTTCTACGCTCCTGGATTAATTTTAATAAAAAAATTGATATGGATTTTTTTAACTCCGAAAACTACGCTAACCTACCAAATTTGAACAAAACACATAAGCCGTTTTAAATTTACAACAGAAAAACAATTTCTAAATTGTAAATTCAAAGCCATATAGCGCCCAAACTAAGCAACTTTATACTAAGATAAGTTAACGATTTATTTAGGTCTAAGGAATATGTGGTAAGCTGATGTAAAGACCTTTTACAGACACTCTATAGAATATTTTATTATTATACCGGGTGTCCATTCAAATATAGGGAGAAATGACAGTTTTGGGTTGAAATTTAGACAAAATTCTGTTGAAAAGCACATGTCGAAATCTTTTTTCATTTTAGAGTTATGTTTCTTTCTCGTAGTGCTGCAACACCCTGTATATTATCATACAAATTATCCGTAAAGCACATGGTTTCGTTGATCTATCTATTTCAATCATTTTTGAGTAGACGAAACAAGAATGAGCAAATATAATTTCTAAGCATTTAATTAACACTAAAATATAATTATTGGTATATCAACTAATATTTTATAATAAGTAATTAGTGTTTAATTGCAATTAAAATTAATTGCTTTATTGCATTTATTATTTATGTTTGCAATAAAATCTTGAGAGTAATGTTGATAAAACTATTGATTTATTTTGCTGATATTTTTTATTTATGAAAATAAATGCGACGGTTGGGAAAGCTTGAAAAGTTTCAAGTCTGTGTCAGTTAATAAGGTAATAACGCACCATTGGGAAAACTACTTTTCCCTCTCTTTTGTTAGCTACATTAAACTTGCGCCATAAAGCACGAAAAATATGGCACTACATAACAAGTTACAAGTATATCTTCCAAGATTAAACACTCGTTTCGCTTAGAATATTTATGTTATAAATACAATTGTTTTAAATTTTTAACAGATCGTAATAAATCATTTTAGAGTTGATGTATTGAAACAGTTTAATTGAAAATTTTTGCAATAATTAATATGGCTTGCTTTGATGCATAAAAAATAATTCATGTATAAATTCGTTTACAATGCAGTTTTAAAATTTATATATTTATGCAACTGCTTTCATTTACAGTTTAGTGTTTTAAATTTTTATTTATTGTTAAATATAGAGTTTCTGATTTTAAGTTTTACACTTTAATATTTTTAAGTTTATATTGTAAACACTGATAAATCGTATAAAATACATTCAAAGTTATAACGAAGTACATTAAATTATAGCCACTCTGGTCAATACAGAACATTTTTATTGGAGATGCTCTCCATAACTCTCCTCCTGGCATGCATAACAATCACGATACAACTACGAACTGTAAACAAGTCCTAGTTGAATTAGATTTATTTTTAACATAAATAAAAACTTTTAAAAGAGATAACAAGTAACACACTTTTAATTAAAACTTTTATTTATTTTATGAACAAGAAAAGCATAATATTCAATTAATTTTTGAGTGTTTTTTGAAACCAATAAATATCTTCTTACAGATATTTTATTTACACCTGGGAAAAAATTGGACAGGAAACAAGGCCGTAGTAATTTCTTATCAATATATTTGAAATAAAAATAATAAATTTATTTATTCCGCTTATTAAAAGTTTAGTTCGTAAATCAATATGAAATATTTTTGTAATAACTTAAACCATAGATTTTATTTTATTGCGTGCGCGAAATCTGAAAAATAAAATATAACCATAATTCATTCTCTAAGACCAAAAGGCTACGTGAATATAAATTTATACTTTCAATAATATAAATTATAAGAGTTTAATAAAATGTTAATACTACAAAAACGTCAATAAAATGTTTATTTTGAGTTCTTATGTAATTGGACATAAGAGATAATGAAATTTATCTTGGTTGTTGGGCCTAGGAAGGAATTAAAAAGGAAGCAAGTTCGAGAGAAATGCACAGATGTGGAGTTACGTATAAAGCAAGGAGTTTAGAAAAGGGGCTATTTAATCGACATTCGTTGTATCTGACAAGCCAATTCAACTTCTTTATTTCAGCACTTAAAGCCACTTTAGTTTTATTACCTATCGATTAATGCAAGAAAAACCATTACATTTATTTTAATTTTCATTACTTATTTAACGCTACTCAACTCCCGAAAAAGATCACATAAAAACTATAACCTAAAGTTACAGCTTTTCTTCAAATAAAATCCAGTAACCTTCCACCATTTAAATAAATTAAAATGTGTTTGTCTTTAATGGATTAATAAACTACAGGTATAAATTATTTTGAAGATTAAGCAACTTTTCAAAAGAATTTTCAAACTTACAACCACAATTTTTTTCTCTGACCAGTAGTTTAAAAGGTTCAGTCGTTTTTGTAACTATAAGAATATACTGCCTTAGCCAACAATATTAGGCACTCTGACTATTTTTAATAATTACTTAGTTTATACTTTAATAAACACTACAAGAATGATGCAAACTATCTGGTTATCAAATAATAATGAATTTCGATTTTTAAACTCTTGACTTTGTGCCTGCTAACAGCGCAAAAAAGAATTCAAAAATTAAAATTTTAAAAGTATTAGAAAAAATATTTAATAGAAGAATTATGGATTTCTTTAATAGAAATAATTTATTTGATCCGAGACAGTTTGGATTTCAAGAAAAAAGTAGCACTCAATGGGCAGTAATAAATATTATGGATCTTATTTATGATCAACTTAACTCAAATAAATATGTGCCAGAAGTATCTATTGATTTATCAAAAATATTAACAGCTGATCATAATTTACTTTTCTTGAATTCTTAGATCAAACAGGAATCAGAGGAATTGCTTGGAAATTAATTACATCACATCATCATATTTAACAAAGAGTCCTAATACAATCAAGCATAAATACATTTTCAAGTGATAAATTTTATACAATAATAGGTATTCCTCAAGGTTATACTCTAGGATCACCTCTTCAACTTATATTCAAAATCTTCAATTCTTATGAATTAAAGCAAACTACTCAGTTTTTGCTGATGATACTATATTATAATGTTCTGGATTGGATGGTATTAATTTGGAACAGGAGATAAATAAAGACTTAATTTTAATAATTTGTTAAAAGGAAACTTTCTAAGAATAAAAATAAAAGGTTTATAAATATAATTCAATATAAATATGTACAAATAAATAATACTAAAATTAAACAATCTTCGAAAATTAAATATTGATTCTAACCTTTGTTGAACACCACAAATTCGAAGATATGTAAACAAAATTTTTCTAATTTCTTTTATATAAAAAATGTTTTCTATAAACACGACAAATATAAAATAAAAATTCTTCATATTTTCAAAATTGGGAAGTAATATTACAAATACATGAGGAGATTGTTCAAATAATCTCAAGAACTCTTTACAAACAACCATAAATAAATACTTTATAGTAATATACCGGGTGGAAATGAAAACCGGGTCACCTCGATAACTGTTTTAATTATGAATAAAAAAATTTGAAATTTGCCTATGTTCTATGGTTCAAAAAAATAAATTTTATGTGCATTTTTTATTTTCGAAATCACTTCCGGTTTCACCGGAAACACCATGAACTTTGTTTTTTTAAATGTAACATCCCATATTTTTATTCATGGCTTAAAATACTTTTAAAAAAGAAGTATTTTTGAGATATTAGTTTTTATTTATACCTAAATAAAATTGTAATTTGAAAATAAATTTAAGTGGTTTTTGAACTATTAATTTTTAAACTTAGTTAATGAAGATTTTATCAAATATCTCACCTTTTTTAAATGCAATGATGCCGGGTCATTCGACTTTTTAAAAAGAGGATTTTATAACGATTATTTATTTTATGTATTTGAATTATTTAGAATTAGTTTTGGTAATTTTCACCGACTTCGAAAACCTTTTTTTTTTGGAAAATTTTTTTTTTCGCAAAAAATAAAAACTAATATCTCAAAAATACTTCTTTTTTAAAAGTATTTTAAGTCATGAATAAAAATATGGGATGTTACATTTAAAAAAATAAAGTTCATGGTGTTTCCGGTGAAACCGGAAGTGATTTCGAAAATAAAAAATGCACATAAAATTTTTTTTTTGAACCATAGAACATAGCCAAATTTCAAATTTTTCTATTCATAAATAAAAAAGGTATAGAGGTGACCCGGTTTTCATTTCCACCCGGTATTATTTCATCTGGATTTGTAAACGAGTGAAATGATTTACTTGAAATTACATCATTTAATATTAATGAAATATTTTTTAATGAAAGTTGTACGTGGGTGCACAAGATAATATGGAAAACGGAAAAAAGATCACTTCACCAGAATAAAATTCACTTAATTGCAAACAATAAAGGAAAATTGAAAACGGAATTTATAATTTTTAAAATTTTTAATAACCTTCCTGAAGAAATAAAATGAATAAAATACACTATACAATGGAAAAACAAAATCCATACATATTTATATGAAAACAACGAAATAAATTTTATAATTTTATTCTATTGTATTTATTTTTTATTATACAGGGTAATTTTTATCTATGGAACCAAAGCGGTCAAGCCCAAATAGCTGGATAAAAAAATTTGATGTTTGGTAGGATCAAATTGGGGTTAGTACAAATATTGTAAAATAAAGAAAAATTTTTATCGTCCGGATTTTTGACACGGCAGTTATCTTGCAAACTAATTTTTAGTACTTTCCGACATTTTATAAAATTATTGTTTAAGTCATAAATTGATATAATTTTGTTATCCAAGTTTCACCATTTTGGACTGTCTCAAATTAACAAAAATATCCTTTTTATTATTTTTCTTTGAATTTAAAAATATTTTGTCTTCAAAAAAGAGCTAAAACATTTTTTTAAATAAAATAATATTTTATTTAAATAAAACAATCCAACAAAATAACAAAATTTTAATAATGTATTTTTATGATTTAAATAATAATTTTATAGTAAATTAGCTTTCCAATGATGTATTGCAAGACATGTTGCTATTTAAAAAAATAAAAAATGACTGCCCTGACAAAAATCCAACCGATAAATTTTTTTTTTCATCTTAAAATATTTATAAGTACTAAGATCCCATTCTATCCTACCAAATTTCTAACTTTTTTATCCACCATTTAGGCATGACCGCTTTGGTTCCATACATAAAAATCACACTGTAGCGTTATTTCTTTTTCTTTTTTGTAATAATCTTAATATTAGGTTAAACTAATTTTAAGTTATTTTCGAAAAGTTTTTTTTATATTTCTGTGGTTTCATTCTAAAACGACCAATGTCATAAAATGTGATTTTTTGGTAAATAGATCTGAAAATTCAGTATTTACAAGATCTTGGAAAATCTCAAGTAGATATTTTCAACCCTGTGAAATGAACAAAATGTGCGGTATAAACTGCACTTAAAAACGTTTTGCAAAGATAGATTTCCAGACAAATAAAAACGTAGCAAACCGAAAACGAATACCAGCAGAACTGAAGATCGAAAATTGATACTTAGATCTCAGGGGAGAATTTATTCCTTGGTGTGCCCTTAGCTAAAATTCCTTTAGAGGGCACCCGTATACAACAAAACTAGTTCCATTCGAAATATTATCAATTATTTTTTAACATTTTTATAAAAAGTTTTAATTTTGCTTTATGGGGATGGGCTAGGAGAGGAATTATTGGGCTGCAACCTTATTGGACCGTATACAGGGTTTTTCACATATTTTTTCTAGAAAAAAGTTTTTCAGATAATAATAATAATAATTTTATTTGTGCTAATAATATTGTACAATATTTTACACAGGTCAAAAGGTAACATAAAAGTAGTAAAAGTACAAGTTTCACAAACAAATAAGTGCTTAATATAATTTATTTAAACAAATAATTTAAAACTTAAATTCTAAGAATTCGCCTATGGAGTAATAGGCGTTTTTACAGATAGTAAATGTCATTCTGAACAAAAAATTCCTATGAACAAATATGTTTTTCAACTCCATAAAAAGTTGTAGGAGTTTTACAACCCTTGAAACTGTTTTTTGAACATTATCGGCTGTCTTTAAACTAAGTTAACTACGAGATCTGATTGGCTTAGAGTTGACGACAAAAACCAAAGCACACTTGATTTAAATAAAAAATTCGGAAGAAACTGAAATTCAAAATCATTTTACAATTTAAAAATTACTTATTACTGTAACTTTTTGAGAAATTGAAAAAATATATTATAGGATTTTTTTTGTTCAGAATGACATTTAAAAATAAAAGGAATTTTGAAGGAAAAAGTCAGATACCCTATATAAATACCCTGGTTAATTCATAATATCTAAATCATAAAAATCTAAAAATATATAAAATTCATTCTCTCATCTTCATCTAATATCCTTACAATTATAATTAATAAATAAAATGAGCAAAGAAATATATTTTTGTTATTAGTTGTTTGGACGTTGCAACGTTTCAAACTTATTGATATTGATATTTCTGAAAGTGCGGCAAAAAGATGCTTAAAAATAATAAAAATAATAAAAATTGAAAAATAAACTATAAAATTCATTTATTTATTTAAAATCCTTACATCTATAATTTCGAGTATAATTTATAACTATAATAAACAAAATGAGCAAAGAAATATATTTTGGTATTTTTTTGTTAGACCGCTTCAAACTTTAAACTTTTGAAAACTTAGAAAAAACATAAAAATTGAAAATTGTACGCTAATTGTGTGTTCTCTAAAAATTTGTGTACTTCATTTAAATTTTCTAAATTTTTTTTTATTGCGAAGTGGGCCCCAGCCTTAACGGGGCCCTGGGCTGCAGCTCATAAAGACCATGCCTAAATCCGCCCCTGTTGAATTTATTAAAAATCGGAAGAAAACGTCTTTTTGATTTTGCTGCTCAGAAGACTTCTAGAAACAGGTCTAAAGTTGTTATCATAGAATAACAAAAAAATCGTCTACAACATCAACATTTAAAAACTTGGGTTTGATGAAACTTGGAGAGGTCAAACGAGACCAAACAGGCCTCATACACTATCAAAGAATTTGCGCAACAGAGGATGTTGCGCAAACATGTTGACAGTGTATGGCGATGATTGAGTTGTTGCACAAACTGTGGAGTAAATTCAAACATGTTTGAAATAATTTACGCAACGCTTTGTTACGCAACATGTAGTGTTTGGACGGGTTTGATATTTGATGGTTATAATTTATAAATATTTCAATCCTACTTGGTTCCTTTGTTGCTCTTCTAACAACAATCACAAATCAATACATAACAAGTGGAGTTTAACAACATCTGCTTATTGACTAAAATGGCATCTACCAGAGTTTATTGGTATTCATTGGGAGTAGAGTTTTAGCATTCGAACTTCAAGTTCGCGCAGCACTCGACTTCAACGATGTTTGCGCAACAGTCTATGGTCGCAACAAGGTGTTGCGCAAACATGTTTGTAGGACCCACGTTCAAAATATAAATTTAATGCAGTTCATTTTTTAGACCCATTTTACCCAAAAACAGTTCACTCATCATCATTTTCCCAAAACTGTCCACTGAAGACCATTTTTCCACCTAGTCAACATTATTTACCAAAATAGTATGCTTCAAAGAATGCAGGCTATATTAAAATTATAGAGGAAGACCAGCAAAATAATAACTCTTTTTACAAAGATTTGTTTTTTATCAATATTTGAAGTTGGATTTTCCGTTCAAAATAAAATTTACATTGAATAAATTTAGTTTTATGGGTACCTACCTATATTTTGGCCAAGTATGTAGTTATTGTTAAAATGTGGAACATTTTTTGGGTGTTGCTTTTAGTCACGTCGCGTCGTCTTATTTATTTTTTCTTGAAATGTTAACAAAGTCTCCCTTCACTGGCTAAAACAGTTCATTTGATAGTTGAGTTCTATGGTCTTTAGTACCTCTTCGTACATTTCCGTCGTGACTAAACTAGACACGAGGAATGTTAATTTCCACTTGATTTTTTTTAATCGAATAGAGTTCATGTTTTATTATATTCTAATATGAAATTATTATTAGAATCGAATACCATTACTATCTAAAAATTGATTTAAACTAACCCTAGTGATTAAAAAAGAAAACTAGGCTAATAGGCAATATTGTACAGGGAATATCCAAATTTATTTCCAATTTATCAGATAATCCTAGTAATCCGTTACTATTAACTCTTTCGGATTTTTTAATCGGGAAATAAATTTGCCATGCATATCTTTTTCGAAAAACGTGCAAGGATTACCATTTTAAATTTGATTAAATCAACGTGTTTAATTAAATTCATTAACGTTCAATTGTTATTTATTAGTTATTTAATTTCCATAGAATGATTAGAGCACTTTAAATATTAATATTCTAGTTATTGCCATTATTATGGTTAGTGTGGTCCAGGCAAAATTATTGCGGTCGAGGATTAACGATTGGAATAATTTTTGAGGTAAAATAGAATAAAAGTAGATAAGCAAAAATTGCTTAATTGCGATGCGCTCGGGTCTGGATCGTTTATTAACAAATTTTATGAGATTTGTCGAATTTAAAATGAACGTTGAATTTAGCGTTTTTAATTGGACACTTGGACCATTGAATTTACTGCTTTTTATTCATAGGATTTAACGAAAAATTACTTCTTGATTTATATTAATTTTGGCACAATAAAACTACGTCAATTTGTGATAAGGAATAAGGAAAGTGATGCCAGTTTTGTAGCAAGGGAGCTGCGTTAACTTTTGTTATGAGTTGAAAATAATTTTGATACAGTTCACATCTATTTTGCATATTCTGTACATAGAGACGTGTAATGTCTTCAGTGAAAATTTCATAACAGTTCCTGCTTTTACTTTGCTAAATAATTTAATTATTTATTCATTTCATTATTCACGAAAGCGCCCTGCACTTTTGCGTGAATGTTCTCATATATTGTTAAAAATTTAAATATAAAATGCAACTTTTTCCATTATTTTGCTATAAAATATAAATATGAAATCAAAAATTTATTTAATTTATTGAAAAATATACACAAATAAATATTTTTAATTGGGTATGTTCGCTGAATGCATGACCTTTCATGTAAGTTAATATTTATAAAATATTAATGTTTTAAAAGCACAATAAAGTGTCGAAAATTTTCTAATTTTACATAAAGATCATAGTTTATAGCCACTGCTATAATTCTAGCGATAATTAAATTAATTTAGGTCTTCCTAAAATCGTTCAATTTATTGCGGCATCACTACATTAACATGTAAATGTATTATTATTTGGGAACGTAAAAATAAGCGAGTTAATGCTATTAATTATGCCTCTGTTTAATAGTATTATATTACTGTAACAGTATATTGTGTGTCGAAAAGCAAATTTCAAATGACGATATTTTCGAGATTGTTAGCACTTCTAATTTTTTTTGTTCATTGATTTTTTTTTTTTGGGTTAGGTCAATTAATAAAGCTAATTTTACAACACTTTGCCATAACGAATCTACTATTGGGCTTCAATTGGAAAAACGTAAAAATTATCGTTCAGCCTAAAAGAACCTCCGTATTCTCTTTTATTCACTCGAATAACTTGCAATAAGAAATTTTTATTTTATTTTGTTTCTTTGGGTTTTCGTCATGAACGAAGCTGCAGAGAACAAAATATGACATCTTATTTCTTTATTTTTGAACATCTAGCGGTAATATATTATCTTCCTCTATTTCAAATACATCCTTATCCGTTATATCACCTTTTGCATCAATTAACTGCTATTGTAATTCATTTTCCGAGGACAGCATACTAATTTCCGATGTTTCTAGAAAGATCTTTATCATTTTTAGCTGCATTCTTTTCTCTCAATTTTATCTGGGCAATTTTATCGTTTACATTGGAATTTTTCTTGACCATTTTTTAGCTCAATTTTCTTTTGTTCTCCTTCCTGCTTCTTTTGTGTAAAGTAGTCTTCATTTATGATAATTTCAGCATCTCTCCAAATTCTTCTTCTCTTTGGTTGGGTTATTGTTTCCTTTTGATCGTCTTCTCTTCGCAGGCTAACTAAAATATCTTGAACAGAGTTCGTCTCTATTCCAATATTGATTTCTGGGCTTGAACCTCTATGGTTCCCATATGAATATTGTACAGGCAAGAAATTGAAAGAGTAGGAAGTAAATGTATATTGAGTATATCAGTTTTATCTTAATGACAATCCCTATATTTTAAGGCAAGGCAAATCTGGGGTGCATCAATATTGGCTTCTTCATGTACAGGTCCAGGTACTTCATGTAGATTTTTAGTAGCAGATAGGGTCACTTCAGAGTCAATTATAATTTCATTTTTATATTTCAGAAGATCTGATTCCAAAAACTCCTTTTCTGTAATTTGAGTTTACTTTGAAAATATTTGTAACATTGCTGGGTGGCATTTGCACCTTTGTTAAGAACCCCAACAAACTCACTCTTTAAGATTTGCTCTTTGCCATTTACAGAGTCTTCTCTGGCTTTTTATTGCCCTGAAAACTCCAACGCTTGCACTAAATGTTTAGCATGAGCAGAGACTTTTACAATAGTGATTTTTATATCAATTGCTTTCTTTATTAATTCACGAGAATATGAGAAACAAGTCCACGGACTACCAGTAAAATTGGACGGTTTTTGTGATGTTCTACAGGAATTATTTTCAAAGCAGTTTGATAAAAACCCTTATGAGAAGTTACAAATGGAGTTTTATCCAAAGGATCAGCTTTATGCTGTATAATATTCTTTCCTTTGAATATTGTTATCAGCGATAGTTTTTGATCGGTAGTTGAACAACACACCAAAACAGAGAAATTTTCTCTGCCAGCAGAAGATATCGTTCTGGTTTAGAACGTACTCTTCCTAAAATATTGATTTGGATGGTTTACTTGAGAATGAGGTCTCGCCAGATTAGTGTAGCCTTAGTTTTATATTTCAAATCTTCAATAGTTTTGTCTAGCTAATCAAAGAACCATAAATAGTCCAAGGATTTTTTTGTTTGAACCGTTCGAACATTATGCAAAAGTTCGAAAAAAGTACGGTTCGGAGAAAGTTCGAGTTCGTAAAAAGTTCGGATTTGAATAAAGTTCGAGTTCGGAAAAAGGACGGGTTCGAAAAAAGTTCGAGTTCGCAAAAAGTTCGAATTCGAAAAAAGTTCGATTTTGAAAAGTCATTAATAAATAATAAATATTCTTAGAAAATTATTCAAAGATTTATTTTTGTACAAGTTTATTCAGATATAGAGTCTATAATGATAACGTAAACTAAGTATACATACAGGGTGGCCCAGATTTTACTTCTCAGGAAATATCTCAGTTATTTGAAGAGATAAAAATATAAATCAAAAAGTGCTTTGAATGGCAGCACTTATACTTCATAATTTCATTCTTAAAAAAATATTTTAATTTACCACTCTTAAGACGCCATCATCATCTTTTTTTTCTTTAATGGGACACCCTATTTTTTATAATTGATTTTGCATCTACAATTAATTCTAGAAACAATGATATACTACACTTAGTATTATAAGTACATTTTGTAAATAAAATAATTAAAATATTGATCGAAGTAGTATGCAAAATAATTTATTTAGTATTTTTTAAGAATTTTTTTTTAAATCTAAACTAACTTAACTTAACCCTATCTAACTAAACCTAACTGTAAATTACAAATTTTGTTAAAAAAACTAAATAAAAAATTTTGCATAATACATACTTCGATCAATATTTTAATTTTTGTATTCACAAAATGTACTTAAAATACTAAGTGTAGCATATCATTGTTTCTAGAATAAATTGTAGATGCAATATCAATTATAAAAAATAGGGTGTCCCATTAAAGAAAAAAAATGATGATGGCATCTTAAGAGTGGTAAATACCAATAATTTTTTAGAATGAAATTATGAAGTATAAGTGCTGCCGTTCAAAGCACTTTTTGATTTATACTTTTATCTCTTCAAATAACTGAGATATTGCCTGGGAAGTAAAATCTGGGCCACCCTGTATACAGTAAAAAAGTTCAATTTTAGCCAGAAAAGAGTGAATAATAATAACATAAACTAAGTATACATATTACGTATAAATATATACATATACAGGGTGTCCCTGAATAACTGCCAATTTTTTGGGGGCGAGATAAAGGAAACAAATCAATAACACTCTGAAAGTTTACCAAAGAATGTAATATAACAAGGCGGTAATAATAATAAATAAAATAGTTAACATTTTTCATTATACTCATTTAATATAGCTTACTTTGATGCTATTTTTTATTGGCCTTAAATGTGTACCTTTATGGGAAAAAACTACCTCCAAAATTTAAAATTAATATCTCTTGTAATATTTATTTTATTTTTAAAGTGGTTTAACTTTTTAACTTCCTGTATCATCCCAAAATTGGCAGTTATTCAGGGAGGCCCTGTAAATAAAAAGTTAAATGTTGCAAATAAAATTTTAATTACCAAATATTTTGTATATGAAAGATTATTTTTCATTTTCATAAAGAAAAATAAGCATTTCTGCATTTTCAGAAAGTAACCAATTTCGCTTAGCAGATATTTTTCCTGCTTATGAAAAAACACACTCTGAGTGAATTAAAGTTGTCGGAATGCTTAAATATTTTTTGGCAATATTACTAAATTTAGGGTCTTGCCATCAGGAAACGGGAGAACGTTTCTTCTGTAAACTATTTTCTTTAAAATCAGATTCAACGTCAGAAGATGTTTTGAAAGAGTTAAAACTTAATCGAGTTCGAACTTAGCGGAATTCGAACTTTATCGAGTTCAAAAAGTTCGGGTTCGGTGAACAGCACTACTCTAGACCTTGCGACTTCTTGAGTGAAAGCTGTTTTCGTTTGTAAAAATTTAGGAAGCATTCATCTCCCTAACTGTTATCTTTAAATTTAGTTTTTAGCTTATTCTTCTTGACATAAGGTTGAAACAATTCTAGTATTTCTTCTCTACATACCCCACGTCCCCAATTCTGCATTTGTGTCAAAGTAGCAGTTCCTCTGATATATTATCTAACATTTGTTTTCCTCTTCCGCCTCTGCCTCCTGCCATTCCATCTTCTCTGGTGCCGCCAAAATAGTGCTTTAAAGTTGACTTTGTGATTTCATAAAAAGCTGCAGCCCTGTAAATTGCTTTGTTTCTATTTTGTAAAACCTAATCCGACGTCTTTGCTGGTTCTCCTCTGGTAATTTCGGACTATCTTCGTGCTTCCAGAAAATATATTGACGTTAACTGAGAAACCGGGGTAAGTGGAACCTATGTTCCAGTTTTCTAAATAATTATATTTGAGTTACCCCGATACTAAGTATTTTAAGTTTCCTCATTTTATACCGCCAGCTTCGAAAATTTGAGTGTGACACCCTGTAGATACTTTTGGAAAACCAATTTATTAAATTCATTGTTGCTTTTATGTTTTCTAATTACCGAGTTTACATTAAATGATTCGAATATTCACAAATAAACCATTTGATCTAGTTAATCATTATGTAATTGGCAAATATTTTAAACTGAATTAGTGCCCGCCCACTTGTAATTAGGAAGTTTATTTTAATTAACAAAAAAACGAAACATAACGCATAAATTAATTCAGAAATTTCTTATTTAACTAATTTAAAGGGTTTTTAGTTATTTAATATGGTGTTATAACCGTAATAAAACAATAACGAGTGTAAATTATTAAGCAAATGCATTATTTTTGTAAACAAATTTTCGAAAAATGTGCGCTCGTTTTCTAGCGTCAGTTTTAATTATACTTTTTACTGCGTTTGCGTTAATTATTCAAAACGAAGCTAATTTGAAACGCGCAATTGTAGTTGAATGTAAAAATTAAAATATATTTAAGGTAAAATAACTAAAGTGGTCTAGACTGAATGGAAGCGAATACGGAAAATTAAAATAAGATAATTATTTTGTGAAGTTATAAAGAGCAAAGCAACGTTTGGAACGTATAAGCTTCAGAAGTAATACATGAGGTGCAACATAAAGATGCTTTATTAATAAAAGGCGTTCGTAATGGAGGTGCTAAAAGCACCAGGTGTATATTTCAGCCTTAGAATGAAGCATTCACTTCTTCTTATTTACTCACTTTTATACCTCGTTAATGTTCGTCTTTAAATAGTTTTTGATACATTTTCGCCTTATTATGAGATATCTGAAATGACTTCTCAAAGTACCAACAATGTGATAATACACATTATATAATATTTATTAGTTATTTAATAATTCCAATTTAATAAAATATTCTTTGAATTTTCATGTAAAGAATATTTTTTTCTCTAACAAGAAAACTTTATTTCTAAGGTATTCTAAAGTATTCTAAAGTATATTGAAAGATTTCTTATCGAATTACTTTGAAGAAAATAATCTGTTTTTTATGGTCAATACGGTTTCCGTAAAGGTAGATCCCGAACTGATGCAGCAACAGACTTTATCAACAGTATTTTGAAGGGGGAAAATGCTCATGGGTTACCTTCTTGGACTTTACCGATGCCATGGACTGTATCTCGCATCAAATTCTACCCCACAAATTTTATAATTACGATTTACACCCAGAGAGTTATCGTCTAATATGTTCTTACTTAAAGGACAGAAGTTAAACTGATGCTTTCAATGGTATTATCTCCAAGTCATTGCAGATAGTCCATGGGGTACCTCAAAGATCTATCCTTGGTGCAGCAAAATTAAATAAAGTAGTTTGTCTTTTTAGAAGCTTGTCTTAGTGATAGTTTTTTTGGCCTTTCCAATTGCCGCCTTAAATAGGTCTTCTTATTTGAGGTCACTCGGTAATCTTAAACAGATTATTTGTCCTCCAAAGAAGAGTAATTACAATTATTGTGAATGTAGGGTACAGAAGTGACTGCAAATGTTCTTTCGTTAATCTGAATGTGATGATATTATCATGTATACAGAGTTTTTAGTGCGAAAACCTTAGCTATATCTTTTACTTTACGAGATAGAAAAAACTTAAATTACAAAACTACGTGGGTTATTGATGCGTATAACCAGAAATTATTTTTGTCTATACAAGGTGTTTCGTAGTTGGAAAGCAGGCTATTCCATATTTTTTAAACGGAACACCATCTATATTTTTTGACATTTGCCCTGTATACATATATAGTTTTTTTTACTTGTGTAATAGTATATTATTCAACAAGCGAGAAATGGTAGCCATTATTTACGAAGACCGAAATTGCGACACGAGTCGGTATACTTTTTCCACGATTTTTTTATATTTTACCCTACCTTTATGCCATTTTTTGGGGTTATTTTACGTATTTTTGACATTTCTTAGTTTCTTCTATGGCCGCGTTCCACTAATGAACACTAAAGCCCACGACCACGACCGCAAAATTTTCTCGTTCCACTAGCTCAAAACTTCACCATTCAACAAACAACCACAGAAACCCACGAATAAATACGGTCGTTGTGAGCTTCTTGCGGTCGCCATCGATGCACGAAAGAAAAAATCGCGGTCTTATGTAGAACGACTTTGCGGTCGTCGTGGGCTTTGCGAGTCTTTAGTGGAACGCGCCCTATATAAACTTTATTTTGTGGTTGAAATTACCCATAATCCATTGCTCATTACCCACTGGGTTAGCAATATTGCAGCTTTGTAATTGCTCCATTGGTCCGCACACGGTCCGAGCATGTAAAGTAATGTCAAAAATTTAGTAATGAATTTCATTACTTATCAAAAAATTCAAATGTGATGAATCTTGTATTCAATAGTCGTGGAAAAACTTTTGTATATTATCATAAATAAATTACTTACTTACTAAAGGCGTGGAGAAAAATCCTTGTATCGTTTTCCTACAAATTTTTAAGAAGTCACTTTTTTGTTTGATGAATTTTTTCTGATGCAAATTAAAATATGTTTCTCATGTTATTATTTTGTAAAGAAAAACTTTGGGTAACAGCTTATATATCTTTTGATATTGTAGAAAAGTTAAAATTAAGCGTATTATGTATAACTTAACTATAGGTAAGCTTTAAAGTAATTAAAGTTGAAATTCTTTGTTATGTTAAGAGATTTAAATATACAAGAGTTGTTTTTATGTAGCTCCCTTTTTACCTAATGTAGTAAAAAGTAGATTGTAAACATAAAACTCGGCAAACAAGTAACACTTCGGCATTTATCAATTTGAAAAAGTTAAATTGCTTTATTCTGTAAATCCAAGTTATAAACATGTCGTCAAAATCGTTTCAAGTTTCTTTGTAGCTGAAAAATAGGTTTCAGTAAGAAGAGGGCGCGTTATAAAATGTAATAAACGATCTTCTACATCTACATCTACATCTAACACATCGACGCTCCGTAAAACGCGCTATAAAATTTTATTACAACATTTAAATGTTCGTCTTGAAAGTTGAAAGGTTTGTTAACCTTAATGAATTATTCTTCTCATCTTACCAAGCTTTCTATAAAATGCAAATTACTGTATAACTACCGATATTGTACAGCTTTTATTAATTTTCGCCAACATTTTCATGCTAAATCTAAGTACATTTAAATCACATTTCCAATCCTTTGAAGTGATACATACAAATTACTCTTAAAGCGAAACATTCAGAAATTAATCCGCTGTATAAATTTTAATGTAAATAAAATTTCGTATTAAAAAAATAAAGATAAAAAATAACGACTTATGACATAGGTGTCTGGCTGAGTGATTTTTTTCTAAATTTTAATCGCCACCAGGAAAAATACCAGTTTAATTAAATTTTATAGTGGCAGTCTAAGTGCCATTAAAGTCTTAATTAAAAATTGTGCGCGAGTTAAATTCTTACCGCTCTATAAATATTAATGGTTTTATCTTCTAAAAATGCCTTGGCCAAACTTTTATGCGGTAAAATTAAGTTAAAGTATCGCGCAAGGAATCGTTTTCGAACGCATATAATAAATATTCTCCAAAGTAGCTCATTTTAAATAAGCTTAATTAAATTTTGTGATGATTTAATGTTAAGATAAATATTTTAAAATTTTATCAAGAAAAACGTTTAAGTAAACCGCGAGTTATGAACTTTCGTATTCTATTTTTCTTAAGTTTTTTCTTCTATTTCTATTTAAATATAAGTGATTTAAAATACCACATCTATTCATAATCTCCCAAACAAATCTTTTAGTAATTTATAAAAATTGGTCAAAATATTACGTGGTATCATTTTGTGCAGACCTTCGAGAGACCTTTTAACATTTACGGCAGATGTATAATGTAGGATTTACAGTACTTGAAAAAAGTGGAGTATTATATAAATTTAGACATCGAATTATTTTTACACCAACTTATTTAATTTTTTCTGCCATCGAATTCCAAAATACCACGGTATGTATTATCCTATAAAGTTCATACAAAAACCATAATAATTCCCGTTTAAAACCAATTTTATCCAAAATATGTTCCATTCCAAAATTCAACATTATCCTACCAAATTCCTATTTAATCTACATAGCATAATTTTCCACTCAGAATCAACTATATCTAGTCATACATTCATTCCTTTGTGCTTCTATCCTATAAAACTCATACAAAAATCCTCATAATTCCCGTACAAATTTAAATAAATTTAGTCATACATGCATAATTTCCAATCGTAATCAACTATATCCATGCATAATCCCATTAAATTTGTACAAAAGGCCAATATAATTTCCATATAAAATCAGCTGTATCCTGATACACCTACATTATAAATTCCCCAAACGTCATAATCATGTTATAAAAAAAGTGCAACCAACTCAAGAATCATTTGTGTATCATTTCTGGAAAGTTTACTCACTGAAAAAGACTACACGTCTGATGTAAATAGTATCACTATTCCTTTAGGAACTAGGAGATTTGATAATGCAATTGTGGCAACTCAAAATCTTTCGACCTAAATGGAGAAACTTATCTAAGCACATGAACAAGAAAATAAAAGAAATTTCACTGTAGATATAATGTAAATATCCTGAATTTGTCTATTCATGTTCCTTACTTGAGATAGTTTAGTATTAAGATTGTTAAATATTTTTTAGAAATGTTATTTTCTATTGTTTATTTATTTTATAATTTTTTTCAGGAGCATAATGTAATAAAGCTAATTTCAAAAGACATCTAAACTTAACCAATTTGAATTTCAAGAGGTTCCTACCCACTCGAACTTTTTCGAAAGATCGAACGATACAAAAATAACACCCAGTATAATCATCATATGAAATCAGCTGTATCTAGATATACATTTATTCAAAATCCTTCAATTAATTAATGCATTATCTTACAAAATCTATATTAAACCAGCAACATTTTCAAACTAAATCAGGTATATTCACTTAAAATATGGAACAAAACTTTATTTTATCTTAAAAATATAATTCCGTCAAATTTATTTTTACCAAATAATTTCATTCAAACCTCAATGATTTTTTTTAATTAAAAGTCCTAATGAACACCCATGATTTAATATAATTCCTTCCATTCAAAATTCAAAAATTCAGTTCTGGTAATAAATACAAAGGTTTATTATCAAAAACATACAAATATGTATATTTAAGTATGCGCATTAGCAAGGTAATCTGAATATTATTTAGTCTGCTCAGTTAAAGTGCGAAATCTTATTTAAAATTATAGTTTTCTGAACTTTACCCAGGTAATGTGCGCATGAACGAATTCACACTTGCTAAAGTACACATGGAGCTTGGTTGTCATCAAAATTACTATTTTATCTTCGGCAATGCAAAGTTATGTAAAATAGAAGTTAAAAGTTATACATTGAAGCTTTTCAGTAAAGAATCGACGTATAACAGTTTACTCGTAACAAAAAACCACTTGACTCTATAATTCAAGATGTAAAGTGAATAAAATCACAAGGAGATTTGATGTCTTATAGATATTTTTGCCCAGAGGTAAATTGCATATTCAGTCAGAATCATATTAAACGTGCCACCAGTTTTTATATTGGAAATTTTAACTTTTTTAACTTCCAAACGGATACGTTGGGTTTCCTCCGAGTAATTAACCAAAAATTCATCCTTTAAATCCAAAAATTTATAGACACTAAAGCAAAAGTGAATCTTATCCACTTAGTAATAAGGTACATGTAAAATTTATACCGGCTAAGACCTGGAGAGGAAAAAATCCAAGGGATTAGAGTATTTAAAATATATTTACATCCGGGGTTATAAACTAGGAGGAATCATCAAGCAGCCTGAAATTCAATCCATTTATTCAATATACTAAGAAAAGATGTCCTGCTAACCTCTGAAAGTAAGTTGCAATTATAGGCAATATAAATGGGAAGTAACTATTAAAAAAAAGTTAAACGATTAGTGCGTGACCTTCAACCTGCCATTCAAGGTCATGTTAATATTTCTAGTCAATGCGTGTTAATAAGAAACGTACAACTTTTAATTGAAACACCTTTTTTTCTAATACATATATACTTTATATTGATAAAAAATGAGCGTTGGCCAACTTTTTGAATTGAAATTTCAAACGCCTGTAACTTCGAAAGTATTTATTCCAAACAACAAGAGGTACTATTATTTGAATAATTTTTCTCAAAAAGACTTAGTTTCAAAAATATTTGGAGATTGCCGAGCTTTTTGTCTACTTTGTATAAACATACAGTGTGCGGCAAAATAATAGAATAATATTAATAAAACTGAAACTGTTGATTTTTCCAAAAAAAGTTTTCAATAATAATCGTTTAATTTAAAAGGAGAATTATTACATTGTTTTTTTAAATTATTACAAAGTTAAAATGTTAGACCGTAAACTACAATTATTTATTAGGATTGAAATCAAGTAAGCTTTTGAATAAAAATGAATAATAATTTCATTAAATTGATTTTCTTGATACAGATACGTGTTTCGTTGCTTCAGTTAAAAAATTTTCGTTTTAATTTACCACTTTCTGCAAAATACATTATTAAAAAAACTATGGCTGATGTAAGTGAAAGCCAGCGTATTGAAATTTTAATCTCATTGGATGCGGGGATAAGATCAGATTTCAGGAAGAGGTATGCACAATTTTTAATGCGAAGTAGGTAGACCTATAAACCAATCAAGCAAAAAAACAAAGGTAAATGCTGGACGTCCTCAAATTGATGAAAACGTTAAAGTTGATTGTATGCTAAGTATCGAAGAGAATCCTCATACTAGTTCTCGATAAGTTGCAGCGGACTAAGCAATTAGTCAGAGATGAGTATTATTAGGTTTATTAAAAAAGGATAACCACCATCCTTATTCCTTATAGAATTCAGTTACTGCATGAACTTCAATGTAGACGATCTTGATCGTCGAATCCAATTTTGTGAAATGATGCAGAATGTACATAACGCTAATCCACACTTTATTCGCCATATTCTTTTTTCGGACGAAGCTACCTTTTACCCTTGTATATACAATGGTTTTACCTACATGGCTCAGTGAATCGAGAAAATTGTCGGTATTGGAGCAGACAGAATCCTCATTGGATGATTGAGGTGCATACTCAATACGCTAAGAAACTTAACGTGTGGGCTAGGATATTATTGGGCCTTTCTTCTTTGAAGAATCCTTCAGGGGCAGAGCTATCTCGAATTTTTAAGAAATAATCTTCTACCTACCTTTGCAGATATTTTTTCGAACGAAAATTCTACTAACATACTTAATGATAATATCTGGTTTCAACAACTTCCAGACTTTGCACATCCTGTTCGGGAGTTTTTGGATAACAGCTTTCCCGGGAGGTGGATTGGTAGATGAGTGCTTGGTCCCCTAACTCCTCTCGATTTTTTCTTATGGAGATATTTAAATATAAAGTCTATGTAAATCAACCAGAAAAACTGGAGGATTTGAGAAATCGGCTTCAGGACGAAATTCCTCAAATTAGTCCAGAAGTCATTCACATTTCAGTTTTATTACTATTATTCCATAATTTTTCCGCAAACTGTATAAAGTAAATGCCGGGTGTGAGTCTTATACCAATAAAAACCGAGAAACTTCTATGAGTTTATGTTTATATGCTAAACTTTTCAAATTGCTTATATTATACTTAAGTATAATTTGCAAATGGCAACCAATATATTGCAAAATAATTTCTTTTGCAAGATTTTGGTTGGGTATTACAGTAGAAAAACCCCACTTTCAAGCATAGTGGAGGTTATGTGATGGTATGAGGTGCTTATCTGGATTAAGGATGGGACCACTTCATCGCCTTGAAGGAAAACTGGATATTAAAAATGGCACTACGGCACTTTTTTTCAACAGGATAACGACCCCAAATCAAAATCCAAGCTAATGTGTCATTGGTTCAATTATGAAAAGATTCGTTTAAATTGTACAAAAAAAATTTTAAGATCTGCTGATGAGCAGATATCATTAATGCTCATTAGGAGATCTTATTAGTGCTTTAGAAAAAAGTTGGGGATAGTCCAGGTCTGTCCTATTTCCAAACAGAATTTGGAAAAAGTTTCAGCCTCCCTAAAAGTCAAATGTGAAGACAGGATTTTATATTGCACTCCTACACACTGCAGATGTAGGACCAGTTCATAAGAGCAAGCGAAAAAAAAAATCCTGCTTGCAAAATGCACAAACCTTACGCATTTTTTTTATAATACCTTGATGCAATACCCAAATAAATTGATAATTGGACATAGTTTTTAACTAACTTTAATTCAAGCCAATAGATAGTCTTGGTTTAAGTATTTATTTAAATTAAAATAAAATTAAAAGTTGATTTACTTTTTTCCACAAATTGTATGTTTTAATTTAAACTAAGTATTTATATTATTACTAATTTATAATTATGGGGACTTTATTAATAAAAATTACAATTAATTTGGATAGTATAGTTGGAATATACGTAGAAATGGAAGTTTGTGCAGGATATGGTGCTTTAATAACATTTAACCTCTGATTTACAGCTAGGAACGTTCACGCTATTATTAGCATTAGCGAGGTATTACGTCTAATTTATTTAACCACTAAAAGCCTAAAGTTCCCTGCCTAGCTGTTTTATTCATAAGAGACAGGAGTGATAATAAAGAACACAAATTTGACAATCGAAGTAGTTAATAGACATATTATAAATTATTAAAAATTAACACCTTGACGTAATGAATTCGAGAAATCTTCCTGTAATTCTAAATTATTACGTTTGAGTCGCGACATTTAAATGAATGCATTAAGAATACTTACTTCTGCCATTCCGCTCTTATATTGAGCTTAAAAATGGGACATAAATTCGAGAGGACCCGTGGGTGCTTGATGTTTTGTTCTTGGCTTCTCTTTATGAGACATAAATTACATTTAACATTTTCATTTATATGTTAATTCGTTTTTTATATTTAAAATCTACATCTTATATTAAACAAGTCGCGCGTTTTATAAATACGTTGCCCCGGCGGGTGAAAAGTGCGAGAAAAATGAATTTAGTAATGCGCTTCGCGCTGGCCGACAACCTGGAAAATGTGATTTCGTTTCATTAGGTATGCCCTGGCTTCTGTTTAGTTTTTCACACAGCGAATACTCACATAGTCCTTCTTGACTCTCTTTTATTAAACTTTTATAGAACTACTATTTTTAAATAAAATTTACTTACGACATTTCCTTGTTCCATACATTCCGCTCCATGTCCCAAATCTTCTTTTTCAATTTATATTTGTATTCTGAGGATTTTGTTTCTACGCGGATACTAAAACTCGTCAAAACGTTATCTTTCAGGCGAAGAGAACAATATAACTAATGACGAATTGGCGGAAAATGATGACGTTTTGGCTATTTCATAAAACTCGCAAACAAACAGAATCTGGTTTCTGATACTAACTGAAAAACACTCTTAAAATACTTAAAATATCTGTTGAATGAAAGTTGGTAACTAACAGTAGATCAAACTATCACTTGCCAAAACTTGGACCAAAGTTACCGTAAGCTGAGGTAAAGGTAATTTTGGAAAAAAATAGTTTGATCTACTGTTAGTTACCAACTTTCATTTAATACACTGATAACTACTAGCAGATCAAACTTTCTTTTTCCAAAATTTTGGCAAAGTTACCTTAAAGGGCCAAAGTTACCTCAGTTTACGGCACAAAATTTCTTTTTCAAAATATGATCATCGCACATGAAATAACATTTTTATATAAGTTAAGAATGTGAGCTTCTTTCATGTAACTACAAGAAGGGCTGATCTATGTTTTAATATCTTAGAAAAAAATTTTAATAAAAACTATTATGAACTTGTTCCGCTATTTATAGATTCACTGAATATTCATGTCGATGCGGTTGGTCCCACTTTTATATAAACTATTGAAGTTTTAATAGTAGAAATTAAGTTTGGCAGTGGCGTCGGCCATTATTTTAGCAGTAACAATAGTATGGGGTTTACAAAGTACTTGTGTTTTATTGTTTGCCTTTATTGAATTCGAAATGTTACACAAGTAATAAAGTGGTCGTCCAACACTCTCTGTGGTCGATTGCTAATCAGAGAGCACATCTTTACATTTATTTTATTCTTTTATTGCCTTCGTCATTTTGCTTTTATTTCTAATCTATATGTAAAGATTTATTACTAGCAGTTCTAGCCGTAAAATAGTCTTGTGAACATTTTAAATAATGCATTTACTTTGATATCTTTTCGTGCAATAAAGCGCAACGAAAATGTAACTACAGATATTGGTTTTTTTAGGAAAATAATTTCATTCGAACATAATATAAAGGATGTCCCAGGTCCCAGCATCGCAAGGAAGTAAAATTGCTCTAAAATGAAAAAATATATCGACTTGCAGTTTTTGACAAAATATAAAATACATTAAAATACCGGGTGTTTATTCCAAGATGATGGCCAAAGTTATGGTTTTTTAAATAGGACACTCAGTATATTATGACATATTTGGATTTCTTACAAAAAATAATCGTACTTTGTAAAACCTACGATGAGTCTATCTTCACTCGTTTTTGCTTATATTTGCCATTTAACCGAAAAAAGGATACATTTTTGAAAAATCAGTGCTCTAAAAAATGATAATTTTAGGTTGAAATGTTGACCAAAAATTTTTAATATCATCTAGTTTACAGCTATCATGTCAAATTTAAATTTGTGATAAGCTTTTATTAGGGTACATTTTACATTAATCGATGGCAATTCTTACAAGCTTTCTATTGATATATTGCTTGTATGGTCGCACGTTAATGGGGTAGCAGATATTAATATAAGTAAACGTCGTTTTACGCCGGGGTTCAGTTCCGAGAGACACCGGCGTAAAAAAAATCGGTGAAAGATGAACATACATTTTTCGTGCTTTTTTCGCACAATGTTTGGGTTCTGAATCCTCAGAAACTTGGAAAATCCCACGCCGGGACAAACCGGCGTAACTGTGAATTGGCGTAAATCGAACCGGCGCAAAACAACGTTTACCTGTATCCAAACAAAGAAAAAAAACTTTTGTCCGCCATCTTTGAATATACACCTAGTATATTATTAAAATACTTTTAGGCCGCATTTAGTCTGCAGCCTACACATCGTCAGGCTGCTCGCCATGTACAGTTTGTCCCAGTCGGAAGTAGGCCACAAAGAATCATGAGTAAATACGGAGAAAAACGTGCCGGAGCCAACTGAACTCAGGCGGTAATCTAGTCTTTTGTGTCGTATTTCAGTCTGAAATAAAGAGTACATTCACGCCGCAGCTGCGACGCTCCATAGAACGTTTGCTTCTCGAATATAACGATACAGTATAATAGAGTGAGAGCAAGCTTCAAGGAACCAATCACAGCGCTAATTTGAAGACGTTTGGGGATGATCTATATGGCGCGGATTAAAGTGCAAAATCCGGCGAGCAGCCGGGTTGCAGCATGAAAGCATCAATACAAATTAATAGGATTGTTTCAGTTGCTCTCTGCTCGCCATGCACATTTATGCTACCGCTGCGAGGATGCATAGAACGTTTGCTTCTCGAATGCACCAGTGCAGTGCAGTATGTTACAGAGAGTAAGAGCGAGTTTGAAGGAACCAATCATAGCGTTAATTTGAAGACGTTTGGCGATGTGGCGCGGATTGAAGCGCGAAGCCTGGCGAGCTTCCGAGCTGCAGCATGAATACACCAATACAAATTAATTCCATATGCGACCAGCGAACATCTTTGGCGATGTGCAAGCAGCTAGCAGCGATGTTGCAGGCTAAATGCATATAACAAAGCCTTTTTGTGGGAAAACCATTACAAAAAATAAATTAGGAAATGTTTTCTTTGAAATGAACGAACTTTAAACTCGTTTTCTCTCTTTTTGTTTAAGTAACAACAATGTAAATAATAATTTTCCCTGTTGTATATTTGCATGCTTTTAAGAGACGAAGAAAAATGTCCCTGTCTGGTTGCATTTTATGTGGATGACAACGCGCATGAGGTTTCTCGCGTTTCAAGTTTGCCCCTGGCTTCCTTTATTCCAGCTCATTTCCCTCAACAAAGTGCCTTAATTTTATTTTTAAACTACGGTTTTCACAACTAATTTTTAACTAGAATAAATTATTTCCAGGTTCTTAACTTCCTAAAGTAGATTCATCAATAACATATACTTAATGAGAATGATGAGGAAGCTCTATAAATAACTACTAACTTTATCTCTTCTTTAATAAAATAATTACCTCTACTTTTTTATACCTAAATAATTGCTTATTTTATTTTAAAAAACTTTCGTTGCAATCGTTTAGACGGGTTAAATTGAGTGCTTATTGAAAATACAATAATTACCAGGGTGATAGCGTGCAAGGGCTTTACTGACACCATCCATCTTCAATAGGACAAATAGATTTTTCAAACTCGTTATTTTCTGCACCACCTACGTATATAAAGCGTAATTCAATAAAATTCGCTATGTATAATATTTTTATTTTTTTAAAATATGATTAATGTTTTCTGTTGCGTTTAACTTTTATTATTAAATACGCGAGAATATTTATGAGATTTTCAATAAAAGATGCATATTAGAATATTGGGTGGTTGTTGGAGGCGGCCTGTTTCGGGCGTGAGCAGTTTTCGATATCATATATATTTAAATTTTTCTACTATTCTATTCTTGACGTATAAAGCTAAGAATAAATCAAAGTTTTGACGGAATTTTTGGCGCCTATTTGTGGGATATCCAATTCCGAAAGTACTTGGTATTCAGGTAGCAACGTCCTCATCCTTTTCAATCAGAATTAGGAATTATCCTTCGGGAACCACCAGGCTATTCGCGACGTTTACAAGGAAACGCTTTGTTCAAAAGACTTAAAATTTAATGAGTATTAATAAGCTATTCATTTGATATTTGATCAAAGATACAATTAATATTGTATTTATCCAGTGAATTATAAAAGTTGAAGTAATTACATGAATTGCAAATAGAATAAATTTGAACAAAATAAACAGCGGGGAACAATTACATTGTTTTCAGCGAAAGACATCACTGGGGTGTATTAGAAGGGTTTGTGTTTTCATTCAAAAGTAAATAAATTAAATATGGAAAAAAGAGGGTAGAAGCTACATCGATTTATTTAATCGTTTAATGAAAAAATAATCCATTTGATGAAAGGTTATAAATAATTCCTGTTATTATATATATATATTTATTTAATAAAATAAACAACATAAAAACGAATTATAAATAAATTAATTATACAATATTTATGTACAATATACTTTATATACAAATACTTATATTAGGGTGTGACATTCAGTACGTGATGCTGAAATAGGTTTTATGTTACAAAAAATAGTTTTATATAAAAATAAGATTAAGCTTTCAGGAGGCGCGCAACTTAAACGAGAAACGAACTAAATATTCCTACCAGGAGGCATGGAACGGAAACGTACTGAAAAATTGTGCCGCCAGAAGTGTGCATTCTCATTTCCAGATCCCTTATTTCTTTTTCTGAAACAAAACGGATGATAAATTTAGAGAGACAATATGATTACTTTCATGCATTTTTATTCACCAATTTTAAAAATATTTCCTTTTAATACCTATATATTCACATAAATAAAATATATCTGTCAGATTACTCAAGGTGCAAAATTAATATTTTCAAACAACAGGCCATTATAGTCTTTAATTGTTATTTTACCTAAAATATATTTCGTAAACCAACTTAATTAATTTCTGAAAAATTTAACAGAGTATAATGGGCTTGAAGCAATCATGATTATTCACGCAGAAAACATTTTACAAATAATGTTTAGCTCAAACTTTAAACAATTTGGTGAAATTTGGTAACTGTAAGACTTTTTAAAATTTAGGCAGTTATAAAACTTAAAATAACGCTTGAGGAATATTAAGTTTATAATAATTATGGGGTGTTTAGCTTTACCAACTTTTAAACTGTCAACATTTTCTCTGATATTTATGAAGATACATTCACATAGGGTGTCTCAATGAAAACTTCAAATTCAGATAGTTCAAGATTAGTGCTTATTTTTAATTGAAATTTTGGTAGCAATCAATATAAAGATTTAAATACAAAAGTATACAATCAAGTCAACACCCTTTTCATCTTTAAGTAACCTTCATGTAATTCAGTTAAAACATATGAATTTGAATTTTATATTAAATTAAATAGTGTAATTCAAATCCGTAACTACATAAATGAGTTTTAAAAAAATAGATTTAATTAAATTTTCAAAATGTTTACTTAATATTTTCTTGTATTTCTAAAATTAAAATGTCCTGGATATATTTATAATCCCTTAGAGAAGATCATCTATTAAAGTACCAGGCCGTATTTGGTAAACTTTGAGTATTAACTGAACCCAAAAAGAAAAAATCACGTTCCGCTAAAGATGAATGTAAAGGAGCTAAATCGTGTTGAAAAAGAAACAAATTTTCCTCAATCGTGTCATCATTTTCTAGAACATCATTAATTGAAGCGTGGTATTCCCAAAGGGTCCAAGTGCCAAACAATTATATTGCAAAAATTGATTTCTTGGACAAATTCGCTAGCAAAACAGACCAACGAAAAATGGTGGTCATATATTATGGATGGATACAAGGACTCTAGAACTGTTCAAATTAGGCAGTTTAATATTTTACAAACGTGCCGATATTTAAAACGCACGGTTATTAAGCAAATAAATTATATGACGATCACATTTACTCAGTTCTTAGAGGAATATTTATGAAGCTATCAAATTGCCAGATGTCCCAACAAAATCATAAAAATAGTCTAAAAAATCCAGAATCCCACAACATCAAAAAACGAACCTCTGTAAAGACTGTACCCGCCCAAAACGTATGGAGATTAGTTTCTGATGGGGGTTTGTTGCTTAAGTAATCTAACCCAAATCCCAGGAAGTGTAAGATGAATTAAAATTGTAGATTTTCCAAACATTTTCTTTGGAAAATTTTAAAACCACTCGCCAGTGAATTTATCTAGCGAATCATTTTTTGCGATCTACATGTTTTAGAAACTCAGATTGTGGAGGTTTAATTTACTTTATTTTCTATTCTGGGTCCCAGACTATTGTGAATTTCCAAGAATTTGGCACTTAGACCCTTTGAAAATTCCACGCTTCAGTTACAGAATCGATAAATCCTCCAGCATATATTTTTATCTGTCAGGTTGCTATTAATAAATATTGATCCTATATCCTATTATGTGGTTTTATAAATACCAGCCCAAACATTTAATTTGTTAGGAACTGACAGTATTCTTTTGGACTCTAGTATGAATTAATAATACTGCAATAACAGTAATTGCGCTTATTTGCTTGACCACTAAAAAAATGTTGCTTCATCACTAAAGAAGATATTTTGATACACATTCTACTAATTTCGGGCGATCGACTCGAGCGTTTGAAGTAGTGATTTTCTGGTGTCAAACCAATTGTGCCATTCTACTAAGATTTCGACAGAACTAGGTTGGACGTTTGGTAGAAATTTAAAAGAAAATTATTATCATATTATAAAGGCTAAAGACAATGGTTTAGTGTCTATTTTAGTTTTACAATCTAGCATTCGAAACTATGATCACACTCCTTCGTATTTTAAAATATATCGAATTTCATACATCTACTTGTGATCTTATCTGTTCTTTTAAATCATGGTGAAATTGTTAAATTTTTAAATCAGTATTCAAATTTAAAAGGTATATTTCAGGTATGCCCCAGGGCTCAATTATGGATCCAATTTCAAGTACGATATACAAAAATAATCTACTGTCGGTACTTTAATTCTATTCTAACCATCTGTACATATATGCAGACGACACTCAAATTCTTTTGATCCAAGTAATATTGTTGGCGCTGAACAAAAAATTAATAATAACTTGATATAAACTTATGGTTTTTTTTTTTAAAAAAACAATTTTAAATATTAATACCACTAATGTATGACAACATTTCCTCCAAAAAAAAACAAGCCTGTCAGAAGAAAATTTTAAACTAAAAATTAATCGAGAATTACTAAAATTCTCTAAATTTAAAGGAAATTTGGGTAATTTATTGGATAAAAATCTACGTTTTCGTAAATCTGCGAGCTCACTAGTCTTATGTTCAAGTATACAGGGTGAACAAAAAGTTCGGCAACACTAGTTTATTTTTGAAATAAAGCATTTTTGAGAGAAATATTTCAAATAAAAGTTGTACGATTCTTAGTGATGCACTTTTAAGAAATATTTCCATGACCTTGAACAGCAAGTTGAAGGTAAAGCAATAATTACAGGCCTTTTTTAAACAGCAACCACCCATTTTTATAGCGTAGGTATTATTAAAGCTTGCTTTCAGAGGTTTATGGAGCATATTCTTTTATTTTACTAAAGTACATAGTTTAGAAGCTACAAGAGTTTAAAATTTTAATAGGTAAGTTCGGCAACGCCGTGCCAATTTTTTTAATTAACTACAAACCGTACAAATTTTATATGAAAATTTTTTCTCAAGAATGCTTACTTTCAAAATAAGTTGTAACTTTAATAAATTCTGCTGTAACTTTTGAATAAAAAAATTGACTAACAACATTTGTGTTTATTAGTCTTACAATTGAACCTAGTTTACACTCACAAAATTTCTGCATATCGATACGGGACACCTTGTATACTCATATACAGAGTGAGTCGGAAACAGGTCATCAAACTTCTGGAGTGTATTCTACACGTCAATACAAGGTACAAAAACCAAAATTTTGTTATCCAATTTTTATTCGTTTTCAAGTTACGGCGTTTTAAACATTTAAGTAGGCTTAGGTATAGCAGCACATTTAGCTAATTTTTAATTTATAGAACATTTTTAAAGACACTTGCCTACAAATCTTTTTATGCTCATCTAGGAACACTAACAATTGCCCTTTTATTTTTTTTATTAGAGCTTCAGCATTCAAAATACGTCGGATTAGTACATCGCAAACTCCAACCTTTTCTTTATAAATCTTAATTTTTATTCACTTTTTCAAGCAAAAATCTAGTGATTGAAGATTTGAGAGCCTTGAGGGCAAGTTAAAATTTGTTAACACAATTTTTATACCAAAAAAAAATTTATTCTTTTATTAAATATATAAGTATCAAAATTTAGATCACTCTTCAACAATTTTTAAAGGTTCAATGTGAAATATTTTCTTTTCATCTTTTTTTTTGTATTACTTAAATTAAATTTATAAAATTTCATTTTTGTACCAATAATCAATTTAAATTTTCGAATTTTCTTCTTTAAGCTTACTTTACAAACAACCATGAGTATAAATAGAAGCCTGCAATTAATATTTATATTAAATTGCTAGAAAATACTGTAACTCTCCTCAAATTTCACTTGAATTGAATATATCAAGAATTTGCATTCGTGTTGGAATAACACGGCAACACTGTTACATAAATCGAGTGCTAACATCCGTTCCTATGCAATAAACGTAGCAAAGTCGAGAATTTTTCCTATGTGAAACGGTTCTATTTCCATATAAATAGCGCTATTTTAACATACATTTTGTAACAAAATGGTGGAAGACGAGTAAAGCGATTTATAGCATTTTTGGTGATTAAAAATTGATTTAAAGTACCCACACAAGTTTTTATGTATTACTCCATTAGTAGCTTTATCAAATGTCCACCAGAGGTCATATCTGATTTCCGAATATGGAAAAACCTGTAAGGTTTAAAATATGGGTTGTATTGGACGGTTTCCATGCTTACCTTACAAATATTTCTTGTAAGATCTTACAGATTGCGCAGAATCGACCTATTAATTTAATAAGTGCAGTCTTAAACTTAAAGTTTCTGAATATTTTCCGGTTCAGTAGTTCTTGTTTTATTTGCTGCTATACTTAACTCGTGAAAATTTGTAACTTAGTCTAAGATTTATCTACAACAGTTTCCCAGCCGGATACCGATTATTTATTAAATCAAAAACCAGTTCAAAGTGCATTTTTCTTCAGCGTATAACAAAATTACTTCAACGCGGCCATCTTTTGAATAAACCATATTGAGATCGCAATAAAACCTAAAAGTTTTTGTCTTCGTTATGTATTTAAAGTTCCCCCACTTTATATTGGTAGCAATTTTAAAATATCAGCATTTGAAGTTTTCAGTGAGACAACACGTATAATTTTTATACAAAAAATTGGTTCATATTAAATTATTTAAAAAAGGAGTTTTTTAGAAAAAAATCAATATATTTTAATTTTGATTATTTAATAATGACTATCATTCTTAGTAGAAATTGTTAATAATATTTTAATATTTCTTAAAAATCCTTTGATACAACTTTTAATAATAAATTTCCTTCAAATTCTTTTTTTGTTTATTTAACTATGCTTTCTGCGCGAAGCAAAAGGAATAATAACAAAGCGGTGTATTTGCATTCCGTAAACCATTATTTGCAATAATAAGGGTAGCACAACGAAACAAGAAGTAAACAGAGGAAGATTAAAAATGCAATTTGAAAAATTAGCATTTACAACGTTGGCGCATAGGAGAACATCATAAAGCTCATTTAACGCTGTTAAATATTTAGCATTACAAATAGAAACATAAATTATATTTAATTCGTTGAGTGTAACCAAAATGCATTTCAAACAGAATTTGATACGACCTTTGAAAATTAAATCTGCATTTTGTACAACAAGGCTTTCTAATCAATCAATTAATATAAATCCATGACGAGAGTTGCGTTTAAAAATAATTAATAATTAATACTAACAATAAATATTATTATGACAATTAAAAGCATCATTTAATTGATTCGTGTTTATTTGTGTAAATTTATATCGTTTAATGATGATTAAACAATAATGCACCTAAGTATTATAACCAAACGAAAATGTGAAAGTAGCAGAAATATTAATTTTATTACGAAATTTGTTAGACCCTAGAATTGACCGTTTTAATTATTAATATTATCTAATTTTGTATAATAATATTAAATTTATACATAATTTATAACAATTTATGTAATCGGGTTGTGAATAATTAATCTATTTAAGTGATTATCATTGTAATATTTATATTAATTACTTTGTGTTAAATAATGTATGTTTTTTATAATTATTAATTATATTTCTATAGGCATAATGAGTTTACAAATAATTAAATGCACTTCGTGGAGGGGACGTCGAGGGGTGTAAATATAAGTAATGTAAGTAATCTTGATGAAGTTTGTTGAGTTGAAAATGATGGGAGAAACGATATAAATTTCCAAGTTTGTTGTAATTAATTTGCTTCTAGTTAATGCGCGTTAAAAATCAATATGTGAATGCATGAGTAACATAAGGGATAATAAATTAATTTATTATTCACAACGCCATTTTGATTATGACTTATTATCGTTATTGTTCCCAGTATAGTAATACTTTCAAAAAACGAACATATTTGCTCTTTTATTAGGTTTAAGTATACACATAACTAAAAATGACGGAATACTTAATATTTAAATAATTGTTTCCAGTTTAATAAATAGGCTTTATTAAGGACATATGAAGCAGATGTAATTAAACTAGAATTGTCTGTTGGTTTCATGTTTAATACTTTGGAATTTAATTTGGAGGTCGTTTAAATTTCTATTATGATAGAAATTTAAACCACAACACACTAATGTTATTAAAAAATACACATACAAAATCAACTAAATTTTTTTGTTAATGACACAAATAGTAAACTTACTAATTAAAAAAATTTAATGGGAATTAATAAAATAAATATATTAATGTAAATTGTCTTCTCGCATGTTATAATGCCTTCAGTTTGAATAATGTTCCTCTTCACCGGACTGAGTATCATAATGAACTCATTAACATTATGATGAATATAATGTGTTTATTATATGCCTCAAATTGATGTCAGTAAGACTGTAAATAAATTTTAATAAGGATTCGTCTCTTCGTAGTAAATAAAACTTTGGGGTTAGAAAGTAGAACCAATTTCATCGTCAAAAAAATAAAAAAACAAGGAGTCTATCATAATTATAGTTTTGGAGTTACACGGTTTTTTTATTTTTGGTCACCAATTTTTGCCCAACAGCAGTACATCGGTAACTACAATTTAACCAAGTTGTGTAGAGATCTTTCAATTAGTGTAATAACAAAACAAAACAAATCGTTGATAAATAAAAAGTTCATAAATAAAAAAAATTAAAAAATAAGGGTAAGTCAACATTTGTTAAAAATACCCTTTTTGAACCAATCGTACCTCAAACAAAGACATCGAGTTTCAAAATTAACATTGTCAAATTTTGATATTTGAAAGGGCATAGTGGTAGTAAAATCCAGAAAAAATCATTTTGGAAAAACAAACGTTTGATTTCGATAAATTTATCATTTCAAATGTTGATACTTAAAATGGCATACGTTTTGTGCGAGTAAAAAATAAACAAAAATGCTACGACGTCTTAGGACAACCATTCCCAGTATGTCCTTCTAGTTTCCATTAAATAATTAAGAAAATAATATTAGGAATGTGAAACAAATTAGACTGGAAAAAAAAACGAAACAACAGAAAATATGGAAATTTTTAATTTATCTCAAATGAATTGAACCTTGTAGACCCAACTTTTATTTTCTGGCATAGATATAACTTGTCGTAGATTAAACCGTTTTTCTTAAGATATTGACTCTTCAAAAACTCCCTCTTGCGGCCTAATGCGGAAGTAATGGGATGACGTCAAAAGTAGGTTAGTTAGCATCACGGTTGTCACATAACTTTTAGGATTCACCGCTTTGGACTGACCTACTTCTGATGTCATTTTCGTAAAGTAACAACGAAGAGTCAGCGGCTTTAAGCTACGCTTCTGATGAAAATGTTCCGATATTATATTCAATTTATTTTTTAATATTTTTGTCACATCATTGGAAATTTTAACCACATATAGAGGGCGCTATATAGGGAGGATATTCGGTACTTGTCAGAATCAAACCAATGGGTTAAATCAAGAAATTATGTACCGAATATAAAAGTTCATACTAATGACAACAGAGGGCGAGCGGAATTTTAAAATTACTAATACCAACTAATTGCTATGCCTATTGATAAATGATATAATTCAATGATTTTAAGTTTGAAACCTACAGCAAGGCCTACAGGGTAGGATTGGTTCAAATTACAGAAAATTTTGGATTATTAATTATTTTTTGGCGACTGTACTAAGAGATTCGTATACCTTGAAAATTGACCCTAGTTTAAAGGCCATTTTAGACTAGCAGATTTTGGTTCCAAAATCGTGTAGAAAATCGACTCAGATTGTACTGTACAAAGCGCAGACACGTTTTGAGTCGATTTGCGACACAATTTGCTTACAAAAATATGCTAGTCTCAAATGGCCTTTAGGGGGGATACCAGTACAGCGGGTCAAGAAAAAATCGATTTATCTCTTGCATTTCTTGGGTCTCTCAGAGCTTCCAATAGCCGGACGAATTCTTCTGCCCTTGAATCTAATCTGTCATTACAAGATTTATCGAAAAAAATCGAGAAAAACAGATTCCAAAAACTTTAATGGCATTTTTCTCGAAATACCTGGTTTCAAGCTGGTGGTGGTTCTCCGGTTTGTTTTTTTTTTTTCACCAAATGGGTTGGCATTTGTTACCTGTATTCTTGAAAAATGTTGTTTTTTTTGAAGCTCAATCACAGATGGATTCACCATATGAAGGCCTATTTTTGTAGTTTATATTCCAAATTTTAGTGAAATTTTCAAAAGTCAAACTTTATGTGAATTTTGAAGGCTGTTGTCTTGGCCTTAATTATCGAGGATCACACCAGAATTTTTATTTTTTTGACTGTTGATTTTAATTCTAAATTCATTATTTTTTGATAATTTTGTATAAAAAAATCGAATTTCCCATAAACGTAATGTAAATTTAATGTGTAGAATTGTGACCGCTTGGAGTGAAAGGGTTAAGATTTAAAAAAAAACTAAAACCCAGAGTTCCTTCAGTCTGGAGAATGGCCACCATTTCAGATTCATTTTCGTACAGACTATAACATCGAGGCGGATGGTCCGACAAAAATTTTATTAAATTTGAAGACTTCGAGTGTCTGCTCAGTTTTTCATTCCGGTACATCGTTTACGCACAAACTCGCCCCAAAAAACATCATTTTTTTGTGTCTTACAGGTATCCCCCCTTATTTACAAATTTACAAATGTAAGAGTCGACATGAAACTTTAGAGAATATAATATCAAGTGCTTACATTTTATCGGTATAATTTATTGAATGGATATCACGTCGCTGTCAATTTCATGACTAAATGACATAAATTTTTGATCAATTTATAAATAAAATTGTATAACAAACTCGAGAGGATTCAATAAATTTTACCTAGTTGTCTAGTAACATTTACAAAAGTCGATTTTTACCAATTGAGCATTCATTATTCAAATGTACGTATACAAAATTTCATTAAAAAATCTTTGCTACTATGGCCATAATTAAAAAAAGATATTTAAAAAAACAACTTTAGAGGCTCTTCAGGTTCTTTTTAGGTCTACTATCTCCAGCTAAGCGTTGTCGGGCGAATTTTGCGACACCCTGTATAGCAAATGAAAAATATTTATTAACCTACTTCATTTGAAGTTTCTAACATCTAAAGGTCGATTTATTCTCAAAGATTTACGACTAAATGATTCAAGATTTTGGAAAATTAAAGGATTTATGCACCTGATTTTAAGAAATCGTGAATATCTTAAATATTAAATCTTAGATCGTAAATCTCAGAGCATAAATAGACTTAAATGCCCGTTTTCTCCGATTCATAAAACTTAGGCATTGCTTATTGCGCTAGTTGCTAGGTATGTTTTATTAAATATTAAAAAATATCTAGCAACTAGCGCTTTAAGCAATGCCTAAATTTTAAGAATCGTTGGTGAAATTGGGCATTAAGGACCTTAAGTTAACATCTACTTTATCAGAGATTTAATTCTAAAATCTAAAATCATAAATTTTAAGTCTAAAATCTTTGAGTTTAGTTTCTTACAAAAAAAGGCCCGTTCCGCCGGTACGGAGACCCCCCCAGTACGTCAAATTTTTTTCAGTTGAAAACTTATCACGTGTCTAAATGAAGCGTTCTGATTGGCACGTTACCATCCTTATAAAATAAATAACTTTTGCCCAAAACAAAGAAAAAAATCCTTCTAATCTCATTATAAATGTTATGAAACAACCTTTCATTTTAAATACGTTTAATTTAATCAGACTTTATTAATTATTCAGGATCTTAAGTATAAACATTTTATAAATAATGACCAAACATTATTTTTAATAATAGGAATACTTTCAAAGTATTGTAAGCATTAAGATAATAACGACAGAGCTTCATTATTGAAAAATTTATAGATTACTATTTCCATCAAGTTTTAGAGTTGAATATAAATAATAAATTTAAAAAATACTTCACTTTTAGATTAGCTAATAATATCATGCTATTAGGAGTTAAAATATAAAAAACTTTAGTTATTAGATAAAATGTCAAATTAGAAAGTTAAATGTAAAATAATATTTCTGTGATGTAGTAAATATGAGATGAAAAATATGAGTATTTATTTTGGCCATAACTTACCATTATAAATATGTCTTGGCATTTGAGGCCTGTCAGGATAACTCATGTCTGAAAAAACAGATTGAAAAAGTTTGTATGAAGGATATGTAAAAAGTTAACTTTCTTACCATTATCGGTGGTTTGAAAAGAAAAGGGGTCAGAAATAGGACCCCAGCCATACCTATTTCTTGACTGCACCTTGGCTTCATAATTCTGGCCGGGATCGAGTCCCCTAATGATATAACTCATCGATTGAATACCATAAGTATTACTAATGGGCATCGCCGGCAAAATAACATCCCTCCACTCAATCCTCCGGTCGCTGAAAGGTTTCCCTGCATTGGCGTAGATGGCGAAAGTACGATTTTCCTACAACACAACAAAAGCGTGCGTTGGGAGAATATTGCGGGTTTAATTTATTACTTTTCCGGGAATAAATTTACGTTCGCTTTGGTGATGGAGCGGCTGGGGCTGACCATCCTCGCTGACCACGCCGTAATCCGGCAGTCTTCGAAAAAGTAATTTGTATTCTTCTACTGGTGCTCCCGATTGAACGGCCCAACTTATGTTATAGCTATCCCGCCATTGACCACGTGAAGCACTGCTGAACTTGGCAGAACCTGGAGCACCTAAATATATAAAAATAACTCTTAATAACACACGCATAATTAAATTTGCGGAAGTTAATAAATTCCCGTAGAGTTTATTATGTATAAAAAAGTTTGAGAGGATTATTATTAAAAGTTCACCTGTGAGCTGAATACTTTTCCTCGTCTTTCCAAGTTGGTTGTCTGCCACGCACGTATAATTGCCAAAGTCGCTACGGTGAACTTTGCGAATAACCAGAGTGTGCCTTGATCCTCTTGATTCCATAATTCTTCTTTCAGTTGTATCTAGTTGCATTGTGTCACGATACCAAAGTACCTAAAAATAAAGTAAAGCACTCGAAGTTAATTATGAACTAAACCTATTAATGTAATTAATTACTTTTCTCATCCATAAATCTTCATTACGGTATTTAGAGTAATTGCATTGTAAAATATTTTATTCACTACACAAATATTATTGAAAATTATGGTAAGTATAAAAACATAAGAATAGTGTTAAGGTAAAATGGGGTAACATAAAAATATAAAAGACACTTATAAATTCATTAAGATACTTAACGTGTTTCTTCTCACACAGTTTTCCCCTGAGCTTTGCTTGTAATGCCCGGCGCCTTCGCCAAATGTTACAGGCGCTAGGGAACGTTATACAGCCATGATGATCGCTCGTAAACATTGTTACAGCTTTAATATTTATTTCTACCAATAATAAAAAACTTCGATAAAAAGATATAACCACTCATAAAATATATTAGGGTATCGAAAGGGGAAGACTGAAACGATTCTTTATTTTCTTTCTTTGTAAATAAAATTGTACTTTTTTTAATTATAAGAAAAATAAAGTGCAACTCAGAGATTTTTTTTCGCTCATTACAATATAAAAGTATCTATTTACTACATTTTCACTCGTAAAGTTTTATTGTTTGAGAAAATAACGGTGACTTTATCAAGGATTTATTTTTCTGGATAAATATTATTATATTTTATATTTTGTTCATTTTTTATGATTTTTTTACATCTTTTCAAAATTACTGATGAAAACTAGAAATTGGGCGATTTTTTCGAGGTCTCAAAGATTTTTGAAAAACCTTACATTCTTTTTAATTTTTAAAAACATAAAAAAATTAGTAATTGAAAATAATACACTGTGTCCAAAAAGTATGACCAGAAGAAAATTGTAGAAAGTAGACGACATGAATAAGAATTAACTTTTTTCTTGATATTTTCACTCATATCTTTGAAATCAGCCTTATAAAAGTACCACTTTTTAAGTTCGTAAAACTTTACATTAAATTCTATCCAGGGCCGTGTCAAAACTTTTTGGGCCATAAGCAATTATGATTTCAAAAATTTAAAAAAAAATCATTTTATTTTCTATTACAGATTTATTTTTTGTTGTCTACTCTTTTCCCTAAACTTTTAATTTTAAATAAACATTTATTTCCAATGCTATAGCTGTAAAATGCACCGCAGACGATTTTTTTTTGAAATATTCTTGGTCACCCTTAATAAATATTAAGGGTTGCTTATGTTACTCACGCCGCGCAACGATATAAACATAAAATATCCAATTTAAATAAATACTAACAACATAATACACAGTTTTGCATGATAATTTAAAACTATATTGTACATATTATTTAAGTTTTTTTTGCTTCGTTTAAAAATTTTTGAAAAATCATTATGTCTGCCACTGTATCTCAAAGTGTTCTTGATTTAAAATTTTTTTTCTGATTTGTACAGTAGATTAAACTAAAACTAGTCTACTGCTTTTGGGATGCAATCCTATGCAGAATTAATTATAAGGGACCAAAATTAAGGTACTTTTGGATAAATATATTTTTTCTATAGATTCTCGATTTTTTTCCAGTTGCCCAAATTTAGTAGAATGACTATAAATATGACTTCAAATAAAAAAAAATCAGTTTATTTCAAATTCTGGTACTGTTTTAAGTTTTCCTTTAAAGATTATACAAAATTATATAAATTTAATGTTTTCTCAAAATTTTAGAAAGAAAAGATTTTCTAGATTTTAAAAGATTCCAAAAACCTACATTGGGCCATGATAATAATTCAGTGCTGAATGGTAAATATAAATACCTATAATATTTTTAAATTTTTATTTTCGCCAAAAATTAAAAAAAAGTAAAATTTATGTCAAAAATTAAACATGTTAGGGGCCCAAAGTTTTAATCGAAGTACTGTAAGTTTTTAAAACAATAATAATTTATTGAAACTTTAAAAAAGTAGTTTAATAAAAAAACTATATTTATTATATGAATACAAATTACAATATACAAAATTTTTAAAAAGCTTTACTGGTATCGCCGCTAAAAATATTCTATTTTCAAAAATCAATTTTGGAAGTTTAAAAAGTTTATTATTGTGCATTTTCAACAGAATTATAAATTTTCTCTTCTTTTTAAAAAATTATTTATTTTCACATTTCACAGTACAAATATACCGGGTGTTCACGAAACTAGGACCACCCCTGTAATTTCTTTATTTATGAGAATAAAAATTTGAAAATTTACTATGTTATATGGTATAAGAAAATGCATTTACTGAACTAAAAAAAATAATTTAACTTCGGTTTCACCGGAAATGACATTAACTGTCTTATTTTAAATTTCACACTCTATTTTTTTGTACTTACAATTTTATATTTTTTTTTATTTTTTTGTAATTTTTTGGCAACATCAAGTTTATTAAGGAGTATTTTTAATGTATACAAAATCATTCATTAATCACCCCTATTAATGCATGATTTTTGTTTAATGAATTTTGGAGGTGCTCTTTGTTGATGACATTTCTAACGAAATTTTCTACGAAGTATACGACAATTGTGAATATAAAGTTAATTTAATTTGTTTTAACACAATTAAAATTATAAATAAAATAAATACATGTAATTTTAAATATACTTGAAATAATTGGTAATTTTTAGATTTATTTTATAAAAGTGAGGTTATGTACACATCAAGTCATCATTATTTGACCATAGAACTCTATGACAATAGATAACCCTGAACGTTTAATTCGTTTTAGGTTATGATCGATATAGGGCGCGTTCCAGTAATGAACACTAAAGCCCACGACGACCGCAAAATCGTTCTACATAAGACCGCGATGTTTTCTTTCGTCCATCGATGACTCACAACGACCGTATTTATTCGTGGGTTTCCGTGGTTGTTTGTTGAATGGTGACCTTTTAGCTAGTGGAACGGGAAAATTTTGCGGTCGTGGTCGTGGGCTTTAGTGTTCATTACTGGAATGCGCCCATAATTGGGTTCGTATTTTTTATTGGTGACATTTCGAAAAGTCTTGTAAAAATGGCAGTTTTTTCTTGTTAATCAAATGCACGATCAACGAAAAAATATTGTAACCAACTCGTAGGTTAAAAAGAGATTAATTGCCCCTTTTAACCAACTCGTTGGTTAAATAACCATTAAAGTGGTAAAAAATGAGTTTTAATATTTCAGGATAAAGCCAGTTTTGATGTGCTCGGGGACCTCCGAAGGTATTTTAATCAAGGGTTCTCCAAGGCCTAAATCCACCACTAATACCCCACTATAAGTAAGACTATTATTTGTAGAAGCAGTTCATGAATAACAATTAGGTAGATGTTATTTATAAAATTATAAACAATAATTAAGTAATGGGGTAGGATAAATAAAATAGCTTTTAAACTAATCTCCCTTGATTGCTGTGTTTTGTTTAGGTATCTTTAGGATAAATTATAAATTGTTGTATTTACTGCCAGTCTAGTTGCAGCGTGTAAACATTTTGGTTACTACCCTGGTTTTGTGTAAGAATCGCTACTTAAATAAACTCAACCCTGTTTAGAGAGCAGATGAGAGAAATTGTGTAGTAATACTAAACCCCAGGCGATCAAACTAAAGGGATGAGCAATTTAGATCAAAGGCAAAGATAGATCATTATTAAAACATTTAAACAACTAAGATTATGTAATAAGAGACGAAGAAAAGGAAAACCAAGAGAGCCTGGGAAATTTCATACCCAAACTGATGTAACAAAATTTAACAACGTATTTAATACGAAATTTATTTCCGAAATACATATTTTATATTAAATTTTTATTAAAAACAATACAGGGTGTCCCAGAATTCGCGCATAAACTTTCATTACTTTTTGGGGACCTTTCAGGGATACCTGGAAAAATAGTTAAAAATCCTTTTGGGCATTTTTTTACTATCCCTAACAATGTGGCGAGAGCTTATGCGCGAGTTCTGGGACACCCTGTATATTTATTAAGTTATTTATTTTTAAAATTATAAAAAAATTAAAGCCTACAATGATATCTAATTTTTAACTAAAAAAAAATTAAATAATGTTAATTATAACTATGATTTTCGTAGATAATTTGTGGCTTATTTTCGTTAAATATTACCTAATTTGTTGGGTATAACCAAAGTGTATTAAAAAAATTAATTAACTTTTCTATTTTAATCCTCTTAGAGGTGAACCTAAAGACAGAAATTGAATTAATCAGATCATTGATTTACGAGAAGTGACCTAAACCCGGTTGGCAAGGTGATGATGCCGATAAGAGATGATTGTAAATTACTTAACAACCCATTTATTATAAGCTGTTATAAATATCTGCCACTTAGAGAAACTTACATCTTTAATATATTTAATAATAAATCATAAAGAACATATATAAGTCTTGACAGGAACCAATATTTTATAAATTTTAATCGATACTTTAAACTAGATTTATTATTGCTGGTAAAAAATTTAAAAGAGTACTTTGTCTTCGTGTTAAACCCAGATGATTAAAAAAAGATTTAGTGGCATTTACACCATTGCTCCTTAAAAGTGTTTCTTTACTAAGTGAAACTTAAAATTCAGAGATCCTTTATTTATATTTTTACTGCAGCTTTTAAGTTTTTTCTATACTTTTAAATTAAGGAAAAGGTATATTATTAGATAACATTGTAAAATCTAGGGAAATTTAAATAAAATCCTTAAATTGACTGAAATTTTGCATAACTATATTTTTACAAATGAATTCCTACTTTGCTCTCTTATTTCAAAGTAACAAACATTCATGCAAAAGTCTCATTATCCTATTAAAGTTAAAATTCATAAATCAAGGCATCCTGCAAGACTCTCATTTCCCACCAATAAATAGCTTATTATTATAGTGTTGTTCTAAGACCAACCACAGAAAAGGAACTTTTATCATACAAAGTTCAAAATTGAACAAGATAATTTTTAAATAAAATATACTGAAATGAAACAAAAGAAAAGGCTTAAGCTAAAAAATAAACGATACAACACTCGTCCTTTCGATCAAAATATTTTATTCCAGACTCAAAATTGAGTTTGGTCCTTGAAGACTTGAAAACTTTTAGATATATTTTAGGAATATCTAGGTTTCGAATCAGGAGGTGATATGAAACTTGAAAAATAAAGACATAAGAATGAAGCAGTGATTATATTTTTAGATAATCTGATGAAATGTGTGGAGTCATTATTGCAGTTCCTCAACTTCCTCACGAAAGCACTTACCTTCCGATTTAAATTAAAAAAATGCATAGACTTTACACTGGAGTTCCAGTAAAGCTTAATTATTTTCGAAAAATCTTTAACACTGAGTACAATCTTGATTTTGGAATTCTCAGAACAGGTGTACGTTCTACTTGGTCAGAATTAGGTGAAAGCTTTTTATGAACTTTTTAGGGAAAATAAGAGGAGCTTCTATCTTTCGACTGTGAAAAAATCAGTCTCTTCCAAAAGTTCCAAATCATGCGACATACTATAGTCGTCAAATATAATGTCTATAATTTTATTATCTTCAAAGGTTACTCTAAGAGAAAAATCAATAGACAAACTGTTACTCCATATTATTGAACCGAAAATCAATATCCAAAAGGATCTAACAAAATTGCGTCGTGTGTTTATGATACTGTACAAAAGTTTGACCTTATCCTATTCAAAAAATAAGGTTAGATGGTTGTGGAGGTCAAAATAAGAATTCTACTTTGGTTGGAATGATTTCTACGTGACTTTTTTAATCCCAGCGAATATAGAAGAAGTGGAACTAATTTTTCAACTAACTGACCACAGTTTTCTTCCAGCTGAGAGGGTTTTCGGCCTTGAAAAGGATATTATAAAACGAGAAATGATACCAAAGCAATATCTACAATTTTTTCACAATCGACAGCCTTGATCTGGAACGGAAGGAAGCTAAAGGCCTATTCGCGTCAAGCAGAGGTTTTACATAAGCCATTAATTTTAAACGCTACTTTAAAAACAATTACCATATGTTTACTATTTACAAAACGAAGGTGTGGTTATGTTAGACCAAAGCGGCGGTGTTGCCAAGTCTACCTGGACTCTAACCAGGATGTCAAAACTAAAGCTCGACTTAAGCTGAGCTTGAATCTGAGCTTGATGAAGCTGCGTTTAAAGACATGTAACGTGTTACTTAAAAATTAAGGAACAATGGTGCAAACGATCTTAATTGGTTTATAGTATAAATAGTACAAATTGATAAATGCAAGATCTAATGAGGTTGTAATATTATATTAAAGGTTTTATGGGCGATAATAACTTTATTAGGGCTTAATTTTAATAAACAAATGAATAATTCATTAACAATTTGCCTTCATGAATACAAATTTTCCTTTTGGTTTCATATTCGCATCCCCTGAGTGTCGAGGAAAACTTGAAACTCTTTCTTTTTTATTACCACTCGAAGCAGTTATTTGGTAAACTCCGAGGCGGGGTGTGTATTTTAAGTAAGGTCGTAAATAAAAGTGTACCTTACCTCCGGCTGACTTTCTCCATGTACGATGCAGACAAGTTGTGCTTCAAATCCCTCTCCAGAGTGCACCACGGGTCTCTCCACGGATATTTCGGGCGGATCTGCAACGAATGGAAAGATTCCTATTCAGATACTAGAAAACTTCTTTATGAGGTTGTTAGTTACAACTTGGGCGGAAAAACTATTAAGCCTTTCCGCCTTAAAATTATGCCGACGAAATAAAACTTCAAACGCATTCCCTCAATTTCAGTATTTGCTGAAAGCTGCAAACTTTCCACGTATATAAAAATAACCAACACAAAGAAAATTTAGACCATAAAGTGCCGAATTAATTGCAACATACTAGCAATTAGAATTATAAACCGTTTAATGTTTGCTAAGCACGCAAGTAAAGTAACTTAATGGCAAATTATGCAGACATTAACACGGCCATTAAAGCACGCGTTGAAGGAAGATGGTGAACATGAGGAATGCTAGGTCGGGATTTTTTATTGCATTAGGGTCTAGGCTCTTTGAATGTTAAGTACGAATTTTATGTTTTAAGGATCTAAGCAATTCCGTTCAGGCATTTGTGTGTCCCAGTGCAAAATAAAGCGGACCTCGTTAGAAGTATCCACTCGTTTAGTCTTGTTAGATAAAGTTATCGTCCTAACTTTTAATTAAACTATACGCCCTCAAGGAAAAAATTGAAATTTACTACCCCTTTAATGCTTCATTTAACATACTATTTACTTACAAAATAAAACATGTAATCAATTCCAGAATTTTCACGTTTAATTCAGATATTGAAATTATCCATCGTATCAAATTGGTCTGTGAAAGAGGTAAAAGTAATACCACTCGAGTTTCTAGACAAGTAAAATCCCATCCCAACCACATTAACCGTATTCCCATGGGATTTGGGACATTTCGTCTGAGCATTTATACAACCGCTTCTTCGGAGTACTTTGAAAGAGTATGCTATTTACATGCACTCTGATACGCAAAGAACATGTAATCCAAATTTGCTCAACATTTACAAAGTCACTAAGAAATTGAATCCTTCATACATCTTTACAAAGCACTCGTATAACTACTATTATTTGCAGACATTCATTTTTATATGAATTTAAGGTTAGTCAATTAAAAATAATAGTAGTTTGTTTCGTTTTATGTTTATCTGTATATATAGTATGATACTATATTGCATATAAATAATTGAAACAAATTCATCACTTGATTGCAAACAAAAATGATTGTTAAATATATAAAATTTATATATTAACACGTATGTTGGAAGCTATATAAATTAAAAAACCTACAAAAGACCTATGTGCTATGAATAATAGTTTAGCATGAAAAATTGTTTCCGTATGAATGGTTTGAAAATATTAAAATATTTATTTTTAATTAAATTTGATTGTAAATTTTGGAAGCGGGCGTAAAAATGCAAGTGATACTTCACTGGGTAAATAACTGGTACAGAAATATTTTAACAAAAAAGCTGTAATTAGTTTGGAGCAACTTTAAATTACACAACTTTAATAATTAAATTACTTATTCATAACCTTTATGAAGGCAAGTGCTTAAAAAATGAACTCTAAATAAAAACTTTCTGGATAATAACTTTTTTAAACAGCATTTTCATGCGCGTGCATGTACCACTCCAGGTACAAAATATGATGCTACTCTTCCAAACTCATATTTTATTGAGCGCATCATTTTTTACTTAAAATTAAAATTTGTGGGGGGTTTAATTAGTTTTTAAATAATAATTTCATACTACTCAGTTGATTTATTTTCCAGTATATCAATCCTGATCATGACATTTTAATAAATCTTCATATACTCGTATTAGTAAATAGGTTTAAAAATTTTCCAGTTTTAATTTAAAATACCCACATTCTCAGGAGGATTATGAAGAATACTTTTAAAATTCTTATAAAGTTATCCACTGGAAAATTAAACATGACTGTCAAGTTGTTTTCTAAGAATAAGGTATTTTTAGATTAAGTTTATCATATTTTACGTTCCATAAAATGCAAGTCAACTTAATACGAATTTTATTTTAGTTCCATTTAGTACATGTTAATAATATCTATGTATTATATTACTCGTGAATATACATATATCATAAAGTTTCCTGAGATAATTAGGAAAGTTTCCTACAACCCTTAATACTTGCCAAAAATTACCCTACAAAAAATAAGCAATGGATAAAAAAGAAATACCAACAGTTTGTGTAATATGTCAATAAAAATAGTTTATATTTTTCTCGTTTACAAAAATTGAAACATCCAAAAAATACCTTATCATTTCCATATGGGAATGTGGGCGGAAATTAAATTAAAATCTAACTTACCAAAATGAACTATAATATTTTAAATATTCGCAATTTCAGAGATCAGATACGACCTCTGGTGTGCTAGTAGTGGTACAATAAATAAAAACATATTTATGTAAACTTTATGGGTGTGTACTTATAATTTATAAATAAATTTTTTAGTCACAAAGTGCAGTTATTAAACCAATAAAAGCTCCAAAGCATAACAAAGCCTTTACTCGCCTTCCTCCATTTTGTTACAAAATTGCGCCATCTACCTATATGTAATCGAAAGTATCAATTAAATAATTGTTTAATTCGAGTATTTGTAAAAATTGAATAAAAATGGCTACTCTGCAATAATTAAATAATAAAAAAAAATATTTGTGAATACACTCATTTATATGATATACATAACTATATGCTAAATAATACAAATAACAAGTATATGTAGTATCATTGCCGGTTGCCGAATTGTGCAAAATGGTGTTAACAATTTTCAACTTCAAAAAGTTTTTTTGAAGCCCACGCATTCTTTCATGGCCCAACATTTTACAGAATCAAATATTTTACTTTTCTATATATGTGGCATGAATATCAACTTCAGAATGCGTTCCGCTGAGAGAACGATAAGGTCATTTTTCCAATAATCTACTTGAAATTTAATGCAATGGTTATGACACGTAATTTGGTTTGTATAGTCAATTACTTAATGCGCGCTTCATTATTAATAATGATTTATTGATTTGGTAATAAAAGTACATTTAATTAAAGCATTGGACAGTATAATTCTTATCAAAATGTTTAATTAAACATTAAAATTGAATGGTGATAGTATCGTTATACAGGGTGTACAAAAAATTCGACAACACCCAACTATTTTTGAAATGAAGCATTTTTGAGAAAAAAATTTAAATAAAAGCTTTTCGATTCTTAGTAACGCATAATTTGAGAATATTGCCATAACCTTGATCAGCATATTAAAGTTCACGTGATAATCGCTTAATTCTTAAATAAGAACCATCCATTTGTATTGCAAATTATTATAGCTTGCTTTTAGAGGTTTACGGACCTTATTTTTGTATTTTCCAAAGTAAATAATTTGGAAGTCACAAGGGTTACAATTTTTAATACGTTAAGTTCGGCAACGCCGACTTTTTTAAAATTAAGCATTTTTCAGAAAAATGTTTCAAATAAAAGCTGTACGATAATACCATGACTTTGAAAAACTAGCGATAAAGGTTAGACTTTTTTAAACAACCACCTACAAATTTAATTAAAATTTTTTTCTGTAAAATGCTTAATTTAACACAGAAAACAGAAAAAATATTTCAAAAAATCGTGGAAGTGGGTAAAGTGTAAATTGGGTGAAACCTCTGTTTTTCCAACTCTAGCTAAAGAATCTTAAATTTCCTACATCAGTAGTAAAAACTAGTTATCTGAAAGACAGAAAATTCGTGGTCACAATCGACAAAACTAAATCCAATATAATGAACGTAAAAACTGGTGTCCCTCAAGGGTCACCTCTGGGTCCTCAACTCTTCAACACATTTCCAAACGAAAATTCCTCAACGATTGGTGATCCATAATGTAATACATTTGATTGGTTGTGAAGACTTTTATTTCTCCCTTCATTGATCTTCAACACATACTTCAATGATACACCTAAAATTCAAGATTGTCTATCGCAACGTATGCCCTCTTTTGCTCATCAAACAGACACCACATAATAATCAAATTTCTAAACAACCAACTCAAGTTGCCGAAACAATATTTTGAAAAATGAGCACTTACACTATATTCATCCCAAACGGAAGCCTTAATGTTCATCAGGGCTCACAATTTATATTAAAAAATAGCGAAACTCTAATGATCGGAAATCACAACATAATTTGGAAAAAATAAATATCTGGGGATACATTTAGACTCGAAACTTTTCTTCCAACAATACCTAAACAGCAGAAAAGATAAAGTGGCAATAGCGAAAAAGATCTATAGCCAATAATAAAGCTCCGCTCAGTTAAGCCTGAGATAATAATGACATATTTCAAACAAATTATAACACCGATTATAACATACAGAAGCCCGTTTGGTCAATACCCGGAGAGGGCTACATAAAAACGCTACAAATTATTGAAAACAAAACCCTGAGACTGTTCAATAACCCTGAAATAGGAATAAATGTACAAATTTACACAGCAAGTACCATTCAACCCATCAAAATGGTAATAATCGAACTCAACAAAAAATGAACAATGAATTAATCCGAGACATTTTCACGATAAAGGATGAAAATCCTAAATTAAAAGTAGCTTCATACTCTCGTAAAATCAAAAACTAATAACAAATTAAGAATAGGGTCCAGACCCAAGACAGTATAATTACAACAACCAACCAAAAAATTCTAGAGTAAGAGGCACAAGCCAAAAGGGCTTGAGACACGATAGAGTTTTTTTGACAGTATTCTTTACACTTAGGACTTAGGACAAAATCTGGCACGATTTTCTCTGATAACGTCTATGCGAGAGAACTCTGGCAAGTCTGTCTGTCACAAATTTTAGTGACTGTTGACACCTGACCTTCTTTTCTTTGGACATAAATCTTTTTCTGCCCAAGCTAGAAGGCAGCTGCAATTGTGGTTTATTTACTATTGGAAGAGGAATGTGAAGAAGTAAAAAGAAAAAAGTTGTGGATATTTGGTAATGTCAGCATCAATTTCTTTAAATATTTTAATTTTTATTTAAGATATATTCCTATATTTTTCGAGTGTTATCTCCCATAAAATTGTGTTAGCTTTGAATAATATTATTAGTTTCTTCTTTTGACTACAGTACAAAAAATGGAAAAATGCATCTGGATTTTCTTCCTTTTTTTTCTCCTAAACGGAAAATATAGTGTTTTAGTTCTGCAGTGAAAAACGCTAGTGCGAACAACATTTTTCTATAATTTTTGTTGTAGGTGATTTATAAGTCATTTCTACAATTCTTAGCGGAAGAAAAAATAATTGGAGAATGTACAAAAAATATAATGACCTTAACGATTTCATGGTTTTTCACAATTTTTCCTCCCAAACTCGCGCGCCGTCTAGGGATTCGCATTAATTATCAGTTATTTACTGATGATTTGCAAAGAAGCTCCAGGAAAGTAGGATGGATTTTCTATTCCTTGTTACTATCTCCAACGGAAAATTTTTCGCGGGCGTCTAAGAAGACGCTCTTAAATTGGATTGGCTATTTCCTTAATATACAAGGTGTAAGCAAATGTATGCAAAAAATAATCCTTGGCCTTGGATAAATCTAAGATAAAAGTAAAGCATAAGTTTTTTGTCAAACCTGTTCCATTTTTTATACATAAAGGGTCAACGTTTCTTTATTTTTTCCTGTTTTTTATCATAACTTCTAAACCTTTCGCGTATTTCTTTTTAAATTTGGAAGAAACTCTAGTATTTAAATATGTAATAAGATAGAAAAAGTATCCAGTGTAAAACATTAAAAAAAGTAAAAATTTATTCTTTACTTTTATCTTAGATATAGCCAAGGAATAGCCTCCTGTTTTTTTGGATACATTTACACCCTCTATAATTATACAATATATACAACAACACACAAACTCTTCGCCTAGAGTAAAAATTCTGGTAAAGCGAACAAACAGAGTGTCAGAGAAATAATAAGCGATGCCAGAGAAAGAATCGCGTTGTTCACATGCTAAATAAAAATCCCTGTCGCCAGTTTTCTGCAGAGTGGTTTTCCTCTCTCTGGTAGTCACTTTGTCATGGTTTCACACAATCTCTGTCAGCTCTGCTACCAGAGCTCTGGCAAAAAACTCTAGCGTCCCCTAGCCCTTAACACTCAAAAAAGCGTTGACAAATAATCAAGACAATCTCACTCGGATATGTCAACTTAGGAACCGAAATTCTTATCTTGATCCAAGGAATCGCCTCCAAAAATTTTACAACTCGAATATGAAAAACCTTGTGTTGTACTGGTTGTGCTAATTTTTGTTGTAAAAATAAATACAATTTTGATTCTTTTTTACATTTTAAGGAGTCCAAAAAAGTATTTAAAAAATATCTGTGGAAAAAAGTGGTATCTATTCTAGAATTCACATGCTACCTTAGCGTATACGACTTTGTTGATATTGAGTATAAACATCACACGACTTTAAAATCTGAATTTGGAGGGTTATTCTCGAATCACAAGACTTGATGTCGTATACGAGTTTTATCATTCTATCCTTGTCATTAAAATGAAAAAATAAGAGTCTGTCCTTGTCATGTCGTATACGACATCGTGTCGTCTGGTCCTTTATTATTAAAATTAATATTTTTGTTAAAATTTTTGAAGATGGATTAATCTCTTACTAAACAAAATATTAATAATTCATCTTTTAGGGTTTAATCTTAATGCGGTTAAGTTTACTGATTCATTGGTGAAAACTTAGAGCTTAAAGTTATGTCGGCTAAGGAATTAAAGAAATTACATTCATGTAACCACTAGTATTATTACTTAATAAATGTTAAGGAAACACTAATAACCCCAGTGCATGAAGTTTAGTTTTTGAAATCATAATAAACTTTTAAATATTACGTAATGTTACGAGAGTAGTGAACAATTTCAGTATAATGTAATTAAAGTTTGATGTATTTGAGAGGTACTTGAGAGTAAAAAAGTTGTTGAAGGTTGAAGTTGGGCAAAAGTTAGTTGTAGTATCATGTTTTAATTGAACATAAAACAAGCCCTCTCCAGAGTTAAACATTAATAAAGAAAGTCGAAGTTGGAAAAGCAAGAAATGTGTTAAATCATCCGAAAGTCGAGAGTAATTTGTCAGGGCAGTAAAGTAGATTGGTGAGAAATAGTGGGTTACCTAGGGTATCATAAAGCAGCTTGATTTTAACGAACTGCCAGCCACAATAACTAGTGGCCAACATCAACATAACTGTAGGTACCACATAAAATTAATTGGACATGGTAAGTTAGAGTAAGCCTTTAAAATAAACACTTGTTCCAATTAGTTTGGCGATTCCCAGAAAATTAACCAGGGTTGAGTTTAAAAGAAGCTCTTGTATTAATTTCATTTTCTGCTACATTTTCGCACAATTAATTTTCATTAAATAAACAAGAAGTTGTCCAAGTTTTATTTAAATATTTAAAACAAATTAAATTAGGAATATTTAATTATTTTAAATTATGAAATTATACAGCGTGTTTTACGAACTACTTATTCACTAACTAACAACTTTAAATAATTATTCCACTCTTCACATTAATTATAATAAATTTTTAATTGTTTTAAAGAAAACTTTATAATTAAGTTTTAGGAAATTTATTGACTATTTTCTATAATTACTATTCCTGAACTAACTTTCGTATTAATAAACATGATAGGTAGAAGTGTGGGAAAATTTAATTATACTTCTTTGGTTCAATTAATGATATTTTATTCCAATAGCAGTAAAGTGGTGAAGAATTTAAGAATTTATTAGGAATACTACTGGGGAAATTCTAAAGTAAACTGTAATTTAACTGGAAGTTAAAAGGTTGTAATATTTTAATATAACACAATGGCTTTTAAAACAATATGTAATTAAAGTAATGAGTGTGTAAAAGGAAAATAATTGGATTTGCTTTTGTTGCGTTTGCAGTACGTTACAAGCATTTTAACATGTCTTTATAAACATGCATACCTAACCGTAATTTATGATGAAATAATAATGCTTTCGATTGTTACCCCAGCTCTCTCGGTACAATAAGCTATCGATGTGAAATCCATTATTTCATTAGAAATAATTTGTGATTAAGAGCATATGCTCATAAATTATTAGCATTATATATTTACTATTGTATCACACTATTATTAAATGTACCTATATGTTTGCTGCATGACAATATGTTTACGCAGTTGGCTTGTTAAAATAAAATATTATTTATTCCAACTTAATTGACAATTTATCCGTAATTTCAAATAACAGCTATTATTGTTAATTATTTAAATTTGCCATGATTTATATTTTTAGCAATAACACACGAACTGAGTGAGCAACATAATTTTCGTTGGTGTATCGCTTGAACCATCTTTATATTTATTTTATCAGTCTAGATGAGAAAAAGGCCACATTTATCTAAAATTATTTGAGATGAAACTGTCTGATAGAAGTGAGTAAACGACTATACTAAAAGACGATCATCTAGAAATGCAGAAATATCTGCCATCTATGGTGGCCATGATTTTAGGATTTCAGTTTGCCAGAGGCTAATCGAGCCCTACGAAAGGTCGGAAAACTTTTTCAATTTTAAATGCTTTATTCTCAAAAATACTTTCAAAATCTCAATAATAAAGTTTTTAATAACAAAATAATTATCTTTAAATGAAACTTATAAAAATAGATTGAAAAATGGTGAATCAATTTCCTTTTTATAAAGAATACTGCAAAGATTCGTTGCTTCTGAAAAAAATTTATATTAAGCTGCTTTGTATTCACTTTATGAAAGTTTGTGCTTGTACTTTATTTACAATGATTAATTTAAATTAAGCTTTCATCCCAACTATGCCTTTGGCTTTAAATGTTATAAAAGTACTGTAGCTATATTTACGTTTTAAAATTAGTTTATATAAGTAACTTAGTATTATTAGCCACAACAAGCAAGTTATGAATTAAAATTTATTGACAAGTATATTTTTTAATTAAAAATTTAAAGACTTACAAAGTACATGGAGTACTATTTGCTCAGTAGATTCTTTTCCTACTCCATTGCTGGCACTGCACTGATAAACTCCAGCATGATGCCTGTCCACCCTGTCCAGTATCAAAGCGGGTGTTATGGAGGTCTGCTCTCCTCCAGGCAGCAAATTGTTCTTCCTCGACCACGTGACTTTCGGGACAGGATTCCCGGATGCTTTGCATTCCAACCGGACCGACATTCCTTTTTTCACTTCAACTCTTCCATTCGAGGTGACGAAATGAATACTTGGTGGAACTGCAATAGAATTTATTTATTGCGAACAACAACATTTTATACCCATCACTTTAGACATTCTTACAATCCCTTTAGAAAAATAATCAGAAATATTATTATCCCAAAGCCACCAATTATATGATTTATAAAATAAAATATTTATTTCTATCAAAATAGTTTTATATTGAGTTTCAGGTTATAAAAAAGAAAATATACACCGAAATTTTACACAACTATATTCCTGAGCCACAGTTATGATCCAAACTTTATTGCCAATGAAAACATAATAGCTTTGTTCCAACAACGAGTTTTGACTGTCACGTTTCCGTAACCAAACTGCTAGAATCGAGTTTATGCGCTTGCGCTTACTTTTTACCGGGCAAAGGTTAACTACTTCTAAAGCTAAGTTTGGTTACAAATTTATGTTTTATTTATATTTTTATTTATTTTTAATTTAGCAGTTTGGTGACGGTAACATGACGGTCGTTGTTGGAACAAAGCTTATATTTGAAATATGAGTTACGTGAATAAAATAATTGCATTAACAGGTGCAGTCGTAAAATGAGTACAAAGACGGCATGTGCGAAAATGTATATAAATTTGTAAAAATATTTATAATAATAACAAAGTTATTAAAAATTTTAGTTTAAGAGACGCAAAATTCATGATTAAAATACAAAATAGTTTATATAAGCACGCCCTAAAATAGCCAAATGTTCTGGTGCTGGGCCGTGGACTGGATATATTCGGTTTAAAAAGCAACTTAGAAAAAACAGGAAAACAACACTCAGAATCCTCTCTTCCTTAATACATGTTTCAAACAAATCATTCCACCTATAAGAGGAAACTCAATAAGCTCAAAAAAAAGACACGATAAACAAAATAATTGTCAACAACATTCAGAACAGGGAAGAAAAAGTTAAGAAAATGATCGAGGACAACATCTGGATGCTTCTCAAACTAAGAAAAAATACGAAAAATGAAATTAAATCCATCATCATCGGCCAAGATCATGTGACCATAAAAAAGGAATTGCTGATCAACTCGCAATTTCTCTTCAAAATCAGTAACAAACTCCGAAATTCAAAGACTTATAAAAAACCACATAAAATATTCAAGAAGCTCCAACTCCAATGAGTTAATTACTACTACCTATAAGGAAATTTAAAATACACATTCTTCTCCAGAAGTGGGATTTTGTTTCTATCTTGATATTTATCAAGCTTGATAAAACTCAAGAGGGGGATATTCTCGAATCACACGACACAAAATCGTATAAGAGATGACAAGGACAGGCTCTTGTTTTTGCATTTGAATGACAAGGATAGAGTGATATAAGTCGTGTCATGTGTAATTCGAGAATAGGCCCCTATTGAGTTTTATCAAGCTTGATAAATATCAAGATATAAACAAAATCCCACCTCAGGAAACAAAATCAGGAAACTTGAATCAATATCATTCCTATATAAAAAAATAAAAACCAGAAATAAGTCTGGTATTTACAGGCCCATTGGCCTATTTACAACGATGAGTAAAATCTTCGAAACCATAATCAAGAGCAAGCTTGAAGATTGTCTCTACGATAAAAAAAATCATGGATAACCAGTTTGGTTTTAGTTACAATAGACCTATAAAAAGAATTCGACACCCCGGTGAATCTAACAAGGATAATTAAAAACTAATTACAGAATAGAACAGTTGTTGTAGCGGTATATGAAGAAACTTCAAAAGTTCACTCATTCAGCGTCGAAGTGCACCAAAGATCATTTATAGGTTCACAACTTTTTAACATATTGTATAGGGTGTTCCAAAATTAAGCGTTTAGGGGGAGATTCTACAAATAATTTTAAGAAAAAAAACTTTATATAAACCTATATCGGGTTTCGTCTCGTAAGAGAGCTAAAGCCCTTGGCATGTTGAATCAAAAATTGGGTTTTTGCTCGATTACTTTAAAAGGAATTACTGGACAGAGTTGAAATTTGGTGTGAATCAAAAGGAAACTTAGATACGTTTTCCTGATTTTTTATTAAATTTTTTTTAGAAGCCTTGAAAGGCTACATTCGTATTTAAGGTTTTCCGAATAATTCATCGGCATGGTCTACATCCATTCGCTTGTACCAAATCATAATTTAATTAAAAGGATACTCTGGACTGATGAAGCACTATTTAGTGGAGTAAATAATTTTTATAACTGGGATTCAAACTGTGATGAAGATCTAACGTTTGGCGAGAAGACTAAATTTTCAACAACTTTTCATGTGAATATTTGGACAGGTATAATTTGAATGTAACTAATTGGGCCTTATTTCATTGAGGGAAATTTAATTGCAACAATGTACCTTAGATGACTACAAGAAAATCTACTCCTCCACATTATGGCCAAGATATGACTATGATTGAACAATAATTTTCCAATCAGATGGATAAGGTATTCGCCACCCAGATCACCACTTTTAACTGCACTCGACTTTTTTATGAAGATATGTCAAGGACAGAGTATACAGACATTGGTTATAAAAACGCAAAACTCTCATTGTAAGAATGCAACAGGTGATGAGCTTCACCAGAAATTTTGAGATTCTATACATTTGTAAAATAGGAATCCAGGTCTACATTAATTTTTAATTATTTCCGTTCACTGCATAGAGTTAAGAATCTTCAAATACTCAGAAACGGGGTGGGTATTTTAAAATTGCAATCGTTTGAGATCAGTGCATTTTACTAGAAAACCACATTTGTATAAGAGTACATTTTTTGTCCAATATTTCACTTGCTTTCTCAAATGAAAATGTTTGTGAATATGCAATTTAGAGCCAATAAGTTTACTATAAGTGCTTTAATTAGTTTCTGTGAACAGATTATAAAAGGTGTTGATGGTAGGCAATTCTCTGTTGGAATTTTCTGTGATTTAAGTTGGGCCTTTGATTGTGTACCCCATTCTAGATTACTTAAAAAGCTTCATGATTATGGGTTTCAAGGAAATGCAGTTATTTGAGTCATATTAAACTGAAAGAAACCAACTTTTTGAAATTCGCTATTATGCCAAGAATGGAAGTGAGGTCTTACCGAATACTATCTGTGTGTCACAGGGGTCCATTTTTGGCCCAAAACTCTTAACTTTATTTTATATCCTCATCCCCATTAATTAAGATGTTTGAAATAATTTTTTGAAAATAATCCTATAGACTTAAACCAAAGTGGCATTAATTCATTTTATTGTGGAACAAAATTCAAAGGCCCAGCAAAAAACTGGTCTTTGGTTATTTTGTCGATTAAATCTCGTTTAATTTCTACAATTTTCTTCTCATCACTTCTTTTCGGGACACACCATATTTTTAAAATAAGTTAGGACTACAGTTGTGTGAAATTAGAACTCTTGTCGAAAATAGGGTAATTGAAAAAATTTATGTATGTAATAATTTATTTATAAATTAAAACATAAAAATTGAAAATAAAGCTGACATAAATTTTTGAGTAATAAATTTTTTACGAGCTAAAATTCGGTCCAATCTAAAAACACTTAAATTTAAAAAACAAAATGAAGCGAAACGTTAACCAAAAATATTAAAAATGAATCCCCCGTTTAATTCGGGAGGCAAACTTAATTACTTTTAATATCGGCGTATTTTTTAACGAAAGCAGTCATAAAAATTTATGCATACACGGGAATATTCTGCAAAATTTATTATTTATGGCATTGCGGTCGGCGTAGTGGTCATCTAGCTATAAATAACAAGATGACTTTATTATTTTTCATTTCTGGTCCGTATAAAGAATATATATGGCTTATTTTGCGGAAAATATGTCACACGCTCTTCTGGATCTTTTTACTTTAAATTGCTACTGGCCGCATGAAAAAAGCGCTCTTATTTATATGGAGATAGTAGTTTTGCGGTTTTAAATTACAGTTATGGGGTGAAAAACTGAATAAAGGAGGTTATTTGCACAGGGAATTACGTTTTTGTGGTGCTATTTGACTTTTTTAATTACATCTGGAATAAAATTACACCTTTTAATAGTTTTAACCATCATGATAATAAAATACAAAAATATTTTAAATAATTTCTCTTTTCGCGAAAACTACAAAAAGCCCTAAAGAATAAACACATACTTTTTATTACATACCCTTTTTAGGTGTGAATATCCTCAGGACTATTGATTGTAATTTAAACTTTAGCTATATTAAAAAAAGTACTATAAGTCTATTTATAAATTCTTAAAAGTCACGCGATTATAATTATAATTTTAAATAGTCTTATTTTTAAATTTTCCCCTTATGTTTCTAATAGAATTAAATTTACAAACAGATTTCAGCAATAAAATAAGGAATTAATTTTATTTTTAATATGTTTGTTAGTAGAACTGTAAATCACTAATTAGTTGATTATCAACATATTTAGTTAACAAGATTAATTTACTGACATGTATTAATTTAAATTAAACTATATGATTCATGTGTAGGTAATTTTAGTAGCGAGTTGTTTTGTATGGACATTTTTATAATACACATACATGTATACGAAATTAAATGCAATAAAATACATGTACTTACATTTTTATATTACATTTACCATCCGGATAATATGAACATATCTAGACGTAATATCATTATTTTTTATTTGAATTCTTATCGTCTTCAATTTTTCTTCAAATTCAATTAAAGTAAAAAGATTTATGTTAATTGAATGAAAATCTAGGTTTTATTTGATACTTGAAAATTTTTCTGAACCTTCATATTAAAAAAACGTTTATTAACATTTATTGTTGCATTTATCATGTTTTCAGTGCAAAGTAGTCATAATAACTTTTAAGTAAACCCTAAAAAAAATTGTTAAAGGAATTCTTAGGTTGGTTAAAGTTATACAAATTCCCATATGGAAGCAGAATTACAGTTTAGTGGTCTCTGTCCATCACCTCATTTATTTACTCTGCGGGTTATTGTTTGACTTCGTGCACTTTCCAGCATCAAAGTTTTCCATTAACTTCACAATAGTTCATTTTAACTTACGGAATTAAATTTTATCTTTAAAAATTCGTCACACTTAAATTGCAATATTAACTGTTGCATTAAATTTCAGTGAAGGAAATCATTAAATAGTAAATAGAATTTTATGAAGATATTGGGTAAGGAGTAAATTTGTAATCTATTGCTTTATGGGTCATAAACATGGACATCAAGAAGGGATCTCGTCATGGTTGATGCTTTTGAAGTACAGTAAAAGGGGAGAATTTTATAAAGGGGAAGTTGACCAAGAAGTTTATTCCCAATATTTGAATTAAACATCAATACGCACGACATGTGCGATAAATTAGAAGTGATCTATGGAGAAATTATTCAATGCCAGTAAAATTTTGCTTTTTCCTGTTACGATAAAAAAATGTTGACATTGTAAACTGAGAAAATGTAATACATATGTATAAATTTAGACATCATGGTAAAGTTTAACCATGAGTATGAAAAATTATATTATCATCTATGAATTAAGTTGGGTTCTTTTAATATGATCCGTTCAAATAAATCAGTTGTTAGGTTCAATTACCAATTTGCGTCTGTTCCTTTCGAACGATTGATTCGAAGTTTTCCTCTCCTAAATGCTAATGCTATAAAGAGGTATCACTTGTTCAGTTTGGTTTAAGCTATTCTTTTTAAAGAGTAAAAAGATTTAAAAAACACAACTTACTTAAGAATTTCCTACCTACTCCAAAAAATCTGATCGTATGTAGAAATTATTGGCAGCTGGCAAAATAACGTTTAAATAACTTTTTTAATGGGCCTAATCGTCAAAAATTTCTATAAAAAATTACAAAGATTCCACCTTAAAAAACATGAAGTGAAAAAGTTCACAAAATGATGTTTTCTTGTCTAAAGCGTTCTATTATACAAAATTTTTAGATTAGATAATTTTAAATGAATTAGACGTGATAATCATATGTACGTATCATCAGAATCAATAAAATTTAATTAAATGAAGATGCTTGTCACCTGCTGAACAAACAATTATTAACATCGAGCCCGAAACAATGAACTATGAAATTATTCACTTCTCGGGAAAGTCAGAATTCAGTCAAAATTCAACATTACGTGTATTGATATTGCTTTTCACGTAGCAAACAGTTTATTCTGTTGTATTCTGTGATTAAAACAGTTACATCTTGCTTTAAACAGGATGTTCACTTAAAAACGAGCTACTTTAAATACTTCTTGACAATATTATTTAATAAAAAAGCCAGGTCGATTTTTATTTTTAGGAGAACATCTATTTAAACCTTGTAATAAGCGTTGTAGATACAAAAATCAGAGACCTAAAATGAAAACGCTGGAAAAAAAACCAAGAAAAAACATAGTCCTTCCTTTTTTGTTTTGTTGACGATGAAATTTTGATCGACTTTTTTACACCCTGTATTCGCTATACAGGGTGTCCCAGACCAAAACTTAGAAGTGCAAAATTTGAATATAGCGCCATAGGCGAAATTAAAAAAAAAATGGCAGGTCAAGCATTTCTAGACTCTTTTTCATAAAATTTCATGGAATTAGATGAACTTAAAGAAGAAACAAAATTATACAGGGTGCCCAAAAAGAAGTGATCAGAAGAAAATCTTAATTGATAGAGTCGAATATGAAATTTTACGGATATAAAAAATGCTACCTTTATGGGCCTTGTTTCAAAGATAGTGAAAATATTAAGAAAAAAGTGAAATCTCGTTAATTTTTTGAAAGAAAAGAATTTTTTTTTCTATCAAAATATTCTTCTGATGATATTTCTTAACTTCAAGCCAAAGTGGCATTAATTAGCTTGACTTTTTAATTTATTCCATTTAAATTAATCAAATAGTTTCTGAACTACAACAAAATTTCGAATTAACGACATTTTCTGTACGAACAAAATTCAATGACTATTAGTTTTCTTGTTGCTGAAATCTCGTCTTTTTTCTAAGATTTTCTTCTGAGCACTTTTTTTTGGGACACCCTCTATACGTATAACCGGTTCGTTCAAACCAGCAAAATTTTAGAAGGTGGGTCTCAAAAATTTCAGAAAGAGAATCTTTTTTTAAAGTCTACTTGCCTGGAACTGGATAGGAAAGCTTCATTGTATAATTCGTTAGTTAGGTTTATGGTTTATTTGAAAATAAGTTTTCAAAAAACGACCGAATGACTGGTAAGAAAATGTGACTGCATAATTTTTTTCAGTTTTTTGAGATCGGTCCAATTAGGAGTACACATGCTAGCGCCTCATGCGCATGTGCGATAATCCGTCAATACCCCATTGTCTTAGAATTTAAGAATTACACCAAAAGATTCTATGAAGCTCTATTTATGCCGAAAGATTTAAGACTTAAGATTTATGACTTAAGATTTCTCAAAAATTATAGCATTTATGCACCCGGTTTTAAGAAATCTTAAGTCATACATTTTAAATTTTAAATCTTAGGTCTTAAATCTCTGAGCACCTCTTTTTTGTACTATTCTAAAATCTTAAAACAACTATTCTAAAGTCTTAAATTTTTGAGCGTAAATAGATCATTAGTTAACTTTGGTTTTTCTCATTAATATACGACAAAGGTGGTACAGGTGGTCTGGGACACCCTGTAGATACGTATTGTAATTTCGATTAAAATTTTAATTATCAATTTTAATAAAAATTTATGTTTTTTGAAACAAAACTAAAAGAAGTATTGAATTTGAATCTTGCTGCTCCATGCACCCCATTCAAAATTCTTTGTTACGCCACTGGTTTACAGAAAACTATGATGTAAACTGTTTGGAAATAAATGCGTAAAAGCGCACTTTTTAGCAGTACCTTCAAAGGGCTGTTACTCGTTTATAAAGAAAGTTTTACAGGGAAGATTTCTTGTCAATTGGCTTATTTTTACCACTAGTATCACCTCTTCAAAAGTTACAAAACACCCATTGATATTCGAAAAAACTTTAAATACGAAAAAAAATCTCCCATAAAAAAGATGATTCCTTGAGTCTATGTTTTCTATAAGGTAATTTAATTGTTTGTGGATGTAATACTTCCTCATGGTTAATAAATAAAAGAATTTTAAGTCAAATTTATTTTCAGGTAATTAAGTTCCCAATGTTAAGCCTCGAAAATCTGGTACCCTCTATACAGGGTGGTGATTATTTCGATGCTCACCATTGGTATCTTTTAAAGTGGAAGAGATATGAGGTCGGTTAAATGAAGGAAAAGTTGCGCATTCTCATGGCCATTAAAAATCTGAAAGAAAATTTAAGATATTTAAACTCACTCCAAAATTATGGCCAAAAATCTAAAAAATGTGATTTTAGAAAATAATTTATATTTTCCAAACCATTACTGCTACATCAATGAAATTTGGTACCTTTAAATTGTTGACTATTCTGAGTTAAATGACGCCAAAAAATAATTTTTTGGCCTCCTAGATTCGAAGCCGCGATATTCAATTTTTTTATTTCTTATGGCCGCCATATTAGATCAGATAATAAATCATAATACATTTTCAGATTACTATTGAACATTAATGTGTTCCCTTAGAAAATGTATTAAATTTGAAAATTTGTATAAAAAACAAATGAAATCAATGTTTTTTGGACAGTTTCCGTGGTTCTCATAAAAATATAGCCTCAAAATTGCTTTAATAATAAAGAAAATAATAATAGTAAACAAATGACCTGCAATAAGATCACTTTATGTAAATAACAGGTGTCTTTATAATATTAAACAAATAAAATGATTAAAGTATTTGCTTTTTTATTATTAGAATTTTGATCAAATTTAAAGTTTCATTTGAGGCGATATTTTTATGGTAACCATGGAAACTGTTCATAAAACATTGATTTCATTTGTTTTTTATACAAATTAATGGGGTGATTCTGAACAAAAATGTTAGCCGTAACAGCGATGTTAAATTTGAGTCACCCTGATGTCAAAAAAAACGCAATTTTGTAAACTTTACTGCAACTTAACGGTTATTTAAAATAAAATTTTCGTGTTAAAATAACATACAGCAAAGTAATAATAATACATTAATGTATAATTGATCAAAATAATACATTATATAGATGTACAATGCCTTTTAATACCGAAAATGTTATTTTATATTGTCGTTAAGTTACACTAAAGTTTACAGAATTGCGTTTTTTTGACATCGGGGTGACTGTCAAATTTAACATCGCTGTTACGACTAACATTTTTTGTTCAGAATTACCCCATTAATACATTTTCTAAGGGAACACATTAATTTTAATTAGTAACCTGAAAATGTATTATTATTTATTAGGAATCTAGGAGGCCAAAAAATTATTTTTTGACGTCACTTAACTCAGAATAGTCAACAATTTATAGGTACCAAATTTCATTGATGTAGCAGTAATGGTTTGGCAAATATAAATTGTTTTCCAAAATCACATTTTTGGTTTTTTTGCTATAACTTTACGAGTTTAAATATTCTAAATTTTTTTTCAGATTTTTAATGAGCATAAAAATGAGCACCACTTAAAAAGATAGAAATGGTGAGCATCGAAATAATCACCACCCTGTATATGTATTAAATGTCTGAAAATTGCATGACCTTAAAAATTGCAAAAAACTCAGAAGACAAATGGCCAGTATTCATACAAAATGAATGTGCTAGAATACTTAAGCCTAGTTAAATTTTTTATAATTCGAAAACCATTAAAAATGGTTTTTTATCTTATATTAAAATCTAGAGTACCTACTTTAGTTTGGTTAATTGCTCCTGACTCTGTATATTTAAGTGCCAATTTCTTTATAAAATTGTTGGTTGACGTGTGAATGGAATGACTCACAAGCTTTAGTAGTACAGGTTATCTCAAAGCAGATGCTGTCAAAATTTTTGGATAAAAATTTCGTTTGCATTTAATTAAACCAATTCAAAAGAAATACGTAGCAACTTTCCAGTTTCAGAACTCTTGTATTTTTGTTGCTATACAATTTAGATAAATACAAAATTTGGATTTTTCTAAACCAATTTTGAGTTAAATGGAAGCGGAAACCTATGTAAAAATACATTGAAACATAGCAGTAGAAGCACAGAGGTGTCATCGCGAAATTAGAAAAAAACGAAATATTGTAAAGCGCGGTTTTGATCTATGCAGATATTTCGGTTAGTGATGTCAAATGAGTCTCAAAATTTAGAGATCATCAGCACCGTGGTGGAAAAGAGACTAAGTCTCATCGATATTAAATCTTTCATCTGCGAGCCCTTGCAGCTTATTCCTATTTGGTGGTGGAAAACGACGTGGTCCTTTTCAACTCGCTTTAAAAATCGACCAGTTTTCAACATTTATTATTAGTAACTACTTGGTTTTCAAATAAACGCCTTTAGAAGTTTTCAATGAAAGAACCTGTTTAATAAATTAGTTTGGTGTACTTTTGCTTGATATACAAGAAGAAAAAAAAACAAATACTTAGTCGTACAAAAAGATTTTGAAATCCCGAATGATTTGATTGTATTATACAAACTGCTCTAACTTACTGCAATGCTATAAGAAATTGTGTAACTGTAATATTTTTAATGGGCTTAATTTGTAGGGACTCAAAATAAGTATATGTAGTTTGCATTCACTGTTAATACCTGGAGGAAACCGTGGAGGTCTCGCTTTGTATCGTTGAATAAATTTTGGGACCAACTGTATACGCCTATTTATTCTGTTTTATAACCCAGTTTATAGTTACTTATGTGCAAATATGCGAAACGCAAATAAAAAAATATTATGATTATTTTATTAAACATATAATAGAAAAAGTTGCAGTAAAAATAAATTTCGTTTGTGGTAACAAAGTTTATGTTAAAAACCTTAGTCACGAAAGAAGATTTTATTGTTGTTATTTCTCACACTTTGTTCATTTTAAATTAAGCTCACCTAGTATTTCTACAGTGTGTGTTATTTCTCTAGGTTCCAATGTACCAATCTGGCAAACGTAGTCTCCAGCATCATAAGGCCCTACGTCCTTTATTTCGAGACTGTATCCGTTAACTAAACTGATTCTAGGATCTGGTGAAACTTTCACGTTGCCAGCTGATAACACAGCAATTCCTCGCTTCCATGCCAGCACGTAGTGACCTGTAGCAGAAAGAAAATAAAATAAATGCCAGCACGTGTCTTGTAATATATTAACTCAGTTCTTTTCGCGCTTCCTTCTTTTAATAAAACCTTTTTACCCATTACGAACTGAATTATTTCCGCTCAATGTTATTAATATTTTTATAAAATGTATATTCTGACAATAAACCCGCTAAATTAATGAAACTGGAATTGTATTCCCTCAAGTAAGCGTGCCGGAATATTTAAAATCTGCTTCAAATCCTTCGAGAAAATAAGCACTATCTACCTAACTGCATACTTTTTTATCTTGCATTTATATTGCATACACAAAAAACATAAACATTCTACATTTAAGCTGAAAATAAAATAAGTGTTTTGATTTTTTGTAGGTAGTAATTTTAATTTAAATCGGAAAAGATTTCAAATCAACTTAATTACTTTTTTAATGAGAACATTTTTAGATTTCTTATTTTAATTGAAAAAAGATATAATTTCTTATTTCAGTTGGAATTGCGAATAGTGGTCGGATGTAATACCAGGATTACTTTTAGTTTAATCACTATTTAATTGGAAAATCAATTTTAAAAAGTATTTACTCGTATTTATAAATTTATTAGGAATTGAAATTTCTTACTTACTTAATTATAAAATTTGTAAATACATACTCACATCAATTCAGTTATAAATTTTTAATTAGAAGATTAAAAATTGCAGACTTACATTTTCTTTACAAATATGTAATATAGTTTCAATAAATTGAAATAAGTTTTCTAATTATTCTAACTATTTCTAAAATTTTCCTTGCCCAGAAATCGAACCAGAGGTAAAAGTTTTATATTCCATGGTAAAAATTTTCGTCTCACTTCTACTCATAGGGTTTGTTTCAAAAGTAAGAGTGAGATAGTCGTTAAAATCCGAAAATTGTGTAACTCAATTTTCGCTAATTTGACAGGAGATCTAAAGAATTATAAAAAAACATTATAAAATTTCAAACAATGAATGTTTCCTGTGAACTAAATATTTTATTTAGTTTCTCCTAGGAAATACACAATATTCTGACGGTGTAGTTATTACAAGCTACAAACAGATGTCTTATATAAATCAGAGGTGGGATTATTTTTCTACAGCGGATTTTAAGACTCGCCAAAACGTCATTATTCAGGCGAAGAGAACAATTTTGATAAAATTGGAGTTACATAATTTTCGGGTTTTAACGAGGATACCTATCGAATCAACTCTAAACCGAGCATAACTAGATAGGGTTACTAACTTCCATCTCTGGGATCCCCAAATTGCATTTTGGTGTGATGACCACTACACTACCAAGGACCCTTTTTCGAATATTGTGTAATTTTGGATAGGTTAGGTTACTATCATCATCCACCAGTGAAGCAATTGAATGCTGACCAAGGCCTGCTCCCGAACTCTGATAAATATAAAAGGCTGTTTCGAACCGTTTCGAAACGTTAAAAAATGATGGGGAGATGTCATTGAAACAGTGTATGAGAGCGACAGCATCATTTCGTTTCGCTACATTTTTTGATTTCTATTTATCAGAGTCCGGGGGGCTGTTCCTGTCTGACAAAGGAATGTTAATATAAAAACTTATAGTCTTGAAGGTTCCATGTTCAAATCCTGGCCAAGGACAATTTTGCATTAATTCGTTCTTCAACACTATAGGTCCCCAGGGTGGGCCAACGAAAACGAAACAGACGAGTTTTAAAATAGTTAATAAAAATTTTTGAAAAAACGCTCGGACACGTCAACTTTGGTTTCGAGGGGGACATATTTTGCAATAGAAGTGATTTAAAAATCCATTCACCCCTGTGCCCTATGGACACAACCCCTAAAATTTTAATAGGGATGGTGGAGTAAGTAATACCTTGTTAGAAAGATCTTTTTACTCATAGTAACATACAAAAAAAAAAGTCAAATCGATCGATTGGTTTTAAAGATATTCAAAATTTAGCAAGTAGAGATTTCATGTCTTTTAAAATTGTGCTATGAACACCACGCCTTCAATTTTAAGTGTTTTGATAGGGTAAGTAATATCGTTTCGAGGGGGACATATTATGCAATAGACCGCATTCAAAAATCCATTCATCCCTCACCCTTTGGACACAACCCCTAAAAATTTAATAGGGATGGTGGGGTAAGTAATACCTCGATAGAAAGATCTTTTACCCAGAGTAACATGCCAAAAAAAAAGTTAAATCCTTCGCTTCTTTTTGAAGATATTTAAAATTTAACATGTAGAGTTTTCATGCCTTTAAAATTGTGCTATGAACACCACGGCTTCAATTTTAAGTGTTTTGATAGGGTAAGTAATACCTCCTGAGAAAGATCTTTTAACCCAAAGTAACATACAAAAACATGTAAAACGCAATTTATTTTCATTTTCTACAAAAGAGAGATTTTAAAAAACAAATTTAAATTTATTCGAGGAATTGATTAAAATTTTGTAACATCTGGAACAAAACAATGCAAAACATAAAACGACTTATAACCACATTGAGATTCTTTTTATCAGTTGTATTTTGTATTAGTGGTGATTTTCATCGTGTTAAAACTGTTTATGACTAATTATTAGAAATCAACATTTAAAATTTTGTGAACTTCTGTAAAAGCTTCTGCTAGCAATGGTTTATACAATTCCAGAAAGGGTTGAATTAATCACTTTTTATTTTAAAAACGATGAGAATGCTCATCGTGCAGCTAATTTATTTAATGAACAACATCCAAACAAACATTGTAACCGAAAATACGTTCTGGAGTTGGTTGCAAAATTTAAAAATACTGGTTCTGTTGGTAATAAGAAACGCGATCCTGGTAATGTTCATCCAATAAGAAATGAGGTCGTTGAAATAGGTGTTTTGGGACAAGTTGCTGCAGATCCAACTTTAAGCACAAGAAAACTGGAGACTGTGACTAACATCAGCAGAACAACCATTCGCCGAATATTGAAAGGTCACAAATATCATCCCTATAAAATTCATTTAATTCATGAGTTAAATTAAGATGATTTTGATAGACGACTGCAATTTTGTGAGGTGATGACGGAACGAATAATTGCTGATGAAAATTATCTTTATAATATCTGTTTTTCTGATGAGTGTACTTTTTTCTTAAACTCAACCGTTAATCGTCATAATTATCGATATTGGTCAGATGAGAATCCTAGGGTATTTCATGAAGTTCACACTCGAACTCCTCAAAAATTGAATGTGTGGGTTGGAATTTTTGGAGACCGTCTTATTGGTCCTTATTTTCTAGATGGAAATCTAACAGGGGATATGTACTTGGATCTACTTCAAAACTTTGTTCATCCATTTCTTGACGATATTATCGAAAATGACGATCGTTATTTAGAAGACCATCTGATTTTCCAACAAGACGGAGCCCCTCCTCATTACACACGACCTGTTAGGGAATTCTTGGATACGACGTTTAATGGGCAATGGATTGGCCGCCGCGATCTCCCGATCTTACTCCCCTTGATTTTTTCCTTTGGGGGCATTTAAAAAGTAAGATTTACGCAACGGAACCAGGAACTCTAGCAGAGTTACGACAGAGAATTATTAATGAATGCTGAGATTTTACTGCTGAAATGTTACAAAATGTAAGAATTCGCATTGAGGAAAATTTGTACGTTTGCATGGAGGTTGGTGGAACTCAATTCGAACATTTAATAAAATAATAAAAACATCCATGAAAGTGTCGGGATCGATGGGATTCTTTAAATTGTTAAGTTTTCTTCAAAAAGATTAGTTAAGTTTAGTTTGGTTAAATAAAAAATAATGTGCAATACTGATTTATTTTGAATTCTTTAAAACAAACCAATCGATTTCACTTTTGTTTTTTTGTATGTTACTTGCGGTAAAAAGAACTTTCCAAGGAGGTATTACTTACCCTATCAAAAGACTTAAAATTGAAGGCGTGGTGTTCATAGCTCAATTTTAAAAGGTATGAAAACTCTACTTGCTAAATTTTGAATATCTTTAAAACGAATCGATCGATTTAACTTTTTTTTGTATGTTACTCTGGATAAAAAGATCTTTCCAACGAGGTATTACTTACCTTACCATCCTTATTAAAATTTAAGGGGTTGTGTCCATAGGTCGCAGGGATGAATGGATTTTTGAATCAGCTCTATTGCAAAATATGTCCCCCTCGAAACTAAAGAGTCAATTTTTTTTATTAAATATTTCAAAACTCGTCTGTATAAATATTAGCATTGGACGTCCACAAGATATTTTTGATTATATAATAAGTTTCATTTCAAATCCATTTATTTTTTTAAATTTGGTAAAGTATTAATCAGGACTTTAATAAAATGGTTTCTCTTAAATTTTGATGATATAATAAAGATTTGTTAAGAATTTTAAAAAGTGTTTTAGGTTTTATAATATTTTTGATAACATTTTTATGTGCTGTAACAGTGGTGTAAAAATAAAAAGTACTAAACTTCAAGTTTATTTGTACATAAAAGTATGTCTACATTTTTATATGAAATTAAGGTAATTTCTTTTTTTACATCTTGTTAAATTATTTGAGAAGTTCACACTTTACTACTAACTTTTAGTATCATTTCCTGGTCGTTTTAAAAGTTATCTTTTTTTAATATGTAATGTTAAAATGTGCATTACATGAGTGGAATAAAAATGTTGGTAATGCTGTTTATATTTTTAAAGTTTTCAGCGTTAAATTTATTTTTATGAAGCATGATGTTGTGGATAATAAATGTGGCGAGTTTAACTTAATCCGGGATATTTGTTATAATAAGCTAGGAGATTAATTCCTAAAAACAAGTCAAAGTATGTGCGAAGTGACAAATTAGACCGACATTAATAACGGATAAAGTGCTGTTTTGTCCGACATCATATTTCAAACATAATTGAGATCCACACCGAGTGCTCCTGCATTTCCAAAGCATATGCTACCACATACACTTCAAAATAAAATATATTCTACCATAAATTTTATATTTATCGTAAAACATGTTACGCCGTAAAGAAAACTTATTTCAATTTTGAAATAATTTTTTATTACCAATAATATTTACTGCTTACTATATTATTTACTACCTACCAACCAATCATTTATTGATAAATGAAATGTGCAGAAACGTTAAATGAAGTGAATTATTTAGAGTTTGGTTATTAAAAATAATAATACTTTACCTGGATTCAAAACTTCACAGGGAAGGACCACCGTTTCTTTTTCTGTAACTTTGAATACTTGACTCGAAGTTTGAAAAGTTGGTAAAGTTGCTGGGTCCACCTTCATTATGGCTTCCCATGATTCTGAAATAATTATGCTCATTAGTTATACATAAAATAAATAAATAACGAAATAAAATTATTATTTTAATAGTTTTTTTCTTTTTTAGTTTATTTATTATAAGTTCTATTTTCAATTTCAAATAAATTTTTATGTTTTCATAACTTTCGTAGTAGATAGTTCGGAGAAAAGGATAAGAAAAATAAAAAACTACATGACTGTTTTAATAAATTTGGTAAAAACAAATATTTCAGGATTCCATCTATTTGGTAATTCTATTAAAATGGTCTCCTCGTGGATAATATAAAAAAGTCATGGGAACTGGTTTTGATAAATATACAAACAAAAAACGAAGGTTTCATATAAAATTGAAGCGTCTTTTCTAATAAAACATAATAATGAAATATGTAACGAAATTCAAACCGTTATTTGAAGGACTATTTCTTCAATATATGGTTCCTTTATAGCTCTCGATAACGTGTCGGATATAAAGGGAAACATAGAAACATAAACAAGAATAATGTGTTTCCCAGCAAAGGCCCTCAAATAAAGGATAAAATAAAAAAGATTACACATAAGTGTGCTTATATTTTATTGCCTTTACACTCTTTACACTCAGCGCGGATATTGTAATTGGAAATTTATTCATACTATGATATTTCATTTTATTAAATTTACAAAAACAATGATTAAAATTTCCAAAATCCATTATTAATATTACAAACAGAAATTTCAATTGTGAAAATGTGTTTAAAAAAGTTATAGGTGAATAATTTAACGTTATTGAAAATTTAAGTTGGTTATACATGCACTGTTGAACTTATTTGGTTAGTCAATAATTATATTATTTAGAACACAAAATTAATTAATGTCCTGGTTGTTAGTTCCGCGTCATTTATTAAAAGGTACGACAACTCTTGACCTAAAATTAATTAAACAGTCTAAAAATTAATCAATATTATAACGTTTGTAATATGCAGCCAAGGCGTGCAAATTTGATATTATCTAAATTGCAGCGAAAAATTAATTACACAAGAGCTTTTTGAAGAGTTTTTTTTCAAACGAAAGTTATTTTTATGCTTTAATTTAGAAATTTATTTTAGAAATCCTTTATGTGGTGATATTTTTATTTAAGTATATAAAATTATGACGCGTCACATCATTAAAATATACAATTATTAAAATATCTACAATCAACAAAAATAGTATGTAAGTACATTGTTTTATTAGAAGGAAAAGAAGTACTATATAAACATCCTTCTTTATTATTCGCTAACGCCAAAACTTATTTTTCAGTCAAAAGTTTGAACTTCAAAATACCAGGGGGTTTTGATCCGAAAAACCGAAGATACAAATTAAAAAAAAAAACATTAAAAACGGGAAACGTAAAATAAAAAAGACATTTCATTTTAAAATAACAATGAATTCTGAATACAATATAAAATAAATTAACACGTGCGTTCTATGTTTGGATTGATTAAAAGGATTTTGTACACAATTACCACTTTTGTATACAGTTTTGAAAACGTATTTAAAATGCTATATACAGGGTGTCCCAAGATTCAGTTTACAGGCCTTAACTCCATTAGAGATAAACAATCAAATCAGAAAAAACTTTTAATGGCATCAAATTGGCATTAAGAACCCATCATAATTTTTTTTCCAAATGGCACCCTCTACTTAGACAAGTCGTATAAAATTAGTCTTATTTTTTATTTTATGATTAAGTACTCAAATAAATTATAATAAATGTTAAAAATTGGTTCCTGAACATTGTACACAAGTATTAAAATGTTAAAAACGATTTTATTCATTTTTTTTTCAACCATATGAACAAAAGCCGCCTTCGAAAAAATATCTTTATTAACATTTGGGAATGCAAATATAAGAAAATATTCACAATATACATTTACATTCTGTGTATCAAAAATAGTAAAAAAGCATACTGTCGTATTCAGTATAAAGTTGATATCCAATTTTTGTCAACAAAAGTAGGGGGTGCTATTTGAAAAAAAATGGTGATGATGTTCTTAACCCCAATAATATTTCTTGGATGGAATTGGACTGCCAATTTAATGCCATTAAAAATATTTGTTGATTTTATTTTTTATCTCTTCAACTAACGGAGATATGGCCTATAAACTGAATCTTGAGACACCCTCTATTTTCATTGGTTTGTCAAATTAATCGTACAATCAGAAGTAAGCACAGCATTTTCAATCCGATGTCATTATTACATGTAAACGCAGTTGATATTAAAATAACAATTTGAATTAGTATATAATTTATTTCAATTTGTAAATTAAAAGTGTTCACTTTTTTACTTTTAAATCTTTTAAATATAGGTGCATTAAAATTTGACATAAATTGCCTATTTTTTTGGACCAAATAAGTGGCCCAATTTATATTACATTCATTGATTGATCGGGACTTTACATTTTAGTCCAAGAATAGTCGGCTGGTCCGATTATTCAATGGTACAATTAAGATGGGGAAATTGTGAGAAAGAGAGAGAAGTATATCAACCATGTGTTATTTTATTTTTTTTGCATAGTAACCATTATCAAAACTTAATAAAATTTACATGATTCCCTTCCTTATAAATAACTCTATGGGTTCCAGCATATTTTTTTTTAAATATGTGCCCCTGGAAGAGAGTTGTAGTGGAACTAGCACATTTATTTTCACATTTCATTATATTTCCACTTCTACGCTTTCCCAGAATTTTATTTAGAAGAAAAATTAGGTAAAACTTAAAGTACTACTTATAATTATAAGCGTCAGATAGTTTTTATTTATTATTTTTTATGATTTCTATGTAAAAATATTAAAATAACAAACGGTTGCTGTGTTTCCCTCTCTTTTTCACAATTCCCCAGTCTTAAAGAAAATCCACTGTATTTCGAACTGTTCGAACATAATACAAAAGTTGAAGAAATTTCGAGATCATATGAACTTTTAGTTCAAAAATCGGGTTCGAAAACAGTTTCAAAGGAAGTTAGAATTTGGAAACTTTTTATTGGATTTTTACCTCTGAAAATAACATCACATAGGGTTTTTTAGAAAGATTGGGATCAGGACTTTATATTTTGGTCCAAGTATAGTTGGTTGGTCCGATTATTCAGTGGTCCAATTATGTGGAATTCACTGTAGTTCGAACGAACCGTTCAAACATAAGCAAAAGTTTGAAGGAAATTCGAGTTCAAAAGAAGTTTAAGTTCAAAAATCGGGTTCGAAAACAGGTTCAAAGGGAGTTCGAAATTGGAAACTTTTCATTGGATATTTATCTCTAAAAATTATAAACCAATGGTCTGTTTAAAATTAATCTTAGTAAAAAAATTATCGTTTTTTTTTTAAATTTGGCGCAATTTTGTCGCTTCTTCAAATTTTGAAACAAAGAAAATAATTACACAGCCCAAGAAAATGAAATTTTTGTCTTGATGCCGGAAAAGTAAGAACAGATTTTGGATATTTTTGATGTTCTGCTTCCAACTATACCTGACCTTTTATCGTACTCGATGTACTTCTTGCGGTGCAAGGCTAATTGATTTTAGTTCTAATCTATAAGTGGACATACAAAATATTCTAGATCTTGATGTTTTTAGGTAACATAGGTTTTAAGAAATATCATGAAGCAAGGAAAACAAAAAGTAATCAACGAGAACCTTTGATTGCGATAAAGAATATCATATTTCCATCCTTGAAGGTTGGACCAATTAATTTTACGAGCTTAAAAACTTTCAGGGTGGTCAGACATAGAGGTAACATGGTGTTCTTTCCCATTAATGTGGCCGCATCGTTTTCCTTTTGTGTTTCCCGTTTTCACAGAGCACTAATATACAAAGCAGATGAATATGTAATTTATTAACTTTAAAATCTTATGATAAATGGCGTTACTAATTGAATACCTTGGTGCAATAACCGCCCGAGTCCAATTCTAAAAGTTGTGGAAAAATGACAAAAAGTTGGGATATTTAAAAGCTGACTTTTTCAACGTTGACTAAAACCTATATTTAATATAAAAAGTTCTTATCCCAAAAAATATATAAGAAATAGATAATTCTGGCTTCTGGGAATTTATAAACACAAGGTTTTAAAAAACTATTTATTTAACAGCAACGTTTCGACATATAAATTATGTCTTTCTCAAGCTAAAATAATAATAATATAACATATAACATTGTAAAAAATTGAATTTTATTTCTATTTTATTAAATTACCTTAAAATCCAGATTTAAATAGTAAGTGTTTTCTAATTTTCTTGGCAAATATACTAATAAAATTTTTGTAAATAAAAATGGTTTGTAAAAAAAAAAAATGTAAAAAGAAGACGTATAAAATATAATTTGTCAGTAAATTATTTTTGACAAATAAATTATAAAATAGTTGTTTATAAAAGCACTTTGATTTTAAAAGTGAAAAAAAAAAAGAAGTATTTTTTACAAACAAATAAATAATTATAAATCTGGTATAAAGTATAAAAATAAATTAGAAATAAAAAATAAAAAATAAAAATAGTAGTATGTATATATAAAAGAATATAAAAATATATATATTTAGAAAATGCTTAGATAAGATTGTGGTAGATTTTACTATGAATATCAGTTTTTAAATTCATATTTTCTTTATGTTTATGAATGAAAATCATTCACTGATTAAACGTTTTTTTGTATTAATTTCTTTATCTAAAATAGAAATAGATTCAAAATTTATTTCATGTTTGGTTGAGTTAACATGTAAAGACAAACCTGTTAAATTATTATTATCACCATTCTGTAATACTCTTTTACAATCATATTTATGTTGTTTAATTCTATTACATAAATGTTGTTTAGTTTGACCAATATAAATTTTATTACAATCTTTACAGGGAATTTTATAAACTAAGTTAGATTTTACTTCATTTTTATCAAAATCTTTAAGTTTACTAAAAATGGAATTTATTGATTTTATATTATAAAATGCTAAATTAATATTATAGTTCTTAAATAATTCTTTAGGTTTAGAACTTATCTCAGGAATATATGCACATTTATAATAAGTTAAAGATGTTCCTTTATAAATAAATAGTTTTTTAAAACCTTGTGTTTATAAATTCCCAGAAGCCAGAATTATCTATTTCTTAAAACCTATATTTAAGACTTAAAGTTTCTTTAACTTTATTTTTCGGTCTTCATTTCAAAATTTTGCTTCTTAGTCATAAACTGATTTTTAAGAATACTTCAAATTTTTTAAAATTTTTGCTAATTCCTATTTGGGGACTTATTATTGAGGATCATTTGATGATATTGGATGTTGTATTTTTTCGACCTGTTATGCATTCCTGTTAATAGTTCACGTAAGTTTATTTTTTGAATTAGTTTAAGTGACTATAAATGTGATTGTTTTGGCCAAAATGAAAACTGTATTTTATTTTTAAACAAATTTTGTTAAATTCTCTAATAATGCAACCTTCGTTGCGAAATGCATAAGACTACGAAATTTATGGTTTAATAAAGTTTGTAACCACTTCAACTTGGTTTTGAATTAATAGGTAGGTAAAGACCTACATTCCTTTGTGATCTTATTGTGATTTGACAAAGAACTACACCAATGAATCGGTGGTACTCAAAATATTTTTCCAAATAAAGTGAAATTATATAAAACTGGAGTAAGATGATTTGAAATGTATATATTTTCCAAACTTTTTCTTTGGGAAATAAAAACCACTAGCCAGCGAATTTGTCTGGTGAATCAAGTTTGGGAACTACATGTACAAATTAACATTTTGGAGGTTTGTAGTGGTTTTTTTAATATATTTTTTTCTATTACAGGTTCCCGGAGTATTTGACATGTACGAAAATTATTAAAAAATATGCAATCATCTCAAAAATATCAGGATTTCAAGTATTTAGTGAGACACCAAGTTTGATATTTTCACGATCCTCCAGTCTTGATTTTTCATCTTTTGTAAGCAGTTAGTTTTAAAATACGTTGTTCCTTTATAGGATTTAAAAAAAGAGAAACCAATTTCATGCGTATGAGTAAGGAAGAGGTGGTAGATATGAAATAATATAGTACAACAATGCTGCACGGAATCGAGTATAATAAAAATCTATTATATGTGCTCTAAACACGTATGAAATCACAAAATAGTTTCAGTACTTGTGGTTTTCTAGATTTAATAAGGTTGTAATTTCATTTGTTGAATTTTTCATAAAATTTAATTGAAGCTTTAAGTACATACCTTACTACATGAGATCAAAGTAATGAACTGTCTATAGAAATTCTCCCATCTCCAATGTAGTGGTAAATTTCTGTAATAATACCACTGAGGTTTTTGGAAATATTTTAAATATGCAATTTATTTTTTATTTCCCCAATGGATTAATTGAAGAGTTCTTTTTTTGAATTTGTGGGCGACCTATTATGTGATAGATTCGGTGGTAGTGTCTTTTAATGGATGAACCGAAGTTATGCCTGAGATTAAACGGATTAATTTAATGGGAGGTACGTGTTGCGATTAACTTGGAAAACGTGTCCTTGCTTAGATCATGCAATTATTTAACACAATATTGATTTCCTGGTTATGTTTGGAATTTAAAGGAGCTGTCAAAGCTTCTAACGCATTTTTCAATTAAAAACAATCGGGCACTCAAAAAAAGCACACACACACATCATACGTAAAGAAAACATCATTTATCTTAGTTGATGTTTACAGATAGTATAAGGTAAGTCTGTGTTTTTCTGTAGGTGCTTTCGAATTCTTTGAGTATAAAGCGAGTGGGTTTAGCATAACAAGTAAGATGCTTTATATGTGTCGTATGAGTGGAGGAGACCGCTCGTAGTAAGCTGCTAAGCAAACATTTCTCGGTTGGAAGAACGGAAGACGGATGAAACAAAAATATTACAGCTTTGACGTCTTAAAGTGCTACCTTGCGGCACATTTCTTGACACTTGCTTTTTGCTAAATCTAAGAAATCAATGTTTGTTCGAGCGCGACAATTTAGATACTATTTTCCCCAAAAAAACTTCCCCCTAAGCTTATTAACTTAAATAAGTTACGAAATGGGTGTTAATAAAAACATACGACTTGTCTTACAAGAATTATAACAAGTAAATTAGTTCTCATAAACGAAATCGATTACATGCGAGGAAGGATTGTAATTTCTTGCACGAAATTATATTAACATAATTCTTGGCATTATCGTAAAGAACTATCAAAACCATGCACGTTTTATTACATCCACGACATACTACTTAAATAATTAAAATTTTACCTATCTAAATGTAACTTGTAACTACATAAAGTTTAAATTTAAAAAAATAATAATAATACACATAATAATTTATGGCATTTTTATAAGTACTTTGATATTTTTAGTCCTTCCTTTACTAGGAACATGTGAAGATATATGATTTTTTTGCACGATATGAAAATCGTTTGTAATATGTTTTAAATTTAGGCCAGAATTTAATTTATTACTTTAAGAACTTACAAAAATTTCGCGGTAAGTTTCCTACAGCACGCTTTAACAATAAAAATCAACAGCTTTTCGTGTTGTTTTTAAACGCGTGTAAACCAAGTCATTTTTTATTATGTACATACGCTTTTGTATATCATTATTTTTTATTGATTGCTCTCGTAAGGTTGGCTTCACATGTTATTCACTACATAACATGTACGATATTTATTCCGCGCAATTTAAAAATATAATCACAAAGCACAGTTTTGTAATAGCTATCATAATTTAGTCATTTTGTATACAAACTACTTTCGATATAAATTTAAAAAATAATTTTTATTGTAGGTATAATTTAAATCGAAGTAGGAGAATTTAAGCTTTATTTTTATGAATACAAATTGTGGAGTTTTTAAAATATGTACAAATGTCATTAGTTTTTTCTGGTTTCTTGGAGAAGGTCCTTGGAAATTTTAAGATATCTAACCAATTTTAACTTTTGGAAGAAAATTCAGTTTGAAATATAAGGGATTTCCATTGATGGACATCCAATAATTTTGGAATCATTTGTAAATACCAAAATGGACTCATTTGATGCCGAGGTATTAAATGAAATTCATGAAGATGTTGAAATTCGAGACTTGAATCTAACACAACGGGATGATGAAATTTTGGTACCAATTGAAGAAACATCACAAACTCAACCGAAATACTGACAAAAGCGTGTATTTTCCGGAAATTACAGAAAAAATGAAACTAGTCCGAACAAGACGATTGGAAAATTCAATAGTTGCTTGTGAAAAGTTTCTAGACAAATGGAGAAAACAATTTTGCTAAAAGAGTTTGTTAAAACTAGTTTAACGTCCGGTTTCTTCACCATGTTTTCAGACCAAACTAAATCTTAACTTGATTCTCAAGACGTCTTATTCGCATCTTATATACAGAGTGTTTCATTGAAAACTTCAAATGTCGTTTATTTCATAACCAAATTTTTTTTCAAAAAATTAACCGAACACGTCGATTTTTGTTTTGAGGGGGACGCATTATAAGACCGATTTAAGCACTCTCACTCCCTTAAGCGGAGGGCGTTAACCCCCTAATTTCTTAAACGTCAACAGGGGTTGAGTAATATATCATTTTAAAGCTGCTTTTAATTAGAATTCAACGGTATAAATTAAATTAAAATTGATCGATTAGTTTTAAAGAAAAAAAATAAAAACCTATTATAATACTCAAATTTAAAGTTTGCAATAAATTTTTTTTTAGTTTAAAATAATTTTATTTTTAAATAGACAATTTAAGTAAATGTTCGAAATGTTTTCCAGAATTTTCCATTCGTTTATGATCCTTTGACGAAGGTCTGCTAAAGTATCAGATTGGTTCTGGAAGACCTTTTTTTTTTTAAATAACCCCAAACGAAAAAATCCAACGGTGTGAGGTCAGGTGAGCGTGCTGGCCATTCAATAGTAGCTCTGCGGCCCATCCAACTAGGAAAGGTTCTGTTTAAATATTGACGAACTTGTAACGTATAATGTGGCGGAGCACCATCCTGTTGAAAAATTATCAAATTTTCGTCCAGCATATTATCATTTTCTAAGACATGTGTTATTGTAGGTTCGATAATATTTTACAGCATATCTAAATATTTTTCGCCTGTTAAGTTGCCATCAATAAATATTGCGCCTATAATATGGTCCCCATAAATGCCAAGCCAAACATTTAATTTTTCTGGATACTGACAGTGCTCTTCTCGCATCCAATATGGATTTTCTGTACTCCAATAACGACAGTTATGTTAATTAACTTCACCCCTCAAATTAAATGTTGCTTCATCACTAAAGCCGGTGTTTTGTAATTGGTTTGGAGTATTTGATAGTCTTTTAGACATAACTTCAAAAAACTCTGTTCGGCGATCAAAATCATCTTCACTTAATGCCTGATGACAAGAAAATTTATACGGGCGATATTTTAAATTTTTTAAAATTCTCCAAACCTTGGTACTTAGAAGTCCTGTTAATGTAGATAAGTTTCTTATGGAAGTTTGCGGATTTAGAGATGTTTCGCCTACTACAGTCAACGTTTCTACTTCATTTGGGGGGCCGCCAGTTCTTTTTTTATTTCCTACTGAACCCGTTTCACGAAATTTATTGAACAAATCTAAAACATATCTTGCAGATACATTTTTATCTGGATGAAGATTATTAAAACGAGTAGCTGCTCGAAGGGCACATCTTCTTTCTTCACCGTATAGCATAATAATCTCAACTCGATCATCCTTAGAATAAACCATTTTGAATGGTTAGGAGGTGTAATCTATTTAATTCGAAAACTTGTAATACACTAAATTAAATTTTTTCAATTTTTAAATCACATTTTATTTAGATTTAAACACCTGTCAAATCATGTGGATAACATAACAAAGAAATTTTTTTATTGTTCTTTTGAGTTTAAATTTTAAATTAAATTATTCATGAGAACCAAACGGGACATCTTACCTGCAATTTTTTATTCAGTATTTAATAATTTGCAAATTAAAAAAATATTTTTTGGGTTAATTTAACATTTTTTAAATTTATTTATTGCAATGAGTTTTTAATTTTTTTCTTTAAAACGAATCGATCAATTTTAATTTAATTTATACCGTTGAATTCTAATTAAAGGCAGCTTTCAAATGATATATTACTCAACCCCCGTTGCCATTTACGAAATTAGGGGGTTAACGCCCCCTGCTTAAGGGAGTGACGTGAGAGTGCTTAAATCGCTCTTATAATGCGTCCCCCTCTAAACAAAAATCGGCGTGTTCGGTTAATTTTTTGAAAAAAAAATTGGTTATGAAATAAACGACATTTAAAATTTTCAATGAAACACCCTGTATAAGTCGTTGATTTTGAGCGCCTAAGCATCAAGACTTAACAAATAAACCAATTCCTGCCCAAATATACCTATATACATGTAAGTTATTTTGATTTTCATGATGGTGAGCAGTAATTTAAAAGATTTGGATTAACTAAATTACATCTCTTCTTGGGAGTCATGTATCATTTATAACTTATTTATTTATGAAAATAAAAATTTGAAATTGATTATGTTGTATGATTCAAGAAAACACATTTTTTAGGCACTAAAAGTTTTTTCAATATTATTTTTGGTTTTACCGGAAGTGACATCAACTTTATTTTTTAAATGTTACACCTTTTTTTTTATCAAAATATGAAATAATTTTATAAATAGAGTATGTTTGTGATAAATTCTTTTAATTTTTTTTTGCAATTTTGAAAAAAAAGTTTTGTTTTCTTCTTCCGAAGTTGATAAAAACTACCAAAACTCATTCCAAATAATACAAAAAAAAATCTTGAAATGTGCAAAAATATGCTATTTTTTAGACCTTTTTAGCACAATTTTGAGTAAAAAAATAGAAAAAAGCGCCTTCTATCGTACTAACACAATAAACGCAATTAAAATTTTTCATTTTGCTCAAAGGTTTGAAAAATCACCATTTTTCAATTTTTAATACTTGCGGGCGAAATGCGGAGTTACACATTTCACCGAGTATCCTCTTAAAGTTCTTCGTAAGCTATATTAGAATTATCTTCAACCGAATTTGGTGTATTCTGACTAATTGGGGTCGTCACGTCATCAGCCAAGTTCGAAGAGGATACCCAGAATCGCCTAAGAGACAAAATGAATTTTGGCCATCTCTATGAAGTTTTTCTAACATTGTAAAAATAAATGTATCGTGTGTTGTTCCTGGATATCTCGATGATACATTTTTAAGTTAACATCACATATTGTACATTTATTGAAAGGTAACCTTTACGGTTAAAATACTAATATTCCGGGAAAGGGGCAGCAAGGTCACCCACGGAAGGAAAAATAGCTATCTATACATCCTACTACTTCATGTTTAGGCAATCTTACAGTGTGATTGATTGTTGTTCCCAATTTCCAATTACTATAATAATTTGTAACTATCAGGCAGTCTTATTAAAGAAATGTTTAGTTTTTGCTTTATCCAGTCTAAAAATTTTTATAAATTTTCTTTCCGTAAGTTTCTCAAAGGGGTTAATACTTGAAGAAAAACACAATTATTCTTCGCCAAATAAAAAATATCGTTCATTTTTTGGTAGCTTGTAAGTATAAAATTTCAAATAGAACCACTATCACAAAACCACGAAGAAAAAACAGAAAACAACAAATTAGGCAACCCACTCGATTCGACGGAAAAAATTCGTACATGAATAGACTATAATTGCTCAAAAATTGAGTTTTTCAGCTTCGTTCGATAACTTGCCATTAGTTCGTATGAGATCAACTTCAAATGACTCGAAAATAGCCCTACTATATAGAAACGATTTTCGAAGTCTTGACAAACATTTTGAGGTATTTCTGAAGTTATTGTTCCGGAAGAATTTATATTTTTTTGGCGAAGGACGTCTAAATATATAGGTTGTGTTTGGATTTCAAATGACAACAAAAATAAATCAAGTGGGTACGGGTCAGGTGATCGTGCTGCCCATTACATTCCATTACAGCCTACAGTTACAGTTCTATTATTATAATTATACATATTTATTTCATCTTTCAAAAAGATGTTGCTTCGTCGTTAAAGCAGATTTCAGTGAGACACCTTGTATAACTATACATCTGAGGAGATTTAGCACAGCCATTCAGGGATAATCAGTGCTAACTCTAACCGTTTTAATTTGATGAAAATAATAAATTAAGTGGTATTTTTATTAGATATGAGATGTAGTGGAAGGTGGCATTCAATTAAGAAAACTCCTTATAAACCACATTGGAAGCATTCAGTTAATTTGTTCCTTTTATATATTTTTTCTATTGCACTCAGAGGTTCCTATCTAGAAAACTGTCAAGTAGCTATACAAATCTCGCTTTCATCACGCTACTTATATACCAAATAAATTAGAAGAAATGAGTTAAATTACAGAGCATCGTCCCCTGTTAGTGTTTCTTGTGTATGAACTCACACTACTAACACTACTCACTCTACTCACATTACTCACATTCAATGTTTAGGTCTTTACAGAAGCGATCAATAAGGGTAAGTATGTGGAAATAATGACAGGAATTGTTTATTAAATTAAAGATGAAGAATTTTATAATATATTGTGTTGTACTTTAATTATTTAGTAATAAGCTATATTATTTGTATACCATATACCACACAAGTCCTTTTGAATTATACTTACTTATTATTTGCTCATATTACTTTGTGGAGTTTTAAAATGCTTTTATTTATAAACACAAAGATACGGAGTTTTTATTTATAATGTAAGTGCATATAATCCTTGACAGAGAAGATACTGAAAATAAAATGATGAGTTATGGAGCGCTCCCCTTGCAACAATTTAGTCCCTTACTAGCTTTTATGTTAAGAGGCATATTATGTACAACTAATGGAGAGAGTTACTCCATAACACTAATTCAACCAATTATTTTTACGTACCTAATTTTTACAACCCCCCTTTATTACTCACTCAAATTCCATTAAAAATTGTTTTGTTTATTTTGGTGTATTTGGTAGCAAAACATGTCCATTACTCAGTTTTACCTTGTGTTAATAACTTCACATCGTAATTTAAGATATAATTAGTATTTTTAATTTTTTTCAATTACACCCAGTTTAAAAAGCTGTTATTAATTTGGATCCATTAGTAATACATATGTTATAGTGCTTAAATTCAATTGAATCATGTACATGTATAATATATCACAAATGATAATAACATGTATGATCACATATTTATTTACTAGGAAACCAGTTTAGGTTGCATAAATATAAATATTAATTATTGATTCAAATTAATATTAACATATCTGCATTTCGATTAAAATAAATCAACTCCAAAGAGTAACATCAAACTACAACATATTTGGAGTAATAAAGGTAAAGCGCTAAATAAAACATGTTTTATATGATTTAAACAATGATTACACATCTCTTGCTTTTCCGAATGCATCCGTTCAATTTTTATACTTTTACAAACAACATTATAAAAGCAATGTCTCTACTAAAAACTTTTTAATAAAGTTTTCCAACTTTATACGAGTTTCTCCCGCTTTGATTTGGAAAAATAGAAATATCCGAAAGCGTACATTGACAATATTTGCATGGATACATAAAAATAATTAAAATTATATCGCCTGGAACAAGCGAAACCATTTGATAATAACCTCAAAGTGTTCCTTGTAGTTCATAACAAAGCGATAGAAAATCGTATTAGTGATTAAACAATGTAAGTCAACATGAATAGCTGTAAATGTATGAGATGTGTGTTAATATTATCTTTGGAATGAAGCCCTAGAGTGCTGTTGCAGGTTTGCAATGGGATTTCTCATAGATATTCGTCGCCTTTATATCTTATCCCCCCTTTTAACAACATTCATAACTGAATTATCTTTATTTATTTAATGACGCGTTGAATAAAACTTGCGGATTCAAAACATTAAGATTCCCCCTACTTCTCCCGTTTTTAAATTCATAAATCAACTAACATAAATACAATTTAAATTTTAATGATAAATATTGCATATTTAAAAGTAAGTAGTGGTATATTTTACCATAGTCATTTAAGTAATAAAAAAGTTTATAATTTATCAGTCCATTTTTAAGGCAAATAATAAGTTGAAAATCAATAAAATCTCTCCTACCTACTTAAAAAGTTCGGAAACAGCTTTAAACTTTTTTCCACTATCCTCATTTGCAATCAGTACATTTTACCATCCCTTTTTTGTTTAAGAAACTAAAATTAAAAAAGTTTTTCTAAAAATAGATGAGAATAAGTCACTCAATCAACTCGTATTAGAATTTAATTATTTGGTAGCTAAATATAACGTACTATTCGTCTTGAATTGAGTAGTAGGAATTAGGTGTATAATTAACAATGACCTTAACTTTTTATTTCTGATTTTTCCGGTTGAGGGTATGATATCGATTTTCAGGGAATAAACTCCTATGGGAAAAAATGACGTATTCATGTAAAATATGCATGTTTTATATTATAGAAAGTTTTTGGCAAATTTCCATTCAAATATAAAATGTTGATCCTACAAAATGCTTTTTCCTAAAAACTAAGATGTGGACCTTAGTCACATATAAATATTATAACATCTTTTCCCAATAGGCAAAAATAGCAGAGCCACTAGTTACGACAGTGCAAACAATATTTTTATAAATTTTTCTTAAATATTCATAAGAGGTAAAAAAATCTTGAATGTATATAAAAATATTATGACCTAAAAGTGGCTTAACTTAACTAATTAATTAACATAAGTAACTGCCCAGTTCTAGTTTAATTAATCTAGTTTATAAACCTAAAAGAAATTTGAAAATCTGACAAGAAAAACTTAAGATATAGAGGTGGACTTAATGGTCGATTTCATGATATTTCACGATTTTTTCCCTACCTCATGCGTGCTCTAGCGGTCCGCATAAATTATCAGTAATCATCGAGAGCGATTTAATTTCGGCCAACATATACCGAGTGTCCAGGAAAACTAGGACCACCCCTGTAATTTCGTTATTTATGAAAATACAAATTTGTTTTACCATGTTATACGGCATAAATAAATGCTCTATTTTTCTAGTTATTAATAATCATTGGTATGTTGTAAGTATGATTGTGACAAAAAATTTTTTTTGAACTTTTTACTAATTTCTATTTGTTTTAAAACGCGTTATTTTTCAAATATCTGTATTTTTTTAAATCAACATAAACGAGTTCGAACTTTATCGTGTTCGAACTTTATCTTGTTCGAACTTCATAAAGTTCGAACTTTCTCGAGTTCTGACATTGGCGAGTTCTAACATTATCGATTTGAAATTTATGCAGTTCGAAACTTATCCAATTCGAACTTTATTGAGTTCGAACTTTATCCGGTTCAAACTTATTAAAGTTCGAAATTCATCGAGTTGGATCCTTATAGAGTTCGAACTCCATCAAGTTCGAACTTATGAAAGTTCGAACTTTTATTATTATTGGGTGATAAAAAAATTTGTACTTTTCCTTATATTGTAAGAGTTTATTTAATATTTCACTTGACCGGTTTCGGCCTAGGCAATCTTCAGAAGTGAACGTCAATTTAAAAGTTCAGGTATTTAGAAAATTGTGTCATGACTTTAAGCATGTGGTTTTAATAATATATTAATTCAAGAAAAATGGCTGAAAACCAGATGCTAAAAGTCATGACACAATTTTCTAAACACCTGAACTTTTAAATTGACGTTCACTTCTGAAGATGGCCTAAGCCGAAACCGGTCAAGTGAAATATTAAATATACTCTTACAATATAAGGAAAAGTACAATTTTTTTTATCACCCATTAACAATATCCTTATAAATGGATCAATTCAAATTAAATGAATTTTATTATGTCGAACGGGTTCGAACAGTTCGAACTTTTTGTTTTTTAAAGTTCGAACCTCAAAAAGTTCGGGTTCGGTGAACACCACCAGTTCAACTACACAATCACCACCAAAAATAGTTGGCTTCCTCATTTTTTTTAATTGGTTCTTTCTGAAATTACATTGATTTTTCTGAAATACAATTAAATACAATAATTGATTTTCAATTGAAGATAAATTGCCAAAAAGCACATGTTTAATGAATTGTTGCTGTTTCTTGTGGCTTAAATTCAAAATCACCAGCTAAACCTGTTGGCATTCTCATTTGATTACTATTGAAAGAGTAGTTTGAAGAAGGGAACGAATCCCAAAACTAAATTTATTGGAATTAAAAATAAATTTTGAACCATTCTTACTTAAATGTGTTTTGAGGAATAAAACTATTGTGATGATTAGTTGGATATGCAGTCCTGAATCTTTCTCACTGTCACTTGATGGTCTTGGAACTAGATCTTAAAATGGTTTGTGGTCATCCTGAATATAACACAACATCCGCAATTTCGTGGAATATGCTTCTTGGGTAGGCAGATTCGGTTGAGGCAAATTTTTTGTTTTCGTCAGTAAAAAGGTTTAATGAACATGTCCATCAATGAAGCCGATGTTATGAGGTAGCCAGCTAGTGAAGAATATACAAGATACTTTTACTTTGAAATAGAAAACTTTGTAGACTTGTCGCGAGCTAATGAGATCTTTTTACAGAACTTTGACCTCTAATCTATGAAATCCAAAATGTTCACTGTGGTGACTTGTGTCAATATGAGAATGGGCAATTAACCATTTCAGTGGAACCAGTTCTTTGGTTAATTTTTTTGAAATATTTACGTTTTTTTACACTAAAAATGCTGATATTGTATAATAAAGTAACAAAAATATTTCCTAGATCCATTTAGTATATGTATATGTCGTAGGCATAATGGAATATTTGGTATTTTGTCAAAATATCTAGGTAATTTATGAAAAGCCGGCAAAATGGGTAAGCGAGTGACTTTCTTGTGTTTTTACTAGGCAAATTATAAAATGTCGGCCGAATTAAAGTGCCCACAAATTTCGGTATGCCTGCTTATTTCTAGGCATTATACAATTTATCTAGCATAACAAAGTCAAAACAGAAATGTAGTTATGTATCGCAAATCATAGTCAAAACAGAAATGTACCTGCAATACTAAACGATGCTGTAAAGAAGATGTGCTTGTTTTAAAAATAAAAATCTGTGTTTTTCCAAATGGATGATTATAGATATTTTTTTAATAAGTGTTACATATTTTTTTTGATACGATGTTTTGACTAGTCCATTCTAGTTAAATTATAAAATGCGTGAAAATAAGCAGGCATAACGAAATTTTTATTCTGACACTTTAGTTCTTTCGTCATTTTATGATTTTCCTAGTCAAAAAACAAGAAAGTCAAGTGCTTACCCATTTTGCCGACGTTTTACAAATTACCTAGGCATTTTGAAAAATTAAACAGGATGAAGAAAGGAAGAAAGGGAGCTTGATCTGATCTTGGAGAGTTGGTCTTCGTTTGCTTCTCTTATCTCAGGTTGTGAGTATTCCCTCCAACAAGTTCAAAATTCGTGTTTTTTGTGATTATTCCCTTGATTTATCCGAAATACACTTGATGTTTTCTAAAATTCAATTGATATTTTCTGAAATGCAATTGAACACTTAGGTGCAATAACCAGTCAAGTTCAATTTTTGGTGAATTCGTTGTTTCTTGCAAGAATTCATATTTTGAGTAGCGAAAATCGACTGATGAAGTACTCGATCAAGTCCAGAGCATAATTATGTATTCATAACTAATCCTAATTTTTATCGATTCTGAAAATTTTATTATAAAAATTTATGAAGTAATAATATAAAGCCAGAATATCCATTAAAAGAAGTCATGACACGAAAACTAATCGCGAAAAATTTGATCTCGATAAAATTTACCACGGTGGTTAATTATTGGATCGGTAAAACTTTCCGCGATGAGTTTTGCCTATACATTTAAAAATACTAATATACAGGGTATGCATAAAAAGATGGAAATCCTCCTCTGCGCGTTATTATACGACCACCTAAATGCTAGCTTATTTTCCCTGGATTTTCCAGACACTTTGTAAAATAAAAGTCTTTTATGAAACGGTTGATATACCTACTGCAATTTTTTTTTTGATATTTCGGGATTGTTACAAAATTTGCCTTTGAAGCAGGTTTTTGTGTATTAAAGAATTTGATAGGTGAAATTTGAAAGGAAAAGTCCGCTCGAGGGAAATAGTACTTGTGCAACAAAATCTGTCGTGTACCTTTCAAAATTCGATATTTCCTGGATCTACTGGACGTATTATGAAATTCTCATTAATCATATAAATAAAGATTTAATCTCATCTCAATGTTTTTACGAGTATAATTTATGTACATTGCAAATACCTACTTTGTGTTTTGAAGAAGAATTGTGTAGTCCACAGCAGAGATAGAAATAATAAGAAACTAGAGCTTTTAAAATTTATGTTAAGTGATCCTACTCACTGGGAATTTAGAAACAACAATTGGAACGTAGTAAAAACTTTATTTACATAGAGAACGTAATTATAATGTGCCGGCTGTGATATTAAGTTAGTAATTTAAAATCCCATCTTGAACAATGAATCACCCTATTTGCATCCAAGGGAAAATTGTGCCTGCGACGGAATTATAATCTCGTTTTGTAATGATGACATCGGATAATAATCTCTACCGTTGCGCGCAATCTAGAGATGATTTAAGAGGCTACTGGCGGTTGTTACTGAAATCCTATCAAATCAAGTGACCCTACAAACAGCCAAGGACCATCAACAAGCGCTATAAATTGTCGGAAATTGCTTCATTCAGCTTCGAGAACAATTTTCCTTCTCCTAATATTGTATTAATTAAACTTAATTACGTTTTAAATTATTTCTAAATATGGGCAAAAAATGGCCTAATTTAGCCTTAAATTTCACTTCAACTTAAAACCCCTCAAACTCTCAAACTCGTTTTAAAAAAACGAAGTCCTAAAAATCAACACAAACTTTTTTAATTAATTTATCATAACTTAAGTCAATATCATTAATCAGCAAACTATTAATATTAATTTACACATTTTTCATTTTTTAATTTAATTTATTTAAATATTAAAAGTGTTAATAAATAATATACTTATTAAGTGAAAACAGAATAGTATTAGCAATTATAGCACATTCGAGCATTTTTCATAATTAAAAACTGATAATCAGCTGAAAACGTGACTTTAATGTCGTGGTTTTCGACCATAAATTACGTACTCATTCGCTCTTACTTCCACATAATAAATTACGCGATAAAACAAGTGCATGTTATAATATATGGCAATATTTATTTGCTAAATTCACGAATGAATTCATTTTATGAATAGAATATTTATTGCTACAACCCCATTTTGATATTGTTTTACGCTGCACAAATCTAATCATTTATTTAAGGCCACACCTTCATGTACACGTGTTAGGTAACTCAATAATCATGTACAATAAGTAGATTTTACCCAATTATATTTTGTTCATTAAATATTTAGTATATGATTATATCAAACATGAAAAATTGTAGGAGCCTTTTTTATGTTTAATGTTTATGCGGTCTTGGAGTTCAAATGTAAATGGGAATTACTAATGATAATTGATTTTATGCCACCAAAAATATATAAAAACAATCAGGGATGTATTTTTGGTTATAGGAAGATAGGGTCTTATCAATTTATTCTTATCTCCATTTAATCGTTGTCGGTCGAATTTTGGGACACCTTGTATATTACAATACTCGAGTTATTAATAACTTAGAAAGCTCGATACTTTCTTAATAGTTCATGTACTTTAGTAAGTTCATCACGACATTTACTTACACATTTGTTTACATTGTCTGAAATATTTATGCGAATTGTCGTCGCGTGAGTTTTTCGACATAATCTAAAATCTAGATAAGTTACGCATTGAAATTCTAGGTATCTCTACTAGAGAATTATTATACTACTGGGATTCTTATTTTAAAATCGGAAAAAGTTTAATTTAAATTATTATTATTTGTTTATTAGAAAATCAATTTTTGAGATCATCATCAAAGAGATTCTAAATTGACTACAATAAATTGAAAAATTGGTGCTTTTACAAAATAGCATTTAAAAAAAATCAATGAAAATCAAAGTAGGGGAGTTATATTGAAGTTGAAATAGATTATGGTGGATTTAATACATAAGTAAAAATCATTTTAGAACATTTATGATATTTTTTATATTTTATTAAAATCGCATAATTTGTAAAACTCGAAAATTGTACATCTATAATTTTGTAAACATCTACAAATTCTATTAATAAATAACATTGAGGAACAAAAAAATTATTTCTGCGGCATTAGTTTTTGTATCGATTTTATTAGATGCACCACTCTACATTTAGCATGTAGTTATTTTGCTTGAATTGACTAAAGTCCTCATAATAAACCGTGTCATAAAAAATACGACTTCATCACGAAAGTCTAGTGTTTACGCCCATATTAAGCTTGGGATTATAAAACAGTAAGATAAAGCTTTGGTTAAGAGCTTTGATTGTTTCAAATATATTTTTCCAGTATCTTTAGGAGTCATTTTTTAAGTATGCTAAATAAGGTGCTACGGTATCGTGGATAACTCATAAACCACTTTATATTTTTGTACCAAATTTTGGTAATATTAAAAAATATTTATAATGATCAAAGTGAGAGAAAAGAATTAAAAAATATTAATAGTAAGTGTATTTTTTAAGACCCTTAAAATACTCCTACTTTAGAGTTAATTTATACAAAAACCAATCAAAGTATCAGTAATAAAAAAAATTGGAACCCACAAAGAATATTCCGAAATGGTCTCCTAAATGCTAAAGAATTTTGAATAAGAATTTCCTGAAAAACTGGCTGATTAGAAAGAAGAACAAGAAAAAAGGTTTCACCAGAATATCAAATAATGGAAAAAAAATATCAAGGCCTACTACAGCTGGATCTTAATAAGGAATTGTCCGGATCAAATGGATGACGGATGACGTCACATAGATTTTAAGTAGCTCAAAATGTCCGCAATTAAAAACATCAATCTGACGTTTTCCAGAAAATCGTACGGTTCTTCACTTATTGAATTTATTCGTTGTTACCGACTCACCCATACTACATATTTTGTACCAAATGGGCCTTTCCACGATATTTTAATTTTTATTTAGTCTTAAAGGTAAAGTTAAAATAAAAAATAATATCCAATCAATTTTTTGATATCTTTTGTGTTAGAGCTAAAAATTTGAATTTATGAATCCGTGACGTCATAATGCTCATAAGTTCTAGTCCGGCAACAAGGAAATAAATTTAACACTTGAAATCTGTCATCACCGATCACAGACTCTAGAGCTGGTAGAGTTGATAGAAAAACTTGTGATTTATTTTCTTTAATTCCATCTTTATTATTTATACTTTTTGTATAAATTAAATTAAGTTTTTTTAAGAGCTATGCATAGTATAAAATTCATTGAAAAATATTTTACTGTGGAAAGGCCCATTGCTTTTTCTAAAATTTCCAAAGATCAATGTTGGCCTGAATCATTGTCTTATTGGAAGTAATGACGTAGAGGCAGGTTACTATTTGCATATAGAACCGTGATATTTTCTAAAATTACCTTGTTCATAAAACATACATTATTCCATTGATTTTATGAATGGAGCCCATGCCCAAATCAGAAAATCATATCCACATCATTAAAGATTGTTAGCTATAGTTTACCATATTTCTAACATATTTAGGATTTAACCTTTTGCCTTCAGAACGTCTTACATTCGAGGCCGATTGGCCACGAAAAAGACTCACTGTACTTCGACAAATCTGATATTTTGTTCTAATTACCTAGGTCCTTAGAAGACATAGTCATGACTCATCATTTCAACTGGAATAGATTCATCACTAAATATTGCCCTATGCCAATTTTGAATGATTCCAGCGATATGGTCATGAGCGAATTATATTTTAGCTCTTCAATGTCTTTGGAAAGGAGCGATTTTTCCCAGGTCCTAGGACTTCTAACAAATAGGTTTTTCTCAATTGGACGATTTCATACTATGTATGATGTTACATTTGGAAAGTACCTAATATCAAATTTAAATATTCGGATACCAAAATGGATTAGTTCTTGCTAACTTCAACAAGGATTGTTCAAGAAGGATCTATCTTCCCGTATTTTTCAATAAACTGAAATCTCTAAGTCTCTTTATTATACTAGACATATTTGAAAAGTTACTGTTATCAAAATGGGCTTTCAATTAATTCGAAGACCAAAATGAATTTGTTCTTCAGCAAAGCTCTGTGTTCACGCATTGTTGTTTTCTAAACTCTCTAATTCTGTGGAAATCTATAAGACCATACGGGAAAAATCCATAAAGTTTGTCTTATGGGTTGTAATATACGGTTTCCATGGATACTTTACAGATATTTCCAATAAGGAGTTACAGATTTGCACAGAATTGCACCATCAGTCTTGTTATTATTCCAGACATTGGAAAGTTCCTATTATCTAATTTGGCTTTTAATTGATTCGAAGACCAAAATTGTTTAACTTCAATACTGCTCTATCTTCACGTGATATTGTTTAACGTGGGTATCCTTTTTTAGTTTTAACATTTTTAATGCTGCTCTACTTTCTAATACTGTATATTAGTGATAGTAACAAAATATCACTTTAGGATCATGTAGTTTAAAACATATCTAAACACGATCCATTTTTATTCTTCTGACTGTATTAGGGCACAAATTGAGAATATTGTATCCCATAAGAAATGAGTCTATATGTAAATTAATTGTTTGGAAGAAGACCTGCCAAAAAGCTACACCTTAAAAGAAAAATCGCAAAACCAAACTTGGTTTTGTTAAAGATCATTTGAACAGAAATGTAAATTACTGGGAAAATGTAATTTTTAGTGATGGAATTGATTATATTAATTGTCCAGTAGGGAAAGGAGTAAACTCAAAGTTCTCAAAATCCACTTTCAAGCATGATGGAGGTTCTACGAGATGGTTTGGGGCTGTTTGTATAGAATTGGGATGGTACCACTTCACTACATAGAAGGAAAACTTAATAGATTTATCTATAGGAACATTATGCCAAATATTATGGTACCTTGTACAGACGAAGAGCATTTTTATCAGCAGACTAACGATCGAAACACAAGTCCAAGCTTATGTGTCAGTGGTTTAATTATGAAGATCTGTTTTCTGTTTGTTATTTTCGAAAGAGGTAGGACGATGATATATCATAGATCGTATAAAAACAGAGAAAGGGTTTGGAGATAACGAAACGAACGATATGTAAAATCCACAGTCTCAAAAAGGTTAACTTTTAATGGAGGTTCTGTTATGGCGTGGGCAGGTATTTCGGCAGAGGTACATACCATATTTCTAGAAAATGTTTTTTTAAACCCATAGATAGGTAGAAAGTATACTACAAGATCAGTTATTCAATTTTGTCATTTTATTGGAGATGGTTTTGTTCTTATGTCTTATGCAGGACAATGCCAAGCCACATACTGCACTAATGTTATTGAATACTTGGACGAAGTATGTATCAACTTCAGAAGCGTATTCGACGTCGTCTATATTTGCCAGACACTGCAAGAGCTTCGATTTAATCCTCAAGAAGAACTCGAAGCAATTCCTTAATTTCTTGGAAAATTTGATCAATTGAATGACACGACGGCTAAATGAGGCAATTTGAGTTCGAGGAGGATACATATCTTATTGTTTTGTTATTTTTTAAAATAAAATTCATTTTTGTGTTAATTTTATTTTTATTGGTAAATTTGTGTATTACACACCTATAATGGATGGTTCAACAAAAATTAAATTGATGGATGATTAATTAAATTAAGCAAGGAATAGCCGTTTCGTTGACTGTCAGTAAATAGATTTCGCTATAGGTTTATGTATTAGTTTAAAAAATAAAATGAAAAATGTTTTCCACTAATGTGTTTCCTAACATACATGAAAGAATAGCATAAATTTAATTATAATTGGTAGGGTTAATAGGTCACTTGAAAGTTGAAAAGCTCCTTTAACCTGGACCTGTATAATTTGTCTAACTTTTAGCGTCAGAAACTTTTAAAAGACAAGTCAAGTCGACCACTTTATTAACTGGTATTAGATAATACGTGATAAATCTTTTACAAAATCTGTTGTTTGTGAAGGAAATTTTTGACCCGTTTATTAATAAAAAAAATATCTCAAATATTTTATTTTATGTGGGAAAATACTTTCAATTTTATTTAATTATTTTCGTTAAAGTGCTTTTAATATTTTGTAAATTTATAGACCTTTATTTGCATACATTATAATCGATGATTGATCCTGCCACTACATATTTGAACAATTACCAGTACAAAATTTCAAGTTTTGAATAATTACCATGTTGAAGAGAATATTAGTAATATCCCTAAAAGCGTTATTTACTGCCAATTTCTAGAAAATAATCAATCATCAGCCGAAGGAAATTAGAAATTAGTCTACACAAACATTTAAAATAAGTTTAACCAAACTCTAATTAACAATAATTACTTAATAGATAATGGTAACGAAACGAAATTGTTATTAATTATTACAATAACTAAACTTACATCATGCTTCTAAAAATAAGGAAAGTGGAAACAATTTTCTACTTCATGATTAGTTTGGAGGTGTAAAGTACTTAAATCAAGATTACTTTTATTTGCCAGAGATTAAAATCTGATATACCTGGAATTTACGACGGTATGATTAAAATTAGATGGTCGTCATTTTTCATTTCCATTCGGCGATCCCGGAAAATTCGTTTTTTACGTAACGAACGAGCTCGAGGTAATGATGTACTATTCCGACTCGCCTTGTTACAATTTTATTACAAAAATATCACGAATCTTTAAATCTCACTGAATAAATTATTCACCTTATCAAATTATTTTATAGGTACGATAAATTATGACTTTTATAACCCATTTTACCTATTTTGTCATTAAAGTAACATTAATCTTACTCCGTAATCGATACTTATTTTCGTGTTTCAATTATAATAAAAAACAATAATTTATTTTTACTTTAAATTAAAATCCGCTATTATTTCTTATCAAGGGTGAAGTATAAAAATAGAAACCCGCCATCATCAGTCTGGAACACGTTTAATAAATTTTCCTAATAAATAATACTTAATGTTCATTAATTTTGCGCCACAATTCTGCCTTTAGTATAATATATCAATTAAAATAAGAGAGCGCAATTAAAACTTGGACGAAATTTCGCTTTTAATGGTTGAAATCCCGAAAGAGAGATTTTCCTTTTTGAAATAAGGTGAATTGTATAAAACGGTAAGGTGATAAAAGGGACTATGTGTACTACCGCAATTACGCTAGGGGTTTATAATCAAAGCAAACAAAATCAAAAATTTTGTCTGCCCTTCAGTTTGAAATAAAAAGTGTTTTTATTGTTTGCTTTGCGGAGAGAGGTTTGTAAGCGCGGAAATGATTTAGAACTGCACGATAAAATTCCACGAAAATATCCGAAATGAAAACCTTAGTTAATTAAAAGGTCACTACTATATTTTAGGCGTTATTACAGTTTTATATCTCATGTTATTTATATTAATTAAATACTAGAAAATAATTAATTAATTTATTTTGTGGAGTAATTGAACGTTTCAAGTACCCACATTTAATTAACACCTAAAAGATCAAAAATAAATAAAAAATAAATACAATAAAAGCAGACTTTAATTTAAAACGTACCACACGCTACTTGGGATTAGTGAAACTTGAGTTTTCGGCTTAGCATCGAAGTTAGTAATTGTTTTAGTTCAAAGACTCATAGAAAGGAGTGATACTCTTCGTTCGAAGTAAGCAAAACTTTTTATAAGCGTGGAATTATATTCTAACTTTGTTTATTTGCTCCACTTTCAAAACTTGTCTCATTTAATTCTTTTTTTTCTTTACTTTCCATTATCATCACCAATCTTTAATAAAACACGTTACATAATGAAACACTGCACTTTTCCCAGTAATTTAAGTAACGCCATTAATAAATAATTGCATCAATTAATTAACTCCAATACCAAACTCATAAATTAACGCGATAAGAAAGTATGAAAAAATAATCGCACGCAATTTAAATATTTTTTTAAAAAACAACCGCGATTAATAATTCTGTCATTTTCCTTGTTAAAACCCTGGGAATTATAAATAAAAGAAAGATAAACCCGTTAAGCAATTTTAGCACTTGAATATGTGACTTATAAATAAATTTTAATGCTAACGTAAGTTCACACTTAATTAACAAACCATTTTTTCATCCACTTTTATCAGCTTAAATATTTTCACGGAATAAGGAGAATTAATGTTGTGAAAAAGTGTAATCTCGAAGGTTGTAATTTATTTTAGGGTCAGCTTGGAAAAGTGTTTTAATGGCGAACCTTATGACCATTTTTATGTTAATTAAAAAATTACTGGTGGGTAAATGGTCTGTTTGAAAAATATGCATTATGTGAATTCATTTTGTTTTTATGTTTCCGCAAGAGCTTAAAAACTTGTAAAGAATATTTTTTTATTTCCCATTTTATGTTTGTTTTTACTGCACAATTAAAAAAGGCAAATAACACATAATAAAGTGCGAGACGCGAAAAAAAATTATTTTTTCTACGATCGTGCAAAAAGTAGCCCATTTATGATCACTGCATAAAGAAAGCATGACTTCTTAGTGCATTACTTAGTGCAAAAAAGCATAACTTAAGAATGCTTTTCTGCACTAGTGTAAAAAAGCATTTGTCAACTGATCACATATGACAAATTTAATTTCATGTTTTTGTGGAATTTTATTATTTTCAGTGATTGGTGATCATCGAACTAAGAATTTTTTTTGATTGGCCTACAAAATTGTTCTCATTTTATACAGGGTGTCCCACTTTTTTTCCAGCAAAATTTTTTTATATATATTTTTTTAGTATATGCCATTCTGAATAAAATTAATATGCTTTTTCTATAAAAAGCAATTTTAATGATATTTGTGGGACACCATCTATAATTTTTTTTTATTTTCAATTTTGTTATTTAAATCAAGTGTGCTTTAGATTTTGTCTTTAACTTTAAGCTAATTGATTGTATCGAGGGAAAAGTGTTCAAAAAAGTCATTTAGCACAGTCAAATTCCAAGTAATATTTTAACTAAGAAAATGATTATAAGAAAGATAATTATATAGGATGTACCACAAAAATCTTCTTAAAGAGTCGAAAAATAATATTAGTTTATAGGTGATTTTTTGTTCAGTCAGACAATAACTATAAAAAAAATGCTGAAATAAAGTGGGACACCCTGTATATTTCTTTACAATTTATAAAGCTAAACATTAAAATGGATATACAGAGTGTTCCCATTTGAGTTGCATTAGGTGGGTATCGTTGTTATGAATAAAGTTACAGTTTCGGTTAAATGGGCAGTTGTCTATACTCGCTTTGATACAAGATAATCAAAAATTCTGTGGCATTTCGAAGATATATGGAAAAAATGAAAAGGCATTTTTTTAGTCTATTATATCATTAAATAATAATATTTTTATGAAGTATTAGGACTGCTCTACGCTATAAGGCAAACATTTTGGATTTTACGGCAGATGTCCTACTTCAGTTGAGATTGAAAAAGCCCATAATATGCCTTGGTCAATACCAAAGTAGACTTCATTTTTTAAATTTCTTAAGAGGAATATTGTGGAGTTCAAATGTTTTGGAAATGTTCCCCGTGCTCATTCCATGTGAGTTTTTGATCAATATAAATGCCTAGAAATTTTGTGCATATAATATTTTGATTTAGGTGCCTAAGACAGCTATTAACCATTCATTGGCCATCGATAGCGATTCTTGTTTGAGTATTTTCACATCATTAATTGAGAAATTGTAGTTATCGTTGCGTCATCAGCATATTGCACTACTTTATTGGACACAGCGGCTGGTAAGTCATTGGTGTATACTAAAAACAGAAGTAGCCTCAGGATTGACCCCTGGGACATATCTATTGATAAAAGCTGCGAGGAGCGACCATTGAATCTTACCAGTTGATTTCTGTGTGACAAATGTGATGACAGCATACAACAACTTGAGCATATAGGTTACATATGTGTACAAATTTCTTAATTGAATTGGATGGGTAACACAATCAAAGACCTTGGATAGATCTATGAAAATCTGTTTTTCAAAAAAATATGATTACCGGTTTTCGAGATATAAATAGCAACTTTCTTATTTTAAAGAGCATTATATTGGAATTATCAACAAACAAATTATCTTTTATCGTTCCGAATTCTCAATCAAAAATTGTAAATTAATTTGAATTGCAATAAATTAAAAATGGCAAGAATTGTAGGATTTTCAAAAAAAAGAAATACTGCACACCTGAATTTATGTTAATAATTTCGGTCATTTTTAGTTATAAAAAAATGTGATGTCATCGCATTTTTTAATGAAAATCTATAATTTTCAAGTCAAGAGATTGAAAGGACAATTCCGTATATCTGTATAAAATTTTATTGACTTATCTCAGCTCATTCCGAAGATATAGTAAATCCAAAATTGGAAATTTGCAACTTTTATCTTCGGAAGGAGAGGAAATAAAAGATAAGTCAATGAAATTTTGCATGGGTACCATTAAATTGTTAAAATTGTGGGTATACATTTAAAAAAGATGCGAAAATGTCATGTGGATGTTGTAAAATGACGCAAAATGTCCGCAATTTTGAACATATTTCGTATATCAAACCGTTTTTTCGAAAATCTCTCTGACATTTTAGATCCACACTGTATAATCCATGTTTGAAATAATAAACTACGAAATATTTGACATTATTTGAATTAAATTAAGTAAGCATGAGGTCTCAAGCTGTCACTTTAGATTATCAGATCGGTTTATTGTTTATTGTACAGCAACAAATGATTGATTAATCGTTTACAAATGACTACCTTTCCACTAACTAAATGAATAATATAACATGTTTTAACTTTTGTACTATACAATAATCCAAAGTGAATTATCTTTTGATTAAAGAAATCATGTCAATTTAATTGTTAAAAAATTCAATGTCGTTATAGATATCTTGAAAACCGAGTTTGTCATATTTTTAGAAAATTAAGTACCTATATTTAAAATCATCATAACAAAATACAAAACTTTTATCCGAAACTTTTTCTTGTAGATTTTTCGAAAATGGCATTTTTGATTTGATTTTGATTTTCGATTATTTTCGGAATATTTCGGAATGTTAAATAAGTATAAAATAATTCGCTATTCCAAAATAGCGAATTATTTTAAAGATCAGATACCACCTCTAGTGGTCATTTGGTAAAGATACTAGTGGAGTAATAAAAACCTGTTAAAAACCTGTTAATATAACTTTATGTGTGGGAAATTATAAATCGTTTTTTAGTCATAAAAAATGCTATAAACGCTAGCGTTAATAAAATCAATAAAAACTCAAAGCACAACATAGCCTTTACTCGCCCTCTTCCATTTTGTTCAAAATTTATGTCAAAATCTATACATAATCATAATTCCTAAAACAAAGATGCTCATCCTGTAGAGAATAGACTCGTAATATCTATAAGGTGTATCTAAACAAACTAAATGCAAATTGTAAAAAATAAAAACGAGCGAAAAGAACTAGGAAAGGTCTCCCAAGCTCTGCATTGTACAAAATGAGATTGATTAATGACGAAGGCATATATCGTTTACAAAAGGCGTGATGATAAAAGCATCACCCAAAACAACAAAAAATGATATGCATTATAAAAGTTTTCGTATATTAAAATTATTAATAATTTTTAATAAAATTTACCAAATACATACATTTTATCCCGAATTTTTTTACATAAAATTCTTTTTATTTAAAAAAAAATTGTTACAACTAATTTTTCTATAAGAAATTCTTTCAGTATTTAAAGTGCATGGTCGTAAATCACCGCTGTATTTTCCACTATACATTCAAGATGAAACAAAAAAACAATTATTTTTCTTTTCAATCCTACCCCTGAGACGTATAATAAATGTAAGCATTCTGCTCTGACTAATTTTCTACTTTGATGTATGTTGTAAAAAGCTGAAATACCATATAAATGTTCATGTTTGTATAAAAATTTCCCACAGCGGGAACTGAACTGAATGACTATATTTTACATCATCTTATCGATTAACTATAACATTTTTATCCCTTCAAAAGTATTCTATGCTGAATAAACACTATTATTTGTATAATATTATTCAACTCAAGCGAAAATTAAAACAGAATTTCTTAAATGCATAAAAGCTTAAATTGAGTGATTTATTTTTTTATTTTATGGATATTAAAAATATTCTGTAGAATTACGGAGTCCCCTTTTTACATAAAATGACCATGAATATACTGGTTGTATACACTAAGTACTTAATAAAAATATTAATTTACTCAAATTCAGAATATTCATGACTTTTATTAAATAATTTATTACTAGGCACGTCTCGTTTTATAACTTAAATAAGCATTATTATACAGGGTGTATAAAAATAGTGAAATAAACATATATAATTTTTTTCAAAAATTATTACCAAATTTAATAAAATATTTGTATAGAAGATCATGATGTATGTTTAGTGCTGTCATAATATTATTACTATAAAATTTCGTATCACCTTATACATCAGAGTTTAAGTATAATAGCAATATTCGTAGATCTTTATTATACATTATTTGAGGATTAATTATTGATTCAAAATACATACTATACATCTAGGTTAAAAGTATCAATAAAACTCGTTATTTTAGTTAGGTATATTTTAAATTATACAGGGTGAATAAATATGCCATTTTTTTGGGAGTTATAGAAGAATGAAACTATACATTTTTGAAGTATTGCAGGAAAATATTCCCTAAAAATTTGTACCAATTTAAAATTTTTCAAATAAATGTAAATGGCTCTTCTAAAAATTACTTATTGCTTCCATAACTTTGAGTAATTTTTCTAATAATAGGAGTGTTTATTTGCTACATTTATCAGCAACGTCAGGTAATTTTGGACATGTATCTTTTTCTACTCAATTAAGTGTTTAGCTTTGAAATCGTAGCCTATCACAAGAGCTGTATATTTTATCTGATAATTTGCAAAAGCAAAATGAAGAAATTTAATGTATTTAATAATAAATAAATAATAATTTAAACCTCTATTTATGCTAAGATTTAAGATTTAAAATTTAAGAAAATTGTAGCTATTATACACCCAGTTTTTTTTGTAGTAGTAGTTCATTAATACTTGGCATAACATGTCTATTATTTTGTTTTTGTATTTTTTATTGAATTTTTAGATTTATAGACAATCAAATCTGACCTAAAAATGAGCAAGTTTTGCTTGCTGTTTTAAACCTTATACTCGATATAATCAGAAAAACAGAATAACACTTTTGTGAAGTTGTGTATTTAGATAAGAGAAAATTTTACAAATCTCAATTTGAAGGTCCCTTGTTAAAGAAAAATTGTATTTTCTAGGACCAGGTTTTTTAAAAGTGCCAATTTTACTGCTGCCGTATGAGTATTTGGTGTGACTTACAAAAACAAAACCAGAAGAAATTGGTAGCCACAAGACTCTTCTGTGTACCAAAAAAAGAAATTTTAAAAAAGCTTTAATAGAAGAAAAATTATGAGCAAAACCCCAAATATCAAGCGAATTTCAAAATCAAGCGCTCGCATTTGCCGACTATCGCCTTAAAAACTTTTTTTTTCCCCTCCACCCAAAGTGGAGAAATAGGGCACAACATGGAATTATTTATTAGAGAATAACCGCAAAATATTCAAAACATAATTATTTTTATTTGATGGTTATGATATTGGATTTGATAGAGCATAATTTATATATCAAGCGCATGCGAAGTTTGGGCAAGATTTAAGATTTATAAACTAAGAAATAAATATCACCAACGTTTAAATCTTACGTCATAATCATAACTCTTAAATTTGGTGCATAACCGGTTCTATTTAAAACACACACTTTATACCTTAAATGTTAAATCTTAGCTCTTAAATCTCTGAACATAAATAAACCTCAATAAATTCATAATATTCTTAATACACCAATTAAAGAAACAATTTTGTATTCTATTTCATATAAATGCTTCTTCCATTTTAATTCTTCATCAATCCATAGTCCTGAATATCTTGTATCTGAAATACTTTGTTAATATTATTAAAAGGTAGGTAATATACACTGTTATATCTTCATTTTTTTTTAGATTATTTATAGACCGATCATTTATAATTTCTAAATCTTCATTAACTTTGGATTCAATTACTTTTATATTATTTGAATAAAATATTATGTAAATATAGGTAATCGGCATATGAGTATTATGAACAATTTGAATCAAGATTTTTAATATCTTCAACATATAAATTATATAAAATAGGTCCAAGTACTACCTCTTGAGGTACACCTATTTTTATTTACGAGCCCATTGATTTCGATTTAGTAGATAAATTTTAAATGCTCCTCGTTCACCAAGTTTTTTGAAGTTCATGGATACCACTATCAAAAGTACTACCAAAATCATTAAAAATCGACGTTGCATATATTGCGTTTTCGTTTTCAACATTTAACAAATGTTCTTCTAATCTGTTTTTTTTTCAAAAAATTTGTTGTCTATATTTTATTTACCAAAACGTAGTTTTTGGAAAATTTTAAACCGTCTATAATCTCCAAATTATTTCGGTTTATTTCGTCAATATATCTAATGTATATTTTCTTTAAGTTTCCTTAAATCTTTATGTTTAGTTTTGTATTAAAATTGGAAACATTTATTTTATTAGAAGCGAACATAATTTATTTCTGTAATAAACCAAAAATTTTTACAACGAAAATAAATTTAATGCCTTATTCAACTATATGTACACATACATTACAATTTAAAATCATCACATTTAGTGCACCACTCAGTAAATAAATAAAAACGTCTTTTATTACAAGCTGTAAACCCAACAGTGGTATTTTTAATTACAAGGATTAATTTTAAATTTTATGATTATAATAAAATTAAACTTTAAACGTAAAAAACATTAATCCTAATAAAAATTTAAGTGGTGACAATAAAGAAAACGAATTTATCTAAAATATGATGAATCCAAAAAAAAATAAAATAAAAAATTAATACGTTTTTAACTAATTTTTTATTTTTGAATAAATTGCGTCTACATAATTCTAGCATTTGCTTTAATTTATGTAGCTTTTATGATAAATATAATGGGTATATATATTATTTACATTTAGATTTCACAAATGTGATCTAATTACAGGGTAATAATATACTATATTCAAATATATACCCATTTGTTTAATTTCTTTTATTATTGTTATAACTAGAAATAAAAGATAATTTTGGTTTAAATTTTTTATAATTTAATTAAATTAGATTCCAACATATATGGGAACTTTTATATATGTACATATATATTTAACTTACCCGTAATAAACTCGAAAGTTATAACAAAAACCACAAACAAAAGTTTCATTTTAATTAAAAGTTTTTATACACCACTAAATACTTTCTTGTTTGTATAGCAATTATGTAAAATAAATACTAATAAAATTATATATGCATTAAAATATATTAGTTAATAAATATACTTTAATGCAATTATAATTATAATTTATCTTTAAAAATATTTAAATAAAAAATAGTGTCATAATAATTACTGTATAAATATTTTATTTGAGTAAGGAATTTTATAATTCCCAACTTTTTACATTTTAATTATTTTTTAGTAATATTTGTATTTTTATTTATAATGAATATATTTATGCGCGAGAATTTTCGCGTTGATAAATGAGGAGTGATTAGAAGATTGTTGCTGGGAAAAGCGCACGGACGAACTGCGAGGCAAAAGCGCGAACAGAACAAGTTTTTCCTGCACCTCCGTTATAACGCAGGCGCCGGGTAAGAATTATCTTCATCAAAGTGAATAATTTAATTTCATATATATTATTAAAAAGCACTTAGTACCAAGCTACTAATACCATAAATTTGGATTTATTTCATCAATACTTGACAAATCTTTGAATAATACACATTGAACTGATTTCTGTCTTAAGCCAAAATTATAGAGAAAATTATTTAAATTATTAAAAATTTTAGTAATCTATTGGTAAATACAAGTTTCGCGTGTTTTGGTTTAATTAAATAAAAACAATCATAAGTAATGTTTTGGAATTTACTAATCACAAGTTTGTTTTATTTCAATCCTATACCGTAAAACTTTTGCATTAATCACACAAAAATAACATTTACTTAAGCGAGATGTGAGTGCTTTTAGACCTGCAGGGAAAACTTTAGTTTTAAATACACACTGATATTTGGAGGTATTTGCACCATTTACTTTAATTACTTAAAGAGGTGAGATCCTTTTATTACTCCTAATTATTTTTTTAATTATTTTTTTTCTTTAATGTTCACTTCACTAATTTTTTAATTATTTTAAATTAAATATAAAATACCTACTTACAAATTTAATTTAAAAATATATTATGTTAATTTTCATGAAGTGAAAATTTGTTTAGGTAAATTTAATATATGTATACGGAGTGCCCCAGTTCTGCGAGGAAGTAACATTGCAATATTTTTAGGCGCACACTCTAAAAATACAATACCGAGATATTAAATCCACATAATGAAAATTGAATTTAAGTTTTAGCACAGATAACAATTATAAAATCACCCATAAATAACAGATTCTTATTTATTTAGTCTTTAAATTTTTTTTTGTTTTTGAGTTTGTGTTTAGAAAATTTCTTAGTCCTACAACCTTTTGTGTTTTTTAGTTTTAGAATTAAATCTAGATCAAGCTCCCAAAATTTGTGCATAACGACCTTGTATATGTAATCTTGAACCTTATAGTTCAAAAGAATATTCGTGCTATAAGATTTTTATAATTATTTCTTCGCAGCGCTGGAACACCCTGTATATGAATATATTTATTTTTTAAAGGAGGCAGAATATATTAAACTGTAACAGTATAATATAGGTAAAGAAAGTTTATTGGTTAGAATAATGTTAATATAAGTTCATTATTAAAATATTGATAAGCTTAAAGCTATTTTCTGGTCTGGAAAGGTTCTATCAATAATCATAAATTACTACACCCTATATTTAATATTCCTACGCCAACTCATGAATTGATGGGAAACCATTATTATTTATGTAATTAATTAATATTTTCTAACTTACAAGTATAACTTACTAAATAAAAAAATTTTAAATTATTTCTAGTAATTAATATTGTTTTTAAATTTGTTTGTTATTTTGGTATTCGATATCAATTTGCGAGTAATTATTTCAATCATTTTTGCAGCCATTATTAATGTAGTTTTAGTTTATTACTCGTGAAAACTAAATATTTTTATTAATGTAGGTACAAATATTTAAAAAATACATATCACAATTAACCACATATCTAAATATTTTACTACAATAATTTTTTTTATTGCCTGGGTCCGTATTACAAATATTCTTGTTACGTAGTGATCTTCCTTATCACCGCTGAAACGGGTAAATCCTAAGTGATGGCGTAAAATCCTCTGTAAAAGCCGCAGAAATTTACCCTTTCTTGACGTCATATTGAAAATTACTTATTTTTAATATGCTAATTTTAATAATTGTGCTTCAACTTTTAGTGGTATTGAAAAATAAGGTTTATGAAAACATTACTCACAGTAAATTAACGGATATGTAACTTAAGGGCAAGGATTTCAATAATGAGAGTTAGTATAAAGCGAAATAGAAATTTTTGGAAAAATTGTTTATTGACTATGTTTAAAGCATTCGGCGATAATTACACGTACAAAAGGGCAAAGGGATAATTGGTGCGAACCCTATACATGCAACCACACATGTTTAATCCCACGTAAATCTACTTATAGAAATCAGATATTTAAAGGGACTGGGGCTGGGTTATGTATTCCAGGCGGGAATTAACGCGCGTCGCTTTGCAGATTTGGCCAGAGGCCGTTAAACCAATTTTCCTATAAGATTTCCCTTATTAAAAATTCATAATCACCAATTTTCACCCAGCCAAAATCAATGTTTACATTAGAATATTTCAAAATAGAAAACAACGGACCTAATTATTTTAAACAAATTTAATTAATATCAGGGAATTATTAAATCCAAGTTAACAAACATTTACAGTAGTGGAGTTAGTAGAACAACTTTTAATGCAAATGTAAATAATCATAACTATATACTTTAGATACAGGTATTTATGATAGTTTACAAATCAATTGTAACAAAATATATCTACTAAACAAATATTTTGTACTGTGCTTAGAATGTGGACCGCCAAAAAAAACACCCACATACAAAGCTAGAAATGTTCCATTTTATGGTGCAATTCTGTTAAAATTTCTTACAGGAAAAATCTGTAACTTTTGTTATATGGATTATAATAGACGGTTTCCATGGCTACCTTACAGATGCTTACAGGTTTGCAGACCGAATGAAGGCAAATATTGACCAAACTATGGAAATTTTTGTAACTTCCTCTGAAAAGCCACTTCTATCAAAGAAAAATCGCAAAGCCCGACTTGTTTTTGCTAGTGATTACTTGAACTAGCTTGTAAATGACTAAAAAAAGTAATTCATATTATAGTGATGAAATTATATTATTACGTATGTTTGTCATCCAGTACATGCAACCCGCTTTTAAACATGGTGTAGGTATGTGATGATAGCAGGCTTCTTCCATGGATTTGGGTTGGAACCACTTCATCGCTTCATCACATAGAAAGAAACCTGGATAGATTTGTGTATTGGGACATTATGGCAAATAATATGGTGCATATGGTGCCTTTTACGGACAAAAAGGTACACCTACAACACTTTTTTCCACAGGATAATGACCCCCATAATAAAACCAAGTTCATGTCAGTGGTTTAACTCTAGGATGACCAAGTGGGGTCATTATAATGACCACAATTCTCGTTATTTTAATTTAATTGAAAATATTAAAGTTTTTTGGCTGGATTTTATTCTAACTGACTATTTTTAAAATTTTTATTTCATTTATGAAATTTTATACTATGTTATTGTTTTTTTTGTGTTATTCGTTAAATAAATGTTTGTCTTGTGTACTCGTATATTACATTTTCCTACTTTATCTAACAAAAAGTTATTGCCAATTGCTATTATTAAAAAAAATAAATGGGGTCATTTTTGACCCCACTTGGGCATCTATGTAATAAAAATAAATTGGTCATCCGAGGGTGAATTATGAAAATATTTACTTGCTGGCTTGCCCACCCGAATTTCCTAAATCCTATAGAAAATCTATGAGATCATTTTGACCACTCTATAACACAACTCAGAATTGACCGTTTGCTCGATTCTATACCGCAAAATTGTCATCAAGTTATAAAATATAATCCATATTTTAGAAAATATGAGAAGTACCTAATTAAATAATATTATTAAGAAATCATTTTACGTTTTAGTATTCGCGATTTCGAGTATCTGTAAGGGGCGCTGTTTTCTGTTTTCTTTATAATTTACATAAAACTCCATTATTTAATGATTTTATCTCACAAAACTAATAAAACAGGTAATGTTCACCTTTTATAAGCACGAATATATAATGTAAACGTAAGTTTTCTTTTTGATGTTACCTCACTTCATTGGTTTAAAAATTTCCACCCGAGGGCAACCAGAATTCCGATATCGCGAATATTAACAAATAATGATGCTATATGTTTTTCCAAAATGTCTCACACTTTTTATAATACCTTGATGGGAGGTACAATGGCTAAATAATTTGGTGATATCAATTAGTTTTTGAAGAATTTTAATTCAGGCCAATAAAATTAAAATATGGTTTACTTTTTATAAATATATCTGTGTACTTATTAGAAACACTTGTGTTTAATGAAAAATTGTTTAATAACAAGAATACTGTTCTAGGAATTGATTTTATTAGTCTATAATATTAAAACATATACCATGAACTAATTGTTGCTCTTTCCTACTTATTTTATGGAAAGAGTATGCGATGACGAATTGGACTTGCATATACATACATGATAATGAATTGGTTTTATGAATTATTTTAAACGTTAATTTGGTGTGTTTCAACGTTGATTTAAAATATTGATGTGGTTTTTTAGATGACTTTTCATTTTTACATATAATTGAATATTAATAGTATTTAAAATTTTGTACCTGATGATGGCAATTCCCCGAAACATCTCGCAGCAAAAGATTAAATATATCAAATGAATACGCAAGTGTCTTATTTTGATAATTAAAACTTTAACAATTTTTGAAAACGGATGTATAAAAGAAATTGGAAATTATCGACCATAATTGCTATATTAAATGTAATATCAGAAATTTATGACAAAATATGAACTAGATTAACAATTTCTTTTAATAAATTAAAATTTTTGATGATCAATACGGGTTTTAACAAAAAGCAAATACTAATTGGCGATTCAAATTAATTTTTCCCAACAATGACGTCAGAAGTAGGTCAGTGCAAACCGTGTATAGTCCATTTCATTAATAGATCACCTCTCCAGCAGGAATTCAATCTCTAATATAGACAGTTCTATCAATAGTGCTTGTCTAAAAACACTAAAATCGTTATTATAGTATAACTAAATAACTAAGTGCTTTTAGTATTGTTAAGCGAAGACGCAATTGAAAGCGCTGTCTATATTTTAGCCGGAATTCCTCCCGAAAACCTGATCTATTAATGAAATGGCCTATAACCTCGATGACAACAGAAAGTTATATGGCAACCTTGACAATGTGATAGCAACTAACCTATATCTGACGTCATCATATTCTATGCTACTTCCACATTCGGCCGGAAGAGGATGATAGCATAGCTTGAAGAGCCAGTGTCGTTATTGAACTCACTTAAAACTTGGAATTAGAGGAGTATAATTAAACTTTTCCAAATCTTATTTAAAAACTAGAAAGGTTTTTACACATGCATATAATGAAATCAGCAATGCAATAATACTTAAGAAATGTGTTTCTCAAGGATCTACACTTGCAATAATATTAAATTTAATATACAGAGTATCCCGTTTGTGGTTCACCAAAGGATTAGAAACTACACCATTTTTTTTTTAGTTTTGAACTACAGTGCTTGGAATTTTAGGTCTCCGATTTTGGTAATTACATTTTGCGTAGTATTAAAAATTATCACTAGAAAGCCATCCAATTTCAATTGGTAAGAATATTAATACAGAAATTGTTCATAAAATGTTAAAAAAAATTTACGAAGAAAAAAATAAAGATTTATATTTGTTTTCAGCGTTTAAGATATTTTCCAAAATAAACACTACTAAGGTTATATATGTTTTTTAATTTTCTGAAAATTCCTTATATTCTCAATAAACTTGAAACCATAGCTCTCTTCCTTTACTTAGTATAGCCTTCTGAAGTTACTCCTACAATAAATGCTTGTATTGTTGGCGAATTTTATGAACTCGCCAAAACGTCATCATTTTCCGCCAATTCGTCATTATTTACATTGGCCTCTTCGCAATAATGATGACGTTTTGGCGAGTTTTAGAATCCACCGTAGAAACAAAATCCCACCTCTGAGCACAATCTGTAACCATGGACACTCGTCAAACTATTACCAAACAGTTGGCATTCCATCAGGTTTCACTTATAGCCTACTCGATAAACTCTTTTTTTGATAAACTACCTATACAGGGTGAGTCAGGAGGAGTGCGTCAAACTTCAGGAGTGTAATCTACACATTAATACAAGGTAAGAAAATCGAAGATATTCTTATTCATGTAATTTGAATTGATCCATTTATAAGGATATTGTTAATGGGTGATAAAAAATTTGTACTTTTCCTTATATTTTTTTATCACCCATTGAAGATATTATTATCCAATATGTTTTAATTTAATAAACTGTACAAAATATTTAATTAACAATTTACAAAGACTACTAACTAAATGTTTTAAAAATTATTTAATATTGATTTGTTAAATAATTGAAATAAATCGTTAATATTTCTCGAATTATCTTTAGTCCATTAGCAACCCAAATTAGGGCTTCAGTTAACTAAATTAGTGTTTATTGGTTTTCGATTTTCGATTTTGCCCTGCAGGTACATCTGCTGGTGAGTGAGACCTTTACCGATTTCACGAATTCCTGCAAAAAGTCCCTATATTAACCCCCAGTATTATCAAACACGTTTAACGGTCATTTAGTTTTAAATAAGATTTAATTTGACCTATTTTGCAACCAAACGTCATATTTAAACTATATTTAAACTTCATGAAAATACTATACGGAAATTAAACCACAGATAAAATAAAATAACCGTTAAAAAGCTTCATAATATCGGCCGTAAATTTATTATTTATAAATCTGCATTTACCTTCTTTTTCACATATTTATTATGTACAATTGAAATATATGAAAAAGCCAGTTTTTTAGATTCAATTGAACTAATTAGTTAAATTTAATTAAAAAAGTCAGTTAGTGACTTTTTGCGGGATGGGGATGAAATGATATATGAAAATTCGCAATCTTTTTTATACTATATTTTAATAGAAATAGTGCTTATTTGTTATTCTATAAAATAGCTTTCAACTTTAGTTTAATAATATTGTAATTAATGCTCAACCGTCCATTTGTTTAGTTCACATCAAAATTTTGTACTCCATAACATTTTGTTCGTGTTAGTAAAATTATTGTGCATGAGGGAAAATCTCTTAAGGGGCCATTGATTCGAAGTTAATATCTGAATCTATTCAAATGTTATAACTATCCAAAGTTTTAAGAGGGACACCCTTTAGGACTTCAGGATTCACTGGGCTATCGTATGTATAACAAAATATGTGAATTTACGTTCTGAAATTCATCAGGTGGAATGGTTTTGAAAGCTTACTTATGAGGTATTAAAATATTATTGGTAAAATTTGAATTTATTGCTAGTTTCTTTCATTTTTTACACGCGAGTAATAAAAATGTTAAATGCGGTGATCACAAAAGGAACATTTTACAGCAAATTTCGCCAGAAAAGGTCATCAAGTATGCGCATACATCAATGTTGGTTGATATTTTAAAGAGCTTTTATTGTTTTTATGAAAAATTTTCATAGAGCTCTTTTGTTACCCCAAATTTATTTTCAGTTTCACTGTAATTTATTTTTAAGTCTAACTAGAATACGCCTGTCTTTAATAAATTCAACGTTCTATAATAGAAATTTATTAATTATGGTTAGTTAATTATTTGTTGATTAATCTCGATGGTAGTGGTCCAGTTTGATGATCTACACATATCGGCAATCCAATGACATATATTAATTCATTACACCACAAATATCATTACAAATGACCCGGTGTGATTATTATATTACAAAACCTAATTGTTATCAGTTTAAAGTAGCATTACAGTGTTTCGATTATTGGACTGTACATGAAACATAATCTCATTACCATTTATCATACTAATGTATATTATACTATTAATTTTCTTTATGATTAATTGTTTTATAAATACACTGTTGATTCAAAATTTTGGCTCAGATACTTTAACATATAATTTCTTTTCCGTTGAAAAAAAATTTTGAGTTAGTTATTTTAGATAGTTTTGCCGATTTCTTGGAACCACTCCTGTTGCTGTAATTCCAGTTAATGTGATGACATCTTGCACAATCAAAAGTTTTTTCAAATTATCTATAATCCTCCACATATTAGCTCTAAATTAGTTTACAAAAATACTTAAAACTATTGGCTTCTAGTCATTTAACCATAATTTTATTTTTTTATCTGGGTATAACACTATCTAGCTTTTGAATGTCTACTACTTTACGACATTACTCTACGACTTTTGTAACAAAATAATCACTTATTGTTAGAAAATAATTAAGCAATTCTTTACAGTACTATAAATCCTTAAAGGAAATATTTTTATTAGAGTTGTATAGAGTGTTTTCATACAAGAGGCTTTCACAGAATCGACTCAGAAATCTTAATTTTTAATGGAATGTATTTTATCCTATAATATTTAAATTCCTATAACGTTTAAGGTTATAGTATATTACGCAACGAGCTAGAAAGTGACGAATTTTGTGCGAGTGTGAAAATAGCCGAACGAGGCGCTTGCTGAGTGAGGATATTACACGAGCACGAAATTCACCTTGCGAGTTGCGTACGCTATTTTTCCGACGTCCACGGAGATCTTGCGATCATTATTAATATTTTGTAGTAACAACTAAAAAGTCATAACATAACCTGTGTTCACGTTAGCTGACATTGAAGTTATCGATTCTTTTTAGTTAAATGTACCTAATTATAGGTGGTGCTGTTTTGACGAAAGCAACTGATCGTAACGAATAAAAATATTCCAATTTTATTTAAAATTTATACAAAACTTAATTATATAATGATTTTATTTATATTTTGGAGTAAAAATCGCGAGTTGTTACTCTTTTTTTTTAAATAGACCCCAATAAATTTTTAATGTATTTTCGCTTTTTACAAAGTTTATTTAAAAAATGATAAATCAAAGTCGTGTTTTGTATTTAGTTTAAAACAAAAATTAAGCCTTTTGACAGAGATCTGGGCGACTGAAATTTACCAAATTTATGACAATTTTATAAATCACCACAGATAAATTGGATAAATAAAAATCAAAAAATATAATCTCAAGATTTTCTTAAATGTTTAGAAGAGATATACGAAAACCTTTTTCATAAAAATCAAAATACTTTTTTATTATAACCACAGGCTACAAATTTAAAGAGTGTTCAATTTATAGGTAGGCAACTATACTAACGGGAAATTTTGTTAGGTTAGATTATGAAAATATGAGAAGCGAAAATCTTCAATTGGATTACATTTAACACTTTTTGATGATATTCGATACACGGTCGTTAAGTGGGCCTCGCAAAATAGAAAAAGTCGCCCCTGCGAGACTAGTTTCTCTAACGTTTTTCTCGTTCTGTTATAGCGCACTTACCAACCTTGTATCGTAATATACTATATTTCAATGCTATAATTTATAACCCAAGCTTAGTTATAGTTATATATCTGTATTTTGGAATTAGGTTAGTTATAAATGAAAGTATTGAAATTGTATACTTCATTTTTTAGGTTTATCACTATCTTACGCTTAGGTAGGTTATAAATCGGCCTTAAGAGGATAGTCGGCAAAATGTTTGAAATGCGTCCTCCTCGCTAGTAAAAATTGATTTTTTGGTGTTTGTAATAAAAAATTTAACAAAAACGCTCTTGTTTTGCCTTGAAATTGAATTTATTTATCATATAGAATTTTTTTTTGATGTATATAGTCTGTTATAAGGGAGTAATTTTGAAAAAATTATAAAAAATGCGTTTTTGTTAAATTTTTTATTACAAACACCAAAAAATCAATTTTTACTAGCGAGGAGTACGCATTTCAAACATTTTGCCGACTATCCTCTTAAGGCCTTGCGGTTTTGCTCAGATTTGTACCATAAATCTGAAAAAGATGCAGAAAAATACAATTTCAGACATTTTAATTTACAGTGATCATATAAAAAATTAAATATCCAATTGGTTAAGTCACTCCTAGTCTTCTGGGAAAACCAGTGCAAAATTTGATTTTTTAAAGTAAAGTCATAAGATATTTTAAAAGTTCGTAATATTTTTGGACTCAAAATTTAATTGTGATTTATGTGATTTTTTTGCACTTTGGATCATTTTTCTTTCGACGATACGTTATAAAGCTTTAGTTTTTGAGAAAACTCTGGATTTAAGTTTTCGAGTAATAAATACATTTACTAATATTTTTTTAATTTATGCATGGAGAAATATTTCTTGTGATTGACCAATTACAAAGCATACAATGTAACATAATCTAAAAGAAGTAGGATATCTTGTAGACAGGACCAGTATCCTCATTTTCGAGGATAACATATCCTACAGGAAAAACAACACATTTGTAAGGAAACAACCAAGTATTTTGCTCGAACACACGTTTTTTCCCTATAAAATATCTTATTCCTGAAAATGAGGTGTATTTGAGGAAATAAATTCTCTAATGAATGACCATAGATCCTGATGGTATTTCCAAGATGTTTTTAAAAAATTGTAAATTTACAATTGTGAAGCCAATTTTCTTACTATTTTCAAAATTTTTAAGCGAGGAGGAAGATTATAAAGGAGTTTGGATCCGATCAGCAATTCCTGAAATTCTGGATTTCAACTTTTTTGGGCTTGTAAGAATCTTATTATTGAGAAACAGCACGAGTTTTTTGGGGAGCGTTCGGCAGTCACAAACCTTCTCGAGTATCATGAGTTCTTGTCTGCTTCTCGGAGGAATCTGATGTGGATTCAAATAATTTGACTTTCTTACACACTTACTTGAGAAACTATGACTTACGGATTTTCCGATAATATTGCTTTCAAGTTTTCAGAATTCAGTGTGTTAGAAGTGGAGACAATGTGACGTTGGGTGTCCCTCAGGGATTGCTTAAGAACAGTAAATGGTAAATATTTACTTTAAAAAAAATAGGTTAGTACAAGTTATAACTATTCATTTTTAAAATAATTTTTATCAACAAAGGAATTGTAAAAATGCATTGTGGTATAATAAAAGTAATCCAGAATGGGGAAATAAAAATAGGAAGGAAATGATTTCAGCACTAGTAATTAAATTTGTAGAGAATTTTAATTTTAAGAATAGTATAATTCAAGTTTGCGTTTACTTAACAATTGTAAATCAAGGAACTTCAAAAACAGAGCTGAGTAGCACAATGCCTCATCGTTAATAAAAGCTTAAATTAAATAAAACGAACAAGAAAGTGGTTAATGAGCTTTTACATTATTTATAGCAAAAAAATGAATATATTTTTAATAAAAAATGTTGAATGAGAAAGATTTAATAAAATATTTAGTTTTATATTTAAATTACTTTTGTGAATAAAAGCAGCTGCTAAAAGGGATCGCCCCATTTAAAGTTTCTTCTCAGTTAAACAATGTTCGTCAATAAATACAAATTGAACTACCTTGTATCCAAAGTTACAAGTGCTTAGAATCGTTGCAAGTTCAATAAAAATTTAACATGAAACTGACTATTATTTTCTTGGAAATTTTTGGGCTCGTCCGTGTGTAACATTAATCTTTAAATAGTATTTTTAGTTTTATTGGATGGGGGCGAGATAAGTTGAAATATGTTCTGACGGGAAAGTCATTTATCTCGATATCATTTATCAACATCTTTTGTTTCGCGATATCCCTCCGCACGAATTCAAAAAGTGGAAGACGCCTGCTAATGTAAACACAAACTTACAATGACAAACTTTTTCGCCAATACTACATAATAATTCCTTTCTGTTTTCTTTAACTAACGTTGTTATCTTAAAGTTTCTATCCAACAAATAACACACGAAAAGAATAAAATTAATCAATTTGCTCGGCGCGTGTTATGTAACTAAATTTTATCAACTTATTTTTACCCATTCTATACAAAAAATATCACATAATAGAATTTTTTTTGGAAAAAGATATACACCAAACACAAAGTTATTTATTATTACATATTACGAAAATGCATTAATTGATCATTAAAATAAAATTTATACACAGTCCCCCAACGAGAAGAAAAGTTAAATCGATGGATATGATTTAAAGATAGTCAAAATCCAACAAGTAGAATTTACCATTTTAAAATTTAAATATCTTCAAAACACGTCGATCGATTTAATTTTTAGTTTAGTCTTTCAACTCATTTAAAATGACAGATTTTATCGTCAGTTCTGTCGCAAAAAATCTCCCCCTTCAAACTTAATTTAACCTCTGCGAGCGTTTCTTCAAATTTTTATATTAACTAATTTTTTTTTCGATTTTGATGAGACACCCTGTATACTTGTTTTAAGGCACATACCTATATGAAAATTTGAACAAATAACAACTATAATAACTAGTCAAAGAAATTTATGTTTTTTTAAAATTTATAGTACCAATCGATTCATATTTCATGACTTAGCAAAACATGGCAAGCTTAACATCATACTTTGATTGGTTTTTAAATAATTTTAGTGTAAAATAGGAGTACTTTAACGACTTTAAAAATACACTTATTGTTTATATTTTCTAATTCTTTTGCGATAGTTTGCACCTTATATATAGTTTCAGATACTACCAAAATTTCGAACAAAAATATACTGTGGTTTATTAGTTATAGCTGACCCTATTTACAATACTATAAAAATGAGTCTTAATGCAGCAAAAAAATAACAAATTTGTAAGAAGTTATTTACAATTTAATTAAAATATAAAAATGTTTGCGAAATAACGGTCGCCTACTTTCATCTAGTTCGTATAGTAAACTTGTAAGAAAATGCATAGAAATTTTATGTATGAATAAATTTGCTACACTCAGTTCATAAATATTTATGTCATAAACATAGCTATCCTATTTACGTGTATCTATATACGATACACATACATAAATTTAAGGAGATCAACAAAACATGTAGTCCCCATTTCAGGATTAAAGGTTAATGAAGATATTTTATGAAAAAAATTCATAAAAAAATAGTCTCAAATTAATGAGTATATTTATTAGCGAGCTCTCATAATATTTTAAGATATGTAATGTTTATATAGGCCTTAATGAAAATCGAAAACATTACTAAAAGGTAGAAGGAGGATGAAATGTAGAGAATTTGTCGGAGCTGGATAAATTTGTCCATTAAATTCTCAATTTGCTCTTAAATTTACATAAACTCTATTAAACTATAATATAAGCTGGCAGTGTGTATTTTGTAATATCATGAGCCTAGGATTTACGTAATACTCTTGCATATATAACGGGAAATAAAATAATATAAATAAATCCGTTTCACTCAACCATATATAGACATTTTTGATTAATTTATTTTGCCCTTTTAAAATAAATTAACTCATCTCGTTTTTTGTGATATATAAAAATAATCTCGAATGATTTTATGGCTTTTCCGTGAAATATATTGTTCGGTATAATTCAATACTCATAGCAAAAATTTCCATTAAATATTTTTAATAAAGTAAAAATCTATAATGCTAATTATTTTTTATGAAATAATTTAATTTGTGTCAATTAAATTAATACCTATTTATTAAATAAATTATTTTTGATGTAATTTATTATTAAAATCAACCACATAAAACAAAATTGTTGCTAGAGGATAAACAATTTAGAAACCACATTACATATACAATAACTAAATATTCTGACATACAACCGCATGCATTTCAGGGCTTAGACCATCAACTATTAACAACTAACATAAATCTAGAACTCACAGTAACTAGTATGAAATCAACTAAATTGCAAATGAGAATTACAAAGCTATATAAACATTCGTGACGTGCAACAAATTAAAAAGGAATACACAGATCAACAACCAACGAAATAAACAAATACCCTCTAGCTAATACAATACATATACATATAATACAATAAGTAGGTATAATATAAAATATCAAAATTCGTATAGGCCAGTAAAATGGTGTTCAAAAAGGGCTTGAAGTGGAAAGTTCTGGTGTAATTGTGTTTAGTGACTAGTTTTTTGGGATGCTGTAAAAGTATCTGAAGTTGTCCAACACAATTTTTTCGGTAAATGTGAGAAATCAGCAAATAAATATTCAAAATCACAGGTTTTGGTTTATAAATTAAAGATGAAAGAATGCCCTAGGAGTTCAACTTTTTAAACAACATCAGTAAAGTTGTTTGGAAAATAGCAAAAAAAATGTTGCTGAAACTTTTCCTTAAAAGGGATTTGCTCATTGCATTTAACTTTTTATTGAGAAAGGCTGCACAGTTCAAGAAGTGATGGGAATAGTAAGAAGCCTCAAGAATCTTATGTTTAGATATCCAATCAAAGAATATATTATTTTTAAATTCCTGGCAGTTGGCGTCTCATTTCGGACACTTTTGGTAGATGGCTCATCATCCATCATCTCATCATATTAGTAGAGAAACTCAAATTCTTCTCAGTAACTTAGAGTCATTATTTTTTATTATTTCAACCAAATTTCACATACGTCACCAAATTTTAGTTTCCTTGTTCTATACAAGTTTCAAGGCGAAGTTAGAAGAATTTGTTTTAAAATTATATCACAAAATGGCCGAAAACAACATGATTCAATTTTAACATGTACAAAGACAGATATTTTATTCAACTAAACTTTTAATTAACGTTCACTTCTGAAGACGGCTTAGGCCGAAACCGGTTAATTGAGATCTTTATAAATACTTACAATATAAGGAAAAGTTTATTTGTTATAATTTTGACATGATTTTGTATTACTATGAACATGAAGCAAACAAATTCCCCAGATTTTTAGGCGGGAAATTTGAATTGACCACAATCATTTTAGCTCACCCTGTATGTTGATAGTAATAAACTACGAAATTTTTAATATTTTTTGTTTTAAATTAAGTAAGCCATGATTTTTTGACAGGCCTTCTTTAAACAAGTGACGATTCAAGCTGTCACTTTAGATTATTATATCTGTTTATTGTACAGCAAGTTAGAATTAATAAGTTTTAATGATTGATTAATCACTTACAAATGATAACCTAAAATGATAGCTCGAATCGTCATTTGCTTAAAGAAGATCTGTCAAAAAGTCATGGCTTAATTGAAGACCAAAAATAACAAATATTTGGTAGTTTGTTACTCCCATCATACATTATAATACATAGTTAAAAGCAAAAAAATACAATGTATTTTATCAAAAATCCAATATGGCGCCCACTTAGAACAATAAAGTTGTTATCTATATCCTGAAGACAAAATGTCTAATATTTTTTAAAAAACATATTTATGCTCTTCGAAATGAACGAATTTGTAATTTTATCAATAACAAAGATACCCAATGCAACTCAAATAATTTATAATTTGGTATAAATTCGAAAAAAAAATAATTTTTTTTTCGCCATTTTTTAGCTTTTTCTGACAGATTTGAGTTCGCTGATAGCGATTCAACCAATATTAGCGCGATTTAACGTGTACTTTTTAAGATAACATTTTGTAATATGGTGTAATTTCGAAAATTACACCATATTACAAAAAAATACTTATACTTTGTATAAACTTTTATGGGTCTATCATCACTCGTTTTGCTGATATTTGCTATTTAAGCCATAAAAAGATCCATTTTTGAAAGAACACTGCTCTAAAACAGATGAATATTTTGGGTTGAAATTTTGTCAAAAATTAATTAAAATCGTGTAGTTTACAACTTACATGTCAAATTTAAGTTTGTGATAATTTTTCATCAGAGTGCCTTATGAAACGCAAATTGAACAATTAAACGAAATTTTCAAATGGAACACCCTGTATATTTTAAAATCAATCAATATCATTTTTTACAAGCTTTCTATTGATATATGGTTTGTATGATCGCTTATCAATGGTTTAGGAGATATTAATATCCAAACTGAGAAACATTGAAAAATACACAAAATAGCACTCTTCATGAATTTTTTTAAGGATTTTTTTAAATTTGCCTAATACTTATTTGTGTCTTTTTCTATTTTGCTTTTTTAATAATGTTTTTATATTACAGTAACAGTTTTTGTTGTTATACAATACAAATAAAATCAAAACTTGCAATTATCAATTTTGGTTTCCTAAATCTCAGTATAACTTGAAATTTTAACGAATAATGTTACCAAGGAATCCCTTATTTTGTTGAATATCATTTTTACGCTCTTTTCTGATAATTAGAAGCGGATTTCTTTCAGCTTTACCAAGCGTTTACAGCATATTTTCCATTTCTTATTTAGAAGAGTTCATTATTTCGGTTTAGTTATTATCAAAAGTACAGAAAATGGCTTAAAAAAATTCCACAAAATAAGGGTTTACTGGTAACATCAGTTGCTAAATTTTTAAAGCATGCTGAGACTTAGAAAACCAAAATTGATAATTGCAAGTATTTTTGTTGTAAAAGAAGAAAAACTACTATTGTAATAAAACAACATTATAGAAAAGCAAAATAGAGAAAGACAGAAATAAACATTAGGCAAATTAACAAAAAAATTCTCAACAAAATTCATCAAGAGGGCAATTTTGTGTATTTTTCAATGTTTCTCAGTTTGGATATTAATATCTCCTAAACCATAGACATTCGACCCATACAACCATTATATCAGTAGAAAGCTTATTAAAAATGCCATCGAATTATGTTAAAATATACTGGATGTTCCATTTGAAAATTTCGTTTAATTGTTCAATTTGTGTTTCATAAGGCAGCCTGATAAAAAATTATCACAAACTTAAATTTGATATGACAGTTGAAGACTAGACGATGTTGGAAAATTTTTGAAAAAATTTTAACTCAAAATGTTCATCTGTTTTAGAGCAGTGATTTTTCAAAAATGGATCTTTTCTTGGCTTAAATGGCAAATATCAGCAAAACGAGTGATGATAGACCCATAAAAGTTTATATAAAGTATAATTATTTTTTTATAAGGAATCCAAAACTGTCATAATATACTGGGTGTTCCATTTAAAAAAACATAACTTTGGTCCGCTATCTTGGAATGGACACCCGGTATATTACTAAAATATTTTTAAAATGTGCTCTTGAAGGTATTGTATATTCTATCGAAAACCGCATGCCGATATCTTTTATATCTTTTTTCATTTTAGAGTAAAGTTACTTCGTCGCAGCGCTGGGACACCCTGTATAACTAACATGCTAGGTTTATAGATTTCTGTCTACTGATTTCGAAGAAAAATTTGGGTTGCGACCAGGTTATACCAGGTTATACCAAGTTATACAGTCATTTTAGTAGCCCTAAAAAATGATAGAGAAGGGTACAAGATTTACAGATCTACAGGCCTCTCAGAATCGGCTGGGTAAAAGTGGTGGTTGCAATGTAGAATGGTATATCTGATATTGCTAGCGTATATGGTGTATAGTTTTGGTCCCAAAATTAACCCCTGGGGAACACCAGTTTTTATTAACCCCCGCTCGGAATAATCTTCTCCAATCCTAACTTGCTGATATTTTTCATTCAAATAAGCCCTGAAAATTTTTTCTTACATAAGTTCCAGGTCCAGTAATGTTAATATTGTGAGTAGCAATCTAGCAAGACCTTAGAAAAGTCTAACAAAATTAATGCAGTAACCTTACCATTGTCGGTGTTATGTAATATATCATCAATTATATTATTTAGTGCTGATTCACAACTGTAACCTCTTCTAAAGATTTTCCCTCAGAAGCAACAACATGTTGATTTTAAGATACTTGCGAAGGTATTCGTCGACTAACTTTTCCAGAAAGAGTTGGTAAAATATTTATATGTAGGTCGAAGATCTTTGTAAGGTGTTTGAAGCGAAAAATGTTTAATTTAGCTTGCAGCATATTGTATATTTTCAATCATTAAAATAATAGGAAAAGCAAATTTCTGTTACAAAAACTACATAAATAAAACATTAAATATTTAGATAATTAGTGCGTGGATAAATTACGGATTAACATAAATTAACATATAAATTATACTGCTGGCAATTTTAATGATTATTTATATAATTTAGTTTAAAATTTTTATTATACCTATTATAAACATTATTATCAAATACATTTACGTGAAGATACTAAGATTTATTAAAACTCCTTTGACTTGCCATATACATCCTACAGAGTTTACATTGAATTAAAATCCTATAAACAAATTCTTTATTGTGAGAATTCTAAGAGATGTAAAACGAGCCAGAACACAGCTGGCATTAATTCATTTGCGACCCTAAATGTATTTAGAATAAAAGAAAATGCTTGTACGTAGGAAGTTTCAATAAAAACCGAGAGGTAGAAATTAGATCAAATCTGTGATAACATTTAAATAAAAAGCTGGGAATTAAATACGAAATTATTCTAGGTTTAACATTTTCATTTGTAAAGATTTATTAAAAGCACATGAGTGTGAAATGTGAGCATTTTCGTAACCAAGAATTTAATATTTTTTTAATTATATATTTACACTACTTCATATTTAATTACTTAAGATAAAAGCTATTTTGTATAGCGATGCTTTAAAATTTTATCATTTTCTTGAATAATAAATCCCTGTTTGTTTGTTCAAGAGTAGTTAAACGAATCCGTTTGCTTTTTGCTCATTTGGGTTACATTTCAGAGAAACAAATGGAAAATCGTTTAAATAATTAATTTTGCGACTTAAACTAATTTAACGCGCATTCAACAAGCGCAAGCTGGTGGCGCTTATCTGTACTTTTATTTCAAACTAAAAACCATTCGAAAATTCGCATTAAATATAATTTTCTGTGAAAATCACATTAGGTGCTTCATTGTTGGCATTCAGTTCTTGCTACGTTTATCGATTCATTTCACCCGCTTTCCATACAATGCATGCACTCTTCTATAAAATATGCATTTCGAAGATCTTTCAAGTATGAATACATATAATTTTCTTTAGCAAAGTTTACTTATTACGCTGGATATAATAAAGGCTTATTTAGAAGGCAAAATAAGGAAGCTCTTGCTCTTTTTATTAGACTTTTCTAAAGAACTTATGTACTTTATATAAAATTACGTTTTTAATAAAAATTTTTACCATACACTCAAATGAATATTTGATTTTATTAAATAATTAATTATAAATTCAAATTTTTGCGCTTTGATATTTGCTCGAAAATTAAACACATAAATACCATCAACTTATTTTAATTATAATGAAAATATATGTAAAAATAATAAACCTGCAATTAAATTTTACATTATTTTAGTTTTTGCGAATAATGAAACTCAATTAAATAAATGTGTTTTGCGTGTTTGCTGAATTATCGAGTTTTAAACTTTAATGCGGGTCGTAACACTTCCCTCAAATTATAATTAATATTTAGGTACAATTAAGCACGATCAAATTTAAATTCATGCAAAATAAATAAGAAAAATGTTGCTTCCTACAATAAATCTGCTTGGGTTGGCTTTAATTTTAGACCTGCTGTGATACAGATGTGCTTGAAGAATTTCGACCCGATGAAATTGAATTACATGCCCGCATATGGATTGACATGTGCCTATAAATTTTTTTCCTCTTCCCTATGAGAAAATTGTATTTCTAAATCTAAATTTATAATATTTCCGTTTAATTAGTTCACTGTTTGGAATTGTAGATTATTTTTTATGAAATACTCGCCTGAAATATAAAGGATCAATTTTCTTAAAGCAATTCCCGTCCATTCCGTTATACCATTATCTCTGATTGCACAACACTGATTGGATTTTGGGGTAAATCGACGTTTTTCTGTATAAATTGAAGTTCAGCATCGCTATACTTTTTTATATGTAAAGGATAAAGTAGGGGATATAAGGCTAAAGCTTTGTTATTAAAGAAAATATTATGGCACTTTACGTAAATAAGTCGGAAAATATTTTTCATCGCTAACGTAATTTGGGTTCAACTAATAAATGCCTTTCACAAAAAAGGTTTAATTTCAATATATTACTAAAATTTGGGTTACCACTAAAAATCAGAAATTCCATTAATAAATTTGTATTAAATTCCTTATTACGTTGAATTAATTTAAAAAAAAAATTAAATATTTTATAATATCCAATAATTATTTTGAGGCGGGCTTATTGGATCCACATTTATCATTTAATTTTAAGTTTAAAAAATTTAATCTATACGTTTTTAGGAATTAATAGGCAGATTCTGGTCAAAATTAAAGGTCTTTAATTAGAAACATTTGAAGTAACCATGAAAATGGTCCATTGCAACCCATATAACAAATTTAAATTTAAAGGCCTTTAAACTTAAATTATTTGACCATAATCTGGATATAAATAAGTGTAATTTATGATTTCTTACTGAGTTTTTTAACCAAAAAAATCATAACCTCGAAAACTAAATCCTACAATACCTAGAGACCTAGAATCACCCACATAAAAGTTTACAGTTAGGCAGGTAAATAAAATAATCGAAAAGAACCTAAATTCGAAAAAAAATAGGATATGAACTCATTACAGGAAAAATACTCAAAGAATTGCCAAGGAAAAGAATACTCTGTCTAACTCAAATATACAATCCAATCCTAAGCATAGTGCCATTTTCCCCTGGTGTGAAAAGTAGCTACAATTATTCTAATCCCAAAACGGGAGGAACAGGGTGAGAAAGTATAATCCTATCGTGGAATCAGTGATTTAGAGAATCAGCTTACTTCCCATAATGTCAAAAGTCCTAGAAATATTAACCGCTCCTAACTGCAAGTATTCTAATTTCCATCCACCAATTTGGTTTTAGTCCACAACATGCAACTATACAAATTTCTTCCTAATCCTAAAATCTTACCACCAGGATCGCCTTTTTCAAGTAAAGCATCAACATTAAAACGAGCATATGTCACTATTTCTAATATACTCAGGTGTACCCCAAGGTAGTATCGTTGGAACTGTATTATACCTGATTAATACCGCAACCAGACCACAAACAATCAAGTCACCTCAGCATATTTTGCAGATGATACAGCAATACTATCAACACACCAAGACCTAAGGATGGCTTCTCAGAAATTGTTTTAAATAAAATACAAAATCGGTTTAAAAGATTGAGGTATAAAGCAAATGAAACTAGGTCAACCCACGTGACCTGTGACCTTCTCCAATCGAAAAGGTAGATTCACTTAATATTAAATAACCAACAAACCCAACAAAAAGAAGTTAAATACTTAGATATGCAACTGAATCATAAGCTAAACTCGAAAAAATACATTTTCATAAAATGGAAACAATTTGGTATCAAACTAGAAAAACTGTACGGGTTTAATGGACACAATTCAAAGCTCACAATTAAAAATAAAGCCCTAGAATACAAAGCCATCTTGAAACCAATCTGGAGTTATAGGGAACGTCATTAGTATCCAATATAGAGATTCTTGAAAGATTTAAATCAAAAGTCCTCCGTATGAAAAAAAAAACTCACCGTGGTATGTTCCAAATAAGATCATCACATACGACTACCAAACAATCTAGAGTTATAGGGAGCGTTATCACTATCCAATATCGAGATTCTGGATAGATTTAAATCAAAAGTCTTCCGTATGATAAAATAAACTCACCGTGGTATGTTCCAAATAAGATCATCAGATAAGACCTTTAAACAATCTGGAGTTATTGGGAACGTCATCAGTATCCAATATCGAGATTCTGGAAAGATTTAAATCAAAAGTCCTCCGTATGATAAAAAAAACTCACCGTGGTATGTTCCAAATAAGATCATCACATACGACTACCAAACAATCTGGAGTTATAGGGAGCGTTATCAGATATCGAGATTCTGGAAAGATTTAAATCAAAAATCCGCCGTATGATAAAAAAACTCACTGTGGTATGTTCCAAATAAGATCATCACATACGACCTGTAAACAATCTGGAGTTATTGGGAACGTCATCTGTATCCAATATCGAGATTCTGGAAAGATTTAAATCAAAAGTCCTCCGTATGATAAAAAAAACTCACCGTGGTATGTTCCAAATAAGATCATCACATACGACTACCAAACAATCTGGAGTTATAGGGAGCGTCATCAGATATCGAGATTCTGGGAAGATTTAAATCAAAAGTCCTCCGTATGATAAAGAAAACTCACCGTGGTATGTTCCAAATAAGATCATCAGATACGACCGGTAAACAATCTAGAGTTATTGGGAACGTCATCAGTATTCAATATCGAGATTCTGGAAAGATTTAAATCGAAAGTCCTCCGTATGATAAAAGAAACTCACCGTGGATTGTTCCAAATAAATTTATCAGATACGACCTCCAAACAATCTGGAGTTATAGGGAACGTCATCAGTATCCAATATCGAGATTCCGGAAAGATTCAAATCAAAAGTCCTCCGCATGATACGAAAACTCACCGAGGTATGTTCCAAAGAAGATCATCAGATACGACCTCCAAATATAGACTGAGAAGGAAGAAATAATTTAATACGCTCAAATATATGATGAGAGACTACATACAACTACAACCTAACAAAATAGCACACGCCATACACCTACCGTCAAGTTTTTGGAGTAATAACCCAAAGTTAAATTAATTTTATATAATTTATAAAATTCGAATAATATAAAGCATTCAAAGAAGTGTTCTCTCCAAGTCAACTAATTTATCACAGCATTTAATTATTGTAATCATTTTTATTAAATCGCAGATGTATTTATTATTGAAAAAAAAGACCTCCCTCTATCTTCCTGCGACCTGCGAACAAAATGAGCTGCACGAGACTTCTGTTTGTCTGCTATTTAGTTATAATTATCTTGAAAGTATCGAGCTTTCGCTCCTAATTTCGATTTTTATATGGAATTGGTTATCCTTACTTTTCATTAGATCTTGTTCCAAGTTTGCGTGTTATTTCTGCAAGGAGATAGTTTTGTGTTTAGCCATACTTGATGTATGCTGTGTATGGATATGTTATTTATTAGATTTTTTTGAGCTAATTTCAAGTTGGTTGTGTATCTATCTGTTCGTTGGTGGTGTATCTTTCAGAGTTAGATAACATTCTGATGGACTTTTTTTGTATAAATTGATTCTCTGTTTGTACCTATTAAATGTTAACATCCAAATTGGGATGGCGTAAGTTATTGTAGGTCTTGTGATTTGCTTGTAGTAGATGGCAGGTATTCTGTGATTTTGTTTATGGGATAGAGAATTTTGTTTTTGGCTATAGTTAACAAGTTGATTTGCACAATGTGTTTCTTGTTAACTCTAATGTCCATTGTGACACCAAGGTACTTTACTTCGTTGGACCATTTGATGGACTCATCTTAAATTTTGCTTTTGCTGGCACATTTTCGCTTTGTTTAAGTGAATAGTATGGCTTTTGTTTTTATTTGATTTAACTCCAGGGACCAGTCAACGAAGAACTTTTTCCGAGGTGGTTGTTTGAGCAGCTTGACTGCCAATTCCTTATTTCTTGAGGTGCAGAACAATCTACAATGCAGTATCATGAGCAAATATGGCATTGTGTAACAAGTGAAGAAGCTGGTGAGCAGGTCGTTAATATATAGGTTAAAAAGTTGTCGACCTAGTCATGTAGCTTCTTCTCTATCGTCGTTATATTCATCGAGATGTTGATAATGTTTAGTTTGGTTAGTAGGAAGTCATGATTGACCTTTTTGTAGGTTGATTGTAACCATGCTCCTGGCGTGTTTGCGGTTGAATCCTACTTCAGCAATTTTTGCGACTTATTAGTGCATGATTGACCTTTTTGTAAGTTGATTGTAACCATGCTCCTGGAGTGTTTGCGGTTGAATCCTATTTCAGCAATTTTTGCGACTTATTAGTGCACGGTGGAATATTTGTGCCTAAAACCAAATTGGCTTTAGAAGATGGTAGTGACCTTCAAAAAGCTTGCTCTGGATTATGGTTTCGAAAAGTTTGCTCATCGTGTTTAATATGCTGTAACTGTTAAGCGGCCTCCAAAAGATACGGCGAACGTCCACGAATGTTGGCGTTCGTCAACTTGTCCAACATTCGTCGAATTTGTTGAACGTAACGTTTGCCAGTCATACGATGCGTCCAACATTGACGTGGGTAGTTTTAAGCGAACTTTGCACCAACGTAATCATGAACCTAGAGGGTAACTTCCAGTACTAAAAACCAACTCATTGGTCCATTGTAAAATGGTAATTATTCTATTTCAGATCACAATTGGTATAAATGACGTCCTTTTTAGTTGAAAACTCAAATAAATAATTGTTAAACCAATACTAAATCGTCTGGAGGAAATTTCGAATGCATTCGTGCATTCGGGCCAACATTCGTCTAGTGTCTAGTGTGATAGATTTACCGCCACCGAGACGAACCTCCACAAACATCAACACGAGTCCCAACATTCGTGATGCATCGAGGCTCCACACGATGCGCCAAAGGAACATTCGGCCAACGTTGGCCTACGTTCGACGCATCGTCTGGAGGCCGCTTTATATGTGGATTCTGTGCAAACCCGTATCTATGACGTAACTACGGAAACCGTCCATTCCAACCAATATAACAAATCTCTCAGACGTTTCCTTATGGGTCTTACGAGATTGCACAGAATCGACCTATTAGTCTTATTTCTGGGTTTTTGTTTTTTTTAATATTGGAATGATCTTCGGGCGTTTCCATTTTTGAAGGAATTATTCCAGTCGAAGACTAGCGTTGCATATTGACTTGAGTTTCTAGATTTTGTTTCCTTGCAGGTTTTTCGGCAAGGTTTAGAATTTCGTCGCTTCCTGAAGCTTTTCGCCTATGCTGGGATTTAACTATGTTTGAAATTTCGTGGTGATTGGGTCGTTTGAGTGTGGAGCTTCTTGAATTTTTTGTCGTTTTTTTATAATTTCTTGGATTTCTGAGTTCGTTATTGGATCTACGAGAGAAATTGTGAGTGGATCAGAATTTTTTTTGTGGTGACAGGAGCTTTCATGGTGATGATGGATTTAATTTAATTTTTCGTACCTTTCCTTAGATTGAGGATCATCCAGATAATGTGTTCGGTCATTTTCTGAACTTTTTCTTCCCAGTTTGAATGTTGTTGAGGATTATTTTGTTTATTATGTCTTTTTCGAGCTTATTCAGCTCCCTCTTGTAGGTTGGGCATCTAGTGGAATTTTCCGGATGTAGTTTTTTGTTCAATTGTTTGTACTGTGTCTTGGGGAAGAGAGGGTACTCAATAGTTGTTTTTCTATTTTATTTTTTAAAAATCGAATATATCAAGTACGCGGCCCGGCACCGGAATACGAGGATATTTTACGACTGCATATGAAATGCAAATATTTTATGCAAGGGTGGGAACGTCTTTACTTTTTATATCTTAAATATTAAAATACACCTTTATAGTATACTGTTTAAATTATTATAAAAACAAATTACATCTACTAAGGGCTTTTCATGGCATGGAACCTAAAATTAGGTCAAAACCATTGTTTAAAACTGAAAGGAAAAATCTTGAATTATTTTGTAAGCTTTATTTGTTTTAAATTACGTGTATAATAAAATTTAATTAAAGTTAAAAAAATAAAAGCCTGTTTTACGTATATGAATATATTTCCAGGAGTTTTATGCGTATAAATTAAGTAAATAATCTTAAACTTAATATCCTGGTCCAAAAATTTAAAGAGTGCCATAAAAGCGATTGCAAGGAAACGCGAGGTAAGAAAACCGAACATAAAATTTAAGCGGGCATTAAAGTGTAATTTTAGTTTACTCAACTTCAAATTATATGCAAATGTTTTTCCATTATACACTTAAGTGATTTTTAAAATACAAAATAGCCTTTTTTAGACGTCACGTCTCAAAAAGAGTACAATTTTAATTTCAAATTTAACTACTTTTAAATCATAAGAAGAACGAAAATTAATTTATCCACAAAAAATAATATAAAAAGTTCCGTTTATGTTACGGGAATGAATTTCCAAGAATTAATTATGTGGTAATTTTCAGAATTATTATTATATTTTATTGTTGTGTAAGTTATAGTATGTTAATGTAAACAAGTAGAGAAATCACATGCAGAATTGATTTTGCCGCCAGGTAAATCTCGTGTACGTCGGATTAAGGACGGAACCAATAACGAACCTGTCAATAACATAAAGTGATGCGTTGCTTTGCCTCACCTATCATATCCAGTCCAGCCACTTTATTTCATTCTGTCACTTGCACTACCTTTTTAAGTCACGTTTTAAAAAGGTGCAAATATTTATTTCTTTGAAATTTATCGCTATAAACTTTTTCTATCTCGAAATACACTTTGACAACAAAAATTATATTATTTAAGTAAATATATAATTATAAAGTTATTATTAATAGTTTTATTAAAAATATATGAAGATTTATTTGTTTGCGTATATTACCGATGAAAGTTTGGGAATTCGAGCCCAAAATCTTTAATTAAAGTATAAAATATACATCAGAGATTTAGGCCTTTAAACATTATTTATGTTGGAAAACTTACCTCACTAACTTAATTAATTATACGTCTCAAGTTTTCAAGCAGTTCATCAACAAATTTTATCCAACTTTACTGTTAATAATGTATTTTTATAAATTGTTAATTCAGTCTAGCTAGATTTGTCATAAAATCTTAAATTTCCACTTCAAATTAAACTTATCGCGAATTTAAATTAAATATGAGAATACTTCCCAGTATTTCACATCTATTTGAAAATAATATACTATCAGCATTTAGTTGAAATCAAATTTGGCACCATAATCAATAGCATATTGTGATTTACTGCTCTAATAATTACGTAGGAATGTATAATAAATATATTTTCCATTTTATTGCAGTTAATTTTAACCAATAAATTATGTTGTTTGAGAAAATTGAAATATGTTGTAATTATTTTGAAATAAATAATTTATATGAATATAATCACAGTTTATTTTCTAGCATAAATCAAATTCGCTTTGATCAATTCACTTTCTGGGCTTTTAAGAAACCTACATACTTTTCCTGTACTTTGTCTCTCAACGTGTTTTTAGTGAAATGATGGTAATATCAATTGCATTGTATTGAGAAATTTATTTAAAAATTTCAGGGATTTCTTTATTACAAAAATTAAATTTATGAATGATTTTTCTGAGATTTTAAACCCAGAATTTATATAATTAGTTATAATATGGTGTAATATAAAAGTAGATCTAAGTTTCTTTACCAAAATTGTTATAAAAAAATACTAAAGCTTACGATAAAATGATAAATGCTTATACAATTTCGCTATGTTAGACAAGGTGATATTTTATGGCAATCAAAGCAGTTAAGTTTTTTTAATAAAATTTGGAAAACCTGTATTTGAGAACTAATAAACCCTCAATTGGAAAAAACACTTTCGTAGAAAAACTGCAAATGAAGAATGTTTGCCGTGATCAATTTATTTTTAAGTTAACTCTCTCCGGTTAATCGTTGACGATCAAATTTTGCTGTATATTTTTTCAACAAAAAATAATTTTACAGGAAAATTAATCATCGAAAGTTAAGAGGGAAACTGTATTGAAGTCATCGCAATTAAATACGTAGTATGAAAGCAAAAATCTTAATTAACAATGTTTATATTTTAAGTTAAATCGGGGCAAGTGCAGACTAAAATTTACAAATAAACAGTAGAAAAAACGGTTTGGTGTATATTCTGAATTTTCTTTATTTTCTAGTTTTTATAGCATCTAGAAACGTTTCGATCTACATCGATATCATCATCAGTGCTTTGGCATTATGAATAAAAATAAATAATAAATAAAGAAAATTCTGAAAATAAACCACAAAGTTGTGTTTTCTCCTGTTAATTGAATTTAATTCGAACAAAATCCACTCCTCATCTAAAATTCACAAACTTTAATTTGAGTTATTTACTTAGCTGGAATAATGAAAAATTTACAGTTTCTTCGTTTAACTTTTAAAAAACCACTCTAGAAATTATTTTTTAGAGTTTAATTATTAAAATTCCAATTTTTTTATACAAAAATTTGAATCTGACTTCCCTCAACTTGTAAGTACGTAAGTAGCATATACCGGGTGGAAATGAAACACGGGTCACCTGTCATTTCTATAACTTCTTTATTTATGAAAATAAAAATTTGAAATTTGACGATGTTGTATGGTTCAAGAAAACACAGTTTTTCAATATCACTTCATTTTTTTTTAAATGTAACACCTAATTTTTTGTTCATAATTTAAGACTATTTTAGAAAAGCAGTAGGTTTGTGATACATTTTTTATTTTTTTTGAAATTTTGAAAACTGCCGAGTACAAATAATATGAAAAACTGGCACAAGTAAATTGATTAAACCCTACATATGGGATACCAAAATAATTATTAAATTATGAAAATCTTCTTTTTGAAAAACCAAATGACCTGGCATCTTTCCATAAAAAAAGAGTTATTTGCAAAAACGTTACTCAAAAAAGTTCATAAATTAATATCTCAAAATCTGCTTAGATAATTTTAGAAAATACAATTTTCCCTAGGTATTTGTATTATTTGGAATGAGTTTTGGTTGTTTTTATCAAGTTCAGATGAAGAAAAAAATTTTTTTTTCAAAATTTAAAAAAATACTAAAAAATTCATACCGGGTGGAAATGAAACTAGGGCCACCCCTGGCATTTCTTTATTTATGGAAATAAAAAATTAAAATTTTAGTATATTATATGATCTAAGAAAACAAATCTTATGGATCGAATAAATTTTTAATTTTACTTCCGGTTTATCAGGAAATGACATCCACTTTCTTATTTTAAATACAACCCCCTGATTTTTTCTACGTAAAATCAAACATTGGTTAATTTTAAGTATGTTTATGACAAAAAAATATTTTTTTTCAAAACTTTAAGAAAAAAATTTGAATTTTTTTTTGGTAAAAAATTTGAGTAAAACCTACAAAAACTATTTTTAAACATACATATGGGATATCACAGTAACCGGAAAAAAACCCTCTATTTAATTAGGTGGTGGCCCTTATATCATCCCATTTAAAAATGTAAAGATACTTATTTCCAAAAAACGCTTCTTGAAAATTAAAAAAAATAATATCTCAAGAACGGTGAAATAAATTTTATAAATTACAATTTATTTTACGTATTTGTATTATTTAAAAATAGTTTTTGTAGGTTTTACTCAATTTTTTTACCAAAAAAATTAAACATTTTTTCTTAAAGTTTTGAAAAAAAAAATTTTTTTGCATAAACATAAAATATAAATAAAGAAATGGCCCTAGTTTCATTTTCACCTGGTAGAATTGGGTAAAAAGTGACACTGCTAATCTGGATTAATGTTAAATAGTTGAGTGTTATAAAGGTGACCCGTGATTCGTTTCCACACGGTATTTCAGGTTTTTTATTCATTCGAATTATTCAGCGATACAAATTTAAAAATTTTAAAGTGCTGTAAATTTTGAATAAAAATAGATAGACCCAAAATTTGTGCATAATGTTACGGTACACTTTGTATACGGCGTCGGCGTTATGATAAAATTTGGAACGGGATCGGGGTAATAATTATCGTATTTAATATTTTGTTAGAAGACAGTTTGGACAGGTCGATCTTTATTTCATATTTTGCATATTGAAGTCAATAACACAAAAAAATATTAACCCATTTTCAAACTTTATAATCACCCTTTATACTTCAACATACATCCTAAATATCATTGATTCAAACATTTTGGTAAATCTCCATTCCTTTCCAATGAACTTACAATTATATCTTCTTTTATACTCTCTAAAATTTGAAATTTCTTGGACTTTCCCCAATGGTTACACCCACACTGCAAACAAGTAATTTTAGTGGGGCAAGTGCAGACCATAAATTTAAAACGTCTAAGTTAGAAAAAAACCAATTTAGACAATACTAGTAAAAACCATACACGCGCTCTTCAACTTCGTTGATGTTATGTGGAGCGCCAATTTATTGAGCCAATAATCAAACTATTAACCTTATTCTCTAGGTATAAAGCAGTGCCGAATCACCATTTCCAAATTTTGCCTGACATACCCCATAGGTTTTTCAGCTTCCAGATTTTCTGCAGAACTACAGATTTTGACTTATACAGAGGGTATCTCAAAGATATTTGAACTAAAAAATGTAGTGGAGGGACGGGGTAGTTCCAAAGCTCTACTGTCTCTAATGGTGATTGTGAAGTGCTGTATTAAACCAATTTCTAAAGTTTCTTTCAAGTCCTTTTATTAGTAACTGGTATACCAGAAATATTGTTTCTGAAGCTTTCGGAAATATATATATAGTAAAAAATAGGTTTGAAACAGAATCTCAGGAAATAATGTTGTTGTGGAAGACCTGAGGCCCAAACTTTCCAACCACCAGTCTCCTTTGAGACCAACCTCACCTCTTTACTGCTTTTTATGTTTATTTACTCAAAAAACATAATTAATTCAACTATTAGTGGCACTACAAGATTTTTCGTCTTGAATTTTACATGTTTACCAGACATTTCCCTTTATCTCTGGAGAGAATTAATGAAAATTTGAAGACTGGAAAATTGTATTCTCAAAAATAATTTTACCATAATCATCTCATTATATGAGATAAGATTGTTAATAAGGCGACCTATGCTGATATTTATTATGAATAATTTAAATTTTACAAGTGAGGCAAATTAGATGGTGTTAAAGTTGGTACAAATTACCTTAACATTTTACCTTTAACGATTTAAGATAATATAAATAAATATGTTATACATTAAATGAGACCTTAATTATTGAGGGTCTTAAAATAATTACAAACTGAAACTGGAAATTTAATGAATTTAGAAAGGGGGTTTAATTTTGCACTTAAGAGTATCGTCATGATGAAGCAGAGCTGGAGTACAAAGGTGATTTTTTTATTGTAAAATATAGTATACGTGATTTTTCAGCGGAAGCTTGTTTTAATACTCGAAGCGCTATTTACTTCTACGAACGCAAAGGCCGTGTTTTGATTTAATATTGAATGTTCATCAAAGGGTTAGATTCCACCGAACCACTCGACTGTATATTGCTACACTTCACTGACCTCTAGTGGGTCGTGGGCTTAGCAACAGCAACACTGCACATCTCTTTTCTTTAAAGTAGATTAAAGTTTAGGAATGGATTAATACCGTTTTCAGTCGCGAAACGAAAGCCAAAGCTCTCTTTAATTAAAAAAATGCTTTGTATTTTTGAATTAGTCCCCTTCCTTAGATTACTTGAATATTAAGCATTTAATTTGCTGTTTTTGTTTATTTATTGTAGTTTTCATTAAGACCAAAGGAAAATATGCAAATTACGGATAAATTTGTTTATCGCCCGAAATCCCACTTACTATTTAATTTGCATAAACCTTATTCACTGACAAACCGCTCTTTTCCATAATATTAGCAGTTCTGGGATTTAATTACCCTCAAAATAAATAATAAGCTAAAGACTTCTAAATAACTAAAGTTTATTTTGATAATAATAAATAAACACTCAAAAGTAAACAATCCCTAATTTAAAATAATTGAAGAACAATCATACAAAGCAGTAATTCATATCTCATTAAACAATTATACCTAAATAAGAAGAAAAAACAAATAGAAATTCAAACGAAGATGCAGACCGTTATTTACAAAAAATGAACGATAAGGAGAGAATATTCCTTAGGTTTGCCTTCGTTTTAGTGGTCAAGGTGCACCAAACAACAATTATACAAGCTACGGAGTGATGAACGCTGCGTTTCGTGCTTATTAGAATTCATCAGCATCACATACTGCTTGCTTGAGTCCTTTCCAAAAAGATCGGACTGTTGATTGCTACACCTTCAGCTCTGGCTTATGAAGCACAATACAAGTATTACACTTAGTAGAAAAAAAACATAGCCATCTAACATGAAGGTTTGTGTAGATGATCGATACCAACACCAATTGGCTGTGCCATTTTTAAAACACAAGCTTTTATAATAAATACTAAAGATACATAAAGTGAACGTGGAAATCTGCAACCTACTTACTGTCTTTATGAACACGTGGAAAACGAAGATATTCATCAAAGGTCCTGACGCAAACAATATACAAATTAATAACATCCAAATCATATAGTCCATTTTTTCTACAGAGATGACGTCAAGATCTTTTTAGAGAACAAGAAGTATATTAAAAAAACTTCAACGATGATATTGAGATGACCTTGCAGAGTTAATGCTATGGTAAGGGGAAACAGAGAACAAAACAAATTCTAAGATTTAAATCGTTAGTCATCAATATCGTTCGATAGACAAAAACTGAACCGTTCAATGGAGTACAGTCGACAAGGTACTAAGCACGTTTTCATCTTCCTCGACATAACGGTGGACGACGGATTACAGACCTGCACAATCCCACAAAAAATATGTCGAACTCCTTAGAAACTACATTAGGAAGAAGAATCTAGCCTACTCCACAATGTCGGATAAAAACCATACACCACTTAAGCTTTCAGACGAAATCTTTAATCCACTAGAAATGGCTGAAGACGATGTACAAGAAATTATTAAATGTAAAGAGAAAGCTATGCATGGAAGATATCCATTCAACATGGACCAATCACCTTCGAATAAATGGTTTTACATTGCCAACTTTTCGTGGAAACTAAAGATTTCATGATGTGTTCCATGTAGGACGAGGTAGTACCATCCTTAAACTACCGAAAACAGGCAATGAAGGATCCCTTTGCCTATCAGACAAATATAGACTTTCCAAGCACTCCACAGAGAATATAGACTACATCCTAAATGCATATAGCATACTCGCTCCCAAGGAATATACCGCAAGCACAGCAATGTGACAAAAATTATCCAGCAGCTCTGAAAGACTATGAAGAACATACATCATACCATATTATAAATAATACCTCCCAAAATCACTTATTGCCACGTCATAAGGAAACTATAATATATTGGGACCGATTGATATTGACAGACCACACCACTCCAGCCAATAGACCGGACATCGTCTATCAGGACAAAATAACTGGCTCAAGAAATAAAACATTTATGGAATGAAAACGCAGCCATTGTAGTAAAAAAACCTGAAACCAAATCTACGTAACGTGACCAGACGTCCCGGTTTGGCCGTGACTGTTCTGTTCCTAAACATTTGAAAATGATCACCATTTGTACATAAACAGTAACAGTATGCATAGCCACTATAAACAGTTTTTTCAAGATTCAACTTTAGATTTTAATAAACCAACTACAGATATTTGAACAAATTATGTTAAAAATTGAGGGGCAACAATAAAGGCTCCATAATTGAAGTATCATCAACTTTAAATGGTATTAAAAATCAGTTGATTGGAAGCAGAAGAAAAAATATTGGATCGAAATTGATACAAATGGTTAATAATCTTGTTGATGAGATGTCACTAAACTCCAAAAAATTACACAACGGTTGATGATATTATTAGTATATCCACATATTATTTAGAGGAATGGAGACACTTATAATTATGGTTCTATTTGTCAGTGGGTTTTACTAAAGACACTGCCAAACTGGCCTGATATCAAAAAGTCAGTGGACCTAGTAATGAATATCTAGATATTTCCGTTTATAATATATCTAAAATAGATGAAGAATCTTTATTTTCGTAAACAAGAAGGATAAAAACACTCTTGGAAGAAAAATTCGAAGATGATGTATTGAAAAATGACGAAGCCACAACGAAATAGAAACACTTTTTTTAACATTTAGATGAACATTTTATTCCTTAAGAACAAACAAAACTACTGACTGAATTAGGATTTAGTGTTCCATCAACAAATGGTGCAATTGAAAGAACATTTAGTCCAGTTAATTTCTTTTGGTTAGATGATGAAAGTAGGATATGCATGTAAATACGGTTAAGGCTGCAGATTTTATAAAAGTTAATTCCAAAAGGAACTTGGATTTTAAAGAATAAAAACAGTCTGGAAAGAATGCACAAATACGAAAAATATTCGTCAACACCTTGTCTGGAATAATCTGAGCCATGAATAAAAGTAGTTTTTGCTTAGTTTAGTTTTTTGTAATTTATAATTTTAGTGCCTCAGTTTTTCATTTTTTGAAATGTATTTTTTTGTTAATTTTTTTATGATTTACTTATGTGCGATTGTTTATTTAATTTTTTATTTGAGATTTAGCATTTAATATTGAACTATAGATACCTGATAATCGTTAACACATAATTTACTGAGACTTCATTTGTTTAGGTAAAAAATAAAAAAAAAGCTTGTCCCGTTTTGGCATTTTCAAAATCTGGTCACCTTAAATCTATTATACCTCAATATAACTCCAAAAGTAATCAAGAATTTACAAAAATCAACAATCATGTATACCTGTAAATTGGTTTGAAAGACATTAAATCAGTAATACTTCTACATGACATTTTTAAAGTAAAATAACTTAAACTAACCTAATCTAGTTTATGCTCAGCTCCACCATAAACCGCCTGTATACAGGGTGGTCCAACGGAAACGATACAGTTGAGTTTAACAAAAAATTGGAAAAACGCTCGGGCAGATCAACTTTGGTTTCGAGGGGGGGGGGGATATTTTGGAATAGAGATGATGCAAATATCCATTCATTCCTGTGCGGTATGGACACAACCCCTAAAATTATAATAGGCATGGTGGGGTAAGTAATACCTCGTTAGAAAGTTCTTTTTACCTCGAGTAACATACGGAAAACAGAAGTTAAATCGATCAATTCGGTTTAAAGATATTTCAAATTAAAAATCAACAATATAACATGTTAAATTTTAAATTTTAAATATCTTTAAAACTAGTCGATTGATTTAACTTTTGTTTTTTGCATGTTACTCGAGTTAAAAAGGTCTTTCCAGCAAGGTATTACTTACCCTATTATACGTTTTAATGAACACTACCCCTTAAATTTTAATTGTCTTGATAGGGTGAGTAATACCTCATTGGAAACATCTTTTTACCACAAGTAACGTAAAAGAAAAAGTTAAATCAATTGGTACAAACCAATTGATTTAACTTTTTTTAAGGTATTACTTACCCCACCATACCTATTATAATTTTAGGGGTTTTGTCCATTACCTCAGATATGAATGGAATTTTACATCTGCAGCTCAATTCCAAAATATGTCCCCTTCGAAACCAAAGTTGATCTATCCGAGCGTTTTTGCATTTTTTTTAATTTAATATTTTGAAACTCAACCGTTTCGTTTTCGTTGGGCCACCCTGTATATTAAACAACTATATTCAATTCTCTCTAATCTATGAGAAAAAAAAAACTATTAGTTTTTAATGATTCTTCCAGACAAATAATATGGAATATTGGTTCATTCTCTAAAAATTGTAATACAAAAAATGATTTGAGTATTTTAGCCATAATTTTGTTTTGTAATAACCAAGGTTTATAAATTTGGTACAAACTTTCATAATTATTCTAGCAGCTGATACCTGTATGAATGCTAAACGTGCTGAAACAAAAGACATAATACGTTGTAAATATAATCCCTTGAAAGGCACGCTTACTGAAGGTAATTTTGTTACTTACAGCAGTACTCGAAAGCAATTCACAATAATTCCCTTCATACTGTTTCAGAAGTCCTTCAGAGTGAGTTAATATGAGATCAGGAAATCTTGACGTATAAAAAGGTAAGGTCAGGTGAGATGAGATGGTTTTATTAGAAGTGAAGTCACTTTTTATTTCCATAAATGGAATTCTCTCAGAAATTATATTGATTTGTCGATAAAAAGCAAAATTATATTTCGTAAAAAAGAATTAATAAAATATAAAAGTAAAGAAACAGTTACAAAACGTATTTCTAAAAAAAGAAGGGAAAATGATAAGTTTTATTGGTCCTATTATCATTTAATAGAATGTCAGAATAAAATTGGTAATAAAAGCCTGAATGCATACTTTGCTGTTTTAATAAGAAAACCTGTGTTATATATTAAATAATAAAAAACATCAATATTCTGGAAAAGAAGAGCAACTCGAAACAAAGAGTAAGTGTAGAGGCTTTATTATTTGACATTCATTGTGTTCGCAAGCCGACCTTTCATAATCAGTTTTTATTAAATAAAATTCTGTCATAAATGCCGGGGCTGTTATTTTTTAATAAAGCAGTGCATATATCAAAATGACCAGAGGCCGTCCATGTTATGCTATGCCAGCGATGGCAAGACATAGCATAAATGCAGACTGGTTTAAAAACTACCACCGGATGAAAATCGATATATTATAGTCCTGGATATCCTATATAATCAAACTCGTTCCCATGCAAATCTTGTTTACATCGGGTCAAACTGATGACGACCCCCTTTCCACTTTATCCCACGTATCATGCCGAAAAACTGCGAAAAACGAGGTATTAAAAGTAAACGCTTCGATTGCAGGATTAATTGAAAAACAACAATCGCTTTTTTATTAAAGGGTTTGTAACATGAATTATTTCAGGAGAATTATTATTAATGGGACCAAGAAAGGGTTTTTGTGGGAATCCACTCACGTGCCGTAAAAGTCGAGTGGGAATCATTTATGCTGCTAAATCTAACTACTCCCATTAATTAAGCGGCTAATTAGAATGTCATTATGTCCGGTCCATGAATATTAAGCTCCGTCTGGTGATCGCATTTTACTCTGCAGCTTCCGAAAGTCTAATTTCTGAATTAGAGCTTATACAAACGACATTGTTAAATTACGTTTATTCTTTAGACAAGACATTTGTTATCCTTAGTTTTAAACTAACTTTTAATGAAGTTTTAAAAATGTTCACCTATATAACAAACTTTTCAATATTAATTTTAAGTCTACTAGAAATTTTTCCTTTCTTAATTAAACTTAATCATAATTTAAATACTAGTAATTAATGTCATATTTTGGGTTAGTAAAAAAGTTCTTTATGCGTGTATTAATTTAATAAACTATGATTTTCCACGAAAAGTTTCAAAAGTGTAACCTCGACATTTCATCGGACAATTAAGACGTAGTCATGTTGAAATATGTCTAAAGTTTCGGCAATTATTTCACTCTGCCTTTTTATTGTCATTTTATAATCCTATGAATTAAACAGCTCCTTTACAAACTTTGGCGTTTAATGGTCAAATAAATTAGGCAGTATTTGCTTAAGGTAAAGGTTAAATGTCGTTAGAAATACTAAACTCCACTTCACATAATTTATAAGGGTATTAAAGTTTCCTAAGCAAGCCGAAATAAAAATGCCTATAAAATCTTATTAATTTATCCCTTATTATTTAATTTAAATATTATTATACCCTCTTAAAATAATTTGGGAAACAAAAAAGTAAATTTTCATTAAAATGTTTAATTAACTCGCGTACGTAAATTAATTTGGTTTGGTTAAGATTTTTATTAAAAAAATTAGGGCGTATTTTCAAGTTTAAGCAGTAATAATCACAGCACGATTTTTTCCAATTACGATCGAACAGAACAGTCTATTGTAATGCAAAAATATGAAGGATTCTTTCTTTTGCAATTACCTGTACACCAAGCTTTACAGAATATTGATTATACTTTCATTATTGCAATCGATTTCTTTCAAAACAATAACTAAATTCAGAAAATTATTAGGCTAGATATTAATTGTAATATGTATAATTAAATTAAACTTGTTAATTTAAAACAAAAATCCAGGCAAATATAAGGGAATGTTTTTGCTATTATTTTAGAAATTTAGAAAATGGGAAAAAAAATCTACGACTGGTGGTTTAGAAATTATAGTCACCAATAAACTATAAAGCTTTGCCCCAAAGTTATAAAAAATATATTTTTGGTTATTTTGACCCAATTTCAAAGATTTGGGTTCATTGAAGCAATTCAGCCTTTTAAAGATTGCAAATATTGGAAATTCGATAATAAGTTTGAACAAAAATTTTTGAATTTCATAAAAAGAAAGTTGTTTGAAAATCTTGTAGAATTCAATAAATATTAATACTTGAAATAGTCAGAATTTTCAGAGAGGAGCTGATTCTACTAGAAAAAACCAAAAACATTGCAATTAAAAACAATTTTCAACATTTTCTCTGTTTTTGGGTCTGATTTCATAGATTTGGGTTAGATAATAACAAATCAAACAATATTAGTACGATCCAAGTGGTAAGTTTTAAAATTCAGTTATTTCAAAATTTATAAAAATTGTTTTGAAAAATATTAGAAATAAAGAAAATAGAATCCAAAATTTGCTTATATACCGAGTGAATCGTAATATAATAAAATTGGGACCAAATTAGTCAGTAAGAAGAAAACCAGCTATTTTTGTGTATTGTGCATAGTATCACGGTGTATACCTCCCATAACACAAATATTTATTATTTTTAGCAGGACAGCTCATCTCAACAGCATAGATTTTTCTTAGATGTTGGTAGACTACTCACAAGGTTTTATCATGTCTACTGATATAAAAGTTTTCGCGTATTAAAGCAAGCTGCACGAAGATGCATCGTGGTTTCTTGGGATATCTTACAAGCTCCTGGAACTCCTATAGAATATACAATTAAATACCCCGTCGTGTAGTGCAGTGATATGTCCTTCAGTTTCTGATTTCAACTTATTGCTTTGCAGGAAGGAATTGGAAAAGTTGTTTCGAAATATCCAGGGCCTTATTTCTTTGGTACTGCCCTACAGTGCTTTGAGTGTATGGGTAAAGTTTACAAAAATAGAAACTATTAAATAATATTTAAAAAGCACAATTTATTAGTTTTAAAATTTTATTAAACCAATTTTCAATATAAAATACAGATTCCAAATATACAGGGCGTCCCAAGAGTCCCGAGACGGCTGAATAACTTTTAAACATGTAATGAAAAAGATTGAAAATTTGTAAATATGTACAGGATAATAAAAACTATATTTTGTCATATTTCGGGACTTTTTTTCAGTTAGGGGTATCATAGGACGAGAGCTCCCTTACTTTTTTAAATTGCAACTCCAATCGAGTCTGGTCTTATTTTAAAGGCAATAAAGAGATAAATACGCATTTCTGAAAACCAGAAGTCGGTATCATAACTCTTTCAAGAATTACAATTATTTAACCTACTAAATGGAAGATTGGATGTGTTACAATTACTTGTACTTTGTACTGTAGACGACCACCAGTATATTTTGAAACATTGTTTCTTCACAAAAAAAAAGAACTGTACAAAAAATTCATATACTTCTAATCTCCCATTTGGTAATTTAAATGCTTCTAATTCTGAAGTAATTGTGATTTTGACTTCCGACTTTTAGAAATGTATTTCTCTTTTTATTACTTTTAAAATGAGACAAAACTCGATAGGGGTTGCAATTTTAAAAAAAGTTGGGGAGCTCTCCCCCCTCCCCCGGACACCGAAATATCACAAAATATATTTTTATCATCCTGTATATACCGGGTGGAAATGAAAACCGGGTCACCTCTATAACTTTTTTATTTATGAATAGAAAAATTTGAAATTTGGCTATGTTCTATGGTTCAAAAAATCAAATTTTATGTGTATTTTTTATTTTCGAAATCACTTCCGGTTTCACCGGAAACACCATGAACTTTGTTTTTTTAAATGTAATATCCCATATTTTTATTCATGGCTTAAAATACTTTTAAAAAAGAAGTATTTTTGAGATATTAGTTTTTATTTTTTGCGAAAAAAAAAATTATTCAAAAAAAAAAAGTTTTTCGAAGTCGGTGAAAATTACCAAAACTAATTCTAAATAATTCAAATACATAAAATAAATAATCGTTATAAAATCTTCTTTTTAAAAAGTCGAATGACCCGGCATCATTGCATTTAAGAAAAGTGAGATATTTGATAAAATCTTCATTAACTAAGTTTAAAAATTAATAGTTCAAAAACCACTTAAATATTTTTTCAAATTACAATTTTAATTAGGTATTTGAATTATTTAGAATTAGTTTTGGTACTTTTCACCGACTTCAAAAACCTATTTTTTTTGAAAAAAAATTTTTTTACAAAAAAAAATAAAAACTAATATCTCAAAAATACTTCTTTTTTAAAAGTATTTTAAGCCATGTATAAAAATATGGGATGTTAGATTTAAAATAACAAAGTTCATGGTGTTTCCGGTGAAACCGGAAGTGATTTCGAAAATAAAAAATGCACATAAAATTTTTTTTTGAACCATAGAACATAGCCAAATTTCAAATTTTTTTATTCATAAATAAAAAAGTTATCGAGGTGACCCGGTTTTCATTTTCACCCGGTATACAGTATTGTAAAAAAGTAGAGCAACATTTACATTTTCTAAATATATAGGTTATTACATTCTGTATTAAATAACTTTAATATTTCAAAATAAGAATGCTTTAAATCTACATTATTTCACATATTTTTATTAAATATAAATAAAAATTGCAGGTTTAGTAAAATAATTTGGTAATAAGGTTGGAAAAAAGTAAAACAACAATTAGAATATCATTATTTATTCAAATAAAAATTCAAAAAGTAAAGTGTAAACTAATATTTTGTCCAATACCCGTTGTTGTTAAGTATATCAGCACATTTTCTGGGCATTGATTTTATAAGATTATTAAATCAAATTGGATCTACTTCATCCCAAGCATTTTGTAGCGCTGAAAAGAGTTCGTTCAAATTTTTGTAAGTTTTATAGGGAATATTGTTATCCAAAATACTCCAAAGGTTTTCAATTGGATTTAAATCCGGAGATTGTGATGGCCATTTCAATAAATTAATTTTTTCTTCCGCGAACCATTGTTTTACAAACTTTGATGTATGCTTCGGATCATTATCCTGCTGAAATAAGTGACGTAATGGGAGAGTACTATCAGCAAATGGGACCATAACGTTCTCTAAAATATTTTTATACACAAAACGATCCATTATGCCATTTATACAATGAATGGGGCCCATTCCGAAACCAGAAAAACACCCCAAAATCATTACACATCCACCACCATGTATTACTGTATGTCGAACATATTTGGGTTGTAATCTTTTGCCCTCAGGACGTCTCACATATTGGATTTCATCACTACTTATCAAGCTAAACTTTGATTCAAAATTAAACATTATTTTCACTATTTTTAAAAATTTTGGAATAAAAGGAAATGTTGCTCTACTTTCTTCCAATACTGTATATTTACAAACTTTCAATTTTTTTGTTCGCACGATCAAAATCTACACTACCCTCCTGTGACTTTTGGGACGCCCTGTATTTTTTTAAACAATTATAAGTATTAGGAATTGCATTCAATAGCGAATTTTATCAAAAAAAAAACTATTGGCATTCGTTCCCTCTTTTCGCGCGAGAAACATATTTCTGCCGGCTGTACATTGATTGTTGCGACTCTGCCTGATGAAAGAAAATAACAAAACTATGAAAGTGTATGTAGTGCATGTAGATGCAGCAAAACTACATAGCATATTAAAATATATGCACAAAGCAACAAATTCTTTTTCAAGCAAAAAGTATAAAATAATATTTCATGATTTTTCTAAAAGCTTCTTCAAAGTTAAATAAAATTGATCACACTTTACATGCTTTGAAAATAATCTTATTACTGAATCTTCTAAATTCAAATATACTATTTTAAAGTACATACCTTGGCTATGCTTGGCAATGTATTTTTTCTGATACTCGGCACGTAAATGAAAACGCGTTTACTTTAAAAAGAATTAATTTCAAAAATTTAACCATTGAATAGACGAAATAAAATAATCGTATGAAACCATTGTCTAAGACTTCTGTATATAAAACAAATGGTAAATCCTCAGAAAGAAAATATTTTTATTTTTTATTTTTCTCCATTGGTCGCGCACTTTGTGCCCGTGCATTTGTTTAGGTTCGTGGTTATCCTTAAACTTTTTTAGTTAAGCCTCTTTGATTTTAAATATTAGTATTTTTGGAACTGGGTTGCTTGTGCTTTCTTTTTGTGTTATTTTTGTCTAAAGGTATTGACTACGTTTAGCTCGAGCAGGCTTACCAGCTTGAATTCGGGGTTGATTTGACCTTTTATATGTACTTCAAATGGTAGAGGTCAAGCCAAGCCGAATTCAAGCTGGCTTGATTTGGTTGAGATAAATGTAGTCAGTTTTAGGTCTTCTTTCTCAGCCGCTTTTATTGCTGTTTTAAATAGAAACCCGTTGCTTAGCAGTTCCTTTGACTTTAGAATTTTTATAAGCTAATCTTCGCTATCTAGGAATTCGGAGGCCATCGTGAGATTCTATGGTGTATGTTTTACATTGAGACAAGACCTCGTCCACTATCCCTTCGAAGAAGAAATATCCTCTGCACAGAGGTTTGAGGTGAAGTCTTCTGTTTTCCCTCATGATACTACGGGTTTTTGGGTCCAGATCTTTCAATAACTAACCACTTAAAGGCGCCGAATGTATGAGAGATAACTAGTACAGCAAGATAATTTGTTGTTGTAATTGTGTAATTATCTTCAAAATATTCAAAGTAGTTACTAGGATTGGATTGAATTATGATAGTCTCGGTCCGCATATTTTTCCGAAATAAACATGGCTGATTGGATTCATCAATTCAAACCAATCCAATCTTACGTTTTTATTTCGGAAAAAGAGCGAAATAAATCAATCCAATCCATAGCCAGTGATGAAGAATTGATTTAATTAGATTGTTACAATCACTTCTTATACCAATCTGCTCCAATAAACAAACTTACAAACGTTTATCCAAGCTATTATTTACAAAGTTGATCAAGACAGAAATGGCACTCTAAAACCTACCCTAAAACCAAATTGATTTGCATTAAGTGGACCTTCCTTTGAATCAAGAAAAGACAATATTTTTTAATGATTTTCTCAAGTATTTTGTTATAGTTATTGGATGAAAGTTTGATATATCACTAGAATTAGCGCCCTCATAAATGGGAATAATATAGGAGTCCTTCAAGGATTCCGGAAATATACCGGTTTCTAGCACATGATTTAGTATTCGTTATTTTGCTTTTGATAGTTTTAATGATTTTTACAGGAATATTCTCAGATCCCGGACTAGAGTCATTTTTAAATTATTAAAAGAACTTTACTACAGTGAGTAGGTTCTATAAAAATTGAATAGTTGTTATATGTTAAAAATTTTCACGTTACACTACTCTAATCTGTACTCTGATCAACTACCACTTAACTAATGAAAATGGTTTTGATATAGTCGAGTGTTTAGAAAATTTATTTAAGTTTGACTCTGAACCACTATACTCTACTACATATGCATCTTAAAATTTGGCAGAGTAGATTAGAGTAAACAGTGGACTAGTTTACTCTAACAGTTATTATACTACATGAAAACTAGAACTGTGAAGCATCCACTAAAATCAGGAAAAAATAAAACATAATTTTGTTAAAATAATAATATCGTTGTTAATATGATTTTATTAAAGGCAATTCATTTGAAACATATTTTACTTTCGGTTTAAAACAATTTATCAAAATTTTTTGTTATTGGGACTAATCAGTTTAAAATCAAAAAAGGAAAAGGAGACTTGAGTTGAAACTGCTTCGATCGGCTATTGGGCAACGTGATTTATTAAAATCTAATCAATTTTACAAGATTTTACTCGGTTGCGATGTTTTAGTTGGCAATCCGGTGCATGAAAAATTTATCAGGGGTCGAAACTCGAAACATTTTATTTGAAAAATTGTCGCTGTATAATTTTAAAATAATTCCACCAAATAAGTTAGGAAAGTAAATATATGTTGCTTTATAAGGGACGATAATATTTCAAAGATAACAAATACAAAATTATAAGCGCTGGGAATAACAAACGAATGGATAAAAATATTTTACCGCTATTTGGCGAGCGTGACTTCACGTAAAAGCATGAAAGCTCTAATATATAAAAGAAATGAAATAAACTCCTTATATACGTGTGGAGTGTCGACTGTCTTTTCGATTTTTACACTGAAACTGTATCATGAGAATTTTATAACAGCGTACACGTAATGTTCTGTTCCTCCTGAAAAAGTATAATTTATATCAAGTTACGTCACATTTATTTGAAGAATATTAATTTAATATATACAAAGCGCAATAATTATTTATAATTAATTTAATTTATAATTCGATTGTATTCATTTGTGTGCGTAAAATATTAAATTTATCAAAATATAATATGAAACTAAACTGTATAACTAATCATTCATTAATCAAATAAACAGATAACGTGCTAACTCAGTTAAAAAATATTTAATAAAAGCTTTGTATTTTTATTAAAAATGAAATATATTTAAGCTTTTTAAATTTAATTCACTAATGAATAATATAATTTAAAAAAATATAGTGTATTTTATAATAGCCAGGATAATCAAGTAAGAAGAATGAACATCGTCTTGCTTTGAGACGTTTGAATGCGAAGAGGGCATCGCATTTCCATACATCTACATTCTAAAATGTCATATTTATGTTAAGCAGTATGTAATAGTATTTCTTGGAAGTATAACTAACCTAGATAAGATTAAATTTGATGAATCTTCTCAAACTTCACCTCATATTATTCAAATTTTCATTACACATTTTAATAATTATGTTTATATCAATTTAGATAATACTTCTACCCAAGTTGTTATTATTTGATGAATTACAAGAAAACAAAAACTTCTAAAAGGTGTTTATTTAAAAGTTTTAAGTTTGTGATGTGTACAAACAAGAGAGTCTGTCTTGTTGTTTCCTCCTGGGATATTAAAGGTTCGTGATAAATCGACATTAGAATATGATGGTTAACCAACCAAAATTTTCCCTAAGGTAAAGTGCTTCGCTTTATGATCGCAATGCGTTATTTATAAGAAAATTGCTGTTTACATTTACAATTTGCGAAGAGACAATAAAATATTTTTATGATATTTTTTGATAAAATTTCGATTTTAAATCTATTCAGCTCTTCAACAACTTAGCCGTATGAAAGCAGATACCATTTTAAGAAAAGATGTCCGTTAAACATATATCACAAAAATTGTTAGAAATAACCACCATCGGCTTGAATGCAAGCCCCATATCCACAAATGAAAGTTTCTGTAATACGACGTACAACATTTCCATCAGATTGTATGTGATTTTCGATTTTCCGCATTTTGAATCCTTTCTAATAACTGTTGACGAGTAGCTATATCTACTTTGTACACAAGACCCTTCATATGTCTCCAGAAATAACAATCTAACGAATTTGAATCCGGTGATCTTGATGGCCAACGTATTGCATCTCCATATTCCATATTCCATATTTCAATGACATTGCCATTACATCGACAACCATTATATCGACATCACCAATTCTTCGAAATGGTCATTTGATTGACTACAGTTTCATCAACACAACCATTTAGTATATTTTACATCAGTGAAAATGCTTAACATATAATACCTACTACTTTTTGACGTCTGTGTCCTCTGTCAATAAAACAATATTGGCGTTGAAACATATCTTTGCGATAAAAGGTAGTGTCGATGAAACGACATTGTAGAAGAAATGGTAATGTCGATGAAAATGTTGTGTCGATGAAAGATCCTTGTCAATTAAAAAGGTAGTGTCGACGAAATGATTGTCGATGAAACGTCTGTGTCGATGAAACGCTCGTGTCGATGAAACGGACTGTCGATGAAATTGCATTCGATGAAAGCATGGAGTATGGATACTAGTCTATTGTATCCATACTCAATGATGAAAGTGTATTGTCGATGAAACGGTATACAACCTAAGTTACTCGGTATTGCTCGGAGCTGTCAACTCCGGTCCGTACCAAGCAGCAAACAGCAAAGAACGAAAGCGGCTTTCGACCAATGACACGATGAAGATCAATGTACTAGCGGGTAAAAATGTGTAAAAATTATTTTAATGAAAAAAACTGTTCCATTAAGAATATTTTTTAGACGCTCAATAAAAACGTCCAAAATATAATTTCAAGGGAGTACTGGGATTTTCGGCTTTAAGGACTATAATAAAACTCCAAACACTTTACAATCAAGCTGACCGGTTTCGGTAATTTTTATTAACCTTCCTCAGAGCTTAATATTAAATTGTGTTGGTTTTTGTCAAAACAATTACATCTTCGAAATTATGGCTCAGGAACCGTGACATGATTTTATGAAAAACAATTCTCATAAAAACTATCAAGATAATGAACAACTAAGCGATGAACTACCTCGTGAATATCACAAACACACTGTCGAATTTAACATAAAATTAGCCATAATTTCGAAGATGTAATTGTTTTGACAAAAACCAACACAATTTAATATTAAGCTCTGAGGAAGGTTAATAACAATTACCGAAACCGGTCAGCTTGATAAGATAAGATAAGATAAGATAAGATAAGATAAGATAAGATAAGATAAGATAAGATAAGATAAGATAAGATAAGATAAGATAAGATAAGATAAGATAAGATAAGATAAGATAAGATAAGATAAGATAAGATAAGATAAGATAAGATAAGATAAGATAAGATAAGATAAGATAAGATAAGATAAGATAAGATAAGATAAGATAAGATAAGATAAGATAAGATAAGATAAGATAAGATAAGATAAGATAAGATAAGATAAGATAAGATAAGATAAGATAAGATAAGATAAGATAAGATAAGATAAGATAAGATAAGATAAGATAAGATAAGATAAGATAAGATAAGATAAGATAAGATAAGATAAGATAAGATAAGATAAGATAAGATAAGATAAGATAAGATAAGATAAGATAAGATAAGATAAGATAAGATAAGATAAGATAAGATAAGATAAGATAAGATAAGATAAGATAAGATAAGATAAGATAAGATAAGATAAGATAAGATAAGATAAGATAAGATAAGATAAGATAAGATAAGATAAGATAAGATAAGATAAGATAAGATAAGATAAGATAAGATAAGATAAGATAAGATAAGATAAGATAAGATAAGATAAGATAAGATAAGATAAGATAAGATAAGATAAGATAAGATAAGATAAGATAAGATAAGATAAGATAAGATAAGATAAGATAAGATAAGATAAGATAAGATAAGATAAGATAAGATAAGATAAGATAAGATAAGATAAGATAAGATAAGATAAGATAAGATAAGATAAGATAAGATAAGATAAGATAAGATAAGATAAGATAAGATAAGATAAGATAAGATAAGATAAGATAAGATAAGATAAGATAAGATAAGATAAGATAAGATAAGATAAGATAAGATAAGATAAGATAAGATAAGATAAGATAAGATAAGATAAGATAAGATAAGATAAGATAAGATAAGATAAGATAAGATAAGATAAGATAAGATAAGATAAGATAAGATAAGATAAGATAAGATAAGATAAGATAAGATAAGATAAGATAAGATAAGATAAGATAAGATAAGATAAGATAAGATAAGATAAGATAAGATAAGATAAGATAAGATAAGATAAGATAAGATAAGATAAGATAAGATAAGATAAGATAAGATAAGATAAGATAAGATAAGATAAGATAAGATAAGATAAGATAAGATAAGATAAGATAAGATAAGATAAGATAAGATAAGATAAGATAAGATAAGATAAGATAAGATAAGATAAGATAAGATAAGATAAGATAAGATAAGATAAGATAAGATAAGATAAGATAAGATAAGATAAGATAAGATAAGATAAGATAAGATAAGATAAGATAACTGATAGGTTACGTTTATAGATTTCGGTCTGCTGATTACGGAGAACTAAAAAATTTTGAGCTACGACCACCAGTTTAGAAGCTACACCCGTTTTTATGACCACCAAAAAATGATAGAGAAGGGTCCCCCCTTCTCTATAAAACTGAAAAATTTTGAAATTTTTTTTCGCGATTTTTTGACTTTATCTTATAGATTCGGGTCCGCTGATAACGAATCAACCATTGTTAACGCGATCCGACGCGTACTTTTTAAACTACAGCGTTTTGAAAATTGCAGAAATTTAGAAAATTTGAAAAATTCATATTTTTTTCCAAATTTTTTCGAATTTTATATAACTGATAGGTTACGTTTATAGATTTCGGTCTGCTGATTACGGAGAACTAAAAAATTTTGAGCTACGACCACCAGTTTAGAAGCTACACCCGTTTTTATGACCACCAAAAAATGATAGAGAAGGGTCCCCCCTTCTCTATAAAACTGAAAAATTTTGAAATTTTTTTTCGCGATTTTTTGACCTTATCTTATAGATTCGGGTTCGCTGATAACGAATCAACCATTGTTAACGCGATCCGACGCGTACTTTTTAAACTACAGCGTTTTGAAAATTGCAGAAATTTAGAAAATTTGAAAAATTCATATTTTTTTCCAAATTCTTTCGAATTTTATATAACTGATAGGTTACGTTTATAGATTTCGGTCTGCTGATTACGGAGAACTAAAAAATTTTGAGCAAAGACCACCAGTTTAGAAGCTACACCCGTTTTTATGACCACCAAAAAATGATAGAGAAGGGTCCCCCCTTCTCTATAAAACTGAAAAATTTTGAAATTTTTTTTTGCGATTTTTTGACCTTATCTTATAGATTCGGGTGCGCTGATAACGAATCAGCCATTGTTAACGCGATCCGACGCGTACTTTTTAAACTACAGCGTTTTGAAAATTGCAGAAATTTAGAAAATTTGAAAAATTCATATTTTTTTCCAAATTTTTTCGAATTTTATATAACTGATAGGTTACGTTTATAGATTTCGGTCTGCTGATTACGGAGAACTAAAAAATTTTGAGCTACGACCACCAGTTTAGAAGCTACACCCGTTTTTATGACCACCAAAAAATGATAGAGAAGGGTCCCCCCTTCTCTATAAAACTGAAAAATTTTGAAATTTTTTTTCGCGATTTTTTAACCTTATCTTATAGATTCGGGTCCGCTGATAACGAATCAACCATTGTTAACGCGATCCGACGCGTACTTTTTAAACTACAGCGTTTTGAAAATTGCAGAAATTTAGAAAATTTGAAAAATTCATATTTTTTTCCAATTTTTTTCGAATTTTATATAACTGATAGGTTACGTTTATAGATTTCGGTCTGCTGATTACGGAGAACTAAAAAATTTTGAGCTACGACCACCAGTTTAGAAGCTACACCCGTTTTTATGACCACCAAAAAATGATAGAGAAGGGTCCCCCCTTCTCTATAAAACTGAAAAATTTTGAAATTTTTTTTTGCGATTTTTTGACCTTATCTTATAGATTCGGGTGCGCTGATAACGAATCAACCAATGTTAACGCGATCCGACGCGTACTTTTTAAACTACAGCGTTTTGAAAATTGCAGAAATTTAGAAAATTTGAAAAATTCATATTTTTTTCCAATTTTTTTCGAATTTTATATAACTGATAGGTTACGTTTATAGATTTCGGTCTGCTGATTACGGAGAACTAAAAAATTTTGAGCTACGACCACCAGTTTAGAAGCTACACCCGTTTTTATGACCACCAAAAAATGATAGAGAAGGGTCCCCCCTTCTCTATAAAACTGAAAAATTTTGAAATTTTTTTTCGCGATTTTTTGACCTTATCTTATAGATTCGGGTCCGCTGATAACGAATCAACCATTGTTAACGCGATCCGACGCGTACTTTTTAAACTACAGCGTTTTGAAAATTGCAGAAATTTAGAAAATTTGAAAAATTCATATTTTTTTCCAATTTTTTTCGAATTTTATATAACTGATAGGTTATGTTTATAGATTTCGGTCTGCTGATTACGGAGAACTAAAAAATTTTGAGCTACGACCACCAGTTTAGAAACTACACCCGTTTTTATGACCACCAAAAAATGATAGAGAAGGGTCCCCCCTTCTCTATAAAACTGAAAAATTTTGAAATTTTTTTTCGCAATTTTTTGACCTTATCTTATAGATTCGGGTCCGCTGATAACGAATCAACCATTGTTAACGCGATCCGACGCGTACTTTTTAAACTACATCGTTTTGAAAATTGCAGAAATTTAGAAAATTTGAAAAATTCATATTTTTTTCCAATTTTTTTCGAATTTTATATAACTGATAGGTTAAGTTTATAGATTTCGGTCTGCTGATTACGGAGAACTAAAAAATTTTGAGCTACGACCACCAGTTTAGAAGCTACACCCGTTTTTATGACCACCAAAAAATGATAGAGAAGGGTCCCCCCTTCTCTATAAAACTGAAAAATTTTGAAATTTTTTTTCGCGATTTTTTGACCTTATCTTATAGATTCGGGTTCGCTGATAACGAATCAACCATTGTTAACGCGATCCGACGCGTACTTTTTAAACTACAGCGTTTTGAAAATTGCAGAAATTTAGAAAATTTGAAAAATTCATATTTTTTTCCAAATTCTTTCGAATTTTATATAACTGATAGGTTACGTTTATAGATTTCGGTCTGCTGATTACGGAGAACTAAAAAATTTTGAGCTACGACCACCAGTTTAGAAGCTACACCCGTTTTTATGACCACCAAAAAATGATAGAGAAGGGTCCCCCCTTCTCTATAAAACTGAAAAATTTTGAAATTTTTTTTCGCGATTTTTTGACCTTATCTTATAGATTCGGGTCCGCTGATAACGAATCAACCATTGTTAACGCGATCCGACGCGTACTTTTTAAACTACAGCGTTTTGAAAATTGCAGAAATTTAGAAAATTTGAAAAATTCATATTTTTTTCCAAATTTTTTCGAATTTTATATAACTGATAGGTTACGTTTATAGATTTCGGTCTGCTGATTACGGAGAACTAAAAAATTTTGAGCTACGACCACCAGTTTAGAAGCTACACCCGTTTTTATGACCACCAAAAAATGATAGAGAAGGGTCCCCCCTCCTCTATAAAACTGAAAAATTTTGAAATTTTTTTTCGCGATTTTTTGACCTTATCTTATAGATTCGGGTTCGCTGATAACGAATCAACCATTGTTAACGCGATCCGACGCGTACTTTTTAAACTACAGCGTTTTGAAAATTGCAGAAATTTAGAAAATTTGAAAAATTCATATTTTTTTCCAAATTCTTTCGAATTTTATATAACTGATAGGTTACGTTTATAGATTTCGGTCTGCTGATTACGGAGAACTAAAAAATTTTGAGCTACGACCACCAGTTTAGAAGCTACACCCGTTTTTATGACCACCAAAAAATGATAGAGAAGGGTCCCCCCTTCTCTATAAAACTGAAAAATTTTGAAATTTTTTTTCGCGATTTTTTGACTTTATCTTATAGATTCGGGTGCGCTGATAACGAATCAACCATTGTTAACGCGATCCGACGCGTACTTTTTAAACTACAGCGTTTTGAAAATTGCAGAAATTTTGAAAATTTGAAAAATTCATATTTTTTTCCAAATTCTTTCGAATTTTATATAACTGATAGGTTAAGTTTATAGATTTCGGTCTGCTGATTACGGAGAACTAAAAAATTTTGAGCTACGACCACCAGTTTAGACGCTACACCCGTTTTTATGACCACCAAAAAATGATAGAGAAGGGTCCCCCCTTCTCTATAAAACTGAAAAATTTTGAAATTTTTTTTCGCGATTTTTTGACCTTATCTTATAGATTCGGGTCCGCTGATAACGAATCAACCATTGTTAACGCGATCCGACGCGTACTTTTTAAACTACAGCGTTTTGAAAATTGCAGAAATTTAGAAAATTTGAAAAATTCATATTTTTTTCCAAATTTTTTCGAATTTTATATAACTGATAGGTTACGTTTATAGATTTCGGTCTGCTGATTACGGAGAACTAAAAATTTTTGAGCTACGACCACCAGTTTAGAAGCTACACCCGTTTTTATGACCACCAAAAAATGATAGAGAAGGGTCCCCCCTTCTCTATAAAACTGAAAAATTTTGAAATTTTTTTTCGCGATTTTTTGACCTTATCTTATAGATTCGGGTCCGCTGATAACGAATCAACCATTGTTAACGCGATCCGACGCGTACTTTTTAAACTACATCGTTTTGAAAATTGCAGAAATTTAGAATATTTGAAAAATTCATATTTTTTTCCAATTTTTTTCGAATTTTATATAACTGATAGGTTACGTTTGTAGATTTCGGTCTGCTGATTACGGAGAACTAAAAAATTTTGAGCTACGACCACCAGTTTAGAAGCTACACCCGTTTTTATGACCACCAAAAAATGATAGCGAAGGGTCCCCCCTTCTCTATAAAACTGAAAAATTTTGAAATTTTTTTTCGCGATTTTTTGACCTTATCTTATAGATTCGGGTCCGCTGATAACGAATCAACCATTGTTAACGCGATCCGACGCGTACTTTTTAAACTACATCGTTTTGAAAATTGCAAAAATTTAGAAAATTTGAAAAATTCATATTTTTTTCCAATTTTTTTCGAATTTTATATAACTGATAGGTTACGTTTATAGATTTCGGTCTGCTGATTACGGAGAACTAAAAAATTTTGAGCTACGACCACCAGTTTAGAAGCTACACCCGTTTTTATGACCACCAAAAAATGATAGAGAAGGGTCCCCCCTTCTCTATAAAACTGAAAAATTTTGAAATTTTTTTTCGCGATTTTTTGACCTTATCTTATAGATTCGGGTCCGCTGATAACGAATCAACCATTGTTAACGCGATCCGACGCGTACTTTTTAAACTACAGCGTTTTGAAAATTGCAGAAATTTAGAAAATTTGAAAAATTCATATTTTTTTCCAATTTTTTTCGAATTTTATATAACTGATAGGTTACGTTTGTAGATTTCGGTCTGCTGATTACGGAGAACTAAAAAATTTTGAGCTACGACCACCAGTTTAGAAGCTACACCCGTTTTTATGACCACCAAAAAATGATAGAGAAGGGTCCCCCCTTCTCTATAAAACTGAAAAATTTTGAAATTTTTTTTTGCGATTTTTTGACCTTATCTTATAGATTCGGGTGCGCTGATAACGAATCAACCATTGTTAACGCGATCCGACGCGTACTTTTTAAACTACAGCGTTTTGAAAATTGCAGAAATTTAGAAAATTTGAAAAATTCATATTTTTTTCCAAATTTTTTCGAATTTTATATAACTGATAGGTTACGTTTATAGATTTCGGTCTGCTGATTACGGAGAACTAAAAAATTTTGAGCTACGACCACCAGTTTAGAAGCTACACCCGTTTTTATGACCACCAAAAAATGATAGAGAAGGGTCCCCCCTTCTCTATAAAACTGAAAAATTTTGAAATTTTTTTTCGCGATTTTTTGACCTTATCTTATAGATTCGGGTCCGCTGATAACGAATCAACCATTGTTAACGCGATCCGACGCGTACTTTTTAAACTACAGCGTTTTGAAAATTGCAGAAATTTAGAAAATTTGAAAAATTCATATTTTTTTCCAATTTTTTTCGAATTTTATATAACTGATAGGTTATGTTTATAGATTTCGGTCTGCTGATTACGGAGAACTAAAAAATTTTGAGCTACGACCACCAGTTTAGAAGCTACACCCGTTTTTATGACCACCAAAAAATGATAGAGAAGGGTCCCCCCTTCTCTATAAAACTGAAAAATTTTGAAATTTTTTTTCGCAATTTTTTGACCTTATCTTATAGATTCGGGTCCGCTGATAACGAATCAACCATTGTTAACGCGATCCGACGCGTACTTTTTAAACTACATCGTTTTGAAAATTGCAGAAATTTAGAAAATTTGAAAAATTCATATTTTTTTCCAATTTTTTTCGAATTTTATATAACTGATAGGTTAAGTTTATAGATTTCGGTCTGCTGATTACGGAGAACTAAAAAATTTTGAGCTACGACCACCAGTTTAGAAGCTACACCCGTTTTTATGACCACCAAAAAATGATAGAGAAGGGTCCCCCCTTCTCTATAAAACTGAAAAATTTTGAAATTTTTTTTCGCGATTTTTTGACCTTATCTTATAGATTCGGGTTCGCTGATAACGAATCAACCATTGTTAACGCGATCCGACGCGTACTTTTTAAACTACAGCGTTTTGAAAATTGCAGAAATTTAGAAAATTTGAAAAATTCATATTTTTTTCCAAATTCTTTCGAATTTTATATAACTGATAGGTTACGTTTATAGATTTCGGTCTGCTGATTACGGAGAACTAAAAAATTTTGAGCTACGACCACCAGTTTAGAAGCTACACCCGTTTTTATGACCACCAAAAAATGATAGAGAAGGGTCCCCCCTTCTCTATAAAACTGAAAAATTTTGAAATTTTTTTTCGCGATTTTTTGACCTTATCTTATAGATTCGGGTCCGCTGATAACGAATCAACCATTGTTAACGCGATCCGACGCGTACTTTTTAAACTACAGCGTTTTGAAAATTGCAGAAATTTAGAAAATTTGAAAAATTCATATTTTTTTCCAAATTTTTTCGAATTTTATATAACTGATAGGTTACGTTTATAGATTTCGGTCTGCTGATTACGGAGAACTAAAAAATTTTGAGCTACGACCACCAGTTTAGAAGCTACACCCGTTTTTATGACCACCAAAAAATGATAGAGAAGGGTCCCCCCTCCTCTATAAAACTGAAAAATTTTGAAATTTTTTTTCGCGATTTTTTGACCTTATCTTATAGATTCGGGTTCGCTGATAACGAATCAACCATTGTTAACGCGATCCGACGCGTACTTTTTAAACTACAGCGTTTTGAAAATTGCAGAAATTTAGAAAATTTGAAAAATTCATATTTTTTTCCAAATTCTTTCGAATTTTATATAACTGATAGGTTACGTTTATAGATTTCGGTCTGCTGATTACGGAGAACTAAAAAATTTTGAGCTACGACCACCAGTTTAGAAGCTACACCCGTTTTTATGACCACCAAAAAATGATAGAGAAGGGTCCCCCCTTCTCTATAAAACTGAAAAATTTTGAAATTTTTTTTCGCGATTTTTTGACTTTATCTTATAGATTCGGGTGCGCTGATAACGAATCAACCATTGTTAACGCGATCCGACGCGTACTTTTTAAACTACAGCGTTTTGAAAATTGCAGAAATTTTGAAAATTTGAAAAATTCATATTTTTTTCCAAATTCTTTCGAATTTTATATAACTGATAGGTTAAGTTTATAGATTTCGGTCTGCTGATTACGGAGAACTAAAAAATTTTGAGCTACGACCACCAGTTTAGACGCTACACCCGTTTTTATGACCACCAAAAAATGATAGAGAAGGGTCCCCCCTTCTCTATAAAACTGAAAAATTTTGAAATTTTTTTTCGCGATTTTTTGACCTTATCTTATAGATTCGGGTCCGCTGATAACGAATCAACCATTGTTAACGCGATCCGACGCGTACTTTTTAAACTACAGCGTTTTGAAAATTGCAGAAATTTAGAAAATTTGAAAAATTCATATTTTTTTCCAAATTTTTTCGAATTTTATATAACTGATAGGTTACGTTTATAGATTTCGGTCTGCTGATTACGGAGAACTAAAAATTTTTGAGCTACGACCACCAGTTTAGAAGCTACACCCGTTTTTATGACCACCAAAAAATGATAGAGAAGGGTCCCCCCTTCTCTATAAAACTGAAAAATTTTGAAATTTTTTTTCGCGATTTTTTGACCTTATCTTATAGATTCGGGTCCGCTGATAACGAATCAACCATTGTTAACGCGATCCGACGCGTACTTTTTAAACTACATCGTTTTGAAAATTGCAGAAATTTAGAATATTTGAAAAATTCATATTTTTTTCCAATTTTTTTCGAATTTTATATAACTGATAGGTTACGTTTGTAGATTTCGGTCTGCTGATTACGGAGAACTAAAAAATTTTGAGCTACGACCACCAGTTTAGAAGCTACACCCGTTTTTATGACCACCAAAAAATGATAGCGAAGGGTCCCCCCTTCTCTATAAAACTGAAAAATTTTGAAATTTTTTTTCGCGATTTTTTGACCTTATCTTATAGATTCGGGTCCGCTGATAACGAATCAACCATTGTTAACGCGATCCGACGCGTACTTTTTAAACTACAGCGTTTTGAAAATTGCAAAAATTTAGAAAATTTGAAAAATTCATATTTTTTTCCAAATTTTTTCGAATTTTATATAACTGATAGGTTACGTTTATAGATTTCGGTCTGCTGATTACGGAGAACTAAAAAATTTTGAGCTACGACCACCAGTTTAGAAGCTACACCCGTTTTTATGACCACCAAAAAATGATAGAGAAGGGTCCCCCCTTCTCTATAAAACTGAAAAATTTTGAAATTTTTTTTCGCGATTTTTTGACCTTATCTTATAGATTCGGGTGCGCTGATAACGAATCAACCATTGTTAACGCGATCCGACGCGTACTTTTTAAACTACAGCGTTTTGAAAATTGCAGAAATTTAGAAAATTTGAAAAATTCATATTTTTTTCCAATTTTTTTCGAATTTTATATAACTGATAGGTTACGTTTATAGATTTCGGTCTGCTGATTACGGAGAACTAAAAAATTTTGAGCTACGACCACCAGTTTAGAAGCTACACCCGTTTTTATGACCACCAAAAAATGATAGAGAAGGGTCCCCCCTTCTCTATAAAACTGAAAAATTTTGAAATTTTTTTTCGCGATTTTTTGACCTTATCTTATAGATTCGGGTCCGCTGATAACGAATCAACCATTGTTAACGCGATCCGACGCGTACTTTTTAAACTACAGCGTTTTGAAAATTGCAGAAATTTAGAAAATTTGAAAAATTCATATTTTTTTCCAAATTTTTTCGAATTTTATATAACTGATAGGTTACGTTTATAGATTTCGGTCTGCTGATTACGGAGAACTAAAAAATTTTGAGCTACGACCACCAGTTTAGAAGCTACACCCGTTTTTATGACCACCAAAAAATGATAGAGAAGGGTCCCCCCTTCTCTATAAAACTGAAAAATTTTGAAATTTTTTTTCGCGATTTTTTGACCTTATCTTATAGATTCGGGTGCGCTGATAACGAATCAACCATTGTTAACGCGATCCGACGCGTACTTTTTAAACTACAGCGTTTTGAAAATTGCAGAAATTTAGAAAATTTGAAAAATTCATATTTTTTTCCAATTTTTTTCGAATTTTATATAACTGATAGGTTACGTTTATAGATTTCGGTCTGCTGATTACGGAGAACTAAAAAATTTTGAGCTACGACCACCAGTTTAGAAGCTACACCCGTTTTTATGACCACCAAAAAATGATAGAGAAGGGTCCCCCCTTCTCTATAAAACTGAAAAATTTTGAAATTTTTTTTCTCGATTTTTTGACCTTATCTTATAGATTCGGGTCCGCTGATAACGAATCAACCATTGTTAACGCGATCCGACGCGTACTTTTTAAACTACATCGTTTTGAAAATTGCAAAAATTTAGAAAATTTGAAAAATTCATATTTTTTTCCAATTTTTTTCGAATTTTATATAACTGATAGGTTACGTTTATAGATTTCGGTCTGCTGATTACGGAGAACTAAAAAATTTTGAGCTACGACCACCAGTTTAGAAGCTACACCCGTTTTTATGACCACCAAAAAATGATAGAGAAGGGTCCCCCCTTCTCTATAAAACTAAAAAATTTTGAAATTTTTTTTTGCGATTATTTGACCTTATCTTATAGATTCGGGTGCGCTGATAACGAATCAACCATTGTTAACGCGATCCGACGCGTACTTTTTAAACTACATCGTTTTGAAAATTGCAGAAATTTAGAAAATTTGAAAAATTCATATTTTTTTCCAATTTTTTTCGAATTTTATATAACTGATAGGTTACCTTTATAGATTTCGGTCTGCTGATTACGGAGAACTAAAAAATTTTGAGCTACGACCACCAGTTTAGAAGCTACACCCGTTTTTATGACCACCAAAAAATGATAGAGAAGGGTCCCCCCTTCTCTATAAAACTGAAAAATTTTAAAATTTTTTTTCGCGATTTTTTGACCTTATCTTATAGATTCGGGTGCGCTGATAACGAATCAACCATTGTTAACGCGATCCGACGCGTACTTTTTAAACTACAGCGTTTTGAAAATTGCAGAAATTTAGAAAATTTGAAAAATTCATATTTTTTTCCAAATTTTTTCGAATTTTATATAACTGATAGGTTACGTTTATAGATTTCGGTCTGCTGATTACGGAGAACTAAAAAATTTTGGGCTACGACCACCAGTTTAGAAGCTACACCCGTTTTTATGACCACCAAAAAATGATAGAGAAGATTCCCCCCTTCTCTATAAAACTGAAAAATTTTGAAATTTTTTTTCGCGATTTTTTGACCTTATCTTATAGATTCGGGTTCGCTGATAACGAATCAACCATTGTTTTGAAAATTGCAGAAATTTAGAAAATTTGAAAAATTCATATTTTTTTCCAAATTTTTTCGAATTTTATATAACTGATGGGTTACGTTTATAGATTTCGGTCTGCTGATTACGGAGAACTAAACAATTTTGAGCTACGACCACCAGTTTAGAAGCTACACCCGTTTTTATGACCACCAAAAAATGATAGAGAAGGGTCCCCCCTTCTCTATAAAACTAAAAAATTTTGAAATTTTTTTTTGCGATTATTTGACCTTATCTTATAGATTCGGGTGCGCTGATAACGAATCAACCATTGTTAACGCGATCCGACGCGTACTTTTTAAACTACAGCGTTTTGAAAATTGCAGAAATTTAGAAAATTTGAAAAATTCATATTTTTTTTCAAATTTTTTCGAATTTTATATAACTGATAGGTTACCTTTATAGATTTCGGTCTGCTGATTACGGAGAACTAAAAAATTTTGAGCTACGACCACCAGTTTAGAAGCTACACCCGTTTTTATGACCACCAAAAAATGATAGAGAAGGGTCCCCCCTTCTCTATAAAACTGAAAAATTTTAAAATTTTTTTTCGCGATTTTTTGACCTTATCTTATAGATTCGGGTGCGCTGATAACGAATCAACCATTGTTAACGCGATCCGACGCGTACTTTTTAAACTACAGCGTTTTGAAAATTGCAGAAATTTAGAAAATTTGAAAAATTCATATTTTTTTCCAAATTTTTTCGAATTTTATATAACTGATAGGTTACGTTTATAGATTTCGGTCTGCTGATTACGGAGAACTAAAAAATTTTGGGCTACGACCACCAGTTTAGAAGCTACACCCGTTTTTATGACCACCAAAAAATGATAGAGAAGATTCCCCCCTTCTCTATAAAACTGAAAAATTTTGAAATTTTTTTTCGCGATTTTTTGACCTTATCTTATAGATTCGGGTTCGCTGATAACGAATCAACCATTGTTTTGAAAATTGCAGAAATTTAGAAAATTTGAAAAATTCATATTTTTTTCCAAATTTTTTCGAATTTTATATAACTGATGGGTTACGTTTATAGATTTCGGTCTGCTGATTACGGAGAACTAAACAATTTTGAGCTACGACCACCAGTTTAGAAGCTACACCCGTTTTTATGACCACCAAAAAATGATAGAGAAGGGTCCCCCCTTCTCTATAAAACAGAAAAATTTTGAAATTTTTTTTCGCGATTTTTTGACCTTATCTTATAGATTTGGGTCCGCTGATAACGAACCATTCATTGTTAACGCGATCCGACGCGTACTTTTTAAACTACAGCGTTTTGAAAATTGCAGAAATTTAGAAAATTTGAAAAATTCATATTTTTTTCCAAATTTTTTCGAATTTTATATAACTGATAGGTTACGTTTATAGATTTCGGTCTGCTGATTACGGAGAACTAAAAAATTTTGAGCTACGACCACCAGTTTAGAAGCTACACCCGTTTTTATGACCACCAAAAAATGATAGAGAAGGGTCCCCCCTTCTCTATAAAACTGAAAAATTTTGAAATTTCTTTTCGCGATTTTTTGACCTTATCTTATAGATTTGGGTCCGCTGATAACGAACCATTCATTGTTAACGCGATCCGACGCGTACTTTTTAAACTACAGCGTTTTGAAAATTGCAGAAATTTAGAAAATTTGAAAAATTCATATTTTTTTTCAAATTTTTTCGAATTTTATATAACTGATAGGTTACGTTTATAGATTTCGGTCTGCTGATTACGGAGAACTAAAAAATTTTGAGCTACGACCACCAGTTTAGAAGCTACACCCGTTTTTATGACCACCAAAAAATGATAGAGAAGGGTCCCCCCTTCTCTATAAAACTGAAAAATTTTGAAATTTCTTTTCGCGATTTTTTGACCTTATCTTATAGATTCGGGTTCGCTGATAACGAATCAACCATTGTTAACGCGATCCGACGCGTACTTTTTAAACTACATCGTTTTGAAAATTGCAAAAATTTAGAAAATTTGAAAAATTCATATTTTTTTCCAATTTTTTTCGAATTTTATATAACTGATAGGTTACGTTTATAGATTTCGGTCTGCTGATTACGGAGAACTAAAAAATTTTGAGCTACGACCACCAGTTTAGAAGCTACACCCGTTTTTATGACCACCAAAAAATGATAGAGAAGGGTCCCCCCTTCTCTATAAAACTGAAAAATTTTGAAATTTTTTTTCGCGATTTTTTGGCCTCATCTTATAGATTCGGGTTCGCTGATAACGAATCAACCATTGTTAACGCGATCCGACGCGTACTTTTTAAACTACAGCGTTTTGAAAATTGCAGAAATTTTGAAAATTTGAAAAATTCATATTTTTTTCCAATTTTTTTCGAATTTTATATAACTGATAGGTTACGTTTATAGATTTCGGTCTGCTGATTACGGAGAACTAAAAAATTTTGAGCTACGACCACCAGTTTAGAAGCTACACCCGTTTTTATGACCACCAAAAAATGATAGAGAAGAGTCCCCCCTTCTCTATAAAACTGAAAAATTTTGAAATTTTTTTTCGCGATTTTTTGACCTTATCTTATAGATTCGGGTTCGCTGATAACGAATCAACCATTGTTTTGAAAATTGCAGAAATTTAGAAAATTTGAAAAATTCATATTTTTTTCCAATTTTTTTCGAATTTTATATAACTGATAGGTTACGTTTATAGATTTCGGTCTGCTGATTACGGAGAACTAAAAAATTTTGAGCTACGACCACCAGTTTAGAAGCTACACCAGTTTTTATGACCACCAAAAAATGATAGAGAAGGGTCCCCCCTTCTCTATAAAACTGAAAAATTTTGAAATTTTTTTTCGCGATTTTTTGACCTTATCTTATAGATTCGGGTCCGCTGATAACGAATCAACCATTGTTAACGCGATCCGACGCGTACTTTTTAAACTACAGCGTTTTGAAAATTGCAGAAATTTAGAAAATTTGAAAAATTCATATTTTTTTCCAATTTTTTTCGAATTTTATATAACTGATAGGTTACGTTTATAGATTTCGGTCTGCTGATTACGGAGAACTAAAAAATTTTGAGCTACGACCACCAGTTTAGAAGCTACACCCGTTTTTATGACCACCAAAAAATGATAGAGAAAGGTCCCCCCTTCTCTATAAAACTGAAAAATTTTGAAATTTTTTTTCGCGATTTTTTAACCTTATCTTATAGATTCGGGTCCGCTGATAACGAGTCAACCATTGTTAACGCGATCCGACGCGTACTTTTTAAACTACATCGTTTTGAAAATTGCAGAAATTTAGAAAATTTGAAAAATTCATATTTTTTTCCAATTTTTTTCGAATTTTATATAACTGATAGGTTACGTTTATAGATTTCGGTCTGCTGATTACGGAGAACTAAAAAATTTTGAGCTACGACCACCAGTTTAGAAGCTACACCCGTTTTTATGACCACCAAAAAATGATAGAGAAGGGTCCCCCCTTCTCTATAAAACTGAAAAATTTTGAAATTTTTTTTCGCGATTTTTTGACCTTATCTTATAGATTCGGGTCCGCTGATAACGAATCAACCATTGTTAACGCGATCCGACGCGTACTTTTTAAACTACAGCGTTTTGAAAATTGCAGAAATTTAGAAAATTTGAAAAATTCATATTTTTTTCCAAATTTTTTCGAATTTTATATAACTGATAGGTTACGTTTATAGATTTCGGTCTGCTGATTACGGAGAACTAAAAAATTTTGAGCTACGACCACCAGTTTAGAAGCTACACCCGTTTTTATGACCACCAAAAAATGATAGAGAAGGGTCCCCCCTTCTCTATAAAACTGAAAAATTTTGAAATTTTTTTTCGCGATTTTTTGACCTTATCTTATAGATTCGGGTCCGCTGATAACGAATCAACCATTGTTAACGCGATCCGACGCGTACTTTTTAAACTACAGCGTTTTGAAAATTGCAGAAATTTAGAAAATTTGAAAAATTCATATTTTTTTCCAAATTTTTTCGAATTTTATATAACTGATAGGTTACGTTTATAGATTTCGGTCTGCTGATTACGGAGAACTAAACAATTTTGAGCTACGACCACCAGTTTAGAAGCTACACCCGTTTTTATGACCACCAAAAAATGATAGAGAAGGGTCCCCCCTTCTCTATAAAACTGAAAAATTTTGAAATTTTTTTTCGCGATTTTTTGACCTTATCTTATAGATTCGGGTTCGCTGATAACGAATCAACCATTGTTAACGCGATCCGACTCGTACTTTTTAAACTACAGCGTTTTGAAAATTGCAGAAATTTAGAAAATTTGAAAAATTCATATTTTTTTCCAAATTTTTACGAATTTTATATAACTGATAGGTTACGTTTATAGATTTCGGTCTGCTGATTACGGAGAACTAAAAAATTTTGAGCTACGACCACCAGTGTAGAAGCTACACCCGTTTTTATGACCACCAAAAAATGATAGAGAAGGGTCCCCCCTTCTCTATAAAACTGAAAAATTTTGAAATTTTTTTTCGCGATTTTTTGACCTTATCTTATAGATTCGGGTTCGCTGATAACGAATCAACCATTGTTAACGCGATCCGACTCGTACTTTTTAAACTACAGCGTTTTGAAAATTGCAGAAATTTAGAAAATTTGAAAAATTCATATTTTTTTCCAAATTTTTTCGAATTTTATATAACTCATAGGTTACGTTTATAGATTTCGGTCTGCTGATTACGGAGAACTAAACAATTTTGAGCTACGACCACCAGTTTAGAAGCTACACCCGTTTTTATGACCACCAAAAAATGATAGAGAAGGGTCCCCCCTTCTCTATAAAACTGAAAAATTTTGAAATTTTTTTTCGCGATTTTTTGACCTTATCTTATAGATTCGGGTCCGCTGATAACGAATCAACCATTGTTAACGCGATTCTACGCGTACTTTTTAAACTACAGCGTTTTGAAAATTGCAGAAATTTAGAAAATTTGAAAAATTCATATTTTTTTCCAAATTTTTTCGAATTTTATATAACTGATAGGTTACGTTAATAGATTTCGGTCTGCTGATTACGGAGAACTAAAAAATTTTGAGCTACGACCACCAGTGTAGAAGCTACACCCGTTTTTATGACCACCAAAAAATGATAGAGAAGGGGCCCCCCTTCTCTATAAAACTGAATAATTTTGAAATTTTTTTTCGCGATTTTTTGACCTTATCTTATAGATTCGGGTTCGCTGATAACGAATCAACCATTGTTAACGCGATCCGACGCGTACTTTTTAAACTACAGCGTTTTGAAAATTGCAGAAATTTAGAAAATTTGAAAAATTCATATTTTTTTCCAAATTTTTTCGAATTTTATATAACTGATAGGTTACGTTTATAGATTTCGGTCTGCTGATTACGGAGAACTAAAAAATTTTGAGCTACGACCACCAGTTTAGAAGCTACACCCGTTTTTATGACCACCAAAAAATGATAGAGAAGGGTCCCCCCTTCTCTATAAAACTGAAAAATTTTGACATTTTTTTTCGCGATTTTTTGACCTTATCTTATAGATTCGGGTTCGCTGATAACGAATCAACCATTGTTAACGCGATCCGACGCGTACTTTTTAAACTACAGCGTTTTGAAAATTGAAGAAATTTAGAAAATTTGAAAAATTCATATTTTTTTCCAAATTTTTTCGAATTTTATATAACTGATAGGTTACGTTTATAGATTTCGGTCTGCTGATTACGGAGAACTAAAAAATTTTGAGCTACGACCACCAGTTTAGAAGCTACACCCGTTTTTATGACCACCAAAAAATGATAGAGAAGGGTCCCCCCTTCTCTATAAAACTGAAAAATGTTGAAATTTTTTTTCGCGATTTTCTGACCTTATCTTATAGATTCGGGTCCGCTGATAACGAATCAACCATTGTTAACGCGATCCGACGCGTACTTTTTAAACTACAGCGTTTTGAAAATTGCAGAAATTTAGAAAATTTGAAAAATTCATATTTTTTTCCAAATTTTTTTGAATTTTATATAACTGATAGGTTACGATTATAGATTTCAGTCTGCTGATTACGGAGAACTAAAAAATTTTGAGCTACGACCACCAGTTTAGAAGCTACACCCGTTTTTATGACCACCAAAAAATGATAGAGAAGGGTCCCCCCTTCTCTATAAAACTGAAAAATTTTGAAATTTTTTTTCGCGATTTTTTGACCTTATCTTATAGATTCGGGTCCGCTGATAACGAATCAACCATTGTTAACGCGATCCGACGCGTACTTTTTAAACTACAGCGTTTTGAAAATTGCAGAAATTAAGAAAATTTGAAAAATTCATATTTTTTTCCAAATTTTTTCGAATTTTATATAACTGATAGGTTACGTTTATAGATTTCGGTCTGCTGATTACGGAGAACTAAAAAATTTTGAGCTACGACCACCAGTTTAGAAGCTACACCCGTTTTTATGACCACCAAAAAATGATAGAGAAGGGTCCCCCCTTCTCTATAAAACTGAAAAATTTTGAAATTTTTTCTCGCGATTTTTTGACCTTATCTTATAGATTCGGGTTCGCTGATAACGAATCAACCATTGTTAACGCGATCCGACGCGTACTTTTTAAACTACAGCGTTTTGAAAATTGCAGAAATTTAGAAAATTTGAAAAATTCATATTTTTTTCCAAATTTTTTCGAATTTTATATAACTGATAGGGTACGTTTATAGATTTCGATCTGCTGATTACGGAGATGATGTAAAGTGTTTGGAGTTTTATTATAGTTCTTAAAGCCGAAAATCCCAGTAATCCCTTGAAATTATTTAGACGATTTGGCTATATTGATTCAACTATTGAAAATTTTTGAATGTGTCGCTTATTACTTGTATTGGTAACAAATTATTATTGAAAATACCAGCCTAAACATTGATACTAAAACGTTAAAATCGTTGCGATCTAATTGCATATGGATTTTGCAATGACCTTAGATAATCATCGTGATAATTATTAACAATGTCCCTAGCAATACTTGCATCATGGGAGTATCCCATATTTGAAATGAAATCACCGTTTTGAACTTGTTGCCATGGTACCCCATTTGCAAAATTGCAATCGTTGATGAGCATGTTGCGGTTGTGAACCTTGATGAACCTTGTACATTTTGGCGATGATACGGATGCAACTTCTCGCGATTCAACAAGCGCAAAACAGTACTTTGTAATGTTTGCATCTCTTTCAATGCGCAAGTACTAATTTATGGATCATAGAGGACAGCATTAACAATATCTTCTTCATTTTCGACATTTACTTCATGAGGGCGAAAAGTCTTTTGAGGTGCAGGATTGCCTGTTTCTCTTAGTCTTCGAAATGATGAACTAAATACGGTACGGCATGGGTGATGTCTATTTGGATAACTGTGTTGATATTCTTGTGTTGCTTGTCTATCGTTTCCATTGCAAAACCCATATACAAAAATTATATCTGCATACTCTTCAGTCGTAAATTGATATATTTTTATTTAAAAATTTTTGAAAAAAATTATTTGCGGACCTTAGAAAACCACCATTTCTACTTCTTTCATTACCAAAGAGAAAGTTGCATGTTTTGTACTGATTTCCATGGCTATATTTTTTTGTTAAAATTAATTAAATTCTGTAAACTAAAATGAATCGGACATATGTTCATAGGATATTTTTTTCTCAAAATGACATCAACTTTCATACGGCAAAGTTTGTCGCAGGGCTAAAGAATTACCCAGTATAACAACTAGTTTCTTGAGAAGTTCGTGGAAAAAAACTAGTATGAATTATTAATATGATAAATCAATAATAAGGAAAAATAATTTTATTATTTATACTGGTGTTTAATAGCAAGTGCAATCAATATGCTGTTGTATTATTCAATAAATATTTAAAAACAATTTTCATAGTATATTTTGGGTTGTAAAACCCATAATTTAAAATAACATAATAATAACTTTGCTAACGCAGGAAAACAAAACAAATTTCACCTTTGTTTAAAATTCTAATTAAAAAACAAAAATTAAAACCTCCCACGGTGTGGTGGCTAAAAATATGACTGTAACGTTATTATCAAGATTTATCGAGATGCCAAATGGACAAAACAACATAATTTATATGTATAAAGTGTAAGCTGAATAATTATATTTAGGTGAATTAACTGGGCCAGTCTTAATCAAGCCTGCAAAGTACGGCCAGTCCAGCTTAGCCCCTATATAATTCTGGTTTACTGCGAGGACTTTTGTGCCCAACTTGGACTTAGAGTTTATACACTCATTACTTTTCCTCTAACTACTTTGGGTTAACTGGAGTATCGGTAGCACACGCTCAACCTACGTTTTATTGCAAATGTCATCTTGATGCGAAAATACGCTTTATACATATTTGAAGATTTCATTGCTTGCCCCTTTAATCTCCTCATTTTATTTAAAATCTAATTATTTTACCTTCCCCTTCGCTTTATTGTTTTATGTTTTATTACACGCTTCTGTTAAACAAAGTAATAAAAGCCGTGCTTAAATCCGATTAACTACTTTTTAAGCTTTTTATTAAGTTTTAATGCAGAATGTTATCTTCAAAATCGACATGAATTATTAGTCACTTTCTAATTATTATCTTGAGTTATTATGAAATATACATTGTTAAAGATAATTATTGATTGTAAATTTACGTATGTACACTACCCTTAGACAATATTTGATATTCAATGTGTGTACTGTAAACATCTGGGAGCTCCAGAAGCTGCATTGTAAAGACATACATCGTGACAACATACAAGAGAAACAGTAAACAGCAAATAATTTTGTTAAATATTTTTTTATAACCAAAATTTCGATAAATAAATACTACTTCTGTCCCAAATTATGGCATACATTTCTTCAAAATCCTTTGATTATTGAAATTTAAGGAGGTTAATGAGTTTCAATAATTTCATGTTGAAGAAAAATATAGGTATTCTTAATTCTTTTATAGTTGTCTATGCTTAAAACAATTTTTTACATTTTGTTCCTGTTAGTTGAAAAAAAATCAAAAATAGTAGAAAAGCAAATTCACACTCGTTTAGAAGAAAATATTAAAGGTAAAATCAATGAAAATAGTGGTGTGTATAAGAAAAGACCGAAAAACCCAAAAAAAAATACTTATGACTATCAGGGTAATAGAATTTTAAATATCTTACTACAACATAAATTAGGGAACAAATTGTAGTAAAAAGGCTCTTGTCATAATGCCCAATTTAGATTAAATGTATAAATCATTATCAATTATAATTATTATTAAGTTAAAGTTGAGTTTTAATAAAATTTATCAAAGCAACTGGAATTTCTTAGTTATGTATACTATAATTTGGGACAAAATAAAAACTAAAAAATTATTATCTTAATAACTCTATTTAATTAATTTTGGTTGATCGATGAATATTTTCTCATATTTATTGATATACCTTACACGATAAGACTATACGAAAGTAAATCTTAAAAACGTTACTTCAGTTACATTCGTTTTTAGAAAACATTTTTTAACATTATACAATTTATTAATAATAAACCTATAGAGTTTTTCACGTATTATGTAGTTTCATAAAAGACTTTATAAATTTTTAAAAGAGAAAGGTCCATGTTTGTATTTATCAATATCATTCGAACGTAAAAAACCCAATTTTAATTAAAAATTAAACTGTGCCCTAATCCAAATTATTCAGACCAGTGAGAATACATAACACTGAATTAGTATATTTATTCCAGGGCGTATACAGGTTGATTCCAGCTTTTTATTCAAAACGCCTTCATAATTAGTACTCGAGTAAATATATAACGTGGAATTTTAAATACACTTGTATTTATTGGATATTTGATGGTTTTCTAAAACATGTAAAATAAAATATCATTATTATAAAATTAATATTTCTGGCTAATTAAATATCTTTTAAATAAAGTGAGTTTTTTATTTTAATATTAAATATGAATTAATTTTTAGATGGATCTATCACACATTAATCATTATTATAACTTGAATCAGTGAGATTTTGGAGTCTTATTATCACATAACTTTCCGAAAGACTCCACCATTTCCAGTTGTTTTTCAGAAATCATCAATTGTAATTCGAAAACGTGAATTATATTTCAGAATCATCAATTATATTTCAGAAAATTTGATTTAGAAATCAGAATTTGTCAAATTAATTTCAGATTGTATGAGTTGTATTTCAGAAGTAATCAACTACGCAAAGAGTCATTGTATTTTATTCGAAGTAATCTTTTCTACAGAAATTTTGGACTACATAAACATTGCTAAAACAGCTTCCAAATCGATTTTAATGTGTTATGCTGCACGAGGTCAATGGCCACAAACAATTATATTTTCGGCTTCATCAATAATAATTGTTTCTAAGTAAACCAAAATTTTCTCCAAGATACCAGGAACTATCTCAGGAGAAATCCGACTTTAAAATTGGTGAATAAGGACCTAAGCGTAATATTGTTATTGGCTTAATGCTAAATTGCCAAATCATATTTTTGATGAATTTTTTGGATTTTTTGGATTTTTTGGATTTCTTGGATTTTTCCTTTTTTACAATTTGCCCTTTCTGAAATAAAATTGATTTTTTTTTAATTACAATTGATGATTCTAAAATACAATTGATGGTTTTGAAATATAGTTGATTATTCTGAAGTGCAATTGATGATTTTGAAGTATACTTGATCATTCCTAAATATAATTGATGTTTTCTGAAATGCAATTGGAATAGGTGTAGTTTCTAACTCTGATGTTTCATGAAACACTGTACACCCTGTATAAGCATAATATATCACTGGTGTAAATATAATTTGCCAAAGCAGATTTATGATCAATCAGTCTGTTGTAGTATAACCGCCAAAAGACACAAAAATATCCAAATACAATTGAGGCTTTTTGAAATGCAATTGATCCATCCTGAAATCCAATTGATGATTCTGAAACACAAACCTAAGTTTGCCATAATTGGCTACAGTGAAAGTAAGAATCAATACTACAATGGCGTATTTTATTGTCTATAGTAGTGAAAATCCCATCGCGAAAATTTTAACTGTAGTAAGCTGATTTTAGTTAAAATAAACTATTTTTAATAAAATTCGTAAGACACTTGGGAAACTTTTCAAAAATACCAGAAAAACTGCTGAGAAAAGTTTTGGTTAAAATGGCAGATATGATTTTTGTTTGAATGAATTTCAACAGATATACCAACTAAACACGTCAAAAATTACTACAGAGTATGTTTGGTTGTATTGGTGCGGTAACAATTCTAAATAAATTCCATGTATGTACATACATATATAGATATACAGGGTGTCGCAATAAACGACCCGCAAGAATAATACTTTTACATTGGAAAACCCACCAAAATATACGAAAAATACCAATAAAATAAGAAGTTAGTTTCCAAAATGAACAAATCCAATTTATTTTGGTACGAAATCAAACCTAATGAAACAGTTTTATGCGTTTTCCTAACATTTTACCAAAATGGAGTTGTTTGGTTTTGAAACTCGTAGATTCAACTGGAAATACTAGACTTGAAAATAAGAGGATATATGACTACATTTATTTTTTCCAAAAATGCACCTCTGAGCAATTATAAGCCTCTAAAGTTGAAATACAGGGTGAGTTTAAAGTAACGCATAAAAATCATACCTACCTTATTTTTTGGAATTTTTAATAACAGTGAAAGACTTATGGCATTGTTTTTAAAAAACGTTATTTTGAACTCAACAAACAATTTTTTTTCGGTTGGCATGTCATTACTCTGACGTCATCAATCTTTTTTTAAAGGGATTGACATGGTTTTCATATCACAAAACAATACCTTATTAAGAGTGTTTTACTACGCCACCAAAACGTTTATACTAATGCCATCTAGATATCATTAAAAAAATTATTAAATTTCACCTTAATAAAGAATAGTTTTACGTAACGCATAAAATTCATAACTAGGTATGTACCTACATTAGTTTTTGGAACTGTTTTCGAAAAACTTTATTTTGAACTCAACAAAAAAAAATTTCGGTTGACGTGACGTCACTACGAGGACCCAAACTCAAATACAAAAAAATAAATATAAAGGCTAAATAAAAAAACATATTAAATAAATTAAACGACAACACAATTTTTTGGACTGCTTCAATTAAATAGAAAAACTTGTTATTTATTATCTTTTAGTCCAACTTTATTATTTATACGTTTTGTATAAATTAAATTAAAAACTATCGATCTTCAGGTTTTTAAAGAATCGTTATTGTTAAGATAATAGTGACATGTAAAATTTTTTATTTTTTTATTTACTTCAAAAAAATTTTAGATGTCACGATTTTCTTAACAATAAAGATTCTTTAAAAACCTGAAGATGGGATAAAATTATCCCGAAATCGATAGTTTTTAATTTAATTTATACAAAACGTATAAATAATAAAGTTGGACTAAAAGAAAATAAATAACAAGTTTTTCTATTTAAAAAAACATATAATTTAAGGGTGATTCTAATGGGGTAATTCTGAACAAAAAATGTTAGCCGTAACAGCGATGTTAAATTTGACAGTCAACCCGATGTCAAAAAAACCCTATTCTGTAAACTTTAGTGTAACTTATCGACAATATAAAATAACATTTTCGGTATTAAAATGCATTGTATATTTATATAATGTTTTATTTTGATCAATTATACGATAATGTATTATTATTACTTTGCTGTATGTAATTTTAACACGAAAATTTTATTTTAAATAACCGTTAAGTTGCAGTAAAGTTTACAAAATTGCGTTTTTTTTGACACTGATGTCACTGTCAAATTTAACATCGCTGTTACGGCTAACATTTTTGTTCAGAATCACCCCATAAAACTAAATTGCATTTTTGTTACAACTTTAGTTTAATTGTGGCATTAAAATCTTGGTGTAGTATTAATATAATTGTATAGATGAAATTTTGAACAGATGAAACTTACTTATATGCTTATCCTTTTTGGAAGGTCTGCTAGTAGTTTAGATCACCTCTCGAGATTTCTCACAAAACCTTGTTCATTTGATACTCGCGGCAACCGAGGTATCAAAGAATGATCTCAGTTTTGTGTCGCCTTGATAGTTATCGGAGGCTGTTCTTAGTTATCGAAGATCGATCAGTTGACAGAGTTTAGGCACTCGGAATAAAAATTTTATGCAAGATGAAAAAATTTCCGAACTCGCCGAATTTGGAAGATTCTTATCTATATTTTTGTAATCCGTGTTTTAAACATTCTAAGGAAATTAATTTTCCTCATAAATGTAAATTAATTTCATGGTGTTCATACTCAGTCCTTTCATTTACATTTTTTATACACCTGTCTCAACTATGTCAATCCAATTTCAATTTTGTCACTGGTTTTTGGGAATTACGAAATAACGTTTTGATTTGAGATTCGAAGACTCTCGGAAATTATCAGCAGCTAGTATCTGGCAGTGGTTTCAGCACCATAAACAGGGTGTCTGGAAATTAAGCAGCCAAAGAGGAGGCAATTTTAAGAGCAATTTTAAGAAAAAACAATGGTATTATTATATGCCTGATTTCTGGACACCCTGTATATTTGAGACTGTTCAGTCTAGAGACTCGTTTCAGTACATGATTATGAGAATTGTTGGATTAGTGGTGGGTCAGTATTTTTTGACATCTGACAACATCTCACTTACTATTCCTATTAATATACACGGAGCATGTTTTTTGCTTTGACATATAGCAATCCACTTACCACACGAATTAGCCTAACTATCTAGATCATTTAGTCTCAAATATAAAGTTGCTCCCAGCTGGAAGTAGGATAAAGAATACGATATCGTGATTACTTTTATCCTACTTCCAGCTGGGAGCAACTGTACATATAATGCAAGAACATCTTATATCTGATACTGTGTTCGAATTTTTATACCTGTGTATAGGGAAAAGATTATTTCGACTGGTGATATAAATATATGTATTAATCAAGGTCTTTAATATAATTTCGACACTAATATTGAACTATAGACATTTGAAGATTTAATAAGAGTAAAAGGTAAATAATTGATTTGATCTAAATCCCTTACATGAATCCATATATCCTGTACCTAAGAAAATTCTTACAGCTCATTTCTTTGGGTTATGAATGCATTATTTGCATCTCAGAGTTACCCCAGAAGATAATACTGAATATTATTCTAGAAATGAAATTTGCATAATATACTGTTTTAAGAACTTCACTTTGGCTAGTATTCACCGGGCGCAACAACCTTTATTTAGGTTATTATTTATTTAATTTACATGCTGGCTCCACCGGAGATTGTCATCAACTATTACACCTAAAAACTTTGCAGATTGGACGAATTGATAATGTTCTTGATTAACGGATACCTTTGATGGTTTGACTTGAGCTGATTTAGGTTTTGTTTTTATTTAAAATATGTTTATTTAAATCACAGCACAAGTTATTAAAGGTTTCACTTCCTTACATTAAAAAATCATGAAAGTAGGATCTTGAAAAAATAGATTCTGCAAAGTTTACAATTGAGATATGGATGCTATGGTAGAAATGTTGTCACAAAAACTTTAAATAGAAGAGGCCCTAGAATGCTTCCCAGCGGTACCCCAATTGATATATCCAAAGCACCCGATCTTACATAAGAGTTTAACTTAACTACTTGTTTGCTAAGGCTAAGCTACGAAGTTAACCATTTAAGGACATTTCTCAAATTTTCAGAGCAAAATTGTATTGTACGATGCAAGATTCCGGCTGATGTAACTGAGTTATGGAATGTGAATTAAGCTGATTATACTTCACAATAATCAATGCACCGATCTTTATATTCTTTTAATTAAGGTATGTACATAGGGTTTAAATTCCAACAACGTATATCGCAAATGCAATTTAAAAATGTAGATTACTTTCCTTGCAATTAACGCAGGTGATACGAGCCTTGGAGTCCAGGGTCCTCTAAAGTAACATACATAATTTCATTTGTGTAATGCGTTTAAACACGTAAATTATTAAATACAAATGTACGCAACGGCTAACAATTTAATTTGGGTTTAAATATTTTCCCTGCATAAAAAGCCTATACATTGCGTCACTTTTTTATTAAAGAATTTCCACGAAAATTTACTATGTATTACTTTTTTTAATAAAATATTCGTCGTGTAACAACATTAGTAGGTACTTTAAAATATAATTGAACGAAGTTAAATATGGTAGTTTGAATAATTAATAGTGATTACGTGAATATTTTGCACTGTTAATTAACAAAGTTCCATTTGTAAAATCGAAAAGAATTAACGAGGGTCGGATTAAACGAATTTTTTAATTATAAAATAGCAGTCAAGAACGGAATGCCTAAACCCATCTTGATCTTTGAATTCTCGCACGAATAGGTCCTTGCGTTTATTAAATTGCTATTAATTGTGTGTTCCTGTCTTCCAATAATAATCAACTCCAGATATGTGTTATTCAAACCTATATAATCTACCACAACTTATTATTATCAAAAATATTATTTATTTCCCCTCGGAAATATGGAGCATTTAAAGATATCTCAATAACGTTAAGAAATCTTCTCGGCTTAGAGTCGTAGAAGTAAATCCTCTGGATGCCAGCGATTATTTCCTTCAAATTGAAACATTTGAACGTAAAAAGATATCTCACACTCGCACAAATCCTAACTTATTTTTAGGTATTTACTGTTTTTAAAAATTTAATCAAAATTATTCCGACGAAAAATAAATCTTTAATTTTAATTTGTAAAGGAATAAACATAAAAATGATATCCGAAATTAACAGCGACATGCAAATTTATGCCTGGAGTGGTAGGGAGCGAGGTGGAGACTTTGCATAATTCATAAAATCAAATTTAAATCAGCAACCTGTTTAAAGTTCGGGGAAGATTTATAACAGAACCATAAACATTAAATATAATTTCTAGCTAAAATCATATTGCGAACTTTACTGTTGGCACTCAGTCCTGTTAGTTGAAGATAAACGTTTATCGGTTCATTTCACTCGCCTTTCGCACAATGCATGAAGTCTGCCATATAATGCGAATTTTGAATATAATTCGAGTATGAATAAGTTTATCTTATTATTTTTCTCTTCATCCAATTTACCAAGTATTGGAAAAACGAATTCAATTATTAAAAACGACCAGACCACTTTCGAAATGGATTAAATGCAATTTTAACTTCTAAGAAAATAAAATGCAAATTTCGAAATTTCCCAGATTAGCGCGGCGAAGTATCAAATTAAACAATATCTTGTTAAGTGACACATTTACATTTTAATTAAAATTTTTATTGCTTCCGTTAATCAGCTTCATAAATATTTAAAACTTTAATAACTTAAGAATTCTCATGTCCTTTTATATTTTTATTTAAATGCTTTTGAACGATACGATCACCGGCTGAATTTAATTAACAGGATTAAAAATATAAGCACACAAGTCCATTACCTACTTCAATAAAACCATAGCATTTTACCTGATTGGATAAAAAAAAATCAAAAAGAACGCCAATGTAATCAAGACTTTATCACATTAGTCAAAAGTTTACCTACTACACAAACTATGGAAGATTCCCTTTTCCACCAAGAACTCATTAATATCCTTACGACTCCCCTTTTCACCATATATTAGATGGTTTTATTTGGATACAATTTATACAGGGTGTCCTAAAATTCGCGCATAAGCAGTCGCCGCTACTTTGTTGGGGACCCTTCAGCCATACTTGAAAAAATAGTTAAATTATTCACTTTTGATTTCGTTCAGCACCATTTTGTTGCCTCTAGACTATTTTTCTATTTTTTTAATGTTTTCATTTATTAGATGTAGTGTTGTTTCAGTGGCTCCACTATACAATAAAGTCACTTCGTCTCCAAACATGGTGAGTTGTCCTTTAATTACAATTTCCGATAGGTCGTTTATGTGAAGAAGAAACAGAAGGAGCCCAAGAATGGATCCTTGAGGGACAAATGAAGCTATCTCCAATTGGAAACATTTCCAATTTTTAAGAAATGCTTTCTATTTTTCAGACAGTTGGCAAGTATATTGTACAGATTTCCTTAGATACCTGTTAATCTTAACTTATGTAGCAATATGTCATAGTTTACGGCATCAAATGCATTGCTAAAGCTAAAGTCCAAGAAAAGTCTCTAAGTTTGAAACCCATACTGATTTGAGTCGTAGTCGTAGTAAAATTAAGCACTCGAAGATTTTTGAAGACAGGTAATACTGAAATTGGTCTGTTGTTTCCAATTTATGTGCTTAATCCCAGTTTATGAATTGGGTTGGATGTAACTGGCGCCGACCATGAATTGAGGCTATTTCTTTTGGGAGTGGTAAGTGGAGTAGTAAGTAAATTTGACATACTATTCATTTTCGCTTGGAATTAATCATAGTTGGAGTGGGGATTGTTCATGGTATGTCAAATCAGTAACCCTGCTCCAAAGGAGATTAGTTAATTGTAGTATGTGAAACATGTGAAAAGTAAGGTTATCTTAAATTTTTGTTTTCGTGTGTGCTTAGTAATTTTTCGTAGTTGACGTCATAAAACACTACTCACTTATTATCATACTAAAATCCACTAAATATTCTGCTCAAAAGAAATAGCTTCATTTCAGCATAATATTATGTGATTCGTGGAATGATGGTTAGTGTTTTTTGACATCTGACATCATCTCACTTAGTATTCCCATTTAATATACAGGGTGATTCAGACCACCCGTCACACCCATTTATCTCGAGAACGCGTTATCGTAGACGATTAAAATAAAAAATTTCATTACCAAAGCGAACTTAAAGAATCTATTGGTGAACTTATTTTTTTCCGGAACAACCCGGAACAATCCGGAACCGGAAGTAACTTTGTTTTTTTAAACGGCAACATAGGTCAAGTTTGGTATTGTTTGAAAGGTCTTTTAAAAAGAAATAACTTTTACTTAAATGTTTTTTTAATAATTTGCATATTTACAATTTTATACGAAAAAAACAAAACAAAATTAAAATTCAAATTTTGTTAAAAAATTCAAATACGAAATAAAATATGATACTTGAAGTAATTAAATAATGTTTAATTCGTTATTTTGTTCCAATAATTTAGAAATTTGCAGTTTATATCCGCTTTATTATTTTCCTAAACATCCCGGAACTGTCCGGAACTTTGTTTTTTAAGTGGCAACATAGGTCGAAGTTGGGATTATTTGGAAGGTCTTTTAAAACTTTTACTGAAATATTTTTTTAATAATTTACTTAATTACAATTTTATATGAAAAAAACAAAAGAAAAGGATGAAATTTAAATTTTGTTAAGTAATACAAATACAAAATAAAATTTGATACTAAGTAATCAGATAATGTTTAATTCGTTACTTTCTTGGAATACTTTAGATATTTGCAGTCTTAAATAAAGCGTATAAAGCGGAGATAAATAAATCTGAACTGTTATTATAAATGCAACAACAAACTTAAAAAATGTAAACAAAAGTTCATTAGCTTTTATTTTAAGTGTTCGAAATGCCTTCCACCTTCATCTCTGCATTTTTGCAGACGAATTCGTACACTATTTACTGCCCTTAGTATTTCGTTTTCGGATAATGAGCGACAGGCGTTCCGGATCCTGTCTTTCATATCGTCCCTTGTTGTTGGACGTTGTTGATATACCACATCTTTAATACGTCCCCACAAGAAGAAATCTAGCGGTGTCAGGTCTGGCGAATGGGCTGGCCATGAAACTAGACCTCCTCTTCCGATCCAGCGGTGAGGAAAGATACGATCAAGAGTTTGGCGGGCTACTCTTGAAAAATGTGCTGGACAACCGTCTTGTTGCAGAAACATGACCAAACGTGTTGCCAATGGGATGTCATCAATGAGATCGATTAAAATGTTCTCTAAAAAATCAGCGTACATCACACCAGTTAACGACCCATCAAAAAAATACGGACCAATGATTTGGCCTCCCAAAATTCCACACCAAACATTAAGGTTCCAACGATGCTGATTATCCACTTCACGAAGCCAGTGAGGATTCTCAACAGACCAATAATGTGCGTTGTGAATATTTAAATCTCCATTACTCTTGAAAGAGGCCTCATCTGTCCAAAGTATTGTATGATGAAAATACGGGTCCTTACCCAGAAGCCATTCACAAAAATCCAACCTGTTTTGAAAATCTTCCCCTGTAAGTTCCTGATGTAGATGGATGTGGTAAGGATGAAATTTATTTTCATTTATAACCCTCCAAATAGTCGATTGGGCAATTCCTGCATCAATCGCCAGTCTTCTTGTTGAAATTTGTGGTTCAACAACAACCGCAGCAAGAATATCAGGTGCTCTTTCATCTTGCACATGTCTCATAATATGACGATTTTTGTTGTGGCTTGGTTGAAGTTGACCATTTTGCTTAACTCGGTCTGCAAGCCGCTTAAAGACTTTCCTTGACTGGAAAGTTTGTTGAGGGTAACGTTCGGCATAGAGCCGCTCAGCAGCACGATAATTTTGATGGCATTCACCCAAAATCATCAACATATCAAAACCTTCGAGATTCGTAAAAACCATTTTGATACTTGGACACTACGATTTATTTTAACTCAAATGTTTGTGTTATTCATTTCTTTTTAATTTTGGTCAACATGTGCAACCAGATTTATTTTTAAATAAATAAAATAAAATAACGAATATGTTTTTTCATTATTAAAATTATCATATTTTATTTCGTATTTGGATTACTTAACAAAATTTAAATTTCATCCTTTTCTTTTGTTTTTTCATATAAAATTGTAAATAAGTAAATTATTAAAAAAATATTTCAGTAAAAGCTATTTATTTTTAAAAGACCTTCCAAATAATCCCAACATCGACCTATGTTGCCACTTAAAAAACAAAGTTCCGGACAGTTCCGGGATGTTTAGGAAAATAATAAAGCGGATATAAACTGCAAATTTCTAAATTATTGGAACAAAATAACGAATTAAACATTATTTAATTACTTCAAGTATCATATTTTATTTCGTATTTGAATTTTTTAACAAAATTTGAATTTTAATTTTGTTTTGTTTTTTTCGTATAAAATTGTAAATATGCAAATTATTAAAAAAACATTTAAGTAAAAGTTATTTCTTTTTAAAAAACCTTTCAAACAATACCAAACTTGACCTATGTTGCCATTTAAAAAAACAAAGTTACTTCCAGTTCCGGATTGTTCCGGGTTGTTCCGGAAAAAAATAAGTTCACCAATAGATTCTTTAAGTTCGCTTTGGTAATGAAATTTTTTATTTCAATCGTGTACGATAACGCGTTCTCGAGATAAATGGGTGGGACGGGTGGTCTGAATCACCCTGTACATGGAGCATGGTTAGTGGTTTGACATACCACCACATACCACGATCACTTACCTCGTATAGCTAAAATGAATACTATGTGAAATTCACTTACCTACTACTCCACTTACCACTGCCAAACGAATAAGCCTCTTATATAGGGTGGCGCAAAAGTAATAATTTGAATTGGCTGCCATTTTGTTATAAATGAAAAAAAAGAGCTCTGTTTTCATCAAAAGTGTATTTGAAAGTGTATAATTGGTTTCATTACTTGGAAAAAATTATATCGCTCAAATGGCCACCTCCCGAGTTGGTGCATAATTGTTGTTGTGTTTGCAACAAAATTTTACAACTAAAACGTCAGGTTGTAAATCTAGGGGAAAAAATGATATCTCCATTGCGCTCGTTTTACGGAATTTTGAACATCTGGTTCCAAATTGGCGATTTCTTCTTCAATGTTAGCTTTCAAGTCTTCTAAGGTTCGTGATTTTTTGTGGCAAACGCGAGATTTTAAAAAGCCCCAATGGAAGAAGAAATCTCCAAAACGGGAGATTACTCGACCTGGAAATTGGTGTCTCAACTCCCACGTTCTTGAGGTGTGTATCGTTCCATGGCTTGTTGACAACAAATTCACTATACAGGGTGTCTCACTTTTTTTCCAGCAAATTTTTTTTTAGATAGTAAATGTCATTCTGAACAAAAAATTTCCTATGAACTATTATGTTTTTTCGACTCCTTAAAAAGTTACAGCAATTTTAAAATTGATAAATTTTCATGATTTTAGTGGAATACCCTCTATAATATTTTTTTTATTTAAATCAATTATTATTTGGATTTTTTCTTTGCCAAATTGGTTTTTTTGAACATTATTGGTAGTTTTTAAAATAAGTAAACGACGATGTAAAATTTCCTTCGGTAAAATTTAGCATATTATTGGCTTAAAGATATACAAAATCCAAAGGATACTTGATTTAAATAAAAAAAAATTAAAATTAAATGAAATTTATACAGGGTGTCCCACAAAAATCATTAAATTTATGAAATTTTAAAATGGCTGTAAATTTTTAAGGAGTCGAAATAACATAATAGTTCATTGGAAATTTTTTGTTTAGAATGACATTTATTATCTAAAAAAAATATTGCTGGAAAAAAAGTGAGACACCCTGTATATTAAATCATAAATGTCAAAGCAGAGTGACATTTAGCGCCATCTGAATAAATGGCGGCCAATTCAAATTATGACATTACTTTTGCGCCACCCTGTATAACCAACTAACTAACCACTATCTCAATTATGGGAGTTTCCCCAGTGAACTAAAAATAGTCTGCGTAACACCAGGTGTTAATATATTATTAAATCTCTTTACTACCGTGGGTTTTATCTATCATAACCTGCTGTTGCATCTGTTTTCAAATTTTCGATGATTCACTTAATTTCCTCTTATTTATGTGATTGGTGTTTTCTATCAGGTGCTGTATCTTATCAAAACTGAAATTAATTGGGAGTTGTTTGGTGTAATTTATAAAGTAGTTATTAAAATTAGAAATTATTTCTTTTTCGGATATTTCAATGGCATTTAATAATTTCACAATTTATTTTATTAAATGGAGAAACTTTGACTCCTCATATCTCAGTCAATTGGTCAAGGGGATTTTTTAACTCCGTTCCTGGGGATCTCTGAATGGTCCAACAACATACTGGAAAGATTGTCCGGTATTTTTTGGACACCCTGTATATATCCTTTAGGACTTGGGATATAATTATAACGGTTAAAAATTTTTATCATCGAATTGTATTTTATTTAGACTTAAAAACAAAGTAACAAGTGATTATTTAACCTAGAAATGAAAATATTTTCCAGATTTCAGATTTGAACCAACGCTGTTGTTATTATTTTTTAGACTCTTATTGTAATATTTACATCTATTCAAGCTTCCCAAACCAGGGACACTTGAAGCATTTCGTTTCCATTCTGGTTTTACAATTTTAGATTCCGTGTATGTTTACGGTAATGTTTAAAATTTCGAAAACAAACTTGAAGATTGATGTTAAATATTTGGTTCGTTAATTATACCAATAAAAAACAAGAATTCCGTGTATCCAATTTTATTATAACTTTAAACGACTAGTTTCGGGCTAACCCATCATCAGGTATAAATATAGATATAAATTCTTTTCTCAGCCTGACATAAATATTTCTGCCATCATTGGACTCAGAGGGGAACCCATAGCCAGACCCTCCCTTTATTCATAAAGTTTTTCACTAAACTGGAAAAAATTTTGGCTAAGAGCTACCCTCAATAAATCCATCGTGATACCAACATCTGTATCAGGTAATTCAGATTCACATAGTAATTCATTAACTAAGACAAGACAATCTTCAACTGGGATGGAAGTAAATAAACTTACCACATCGAACGATAAGAGAATGTGATTATCAGTTAAGTGAAATTTGTCTAAGGTTTTTGTGAGATTCATTGAATTGAGGACACTGCGAACATTGGAGAAACCTGTAACATCTCTAATGAAAGAATTCAAGCACTAGGACAGATTGTAAGTCAATGAGCTAACGAAAGAAACTACTGGTCTAATTGGGATTTTTTTAAAATCAGAAGATTGTAAGTTATGAACATCATGTACTTTATGTATTTTTGGCAAGCCATAAAGTCTTGGGATTCTTGGGTTACTGACCTGAAAATTAAAAGTATTGAAGCCATGGTCTTTTGCTAATCGACAAACATTTTTAATGTTCTTATTTAATTTATTACTAGAATCTTTAGTTAGAACTTTAAAGTTTGGACTAGACAAAAATAATTCAACCATACTAATGTAATCATCATTTGACATAATTACCAAGGAATTGCCTTTGTCAGCTTTACTTAACACCAGATATTTCTCATTAATTTTCTTTAGAAGATTGTTATAGGTTTAACTGTTTGATGACTTATTAAACTTATCTTTAATGCCTTTAAAAATGTTAAAGGCATTCAAACGAAAGCTATCTTCATACAAGTGAAATCTATCCATTAAGCTAATCAGTTCAACACCCATCCTTTCTAATATCTTAACATCTTGAAATGAATGTGAATTAAACTTAAAGCCACAGTTTAAAATAACCATTTCAGAATCACTAAAATCACAGTTAGAAATATTTAAAACCCTATTATAAAAGGATTGTTTAAAAATAGGTTTCTTAAAAACATCTGTTAGTTTGTGTTTCAAATTACTGTGACTGTAGACTACTAAGTTGTTATCATTATTCAGGGAATGTGTCACCGACTGCACCAAGACCCCATCATAGCTAGGGTCATCATCCAAATGAACCCCCTCCTTTCTTGTCACATCAACAGCAGTATTGTCAGTACCACTATTGACCTTTCCAGGAGTAAATACATCAGGATTTTCATCAAAACTTTACCGGCCTTTTTAGACTGGCTAAAATGTTACCAAATATTTGTTCCCAAATCAACTGCATATTGCGCAGATGCATCTGAGTCGGTTTGGGAACAATATTTTGGTAACAAATTGTGCCCGTCTAAAACGGCCTTTATGCCAAGTATCAAATATATTTCTAAATTTTGACAATTGCGGGCATCAAAGTAAAACTGTATTTTCGGTGTGGTAGTGGAAAAGAATATGGATCTTTTGCTTTAATCCCAGGAGTATTAAACTACAGGAGATAATTAGTAAGTTCGTGTTGGAAAAGAAAAATTCCTTATTTAAAATCGTAAATTCAGGAGATATAATAAAATGATTTTTTTTTTAAATAAAAACAAATAATTCAAGTTAATGATTCTCTGGAAGCTTTTCTAAGCGTAAAATTTAATGTTAAAATTTTTGAAATAACTAGGTATATTTTTTCCAATTTGTGTATAATACAATTTATCTTTAACTCAATTTTCTAAATGCAATTTTATGGTACAAAGGCCGCATTAAACCAATTTTTACCGTTTTATCATTTACAATTGTATTAAACAATGGTTTTAAAAATATTATTGAGTAATTACGTAATCACGAAGTTTGACCGAATAGAGTGAGGTTATCAATACTGTATTATACATATACAGTACACACTATAGACATATGTATAATAATAATCTAAACAACACCTCGGGCTAATTTAATTATCTATATATAATACAACGGTTATTTGAAACAAAAAACTTAGATAAACAATTATGAAAAGAGTTTACGGCCGATCAATAACAGTGTTTGAATATGTTATTAAAAACATAATAGACAATAACAATGTATAACTTTCAGACAAGTTAGTTTGTTTATTAATTCCTAATGCTCTGGTAATATTTTTAGGAGATTAAATCAATGTCGGTAAGAGGCGGCACTTAATATTAAGTTAACCACATCCACTTTAAGTTATGCAATAACTGAATTGTAGTAATTTTAGGAGTTGGTAATTTAATTTAGAATGTGGTTTGCTAAACTTCGTTGTGTACGCTATATTGGCCAACAAAGAAGAATTAATGCTGTTTTAAGTTTTAATTGCTTGAAATATTGGGAGGTCGTCTTCAATCGAGAATCCCATCAAACATCAAATAATTTAAATCACCTCACATTTATTTCACATTTTTAAAAATTATTATTAAAATAATAATGAATATTTAGATATATGATTGATAGTAAAAATGAAATGAAAACTTGAAAAGTCCAGAATGAATGACACGTGAATAATTTCCGCAAAATTTATTATCTATTCAGTGTTGTGATTTATTTACCTGATCGAATTGATGATTTTAAATAAAGTGGCAGGACTGAAAATGATCGGCTTGTTGAACCGGTGGGCTTCTGTTTGCTATTGACAGCTTCATTATTGCTTTCACAATAATAAAGTACTTAATTCGATAAACTCACCTCACTAAAAAATCTTAATATGATTAAATCAAATATATTTATTTTAACTTAATTTAAAAACCTATAAAAATAAGAGTGATTTGTTAAAATAAACTGCGGTTAATTATTTAGGAAGTTGGTCTAGTTTTATAACGCAATAAAAGTTCCGGAAAGGCAACGAGAAGAAATTAAAGAAATCCTTTGTTTCACCATGCTGGTCAGGTCTTTTAAATTTTTTTAATCGTACTATGCCAATCAATTAAATGCTCAACGCTTTAATTTACTAATCTGATTTAACTCTGCGCTTTTCTTTTAATTAAAACCAAAAGAAATGTTTAAACAAATGCATTTTTATTGCAATTAATTTATTTGTATAAATTTTCCGGGCGTAATTAATTCGGTTGAAGTTATTAGAGAGCCGAGCGTGTCTTCCAATTTTTTCATTTATTTTATAAACCGAGAAAATTAAACTGGTTCCTTAAGTAATTTAATTACTTAATTGCCTTCTATGCAATTAGCACTTCTTTGTTAATGGAGTACACAAAATGCGTTCAAATATTTGTACCCCACTTTGTTATATCTGGCACTAATTTAATTTGATCCTCCTTTCATCATAAGAATACTGTATCTTTCCTATCGCGTGTAATTAGATTCTCGAAATTTGCATCTGTTCTCATAAAAGTGCAACATAAAATTTTAATAATTATACTTAAATTACTTACACCGGAAATAAACTCCTAATTTATATCAATTTTTACTTGCAATTTCGTGGTACTTAAGATATTTTCTCCAACCCCGCAAAGCAGAGTGCACTATCATCAACATAAATTTTCAATAATTTCGTTCGTGGAGTTTCTTTTTACATTGGTGGAATATAAGAACTTGCGTGCTTTAAAGTGCCAATTATTATTACCTTCACTAAATACGATTTTGTTATACACAAATTTGGGTAACATGTAACATCCTCTTGTTTAGTGGTTGTATTTTTTATCAACCCTCCTCGCTATATGAAACACCTCTTTATTCAATGAGTCTTGTTGAACCTGATGACAACATGTTCCACCTATTTTCATTGAGGTGTTTCAATTTTGTTGATTACATAATCTGGTTTATGTTGCAGTTTACAAGGTTTAAACATTCCAAGCATTGAGTTACCATTTGATCAAAAATTTGTATCTATAAATACAGTATGAAGGACGCTGTATATAAATAAGAAACTTATAGAAGTATTTATATTTACTTAAAAATCTACAAATTAAGTTAGATCAGGTAACCTCGCTGACAAATGAATGTATTTCGAATTTCACAAGGGGAAATAACTCTTCGTCAATTTGAAGGTAAAAGTCACAAGAACAGTTTTCATGAATCTCGAGTTAAATATACCTAAGTGGACATTCTTTGACTTTGACTGAAAATTGAAGCACCCAAAGGTGGGTGAGTGGGAGCAATCTAAGTAGCATCTAAAAAATATTATTTGAAGAATTCAACTGGACCTATTCGGGTTTGTGCATAGTTTTTTGAAAAATACTCTATGCATATCCAATGGAGTAATAAATACTGCTCTAGCACAATTAAATGAAAATGGAACTTTCTCAGGTTAAAATAAGAGGCGACATAAAATTCAAGGAAAAGCTACTACTAATGAGAATATTTTACTAGTCAAATAAGGTTCTGCATAAGAATCTACACTTTTGAAGCAACTTTGTGAAGATCATTTTGCTAGAAAAGATAATGCCTACAAAGCTAAAGAAAAAATTAATGAAGACGATAGCTTTTAATTAGTTACTTTCGATTTGCAGTTTGTTCTTTAATTGCCTTCAGAAAGATATAGGACAATTCTGTTTTTGTAGAAATTTATGCGTTTATAACTTAACAATTTTCGAAGGAGGAAAACAAAATGAGGCTTTTGATGTATATTTCCTACAATACTCCAGGGAGCCAAAACATAAACCAGTACGTGGAAGCAGCTCTTCTACATTGTGTTCAAAACCATCCAAGTCCGGTCATTCCTACATTGTATTTTATTCTATGCATTTAGTGATTGAGAATGCAAAAAATATAGATCGTTTTTTTTATGACTGATTGGAAAAAAATGTTTGGAAGTGCCAAATTCAAAAATAAAACCAAGACAGAACCTAACATTCTGTAACTTTCATATTCTAAATAGCTGTCAATTCCTGAACATAATAAGAAGGATCTCGTCAACGGCCTTATCCCTGAAAAATGCAATATTGCTACAAAATTCTGCCTTCTACTTCTTCAAATACAATTACGTAGATAGAAGAGAAGAGTCCCAGAACCTGAAGCCGTTGAATGAGATTTCGATAACCAAAAATTCTGCCGGATGATGGAAAATTATTATCATTGCAATAAAAAAAACCCGCTGGAAAACCAAAAATAATGGACATGCTCGGCTGTATTGGCATAGTTTTCTTTTGAGTAACTCCTGGCAGTGTATTCTTCCTTGTGGAACGAAAATCCGAAATATATTTAGAACCCATATGAGTTTTATACCACAAAAAAATACTTTGTGTACTCGCTTGTTGTTTGGTAGGTACAAGGATCAAGCCCAGGCAATCTGCTATTAATTTTGCTTTTGTTTAATTTTTTTTGTTTTAGTGTATAATTATAAAAATTGATTTTGATTCGGGTTAGGTTAGATCATTTTTCGTTACGAAAATTATTAAAAAAACTATTCGAATTAATCAATAATTTGTTGTTTATAGTGTTTCATAAATTTCAAGACTTCCGATACATCTTGTCCTGATCTTGTCTTGGAATTGTTTAATTTTAAGACAAGATATGTATTAATTTTTCATATGTAATATCACGAGTGGTCAAATTTAAGGGCGCGTTCCACTAATGAACACTAAAACCCACGACCACGACCGCAATATTTTCCCATTCCACTAGCTCAAAACAGCACCATTCAACAAACGACCACAGAAACCCACGAATAAATACGGTCGTTGTGAGCTTCTTGCGGTCGCCATCGATGACGTTTTTATGCACGAAAGAAACAACCGCGGTCTTATGTGGAACGAGTTTGCGGTCGTCATGAGCATTGCGAGTCTTTAGTGGAACGCGCCCTAAGTCGAATATTTTTCACTGTCATTATCACGAATGTTATTTGGGGTTAAGTTTTAACCCCAAATGACATGAGTGGTAATGTATGAAAAATATTCGACTTATAATTTGAACAAGAGTGCATATTTAAGGGCTATTTAACGAACAGTTTTCACTTTCTTATGCAACAGCCAACTTCAAACTTATTGAAGTTTGACATAAACTTCATGAAATAATCGCTGATATTCTTGACGTTTTACTTGTCACAAAAAATAAACACTTGTGAGTTGAATAGTCAAGATAATTCAAGAAGTTTTTCTCAAAAAACAAGATATCTTGATGAGAAATGAAGAATTTCTTGATAAAAAATAAGAGGACTAGGTCAAGGAAAAAAAGTACCTACCGAATAGAAAAAAATTGCTCTTGGACATGTGTAATACTGATTTAATTCATACTTCCTCCCCTGCTGCTCTGAACTTTCTGTTTGAAATAAAAAATTAATATTCAGTTCAAAGTTCAAAATCATTAATGACGGAATTATTATTTTCTTTTGGTTTGCTATCTCGATTTTTAATAAAATAATTTTTCTTCAAACCCAGAAATTGATTCCTCTTTCAATTCCTTTCCCCAAGCTGTTAGTTCGAAATCTGCAAGCTTATGATGTGGATCAAGAACTAATAATATGCAATATATCCAATTTGTTTTTATTTAGTGCTTCAAAATTTTGACCCTTGTAGCATGTAGTAGTGTGCTGTTCACCGAACCCGAACTTTTTGAGGTTAGAACTTAAAGTTCGAACTTAGTTCGAGAAAATAAAAAGTTCGAACTGTTCGAACCCGTTCGACATAATAATAAAAGTTCGAACTTTCATAAGTTCTAACTCGATAAAGTTCGAACTCAATAAGTTCGAACTCGATAATGTTCGAACCCGATAAATTATGAACTCGTTAAAGTTCCAACACGATAATGTCCGAACTCGATATACCTTACCTTATACCTTACTTTTACTTATTTATAAATACCAGTTGATAAATTAAAAAGATATATCCTAAAGTGATTTTCGATTTTGAAATTAAAGTGATCATGTCATTTGAAAAAATAAAGATATTTGCAAAAAAATTATATAAATTAGTTTCTCAAAAACGCGTGAGTGAATTTCATAATTTAAAATTTATTTTACGTATTTAAATTATTTAAGAGTAATTTTAATAATTTGATTAAAAAAATTACCAAAAAAAATCTCCAAAATTTTTTTTGAAAGTTCAGAAAAAAAAAATTTTTTCACAACCATACTTAAAACTTACCAATGTTTAATACTAACAAAAAAAATAGGCAGTTACGTGTTGCGTTCAAAATGAAAAAGATGATGTCATTACCTGTGAAACTGAAATTTGAAATTTTTTTTCAGTTTAGGTAATAAATGTGTTTTGTCATACAATATAACCGTAAAATTTCAAATTTTTATTTTCATAAATAAAGGGGTGGCCCTAGTTTCGAAGACACCCGGTATATGTTTTACTCAATTGCCGAATTCAGCCAGCTCGAACTTTTCCCGACCTCGATTTTTTTTCGAACCGGAACTTTTTTCGAACTCGAACTTTTTTCGAATTCGAACATTTGGTAACTTGATTTTTTTCCGAACTCGAACTTTTTCTGAACCCGAACTATTTCTGAACTCGAACTATTTTCGAACCCGAACTTTTTGCGAACTCGAACTTTTTCCGAACCCTAACTTTTGCATAATGTTCGAACGGTTCGAACTATTTCAATGTTCGAACTTTTGAATGAAAAGTCTTCGGTTCTAAATGCCTATTTTTCAATTAATCTAATAGTACATTTAGGCCGATGGCAATTGATAGAGTGCAATATTTTTCTCCAGAATTTAAATCAGATAATTCACTAATTCGAATATATTTTAAGGTAAAATAATCTAATCTAATCTATATCTATCTAAAATATCTTTTCATTTTTACCTGTAGTTTTTTGGATCTTTTTATTCTAATTGATAAAGGTTCAAATTTAATTATAGGTGATACGATATGAGTATTAGTATTATATGTATTTACTAAACATTCATCTATGTCACCATCTGATAAATCATCCCTCTTAACTTTCAATAGTTTTAAGAAATCCTGAATACCAAAATTTAAAAAAATATGCAAATCAAAGAAAATGTTGATTTTCACTACAAAATAATTGGAAACAATCATTTAAACATTTCATAAATGTAAAATCTGTTGTGATACAGAAAATGCAAAATTGACATTTGATGGAACTAAATCTAAAACAAAAGACTGAATTTCAAAATTTCTATTTACAAAATCTGACGTAATTAAGAAGAATTATTTATATAATTTTGATGTCCAACCATTTATAGTAAAAAAACCATTGAATCATTATCTGGTAATAACTTTTTTAAACAAATCTGAGCGCTTTCAAATTTTGTGATAATCTTGGAACAAATGGTTGTCTATTGAGTAAAATAACATTTGTGTTTAGAAATGTAAATAATCGATTGCAAACTTTATCTTCCAAAAAGTTAATGATATCTTTAGGAGGTACTCAACCAAGTTTAAATTCTTGTTGATTGAAAGGAGCCTGAAAAAAAAATAGTATTTATATCTGTATTCTTTTATTAAATTTATTATTTTTATACCAAAGATGCAAGAAATTCAAAATTTCTTGAAATTAATTCAAGAAATAGATATCATGAATTTTACAAGATAAGGAAAAAACTCACTGTATCTTGAAAATCAAGACATGACAAGAAATGCCTCTCAAGACAAAAGATTTATTGTCTTAGTAAAAGGTGAAACACTAGTTATTTATTTCTTAAGGGTAGGGAATGCGGAAAAATCGCGACCGGTTTTCCTTTTTTTTCAGAGATACTATCCTTGTTTTTTACTTAATGAATTTTACCTTTAATCCAACGTCTTGTCCTCAATTTTCTTATATTTATAACATAAAATTAAATTTACATCTAGGAACTTTTTCTAACATTTATTACCCACATTATCCTGTGTGGAGAATATAAAAAATTTTGGCACCGTTAAACGAATTTCAATCAATTTTCAATTGAAGCCAAGCCAACCGGTGCAACTTTATAAATAACAATTTTCCCCAAAAATTACTTTTCTTCTGTATATTTCATGTGTATATTTTGACAATATAAATTCAATCTTAGTAAAGGAAGACGCGTTATCTTTTAATGTATGTTGTTGCGCTACTATTATTATTATTCTTATTATCATGATTGCCTTCAGCGAGCTATGAAGAAAAAAGGTAATGTAAATAAAAATAAGAAATCAAGCAAGTAGAGAGAAACTCATTTTCGCCAACAAAAAAATGAACATCTGAGTTTTATTGACAGCCTGGGGCGTTTTAGTGCGAAAATAAAATTATGACTTGACAAGTGGGAGTTGCAAATATTTGCACTTAATAAATTTAATATTTTTTGCTTCTTCAATCATAATGGAGAAAATAAACAAATTTAATGTTATTTTAATATCAATTTTTATCGACTGGAAACATTTTTAGGCAAAATAATTGCTGAGATTTTAATAGCTTTGGTGAAATCCTGAAAGTAAAGTTTTTTACCACACGAAAAATTCGCTAGATCTTAAATAAATCACGGATTTAACCGGGAACAACGGGGATGTTAAGACGCTTTCGATATTTTGTTCTAATACTCTTATTGAGGAAAATTTATGTTTCCTACTTCATACGTTAACTTTTGTTACAGTTTTTTAATCCAAAGCCTAAAAATTTTCCACAAAAATACACTTTTATGATTTATATAATTTCTAAACTGTTTTTTGCACGCCTGAAAACTTAATACCAAAGTTTATTTATAAAAATGTTTCTTATTGTTCCATAAATGAAATAATATTTTGTTCCTGTTTTTAATTTCATTCGCTAAAATGAGTTTGTGATGCAAAGAAAATGGCATTAATAATTAATTATGCTAAGCGATTTTAAAAAGCAAATTATTTTTAAAGTACCAAAGCTATTTTCATTTTTTCTACTCTCGTCGGACGTCTGAAAGCCACAACACCTCTGAGAATAAATTTTAATATAAAGTGAAAATCTTATAATTTACTTTTGGGGCGGTGGGAGCGATTGCTGTGAAATTGCCTGGGCCTAATTTGCTTTGTAAAGTTTGACCTGTGACTTCAAAGTTTCAAGACTAAGTTATGCGAAATTTTACCAAGTTGGTCACCCTTTAAATTTCTGGATTAATACGATCGGCAACTCTCCCAAAATTTGATCGCTCAATAATTACAATCGTCAATTATGCTCTCACAATACTAATTAAAATGGAATGAAAGAAAACGATTATAACTCAAAATTAATTTTAACACTAAATTACAGGTATTGTATTTCGGCAGTTATTTAGGATAATTTTAATCAAGTTGTGTGACGAGCGATATTTGTATTCATTTGATGCAGAGATTGCTGAATTGATTGCACATACGAGGTTTTAAGCTTGAATTTAATTAAGCTTCACATTTGATTTCATGTGCCAGCTTATTGAATTCACTGATCGTAGCACCTCTCCAATTCTAAAATTGGAACTTCAAGGAAAACGAATTGCGTTAAACAAATCACGAGTAAGAGAAAAATTACCATTTTAAATGCAATAACACATAACATTTTATTTTAAACAAGCAATTATTTTAACATTTTCACAATATTAAAAACAATATTGGTAACAAAACAATACATTTTTCTAAATCAACATTTTATTAAAATAGTAATAACATCAACACGTATTTGTTAAAACTTTTTCATTCAAGGAAATGTTACTTTAATAATTGGGTACCAATTTTTAATATTCTACTATGCAGGGTGTTGCTTATTTATACTGCAAATAACTTCCTATAACTTCAGAAAAAATATCTTCAAAGCCACTGAAACACTATGAAGCATGAGTACCTATTACTTTTTTAGTGGGAATTTAAACTACCAGTAGGGGGCGCGTAAAATTGCTCTGGAGGATATCCGGTACTTGTTAGTGTCAAATATTGTATTTAAGACGGTTTTCTAGGTTCAAACTCTTGTCACCAGAGGGTGAGCGTTATATATTGAAAGCTCATAGCCACAAAAATAATGTTAATTCATTCTATAAACCACAAAAAATTATAATTTCCACATAATTTTATATTGCTTCTTGCAAACTTTCACTTAATCCCTTTAGTACAACTATTTTAATTCTGAAGAATGTTATTACACGGACCCAATGATGCATTCAATTGCACAACTTTGTTGTAGGAAAAATGATAAATTGCAAAAGAGGTATAGATTTTTATTACCGTTTTAAATTCGTTGAAGCGAACAGTTACAATTGAATTGATAGCAGCCATGCAATAGATATTTTAAAGAAAATTCCATTCTCAGGGCTTCCTAACTTGATGACAATGCGAGAGTCTCATTTTTGGAGGTTTCATATTCTCCAAATTTCGCACAGAGGAAACTTTTATGTTGTATTTTAACGTTTAGCACACAAACATATACATATGTTACTAAGATATAAATTAATTGAAATCTGAAAGAAAAATTAATTAATTTGCAGCCATTAAATGGGTTCCTAACCATTACAGAAAATCATAACAATTTTAATGGGTTAAATTGGGTAACTCATTATATTATACAAATAACTTTAAAATTATAATCCTGATAAATTATTTCAATATTCTCTGTAATTCATTAATTTCTGGATAAAGCTTTTGTTTTCAAAACTAGAAACTGACTAATAAACTATTTGTTGTCAACTGCATAATAAATAATACACGTTTCAAATCTATTTCAATCTATAAAGTTTAAAACTCTTATTACAAATGAATATAAATTTCAATAGCTTCATGCTTTTTGCAATTCAGGATATGTTAATTCAGAAACATTACTGATACTTCTAATAAATCGAATTTTAAATTATTTATCATGTATGTTTCTAATTTGAGAATAAACATGTAACACAGAATTTTTTTTAATTAGAGATAAACAACTTATCTACTTTTAGTAAAAAATGTTATGTTTAATCGATTACATTTTTTTATTGAAATCAAAATAATAATAATATAAATTACAACATCAAAGCTTATAATTACATTTGAAATTAATACCATTATCAAAGCAAATAATATTATGACTACCAACTACTTAATTTTAAAATTACCACATTTTCAGGTAACATAATATTACCAACATTAATTAATTATTCCTTTAATATTATTTTAATGTAATTAAATAAAATTCATTTTATTATCTACATCGTTTACTTTTGAACAAGAGAGTACCTAGTGTTCTCAAACTTTTCGCTAAATTTTCCTAAACTAACTTTGTCTTAACTAAAGTACATCCTACATTATACTTATTTTAATTCCCTGCTTTAGTCTTCACTAAATGAAATGGTATCATATTTTCCAATCTTTTGGGATATATTGTCCTTCGCTCATCCGCTCCTTACCTGGTTCCCAATTTCTTTGTTAATATAAAACAAAACTATTAAGGGTTGTTCATTCTTCATACAATTCTGTTTTCCTCACAAAAATATTACTCTGAAATAAATTTTTTGGTATAATTCCTTATTTTTATTAAAATATTTTTTTAATATCTTGCATTTTTTCATAATTTAAGAAACCATTTGTTTGCATTTATTTTTTCATTTAGTTTGTTAATTATGGAGGATATTTAAAAAAATATTTTTATGAAACTTGTTTCCAACAATACCACCCTCGACCTAGGTTGCCATTTAAAATTTCAAAGTTGGATTGGAATTACGATTCTTTGGGTTCACTTTGGTGGTAAAATTTATTTATTATCAATATACGATAAAGGGTTCTCGAAATAAAGAGGTGGTTCGGGTGGTCTGGGACACTCTATATATGCTCCTGCACTTTCAGACCTTGGGATATTTGATGTTATAAAAAATTTTCATTTCACTGTTAGGTTTATCTAAGGAGTCTATAGGTATTATAATGTTCATTACAATTTTCATCCTCTTTAACATTTAGTTTCATCAGGAGTATCTGTTTCAACCAAATTTTCCTCACTATTTTCTACACAATTTTTTCACTGTCTTTATAACTATCTTCATAACTAACTGTCAGCAGAATTCACTTTCAAATTATATTCATCGCAAAATCGTCTCGGTTTATTTAATTTATTTATTGGTCTTAAACCTATTTCCAAAGTTCTTGTACTTTCTTTCACCACCCTTATATTCTTTTAAAATATTGAGCCATTCTCTCCCTTTGGTTATGTTTTGATGCACCATTATCAGTGTACCAAACATCTCTTTCATACAAATTACAATTCTTAATTATTCATATATCACTTGTATATGCCGAAAATCCTTCATTTTCATTTTCAAATTGCTCATTAAGTAAATTATTACGACTTTGATAATTTCTTCCTTTTTGTGATCTGCATTCCTTAGCAAAATATTCAAATTTTCTACAATTGTAACACTTGCCTTTCTTATATTCTAAATTTTTCTTTTGGTAATTACAATTTTCTTTATCAATATGATTTCTTTCTTTTTTAATTATTCGTATAATAAATTTTTCTACTGTTTCTTCATTTGAAGATCCATTATCCCAAGCCGTTGCATAGAAATGATATTATTGTGGAAGTGGCAGATCGGATTTAAATTTGATTGAAAATTGATAGGTACAGTTGAAATTAAAGTAAAAATGGATGGAAATATTTTAATCAGTCAATGTTACAATTATAAAAGAAACTACTTAATATTCAAAAATAAAGCTCACAGCTAACTAACTCTTTTTCACTTATTAAAGCAACAAAGTTCAACAAAAATATTCAACCAACTTAGCAAGTCTAAAATCACTAGAGAGTATGTTTGGTCGTCGCATAGTTGCGGTATCAATCTTATTTGAATTCACTGTAGATTATGCACCGTTTACTACCATGTTATGTATGATTTTGAACTTTTTCTAAATTGATTTTTTAGGTGAAGATGCAGTTCACAAATCCATAAATAGAATAACGACGAAGTATGATAGTGATATTGACAGTATGTACATTAAAGAAGAAAAAATGTACAAACTTATATTAAATGATTTACAATCTACTTTTCTCAATGTAGAAACCATTTTAAAAATATTTCTTACCAGATCTATACAGGGTGTCCCAGCGCTGCGAGGAAGTAACATTACTCTAAAATGAAAAAGATATCGGCATGCGGTTTTCGATAGAATATACAATACCTTTAAACGCACATTTTAAAAATATTTTAGTAATATACCGGGTGTCCATTCCAAGATGGCGGACCAAGTTATGTTTTTTTAAATGGAACACCCAGTATATTATGACATTTTTGGATTCCTTATAAAAAAATAATTATACTTTGTGAAAACTTTTATGGGTCTCGTTTTGCTGATATTTGCTATTTAAGCCATCAAAAGATCCATTTTTGAAAGATCACTGCTCTAAAACAGATGAATATTTTAGGTTGAAATTTTCTCAAAAATTTTTCAACATGGTGTAGTCTACAACTATCATGTCAAATTTAAGTTTGTGATAATTTTTCATCAGAGTGCCTTATGAAACGCAAATTGAACAATTAAACGAAATTTTCAAATGGAACACCCTGTATATTTTAACATCAATCGATATCATTTTTTACAAGCTTTCTATTGATATAATGTTTGTATGGTCGCTTATCAATGGCTTGGGAGATATTAATATCCAAACTGAGAAACAGCGAAAAATATACAAAATAGCACTCTTCATGAGTTTTTTTAAGGTTGTTTTTAATTTGCCTAATACTTATTAGTGTCTTTCTCTATTTTGCTTTTTTAATACTGTTTTTATATTATAGTAACAGTTTTTGTTGTTTTACAACACAAATAAAATCGAAACTTGAAATTGTCAATTTTGGTTTTCTAAATCTCAGTATATTTTGAAATTTTAACAATTAATGTTACCAAGGAATCCCTTATTTTGTTGAATATCGTTTTTTCTGATAACCAGAAGCGGATTTCTTTCAGCTTCACCAAGCGAAGCGCTTACAGAATATTTTCCATTTCTTATTTAGAAGAGTTCATTATTTCGGTTTAGTTATTATCAAAAGTACAGAAAAGGGCGTTAATACAAAATTCCACAAAATAAGGGTTTCTTTGGAAACATCAGTTGCTAAATTTTTAAAGCATGCTGAGACTTAGAAAACCAAAATTGATAATTGCAAGTTTCGATTTTGTTTTTGTTGTAAAAGAAGAAAAACTACTATTGTAATAAAACAACATTATAAAAAAGCAAAATAGAGAAAGACAGAAATAAATATTAATCAAATTAACAAAAAAAATCTAAACAAAATTCATCAAGACGACTAGTTGGTGTATTTTTCAATGTTTCTCAGTTTGGATATTAATACCTCCTAAACCATAGACATTCGACCATACATCGATTATATCAGTAGAAAGCTTGTTAAAAATGCCATCGAATGATGTTAAAATATACAGGGTGTTCCATTTGAAAATTTCGTTTAATTGTTCAATTTGCGTTTCATAAGGCAGCCTGATAAAAAATTATCACAAACTTAAATTTGATATGACAGTTGAAGACTAGATGATGTTGAAAATTTTTTGAGAAAATTTCAACCCAAAATGTTCATCTGTTTTAGAGCATTGATTTTTCAAAAATGGATCTTTTGGCTTAAATGGCAAATATCAGCAAAACGAGTGATGATAGACCCATAAAAGTTTATACAAAGTATAATTATTTTCTTATAAGGAATCCAAAAATATCATAATATACTGGGTGTTCCATTTAAAAAAACATATTACAAAAATATTTTTAAAATGTGCTCTTAAAGGTATTGTTTATTATTATTATTTATTACATTAGAGTAAAGTTACTTCCTCGCAGCGCTGGGACACCCTGTATGTAATGAGACAGCCGAATGTTTTTTTTCGGTGTTGAAGAGAGTGAAAACCTATTTACGCAATTCTTTGGGTAATTTACATTTTACATCTCTCATGTTTATGGAAAATTACATAATATTAGGAACAATAAAGTATTTACAATTTTTTTCTATCTATTTTTCTAACACCATAGTTATTTCAGTTCACAAATAAAAAAAAATCGAAATGTTTGAGTACTGCTTTAATATTTAAAAGATAAATCTTTATGGTATTTTCATGGAAATAAATATATCATAAAATTGTCAAATTCGTTGTTTTAAAAGTTCCTTATCTAGAAATATTGATAGAATCGGAGATTTTAACCTCAAAAAACGCTAACTTCTTGGCATCAGTAAAAGAGTATAATCTACGATTTACGAACAGAATAATTCCAAATCATCAAGTGTTTTCTGCAACTTTCCGAAGATTCAAGGAGATTAGGATACCTCGGTAAAAAGGAGATAATGTTAACCCACCTCCAGATTTGGTAGAATCGGAAGCAGCTGAAATGCATAATCCTTCAATAAGTACGCTGCTAATTGGGCTACAATTTCCACTTTCCCAGAATTTACATCATTACCCTTTAACTCGTGTCCAAGTCCTACAAAATAGAGATATTCAACTACGCTTACAATTTTGGCAATGGGAATTTTCCTTGACTAGTTTGTTGGAGTGGTGTCAAAAACACTCAATAATTTATAATTTCCATAAATATTTGCTGAATAATCCGCATATTATACAGGGTGTCCCAAAACGTACCATCAATATTTCGAGGATGAATTCTAGAATATATTTAGAGTTGAAAAGTCTGTATAAACATATGTCCTAAATGTAACCCTTAACGAGTTATTGATTATTGTAGAATTTATCCGATTAGAGTAGGAGGACCCGTTGCATGGCCACCACGGTCGCCGGACCTGACTCCATTGAACTTTTATCTTTAGGGTCACATGAAACAGATTGTTTATGCAACTGAATTGCGCACAGTTGAAGAATTACGACAAAGAATACAGCAGGATGGCGATATTATTAGGAATAACCCGGCAACCATATTGGGAACCCAACAATCTCTTTTGCGTAGTGTGGCTTCGTGTATCGAACACAATGGTGAACATAATAATGATGTAATCAATAAAAAAAAATTAAAAAAAAAATCGTTGAATTAAAATTTTACCCAGATAAATTCTACAACAATCAATAACTCGTTAACGGATACATTTAGGACATACCGGGTGGAAATGAAAACCGGGTCACCTCTATAACTTTTTTATTTATGAATAGAAAAATTTAAAATTTGGCTATGTTCTATGGATCAAAAAAACAAATTTTATGTGCATTTTTTATTTTCGAAATCACTTCCGGTTTCACCGGTAACACCATGAACTTTGTTTTTTAAATGTAACATCCCATATTTTTATTCATGGCTTAAAATACTTTTAAAAAAGAAGTATTTTAGAGATATTAGTTTTTATTTTTTGCGAAAAAAAAATTTTTTAAAACCGTCCTCTTTTTAAGTAATAACAGTATTACAAAAAAAAATCAAACAGAGAAAAAAATAAATAAAAACTTAGTTTTTGCAGTTTTTTTTAAATTTTCTTCTTGATAAGATCCATTACGGTTGTGTGTTTTGTTTAATTTTCTGACACTTCTTCATATTCCTAACAAGAAAATTTTTAAACCGTAGCTATTTTCCTTCACTTAGTAAAGCCTTCTGAAGTTACTTCAATCAGAGCATAGTTTGTTAAATAGGCTGTATGGTATATCATAAAGGGCGCATAGTTTATAAATTAGGCTATAAGGGATACCTGATGGATTGTCAAATATTTTATAACAGTTTCACGCCGGTCCACCTGCCGATGGTAACAGACTTTGCTCAGAATACTTCTTCCAGGAGTAACTTCAGAAGCGTTTACTAAGAGAAGAAAAAGAGTTCAAGTTCAAGTTTATCCCTGCTCTGTTGTAAGTATGAAGAACTTTCAGAATATTAAAAAAAGTACAATCTTAATGGAAAAACAATTTCAAAAACTGGAAAAAATCATTTATGTTTTCTTTGCGATTTTCTAATCAAGATTATATCAACCATTTCTGTATTAGAGTGGTTTTCATCAGAAGAGAACCCTGCTCAAAAATCAATGTTTAAGAATATTTAGATTAACTTAGTTTATGATTGATGTACGTGATGATGTACTGGTCATCTAGAATTAAGGTTTCTCAATTAATCTGAATTCCTGTAATGTATGAATCGACATTATTTAGTTTTTATAATAATCGCTCGGGTAAAAGCGCTCGCGGCTTAGGAAAGGTTCACTTCAGATGAAATCCACTCTAGTGTTGTTACCAGTTGATTGAGGATGGTTTCAGCTTTCTAGTGATAATTTTCTTTTAATTCTACGCATATTGATTAAAAAGTAATTGGCGATTTTTAGCAAAAATTGGTGATCTAGATAGAGAAAAAATCTTAAAACTTAATTGTTCAAAAAATAATGTATAATAAGCTGTAACGGGATTATACACCTTGTATAATGTTTGATTACAAATAAAGGTTTTCAAAAAAAATTTGGAGGGCCTCAATGGCTTGTACTACATCACCAATGGTTCGACACTGCTCAAAGCAGAACAAGCGTTTACTCGCCTTCCTCCATTTTTTTTACAAATTGTGTTAAAATAGCACCATCTAAACGTAACTGAAATTTACAATAAAATGGGTGAGAAAAAATTAACAGACCTAACAGGAATAATTTAATAATTTCCAACAATCCTTTAGAACGTTTGTTGTGGCCGTTATAATCCTACATAAAAAAATCTGGCAAATTGTAATAATTTTAGTTTTGGGTTTAAATTTTTATAAAATTAAGTGTATGAAATAACTTTTTTATTTAAAACTTTTTGATTAATATAAAAGATTAAAGCTTCATTTAAAATTCAAAGACATTTCAGTAAATGATGCTTTCTTGTTAAATTACATTTCCAATTTCTGGTTTACTTATCTACTTCTTAGAGTTTAATAAAATTTATATATTTTGTAGCGAATTCGTCGAATTTGGGATAAATTTGCTAAAAGAGCGAATTTTATAATTAAAATTTAATTCGTGTGGAATAATGGGATAGAGGCGCGTGCGTGCTTTAGGGATATTCATCCATGGACAGAAAAGCTCGCCTCGTGTAGTTCACCCGCGCTCCTTCTCGTAACAGGGCTTGTTACTTGAGGTCTTTCGAAAACTTCGCTATTTTGCGTCTTTGGAAAACTTTCCTGAAAAGTTCAAAAAGTGATCTATTAATTGCATTACGTGCAGGTTTATAAATGAGACAATACTGACCAGAATTTATGTGGTAGAAAATTTATTTGATAATTAATTTGTTGAAAAACAAATTTATTCGGAACAAATTGCTTGTAATTATTGCATTAATTACATTGCAACAACTGTTGTTTAATAATACAGGATCGGACTGAAAGATACTTTAGTGCGGTTGTTGTCTCGGTTTATGTTAATTAAATCACATTAAATACAATAATTGTATTAATATAGTTTTGTTTTGTGATCTCTATGGTGATGCATTAAAACATTTATAGCTTAACCACTAAAGGACCAACATGATTTTTATATTTGGTTTACTATTTTTTGCTGATTTCTTTGAGAGTAAGTTAACTTTACATTGTTTTTCCAATAAAATAAAAAAGTAATTTTAATTCATTAAAAATAGAGCTTTGAAGTTAAAACCAAACCGCATTTCGAGTATTTTATAATGTTTAAACTTAAATTCCGACTAAAACCTTAGTAGGTAATTGTTTTATCTCAATAAGATTAAAATAAGGGCTTACTTTGTATTCTTACATTTTGCTTTTGGTCCAATGATTACATAATTTTGATTAATTGGGTAAATATGCGCTTTGTTGGGCCAATTTGAAACCAAATCTATTTACGTAATTATTCTGTTTTTAGAACTTAACTTAGATTACCATTAAGCATTAATATACAAAATATTATTTACAATCAACAAAAGTTAATATTTGTGTTGTTCGATTTGAAAATAATTACTGTATAAATAACGACATAAACTAAAAATCGATAAGTTTTTATGGCGTTATAAATAAAATATTAATTTAAGAGCGTAATTACTTATTAAATTGTCCATTATTTTAATATGAAGGTACGAATATTATTTTATTTTTATTTATAATACCAAATTAAAACAATTTGATCTGCCATTCCACCAAAAACATGTTTATGTCGGTTATTTAAAAGCACTTAATTAAAATCATTTATAAATTTTACGATTAAGTGAATTTTATTATTTTGTTTAAATCATTTATTTATTCTATTATTTTTCCATAAGTGCACCTAAAATGAATATAACTCGTTAAAACAATTATCGAGGTTGTGCATTAATTTTAATTATAGTGCCCAGTAATATTCCACAAAATTCTAGGTCTAAAAATAAATACCTACCACATGAAAATTAAAAGCCAAAATTCATATATGTTATTATTGCTTTATTTAATGGATTTATTTATTTATAAAATGTATTTTTTAAACCTAGATTAAAATTTTAAATTTCCATACATGCACTGTATTTTTATTTTATAATGCACAGGTTAATTTATTTTAATCCCAAATTTTTAAATATCGAATATTGTAGATAAAAAAATAAAACGAATATAACCCCCATATTTTCTGTCAACCACAGTTTTTATCTGGTAAAATTCCAGTAGCTGATAATGTGGTAAAATTGGAAAAAGTTTATGATTAATCGTTATACATGGTGTTTTACTGAAAAATTTATATACCGATATTTTCGAGATTAGTACATATTTTTCGAGATGTTTTTAAATAAATAAAATCAATAGCAAATAATTATAAATCAAACGATTCGTTTGCTACAAAAATAACTAAATCAATTCGAAAAATCAAAAATTCCTAAACCAATGATGGGAAACTAATTTTGCCTCATGCCTCATCCACCCGAGGTAAAAATATTCAACTTAATTAAATTTAATGAAAAAAATTGAATAATGAATTTAAAAACACAGATTTATCATTTATTTATTCTGGTCCTTTACAGAATACACCCGTTTGACAAATTTAAAACAGCAATAAAAATAAATTTTGTTTATGCCCATGGAGTTGTATCTAGATTTAGTTGTTTTATGTAATATGTAAGTAACGTAAAATAATATTTTCTACTATTCTAAATTGTAAACATTTTTGAACTTTTAGATTTTGTGACAATTTTAAATATGTACTATGAAATTCTAGCTACTGTTTGATTTAATAAAATCTGCATCCAAATAGGAATACTTCTATAGTAGCAAATATCAGGAAAACTATTAACCCCCAGATTCTGGTCAAATCATTTAAGTTTAAAGGTCTTTAAATTTGTTATATGCGTTGTAATGGACAATATCCATAGTTACCTTATTTGTTTCGATTTAAAGGCCTTTAATTTTGACCAGAATCTGCCCATTAACCTACAGTTTATCCGTATAATTGTAATTGTCATCAAGAATTAAGCAAACATTATTTTAAACGCAGAATTGAATTTTGTGAATCTATATGAAATATTTTGATAGACACTCCAAATCAATTACAAAATATCTGCTTTAGCGGCGAAAAAACATTTTTTTAAGATGAAGTAAACAAGCATAATTGTCGTTATTGAAGTACTAATAATCCACACTGGATTCGAGAAGAACACTGTCGATACCTAAAAATGTATAAATTTTTGGGTTGGTATTTATGGAGACCACATTATTAGCCCAATATTTATTATGTGTGATATGATGTATTTTGTACTTCCTTATAAAATTCGGAAAATAAAAGGTTCTTATTGGCAACTACTTTCGTGGAGAATTTATTCCAATGTCACCGGCCAAAGTGTCATTAGCCAAAATTAAGTATACATGTAGTGGATATTATTTTCAATTGTAGAAGCAGTTTATTTATAATTCCATACTTCACTACTTCTTTCTGGGTATCAATTTTGCGATTGAGAGGTTTAATAAGTACAACCAATATTTATTGATGGTATCAAGCTATTTAAACTATAATATTTATCAAACATAACATATGTCTTTAGGGATTATAATGTTTCCAGAAGAATAACTCTAGAAGTACTACACATTTTTTGTGAAGAGTTTAGAAATCATCTCTAGTTCTGTATGGAAAACGGTGGGAAACACTTATTTAAATCACGATATTTTTTCTAATTTTTTTTTGAACTCATTCTGTATTAAAAAAGGTAGAATTATCTATCCATTTCACCAATTAAGAAGATGGTCGTCAAAATGTTTGAACTGGTTTCCCTTCAAATTGAAGTTTTTTCATGTATAGTCTATCATAGTGCCACATGTTTGGAAAAATGCTTTTTTTATCATTTTTCCGAAAGTACGCCCATGTAATTTATTATAACTGAAAGAAATTCTATACAAAAAATAAGCTCAATTTGAAGAGCAACCAGTATCGATTTTGATACATTTTTGATTACTTAGGCCCAAAAATTATATTTAAATTAAAATAGTAATACCTTTATTATTGGAAATTTTTTAATTAAATTTCATGTTAATTTTAAAATTGAAAGTTATTGACATCATAATTTTTGACCTCGTTATACGTAGGGATTACAATACCGGACCAAAAAACAATTCGGGTTTTTCGGTATTTAAATTTTTGAAACCGAGATACCGGTATTGCGACCTACAAATTTTTCGCGATTTATGACAAAGCTGAAAATGCTTCTTCAGAGTCGACAGTAGTTTAAGGAATTATGCTTAGATACGCTTTCACAGGTCTTAAATTTATTCCTCTTTAGGCCATTTTAGTCGAGCACATTTTGGTTCCCAAATATTGTATAAGATTTGACACAAAATATATGTGATCATGTATATTACCAATTGTCAACCAAATCATATTTTATGTCACATATTATTTGAAAAACATGCATAAAATATCTTGTACAAGATATTCATACCAAACAATACTGTCATAGATATCTTTTGTGTAGTTTTTGATCTCGTCCCAGAACAAAGGAATCACAAAAAAGTTACTTAATTCATTTTATTCACCAGACTTATGTTATAACTGAACTCCAAAGTATAAAATTTGTTGCGTGATAATCAAAACAAAAGAATATTTGAATTTTGTACCAGTAATGTCTACGAAATTCAAAATAATGTCCATAATCCACTTGGACAATTTTTTTATCAGACTTGTGAAGTTTCGTTAGACCATACTATTGAATCATACTTATCCGAAGAAATTAATTTGGTTTTTTTTTAATTTGTAATACCAAAATACCCGTATTTATCTTCGAATACTGGTTTTATAATACCGGATAGAAAAATCGGATTACCTACATTTCATTTCCATTTTTTTGTGATTCCGCTTTTTTGGTAAAATGTTGTGTACCGCCGATCGATTGGTGTAGTACTTTGTCCAGAGCACAATTATGTATTTATACCTATGTTGGCTAAACTAAAAATGTGTCTTGAGACTTTTTATAGTTTATCCATGACTTTTAAAACTAGACTTATGCGGTAATGGCACCAAGGTCTTCATATTAACATATGTTCGATTTCGCTTCCTTCAGTCTTACAAAGGTAGTGTCAAGAAGAAGGTTTTTGTTTGTTTATTTGAAAAAATGTATAGTAGAAACTTCAACAAATATAGTGAATCATAATAGACTTTTGCAAGTTTTTCTTCAAAAATCTTTTCGCACTATTTACATACGTCAAAAGTTAATTGTTATGATTGAGTTAAATATATAGGGCGTTCCACTTTTCTTCTAGCAAAAATTTGTTTACATGTCTTTCTGAACAAAAATGCTCCTATGATCTATTATGTTTTTACGACTCCTTAAGAAGTTACAGCAATTTTAAAATTGATAAATTCTTATGTAGAACACCCTATATAATATTCTTTCTTATTATATTTATTTTATTTAAATCGAATTTTATTTGGATTTTTTCTTTGCCAAATTGGTTTTTTTTAATATTATTGGCTGTATTTAAAATAATGAACGAGGTTAAATTTCCCTCGGTAAAATTTAGCATCTTATTGGCTTAAAGATATACAAAATCCAAAGAATGCTTGATTTAAGTAAAAAAAATTAAAATAAAATGAAATGAAATTTATGCAGGGTGTCCCAGAAAAATCATTAAATTTGTAAAATATTAAAATTGCTGTAAATTTTTGCTGGAAAAACAGTGGGACACCCTGTATAAGAAATAAAATTATACATGGAAAGGTGTACAGGGCGTCCCAAAAGTTCCGGGACGGCAGTACAGCTTTTGAACGAGTCAACAAAAAAAATGAAAATTTGTAAATGTACAGAGTGCTACAAACTATATTTTGTGATATTTCTGGACTTTTTTTCAGTTAAGGGATGTCCTGGAATGGACAGCACCCTAACTTTTTTAAATTACAACCTCTATAGATCTATTGATCTCATTTTATAGATAATAAAAAGAGAATTACATTTTACATTTCTGAAAACCAGAACTTAATATCATAGCTCTTTCAAGAAATATAAGCATTTAAAGTAAGAAATGGCAGAATGGATGTGTTGGCATATTTTGCTGTTTGTTAAGTAATCAAAGAACTTTATCCCTTGAATTTACAAAAAAATTTAAGAAATTGTCGTGTTATAATTTATACAGAGTGTTCCATTTTTTTTTCAACACAATTTTTTATTAGACTGAAATTTTCATTCTGAAGTAAAAATTTCCCATGAACTAATACTATTTTTCAACTCCTTAAAATTTTCAAACTTATATTGACTTTTTTTTGTGAAAAAAAATCTAGCACCTTGTGCAATTTACTTTTATTATCATTCTTTGGTATTTTAGAACATTTTATTATAGACTTAATGTGATTATGGAAAAAACTGTAAATAAAATTCTCAGAAAAAATATAAAATTCAAAAATATAATAAAATCATAAATTGTATATTGTACTGTTTTTTTTTTGTTATAAAAAACAATACAATTTTGAATTTTTTTTAACTATTTAAGTAGTCGAAAATAGTACCAGTCCATAGAAAAGTTTTCAGAATGATATTTACTGGATACTTACCTTAAAAAATAGGGACACTCTGTATATTATTTACGGTAAAGAATTTTTATTTTCTATTTTCATATTTAAATAAAAAGATAAATATTTAAAAAATATTGAATTATTTGTATTATTAATTTTGACACACCCTGTAGATTGGCATTAACTAAGATTTCATTCAAAAATATAGATTAATATCATATATATCGTCATTTAATGTTTTCAGTGAGACAGCATGCATATTTAAAATTTTATATTTTGAAAGTTGATCAAAAATGAATAATAAAACGTTAAATTTAATAAATAATTATGTTATTTTTTTGTGTTTAAAAACTTTAATAATCCAAAACTCATTGCTAGTTTATTTTTAAATAACTCCACGTTAAAAACATTATCAAATGCTAGGTATTTAAATAAAACTTTTCTAATTATCAAATTTTGTGTCAGTTTCAGAGAAAGGTTTAGTTTATATTTATCCCTTTAATTACCATAAAGTAAGTGTTCACATTTTAGTTATAACTGCTTTTAAAAGCTCAGTTTATAAAACTTCAGAAGTGTATTTATATAAAAGCTCCCCTTGGAACACATTAGTAAACGATTGGTGATTGGGTATAAAGCGCAATAAAATGAAACAAGTCGCTTTAAAATTCTAAAACGATTGCAATGTTTCTCATCGTTAATATTTATACAGAATTTTCAAGCTTATTAAATTGAGAAATATTACACGTAGCAAGTTTTAGTAGTTAATTACTTAATGAATTAAAATTCTTCAAATCGCAGGAAATTTAAAAGAAACCACCATTATCTAGACTCCTGATATAATTAATTAGAGTAACATTCATGCTTCATGATTAAAAACTCTTTTAATGTATTAAGTTTATTCCTTTTGGAGAAAAAGTAATGGATAACGGTAAAAAGTTAAATTGCACGATAGGGAGACTGCGGAAGAGAAAATATATATTTGTTTGAAGTAGAAAACTGCATCTTGACATGGGAAATATATGCAGCGTTCTTTTAAAATATATATCTGAATTTGAAAGCATTTTAGAGATTAAAGGAAAAACATTTGTAAACTATGGCAATTTTTTAAAACAATTCTGGTAAAAATACATTTTTATATTTAATTTTGAATTGAAGGCACTCGTGAAAACTAAAAACTGCTAGCTCTTCACATATTGCATTAAGAATTTTATAATAACATAACTGTTTTATTGTGGTTTTTTAATATTTCCGCTTATTAAATTTAATTGCGCCACTGCTATAAACGTGCTCTAGACTCTAGAAGCTTTCATATTGACAAATTCCGACAATTTGAAATTTATTGGATGATAAGTGAGTCAACGACGGAATGCTATATCGAACTATACAGCATAATCAATACCGTTATTTATACTGTCGTTAAATCTGCGAGAGGACCTACTCCAAATGAGAGTATCTGAGGAAATAAAGGAGCTTGTAATAAACATATAAAAGTGTCTCATAAAATTTATTTTCCATCGCTGTTTTTTGCTTTTATTATCGCTGAGGCGGAAACATGACACAATTTATTACAAATTTTCAAACGTATTAAAATTATTTCTTCTATTTCATCCGATGCAAATTTTTCTAAGCAATAATATATTAATATAATGACTTTTCGTGTTCCTATCAGAAAGGAAATATTAAGTAATAAATATTAGGGAGAAAACGGTAATTTACTTCGGAAACTTTTATTGAGCAGGATACTGAAGCCGTTACAAAGTTCCAACTTTGGTGATCGAGATTTCTTTCTCTATACAGCTTTCATAATTTATTATTTTATGCGTGATTAAAGATTGGAGATTATTTTAATAAAGTAAATATCGTTTTAAAAAATATCATTAATTTTTTCAAGGCGCTTTTCTAGCTAAAACTTTCTAAATTTATTTACAAACAAAAAAATTAAAATGATAATTTATTACCTGAATCCCTTTTTATTCGTTTAAAAATAACCCCATAAAACTTCCTGGTGTCATTCAACACCGAAGAAAAATTTAGTGATATTTAAATATAGATAAATCAATAAATTTTTTGATAAATCACTCAACACATTTTTTCTACATTATATTTGTAATGCATATATTCCTCGCAAACTTCCTTGGCCAAATATAATTATTTCAATTTTATTTGAAAATAAAATATTAATATCAATCTAAATATATTTCAAGTATTTTTTTTTCATCAAAAACTTTTCATTTATTTATAAAATAATAATCGATTTATAATTAATTTGTTATACATGTTGAATAAAGTTATTGGACAATGTTTTCCAATTTTATTTTTGTAAATTGGAATAAGTTTATAAATTTTTAAACATCATAATATTTAAATTTTCATCAAATTATTAAATCCAAAAAAGGGGATTATTTTATAAACTCCAAAGTAATCCTCGAGCAGTTTTGTTTTTTAATTCAATAATTATTTTATAAAAGGTTATGTCTCCTACACTATTGGAAAAAAGTAGAACAACATTTATTTTTTTTAAATTACCAGCTACAATAATTAGTATTGGTATTACTACGCATGTATTATGTAATATTTAAATAATTAGACTAAAACAAATTAGAGCAACATCTAGAAATTTTTTATTAATTCAATAAAATAATATTATATCAAATGACCATTGTTTTTTAAAACATCAGCACATTTTTAGGTAGTGTTACAATTTATTTAGACTTTTGTACATTTAATGGCTAATTGCGTTAATCAAAATATCTCAAAATGTTGTCAATTCTAATATATTATTTTTTTCCACAAATCCTTGCTTTAAGAACTTCAATATACGTTTCGGATCACTGTATTGTTGAAAGAAATGCGGCAATAGGAAAGTACTGTGTAGATAAGAGACCATAAACTGCCTTAAAATCGTTTTCTTCATAAAGCAATCCGTTTTGCATTTTTCCCTTGAATGGGATCCATCCTGATAACTGAAAAGTATCCCTGCACTATTAAAAATAGAGCAACATGCTTTACTGCAGGGAAAACATATTTAGAATCATTGACCTTCAGAAAGTATTATAAGTAGGGATGGAATTCAATATGAAGACGTCTTGAAGATAAAATATTAGATTTTTGACATTTTGTTTCTACAGTTATGCGTCATGATGGATGATAAATGCTGCGGTAAAGCTTTTTCGATTGTGGGATCGGATAGATCTTAAAATTGTTCACTTATGTACCAAAATATTTTGGATAAGTTTATGGTTCCATATGTACACTCCTTCTATTGGGATATTGCATTCAGCTTAACAATGATCTGAAGCATACGTTGAAGGTGGCCAAAAAAAAAATATTTTAATGAAATTGTCTTCTTAGAAGCAATATAACATCTGTTGTTTTTTGTAGCTGACGATTCGCGTTTAATTTTAAGAGCTTCTTTAAACCTGTAATTCAGTTAATTAAAAAACACATTTACATTATTTTATAAAAATTTGTATCTTATAGCTTATAGGTAACTAAAAACTTTACAATATCGCATTTCTATAACCAAACTGGTGCCATCGTTTACCTCAAAGACAATGAAAAGCTTATAGTGACCAGATAAAGGAAACTCAACATTTATCATAGATAAAACAATACAAAGAAAATATGGAAAAAAAGGCTAGCAGAGAACACCACATATGAAAAAATGAAGGATAAAACATTAGCAGTTCAGAATAAGTTAAATGGAATCATAAGAAACTACATTTAAATAGAGCATATCAACTATTTAAGGTCGGTATTCTCTTCTATAAAATCCCCCACCTATAATCTTTTGAAACGGTGGATAGATTTAAGGAACAAAAAATACCAAATAATTACAAGGTAGTGCCTTTCGATCTCAAAGTATTATTGATGAAACTGACATTTTTAACATTTATCATAAGTATATTCGGGATTTCGGAATTCCATGCACCGTCTGGATAAAGCGTTTTCAACAAAATCGGTGAGTGCATGTCAGTAATATTAAATTGTCCGCCGATCGTACGTATTTTCGCAGTTTTCCTTTCAAATAAAGGGATTTATAGTGTTTTGTCACTTTAACTAGTCAAATTTTCAATTTTAATTAAATAATAACAATGACAAGTATCACCAATAATCAGTTGATTCCGCGATAGTGGCGCCGCCTACAGGTAGTCGAAATCGCCGATACTATTCACATAGGATATAGAAAATAATGCTAAAATATCATATCTTGATGTGCTACTAATACGTAACGATGTAAGAATACTTACGGATATATTGGTAAACATAAGGCATCTTTAACACAACATCCTAGATAAAAGAAACATGAGTTCGATTTTGAGAAAAAACAAACCTTGGAATTTGTATAAAATTGGAAAAAATACGATTACTGAAGATGGTATTTTTAGCTTTGGTCCAACAACGAGTTCTGATGGTCACGAAACCGTAAACAAACTGCTAAAAATAAATAAAAATATAAATAAAATATTAATTTTTAACCAAACTTAACCTTAGAATTAATTACCCTTTGGTCGGTATGAAGTTAGCGAAAGCGCATAAACTCCATTCTAGCGGTTTGGTTACGGTTTCGTGATGGCCAGAACTCGTTGTTGGAACAAATCTTATAGGAAGAGAGTACAATTTAATAAATTTAAAGATGAACACTGAAGACCTTAGGAAAATATACCTATACATTCATACAAAATAAGATCTAATATAATAATATTAAGAAGTAGGTTTTAACATCACACTGTATATAAAATTGCAACCCAAACACAACTTGGTGATTTATTGTATAATATTAAAAAATATAAAGTGTTAATTATTAGAGAAGGGAGGATTTATATTAAGAATGTTTGGTATGGAGGTGATACAAAACCTCGTTGTATTAAAACAGTTCTAACGATGGCATCGGTTTGGTTCTACACATATTTACAGCTCTGAAGAAGATCTTAAAATTAAGAGCGAAACGTCAGCTTCAAACGTACAAATAACAACAGGTATTTTATTAGTCTTAAGGAGTTAGACCACAGTGAAATTTTGAAAAAATCTTCTTTTTATTGACTTAAAAAATCTTTTGAATCCTCAAGAATGGGGGATAAAATGTCTCATACTTGCCCGAAGTCATCTTCTTGAAAATGTTGAGCTATTACTCAAGCGCTCCTATAAATCGTTACCTTCTCGGTAGGTTAATCATTTTTGATTAAAAAATATTAAATTATCAATTTCGAAATAATACGGTCAAAATTAAACAGCAGTAATCAGTTCACAAACTAGTACCAAAACTTTACGCATTTTTCTCAAAAATTAGTTTTTCAAAACGGTGTACACGATATCTCCAGATACTATTAACGAATCGACTTGAAATTTGATACAGTTATTCGAAGGACAAGTGTTTTTCAGTTGACGGACGATTGTGGGAAAACTATATTTTGTTCTATAATTATTATACCAATAATTTTGGCCCAAAAAATGCAGTCAAGTCAGGATTTTTTTTTCTCGTAGCCAAAAATTAAAAAAAAAATAAAACGCTCCGTCAACCGAAAGCCAATATAATATAGTATATAAGCATATTTTTTATTTTTGTTTCATACAACTGGTTTTTGAAAAATCATGTACACCATCCAACCATGCGTGAAAATCATAGGGATACGGGAAGCGGCTTAATTCGACGACTTTTATATTTTTTTGGAAAAAACATATTTTTACATGTTCTTCAATGTATATTGTCATGTATATAATGTATTGTATATAGTGTTTTATAATTTACTTGGAAATTAATTCCTGAAGAATGTTCTAAAAAAAGACCATCACAGTGGTCTAACCCCTTAAACAATTAATTAGTTAAAAATTTTAATGAAATATTCCTTACAATTTTCCGATCTTAATGTATTTAAAAGTCTTATTTTTATAATGCAATTTCTCATAAACCAATCAAAATATGATGAATTATTAACAGAGCATCCAAATTTTTGAAATGAAATAGATTCGGTGTTAACTAATAATCTTTTGAAATGTATGTCCAAAACACATCCTAATGTTTTAGAAAAGAATGGTTATTCTTTGACCAAATAATGGCTTACCTTCCAATTTCTCTATTTTTTATGAATAAATAGAAAATTCTTAGATGTTGCTCTACTTTATCTAGTCCAATTATTTATTTTTGCAATACTGTATATGTAAAAAAAATCATGCCTATAATTTTTTTAGTATTATTGATTTGTCTTGATTACAATGAAATTTGAGTATGTTAATAAACTTAATAATCTTCTAAATATTTTACAATTTTAACGTGGTTTCTCAAATTTTATAAAAACGCAATTCGTGTTAATATTTTTGCATTTGCAATTTTTAAATTAAATTTTTCATGTTTTGCATTGAATTCATTGAAAATAAAGGAACCAAAGGAAAAAAGTGTAATAATGTACAAGGCGCGTTTATTTTAAGAAAATGAAAGTAGCTGTAAAATGAAAATAAAATGAAATTAAATATGAATATGAATATTAACTTTAGATGAGGTATCCTTTAATTTATTGAAGTCATGTCTTCAAGTTTAGGCACGTCCTATTACTTATCTTATATTTTTCCGGAAAATTTAAAAATGGCAAATATTTTGCCATTTCTAAGAAAAATAACTGTTCCAGAATAGAAAATTATAAACCTGTTATCATCATATGTTATCATCTGTTTTTTCAAAAAATTTTAAGAATAAAGCTTATCAAATAAGACTCTTAAATTCTATGAACTTACAGAGGCTGTTCTATATTAGACAGTTCGGATTTCTAAAGAGAAAATTAATCTCTGTAAATATTGTAAGATCTAACTCGAGCATTTAATGTGATGGATCACGGAGTCTTGCTTGATAAGCTTCCCAGATATGTTCGTAGTTCCGCACTCGAATGGCTGAAATTATTCATAACTAATAGAAAACAATACGCCTTTATTTCTGAAGCAGATGGATCTTTTAAATAAAACAGGTGCACAACAAGGAACTTTTCTTGGCCCCACTCTATTTTCAATATTCCTAACTGACTTACCAAAAGCCGCCAAAGATTCTACAGTCCCTAAAGGATGTAAGTCTGATTCAATCAAATAACAAATTCTCAATACAAAATTTTTGGGCGTAAAAATTGGTTTCAAGCTGCTATGAGACCAGCACATGACTTAAGAAAATGTATATCTAAAAAAATATGATATTTTTATAACTTCAAGCCAAAGTAGAATTAATTAGTTTTACTGTACAATTTTTTTTAATTTAAATTGACCACATAGTTTATGATCTATAATAGAATTTTTAATTAATCTGGGGTGTTTCGACCCTGACTATTGAGTTATTTGTCAAAGAAATCTCGTCTATTTTCCACAATTTTCTTTTGTTCACTTATTTTTGGGATACCCTGTATATACAGGTACTATATCCTCTTATAATGACGAAACTGATTATAATGTTTGTAATACTGTGGTTTAAATATGTAAATGATTATGATCATTTTTCTCCTGGTTTTCGGAAAAAAAGATTGTTTATAATATTTTGCTCATAAAAGCCTAAAATCCATGTCACGAGTAAGTCGGACTATCATTTCACTCCCACTCAAGAGTGGGTTCTATACTTTCTGTGAGTAAAAGCGAGATATAAAAGCTGACTTGTTCGTAGCATGGGGGCTTATTTTTGAAATTGTCGACATGATGTCGCATTCGACATTAGAAGGACAGACTCTTATTTGTTCATGTAAAATACATTTTGAATCCAATAATTTATACACAAATTGCCAATATGGCTTTAGAAATAAAAGTAACACAACCCCAAGTATTTTTGAACTATTGAAGGACGCAATTTTAGGTCTGGAGGACGGCCAATTTCTGCGACCTGTCAAAGGCTTTCGACTCCATCCCGCATGAACTTTTAATTAAGAAACTTTCCAGGTATGGTCTATCAGTGGAAAGCGTGACACTTCCTAAGTCTTACTTGGACAATAGGAAACAATTTGTGGTAGTCAATAAGACTAGATCAAACTATACTACAGTTGAATATGGGGTCCCACAAGGCTCTGTCCTGGGACCACTGTTATTCCTAATTTTCATTAATGATCTTCCCAGTAATGTGCAGGACTGCAAAGTGATACTTTTCGCTGACGATACCACGCTTGTTTCAAGTTGCTCCAACAAAACGAGTCTATCGGACAAACTAAATGCGGAGCAGTCGGAAGCCAATGTTCGCAGCTAACAAACAAAAATTTTCTCTTAAAAAATCTGAACGCAATAACCCAGCTAGTGAGGTAAAATTTTTAGGCATAACTTTAGCAGCTGATCTTTCCTGGTCGTCTCACATCGATAACATATGGGGTTTACTATCTAAAAATGTATACCTGATTAGAAACTTGATTTGTACAGTTCCCATAAATGTAATTTGGGCATCTTACCATAGTCTAATTGTATCCCTTAACCTATGGAATTCTCGTCTGGGGGTATTCAACACATACCAACAATATTTTTAAAATACAGAGAAAGATATTACGCCTAATTACTGGGGTTAAATACAAAGATGATATTAGGAATAAATTTGTGAGTTGCAAAGTACTAACTTTTCAAAAATAACCCCCACGGACCATAGTTGTTAAGTTAATATTTAGTAGAAATTAATTTCCCTGCTTTATAGTAAGTATGTTTTTATGTTGTTTGGAGTCGTTCTGGTGTGGTGCGTAGTTTTGTAAAATACTCTGAGTTAGAGACCGCAGACTTAGAAGTTCGCTTAGAATGTAATTTAATGCAGCTTCAGGCATTTTAAAACATCCTCCTTTTTATTATTGGGCACATTAGTGTAGCTTTGCGGTATGAATAAAAGGGCCTTTTATAAAATTCGGCTCGACTGTGAGTCTCCTCTGCATGTATAAACGGTGCATATAACTGCGCCTTTGCCGAAGGAGAAGGAAGAAAACGCCGAATTGCGCATTTCTATTCAAAAAATAGTCTTTTCCTTGCCGGAATGCGGAGCATTCTTTGCCCTTTTTATCGTTTGCCTATATTGAATTCGGAATATAAGCAGAGTAATAAACCGATCGGCAGAATCTCAATGCAGCTGATCGTTGTTCACAAACATCACATCACCCAATCTTTACAAAAATTTTTATACCCTTCTTATTTCGCCCGAATATCCACGAATTAGAAATTTAATTAAAACTTGTTGGCACAGCAAAGAGTTTAATTAATTTTTAATAATAATCAATAATATATCTCACGAAACAATTTCTTTCAATTAAAACGAGAGGGCTTAAAGCTCCGGGATTTAAGCCCAACGTCCAGAATCCAGTTCGTTTTTAACCAATTAAAAGGATCGTTCCATTTCGAAAATCCTATTTTAATAAATTCTTTACGTTTAAAAACAAGCATTGCTATTTCGTTATTTAACTTTCCGATGTACAGGATTAACCAAATCAAATAAGCGAAAAAATAAAGTTTGAAATATTACATCCGGTATTAATAAATCTATTTTATCTCAAACAATTTACGCTTTTTATCAAATAATTTTACGTTTACTTAATAATCAAGTAAATATTGTTTTTTAACTTCCAAATATAATTTAAATCCCGAAAGTATTAATTTCCTTTTGATGAGATTACTTAGTAGCTTATCTAATAAAAGTTGAGTAAAAGATCGCGTTTGTTTATTCGCGTTTAAGCGCAATTTAATAACTGATATCTTGTTGTATAAGGCTGGCAAGTTATTAATAGAATATTGACATTTTCCGTAGCTAGCTAAGCATTTTCTAGAGTTAGGTTCGTGATTTTCTGGGATTGTAGTTTCCACCGATTTTAATCATCCACCTCGCATACTGCTGATATTGCTCAGCTTTATCATGATTTATGGGAAAAAGAATAAACAGATGCAGCAGTTAACCCCTTATAACAGTTATGTCAACGCATAATTTATAATCGCAGAAATTATCCATTTAAGATCTTTTTGTTAAAAAATTTGCAGCTTCGCATTATTTGATAAATTTCCTTTTAATCTTCATGAAATAATCTTTAAGTTTAAAAAATACTTACCACATTTATTACGTTTTTCCGGAAATATTTCCCAAGAACTAAATACTTTACCAAAGACAAAATATTGCAATTATTCTCCCATAAATAATGTGAAATTTTTTTAATTCGATTTTATGTTTCCAATCTTCATAAAATTAATTTGTTTATATTTGCGGAAATCAGGTTTATTGTCACATCAATGGGAATGTAATTTATGTAATGTATTCGATTTATAGAGTTCAGCGTCATTCATAAATATTTTATGAGTATCAATGTTTTGAAAGAAAATTGTTTTCAAAGTATCGTAAAATCAGGGTGCAAAAAGTTTTTTAAAACTCCAACCATAAATCTGCAAAACGTTAACGATCTGCTCTAACTTTTTAGTTTTATTTTTATTGAGCCATTGTAGAAAAAATTATTTCAAATCCTTTCCCTATCTATTATTTATTCCTGTTTTTTTTACTAGATCTTTAATTTATGACTTGTTGTAAAAATGATTAAAAATCCAAAATTTTAAGGCGTTATTTATGTGTAATAAATAACTTTATTATTATAATGTTGGATAATAAAAAATGTAGAAGTTGGGTAAAAATGTAAAAGTTGGATATTTTATACGCGGCGGGCGCATTGAGTGTAATTTAATTTTAGTGAGCACTCACGTAGGATTTTAAAAATTATAGCAATCAGAATTAAAGATGATACCAGCCACTTTTATGTAACTTTTAGAAAGCTCATTGAAGCCGAAGTTTTAATGTTGTTGAAAACTTTTTAATATATTTTTTTCAACCCTGACACTATTTTCACCTTTCAACCCTTATATAAGAAAATGTCCATCCAGAAAAGTTTATTGATTTATTACTCAACAACTTTTCAAGAATACATTTCTTTCTTATAATAAATTTGGGATAACTTTAATTGCAATAAGGGGGTGCGTTAAAATTTATATTTTGTGCATGAATGAAAATTACCCTGAAATGTAATTTATTTGATCATAAAAGATGTCCCTCCGCGTTATAACCGTACTTACATAATAAGTGAATATATTTTTCTCTACTTTTGTGACATTACCCACGTCTAGCACAGAAAAGCTTTCTTGGCCAATTTTTTGCTCGTTCGCCAACTGTCATTTCATTTTTACATATTTATGCATACACTTTTCACGAATTCACAAATTCACAAATTCCTATGCCATTTTTAAGAGAAGGAATTTTCATTTTGGATTGCATTAAATCTCGCAATAATTGTCTCTTTATTCCGCAGAATTATTATTATTACAACCTTAATTGAATGTTTAACACTTCTTACAGTTCGTAATTACTTTTGATGTAGGTTGCCCAACCCTCGTTAAAAATAATCTATAATCACAAACCTTTTATTCGGGATCAAGGATATTAATATGCAATCTAAATTTGACCAACGAAGAAGGCTTCATGCAAAGGTAATGATAAATTTAAACCGCTGTTGACATAAATTTAACTCGAAAATTTAATCAAAAAATAACACTAAAATTGTATTTCTTTATTACAATATTCCGGGAAAAGAAAATAGACGAAAGGTCTAGAGTATAAATAAAATTTCACAGTTGTTTCAGAAAGTTTTAGCAAGCTAAAGGTCTATTTATGCAAACGGTTTTTAGGCATAAGACATAATGACATAAATTTTTAACATAACATTTAATATATAAAATATGTGGTTTTAAATTGGATCATTTATGCACTAATTTTAAAAATTTTAAGGCATCATCATAGATAATGTTAGTTATATATTATAATAATAATATAATAATTTTATTATTGCATATTTGATTACATGTGATTATACATAGCATTGAAAAATTTACCTATACTAAATTACAGCTCATGTAATTTAGATAGAGTAGAATATAATGTGTAGTTTCATAATGGGCTTATCAAGCCTGTGTGTGAAACGTTGATCCAGTTTAATTAAGTATGTACATACATTTCTTATAGTCTATAATAGTTCATGAATGGTTATACAAAAAAAAATTATTTATAATTATCTATTTATATCTTAAAATCTATTATAAAACATCTGAAAAAGCATTCTCTAGCAATTCCACAAACAATTAATTAACAAATAAAATAAAAGGCATCATAAAAAATCTCAAAAATTACTGCTCAACAGGTTACTACAGATTGAAGGCAATACCTAACAAAAACAATTAACAAACTCATAAAAAATGGCATCTTCCCGAATGAACTTAAACGAGCACAAAGCCAAAATCTCTGAAAAAGTGAAATATTAGATTACCTTAAATACATTAAATTTGTTTTCACAAATCGGATGCTAGGGGGATTTTTCTTAGATTTCAGGAAAGCCTTTGGTACATCAGGACACCTTTTTAAGTTAAAAAAACTAGGAATCAAAAATGGGTACCCAAATCTAATAAAAACATATATCAAAGATATAAAACAATGTGTAAAATTCAAAGAAAATATCAACAATTTTAAAGAAATTACAAGAGGGGTACCCCAAGGATCTACACTTGGGCTTATCTTATTCCTTGTATATCTATACCATACAATGCCCCAGTAGCACACAATATTAAACCTACATTTAACCATTATTGTACCAATATTTTATATTGGCCCAATATATAAACATATTATACTATATTGGTTACATATTGTTTAACCAACTTAATTATATATAGGTATTTATATGTTGGGCCTAGTTTGGGTCAATATTATTTTTACTCATAATATCTTTTATCGATTTACCTTTAATGGGCCAATATAATATATCAATTAAAAAAATATATTGTTTTATCATGATTGGGCCAATATTCAAGAAATGTTTGATTTTAAACGTTGTTTTTTAAAGTAATGCCAATATGATACCATTATTTAAAATCAAGTTTCAAAATATATAGGTTGTTCGAGATTTAACCAATATAGTAAAAATATGTTTTCTTTAATATTAAAAAAAAAAATCAATAAAATGTTTGTTTTAAAACGTTGTTTATTTAAAGAAATGCCAATATGATACCATTATTTAAAATCAAGTTTTAAAATATATAGGTTTTTCGAGATTTATCCAATATAGTAAAAATATGTTTTCTTTAACATTAAAAAAAAACTTCAATAAAATGTTTGTTTTAAAACGTTGTTTATTTAAAGAAATACCAATATCACCAATATGATACCATTATTTAAAATCAAATTTGAAAATACATTATAATAATTTTTGGTGATTTTTTATTCATAATACTGTAAAAATATTTTTTCTTGGATACTTTTATTATTTGGATGTTAAAAGGGTATGTACGAGCATAAACTGATGATAGGTGAAATTTTAATTTAAAATATATATACATACAATATAAAATAAAATAATAGTAAAATATATTGGGCCTAGATTAGTTCAAAATGATTTTTTTATCATAATATGTTTTATCTATTTACCTTTAATGGCCCAATATAGTTTATCAATTTAAAAAATATATCGTTTTATCATGATTGGGCCAATATTAAACTAATGTTTGTATTGAATTGTTGTTTATTTAAAGAAATACCAATATAATGCCATTAAAATAAAATTTTTAAAATAGTTTTTGGAGATCTAATTAATACTTGTCTTGTATGCTTATTGTTTTTAAACAAACTTCAATTAAATGAATTAAATGGAAGTTAAAAGGTTATGTACGAGCATAACTGATAATAGAGGTGAAATTTTAATTTAAAATATATACAATATATAGGAGTATTAAAATAATAGTAAAATATATTGGGATTTGATTGGTTCAATATTTTTTTATCATATGTTTTATCCATTTGCCTTTAATGGACCAATATAATGTCAGTAGCACACAATATTCCACCTTTATAAAACCATTATTGGACCAATATTTAATGTTGGCCCAATATATAAACGTATGATACTATATTGGTTACATGTTGGTTAACCAATTTAAAAATATATTGATATTTATATATTGAGCCCAAATTGGTCCACTAATAATAATTCAAGATTAGTTTGAATTTTTATATTTAATAAAAAAACTGCAATATAATGAGTAAAATATAAAATTAGAGATTAGTACAAAATCTGTTAAAAAGTTAATTAAAAAGATAAAAAATAAGTGAAAATTATAAAAATAGCCGTTTTTTTTTCACCTTCCAAGTAATTATTTTACTATTGAGTGTTTTATTTATTAATACCTTTCATAGCGATATTTTTTGTGTAAAATCCATTTTTATGAGGTGAATTGTTCTGTATTCTTAGTTTCAAAATGATCACTAGATGGCGTTTCAAGTTCTACGCAGAGAATACATCGGTGTATAGTATAAATAGCGAGCCAGGTTTTGATTGCAACACAAATCCTGACCGCTTTATGCAATGCAAGATTAGGATCTAACAGTGTAGAATGCTGAAAATTACATATTAAGGATTTTTAGGTTCTTCTATTCTATTTGCTATTTGTTTAAATAATTTAGCAAATTGCTTATTTTTATAAGCTCTCTTATTTGGTTAAACAATACGTAGAAATACATATGTATATTGAGAATAAAATATAAACCATTAACCCATAACGGCGTTCATTGGCGAAAGTATATTGGTACAATAAAGGCGACCATATATGATTGTATATCAGTATCCAAATATTGGCAGGCAATAGGTAAACTATATTTATTGGGAGAATAAAGGTAAACAAATATTGGGCCTTCGTTTTTTGCCAATATTGGGTTGCCAATATTGGATTTCACATAATTCCATCTGAACAAAAGCATCTCCAGCCAATATTGAAAGCCATAATTTTACCAATATTGTTGTGCTACTGGGGTGCTCGGTAAATTATGGACTAATATTAATAAAATTGAAACTGTTTATTTTTCAAAAAAAAGTTTTTCTTAAAAGCTGTTTAATTTAAAAGTTGAATTATTACACTTGGTTTTATTTTTTGTTTTAAACTCGTTTTTAAGGTCATTTTAAGGTCATAATTGTTTTTTGTAATACAAACCCATAATTTTTTAAGAGCATTATTATTACTCTAACACTCTATTAAAAACAAACAACTGTTGTCTAAATAATTTTTATACCATTTTTACTTTTTAAATTATTACAAAGTTTACCATTTTAGACCGAAAAGGTTTTAAATAAAATGGGAACCAAGTACAGTTATGAAAGAATAAATTTAATTAATTACAAAAGGATAATTATATTAGTTTTTGGTTGTAAAGGAGGTTGTGAATCTGTCACTCATTCAGCAAGACGATACCTTACTCAAAATCCCACATCCCAATCCATCCAGAAGGGTTTTCCTTAAACTGGATTTCAAGAATGCATTCAATTTAATAAGTAGAAATACCTATCTTAATTTAGTTTTGGATTATGCTCCGAAAATCTTTCATTTTGTCTGCCAATGTTATAAAGATAACACTTTCCTTACTTTTGGTGAACACAGAATTATGTCTGAATAAGGTGTTCAGCAAGTAGATCCTCTTGGGCCATCTCTTTTTTGTTTAGCTATTGACAAACGTACTAAATCAATTACAACTGAATTTAATGCTTGGTATCTTGATGACGGCTCTATAGGTGATCAATCGGACTTTGTTCTTGATAACCTTGGAGTTCTTAAGAGTTCTAGAAAAATTGGCCTTAAACTGAATTTTAATAAATGTGAATTATTTTCCTTAGAGTGGCTTGTATTTGAGAAGTAGTTTTTAGTACATCTACACCTCATGAAACCTTGGACCGAATTGAAGGTCTGATGGTAAAAAACTTGAACGCAAATTAAACTAAAACTCAAAAAAGTAATTAAATTTAAATGTACTTTTAAGTCTTTGTTTCTTCTGAACTAAATAAAAAATACCTTCAGTATAGTTTTTGTACAACGCCATGCTTAGTACCAATTTTATAAATTCCTTCATCATAGCCCTTTTTTAGCATTCTGGATATCATTTGCATCGAATAATTTTCATTATCATCCAATGATAATTCATCTAAAATATTGTCATTTTGTAAAAGTTTTTGAAGATCATCTTCGTTCTGTATATCTTTTAATAATTCTGAAGGCAATGATGTGGTAGAAAGAGCAACTGTTATATCTGTTATATCTGAAACCCTTTGACCATTTACTTGATTCGTTATCCTTTAACCAAGAACTGATCATAATCCTAATGTCTTGATGGGCTTGTTCGACCAAACCCTCATGTTGTGTCTGGGTTTTCCGTGTACAATTCGGGACAAAGGCTATAGTGAGTTCATTTATACTACATGATTAAGAAGATAGTCGGTAAATAGGTCTTTCCAATATAAATTTCGATTTCGTATTTCTCAAAAAAAGAGAAACGGTTAATTGAAATCGAATAATTCTTTTTTGTATTGTTTAAGAATTCCATATTGCATCTTTTGTATATTGTTTTTTTGTAATTTTCATTTTTTGTTATACTTAATACTTGTTGAAAACGTCCAAAAATGGGAAACGTTTAGGTTTAAATTACAGCCTTATAAAACGAGAATTTTTTTTAAATTAAAATGTACAAAAGGTAGTTGGTTTAATGTACTTTTAAGATAACCTAAAAAAAAAAATTTTATTAATTAGTTTCTAAATTATATTGGAAATAAAATGTCAATATAAATAGGAGGTTCAACTATAGGCATCTCTTTCGCACACTTATATGTTTCATACGCACATCGCATTTCCAAGGAACACAGAAATTGGAGTTACACATTTTGCCGACTATTCTCTTAACAAATTCTCTTCCGTTCTCTGGCTCCAGGATTTAAATAGTAGGCCATTTCAGTTGCTCTCTTTGATTCCATTGTACGGAGTAAAAAAAAATTGTAAGATAGGCTTGGTAAACCATAATAAATTTGAATTTACCATCTGATAGTCACTAAGGTCGACTTGGCGCCTTCCGTTCATTTCCGAGTGCAAAATCGACTTAGTCCTCTTTTCTTCTTTGTTTTCTTTTGTTAACGTATTTCACACATAGATAAATAGAGGGATGTGATTTTTCCTTTGTAACATTGGCATATTTTTTGGATGATTCTGTCACGGCCACCATGTCCTACAGCTACATCAATCACATCAAACAGTTCATCAATTGATTTTACATTCTCTTTATTCTGTACAATAAGTTGTTTCATGCTCCCAATATCTAGAATCTCTGTTGGTGATTAAACAGTCGACATCTTGGAAGTATTCTAAAATAAACTAGTTTGGCCTAGGTAAAACTAGTTTATCCTGAAAGTCCTTTGACTTGTAACATATACATGATATAAATCACACAAACCTAAATGGCAAAATTAATTAATTTGCTGATGACATCCGAATTTTCTATAGTGGAACACTTGTCCCAACTCAAAATCAAATGAAAGAGGATGTAGAAATAATATCGAAGTGGAATAAGAAAAAAAATTGAATGTGGAAAAAACTACCTAAATTTTATCATATAGCAATAACAACAAAAGAGAAATATTAGTGAAAAAATTAAAAGGTTTTTCTGATTGCAACTCGATATAGATTGTAATTTAAAAAAAAAGAAGGCTAGATTTCTCCACCTCCAAAAGATGGGAACGTTCTAAACAATTTTAGAATGTAGTTTTTATGATATTGTATAAGTATGCAAAAAATACAGCGTTGTTCCGTTAATTTTTCCACACTGTATATGTAATGGTTATAACTAATAAGGTTTTTTTGATTATAAAAATTGACCTATAAAATAGAGGATATATTTAAAATTACTGTAAGAAAAGGGAACAATAGCTTATTTAATTTTTCATCATTCAATTATCAATTTTGTTTAATTTAATGTTAAGTAAATGCGCTTCTACTATTTTAATTTTTTTCGTCTTTTACGTCAGCTGAAAAATATATTTGCAAGATTTGCTTCATCATGCCATTTAAAGTTTTAAGGGGTTGAATTCATAGTGCTGAACAGATTCTAGTTTAAGCTCTATTGCAAAAGTTTTCCATCCAAAAAAAATAACCTGTGCGAGCATTTCTAATTAAAAACTCGTTCGTTTTTATTGGTCCACCCTTGTTAATTAAATTTAAAAATTAAGCATGAACTATGGATTAATGTTTCCTTTTGTTACTATTTTATTCAACAGGCAATATTATGTATTCATAGTGTATTTTATTTTCAATCTCTTACATAAATTCTTAAAGGTCTTGTTAGTTATAACTGTTTACAAATAAACCTTTTACTTACGTAACTATATGTTTACTTGCCTTAAGGTTTTTGCCCCTATTTGCATATTCCTGATAAAATATTTTGCATCGTACCCTTCATTACTTTATATATTCCTAAGGTCAGGTACTTCTATTTCTAAAAATTATTGTGTATTTTTCCTAGTAAGAAAATTTATATGTAGATATCGGAATAACAAAATTATTTTAAAAGTTTATAAATTATTTAATAATCCTTATTATATTCATTTTCTTAAAGTAAAATAAGAAATAAAAGTTCTCTTTTCTGTAATTAAAAAATAATAAGTTACTTTTCATCGTTTTTAAGTAGACAAATTAAAGCGGCGGCTGCAATTTGTTTCTAAGAGAGATACAAAATAATTGCTTCTAAAGCTTTACCATGACGATGACAATGATATATTTGGGTAATTAATTCCCTTTGAAAATATTTAAAGCAACCCTCCAAGGATTCATCATTCCTTTATAACGAAAAAATTTGCCCTAACAAAATTGTTTAGAACACATTTATAACATAAAATAAAAATTAATTCAAAAATTTTATTAACACGTAATGCTCATTTATAAAAAAAACGTCTATATAAAATGAGCTTATTTTATAAAATTGAGTTGTTGGTTGTAATTTTCGTAAAATTTGTAAGGAAAAGCTTTTGTATAAACGTACTATAACGTATAAAATAGGTCAAATGATTGTTATCCTTGTTGCGGGTTAGCATAATATAATTAAAGGAAATAAATTAGTCCAAGAATCTTTGTTCGCGTATTCCCAGTCTTAAGGTTCCTATCAGTTTCACGATTTAAATGTCAGGTTGGGAAGGGCGAGTATAAATTAGATTTACGTTCTTGGCTCGCACAATTAAAACTGCTTTTACATCTCCAATAATTAAAATAAATTAATAATTTATACGAAATTCGCGTAAATTTTGTTCGAATCGTCGCTACATTTATTACCGCTGCAAACGACAATTGGGCACAATGAGCGCAGCACGCCAATTACTAAAACGTTCCTGCCTTTGGGGGCCTTTCACTGACAGGATATCTCAGGAGACCCACGTCTTGTTCCGAACGATAAGTATTTGATTACTTTATATCAAGGATTTCAGGGAATATCAATATTGAAATTCTCGGATAAAATGAGAAATAGTCCTCGAGCGTCTTGCGCTAAACCGTCCGTGCGATATTACATAAAAGTTTAACAAAAGCTAAAAAGAGAACTCCCAAAGCTCAGTTTTAAATTTTCTCGTCTTCCAAGTTATCATTAAAAAGGGATTAATAAAAATATAATATGAATTTTAATACGCATATCTCCATTGAATTCTCAGCTTAATTATAAGCTAGGTTTGTGTACATTATTATTAACAATAATACCACCCATATCGTTGTATTTCTTAGATACAGTTATCTCATCAATGAATAGGTTAGTATAACGACGAGAGCACTGATTTAGAAAATCGAAATTTTCCAACTTGTTGGAGGACGAAATCCAAGGATATGAAGAAAAAACTAGCTTTAAATTTTTATCTGCAGTCTTAGTATATTCAGTTCCGCATACCCAGAGGAGGTTTTCTTAATTCTTAAGAGTGGAACAAATATTTCATAGCTTTATAAGTAGACTCCACTATTAATAATTTATATACACTAAAATTGATCCCAAAACCATAGGCTTCAAAGATATTATAAAGTATTAACCGGCCATAAAATTTCCACCCACTGTTTTTTATATAAGACGAAAAATGATCTCCTTTTTTTTAGTTCTAAATAAATAAAATTTGAAACTAGAGTCACGTATTCCTGTAACGCATTAAAAACTAGAACCGAAATGTAATATAAACTGTCGCGGAAAAATTTCGATCGATTAGTAAACCCTTTGCTTTATATGTCATATCGTGATGTATATTAACATCCAAAACTTTAGTGTAAGTTAGGCATTCATAAATATAAACACTTGGTTGCGTTAAAATCGGCAATTCCTTACAGAGTGATCGATAAGATATACGCCTAGATACTCTCATAATTGATGATAAGGAATTACACCAACAGAGAATAGCAGATGAAAGTCGAGAATGTACCCATCCAAAATAGAAAGTTCTCAAAACAACAATATTTACTTCGTCTCTAACGAATAATTGTGTAACATGAATAATTTAAAGAGGCTAACAAGTGCTTGTATTCACTGATTAGTATCAAAGACTAACCCCAAGAACTTCGTGAAGTTGCTTAGATTTTGATCATCTAAATTTTAGCACCAAAAATCGTAGTTTTTGCAATCGAGTAATATAGTTTTGTCAATGTTTAGAGTCAAACAATTTTTTTTGGTAATGCATCGTGATCCTTTATAATTATAATGCAAGAAATGTCATCCGCATAATGAATAGTTTTACATGAATTCTAGAACTTATTTAGAGTTGAAAAATCCATATAAACATACCGGGTGGAAATGAAAACCGGGTCACCTCGATAACTTTTTTATTCATGAATAAAAAAAATTGAAATTTGGCTATGTTCTATGGTTCAAAAAAACAAATTTTATGTGCATTTTTTATTTTCGAAATCACTTCCGGTTTCACCGGAAACACCATGAACTTTGTTTTCTTAAATGTAACATCCCATATTTTTATTCATGGCTTAAAATACTTTTAAAAAAGAAGTAGTTTTGAGATATTAGTTTTTATTTTTTTTGTAAAAAAACTTTTTTCAAAAAAAAAAAAGGTTTTCGAAGTCGGTGAAAAGTACCAAAACTAATTCTAAATAATTCAAATACCTAAATAAAATTGTAATTTGAAAAAAAATTTAAGTGGTTTTTGAACTATTAATTTTTAAACTTAGTTAATGAAGATTTTATCAAATATCTCACTTTTTTTAAATGCAATGATGCCGGGTCATTCGACTTTTTAAAAAGAGGATTTTATAACGATTATTTATTTTATGTATTTGAATTATTTAGAATTAGTTTTGGTAATTTTCACCGACTTCGAAAACCTTTTTTTTTTGAAAAAAATTTTTTTTCGCAAAAAATAAAAACTAATATCTCAAAAATACTTCTTTTTTAATAGTATTTTAAGCCATGAATAAAAATATGGGATGTTACATTTAAAAAAACAAAGTTCATGGTGTTTCCGGTGAAACCGGAAGTGATTTCGAAAATAAAAAATGCACATAAAATTTGTTTTTTTGAACCTTAGAACATTCCAAGTTTCAAATTTTTCTATTCATAAATAAAAAAGTTATAGAGGTGACCCGGTTTTCATTTCCACCCGGTATAGGTCAATAGTTTGTAATGAGAGTATCATTTGCTTTCTTACAGTTATTATTGGAATCATATGTTCAATGCTGTATTTAAATTAATTACAATATCAACAAGACCATTGGAGGACTTATGACTTGGATCAATCAGAATATTTCTAGTTTCTGCTTCAGAGTGCGTGCAGGAATATTGTGGAATTATTTACTCTGGTATTGTGTTTTCAAAAACGAATACAGATTCTCAACATGGTTTCAGTTTTTCTTAAAATGAACCTAATAACTTTTAATTGATGAAAATTTAAGAAATAAAAATTCATCATGTAATATATTTACATACATGGTGTCCCAAAAAGAAGTGCTCAGATGAAAATCCTAGAAAGTAGACGAGATTTTATCGACAAAATATACAATAGTCAGGGTCATTGAAATTTGTTCCCACAGAAAATTTAGTTACTTCCAAATAATATTATAGATCACAAACTATATGGTTAATTTAAATTCAAAAAATTGTAAAGTAAAGCTACTTAATGCCATTTTGGCTTGAAGTTTTAAAATCATCATCAAAAAATTTTTTTGATTCAAAAAAATTCTTCCTTTAAAAAATTAATGAGAATTTGCTTTTTTCCTTGATATTTTCGCTCATAGCTTTGAAGTAAGCCCCATAAAGGTATTAGTTTTTTTTACGTTTAAGAAGGACTTTCTATAGCTTGGTGACTTTCTCTCTCTCTCTTACCCAAACTTTATAATGTAAAGTCCAACAATAAAGTTGTCCGAAAAGCCAATAAAGTAGTTTTTTAATTAAAAAGTTACTAGAAAACTACTAGAAAAACAAACAAACTATGAGGTACTAAAAATAGACGGAAATGCAATTTTTAGTAAATAACTTTATATCCCTTTAGTATAAGCGATTTCGGGTGGTTTTGGTTCTTTTTTGGTTGATAGATTGGTCCGTCATATTTAGACCAACCAAGTTCGAATGAAAAATTAACATCATAAAAATCGGTTAGGCGTGCTTGTGATCATTGTTCGTTTTTTTGGTTACTTGCTCCATCTCTTTTAATTCTACCAGCTTCGTTGTTTTTTTCTTTGATAGCTGCCAACGATAGAACCAAATTTTAAATGAACAAGTCGAACGGGTTCTCGATAAGAAACGAAGGTATTACGTCATAGTTTATGAACCGCTGTCCAATTTTTGGTCCACTATAAAAGCCATTCAAAATCGCTTTTTGTGACTAGGATTAACCTTGGATTGAAAAAATAATAACTTGTAACGAAATAACGCGATTGAATAGACCAAAAGTTTTCAGAAAATGATTAGAAATTATTAAAAACTTACTAGAAAACTATTGGAAAAAGAAACAGATTGGAACTGATAAAATCCATATCACGAGTAAATCACGCTATCTCACTCCCACCCAAGAGTGGGTCCTATACTTCTAGTGAGTAAGAGCGAGATAAAAAAGCTGACTTGTTCGTGACATAGACCATAGTAACTTTATTTCTCTTTAGTTGTGACTGGGATTAACTTTGGATAGAAAAAATCCAGTCCAGTCCAAATGAATTTTGTCAGGATAATCGCATTGTTTACGTGACTAAACAATCCCCTATTCAATCCAATCACAATCCAATCCCGCGAGATAAACATAGGATATGGAATTATATTAGTAAATAAAATATTCAATAAAAATTACAATCTAAACAAAATTCTCTCGAATTGAGCAAACATGATTATGACCTAAAACTAGAGTATTGTGCGAAACTACGAAGTAATGAAAATTAAATTAACCATGTCCTGTCTCCTGATTAATCTACTTTTTGTTTAAACAGACCGCAATATCCGCCATAACAGTAAATTTTGTTTATGTGTAAGTGCTGTAAAAACTAATGAAACTTGCTAAATTAATTAAGTCATAATTTAAAAAAAATAGCTAATTACTTAAAGCTTTTAAAAGATAATTGCAATCTGAAGTTTAAAACACGCGAGTGAATTAGTTTTATTTTCTTTTTATTACTAGTGTATCATTATTACTTGAAACGCTGCTCTTTCTCGGAAGTAATTGCAGGATTACCTCACTTGCTTGAGTAAGACATAACGTTAAGAAGCCCGATGAAAAACTTGCAAAATTATTTTTGTTAAAAAAAGATAGTAACGAAAGGTTTATTTTATAAATTAATATATATAAATTGCCAAATTTTTGTTTTACTTCAATTACTTCTATGAGACAGTATATTAAATTTATAGGAAAAAAACAAAATTTAATAATGCCTGTATTTTCACGATTATTAAATCTGAATGAAAAGAGAAAAATTGCTTTCCATAATTAGGGAATAAAAACAACGACAACAATAAAAAAGAAGCGGAAAAAAGTTTTTTATATTTGGGTAGAATATTTTATAATTCGTTTTTTACAACATTTTCAGTGGGGTACGTATATGCAGAGCGTCGTAAATCTTCCAGTAAATCACTCGCTCGCCATACTCACAAATCCCAGCTCAATACTTAGCAGCGTCGTATTTTAAAGGATGTTTTTGCTGATTTGTCACGACGCTTGCCTTCAAGTTTAAACAACGTTTGCTCCTTATATTTAATTCTATTATAAATTATTTTAATTCATATTGATTACTAATTAGGACCACATAAAGTGGTTTTTGTTCAAAAAGAGAAGGACCAAAACTATGCTTATAAAATCTACTTCATTGTCATTGTTAATTACTACCTTATGAACGAAGAAAACTCTATCTAGATGAAATTCAATTCGGGTAAGTTCTTTTAAAAAGTTGCACGAAAGCTTTAATGCTGCTTTCTATCAAAGCTAATTAAAGTTTAATACCAAGTTTGCAACTTATTATTAATGTATAAATAACTTCAGATTTTGACGCTTGCTAGTATTTTATTTAACTTTCAGGTTATTTCATGAAATATTTATTGCAAAACTAATGGCAAGTTCATCTTATCGATCTAACTTTCTTTTAGATTCTGCATTGAATACTAATAACTTTAAGAATTATGCATTTTAAAATATTTAGTTTCTAAAAGTTTCATAATAAAAACAAATTTTATTTTCAACTTGCAGTACTTTTAACAAAATTTGATGGGAAAATGGTGTACTATCGCATATTTTTGCTTTAATTTAATGAATCTAGAGAAGCCGTGCAACTCTCAAAATATGTATTGGTTTCCTTTATAATAAATTCTGTTATAAACTCATACAATGTAAGATTTCATATCGTAGATTCCATATATTTCTTACAAAGAGTGTTTCTTAACATGAGTACTTAACTTAGCAAATAGATTTATTGAACAATTTCGAGACAAAGGCAGCAGATGTAGTAAACGATGCCGGCCTTGCAACATAAAAAGTGAATCCCTTGACCATCTTTTAGGTGGATGTACTTACAACCCCTGCACTAAAATAGTACTCAGATAATGTGACCAAAATTATTCACATTAAATTATACAATATTACCAACTATAAATACAAGCCAAAAAATTATAGGATCAGAAGACTATAAGATCCTATGAAAGTGGCCCAAAAGAATTGATAAACCAATTCAACATAATGTTGCATACAACGTACAATGTTCCTGTGGTATTGTAGGGAAAGTTTTTGGAAACGAATATTAAACGCACGAACATTTATCATTCTTTAAAAACTGGTAGAATTCATGACCAAAGACTAGTCAACCTGTGAAAGGAAGGATAATATTAATAATAATAGAGGTCTGAAGCCATTCGGAAAAATCGATGATCATCGAAAGAAATAATAATAGACCTATTAGTATTCTGAATACAACTCCCAAACTCTTTGAAAACATAATTTCGGATAAAATAACACCATTATTCAAATACATATTAGTTAAGGAACAGCATGGCTTCTGTTCTTGATCTACTTTTACCAAGCTTACAATCGTCACCCAATTTGTACAGCAAGCCGTAGAGTGTCGGTTTTATGTTGATACCATAAATAATGTTGTTACTATGAGTAGTGGATTGGGAAGAAACCCAGATTAAACCGTCTACGTGTCATTGGATCTTCTTGCTAAGTCCACATACCAGCTGAAAAGAAAAAAAAAAGATAAGAAGGCAGCGAAAGAATTCCTCGTGGGATATGACGGTGATAAGCGTTACGGAATTTATGTTCAAGAGGATAACAAAGTAATTCTGTCAACAAGGGACGTTTAATTTTAAAAGAAGCTGAAAGAATGTAAAAGTGAAGTCAAACTTCCAATGGAAGATAGTAAAAATAAAAATAATTTTAAAGAAAATGAAGAGCTACAGATCGACACCGAGAAAAAGTCAGAGATTAAATTTGCAGATGAACAGAAGTTAAAAGAATCGTTATGTAGTGGCGAAGTATACCAATAAGGGTGAGGATTCAGCTTAATGGAATAAAGCTATGAATCATGAAATTGCTTCATTGAAAGAAAATTAAACTTCTATTTTGACAGATCCTCCACCAGGTGCAAGAGAAATTCCATACAAATTGCTCTTTCGACTGAAGAAAAATCTTGACGGCAGTATTGACAGGTACAAGGGGAGTATGGTCATCGCGGGTTTAGTCAGCGTCACGGTATTACAGCGAAACTTTCAGTCCAGTAGGAAATGGGAACAATATGTTGGATTTCCAGCATTTCGGCAAGTGAGAAAATGTACTTACATAATACAATTTGACGTATCGTTTTTATGAATCAGTCTGCCAACTCAAGAGGAGTCTTTACGGTCTCAAAGAAGCACCTAGATGCTGGAATAAACGTGTCTTGGAGTTTTTCTTCAACAACATGGTTTAAAAGCAGTGATGCATTGCTGATCTATGATATATGTGGATGATTGCAGCAACAGATTCACATAAGATGAAAATTTTTATTGGAGGGTTGAAATCTGAGTTGTGTGTCTTGAAAAAGCAGATTACTTTTTGGGATTGAAATTGAACAAGAAGAAAAGTTTATTAAAATTTATTAGAGGACGTATGCAAAGAAAATTTTAGAACACTTCAATATTTCAGAAAGGTGACAGTAGGTACATTAAAATTTCCCTACACACAGGCTATTGGAGCTCTGATGTATTTGAGGGACAAGACCAGATTTGCTATATAGCGTAGGATTTTTATCTAGAACGCTTGAAAATCCAAATCTGGAGGATGTCAAAAGAGTTAAGAGAGTTTTCAGGTATATAGTAAGAAATCTGAACATGGGAATAATCTATCGATCTACAATGATGCAGATTTCGGAGGGTGCATAACAACAGGTGGCTCAACCTCTGGAGTCATCGTAAAATATTCAAGAGAAACAATTTCCTGGTTAAGTCAGCGACAAGCAGTTGTGGCACCCTCAACAACAGATGCAGAGATTATTGTAACGAATTATACTAGTACTAGTTGTAGTAAAATACAATTTAAATATAATAATATAGATTGATTTCTCTAAGGCTTTTGATAAGGTTTGCCATAATCTATTAATACTCAAATTATGAAAAATTGGTGTTCGTGAAAGGATGTTTGATTGTGTTTATAATTATCTGGCGATCATAATCCAAATTGTGAGGTTGATTGGATCTTATTGTAGAGAGATCCCGGTCATTTCAGGTATTCCCCAGTGAAATCATCTAGGACCATTCCTACTTTTGTTGTTTATCGGCACATTGCCTCGTTTTCCGTTAAAGGAAAGCATGGGTTCTTTAGTAGCTCATCATCCACTCTTACCAATCTTCACCCATTTTGTTCAGGAAATCATAGAGAATCTGTGTGAGCTTGATACCATATACACTATTTTCTCAAAGGCTTTTGATAAGATTTGCCATAGTCTGTTAATTATATACATATTCAAATTATCAAAAATTGGTGTTTATGGAAGGATGTTGTATTTCCTTTATAATTATCAATCGAACAGAGTCCAAATTGTAAGGTTATATCGATCTTACTCTAAGAAGATCCGGGTCATTTCAGATGTCCCAAATTACTATAATTTACTGATGATCTAAAGATTTTTTTATAACTAAAAACTTTCTTGATATTTTTGGACCACAAGATGATCTAAATAGACTATGTAATTGGTGTGTGAATAACTCCATGGAAATTTGAAAAATGCAATAAAGTCACCTTCTCCCGAATCGCATAACCCTTATTTTATTATCTGTGTACATTCTACTTGGTACACCTTTGGAATCGCTTAAAAGTTTCACTGACTTGGGACTTACATCTGCAATTCCTATATTCTATATTGATTTTATATTATAAAGGCTCTCTGCCGTTAATTATCATTAAACGAATAAATTATAATTGTATTTTAATCTTTTTTATATCTTAAAAAAAATTAAATAAACATGAGTAATATTTAACGTCCTCCATTTCAGAAAAAAATGTTCTGAAGTTAAGGACACGTGTTTAGATATACTGTATATTACAAAAGAAAACGTTTTATTCAACATATTTTCAATGTAATGAAATCATGGAGTGCTAACTAAGATATCAATATTACTCTGATAAAGTCTGAATTATTTTTTTTAACAATATTCTACTGCATATAGTTTTTAAGAAAATTTAAGGATTTTAGTTTCTAAAATGATGCATTTTTTGTCATTTATTTTAAAAGGAAAATAAAATAGATCTTGTAATTTTGTATTTTTCTAAACTGAGCTATGTACTATGTATAGTATGGTGAGATATTTAATGAGGGAAACTTATTTTTACAATAAAATTACGTATAGACCACAAGAATAATCTGGGATTAAATGTTGGTTTCCATGAATAATAGCAACTAATATCACCAGATTAATACAATTGAACCTGATATTGATTTTTCTTAAGGGTCTGTTCTAATTAAAATTTTCTAATCATAAAGTTGGGTTTCAAGTTTTTTCAATAAGAAATTCGTAAAATTGCTAAAAGGCTCTTATTTTTTACATAAATTTTTAAATGAAAATACTGGCGAAAAACTGATTTATAAAAGGTGATTTAAACCCAGTACTTAATTTAAAGTATAATCCTAAGATTTTCAGTTGGGGACAATAAATCCTGAAAGCAAATAAATAAAGTAAAAAAGGAGCACTTTATCATATTACACACAATAAAAACGATACGCAACACTGTTCATACATTCAACTATAGAAAATGAACGTGTACTTTTAGAGGAGAAAGGCAGATGCTTGAGAGTTAAAACCAGATAGTCTCGTGAAAAGCTCTTGGCTGCTTGCTGAAACCCTTAGGGCCAGTGATGAATCGAAGTCAATATGCTGTTGTAACAATTCGCCCCTGAATAAATCTCGGAGATAAGAGTCTTGTAAACATTATGAATGTATTGATGGTATAAAATGATGACGAAGATACTTTTATGTCATCAAGATTTCACAATTTAATCAAATTTATTTAAATAGATTTACTTTTGGGTTTAAAGGAATAAAAAGGATCGGAGAGATGTGTAAACAAGTTATTTTGGCGAGTTGTATAAATCTTTGGCAGGTTCTTCTCGATATTTGTCTGCTCATAAGAGATTGACAGTATGTGATAATGCGAAAACGGTCAGTGTCTCCCAAGGGAGTATTGTCTTCGGATTTTCACTCGTATATATAACTCTCTACTTTGATGAGGTCCTTTTTCTATAGATGTGGACGTGACAACTAAAATAAATGACTTTCGGCCCTAGTGTTCAGTGTTCAGCACTAAAACATCAAATTATTGTAATGTTTTATTTCTTTTATCAGGCCATTGATAATAATTGCTCATTAATTCTTGGTGATTACTAAAATAGTATTGATTGGTTATTATTTGCTCATTTCAAGGCGGCTTTTACATAATATATGTAAATAATATTTTTTACGTCCTTCTCTGTCACAATGGTTCAACGCGACAATCATTTTCAGATGCACGCAAAGATAAATTAATAATAAATTAGCTACACATTTTTAGATTATTGTTATTGTTTGAACTCATTTTTATTAGTAATGATAGCGTGTTTTAAATAGGAACTCATTTATACTTAAATGTCAACTGAAAATAAGATCCGTCGCACTTTTAATCACATCTATTAACCTATTACAAAATAACAATTTAAAACGATCAATTAATTACTTTAAATGTAAAAATGAAATTAATCGTTAAGTTGGGACCTTATTCTTGAACCACTCGACATGTTGTTCCATGCGACACTACAATAACAGACTTTTATTTTTTCATGTAAATGGAACGCATAATGAAAGTCGAATGCGACAGCGTGTTGAATTGTTCAAGAATAAGGTCCCTGGTTAATACACTGTTCTATAAAAATTAAAAAGTTCTAGCTCTGAAATAAAAGTATATGTATAATCCTTGTCGGTTTTTAAAGCAGAATTTAAATCTGTATCCGGATTTGCTCTAGAACATGACATTTTTGAGTTATTATCATATTAATATTTAAAGACAAAAATATAATTTTTATAACAAATTATTATTTTTTATTAGACAAATATAAAGTTAAAAAATTGATATATTTGTGTACTTTATTTTAATTTAATATTAATAAATTTAATTCTAAACTGATGCTTTGAAAGAAATAAGTACACCTGCTGTTCCTAAAGAATTATTACAACTATTATTCTTGAAGAAATATGTACCACAACTGATGCATTGGAGAAGTTAGTACTACAACTCTTCCTTTTAAGGAAATAAATTCTACAAGGTTTGAAATCGTTGTTCCTGAAGAAATTATTACTACCACTGATTCTCCTAAAAAATAAATGCTTGTGGAGAAATTAGAAATAAGTATAACATCAACTGCTATTTCTAAAGAAATAAGTATTACAACCTTAGTTTCTGAGGACATGTGTATGTACTGATGCGTCTGGAGAAATAAGTACAACAACTGTTACTTCTGGGAAAATAAGTACTACAACTGATCCTTTGGGGAAATCAGTACAACAACTATTGTTCCTGAAGAAATATTTACAACTACTCAAGGTTTTGAAAAACTAAGCACTACAACTGATGTTTCTGGAGAAATTACAAATTTTCATATACATATTTCATTTCATGTAATTTAACCATATTACAAGAATTCCAAAATGAATATGGTTCTATTTCGAGCAGTAACTTCTTTACTTCTTGTTAGTCTATAGTAAGGCATTTCCAATATTCCTTCGTTCTTGGTACCGATGTCGATCTTCATTTTAACTGCGTACTATATGCGTTACTCATACATTCGATTATGAATATGACAAAGACTGTTAGAATCCCTTTACTTTTGAAGATTCCTGTACATGTACGTCACATTGAAAATGGTTTATACAGTTTTATTTGTAGTATGAATACTTCCCGTACCCTTCCTAAAGACCTGCACAGCAATATTCCGTATGTTAGGATACTGTGGAAATTTGCGAAGTATGTCGTTTTCACTGATGTTTCTAATATATTGGCGGCTATTTTACTTATGGAGTGGCTGTATTCAATTTAAATTTTAGTTCATCAATTGCTTGTCCCATTTTAAGTTACCTTGTACTTAAATCCCTAGTAGTTTAGCGGATATGTCGCTTTTAGTGTTGAATTCTAGTGTCTTTTCCAAGTTTAGCTTGAGGGTGTTTGCATCGAACCACATTTTTGCTTCTTCAATGTTTTCCTGATCAAATGTGAAATAGATGTATGACGCGTCGCAAATAGTTTTCCACGATGCAGCAAATGGTAGATGATTTATAAACATGGTGAATAAAAGTGGTGCTGGAATGGATTCTTGTGGTACCCCAATATTCATTTCTGCCGGTATGCAAGTTTTCCCATTCCATTAAACTAACTGTTGTCTGTTTTCTAAGTACGATTTTTGTATATCTTGTGTTTTATTTCATAGTATTCTAGCTTTTTCAGTAGAATGTTAAGTTTTATGTACTCAAAACCTTTACTTAGATCAAATAAAGTTGCTTTAATCTTTTGTTTTTCATCCATCGCCTCTAGAGATGATTCTGCCACCTCGCTCATTGCAGTAGTAGTTGATTTTTTTCTGCAGGAATCCATGTTGATTTTTCATGATTTTGTTGGACCAACAACCATAAATTCAGTCAATCTTGTGTTATGTCATTCTTCCATTAACTTTGATATTGTGGGTTAGTATTGCAATCGGTCGATAGTTGTTTGCTATGTTAAAGTCCCCTTTTTTGTGGATTGGAATAATTTTTGCTGTTTTCAGTTCGTATTGGAATATTCCATCTAGGAAGTTGTATAGTATTGCTGTTATTGCTGATTTCAAGAGAATGGTACTCCAATCATAGATATCCTTACTCTGCATCCCTCTGAAAATACCCACCACTTATGACTAGTTAGTTAGTTGGTCTTAAGAACGTTATTTTTTCTATGCGATCTAAGTTGTGTAGATAAATCAAATAAGCTAGTTTTGGTTCATTTATCTGATTTACTGTCTCCCATGGTTCATTTGTGAAGTGGATATTTAGCTGGTTTTCTGTAAGCGATAAGGTATTTCCTGTTTTCCTTTCCTTTTTGCCCTTGCCTTTGTTGATTTTATGGTTTATTGTTTCCCTAGTTTGGCCTTGTCTGGTCTGATATACCATTGGTGTTTTGTCTCTATATTGTATGGGATCAATATGTTGTCATTACAAGAAGCACTAGTTGCTAGGGCTATCAAAATTCTGTATTAATACATGTGACATCATTGTTTGCATGAAGTTGTTTGTTGACTTATCTTTGGTTAGTATATTGATGATACAATAATATTATTATTATTAACAAGGAATCCGTTCTGACCAGGAAGGTTACTATGTCTGAAAGGGACGTGCGGTACGCTGCTATTAGAATGACTTTTATCTCTGTTACTTCAATTCTTCAAAGGTAGTCTCTTCTATCAGATCGGTGATGAACTCTATTTTCTTGTAGGCTATGTTCATTTTCCCTATGATTAACGTTAATCCTTGTTTGATTTTTTTCCGACAGAAAATATTCATGATTACGTATTCCCCTAAGTTTATCAACAACTATTGCTTCTAAAGGAATGAGTACAACAACTGATGCTTCTAAGGAAAGTAGTACAACAAGTCTTCCTGATGCTTCTGGAAAAATAAATACAACAACTATTTTTCCTGAAGAATTAAACACTACAACTGTTGTTTCTGAAAAAAATGTATACTATAACTTAGGCTTCTTAGTACAATCAGCAGAATTTAGCTACTATTGGGGGAATCCATTTTCCGTTATAACGTTTTTCTATTTGAACAATATCTTTCTTTATATTCATTGCATAGAGCGCCAAAATTATCGAGCAAAAATGTAAATGGTTAGGCAAGAAATTAATTTTTGAAGACATACACTGCACCCAAGCGCTTGGTATGAAATAAAAAATACTCATTTCTATATTTTATTTGAGGTAATTTTGTTGTAGACCATTGTAATTTAGTGTCACTGGTATTTATTTTAAAAATCCTAAAATGCTTTTGATTACCGATATTTTTTGATCTAAAATTATTTAAATTATCACATACGATACTTGAGTGGAGTTAGTGGACATAAAATAATGACCAATTTATTTGCACTAAAAATATATGTTTTTGCATACTAGCGTATTTCATTTTTTGTGATATGTATAATACAAGGTTTGTGTTTAATTATATTATATAAAATGCTGAGATAACCATTCATTATTAAGCTGAGCTAATTAAAATTTTTAATTTAATATATTAATTTGGTTGTATAAATAAAAGAAAAGTGTACTTTATTAAGGCTCTTTGAGTTTTAAGATATTAATGCATAACAAAAAGCGAGGGTCTAATTTATATTTTGGAAATAATTTTTTATTAGGTGATGTATAAAGTTGTTCTGGGAAGTGAAAGAAGTTATTACAAAAAGGAGAGTCTTTGATATTTCTGAGACGATATTGAAGAGGGAAGACAGGGCTACGATAACCAGACGCTGCTTAATATTCATGGCCCGTGTATAATGATATTCTAATTACTTGTAATATTATAGCTGAGGGCTAGAATAATTTCGTACTGATCATAAACTATGTCTTTTTACTCGCATATACATCGCCAATTTGCAGCTCATAAGGGACTTTAATGTGTTTCCTTTTGCTGAACTTTCTCAAGCTAACTGATTTACATGGAAGGAAAATTTTACCTCTTATCGTTTGATTTTATTAGAACAACATTATAAATGGATCTATGCATATTTATAATTATTTATGTGTAGCTACAACCCACCTGCAGACTTCATTTATAATTTTAAACGTTAATATACTACTACCATTACAACTATTTTGAAACTATATTTTTTATTTCGATCAATTTAAATTTTCAATTTACAAGAAAAAAACCAAATGGGTTTCGTAATTTGAGATTTAGATTTGTGTGTAGTGCAAACCTAAATAAAATTGAACGACTGCAGTTGATTGTAACGATCCCAAACTTGATTTTCTTGAGCGTAGCAGTTAAACCAAATGATCAGCGTTGGACTCTAACTTTCTCATTGCCTACAAATTCTTAAACAACTTCGCTTACTTTACTTAAATTTCAACGTACATGGGAAAAGAAGTTGTAAAAACACACGGGCATTATAAAAGATAACACAAATTTGTTTTTAAAACAATCATAAAATGTTTGTACAACAAATAAAAAGTATAATTGCGAAGGAAAAGTAAACAATGAGTATTGGGGATTAATTTTTTAATGTTTTTTTGGTTTTCAGTTTGTTTAATTGATTTTCTTGTAACATTAACTAGTTATTAGTTTTCTTAATTTCTTTTATTTCAAATTAATATTTCTTTAGCATAATAATCTAGGTTTAGCAAAATTTTGAACAATATCAATTTTAAAATACAAGAATGAAACTTCTACTGCATTTTTATAAAACAAAGAGACTACTTACTTACTTTACGTTATAATATGATGTACAGGAAAATGTTAGCATAAAATATGTATTCAGGTATTTCAAGATGTAGATAAGAATAAATAGGAAAATATTTCAGAATATAATAGCTTTTCCTCTTTAAATATTTTCTTCAAATTTGCGATTTATTGATTTTATCTATATGTAATAATTGAGTACGAATATTTTCATAAAAAAATCATTGATCTAAAATTCATAATAACTTTTATTAATTTTCGGTATTTTTTATTTAAAGCAATTAAAAAACAGCACGAATTTCTTTTCAAAACTATCAATTGAGTAATAAAAACGTATTATTTAATTTCAGTATTATCGATTATACATTTTTTTTAAATAATTCTGAGCATCAGCTGACGATGAACGATGGTGACAGATAGTATTAGATTATGAAAGTGAAATTAGTTATGATGGATAATATATTATTTATCCAAAAATATTCTTTGAAGACTTTTATAAAAATAGGGGTCTAAAATAACATCAATAATATTAAATTATTTTATAGCAATATACTTTAATTTAAATAAACAGTGGGATAAATACGATTCCATTTTTAAGGCGCTGATATCCTTAGAAACACGCAAACATTTTCTTTTTAGAAAAGTTTACTCTAACAAAATTTACTTGACATAAATGCGCTTTTAAGGCTTTTAAATGTGCTGGTATTTTCCTTTCTATAATCTAAAGCCAAATTATTTCCTTCAAGCTTACCTTGCACCTACAAGTTCTGCGTTTCCTTAAAAAGATCAGATTTATTTGTAAAGTCGAACATTACTTTACCATAATTTAAATAAATCATTCACTTCTTTGTGCGTTTTTTAATTATTTATGTTTTCCCCCAAATATATCTTTGAAAATAAGTTTGTTTGATTTGAGTTCACATACAAGATGTAGTAGAGTTATGGGATACTTCAACTTTTGTCAGTAGAGCCCTAAAGGTAGTAAGGATCGATAGATAACAGAAGTTTAACCACTTCAATCCCTCATTTTATTATTCGAATTTTTTACTCCTGCTTTCATGTGTTCTAAATTTTAGAATCGGTATTTTTAATTTTATCCGAAAATATTGTTCTATAAAAATTGAAAAATACGCTTTTATGTTAAAATGTGATGTTTGGAATTTATTGGTTTGGAATTAACTAAATATTGTCTACTAGGGAAGGTTATGGTTTCATATTTCACCAACTTATATACTAGTTCATTAGTTGTAGTTTGTGGTCTCGCAAAGTTGTATGCAAAAGTTTTGATATAAATTTTATGACTTGACTTTAGATAATCCCAGGTCTTACCTATAATAAGATTAATTAATTTTAGTTTTTTGTGGGAAATTCTTGTAGGTATTGGAAATCAATATAAAAAATAAAGCAGATAATTAGCGCCTTCGCAAGTGGAAATTGTCTAGGGTTTCCTATTTTCCATCTAAATACTAATAACAACTAAGGTCATATTGAATTATGTAATGGGAGTACGTGCTTCGATTAACTTGCACAGCATGTTTTACAAAGATTGTTCAGCTAACCTGCGCAAAATCGATTTCATATGTGAGCAGTTTAAGTACTTTCTTTTATTATTTTAAGCTCTTACCTTAATTAAATTTGAATATATTTACAATGATAATACTCATAAATTAGATATTAAACCACATAGAAGGAATTTCAACAAATGCTTTTCTTGGTGGATTATCTGAAAATAAATTGTTCGAATTGCAGATTATTTTTTACATTCGTTTCAGATAAAACGAAAAAAAAATACAAAATTATTAATTAATTTGTAGTACTGTGGACGTCGCTTAATGTGAACACATTGGGACAATAAACGAAAACGTAGCAAAATAAAAATTGATATATGTCTGGTTTTGTAGCTGAGACTTGCAAATTTCTGCTTATGCATCTGACTGAACATCAAATGTATGGTTTTGCATCTTTATATTAATGATACAAATCCCAATACGTCTGTTCTCGAGAACTTTAGGATTGCTATAGAAAGAGATTGTAAAGAAAGTAACACAAATGTTTATTACGAATCAGAAAAGTAAACAGAACCAAGCATCAAACTGCTTTTCGTTCAAAAGCGCTTCTGAAGAAATAAAGACGAGTATTTGGTTTACAAAGTTGGAATGATTTTTATTTTGTCGGGTTTAAGATTTTTACCGTAAACTGAGGTAATTTTAACGCTTAAAGATAGATTTACCCCAATTTTAGAAAACGGATAGTTTGATAAAATACCTAGAATATGTGTTAAATTAAAGTTGGTAACTAATAGTAGATCAATCTATCTTTTTCCAAAATTTGGGCAAAAGTTACATCAGTTTACGGTAACCACCATCTGTTTTAAATTATTTTGAGTAAACTCTTTGCAACTCACCACTAATAAGAACAAATCTACTGACGGTTTTAGAAAAAAAAAACTATTTTTTTATTTGGTTTAAATCGGCCAGGATTCTGAGTGGTCAGTCTCCATCTTCTCACTGTTGGATAATCTTTAATAATATCAATGTACGTTATTTATACTTGCACAATTTTTCATCTTTTTCTCTATTTGGACAAATATTCGGTCAGGGTGAAGAAACTAATGACCGGCAATTGGAAATATAATTTCGAGGTATTTTATTTGAGGTGGAGAATAGCACTCCAGCCATTATTGGGGTTATTACAACCATTCATTGTTCTGTTCTTTTTCTGCCCTACACAACCATCGACTACGAAACGTACTATACCTCTTTACCTAAATTTAAATTTTGTAATTAGTACAAAACTACAGAAAAAATATCATTTAAACTTCTTTGGCAGTCAATCTCTGTCCAATTAAATTATTTTGCACTTTGAATGACCTATTCCCATTTTAAATTATGGAGGTTAATAGGGTAGTAGCTATAGTAACAGGATTGATCTCGAATATTGGACAACTGTAGATGTTTTTTGACAATCAAAGGAAATTATTACAACTTTAGGATTATTTTTTCGTAGTAAGTGATAAAACGCTTTACTATGCAACAGTGAATCATTTCAATTTTTCGATGTTAGATTAAAATCTTCAACTATTTTTCGGTCATTAGTCACTAGTATTTTACACAAATGAATGTTATATCACAATCAATTTTTTATAATTTTTTGATATAATTTAAATAAGTTTTACAGTAGATCATATGATGTGGTCATGAATAAATTCACTGTTAATTGTTAAGAATCTATTAACTTGATTTTGGCCTGAGAAAGCCAGATGATTGTAGTCTGATAAAAAATACCTGTTTTAGTTCTTGATCATACATGGAAATACTTTTTCCATAACTTACTGATGTGTTTCACTGTTCAATATGTTTTGATTCACTGTGCACAAACCATGTTGAACAGAGAATTAAATTGATTTATTTTTTCATAAAAATATAATTTCTACTATTATATAATTTTGGGCAATACCAGACACACTGGTTAGAAGTTAAAAGACCAAACTTTGTTTCAGTAAAATTGCAGACCATGATGATCATAAATATTGGAGCGAGATACCTACCATAGAATAAAAAAATGTGATTTACTGTTGAACACATTAACCTATACGTTGCTCGGAAATCATCCTTGTTTATTCTTGTGGGTCAGTAATTATTTTATTTTTTTCTGAAAATTGTAAGCATTGTGTACACACATCAATTTTCAGAGATCCAAATCCAATGTTGTAATCATTTACAAAAATAATTTTGAAGAAACACTGTTTAACTTTAAGGTCTTCTTTCACCCTAAAAATGTACATCTTTCACAATTTGAATATATTCAACTCGTTGGGTCTAATAACAGTTTTGTTCTTTGCCTAATGAGTTTCACAGCAAGTTAAAGATTTGATGAAATACTTTATTGCCTCTCGCTTATCAATTGTTTTTTTGTGAAACACTATTCTCTATCACCTCCTCTTCTGTCAGCAATCAAAACTCAGGTTTTGTAGATTTAATATTTTCTTTAATTTTCTTACCCTATTTTTTGGTTCTTTTTGTCCAACAATGGTTCAACGTAAGCAAATCTTGATTGGTTTTGAATTTCTTCCTATAAAAATGTTCATAAAAATTTCTTATATAAGTCATGGTCAATGAGGAACATTGCAGCGTTTGTGTATCAACTGGGACCAAAATCTTGGAAAAAGATAGTTTGTTCAACTTTTAACTACCAACTTTCATTTTACACATATTCTAAGTATTTTAAGTGTGTCATTCAGTTAACATCAGGTAACTGGTAACTAACAGTAAATCAAACTATGAACTATCTACTGTAATACTGAATTGAATTTGAAAAAATTATGTAAAGAACGTTATCACGTGATAAGTGATTCTAGAACTGTAATCTGATTCGTCCAAAGCCACTGAATCATGGAATGAAATCACAAAACAAGCTAAATACCAGTCTCGCAAATTCACCTAAATTAACTTAAGCCTCTTTTACCAAACTTTACTAAATATTCATAATTGTATTGACTAGGCACAAGATATGCACTTATTGTGTCTTTTGACCACAAATAGGCTGATCCTCGCACTGTTACATAATCCGAAGTACTGATTACATTATCCCCTGTTTTTTTCATGTACAACCATTACAAATATACCCAAATTCGATTAAACTAAACCAACCTTGTAGGTCTTTAGAAACAAATAAAATCATCAGGGATTTATACCTAATATGAGCACTTTAAACATAAATTTCTGTAATGTTCAATTAAATTTTTATAAGTTTACTACATTGAAGTAGAGAGAGCATACATTTATGAAATATATGAAAGTAACATTTTATCTATAGCTTAGATTTTAACAAATATGTGGTTGTTGTAAGGTTTCTAATAAAACTTGAGAAACAAACTTTAATGCAAAATAAACATAAATCCGGCTCCTTAAAAGCAATAATAACATATAAAAATAAAGTAAAGATAATGCATTTCTAACAAATATTTTATGAACATTACGGTGCAGTAAACGTATTTCTATTTCCACTAAGTAAATAAAATACATTACCTTATGAATATTTATCTCAAATTTAAATCCCTTATTCAAACAGTCCACCGTCAAGTGCCCTAGTGCAGGTCAGAGGGTTTAATTCGAACAAAAGTTGGTCGTGCGATGCTAATCTACGTGGAAGAAAAAGAGGCGTCCCCTGCGGAAATGCCCTTAGTTATTTAGATTGTCACAACAAATACATTTTGGCGGGTTATTACCTGCCAATGGAGTAGGTAATCGTTCATGCAACCTCCTCATTGTGTGTACTTAGAAGACATGAGTTGACATGCACCGGGATTAAATCGCGCCCTGATTATTTGCTCTCTGAATGCTGTTTCTACATCTGTTGAAATAGGACACCAGAGGGACAATATTCTATTCCATGTAATTTATGTCACCGGGGAAGATGTTGGCATGAAATCGAGTGGGGATTCAATGACTGGTTTCAATTTGGTATAAGGTTTTATTGTTCGATTCAATAATATTAATCTACAGGGCGTCTAGAATTATTCACAGATAATAAATCTAAAACGAGAAACTTTAGAGGTCATGCTGCTATTCCACTTATTTAACAAATATTGGCTATCTTAAATCGATGGAAGATAATATTTGCTTTTAATTTTCTAAATTTAGTTAGTACTTATGCTTACTTTGTTTCAGAATTCCAAAAAATTTTACTTATTGCTTATTTATATTTTATTATTTATAAATAAAAATTTAAGAGCATTAAACACTTTAAGGTTTTGATTTAGTGCGGATCAATTTTAAACAGTAAATAAATGTTTGCAACGTTCTCTCGATCTTAATTATAAAGTTAACGCTCTAGTTTTGGTAATGCAGATGACAAAGTTTGTAATTAAGATATTTAATGAGTGTATTAAGATCTAACTACAACTGATTATAAATTTCTTAATTAATGGATGCTCATAGCATAAAATCGTCGTCCGGTCTAACAAACTATCTTTTATCTGATATGTTTTCGACATAAATTTATAAAACTTATGAAATATTACTTTAATCTAAATTTAAACCATTCTTATATAACTCGCGCAAATCTTATATAATCAAAAGCTTTTATTCCTATTTATCTAGTTAGAAGGTTAGATGAAGTTTAAAGCCCGAAAAGTTACTATATCCACCTTTTAGTTTTAGAAATGCAACTGAGTTTTCGTGGAACATCCCCATTAACGTATTGAAAAGCTTTTATGGACGCCCTGTATACAGGGTGATTCTTCAGCTCTGAGACAAACTGCCATATAAAAGTTGATGTCATTTTGAGAAAAACAATAACCTAGGAACATATGTCCGATTCATTTTAGTTTTGGAGTTATAAAGGTAGATAGTAGATTAAATTAATTTTAACAAAAAAGATCAAGTTAGCCATGGAAATCAGTACTAAACAACGTTCTCTTTGACTGAAAAGTATGCAGATATATTTTTTTATATGGGTTTTGTAAAGAAAACTCTAGACAAGCGAAGCACGAGAATATCAACACAGGTAAGAGTAACTGGTAATCCTGCACCTTAAAAGACTTATCGTCCTCATGAAGTATTGAAAATATATATATAATACAAGGTGTTCCATTTAAGAAATATAACTTTGGTTCAGTAGTGCATTTTGGGACACCCTGTATATGTATATCGAAAATATTTTTAAATTGTGGGGCGTATATATATATCTACATATTGGTGAAAAGTTGATATGTTTTATAGCAAAGAATCTATAGACCGTTTACGGATGACTGAGTCCCCTGTATATTCACAGGACACTTTATTCTTAATATCAGCTTTCGTATGGCAAAGTTTGTCGCAAAGCAAGGAATCACCCTGTATACGTTTTTTAAGTTCGGAAACAAGTGAATGATAATTTAGCTTTTGATTATATCAAAAACAATTGTGTGGGTACATACATACGAAGATAACACCGAACTTCCAAAGTTTGACGTTTCGTGTTGAGTATACTTAGTTGGAACATACTTATAAAATAATTAAAATACAGTGTGTTAAAAAAAGTCGTTTTTTATATTAAGTAATTTATTTTAAAAAGTAATCTATTTTAATATATAATGGTAGTTTATTTCTGAAGATGTAGTGTATAATAATTAATAATAATGATTTGTGGAGTGTTATGTTCGTATTTAGGAGAGACTTTCCGGAATCCGGAGGTTGACAAGTGGTAGATGTTACACTGAAAGTGCGAGGCCAGAGTTTAAATCAATTTCAGGGACAACAGCAACTGGTCGTTTAAATCAAATAAGCAAATTTCGTACACAAAATTGAATTTCCCGGTATGCTAATTAAAAGATCATTTGAATTTTCACATAAATTAAACCACAGTATTATTGATTTGCGGCGGAAAGTCGTAATTGAAATTACAAGATTACATCAAGTTGGAGTTGTTTATGCAGGAAAAAATGTAATTTTGTAAATTTTTAAAGGATGTACTTGAATTATAAAAAAATTCCTAGTTTTAATTACTTGCGGAAGGCAGAGACACTTAAAGGGAAATATATTCAATTAAAACTTTAAAACACGTACATTTGGAAGTTTTAAAATAAAGTGCATGGCAAATATTATGTCTTGGAAAAGATAATCCAGTGGAGTCGATATTTGCGAACGAAACGGGGTTAAATTGTGTTTTTCTTTGGTGGTTTGGAAATTTTCCGGTATATTGTGAGTGGGTTTAGCATAACAAGAGAGGTGCTTTATACGTGACATACGAGTGAAGCCACTCCGCTTTAAAGTGCATACGGAACATCTTTATTTCAAAACAAAGGCGACGCGGAATAACACAAAGTTAGTTCTTGACATTAACAGACAATTAACAAAACGCGGCTAATTGTTTTCCGGCACACACAATGTCCGAATTTAGTTACCGATATTAAATTTCCACGGAAACTTTTGTGAAAATTTAATATTACAGTTGCCTTCATAATTTTATACCCAAAAACGTGTACATTGTACATGTCTTTTAAAAATTAACGTAATATAAATTTATTAAACGCAATTCGTAAATACTGTTCTGATCATTATTTAATGAGACTGAATTGGATTATTACATTTGTTACATTTTTGTAACATTAGGACTTCCATTTAAGGCATATTTTATGCATGATGTTGATTTAGGGATTCGAGTGAAATTATTTGGCTTGTCGCACCCCATTTGCATATCATAATGCATTCACTGACGTCTGTTCATTAAGTAAATGAAATTATTGTGTGCAGCCTAAACATCAAGCGAAATTCTGTCCATACCGTCAGAAAAAATAAACATGTAATTCCAATTTAAATAATTCACATACTTTACACTTCGGTAACTTCTCACACATTTATCGATCTATTTTCCAACTTTTTTTATACATTTTTAATTGCCATTTGCATAATTTCTCATGCGTTGGTATTAGTGAAAATGCAAATTTGTGTGAATACTGTACATTGCTTTTTACTATCAATAATATTGCATTTCAAATAATCGACTATGTTAAATTATTTGGGTTTTTGGTTTAGAGTTGTACCAACATTTTTTTGAGCACATATTTTTTGATGTTATTTATGGATGTTTTAAAAATAATCGTGATAAATTAACTCCTCTTCAGTTATTTTGAAGTTAGTTTCAAATGTTTAAATAATAACTAAAAAAAAATTGAACTTCATAAATTAAAGGTCAATAATTTTAAGATTGTTAATAAATAGTAGGAAAAACTTTGATTCATTATACAGGGTGATTTATAATGAGATGTAAAATCGTACACATATTCTACATGATATTTGGAAAAATAAAGTCTTATAAATATTTGTTCTATCTTCAAAAATAAGAAAAAACGAACTGCTTTCGTAATTAAAAGAGAATTTATTATGGTATTTTCATGGAAACATACAATGATCAAAATCGTCCTTTTTAAATTTCCTTGGTGTTAAATCTCCCAATGTATAAATATTTCTGGGTAAGGAGCTTTAAAAACGACGATATTGACCATTGTATGATATTTGTTTCCATGGACATACCATAATAAATTCTCTTCTAAATATGAAACCATTCCGATTTTTCTTATTTTTTGAACTTAAATAACTTTGTTAAGAAGACAGATTCTTAACACTTTATTGTTCCAAATTAATAGAATATATGTATGATTTTTTTACACCTCATTATCAATCACCATGTATAATTATAAATACATATTTTTACAAATTTTCTAAGGTATTCAAAAAGAATTTAAATAATGCAATTAATTATCTTTTTCAATCACCTTATTTTGGATTTTCTTTTTTTTAAGTTTCTCAAATAGTATTAACGCCACTTGAAATTTTTACCAAATATATCGGCCGAACATAGAAATTTTTAAGGACATTTTTGATGCAAATCGGTCTTTTGTTTTTTTTTCGAAACATATTCCAAAGTTTTTGAAAATTTGGAGTAGGTACAACTGAAGTTATTTTCATTTCCAAGTGGAGAAGCTTTCCCTGGTGGAATAGTTGTCAAGATATTAAAATTTTATGTAAAATATTAAAAATTTTAACAGTGCACCGAAATAATAATAATTATAAATTTAAATCATTTGTGTTACAGCAAAATGTCAGAATAATTCATTTAGAATTTAAATACAGCGTATAGTCTTCCATGTTGTATGGAATACATTCTTCTTCACTAATTTCTTGAACTTCACTGGAAGCCTGTAATAAATTTGAAGCCTTACATTTAGGTATTCGGATGATTTTAGCCGGATGAAGTCCATATCCATTTGATTTGCTTGGCGGGTACTATGGTCGTGAACATTACTCCTTTTTTTAATCAATATGTGAGGCACGCAAGTTCTTTTCCAACAATCTTACCAAATCTTCTTATTGCAAAAATTGCTGGTTGCATTTTGTTCTCTAGTAGATCAACATGTCACTTTCATATAAGTAGTGAGTCAACAGTTATATCTTAGGATTTAGCTGTGGTTTTTGAATCGTTATCGTTCCTGTTTGATGTGAACGGTTTTATTCGGCTTAAGCATTAACTTGTTTGCTGTGAACCAGGTTTCTGCTCATTGTATGCTGATTTTGCTGCACCATTAAAGTTTTCGGAATTTTTGTGTACATTTAGAAAGGTGGTGTCAGCTGCATATTGGATTACTTCGGGATCTTGTATGGTAAGTCTTTTACATATATGTTGAAGAATAGCCGACCCAGAATACTCCTTCGTAGAAGTACGTGTGTTATTGGAAGTCAGACGCTTCTTAGTCCACTGAACTCCACATACTTGCCTCTATCAACAAGGTGAAAATCAATAAATTTATGGGATGTTCCTCTGAAACCATAGTACTGGAGTTTATCCAGGAGAAAGCTATGTGACATTAGATCAAAAACCTTTGACTGATCACATAGCGTTGAAGATGCTATTTTATGGTTCTCTGAGGCACTTGATTTTTCTGTAGTTTGGCTTGAATCAAAATAATTTTCCATCCGTCGTTTTACGCCAGGGTTCCGTTCCGAGAGACACCGGCGCAAAAAATAGGCGTAAAATGAACACACATTTTTCGTGCTTTTTTCGCACAATCTTCGTTCTGAATCACTATTGTCGCCTATGATGAAACTTCAAATTGAATATCCTTTTAATTTTATAATACAATAAAAAATATAATCATATCTTTTTATTTTTCTTAGAACGAAAACTAACTCGGAAACTCGGAAAATCCCACGCCGGCACCAACTGGCGTATTTGTGAATCGGTGTCAAGCGAACTGGCGCAAAACGACGATTACCTGTATTCAGTTATCCGTGTTGCTGTCACATGTTCGAATACTTTGGATAATATTGGAAGGATCGATATTGGCCTATAATTTGCAGCGATAGACTTATCGCCTGAATTGTAGGTTGGGACTATTTTAGATTCTCAGGAAAGTTGCCTTTTATAAAACAGATAAGCTGTTTGGCTATCCATTGCGATACGTCTTTGATAATAGATTCATTCAATTCAAAATAGTATGGCGTGGCTTTGTTCTTTATTCCTTTCATTACCTCATCAATTTCCTGACGAGTTATTGGAAGGAGAAAAAACTCCCTGGTTTGGTTGGAATCTGTTGTATTAGATCAAGAGGATCTGATTGACTGGGTGGTATGTCTTTTAGCATTTCTTGGCATTGTTGGTGAAATGCAAGTTCAACTCATCTGGTGTCATCATGATACTGCTTATTATAGATTACGGTCATCATTATTTCTACACTATTCACTGATTATTTTCCAAATTGATTTAATTTTATTCCCAGAACGATTTAGCTTCTGTAGATTTGAATAGATTCTTGGTTCATCATCGGATAATGCTTTTTTCCAGTCATTGTTTGAGATTAGTGTGGAGAAATTTTTCCTGTTTTTTCTGACAAGTCTCTGATTTGTTTCGTTTCATGTTTTTACTACCACGGGGTTTTGATCAGAGATCAGGGTCCTGCAGTGTATATGTTTGCCTTGTGGGCTCGGTGATTGTGTGTCTCATTCGATATGATGTAAATATTATAATTACTGATTTCTTTTGATTTGATTCATTTAGTAGTTAATATTGAATGAAGATATCGAGATACAGTGTAATCTGTAGTCTCAATAGTGTGAATAGTATGGACACCTTTTCTAGGATTTTATAAAACTGATAGTTATATCAGCATAAAAGATTTGGTATAAGTGCTAAGAATCAGCTTCAAAATTTATTAACGCACAAACGTTAATTGAACTGTCAAAACTCAATTGAGGTAGTCTGGACAAAGTCTCCATGGAATCCAAGTTCCATTTAGTACCTGGAAAACACAAAATTTTAACGTTTTTAATCTCTTAAAGAAGGATATGAGAAGAAAGGCTATTATTTTGGTCGCTTCGATTTGAAAACCAGACGACGTAACGCTGCTATCAAAAAATCGAACTTTTTCCTGGACATTTTTTAAAGTGTTCCATTACTCCAATAAATTTACCATTTGGTCCTATTACTAAAATAAATATTTTTTGGAAGCTAAAAATTTCCAATTAAGTTTTATTGAAAATTTTTAATTGCATAAAAGGTTTTGGAAAAAGTATTTTATTCTAATAACTTGACTACACAAATGAATCTCTCTGTATAAATTTCTTTAATTTAAAAATTAAGGAACTTTTTCTCGTACTCACACATTTTAATTAAAATCCGTAAATGTTTGAAAAATTTAAAAGTTAAATTTTTCTAAACAACAACTTTTCTCAACTAATTCAAAAACCGTTTACATATTTTTGATGTTAAAACTTTTTGTTTTACCTACGAAAAATGAAATTATACCTAATATAATATAAAGTTTTTAGAAAATGTCATTCCACCTAATTTTATATAAAAAAAACTACACAAAAAAACTATTAATATAAAGGCAGTGCAGAATGAATTAATGTAAAATTATCCTGGTCAGTATTCGAAGGCAAAATTTAACACACTAGATAATGAATCCTAGATAGTCTTATTGATATTGGTATTTTGGTCCCAATAAAATAAGAAGAAATTTAGTTCTGAATATTTGTAAAATAAAAAAAATTACTGAATAATATAATATTAAACGTTAATTTTTAAATAAAAAATTGTGGATATTTTCGATCAAATACTAAATTTTAATATTAATCTACTGCAAAGTAAAGAACCTATGTCCAATTTATAAAAGTATTGTATTCTTTCTGGTATGTAAAAGTAGATTTACGTTTAGAAAACTAACTTTTTAATCATTCTATGCTTTTAAAAAGATTTTGTAGCGTTCATTGAATTTTTTTAATCTCGCATTCCTTTTTTATCATAGCAAAGTAAATAGCTTAGATGTAGATTTGAATTATATTGTATACGTGTGTAAGTACTAGATGCATCAAGATATGCATTACTAATTAAAAAATTACACGCAAACATAAAAAAGTCCTTTTTACTTTTTGTTAGAAGTAGAAGGATTTCTTAACTTTTTCTAAAGAGGCTATTATACGATGTTTCATTAAAACCATCGCACACATTTTTATAACAGGAACAATCTCGTGTTTTGTCCTCCCATTACAGGACGTGGACTTTGATTATTCTTTCGTAATTGCAGCCCTACTGCCGTCCTTACTTAGGACATGTCAAGCCATTGCCTTTCTCCGTATTCACTGAGCACATACACAACCGACGCAAGTTCAAAAGCAAAATGGATCCCTTCTTTCAGGCAATTTCACCGCCGGGAAGAGATTTTTTTAAGGAAAGTTTCAATTGTCTCCCATCTTATAAAGCTATTGACTGGATGGCATTTTCCTGTATTATAATGGGAATATGCGACCCCCTTTTCCCTCAACCCGATCTTTTTTTTCCTCTTACAACTTTTGTAATATTTATTGATTTGTCCTTTATTTCTTTTATCTCCTTATAATATATAATAATAAAAAACTTTTGAATATAAAAAAGACTTTTAGGAAATGTTAAATTAAACTTATTTTACAATAAAGTCAATCAATGCGTTTTTTTAATGGCGAAAAGCTTTTTGGTTTATTATTATATTATTCCAGGGAGGGACTAAAGTCGGAATGCACCCTTTCATTAAATTAAATGCATTAGAGTGGTACCTGAGGGGGTACTAACTTTTTGTATTGGTCCTGAGGGAGCTTTTATGACTATCGTAATTGGAGTTCTGTAATAATGCACTTATATCATTTGACCTATAAATTTAGGATTACACGCCCAGTGTCCTTCGTTTGTATTTATTAGATTGCAAGTTAATATGGCGGTGGCTAACACAATTGATTTTATTTTCGGCTCACTTTTGTTTGATTTTTTTCTCCCTAAAATAGGGGAGGAAAACAATAAAACTATAAAAGTCAATCGCGCGTAAAGATGATAATGGTGATATAAAATGGAGCAAGCTTTTTAAAATAAATAGGTTCAAACCTACATATGTTGATCATGATTTGTTTTCAATTTAACTACTGCAAATTATATTAATATAAGAATGTATGGAATCATTTATATTAAAACTTTGTACTTTTGGTACGTACAATTCCCGCAAATGCTCGGGTATTAATATTTTCTTTGAATAAAAGAAAAATATTAAAGCCGAAAAAGCATGCATTTTCCTTTCGTATAATTTCTTTTATTTTACTACCTTTCCGCCAAAACGCAAGGAAGTGATCCTTTATTACTTTGCTTGTTGGTTTTTGTAAACAAAGATATAAAAGTATTCGCGCTTTCGACATAAATTACGCCTTTTTTAAACCGCAAAGCCAGCAAAAAATATGTTTGGTTCAAAATTACAATTGTAAAACTTACAATAATATGAATAGATTGCTGCAGTGATCATTTGATTTCTCTTCTTGCTTCTAGGAAATAATTGCGTTTAAATCAACTGGAAAAATCGATGGGAATTGCTATTACATGGAAAACTCTAAAATGATTGTTTCAATTTTGTTCATATTAATAATTAATTTTAGGCAGGGTAAGCGGAATATGTTTCCTTCAAGTACAACTGTAAATTATACATAATTAATAGGTTTATTACATAAACGATTAAATGAGACCACAAATCTTCGAAGTCGTTAAAGCTGTATCATTATTCATGATATGACAACTTATATCATAACCTATTTGTCAGGTAAATACGTATAAGGAAATATAGTACAACTGGTACATGAAATACTAACAAATATCGTCGAGGATTTGTTTTTAATTATTATTTGAAATTATATAAAAAGTTTCAACGAAAAAGATATTTTTCCAAATTTGGTGGAAAATGTTCATTTTAGATTTTCTTAGAAGTGCAAGTAATAAATTAGAGTATTCCTTTAGTCTTATTCGAATATTTCTTACTAAACTGTACAGAAGACTTGTGTACAAGAGTTGCCTTTTATATTTCGGAATTAGAGAATGAAAACAAATATTTATCAGGAGTAAATAAACAATAGGTTGAGCTTTTTTCTGGTATTGTTGCTTTAAATATCGCGACAACGTATCTGGAGCGATTTTTTCTATTGTCTTTGATTCGATAGTTATTGCCGTTATTACCATGGGGACAACCAAACTTGAGTTGATTAAAATGAACAATATCCAAAAGAGTTTATTTTAGGAAGATTCTTGTAAGAATCACGAAAATGAAAGCAGCTAGGAGGTGGAAAATACGAGGCACTTGTAAGTTAGAACCAATCAGAAGGTACTTGCATTCAATGAGCAAAAAATTCATACAAGCAATTTTTCGCTAATAAAAGTTTTGTTCTTTTTACCAAAATTTGACTGATGGACATTTTTCAGTATAATCGCCATATTAATCATCGAAAACTTTATTTGCTTTATTGTTTTTAAAAATTTTCTCCATAAAGATCAATATACTTTTGAATGGGTGTGAACCAATTTTCGAAATACCTTTTCCACTTCGACTGAAGTACCTCCAAAACTTCCATTTTGAACGCATCAATCGTTTTTTTCGGGTGTCGATCGTCACGATCTTCACACACCGCATCAATGTTTTTCAGAACAATAACCGATTTTGGATAAACTTCACGAAATTCGTCCATGAGCGAACTACGGCCCCGATTCATAATCACGATTGGGCTCAAGTTTAATAAAAGATATAAGGTCCATCTATAGGTGTACCTTCAAATGTCAAAAACTGATTCAGTGGCACTACATATTTTTCTAATAATAACCAATGAATAGACTTCCATTATTTAAAAAATGCATTTGTCATATTATTATAACTGCCGGTTGGAAGAAGAAAATTTTGGTAGCAAATTCGTGGCATCAGAAAACTTTTTTGTGCCATTGGAATAATATTACTGCTGCCATCTATTGGAAAAACTCAAAAATAGGTGGTAGGCCATAATATACTAAATTTTTACCCACGATTGAATCCCGAAATATAAAAGGCATACCTTGTTTTACCTAGTTGAAGTTTTTATTGGACCTTAGAGACATTGTGTGGATACTCTTAAATAGCCTTTAACATCCTTCTACGTTTTTTCCATCAAATTTTTACCCTAAAAGTTTTGATAAAGCAAAGTTAAGAAAAAACCTCCTAAATTTTCCGATGTTGCTCTTTGGTCACGACGTTTTTAATCCAAAATTTGTAAAAATTGGACCGTTTAGTGTTTATAGGAAAGGTTTTCTCTTTAATATTAAGAACAACCACAAATAAATTCCTTCCTAGATCCAATTTTAAAATTTGAAGTAATTTCCCAGAATATCTTAAATACTGCTGATTGCTGATAATATCCCAACCACTTTTTGATGCACTTGAAGTTCGTTTCCAATTATTTTATAATTTTTTGGTTTAACGATTATTTATAAACTTACGTTTATCATCTTCATGGTAATCATGGTATAAGAATCATTATACAGAGTGTCCTTAAATTTTACCTACAATGAAGACAGTAGACTTAAAAATAAGTTGATATCACTTTATTAATCTTTATCAAAAAATACACCCCAGAACAGATACATACAGGGTGACCCAGTCATTTGCCCACGGTCTATAGCTTCTTTGCTATAAAACATATCGACTTGCGGTTTTCACCAACATATAGATACATGCATGCCCCACAATTTAAAAATATTTTCGATATATAGAGGGTGTCCCATCATGGCCTACTGAACCAAAGTTATATTTTTTTAAATGGAACACCCAGTATATTTTGACATTTTTGGATTCCTTATTAAAAAATAATTATACTTTGTATAAACTTTTATGAGTCTATCGTCACTAGTTTTGCTGATATTTTCCATTTAAGCCAAAAAAAGATCAATTTTTGAAAAATCGCTACTTTAAAACAGAAGAACATGTTGGCTTGAAATTTTGTCAAAAAATTTTCAACATCGTCTAGTCTACAACTATCATGTCAAATTTAAGTTTGTGATATTTTTTTATCAGGGTGCCTTATAAAACGCAAATTGAACAGTTACACGAAATTTTCAAATGGAACACCCTGTATATTTTAACGTTAGTCGATGGCATTTTTTACAAGCTTTCTATTGATATAATGTTTGTATAGTCGCTTATTAATGGTTTAGGAGATATTAATATTCAAACTGAGAAACTTATTTTGTAAGAGGGACTAAAGTGATACTTTTATTCCCCTTTATGTACGTCAAATTTAATTTTTCTCTCTGTCTTGCAATATCATATGTCACGCTATGATTTTCATAAATAATAAATACTGAGATGTTTAGCAGTCATTTTAGGATAATATTAATTTTTTTCTTTATACATTTTTCTTAATTTAGAAGCAAGTTTAAATTTACCCTTAGCCATTTGCTTTTTCTTTAGTACAGTGAATTCAAATAAGATTGAAACCATTGACATTGCAAGGTAGGAAACCTAAGTTACCCACAGTTGACTACACTGAAAACAACGCGTTCTGTTCCGTTGAAAAAAACATCGCGAATATTTTAACTGCACTATTTTATTTATAAAAATTGCAACACACTGAGAAATAACTTGAAAAAATACCCGAAGAAAAACTGCTGAGAGACGCTTTGGTTAAAGGGACAGATGAGATTTAAATTTGAATGAAAATTAACAGGTACGCCAACTTAGCAAGTCTTAAATCACTACAGAGTATGTTTGGTTGCATAGATGCGGTTTAAGTCTTTTTTGAATTCACTGTATAAGGATTTTTTTCCAAAATTTTTATTTTTAATTAAATGTTATTTTAACTGCACTATTTTATTTATAAAAATTGCAACACACTGAGAATTTACTTGAAAAAATACCCGAAGAAAAACTGCTGAGAAACTTTGGTTAAAGTGACAGATCAGATTTAAATTTGAATGAAAATTAACAGGTACACCAACTTAGCAAGTCTTAAATCACTACAAAGTATGTTTGGTTCCATAGTTGCGGTTTCAGTCTTTTTTGAATTCACTGTATAAGGATTTTTTTCCAAAATTTTTATTTTTAATTAAATTTACATCTATGGAGTAAACAAAATGGATATTAATAATTTTTTTTAACTTCAAATTCGAAATTTTAACTACTTATAGATGGCGCTATTTTGACATAAATTTTGTAACAAAATGGAGGAAGACGAGTAAAGGCTTTGTTGTAATTTTTTTTTAATTGGATTTAGTAACTGCACTACCGTATCATTTTTGGTGACTATAAAATTGATTTATAAGTACTCATAAAGTTTACATAGACATTTTTTTGTTGAGGTCGTATCTTCATTTTCGGGGAAAAATATCCTATAGGAAAAAAAACCGTGATCGAGCAAAATACTGGTTACTTTTTTATTGTTTTGAAAAATTTCCATAAAAACGTACTGTTTTTTCTATAGAATAATTTTACCCAGAAAATGAGGATAGGGATCCTAATAGTAATCGGTCGTGCAAAAAAATTAATATGCACCGAATGAGTAAAGTGAGTTTACGCTCACTTTTTGGCAGCTTATCATATTTCTCAAGATTTTTATTTTACTCACTCTTTTTATTTTCGCGTCCATCATTGCATATCCTTAAGGATGGAAATCTCTGAATGTTGGTAAAAAAGAATTAGGGCAAAATCAACAATTTTACAGATATTGAAATTTAAAGGTCGAAATAATAAACTAACCCATTCACATCACTCAATTTACTGAAACACATAAGAACTTCATTAAATGGGACTTGAGCCGCTTTTACCAAAATTCTGAGAATTGAACTAAACATAAGAAAAAAACGATAACATTATCCGAAGCACTCATTACACTAATCGATTTTTCTATGCACAATAATACACCCGGTACGTTATTCGCAAAAGTGATAACATTATCCGTGATTATATTAAGCGACATCCACTGTATATTAAAATCAAGTGTATAGGCACTTTTGGACAAAGATAAATAGCACTATATCGACTTATTTTTTAACTCCGCTATCTGAAATTATCCGTTATTGGTTAATTTTGGGACACTGTACATATTTAACCTAACCTATAGTGCAAAATCAGTAAATTCTAGGTTATCTTTCTTTGTATTCCATGCACTACATTTTCCACGCCATTGCTAAAGATAAGAAACATTTTGTGTATAATTAATTTTTGAGTTGTCCCCATTACTTTTACTAAAGGTTGCGATAGGCAAAACATAGCATAATCTCACGTATGCAACCTCGAGCTGCATAATCCAAATTTAATTAAATCTGGGTATTTTATACATCTGCACGATAATGTGGTTAATATTATAGGCGGCATTGATGGTAATGGCACATGCTCGTCGGGAAAACTCACTGTTATAAGTCGGTAAAGTTTGTTGATTGCAGGTAGTATTTGGTAATTATTAGCAACGTGAACGGAATGTTTAAACAGCGGTTTTGTGCAAAGCGACTCCATTTGATGTACGCTTTCCTTTTCTAACTCGCCGTGACATTCATGGGAACTTTCTTTCTGATAATTGGGGCACGGTTTAATGTTGGTCACTCACGGTTTGAGGCTTAATTGGATGTTTAAACTAGCAGTGTTTGTGTTAAGTTTATTACTTCTGTCTTTCTTTTACAACTTAATAGAATTAACAAAAAGTTGACGTTAATTTAATATCAATATAGAAGAGACGAAAAACGCCATTTTATTTTACAAACGAAAAATATTTTAACGGTAATTTTAATATAAAACAAACAACGCTGTTTTTGGCGTTAGAAAAAAGCTTTTAACGTTTTTATAATTAACTTTAAGTTTTCCGATTTAAAAGCTTTTCATCATTGAAAACGCATATTTCGCGCGTGTGGCTATATATCATTTAACACCATCGATAAATCAGTAGGGCATGTCCTGCATAATTTGTTCTATAGTAAAGCTCAAATCGTAAAAAGCTCGTATATTTTTTTATTGTGTTATTTAATTTACACTTATCGGCTTACACCTTTTTCATTTTATGTTCAATTTGCTAACCAATTCAAATAAATATGTGCAAAATTTATTTTCCTCTTTAATCGAATTAAAAGTTCTTCCATAAAAAATGGCTTTTATATTTTAAGTGTAAAAACGATGCTCACTCAAGGATTTCATTCCATTACTTTAACGCCCTAGCGTGAATAGTTTTATAACTCAATTAACCATCAATGCATTATTCCAGATGTTGAGTTTATCATTTCATTGGGTCGTAAGTAATCTAAGCAAGCATCTTATCAACAGGTTTTACTTTACGTTTAGAGAGAAGATACTAATTTGCTTACCCACATGATATAATCTGTTTGCCGGTGAAATTTAAATATTTACAAAGGATGTTAATTACTAAAAGAGTCTCATATGAATATGTGTATACACAAAAAAGATATGCCCTTAAAGATATGACCTAAAATATAACATAGAATATCCTTTGTGTCGCTATATTATAATTTATAATGACGAAAAATAAATTTAGCAAATAAAGAAGTTGAATTTCTTAAAATAATAAAAAGAATACTTTAAATAACGTAAATTAGAGAAAGATTTTATTTGTAAATAGCGTGAGTAAAACATTTTAGCAAAGATAAAATAGTTTTCACAGCGTAAACAATGTATTTATTTATGTACGTTTATTTTTATTTATTGTCCTTATTACCACTGTTATATCTAACAATAATTATTTTATACCATGCGAAGAAAATTCAAAAAATAATATACAGGGTGTTTCACGGGAATGCATTAGTTTATTTGTTAATACTGGTGATAAAAAGTCAATTAAATGAACAAAGTTGTGCAAATTTGTTGGTTTATTAACAGTACAGTGCATTTCGTATAGTTTTATAGATAAAATATTTTTTTAATATAGCTACAACTTCTAATTTATTCTGGGAAGTACAAAAAAAGGAATTTCCGTTAAGACCGTCTCCTTAAATCATTTAAACTCTATCCAATTTAATTTAAACATGGACCTTAAAATCATTTTCAAAAGAAAACTCACCATCGTTGGAAAATTAAACTCCAAAATATGAAAATTATTTGCCCCCACACAACCTAACCTACGAAAAAAATTTAGCGAGTTTTGGCGAATTTTCTTTTCCGACTCAAATATTATGGACCATCTGCTCCAGATTTTTATTCTAGTGAACCGGAGTATTTACTTTAATATATGGAGAATAAAGTATACAGGGTGTTACTAAATATATGCGAAAAAATTCGACAGGCGATTCCTTACCAATTCAAAGATAAAAGTTTTTTTTTCTTTAGGTTTATTATATCTTTCAGCGTGATACAACAATATATATTAATACTGGTCAAGTTTGACCAACCATAAATTTTTTTCTATCCTAACTACTACTTAAGGGGCAATCGGAAGGCAGAAATTGACTTTTTATCATTTTTAGCCGAGACTAGTAACAAATAAATTTTTTTGTCAGCGAACAAACGTATATATCGCTTCCTTAACGTAATCTACTTAAAGTTAATTAAATTTTGAAAATACTACTAAGAATAAAATGAAAAAGCGCAAAAATATACCTGAAAATCTTTGATTTTTCATTGAGGTTTTAATGAATACTATAGCCTAGTTTAAAAAATATTTTAATGGAAAGATATTGTGGATAAGCAATCACGGAAACGAAAAAAAATCAAATCTACTTAGTAATATCATCAAAAATCTCAATCAAAAATAGCTTCCGGCTGCCCGTTAAAAAAAACTTAAAGCTAATTGTTCACCCAATGGCGTCCAATAGTTTGTTATGTTTTGCTTATTGCACTACGTTTATCCCGCACTTCGAATTTAACACTCACAATTTACACTAGTTCAAAAGGTTTCTTTCTTTTAAGTCTTCTAATTATTCCGCTGTTATCCAGGAGCTAGCTAGCCTCAGGATTTATGTGGTCTAGGAGTCTGGATTCATGTTTACCCGCAAAATTGCTCAATTTTTTAATTATGGGGTGTCAAACTTTCTACTAAAATACATCCCCCTGTATTTTATTTTGATATTTCATATTTTTATCTTGAAACGACTGTAATAACGAGAGTGTGTTTCAAATTTGATCAAATTATCATCAAAAATAAAGAAGTTATACTAAAAAAATGGAAAAAAAATATAGATAGTTTGACACCCCGTAATTAAAAAAAAGAGTACTTTTGAGAATAAATGTATTCTTCACTTTTATCTTAGAATTGGTCAAGGAATAGCCTGGTGAATTTTTTTTCATATACAGTCGAACTTCCATAACTCGAACTTCTATAAGCCGAATTTTTCCATAACTCAAATTTTGTTTGTAATGTGTTTGTACAAATATTCGTTTTTAACTATGCGAAATAATTTCTATATCCTGAATTTTCTATATCTCGAATTTTTTTTTGAATTCCCTTGAAAATTTGAGTTAGGGAAGTTTGACTGTATTTAGAAACACCCGGTATACTCGTTTTTATTCATATCGCCTAATTTTTTCCTGAGAAATTTGATATACTACATGTAATAGTTTAAGAAAAATAAAAAAAAATATTTAAAATACGTAAAATACTAACAATAGCCTTGAAGATAAGTTAACTGTCAAATCGTAATATGTTCTTATACAGGTTGTTCCGAAATTGAGCAGCCACATTTTGTGAGGAGACTACGAATAATTTTAAGAGAAAATCTTCCTATTAATATATGTCCTATTTTGCTTTTTAACGGTTGTCTGCCCTTGCAAAATACGGTTTTAAACTGGTTGTGCATGGTTAAGTCAGATTTTCTGGAAAACGTTGCGTTTTATAGAATTGGTGCAATAGTTTTGTCAAAAATTAAAAACGGAACAATATTATGAAAAAAAAACTTATTTACCTTAACTATAAAAAAATTACCCTATTTTTAACCTAAGCCCCCTAAAACTACCGTTTAGAAACACCAAATGTCAAATCTCTACTACAATTCATTTTCAAATAAATGACAAAAAATTTACTTTTAGACACAATATTTCAAGGGTAGCAAAATTAGATAGTGATAGAAATGTTTTTTCTTAAAATTAGTCATAGAATCGCCATCTAAAATTTGGAGCTTAATTTCGGAACACCCTGTATTAGTTAATAACAATTTACATCTTTCCAAGGCTAATTCTTTAAATTTGTTTCAATTTGGCTTCAGGGCAAATCAAAGTGCATCATTAGCACTGGCGAGATTGGTTGATATTATATCAGACGGTTTGGAGAATATTGAACTATAATTTTCCATTTTTGAGAAAACAGTTGCACTAATTGGTTCTTATCTGCAGGGTCGAAAACAAATAGTTGATAATGGTAAACTTTCAGATGAAATGACAATATATCATGGGGTTCCCCAAGGCTCAGTGTTGGGCTACCGTTTGTTTTTGCTTTACATAAACGATTTTTTTGCTAATGATGTAACGATCACGAACAACAAAATTAAAGGAAGATATTGGACATGTTTAATGCAAATTTGTTAACTCTCAATTATACCAAGATAGTTACCATGATTTTTACGAACTAAAAAAAACTGGGGTTTGATTCCTTGGAATTCATATAAACAATCGGGTTACCTGCGAAAACCACTGCATAATCTTATCCAATAAATTATTCAAAAATTTATTCCTTCCATGTAGGTTGAAGTATGAAACCACTGACAAGTTGGTTCGGATAGAAAATTTTAGTTTAATATAATCTCATATTAAATATGGACTAATAAACTGGGGACATTCACCTCATTTAAAATTAGTTTTAGTGCCCAGAGAAAAGCGATAAGGATAATGACTAATATGAGTTTTCAAGCTGACGTAAGGGAAACATTTATATTATAGAAAATAACATTAAAGCACAGCTACCAAAGATTAGTTTAGTTTTGGTACTGCCCTTAATAAAGAATTTAGTTTCTTGTTTTATCAATTTACTATTTATCTACGAATTATTAATATATCGACTTTATCTATTTAATTAATTTTCTACCTCCAATAATAAAAAAACCCATCTAATGTGCCGTGAAGCACCCTGTATAATCTTAGTTTTTACCCAACCTTCTCTAATATTGCATCTATAAAAATTATCAATACTTATGCGATTTTAGTTTGTCTAGGGACGATAAAATATTCCTTCTTCGATTAGTAAGAAAATCATGGAATTAAAATAATAAACACGTGCATGTTCGGTTGTAAATGTGGAGAAAACTTTTAACCAATGCACTTTTTTATTGAAAGCTCTACCACTCCAATTTATCTAAAGCTTTTCTCAATTTATCCATTCATGAACATGATTCTTTTAGAAAAAGGACTAAAAAAGTTCTCCGCAGATTCGGTTTAGAAAATTTAACTAAGCAGTGTATCAAATTTGTAGTGCGCCTTGGGGTATAAAATGCAGCGCCATGCATTGACTTTAGAAAACTTATATACTATAATATCGTTCATAGTTATACCCCAGTGCACTTATTTATATTTTATACGCGTTTATTGAATTTATTTAATTGTTTTTAAATATTTAAATTAATTTACGGAAAATTTATGTAGTTACATTTAATAATTAAAATTAATATTAATAGAAGTTTAATATTAGATTTTATATAAAACACTTTAACTTTTGATTATTTTGGCAAATTAAACTGCAACGAAAAATTAAAGAAATTTATAATTTAAAAAAATAATCTTATATTGTAGAATTATGTTGGAAAAACTGGATTTTCAAGTATTATTACCATATTTAAATGTAGTAAATTACTATATATATTTTATTATTATAATAGGGTTATTTCAATAAAATTGAAGAGAAAATTACTGTGATTAATTTCAATTTTATACACACATTTTCGGAGAAAATATAAAAAAATGCAATGCAATTTGGATAAACATCTCATTTTCTCTGTAGGATTTATGTATATTTTAAACATTTATGAAGTCTAAATCCTCGTTTCATTAATTATGGAAATCTAAGAAAGTCATGCAACACCACCCCTATTCCTTTTTTACTCTACTCAGCTTCCACCGTGATTACTTCAATTTTCTGGTTGATTTTCTTCCATACATAACATTTTTTAATAGAGTGGAATATATTGGATAAAACAGCTTACGAGCTTCAGGAAATTAAAATTATAAAGAACATTTTCTTATAGATTAACATTTAAAATTGATGTTAAATTATTAATTAAAATTTCTATTTTAAAAACTACCCTATTAAAAATTATACTGGGTGTCCCAGCGCTGCGAGGAAGAGCATTACTCTAAAATTATCAAAAGGTTTTCGACAAAAAGAAATCCTCTTCTGGATATCCGAATTTATTAATCGCGTTATCCACATAGCATATAATCAAGAATTGAAGCAATGAGAAAATTGATGGAGCGTTTTGAAAATTCAGGCAGTATGTTGTACAATAAAAAACTATTAGCCCCAATTCTGTTTTATTGATGGTTGAAGAAATTCTGTCGATTAGTACAAGAGAAGTATCCGTCCAGACAGATTTCAAAATCTTCATTTAACCACATTTTGAAAAAACATCGGTTTCATCTATATCATATTGATTGCACTGTATTGTAATGACTTCGAGAAGAGAGTGAAATTTTCTGTTTTGATACAAAATATGATGACCGCTGATGTATATTTATTAAACAAAATTTAATATTATATAGAGACCTGTCAATAGGTATAATATGGACTATTTTGCACCGAGATACACGTGAAAACCAGCACTGTGTGCGCAATATTGATCATCAAAATAAATCCTTAAATGTTTGAGGAGGAATAATAAGTAACTATGTTATTGGCCCTCACTTTTTTGTTGAAAGCCTGACCTCGAGTTTTCAACAGATTTACTACCACTATTGTTGGAAAATATTGACTATTGACTTAGTGACAAGAATATAAGTACACGTGGTTTCAGCAAGATGGACTCCTTGTACACTTTTATCGGATTGTTTGACAATATTTAAAAAATTGGCTACCTGGACACTAGATTGGCAGGAATGGGCCTGTAAATTGGCCGGCCAGATCTCCCGATCTAACCCCAATAAAATTTTTTCTTTAGGGCCATGTAAAACTTTTAGTGTTTAGGTTCAATCCACAACATCTAAAGACATAGAAGACCAAATAAGAAGAGTATTTAAATCAATCACACCGGATATTCTCAATAATGTCAAACGTTCATTTGCACATAGACTTAATGTTTGTTGTAGGCAAAGTAGACACACTTTTAATAATTTTTATGTTAAATAAATCCAATATTTTTTATCATTGAATCCTAACTTTAGCTTAGCAGCCATCTTGTTTAATATTTTCATATTTTTCAAACATATATGCTAATTGTCCAATTGATTATGATATAGATAGATTTTTCACTGTTTCTTTATTTGGATATTAATATTAATATAGATGGTATATTTCAACCCAAAATTGTAATTGTTTTAGAGCAGTGCTGGATCACCCTGTATAAAATGCTTTTATTTCTTTGTATTTTATTATTTTCGAGACAAATATATAAAGTTCTTAAAGTGAGCAATTTACTAAATGTTCCCTTTCTAAAATCAATGAATGGTGGTAATGTGGTATCATTATTTATTAGTAGAGCCACCTTGCACTAAAATGTTCGATATTTATCACGATGACCGTAAATGCATCCACTGGGCACGCAATTAGTTTCGCGTGACATCAATTTCCAATCTACTTTATTAATAATTAAACTGAATTTTATCATCGTATTTCATCACACATAATAAATTTTTAATTTTTGTCTATAAATTTTCTTTAACCATATTGCAAAATTTGACAATAAAAAACAGGGAACAGATGAAAACCACATAAAATTTTTATGCAATAAATGCAGTGAGGCTCTAAAATTAGGGCATTTAAACCAAACGAATGTGAGGTATAATTGTTAAAATAAAAGTTATTATATTAAATTAATGGGCCTATTAAAATTGGCTAATTTTAAAGTAAACCCCCTGCAATTGTCAGACCAGGTAGATAATATAGACTGCAGTCAAGATTTAATTAAAGCAATGTGTCCCAATTTCGTAGGCCATTCTACTCCACCGTTTTAATGGACGAACTGGGGCCCTTTTGAGACACGAGCTTTGCACTTAATTACCCTAATAATTTACAGACCTCGATGTACACGTCATAATATTTTGAGGAGGGGTTAAAAGTTCATTCCAGTTTCTTTCATCAATTATTTTGTTTTCAATTTTAAATTACTCAATTACTGTTAATTTACTGGCATTAAGAAATTTAATTATTGGAATTAGTGGCTTTATTATTAATTTACTTTTTAATATTTATAATTATGGTCAAATAATGACATAATTTAATAAGTATTATTCATAATAAAATATTCTGAAATATTTTTTAATTAATTTTCTCTTTTTTGCAGAATCATTACAAGCTACGATAAAAGTGGATCCAGCAACTTTACCTATATTTCGCACCTCCAGCCAAGTATTTAAAATCAAAGATAAGGACACGATAATTCTCCCCTGCGAAGTTTCAAATCCAGGTAATAAAGACTGCATCTTATATTCTCAACTCATTAATCATACTTAAAAAATAAATCTCCTTACTTACATATTTAAGACCTCCTCTTTTAACTACAGTTTTCTCGCATAAACTTTTTATAAATATCACTATTAATTTTCTAGGATAATTTAAAAAAAAAATAATTTAAATTGGTAAAGTTGTAAAAGTAAATCGCCTTGTTTTACCTACATCTAAATTCTTTTACTCAATTTTATTTCTATATTATGGGTACTAAAAAATTTTACTACCACTTCTTTTTTTATTTAAACCCTCGTAAAGATCATTGGATAAAAAATGATATTTTACAAAATAATTTTCACTTCATTTCTAGAAAAACTTTTTTAATAACTTTCTTTTATCCATTTTTAATCTTTTTTGTCTTTTATTTCTAAGTATTGATGCCTCCTTCTTAGATTGGTCGGGTTGAGCTATTGATTTCTTACCTCGTTATTTGGTGAAATAATGAGACTCGGTGGGGTGGCAAATTTAACGATTCCTAATTTAAATAACAAAGCTCCAAGGAGGCTTATGCGACGTTTCAGCCAAAATACATGCACTATGGTTTGACAACTCGTGGCTTTTAAAAGTATCTAGTAAATTAAATCGAAATTAATCTTACGATTGTGCACAAAAAGAGATGAATAAGAGAACTCTGGAGACCCTAGAGAATAAATAGTAAATAAATTGCTTCAATTTTTAAACTATCCCAGTTAAATTTATTACCAAGAGCTATAATTTTAATGATTTAAGAACCGTTCGTTTTATTTCCACTTGAGTTTAAGTATGACTTGAAATATTTAAGTAATGGATTTCCTATTGTATAAATGTCAATTTCTGATTTAAGTCTCACTAATTTTAAATGGAAAGCTTTTCGTCCAAATTAATTTTGAACACGTCTACAATGCTGATCTACTTATTTACACCAGAGTAAGCTTAATTTCTGACTTAGGACAAGATTCTCTTGTAGTCACTAGTTCCATTTGTGTGAGTTTGAATAATTACAAAATCGAAATTTGATAGTCTCAGAGAAAATGAAATTACCCCAAATAATAAATCAGAAAAACAAGATAATTTCTGGTTTTAAGTGTTCCAGATATCGTTTTATAGATTAATAACATAAAATTATAATTGCTTTAAATAGTATATTTGTAAAATTTAATGGAATTTACTGGATTTGGTGTCAACTTTACAACAAATAAGTGTCAACGACAGTCATAGAAATAAGTATTTTAGACAATACAAGTAAAAATACGATACAATTTCAGTCTTTGATCGACTTTAACACTTTATTTTTTGCACAAATCAAACTACCTACTTTACAAAATTAAATTTAGTACAAAGTACAATTCAAAATATATACCTAGAAGTTCATATATTTTCCAGTAAATATTTAAATTAAAATCCTGGTACTTGAAGTAGATTTTTAATATCAATCAGGATCACTTCAGAGTTTTATATGTCATAAGATCTGATTGCAAAATCATCTTTTCTATAATTTCATGTCGATCAGGGCCACCTATTTTAGAATTGTAAAGGTTCTTGCTTTGAAAGCATTTGTAATATTAAGAACCTTAATCACTCTAGGATCTGATCCTTACCATTTACAAAGAGTTTTGTACCATTGGCTTTTCATTGCACTAAAAACTCCAACGTCCAACTGTTGCAGTGAATGATGAGGAGGGAGTTTTAGAATAATTATCAATTCACAAGGGGTATGAGAAACCTGTCCGTCGACTACCAGTAAAATTGGATGTTTTTTGGGATCTTCTACAGAAAATATTTTAGGAAACCAGTTTGAAGAAATTGTTGTGGTCATCCAACCTTGCAGAAATTTCAAATGCAGTCTTATCCAAAGTATCAGCCTTTGTATGTTATAATATTCTTTCTTTTGAATGTTGCTAGCAGCGGTAATTTTTTACCGGAAGCTGAACAGCATACCAAAACAGTGGAATTTTCTCTGGCAGCAGAAAATATAGTTCTGGTACATTTAGAACCTACTTTTTCTAAAATTTTTGTTTTGGATGGATCACTTGAGAATGAGGTCTCGTCATAATTGAATATTCAGAAGTATCTTCAATCGTTTTGTTTAGCAAATGAAAGAACCCATATATGGAACAATGTTATCCTAGTTTCTTCCTCGCCACCTCCACACATGGTGGTTTCTTGAGGGATAGGTTTTTTCATTTATAAAAATTCATGAACTTTTATTCTCCTGGATGGTCATCTCTAAATTTAGGTTTTAGCTTATTTTTCTTTGCATACAGTTAAACCAAATCTGGTGATTCTTCTCTTGATAGTCCATATATCCCTAATTCTGCATTTCAATCCAAGTAACAGAAAGTCGGATATGTCGATTTTTGATTTAGGGACATGGATTTTTAAATATTAACCCTTTACATATTTTTAACCCCTAACGGAGGATTGATATCTACCTTAAAAATTCACTTGGCAATTGGGGTCTAAGTGCAGAAAAATAAAAAGTTCAAGAAACCAGATACGACAGTGCCTTTATTTTAAAAATCGGTGCAGTACTTGTTGAAAAAATTCGGTTATAATTTCAATAAATTAATTAATGTAAATGAACTTATCATGTCTGTTTTTCAGAATTTTTCTTCAATTTTGGAAAAAAACGCTCGAATAGGTCGATTTTTATTATTAGGGGGGCGGCTTTTTAAATAATTACCACTTACCTGCTTTCAACACAACTTTATAATTTCAAATAGCATTAATAAATAAAACTTCCTGAGAAAATTAGATTATAATTTTAATTAAATAATGTAAATGAAGCTTAAGAGTCTAGTTTTCAGTATTTTACTTCAAATTTGGATAAACTCCTTGACAGATCTATTTCAGTTTCCGGAAGAATATTTTTTGAATTCAACCCCTACCTCTACCTGCACTAAGTTTTGGACTCATTTTTAAAATAAAGGCACTGTTGTAAAGCTGATTCTTTGTTTTATTTTTATTTTTATGAATTTTAACCCTTATTGCCATTTGAAATAATTTAACCCTTCATGGGGCGTTGAAAGTTGGTAAATGGTAATTATTTAAAAAACCACCTCCCTAAAAACAAAAATCGATTTTCCAAAATTGAAGTTAAATACTGAAAAACAGATACGATAAGTTCATTTACATTAATTAATTAAATAAAATTGTAAACGAATTTTCTCAGCAAGGTCTGCGCCGATTTTTAATAAAGGTACTTGGGTAAATCTGTTTTCTTGTACTTTTTATTTGTGTTTAATTTGTATGCACTTTGACCCCTACTGCCATTTGAAATAGTAAAGTTGATATCAACTCCCCGTTAAGGGTTCCAAATAGGTAAAGGGTAAATATCTAAAAATTCATCCCCCTAAAAACAAAATTTGACCTGTCCGAGCGTATTTTCCTAAATTGGAGTTAAATACAGAAAATCGGACTTGTCAAGTTTTCGTTGGACCACCCTGTATAACGTTTATTTTCCTGGTCCACCTCGCCTTTCCAGAGAACCTATTCGGGCTCCTCTGGTTTCCACCACTTGGTGCTTCAATGTTGACATTGGGATTCCATGAAAAGCTGAAGCTCCGTAAATGTTTTTTGTATGTAAGCTTCACTTTCCTCCCGTTTTCTGGTTTTTCTGTGGTAATTTCGAACTATCTTCCTGGTACCTAAAAATATACCAACATTACCTGAGTGACCGGGGTAAATGAAACCTATGTTCCAGTTTCTCAAATTAATTTATTTCAGTTACCCCGATGGTAAGTTTTCACAGGCCCAAATTTTCTAACCTCAAAATATGTTGGTTCTACTTTCTTTTTACTATTTTATTGCATAGAAAGTTATTTATGAAGAAAATGGTCAAAGTGTAGTGAAGTACTTGGCGTTATAAATCAAAATAAAATCGACAATCTTTAGAAACTCGTAGAGATTTGATTTTTTCTCCTTTTCTAAGGAATAACTAATAATTTAATAATTTTAATCTCAGATACATCACACAATATGGTGAGAAGAATCTCGAATCCCGAATATGTCGGCATTTAAAATATTTAGTGAGACACCCAGTATATTATATAACTCAGCGAGAATTGGTCTCTCTGAAAATTACAGGCCGTTGAAAAGAAAATTAATTTAAACTCTGTGTTTAAAATAAACCTCAATAGGTTGTATCATTTGTATTCCTATAAATAAAGTTTGCCGTTAGTTATAGTTGCCACAATTGAAATAGACCTCATCTAACACAACTAACCTGATATTCATGATTTGATTTAAAGCAAAATTCAAAGTTTATTTATTTAAATTTAATTATCAGCTACAAAGTTACCTGTTTCTCCTATCGAATACTGGTTAATTATTTAAATGGATAGGAAAACATTTAACTACTCTAATGGAATAATATTAGCTATAGATAAATGCTTGGCCAAAACATTATTTACTAACCAAAAAGTTAGAATTAATTAAACATTTCTTGTATTTAAACGAAATATTTTAAAAATACTTGATAAATTAGGATTTATGAAAGTTTATTACAATTTAAATTGTTGATACTTAAGAATTTTCCCGAAACTTCAAAAGATCCTTAAACTATTTTAAAACTAATGCACACATTTTCGTAATGTTTTAATTAAAAGTAACCCAACTAGAAGAATTTTGTATAAACTTTATGAAATTATATTAGGTAGTTTTTTTTTATACTTTATGTGATAATAGTACGTATATTTTTATTTTTCCAATTTAAAATATTATGATGAAAAGAGTTTTTATTAAGGACTGAAGTGAATAAAGGAGAGAATATCTATTTTATGAAAAATGAGTTTAATGATGGTGAATTCGTGCTCCCAATAGGATGGTTGGTAAAAATCCAGAAATCAACGCTGGAGCCCTCGTGAGAATTGAAGGCAATTGTAAACTAAAAATATCGTAGATATAAAGTTTTCTTCTTTCCAATAAGCACCATAATAATTTTTAAATTTCCCTAGTTACAAGTTTTTATGATTAAACTTTTATATAGCGACAGTTAATAATGCATAGATAATTGTAAATTCCGACCGAGCTTATTCGAACTTATTGCTGAATTATTTACTAATAGCACTTAATTAATTTGTAACTCGCTTCTAATGTTATTTAATAACTAGCAAACTAAGGCTTGTTTAATTAGGTTTAAAATACACATGTAATGGGGCATGCTTATTTAAAATTTATTAAGGAACCAATGAAATATATAATGAAGTCCCCTGCTATTGCTTCAGCTTAGCCTAATTAAAGTTGAGAGTATATTTTGAGTGTTTTTTTTTCCTTTTTTACAGGTCACTACGTGCTTGCCTGGAAACGAGGGATCGCCGTTCTCTCAGCTGGTAACGTTAAGGTATCCCCTGATCCTAGAATTAGTTTGGTTAACGGATACAGCTTAGAGATCAAGGAAGCGGGGCCTCAAGATGCAGGCGATTATGTCTGCCAAATTGGAACACTTGAACCAAGGGAGATAACTCACACCGTTGAAATCCTTGGTAAGTAACAATATCTCTTCACTATGAACGGGGATTATACGCATTCACCATCAATCTTGATTGATTTAAAACATTTAAACATGAAAAATTATTGCGCTTTTTTTATTTTTATTTTTATAAGATTATTTAATTAGTTCATTAAAAAGTTAACGAATCCTTAAAGAATAGTTCACCAAAACGTCTCGACATCACATTCAAGTCATGCATAAAAACAAAAAGTAACTAACTTGGCTTTCTTTTAACTAAACTTTCTTAAATTATTCTGCTACATTCACAACTTTATTTAATTTTGTGTTGCAATTTCAAGACAATTATATTTACTAAGTTTCACATAAATATTTTGTTACTAACCTTCGTTACCTGTTGTCTATTATTAAAATTCAAGTTCTCAGAAGTATTTTAAATATAAATTAGGTAAAAGCACATAAAATAATATTTTCTCAGTCGTTAAACTTTCTTGTATTTCACCTCTATAAGTTTTTTTTTGTTAAAAAACAGATCCCATTTATTCTATCAAGAAATCGGTAAACGAATAAAACAGAACATGAAAAAAATTACATGAAGAAACAGAACAGTAAAAACAGAAGAATAATAGTGACAAAACGGCACATGATATAACAGAACACGAAAACATGAATAAAAGAAACAATGAAATAACAGAACTGTGCCAAATAAAACCATGAAAAATATAAACAGTAGAAAAATATGCAGGGTGTAACAAAAGTAAGAACTTTTTTATTTGAAAAGTTACAGAATAATATGTATAAATTTTAAATACAACGTTTTTTTAGTTTATTTATACAGGGTGTAAACGTTTAAACGCATCGATCGGTATTTGAAGCGCACGGGTTTTAGTGCGAGAAGCTTTTCGTTGCGTAGCCTCTCATTCTAAACGCTCGCAACTCTCCTACGAAAAATTACATTGCGTAAAGTAAAATTGCCGCGCGCTATCTCACCATATTATTCAAATCATATCATTTTCATTCTTAATTACGTATCTAAATAAACACGAAATTTATTTAATTAATTAAAACAATAAATTATAGGAGTCATTTCTAAAATAACAAGTTAGTTTTACTTTAATAAAATTCCGGTTCAGTTTTGTTTTTAATTTGTCATTTATTGTTTTTAAGCGTTATTTTCGTCTTTTTGAACATGAACCTGTATTTTTCATATTGTTACTAATTATCCCGCTTTGTAATATTTTACTTCTTTTGCTAGAGGCAAGTCTACACCTCTAAAAATTATTATTTTAAAATAATTATTTCGGATTTCAAAATTCGAAAGGATTATGTTTACCAAATAAATTAATAAATTATTCATTATCCGTGACGCCAGGCATGCTATTAAATGTAAGACGATCATTTTATGATCGGTTAGGCTTTTGTTTGGCACAAGAAGGCGACGTATTTGAAAATTTTTTGTAATTTTCCTTATTAAACAACTGTTCTTTTCAGAACAACCAAATTTAAAGAAAAAAACTTTGTCAAGCTGGAGCGATTTTGCACAAAGCAGAGGAACATGCTGTTTAAAAACAGCACTCGTTCTTCGCCTAATCCCACCAAATTTTAGTATGTTATGGGGGACCAGATTCTCAAAACGATGGTTTTGACCCGCCTGGGCATATCCATTAAGGGGGCGGATATTTTACTTTCACTTATTAATACCGTAAAAAGGTATTATAAAAAATGACAACATTAAACTATTTTTTATGGTAAATTTCCTAAAAATGCTGTATTTTAAGTTTTAGGATATAAAAATTACTTTTTGGGGTGTAGAAAGCAATTGATCCCCACATGTCTTCCATTTTAAAATATCTTTAATTTGCGGAGTCGATCGAATCGAAAAAAATTAAAATTGCAGATTTCTAATTTTTACCGAGTGAACACCGGGAATAGACGCATTTTAAAAAAAATGCAATGTCTTGGCAAAATTTTGGTACAAATACTACACTAAGCCGCGCAATTTAAAACCGAAAAGTCGCCCCCAATATACCAAAATAGCTTATCAGTTTTTTCTTGAATTGTGTACAGCGAGGCATTATGTGTTGTTGGCTTCAATTGCATACGTATAATCGAATAAGCAAATGTGTACTAGGCTATTATAATCAATTATCATAAAAAAGTAGATAAAAGTATGTTCTACGAGACGCCGCAATCCGATTTTTAAAATCTCAGAAACTTGCTACAATTTTTCAATAAAAATTACTTAAAAACGTCGTTTAAATAAAAATTATGAAAAATGTGTATTTAAAAAAGTTCTGTAATGATTTGTAGATTTACTATCGCATTTTGAAATCCGCAAAAATTATTTCAAGATGATAATTTTTAGGGGTGTGGACTTGCCACAAGCAAAAAAGTAAAATATTACAAGGTAGTTAGTAACAATGAGAAAAATACAGGTTCATGTTCAGAAAGATAGAAATAACCCGTAAAAACAATAAATGACAAATTAGAAACAAAACTGAACCGGAATTTTAGTAAAGTAAAACTAACGTGTTATTTTAGAAATGACTCCCATAACTTATTTTTTTAATTAATTAAATACATTTCGTGTTTATGGCGTAAAGTAGATACGTAATTAAGAATGATAATGATATGATTTAGTGGTTATAAGAAAATCCGCGCGATACGATTAATATGGTGAAATAGCGCGAGGCGATGCATTGGTACTTTCCACAATGTAAATTTGGAAGGAGAGTTGTTGGCTGCCTACTCACGGCTCGGCGAGATGAGGCGATGAATATGCGTTGAAAACCGTCTTCCCCAAAATAAGTAATATCTTTTCAGAACTAGTACCCTTTAATAATACAAACAATTTTAAAAACAATGCATATCTTATAACTTCTCTCCGCAGCAAAACTATAAATGCTGGACGATTTGCAGACGAAACTAACTTGTTATTTTAGAAATGACTCCTATAATTTATTTTTTTAATTAATTAAATAAATTTCGTATGAATCACAAAAAAGTAGATAAATGTATTTTCTACGAAACGCCGCAATCCGATTTTTAAAATTTTAGAAACTTTTGCTACATTTTTCAATACAAATTACTTAAAAACGTCATGTTTAAATAAAGATTATGAAAAATGTGTATTTAAAAAAAGTTTTGAATTGTTTTGTAGATTTCCTATCGCATTTTGAAATCCGCAATAATTATTTCAAGATAATAATTTTTAGGGGTGTGGACTTGCCACTAACAAAAAAGTAAAATATTACAAGGTAGTTAGTAACAATGAGAAAAATACAGGTTCATGTTCAGAAAGATAGAAATAACCCGTAAAAACAATAAATGACAAATTAGAAACAAAACTGAACCGGAATTTTAGTAAAGTAAAACTAACGTGTTATTTTAGAAATGACTCCCATAACTTATTTTTTTAATTAATTAAATACATTTCGTGTTTATGGCGTAAAGTAGATACGTAATTAAGAATGATAATGATATGATTTAGTGGTTATAAGAAAATCCGCGCGATACGATTAATATGGTGAAATAGCGCGAGGCGATGCATTGGTACTTTCCACAATGTAAATTTGGAAGGAGAGTTGTTGGCTGCCTACTCACGGCTCGGCGAGATGAGGCGATGAATATGCGTTGAAAACCGTCTTCCCCAAAATAAGTAATATCTTTTCAGAACTAGTACCCTTTAATAATACAAACAATTTTAAAAACAATGCATATCTTATAACTTCTCTCCGCAGCAAAACTATAAATGCTGGACGATTTGCAGACGAAACTAACTTGTTATTTTAGAAATGACTCCTATAATTTATTTTTTTATTTAATTAAATAAATTTCGTATGAATCACAAAAAAGTAGATAAATGTATTTTCTACGAAACGCCGCAATCCGATTTTTAAAATTTTAGAAACTTTTGCTACATTTTTCAATACAAATTACTTAAAAACGTCATGTTTAAATAAAGATTATGAAAAATGTGTATTTAAAAAAAGTTTTGAATTGTTTTGTAGATTTCCTATCGCATTTTGAAATCCGCAATAATTATTTCAAGATAATAATTTTTAGGGGTGTGGACTTGCCACTAACAAAAAAGTAAAATATTACAAGGTAGTTAGTAACAATGAGAAAAATACAGGTTCATGTTCAGAAAGATAGAAATAACCCGTAAAAACAATAAATGACAAATTAGAAACAAAACTGAACCGGAATTTTAGTAAAGTAAAACTAAAGTGTTATTTTAGAAATGACTCCCATAACTTATTTTTTTAATTAATTAAATACATTTCGTGTTTATGGCGTAAAGTAGATACGTAATTAAGAATGATAATGATATGATTTAGTGGTTATAAGAAAATCCGCGCGATACGATTAATATGGTGAAATAGCGCGAGGCGATGCATTGGTACTTTCCACAATGTAAATTTGGAAGGAGAGTTGTTGGCTGCCTACTCACGGCTCGGCGAGATGAAGCGATGAATATGCGTTGAAAACCGTCTTCCCCAAAATAAGTAATATCTTTTCAGAACTAGTACCCTTTAATAATACAAACAATTTTAAAAACAATGCATATCTTGTAACTTCTCTCCGCAGCAAAACTATAAATGCTGGACGATTTGCAGCACATTTATTACTTAATTAATTATCATAAAAAATACTTACACTTAAATAAATGTATGTTTTACAAAACGCCGCAACCCGATTTTTAATACCCCAATAACTTCCCCTATAATTTTCCAACATAAATTACTTAAAAACGCAATTTTTAAATAAAAATTATGAAAAATGTGTATTTAAAAAAAAAGTTTTGTATTGTTTTGTAGACTAACTATCGAATTTTGAAATCCGAAATAATTATTTTAAAATAATAATTTTTAGAGGTGTAGACTTGCCTCTAGCAAAAGAAGTAAAATATTACAAAGCGGGATAATTAGTAACAATATGAAAAATACAGGTTCATGTTCAAAAAGACGAAAATAACGCTTAAAAACAATAAATGACAAATTAAAAACAAAACTGAACCGGAATTTTATTAAAGTAAAACTAACTTGTTATTTTAGAAATGACTCCTATAATTTATTGTTTTAATTAATTTAATAAATTTCGTGTTTATTTAGATACGTAATTAAGAATGAAAATGATATGATTTGAATAATATGGTGAGATAGCGCGCGGCAATTTTACTTTACGCAATGTAATTTTTCGTAGGAGAGTTGCGAGCGTTTAGAATGAGAGGCTACGCAACGAAAAGCTTCTCGCACTAAAACCCGTGCGCTTCAAATACCGATCGATGCGTTTAAACGTTTACACCCTGTATATTTCGTCTCCATAATATAATACATGTACATGAAGTAGATGACCAAAAAATAGCAAATTCAATTGCAGCAGGAAAGGCTTGTTGAGGCATATTACTAAGTGAAAATTGTCTTTGGTCAGGATTCGAACCTGTTTTGTTTTATCTTGATATCAAGCTTGATAAAAGTCAATAGGGTGTTATTCTCGAATCACACGACACGATGTCATTCTATCCTTGTCATTCAAATGCGAAAATAAGAGTCTTTCCATGTCATGTCGTATACGATATTGTGCCGTGTGATTCGAGAATAACCCCCCTATTAAGATTTATCAAACTTGATAAATATCAAGATAGAAACAAAATCCCATCTCTCGTGTGATAACTAGTATTATCGATTCTCCCAGTTTAAGACAGAACTGAACATATTCGAAAGTGGGTTCTAGGTAGTATAGTGGTTATCACACCAGACATGCGATTTATTTCGAATCCTGGCCAAGGACAATTTAGCATGGATTTATTTCCCAAAGCTAGTGGTTTATGTTACTAAGTGGTTCATAGTGGTTCATAATTTTTAAAATTTCCACATAAACAAAGTTCATTTTCAACTGAAAAGTTCTATATCACTAAATTCAATTTTACATCTACCTGTGTAGATCGTGATATATTTAGAGTTTTCCAAATTAATTTTTCATCAAAGCCTGGAGGAAGTTTTTCTTTTGGAGAAATTTTTAATTAGATAGGTAGATATTTATTGTGCTAATAATATCATTACAATTGATATATTACACATGTCAATTCATGTCAATTTAAAATATAGTAATATAATAATACAGGGTCTTCAAAGATGAGTAATACTGGTGACTTTGCATGGTAGGAAATCTAAGTTTCCCACAGTTTGCCACACTGAAAACTGAAAGTAAAATCAAATACTTCAGTGGCATTTTTAATATAGTTTATATTTAAATTTGCAATTATAAGAATGTAAATTTTCTTTGTCTGCTTTAGGCAAGTGTATATGTATAGTTGACAAATTTTAGCGCTTGATTTTGATATTCTCTTGATATAGGTTTTGGTCATAACTATTTTTCCAGAGAAGCTTTTTTAAAATTTCTTTTTTTTGGTACAGATGAGTTTTGTGGGTACCAACTTCTTCTTTTTTTTGTTTTAGAAAGTCAAACCAAATACTCATACGACAGCTTCTGTGTACCAAAAAAAGAAATTTTAAAAAAGCTCCAATGCAAAAAAAATGAACAAAACCGCAAATATAAAGCGAATTTCAAAATCAAGCGCTCACATTTGGCGACTACCCTCTTAATAAATTTAACACCTATTACAACACAAATTTACAACGTGTTGGAACCATGATAGATCACATGCAATGGTTAATCTTAACATTTAACATTTTAGAAACTTTATGCCCGTTTTCACCAACGATACTTAAAACATTCCCTAAACGGAGATAAGTATTACCTAACGTAACATTGGTTTTCACCAACGTTAGACATTACTAGTTGGTATATAAAAGAATCTTGTCAATGTCAAAAAACTTTAGGTATTGCTTAGATGTAGATAATGCTTAGTAAGGTGTTTGTTTAGGCAAAGTCGGTGAAAACGAGTATAATGCCCGTTTTCACCAACGATTCCTAAAACTTAGGCATTGCTTATAGCACTAGTTGCTAAGTTGCTAGGTATTTTTTATTAAATGATTAAAAATACCTAGCAACTAGCGCTATAAGTAATGCCTAAATTTTAGGAATCGTTGGTGAAAACGGGCATTAGTGTCATTTTTAATTTACTTATACAGAGTGTAAAAATAGTAACGCATAATAGCTGTAAGTTTATAATTTAAAGATTTACATAAAAAAGTTTTTTTCTTCAAACGTTTAAAAGTACATCATTATGTGACGCTTTACAGGCTTTAACAAGTCATTTTTATGTTCCTTGATTCTATGGTTATGTTCGTGCATTTCCGAAGTAAATCGGTTACAATCGGGTATACTTTGCATTTACAAGGATTAAAAAGACGGAGTAGAAATCTATTTTAAGCAACCCAATATACACTAACATTGTATTGTATATTGTATGAGAATTAAATGTCAAATTTTAAAATTATATTTTATATTACTTTTTTTTTAATTTTGAAGAAAAAATTGCATGTTTTTTCGGAGTAAAAGAACTTTTTGTTGTGGCTCTCGTGTATCCGCGGAACTCAAAAAGTTAAAATCATTTGAAGATTTTATTAATTTTTACGTCATTTCGACATAACTTCTTAAGGAGTCGAAAAATAGTACTAGTTCATATGGGAATTATTTGTTCAGAATGATATTTACAATCCAAATTAATTTTTACGGCTTAGTAAATGGGACTTTATTTTTTTCCAAAATTTTTATTATTTATATTTTTTTATTGAATAAAAAAATAGCATTGCCGAATACAGAAAAATTTGCTCTTTCAAAACATGCAAAGAAAACATTCCTATTTAAAAAACAATAGTTGCTTCCTCTAGCAACAAAATAGAGGCAAATATGCTAGAACTAAAATTATCAAAATATGCACTAAAATATATTGAAAATCATTTTTATCTAACTCTTTGAATTAAAAATTTACAGCTACATATTATTAGTTTTGTACCATATATGTTAATGTTTAGTTATATGTTAACGTTGGGTTTTCTAAAGACCTTTGTCAAGATTGCTTTATTCTTTGCATTATAATCGTCATACTTTGAACTGTCAATCTAGAGTCTATCTATCCGATTTTCTGTAAAATTTGAATAGTTTGGCAATAATGCGGTATAAAACGACTAGGTATTATGCGTTACTTTTGTTACACCCTGTATATCATATGATATTTAAATGACAAATTATTCATTAGAAGTTGCGAAAGTTATTTCCACCTTTCCAACCATAGCACACTCGACCCAATCGTCATTTTAATTTCAAAGTTACTTCCTGTTCTGGGTTCTTCCGGATTTGTTCGAGAAAATCTACCTTTGCATTCACATTGGTGATAATTTTTTTCATCATATCACATTTGACAAAATTGGACGGGTGGTTTGAGAGACTCTGTATATGTTTGTATAATATTTAGTTCGTTATGTTTGTTTCCTACTTGATCTATCCTTTGTAATAGGTATGTATATACAGGGTGTCCCTGAATAACTGTACCAGTTGTTAAATTTAAGGTCTATTTATGCAGACAAATTTAAGATTTAATTTAACATTTATCACCTATCATTTAAGAATAGGGACCCAGATTTAACATTTAACACGGAAAAGACGCGCTTCTCCCTTCAATTTTTAATTCTTATGATTTGTTTGTGTCTTAAGTTCTGATTTTATTAGTTTTTAGATATATTAAACCAAAATTGAAATGAAAAATTTCAGCTAAATTAATTTTAACGCATGCGCAGTTCACATAAAATTTAACTAGTAAGACCGAAGATGAATATTACCAACTATTAAATCCTAAGGGTCAGTTCAAAGTTCTTAAATTTGGTGCATAAACGGTCTCATTTAAACTAAGTACTTTATGTCTTAAATCATAAGTCTTAAATCTTAAGTCCTAATTCTTAAATCTCTCTGCATAAATAGGCATTTATATTCTTCCAGTAGTTTTAGAGTAATTAAAAACGTATCGAAAAAAGTTGGAGAGCACCAAATTACAACGCCCCCAAAAATATTTTTTAAACTTTTATTGCCCTTACTATTTATATGAAACGGCGACACGAATTTCGAATTAATATACCTTGAAATATGTAGTGATAAAAATTTTTAAGGAAGTATTTTCGCACTATTTTGCAACTATAATTCAACTATAATTTCTTCTATAACCACAAATAAATTAGCACTCTGTATATGTCGTCTATATCTTTTATATTAAGATTCAATTAATAAAGATATGCAATCAAACTAAACGTTTTAGTTTTTTTGTTTTATCACTTTTCTTTTTCTTCACTGTGTTATAATTGTTTATTTCTTTGTTGCATTCTGTCCCAGTTCTCTTTTTCATTGTTCAGTTTTTTTTTACAGTTCAATTTCTTTATATTTTGTACTTTCGTATTGTGTTAGACCATGTTCTGTTTTGTCATGGAACCGGTGTCGAATCGTTAAAAAATATAAATGAAAATATTGATCAAAATATTAAAAAAATTCTATCGAGATGATTAAAGTTGTTCCCTTTATTCGAGTTTTAAATTTTTTATCACAATTCACACGTTAAATTTCCATTTTAAAAACGGCAAAGCTTTTATAATGTGGGAATTATTAAAACATTAAAAAATAGAATTTTTCATGTGATACATTAATCCTTGTAGCTTTAATTGGGATTTAAGATTATATAAAAAAAATAAAGTAAAACGATGGATAACTCTTTCCTGGGGACTCTCATAAATATTAGTTTTTTAAAAAATAGTTATTGATTACCAAATTGCAATATTTAAGCTTTATATTTAATGAAAATAATATAAACATCACAGCATTTAACAAGTAATTAAAACAAATTGTTTTTATTTCATTTGAAACTGGATATGATTAAAGTTTCGCAAGGGGCTTAATATAAACCCGGTTTAAAGCTACTATAAAATTATTTATTTATTTTTATGGTTTTTTAATTACCGTTTGTAAACAAGTAGATGATTACAATATTTGCACATAAAAAATAGAGTAATTAAGGATCAACGCAATTTCGTCTAATTTTATTGAGTTTTATCGAGCATTACGGCATAAACTATAATTAAAAGGCTCTTGCTTAATCTCCTTATTAATTGCAAGTCGATTATCGTTTAGGTAGCATCTCTTAAATAAGCTACACGATGTAATCCCAACCCAATCCTAAATCCCAAATAATAACCTAAAGATACATTGCAAATTTATCATTTAACAAATTTGTGTTAAAAAATAAATTACACAAAATAACGAATTTATAATTATCTTCAAAACGTTTTTATGAAACAATTTTACGTGGAAATAGATAATAAATTTTTAATATTTTATATTTAATAAAAACATTTGCGTTTGTTCTGGTTAAAAAACCTAATCGTTTAAAGTGCTGTTTTTAATTTTATAATTTTTAATTTAATTTACGTTTTTTTGAGATTTTTATTAAATTACTAACCTTAACACAATTTTACAATGTAAACTATAACGTTGTTCTTTTATTAGTTTTATGGCGTACTACATAAAACATCGCAATTGAATCAATATTATTTTAAAAACACAAAACTAAAGTAAATTGTTTCGCATTTTGTGGGCAGGCCTTTTTACTCACTCATCTGCAATTCAATTTATTTTATAAGTTTGTTTTCAAACGTTTACATTTACATTAAAGTTTTAAATTAAATTCTTTAATTTAACAAATTAACCAACTTCATAATTTAAAATTACTTAATTTAATTTTTGTGTTGAAGAAAATTTAATAAAGTATGATAATCTGGTTGCTTTATGATAATATAAACAAATTATATAGCCCAAAACTAAATGAGATAACCTTAGATGGAGCTAAACCTAAAGCGAATTTATGGAAATAAGTTTTAATCTAATATAATTTTTTAATAATAAACTATAGTAAAGTTTGATAATTTATGTATTTTTGATCATCGCATCCTTTACTAACAATACTTTGTTTGGTGTCGCTTTGCGTGAAAATCTCCATATAAAAATGGGCCTTTTGTTCAATTGAGTATTATTTAGAACGACGCCTAAAGAGCAGAAAAAAACAATATTATTATCAGTCGAGTCGTTATGGAAGCACTAGTCGAAACTCTTTTGAAACAAAAATGCATTGTTGTGTTTCTTTTGAACCAACCAGCTTTTATATTTATTTTAGCGTTTCGTATTAAGCTATCCTTTATCGCCTCTTTCTTCGCTAGTTTTACAATATTGGAGCTTTGTTTATTTACACTTAAGCGCTCCTTTTAAGAATCCTTCCAAGAGGAAATCGCGTCTAATAGTTATAGGAAATTGTGCGACTATTTTGTGGAAGACTATGCGAAACACTTGTCTCCACAGAAAAGCAAGTGCTTAGACTTAGACCCCTAAACAGCTTCGAGTTGAATCTTTCGTCGGGTTTTAAGTAGAATAAACTAACTGAAAGGATTGCAAAGTTACTAAATTTAGAGCACTTAATGCAAGAATTAACAGAAATATTTTGGATTAAAAGAAGTACTTGAAAGTTTTTTTAGATTTGTCATTATTAAGTGTTTTCATGCATAAATTTAAGTTGCAATGTTGAAATGTGTTTAGTTATATTTATGGAAGGTATTCAAATGTTATAAAAGATAAAATTTGTTGTTGAAAATAAATTTATTTGTGGGTAACGAAAATATCCCAAAATGCTATCAATTGAAATGTATATTTTCTATTACACTGAAATAATATGTTTGTTTTTATTTTCTCGACGTGGGAGATAAAAACACTTCCGATTTTGTTGTAAAAAGGTGTATTTGTTTTCCGTTCTAAATGGTGATAAATTTTTTGCAGTGCCACCCAAAATACATTACGTTACATCAAATGGTCGGGTTGAAGTGAAAAAAGGAACAGCGGTCCGTTTGGAATGCAAAGCGTCCGGAAATCCTGTTCCTAAGATTACATGGTCAAGGAGGAATAATTTACTACCGGGGGGAGAACAGACTACAGAAACCCCTGTTTTAACATTGAACGGGGTGGATAGACATCAGGCTGGGATTTATCAGTGCACTGCAAGCAACGGGGTCGGAGAGGATGTCACTCAGCAAATTGTCCTTCATGTACTCTGTGAGTGTTTAAATTAAATAATAAAATATGTTTTTGTTATGAAAAAAATTTAAGCAAGATTTATGCTGGCAATTTTAAAATTGCATGCAATAACATCGTTTATTTGGCGCATTTAGAAGTTCGCCATTATTTATGGGCCACCGCGCAGGGAAATAAATTCGGCTTTTGTTTTTACTTCTGTCGCCCAGTATGTCTTCTTTATTGCATAGCATGTTTCTTAAACTTTGTTGAAGACATTTTTCGTGATATTCAAGCACATTTCCATAAGTCCACGGTGACACTTATAAAAACTTTAGTTAATGCAATAACCTGATAAGGGCCCCCAGCTAATTCAATTAACAGTTCGGGTCTGCTAAGAGTAATAGTTTCTTATGTAACAGCTTTATGTGTTTATCAAAATTCAAATATAAATGCTAATAACGTGCTTATCAGTCGCGTTATCAGCCACCCCCATAATCACGTCTCGAACCTGTGAACAATGTCCCGGCCGCTTATAACCCAATTTACCTGCGCCTAACTGAATATACATGTAAATTGTGGAACGGTATTACTCGCCCTTAGTCTTAGATTGTGCTTGGAACAACTTTACTCCCTTGGGCGATTTCACTCCCCTGGTAACAATTTAAAACTTGGTGTGGAATGTTCTCCACGCTCCTTATTATTTGTAAGATTGCTATCTTTTGCTTAATTACTTTGGTTAACTTTAATTTTAATAAAATCTACAATATCAAGAGGAAATACTCCCAAAAAACCATTTCGCAGAACAAAAGTTGCTTGTATCGTAACTTACAATCTGCTAACCCGGCGCATTCACCACAAGAAGGGGGAACTTTTATAAAAATATTTTTAATAAAAACATCATACCTGATAAAATTAAGGTATTTATTTACAATTTTATAAAAATTTTAAATTTTATTATTATTAAATCCTAATTGGATAAAGAAGTATTAATTAATTATTCAAATCAGCAGCAGCTTTGTTTTTACTTTATTCTTTTCACAATATAATTTTTTTATACGAACGTCAACCTTTCACTGTAATAATTTTGATACTCAGCTTTAAAGCACTGATTTATGAGGGGAGTTGTAGGACGTAGACCACTCAACCCTTAAAACCGTGTTCCTGTGGTAAATTTGCGTAGACCTATTAAATGACCCATTTTGAATCGCTTTTCTACCCATACATCTTTAAATGCTAAATTATTAAAATTATTTATTTGTTTTATTTATTTAATAAAAATATATGGTTATATGAAATATACAGGGTGGTGATAAAGTTTGGAACAAAATTCGTACCTGCCATATTTAATTTATTTGATAAAATCGCTCGGACACGTCAATTTTAGTTTTTAAAATACCATCTCTTGGTATAGAAAAAATATTAATGACGTCAGTGGTGATTAAGCAATGACGACCTCATTTTTACTTGATTTTGGTAGTCACTTAAACGATGATATAAAAAATATTACATTTGTGAACAATTCTTGTTGCATCCACAATTAACATATTTATTCTAACATTCAATGGAACTTCTTCTAGTAACTTTCTAAAATTATTTCTGAAAGAGTGTGCGTATATGCGACCAGTTAAACGACCTTCATGTAATTGTACATAATTCCGCACAAAACATTTATTCTTCATGGATGTTGATAAGGAACAGTTCTCATCAAGTGCATGTTTGTATTAGACCAGTAATGCTTGTTATGTCTGTTGACTTCTCCAGAGTTGAAAAACTAGTTTCATCAGAAAATATCATAGCCGAAGTAAATAATGGATTCAAGGTAATTTATCAACAAATCCAAGTATAAAAATTTACACGATTGAGGAAATCGTTACCACATATATTTTGATGAAGAGACATGTGGAAAGGGTGGTATTTATTTTTTCGAAGAAGTTTTTAAATAGATATCCTACTTACATCACCTTTTCTTGAAATTTATTGAAGCTATTGTGCGGATTAACTCTAACAAATGCTAAAACATCTGTTGTGTTTCGCAAAAATCTATTCTTCAAACGTAGAAGATAAACATATCAGCAGCGTCCCATTAAATTAAGAATTTGCACTTGTGTATGGACTTATTTTACAAAATGTATGTTGAAATGAAATATGGTATTACATGGCACATAGTAGGGACTACTAATACGCTGATTTGATTCAATGTCAGTCAGGTTGGAATTCCTGTTTGCTGCGCGGTCCTACTATACTATACGAATCCACACCTCCGAATTACAGATTTATATAATTTTTCCAGTAAAATTGAGTGGTTTATTAGATCGAAAGCTTTAGTAAATCGAAAAATATTCCCACTGATTTAAAATTTCCAGCGTTGATAGCCCAGATTGAAATCCAAATTGTCTTTTTCTTTACATAAAAATGAGGACAATCTCACATAATATGACTTTTCAAATATTTTTGAAAGAATGAAGAGCAGGTATATTTTTCTACTGCCATAAAATCTCCCCTTTTATGTAACGTAATTACCAGGGATGTTTTTAAGGTTTCAGAAAAATATCCAATGTTAAATGAGATATTTACATGATCGAATAGATGAGGAGCAAGGTATTCAGCACAATCCTTTATAATATAATATGGTATTTCATCAATTCCTGCACCTTTTTTATTTGAAGTTTTAATTAAATTATTAAACAATTCTCTATCAGAAAAAGAGGAAAAAAAAATGATGTTGCCTTAAAACTTAATAATGTGCATTTTTAATTAATCAATCCGCTGTTTGATAACTTATCAATTGAAGTGACAAGGTGTTTTAGGAATGCATTTCCTTGATCTTATTACTTTTTATATTGACTGATTCATAAATTATAGTTTGAGTTAGATGACTGGAAGTTTTTTTTTTGAGGAGTTATAATTTCCCAACTTGTTTTATTAGTACCTTCAGAGTTTTTAACAAAGTTACTGTATTCACGACTTAAACCATAATGATTGACGTTACGATCCTTATGACATAAATAACTATTTTGCTATCATTTTTAGTAGACGTTTTATAATTTTAACCTGATATTTTTTTTCATTGTAATAACTATTAATTTTATATTTTATATTTTGAAGATAGTGATCTGACATATCAATAATAATTGTTTAAGCATATATGTCGCTTGATATATTATTTGAGAATCTATTGTCAATTAGAGTGGCATTATTTGAATGTACTCGTGGTGGTACTATTTTTACTCTTAAAATCATCGCATAAAAATATTAAACAATTCGAGTTTAAATTTATTTAATATTTTTAAACCAACTTGAATATTTGTAGATAAGTTTTATTATCCAACACATTATTTATTTTCCTTCATCTTTTTAATGATATCTTTCAAAGTGTATTTCCAAATATTTACATTTATGTTAACTGTATTTACGTTATTATATTAAGAAGATTTTACACACGACAAAACATATAATATTTAATTCTTCTGCAAATAACAAAACTTCAAATTTATGCCACAGCGAGGAAATAAAAATACGAATGGATTTACATTACCTTTTTTTTCTAAATGAATAATTAATAATTTTCATTTATTGTTTGATAAAAAGTGCTTCCAGGAATAAAATTTTCAATTATTTTACCTTCATGGAGATAAAAGGAATTATAGATAATTTCATTAAATTAAGTAAAGTCCACAAAAGAAATTAAAACCGCTTACATTAATACCCACGCAAGCTAAAATGATGTTTCAAGTTAAGACAGGATACATCCTTTTGAAAATGGAATTTTATATGGCTTTTTCTGGTGCGGTGCATGTAATTGATTTTCGGTATTTACTCGATTTGCCACACATTATTTTATTACATAATTTGTCTTTACTGTTTTCGCTCTAATATTTAGTTAAAAGTCTAAGCTGTATTATTATTTAAATAAAATAATAAAACGAAAGTTGTTTATTTGGACTCAGTCAGGTTTCGTGTGAACAAGCACGTGGATCCGCTCGTAGCAGATTTCAGGGAGAATAGAGAACTCCTACCTCGCCTTTGAATCCTGTAAATTATTCATTTGCTCTTAGTGATAATTATATCAGCTAGGATTAGCAAAAGCATTGAATTAAAATAGATTAAGGTAAAGTTTCTACAAATTATCATATAAAAGCCTTCAAAATTAACAAACTCCTTATTGTGCTTTAAATACTTTTTTGTATAATTTAATTAAAGTTGGAATATTAATTATAGTTTCAAACTAGTTTATACCTACTTCTAAAAATAGACATCCCGAACTAAAATCCTTGTCCTTATTGTTCGTGGCCTAAAAATTAAGCATCCTTGATAATCGAGAAAACGTGTTTTTCAGCACAAAAGATAAACTCATTAAGTTTATTGAAGTCTAGAAGTATGTTAGAGTATGCAGTATTAAACCAACTTTTATGCTTGCTTAACGTTGCGCCTTTTACCGAAATTATTCAATTTTTATAATAACTTTTTTTGCTCGAAAAATCAATATAAAAAAATTTTCCTACTTAGTTTTGTCTTTTGAAAAATTTATTGACCACCAACAATTTAATACATATTTGTAAAATTAAATATTATTTATGAATTATATTCTCTATAAAATGAAAATGTTATCTTAAACTTAAAACTAAAATAAACAGAAAATATATTTCATAGAATTTTAAATTTTTATGTAAAAGTTTCATTAAAAGTGTTTTTACGAAAAAACAAGATTGGTGATGAGTTTAATAATACTGAATATTACGTTTTAAATTTGCATTGTTAATTTTCATGGAATTTAAAAAAAAATACGTATGAATTGTTGCATCATTAACAAATTGCAATAATATAAACAAAACAAATTGATTTACTAACAAAATTTAAACATTAAAAACAATGCATTGTATAAAGATTCTTTTTTATTTAGTTTTAAATAAAATAAATTGAGCTCAGCTTTTAGAAATAAAATATTTTACTAAAAATACATTAAATAAATTAAATAAATTAGCTTTGTAATGCGTAGTAATTTAAAGATTACACTAGAATATTCTGGGAATTAAATCAACAACAGTTATTACAAAAACAGAAGTTAATCTCGCACAAAATGTATATTGAAGCTTTTATCATATTATGAAAACTCATTACATTTGTATTTTCCTAGAAAGTACCCCAAATAATTTAAAACTTCGAAACATGATTTAGTTTTACCGAATTTTTCATAAAAACAGTATTCCACAATGTAAAGAAGTACTGTCAAAAAGTGAGTATTGATATTTTCAAGATTACAAAAAAGCAATAGTAATATATTTCAGATCATCTTTTTTGCTGGGTAATGAAATTCTGTCGGTAAATTATTGTGTCTTTTTCACGGTTGAATAAAATCGCTCATTTGTGAAAAAAATTACACGCTTTTACAGTCTCTATTTCCGGATATTTAGTGTATCCGTTATGCCTCGCGAACATAAATTTGCTATTCCGACAGTTTTACAATCAGCCAGTTTCCGGCTGATCTAAAGGCTTGCCTTTTAATACGCATAATATACCATTATTTAACGATTCCTATAAATTTGTTTTCATCAATACCCCAAAGTTTTTCCTATAGAATCATAGTTTGGAAGTAATTAATTGATTAAGCGTGTATGAATATTTCAAAAGTATAATATTGAATTTAATTGTTACAATCACGTTTCCGGTTTTGCAACCCATAATAAACCTATTTTCATACACAGAAGATGAATTGCACTATTACAACAAACAAAACAAAAAATTGCCACGATATCATTTGTTCTATCTGCCACAAATTAGTCCTGCACAAGCTTTAAATATTTTTATTCATTCAAAAGTTTGATCATTAAGTTCTAAAAGTTCGAGTTCGATAGAATTACAAGATCGAAAGAATTTTAAGTTCAAACAAGATTTTCATTAAAATCGTGAGAGGCACCCATTTGTTTAGTTTTTTTTTGGCTTTTTCGATATCTCGGAAGTGGATGGAAATTGTCTTGCAAGATAAGTTTCGATCCAAGCTCTTGAACAGTTGTGCAGGGTCGGTTTCAACTAACCCCTTATAATTGGTCCTTATCAACCTCTATTGGGAATTTAAGGAAAGAGTTCTCCCCCTATCGGAGAATTTGTGAAACTGTGAAGTACTAACTAATAAAACGATACCATCTATTGATAGTTAAAATTTCCTTTACTAGTTACTCAACCTACACCAAAACCTTGGTTAAATTATTGAAAATATCAATATTTGATAATACCTCGACCCTTCATTCTCTAGTTGTTTCTGGACCAATTGCAAGGTTTATATTGCGAGCTAATAATTACTTATAAAAGCTCCATTAACAATAGAGTAAATTTTAAGTCACCGATTTTAGTCATTTACTATCTTTACTTCCCAAAGTTCGAACTTTCTTAGATTCGACCTTCCTTCAGTTCGGAATTCGCTACTTTCGAACAGTGGCGGATCTAGAGGAATAATCTAAGGGGAGCGATGGGTAATTATACAGGGTGTCCACTTATTTCAGCACTTTCTTTAAATAGTAAATAATATCATTCGATATCATCCTATCAACTATTTTTTTCGACTCCGAAAAAATTACAGCTATTTTAATAGTTCAAAATTTTAATGATTTTTGGGGATTCCTGTAAAAAAAATTTATTATCATTATTTTTATTAGAAACAAGTATCATCCAGATACGTTAATTTTAATACGAAATTTAAAAGTTTTAAAACCAATAAAAAAACAATTAGGTTAACAGAAAAAACCAAAAATTGAATTAAATTAAAAAAATAACGAATAGAAGGAAATTATATAGAATGTTTTACAAAAATCGTAAAAATTTTAAACTTGCTGTAACTTTTTTGGAAGCCGAAAAAATATTATTAAAATGTTAGATGGAAAGGTAATGTTTTCATATTTAGTCAAAAAAATTCAAAAGAAAGTTGTTACTATCTTTATTAAAAAACTCTAATGGTCCTAAATGATTTAGAATTTTCAATAAACTTTCTTTTGATTTTTTTTGGGCTAAATATGAAGACTTCCCTTTCCACCTAACATTTCCTTATGTCAAGCCAATTTGGGTATTTTAGCGTTGCGAAAAAATGGATGGAGATTTTTTGTTCAGAATGACATCTTTTGTTGCCATGGTATATCGTACAAAACTGAAAATATAACAAATAAGTTAAAATTATGACAGTTAAAAATTTAGAAAATTGAAACACCCTTACAAATTCTAGAAGAGGAGAAAAATTGCATATTTTCTGGTGTCTATATATCCGCAACCGCTTTCGAACTTCATCGATTTCGAAGTTTAGTAGGTTCGAACAAGTTCATCGAGTTCGACCTTCAACAAATTTTGTTTGAACTTTCATTATTATGTTGAACTACATTGACCGGCAAAATATCCGGTCACCCTGAAATTTTTCATAAAAGGGATTAATCGTCCATCAATTTATTTTGTAAAGAACCATATGGACAAAATTCACAAAAAATAAATTTTATTTAAAAAAACAGCTCAAAAGCGACGTTTTCTTAAGGTTTAAAAAGCTGCTTTTAATAGACCTTCTGACATTTGTCAATAGCGTGTATATCTTGAAGAATTCCTCTTGAAGAGCAAAACGAAGCTCTTGCAATATCACTGGGATATGTGGACGAATACGTCTCTGGAGTTGATTTCAAAGATGTTCAGTTGGACTTAGGTCTGAGCTAGATGTGGCATATGCATAAGAACAAACCCGTTTCTAATAAAATGAGAAAATTCAACAGCAGAATCTTTTAGAATATCTTATTCCTAATATTTATGGTTATTCAAAGATCCATTTTCTACAAATTCGGATGTGCACCTGCCTAAATTCCTACCCACACCATAATAGAACCTCCAATAAAAGCTACCACTCCAGAGATGGTGCATTTCTCATATCATTCGTTTCGCGACTATTGGGTTATCGAAGACAAAAGCGTCGTGGCTTAGGTAGCAATTGTTATCCTGTGGAAGGTCTCTTCAAAGCTAAACCACTTTACTAACCACCACCAGTTCTATCACTTATTTCAACTCCTACTACTAGATCGATGTTGGATTTGAACTTCTGTTCATATGCGATTTCTAAGTGTATTAATCACAATGAAATGATCCTCAGCAGGTCTTGTTCTTCCTGATCCTCCCAATGATCAAGGCACATAGTGCTGACTACGACTACCCCGAATTATTGCAACAACTTGAGCAACCTGGGGAACAGTTTCCGGCATTATTATCGCTCCAAAACTTTTAGTAATTATCAAACACAATACCAAATAACTTGCACATATGCCTGGTTGCATATTATCATTAATATGTAAATACTGAAACAAATTACAATATAATGTGTGATGTATGATTTATGAACAATTCCGAAAAATTATTGATATTGTTAAAAATTATTTTGACCTGTTAAAATTAACAGTAATAGTAAATTCGATTGAAAAAGTACCTTAAAGCATCGATAATGAAAACAATATACAGGGTGTGTCATAATATGTGGGATAAAATTTTATATTGAGTAGAGGACATAAAAAAAAATGAAAAAAGTTCAAATAAACATATGTCTGATTTCGCTTCTTAGAGGAGCTACAGCTCTTTAAAAGGGCTCACTAAAAATAGGGTTTTGTTCAATTGTTTCGGAACACTTCTTAGTAAAGCGTTCAAATTTGGTATGGCATCTAACATATACCTGACTCATGTTACGATTTTTTTTTAAATTTGTTGCTTGCTTATAAGTGGTATTTTAAGGCATGGCTGATGGTAAAAATAAAGCCTTTCGTTTTATACAATATTATCCTAGAAATTATTAACGATGTTGTATTTAAGTGTTTTTTTTACTTTAATAATCATAAACATTTAAGGCAATAAAAGTATATCGAACTCAATAAATTATTCGTTTTCGAGTTTATTTTATAAAAAGTCTGTTTGAATGTAGGCCTGGAGTCGTCGTCTTATTGACCATCGAATCCTCTCAAAAATACCTGGTATTTGCTGAATTATTTGAAATCCTTCTTGTATGCGTTAACGAAGTATGTCTATGCTATAACAACATGAGTTGAATAAACAATTGATTTTAGGTGACCCTACAAATAAAAACCCATTGGATTGAAATCTGGTGATCGTGCTGTAGATCTGGCGCGACCTATCCAACGATTTTGGAATCTTTCATCCAAAAAGATCCTGGCTACTCGACTAAAATGTGGTAGAGCACCATCATGCATGAACCACAGGCGTTGCACATTGTCTAAGGGGTACTTATTTTAAAACTCCATGTAACTCGTTATTTAAAAAGTTAATATACGATTCGCCTTCCAAAAAATATGGACAAATAAATTTATCGCTGATGATTTCTGCCCACACGTTAAGACTAAACCGTCATTGATGTCGCGATTATAAAATGCTATGCGGATTTTCATCTGCCCAAATATGAGTCTTGTGAAAATTAAATATTTCTTGTGAGTCAGTAACTAACCTTTCATGAAAGTCAACTCTTGGAGGACAATCCTCTTCCTGAAGTGCCAGTACTCGTTGAAGATACGTATGATGAAGATATTGTTTTAAAATTTTTCATAGCATCATGTGTCCAACTTTTTCTTGTGCGTCTATTTGTCTTGTACTGATGTTCATCAATATGCTGTAATACTCTGTCCTCAAGCTCCAACGTTCGGATCTGGTCTTCCAACATTCATTACACGTTTCTTAAAAGATCCTGAAGTCGTTCATGTATTTGTTGAAGGTTTTCTTCTTTCATCTATTTGGAAAATGTTCTGAGTATAGTTATCTTGCCTTCGTAACACTACATTGGGAGAATCCATACAACTACATGTTTGTCATTTCTTCGTTTGCCATAAATTTTATTCAAAATCAAATTTTTAAAAAAATAATAATTCATTCATTTAGGTACATTTTTCTCCAGAACGGCTCAATCTAGCGAATTTGTATAAGAGTACCTTTTTTTGTATAAAATTGATAGAATATTATTTTATTATTAAAATATTGAAAATGCTTATTCCTTAAAAAGGTATATTGTTTTTACCACCAATCATGTCTTAAAATACCACTTAGAAACAAGCAAAAATTATCAAATTATCATAAAAATGAGTCAGTTGTATGTCTCACATATTATGATACTCCCTGTATAGTCCATGTCACGAATATATCAGCTATTTTATCTCGCTCTTACTCACTAGATGCATACAATCCATTATTGAGTAGGAGTGATATGCTAGCTTGAATTTTTCGTGAAATGGATTTTATCTGAGTTCTCAATGTACTTAAAAATATGCGATTAAAAGGTCAGTAGAATGGATTCGAACAGTTCCAGCTTTTCATGTTTTAAAGTACGATAATCAATCAAAATGTTTGAGTTCAGTAAATACCACTACTATAAATTAAATAAACTAGTTATTTATTAAAAATGAAAAATGCATAATGCAAAATCCTTTAAAAAATCAAATGAATATTTTTAAACATTTAAATTTATATCTTTTATATGCAATGAATATTTTTAAAAATTGTTAGTAACAAACCTTGTATTAATGAATATGAAAATTGCAAAAACATTCTTATACTTGAAAACAAAAAAAAATCGTTCGTCCCTCGATTCAAAAATTTTGAATATTCATTGAATTTTTAATTTTGTTTAAATTTTTCTTCAAGTTTTTTTCAACTATTACAATTACTGTGGTTTTTTTAAAGTATTTATTTTTAATATCCATTATTCGGGAATTACAGCTTCGCAATTTTTGTTTGCCATTAAATATTTTAAACGTTAAATTTTTATGGTTCGTTTGAAAATTGCATTTAAATTTTCATGCTCCGTGTACTCACTGCATTTCGTAATACTTAAATGAATATAATACCAGGCACATATTTAATATGTTTTACTCAAAAATTTATACCCAAGTTTATTTTTTAAATTTCGCGGTTGTATGCAAAAACTAAAGAATAACAGGAAGTATTGTAGTTTGTAATATTGAACAATAAGAATGAAGCTTTTGGGTACAGTTTTTCTGTAGAATACTTGAATTCGTCTGGGGAGATTTTATTCGTCTACTAGTCAAAAGGTTACGATAAATGGTAAATTATACCTAGATATTTATTTTAAATGTTTTTGAATATAAAATAATAAATCATAAATTGTGTTTTTATTCAAAACTTCAAACCCGCCAGGTTTTGTATTAAACCATCAAAATTTGCATAAGCAATGCAGAAACCAAAAATGATAAATTACACTATTTACGTCGTGAAACTTCAAAAACATGCCTTAAAAGCAACAAATAAATAACGTCACTGCACTTGTATAATTCCAAGCCTTAAAACATTTATTCCTGCTAAAATATTCAGGTTTTCTTTTCGAAGTGCAATGTTTCGTCTGATTCGTCCTGCGACTGTTAAAACGTTTTTCACGTTTATCTCCAAACATATTTTTTAAATGCGGCCTTTTTGCAGGCACGCATTTCTCCCGAAACAGATTGGCAACAAAGAGTTATGCTTAAAAGGGTTTTCTACGTGTTAATTGAGGATACGAATTCTCAACTCTCAAGGGTGCTGCGCACGTTTAATGTATTATCTGCCGTCGAGGCTTTAGATAAATAAAATTAATGACCTCAGCGCACGAATTTACAAAAATAAAATAATTAAAGCAAAACTAATCACAAATATTAATTAGACATCCCCGCACTTTAAATAATTGACTTTTTATGGCGGAAATAAAAATATTTTAAGCTTTAATGCTTTACTTTTATCTAACCTATTATCTCAACAGTTTCGATTAACTTCTAATCTTCGGAATGATGCTCGCCGCGTTGATTTTTACTTTTTTAATGCCCGAAAACGGCTTGAGTTATTTTTAAGGAATATCGACTTGATGATTACTGCTTCTGCTATACTGAATAAAAGTAGAACTGGAAAACTCATTTTAAATGCTGTAAATTGTGTTTAAGGCTCCTTTTTAAACGGTTTATAAGATTTTATTTTAGGCTGAAAGGTTAAATATGGAATTCTGGTTATTATGAAAAAACGTGAAATTGAAAGAAAGTATAGGGCCTTTATTACCGGTTTAAAATCTCTGAAGCGTAAAATCGTAATTGGATTGCTATCAATGTTATAGAAACGAATTTTATTTTTGCTTTCGTGTGCTTTTTTTAAGTCATAAATACATTATTATTATTACATTATTTATTATAAAACAATTCCCTCATCACTAGTTTTTCAATTAACGTTTTTAATCTTCGAAATAGTTTCCACGAAATTTCTTAAATTAGTATCTATGTGACTCATGATCATAACGCAAATTAATGTTTGATACTAAAAAATTTAGAGTTTTCATATAAAAAGGAGATAAATTGTATGAATATTTTATTAGTGATAAATCATGAATCAATTTAATCAGAAGCAATGATTGATAAACACAAACGTAAAATAAATATTAAATTTATAAATGGTTTTATAAATTAAGTGGAAAGTAACCAATAAAACTCTCCCTCCCAGAGTGAACTTAATTCATTTCTTCCCTTATTTATAAAGCAATTTATAAGACGCCGCATGAAGTAATATTTTAAATTATTTTCTTCTTACAAGAAGATTAATTAGGAAGACTAGTGTATTGCATACGTTACATCTTGTTGGCGCAAAACGTAATTTAAAGAAAGATTCTTATTTCTTCGTCTGGTGACCAAGTTCCATCGCGGTTTTATAAGCAACCGCTATTAAGAAAATGCAGTAGAAGAGGAAAAGAGGAAGTATCCGTAAAAATAACTCCGCAAATGAGAAGTGAAAACTGTCTGGTCGGGCTTTCCGTTGCATGAGTTTATATTCTTGGCACGAATGCAACTTTACGTCGTTGAAACTACTTTTTATAGGTTCGCTAAGCCATTATTTAAGGGATTTAATAAAAACTAATGTCGCTACTTATAAACCAAAAGTGCATAACTAAATTTTCTTTATACCGTATGAATTATATTTAAATTTTATATTTATTACCGTGTAAAAATTTACGTCCCAACTTTTAATTTTAGAAATAATAAAAATTTTAAACTTAAACTTTTCACGTATGCATAAATTTTTTCATATTTTTTAGGAAAACTTTCCTATTAAGTTTAATTATGTACGATTTTAATTGATGCTAAAAATAGTTATCTAGATTTAAGTAACAATTATACTGTATATAGGGTGTTTCTAAAATATTAAAAATTTGTTTGATTTTGGCACAGGACTATAAAATTTGAAATTACAATTCCACTAATCCTATCAAATTTTATCAGGTATCATTTTTTGTGGTAAAAATTAAATGAAGATTTTAAAAATCCAAGCTAAATCGTAAAATTTTGAAGTGGCGTATCAAATAAATTCAAAAAAAAGGAACACCTTGACCCGTTTCTACGCCACTGGATTATTCAATTAAGACAAAAGTAATACCCAAAGGTGGCTAACCATAAGAATTACTCACTCCTAAAATTTTATTAATTTTCATAATGGAATATTGGGCATTTTGACAAAATTCCTAGGCATTTAATAAAAAGTCGGCAAAACGGGAACTTTCATATTTTGACTAAGCAAATAATAAAACGACTTTAAGTTGACTAATGTATATGTTACCCAATTTCAGGATAAAATAGTTTTTCCTAGGATAAACTAGTTCATCCGCAGGGAGTTAGAATCTATTTTTAACCTAGTTCGATCCAGTTTATACTAAAATAAAAGCTGAACTATTAGGAAAAACTGATTTATTCTAGTCTATGTTAAATAGTACTACTATTGCCCTAATAAACTGGTATTTGGGTAGTATATCTTGAAATGACTGTGAAATAAAAGCCAAGATTATTTAGAATTAATTTTGTAGGGTACGCACTAAGTAAAATGAAGCAAATTTATTTGCTTCTACTAAATCTGCTTTTGTGACAATTATGTACCGGAAAAGTAAAAAAAAATAATTTTTGTAAAACGCTATGCTTGGTGCCAGATTTATAAAGTTATAATAATATTTCTGAAATGTCCTTTGGCTTTGTCCTTGTAAAGTTATAGTTACATTGTTTCTAATTTGGGCTGAAGGATGCGATTTATCAAAAATCGCTTTCATTCTCTTGACCTTTTAAAGATTTTTTGTATCTTTTTTCTAGTATTTTGATTGTCATTTGCAATTTTCATCATCATCATCTTCTAAAATATTCCCTAATAACTGAATGTGTTTGTCATTTTAAAAAAGTTTTTGAAGGTCATCTTTGTCCTGGAATTTTGTTGAAAGACCTACTCTAGGCTCAGTCTCATACATGGATTTGTAAGACGAAAGTTTTTTTCTAGAATGGAAAAACCGATTTTTCATAAACTGGATATCTCTCGAGTCTTTTGACCACTTAGTGGATTTATTACCCTGCACGTTCTACCGAACCCCGGGTCTGGCTGTGCCTGAGTTTTCAGGTGATTGATAAATTATCTTCCGTTGTCTAACTATACAGCATACCTGTAGTTCCTAAACACACTACTTACACTAAAGCACACTGAAGAAATTTACGTGAATTCTAGGGCCATGTGGTGGGTTTCTACAATCCCAAACAGTTTAGCTCATGAAAAATCAGTTTGTCCTAGACATTGCACTTTTGTTTTAGGAAATAGTTTTTCCCAGGCTAAACCAGTCGGTCCTATGGCGCTTCGGATAAACTATGTAGATTCAGCTAGCGCTAGGAACAACTAGTTTGTCCTGAAATCGGGTTTGAATAATTAACAAAATTATTCAATAGTGCCTATTGAATCATAAAGACGCATTATAGAAATGTTGGACAGAAGTATTGAAAAGTTAAAGAAGATATTCAAAAAGTCAACAGTGGTAAATTAACTAAATTGACAGGTATGAAAAATCCAATAACCAATATCATGCTTAAAAAAATATTATGTACTCTCTATTGGCAATACTGAAAATTTGGTGTTAAAACGAATCTCTGTTGAACAATCTCTAATTTATGTAATACTTACAGGACAATAGAACTGTACTGTGATGTGTTAATGGATTGTCTACCGAAGATGGAGATCGAAATTAAATAATTTTCGCATTAAAAAAATAAAAATAACATTCCCAGAGCACCGAGTAACATCTTTATTTCTAAAAATAATTTGCTGAAATTTTGTAACTTCGGAACAAATTAAGTGCAGTTTTTTTGAATATTATTTGGTGCCGCTGTAAAAAATATAAGTTAAATTTTTGACTTATTTGCATATTTTTAAAACTTTTTTCTCTACTTATGAAACAAAATGTACGACTCATTTCGCGATTTTAAAAAAACTTCACCAGAGGGCGTCTAAAATCTAAAAATCACAAATACAAGAAACAGACGCTAAAATTTATTACTTAATCACTGTACCCGGCATACATTAAAAATAATTTTTTGATTTTTTTTTAAATTAGCACATCTGTTTGTTTCATCATGCTTATGCTCCAGTTTTTATTGGTACACATTTGGGACAATCATAAAACAACGTCGTACATTCTGTCTCATATCTCCTAAGAGCAAGTGGATAAAAAAACACTTAAAGGGAAAAATGGTTTAGGTATATTCAAAGGCGTAAAAATAGGGGTAAAATTTGATTTGAATTTTCACACGACTGCCAAAATTAGTGAGCTCTTTACAAAACTTTTGCAAATTATCTTTAAAAATAAAGATGTTTTGTTAAAAATTGAAGAATCTTTAACATTGTGTATTTCGAAAATGGAGTATTTTAGCGAAAAAATTTATTTTTACCTTTTATCTTCAAATATGTCAAAGAATCTATTCCTAAAATTACGGATACTTCTTTTAAAATACCCTGTATGTCGCCTTGCAAATAATGTCAACTTAAAAAAGCACAATCATGTAAAGTGCGTCCTATTCTATCTAATTTTAATGTTCGTAGCCTAAATAGAATTTCAGACAGTTCCTGATGGGAATTACAAATGACTTATTAATTATCAAGACCATGCAACTAAATTTTAACGAACTTCGCTTAAGGCGATTGAATTACTAAAAATTTTTCATGCCTGGATTTCGATTAATTTTTCTACAAATTCGTCCATCGACTGTTTCTTTGATGAATAGCAGGAAAAATCCTCATATTTAAAATGTACATAGTGACGAAGAAAATATACAATGTTGGAAAAAAAAAACAAACAGCTTGATCGAACTCTTTTTATTCTATTGTTGAATTATACAACCGCCAACGTTTCGAAGGTATTTTCCTTCTTTTTCAAGGTTTAAATTTTTTGAACATTTATACAGGCGAAACATATGCAATAAAATGTTAATAATTACAAAGTAAAACAATTATCCACCAATAATTGGGCTAAAGGTATCACAAAACAATTCGAGAAAATTATTAAAAACATTTTAATTAGTAAGTAAATGATTATTATTTACATGTTGAACGTTACAATATCGTCAAAAAATTATCAAATGGAACAATCATCATAATCAGAAAAATATTGGAAACTTTAAAGCACGAGTGGAAAACAATGGCAGAATCTTTGGATGAGCTAAAAACTCTTTTTTTTTTTCAACATTAGAAATCATACGAACGTTTTCACTACTATTAAAATATACAATATCTACAAGTTGGACATGAATTGGATAAACATTTTCATGAAGCAGTACAAGAAAAAGAAAATATCGAAATTAATATAGAACAAATTATACATACATGCATACCAATCAGTTGCTTACGTTAATGAATCAAATAAGGAAAATCATCATTCAGTAATGAGATTCGTAAATTCTTGTTTCCAAGTTGCCATAATATTATTTATCAGAGCACACAATGTTTACTACACAAATAAAATTTTAGATTATGTTTTGGCTTGAAATAATATTCTGAATTTCGGGTTTTTACTGGTTTCTTACGTCAAAACTAGTTCTTACAAATCAACGATCAGCGATCAGGTAAAACTAGTTTTGACTGAAACTCTCAGTTAAAACACGAAATAATGTTGAAGATTCAATTTATTCGGATTTTTACAAATGTAGTTAGTTAGATCGCGTATTAACTAGTTAAAACTAGTTTGAACAAACGTCTTTAGTTACTTCTAGTTTTGACTAGTTAAAACTAGTTTTTACTGATTTCGGGTTTTAACGGTAACATATACATACACTGATGATACTGTAGTAGAGAATTTGATGGAAATACTACTTCTTATCTTTATGTTAATTATGGGGTTGTCATATCAGGAATCCTCGCCTATCGTCACTACAGGATCCAAACTTTGGGTATAAGCGATGCAGTACTAAAAAATGTGCTTGTTTTAAAAATAAAAATCGATGTTCCCAAAATTTCACAGAAGTATGACTTGTAACAATAAATTATTTGATTTTCTTGTTTAAACTTTTAATAATTCTTTTTGATATTCAATTCCCTTTACTTTCCTGGTATAAATGAGTTTATTTCCAATTGGCAATCCCAAAAAATAAGCAGGAATAACGAAATTTCTATACTCTTTCGTAAATTCTACCGGAATGTTATTTATCTTTCTAATCAAAATATGATAAGGCCACTAATTTACTCATTTTTTATAAAATGCCTTGATATTTTTTCAAAATGCCCAATTTTCCATTATGCTCACATATGCAGGGTGTCCCACTTTTTTTCCAGCAAAAAGTTTTTTTTTAGACAGGAAATGTCATTCTGAACAAAAAAATTCCTATGAACTAATAAATTTTTTTTCGACTCTTTATCAAGTTATCACAGTTTTAAAACTTGAAAAATTATATATTTGGGATACTTTTCTTACTATATTTTTTTATTTAAATCAAGTCTGATTTGGATTTTGTCTTTGCTCAGTAGCTTTTTTTAATTACTAGAGCATGTTTTTAAACCAAGGTGAGCGTTTTAAATTTCCAGCGAAACAATTAACGCATTTTCACTTCAAATTAAATACAAAATCGAAGTTTTACTAGATTTAAATAAATAAATTGATAACAAAATGATTTTATACACAAATCATTAAAAGTTAATATTTTAAAATTGCTGTAACTTTTAAGGGAGTCGGAAAAATATAAGTTAGTAGGAAATTTGTTCTGCAGAATGATATTTAATACCTTAAAAAAAATTGCAGGAAAAAAAGTAGCCCACCCTGTAGATTAGAAACAGGTGAATTTGTCATAAATTTCTACATTAGAATTTATAGAGAGATTCTGGTCAAAATTAAAGACATTTAATTGGAAACGTTTAAGGTAACTATGCAGTTGGCAATTACAACTTGTATAACAAATTTAAATTTAAATGTCTTTAAACTTAAATGATTTGGCCCGAATCTGGGCATTAGACATCAAAGGGGCTAAAGTGAGACTATTAAGAGCAAAAGTGACACTTACTTCGAATGAAACATACTATTTTTTCTTCAAACGTCCAAAATATTTACTAATTAAATATGAATTATTGGTAAATCTCATATATACCAAGTTTTATAATTGCTACAATAACAATTAGGAGTAATATTTTATAAGAGTTCCAAAAATTCGTAGACTTTATTTGGAATTAGGTAATTAAAAACGATTATAATATGTTCCAAGTAAATATGTCAATTATGATCACAAACACAATAAAATTTATAAATATTTTTTAAAAATTCGAATATTCGTAAATTTTATTTTGAATCACGTTTTATAATAAAATTTTGGGCAAGAGTTCATTTTATTCGTTATTATGGACCTCAATCTACAGGGTGTCCCTGAATAACTGTGCCTAATTTTTGAGGGGCGATAGAGGGATATTCGAAATATAGATTATTGTCCGGAAATGCTTACTTAAAAAATTATACCACTTTGAAAGCCTACTTTGATGTTGTTTTTGAAATTAATATTTTTACCTAAAAATTATAAAATTTACTTTTACTATAAAACGAAGCAATGGAGACTTACTATGATAGTACCTTTTCTATGGTAAAATAGCCCGGATAAAATAACCCCTGGCAAAATAGCTTTCCGCCAAAATAGCTAAAGTAACCTAACCACGTGGAAAATTCATCAACTTGCAATTTGTCGAAATTGAAATTTTCCGATTCTATTTAATATTAATTGTAAGAGGTTAAATTGTCATGGGTTATTTTGTCGAGGAGCTATTTTATGTTTTGACGGGTCACGTTTTTCTGTATAATATTGATCGAGGATTATTCCAGTAGTTTTTGAATTATTAAAAACATAAAGAAAAGAAGATATAATCTAAAATTGTTAGTGACAGCCACAAATGTATGAAAAAAATACGAGAAAAATTTCCAATTAATATCTTTTGTAATATTTATTTTATTTACAAAACCATATTTTTTGTTAAATTTCAATGTGGTATGACTTTTTCATTATAATAAAACCCCAATCTAATATTTTCCCCATTTTATATTTCCTATTCAAAATTTCTAATCACGGAATAAGTAAATGTGTAAAAAGAATTGTTTTAACAAAGCGAAGAAATAATAAATATCAACTTAGTAGTTGGGACTGTAAACCATCGCTTTTTCTTTAAATCACTAAATAGTTTCCCAATTATTTTTGAAATACAGTTGAAAATTAACGCATTATTCTGTACAGAATTAACAGGGTTTTCATGGTTTCCTTACAAATATTTCATATGAATAAGGGAATTGAACTTTATTTTCCTTATTTGCAAATTACGAAAACAAAAAATTTCCTCAAGTAACAAATATGAAAAATACAGTATTAAGAGCATCGCTTTGGGGTGCTACAATAACATTTTTTTCGTGTAAAACCAATTCTACACCCTACACCTTAAAATTGCCCAATCTCTAAAATGTTGACGCTTTTTAATAAGAAAAACAGAATTATAATAAACCTCCGGCTTTTACGCTATGAAAAAAACACAAAGTTCTTTATTTTCAATTTAAATGTAATAAAATTTAATCTCCAAGGTATGCACTCTCCATCAGAGCTTCCTTAAATATGAATATTATTCGTTCCAGGATGGATAATAAAATATTTATAATTCCAATCGTTAAAAGCGATCCATAAAGAAAATATCTCATTTAAGTTAATGGAAAAATAAAAGGTTTGGCTTAATGTTTTTAGAAAATAAGGAAGAGTTAACGAAGAAAAGCCGCAAGTGTCGTTCCTAATTTATTGTCCAGGTTTGAAAAATATTCGTATTGAATTCATCCACTCGTCAGGCGTGGAGAGGTAAAAAGAGTGGAAGCACTTTGTGATAATCTCATTTAAATAATTAAATTTAAAATAATTGACAAGATGTTGATTTTCATTTAAATCATAATAAAATAACGCAATTAGCTTTAAAAAGCGTGGAATAAATGCGAAATGAAATATAAGGCGCGAATTTACTTAACAGGTGAAAATTAAATTTTTTAGTAATTATCAATAACGCGCATCATTTTAATCTAATGAACGAGTATTTTTTTGTAAAAACTTTGCGCAATCTTATCTTACTGTTCGTATTCTTTACAGATCCTCCTGAAATCTCCGTTGAGAGGACCGTGGTTCACTCTGGGGAAGGATTTGAAGCGCAACTTGTCTGCATAGTACATGGAGAAAGTCAACCCGAGGTAACGTTTAATCTCCACGACAGGGAATATGTTTATTTTCACCCTGCTTTTAGCGAACTTTTGCTTTCTTATTCTAACACACTTTACGTGAAGGAATTGTCACGAGTCGCTTTTAAAAATTAAAGGCGAACTCATTCCAAAAGTACTCTTTTTACTTTTGTTCAGAATAATAAATTAACAAAGTCACTGAATTAGTGAATAATTTTAATTTAATTTTCAAAACTTGCCACCAGATAAATAATAATTGTTTGAAGGAAAAGTAATTAACAGAAAATTAAACATTTGACTTCGCGAAGTTTGATCTTGGATGCCTTTTTATAATTTTTATTTCTTGCATCATTTCTTTTTGTGCTCATTGAAATTTAATTACTCGCTTCGCTCATGCTGTGCTGATTTCATTTTTTCTCTTTTATTTGTTCATTTAATTTCATTAACGTTGCTTTAAGCTGCGCGTTATTAAATGCACTTAATTGTAAACATTAAATATTTAATATTTCTATGATAACAGCTTAAAATGCGTAATTAAGAGTAGTTTTATAATTATAAAATTTAACGGATTAAAGATTTTTACTGAATTAATAAAAAGCTTAATGTAATAAGGAAGATAAGTTACTGAATGTAATCAAAATTTTATTTTTATTACGTTAATGAAGTATAATGTAAATCAAAGTTAAGGTTTGATTACTTTTAGGCTATTTATTAGTATACTGTGTTAGTTATAAGTTTTATTACTCTTCAGGGTGTAATATTCCTCGCCTAGTTTACTTACAAGTATATTAAGACAACTACCTACTTTAGTAGATAGCAATAATATGAATAAAGTAAATATCAACTCCAATTCAGTTTGGAATACCAGTACAAGCAATACAGTTTTCATAAATTAATGCATAAATTCACTACAAGAAACAGTCAATTTTATAATTAATATCAAAATAATAAGTTAGATATTATCTTCATATTCATGTAACGATATTGTATCATCACTACTGATTTTTTATTTTTAGAGAAAACATTTTTTAAAACGCTGATCTACACCTTTTCCACTTCTATTTCAGAAAAGATCAATTCAAACCAAATACAAAGAGTTCTTACTTACATTTTGCAAATCAATTAATAAAAAATTGCCATCTATTCAACAAGTTAAGAAAAAATTGAACTACGTTCGAAAAAGAATTCCTAGGTAGTGTAGTTGTTATTACACCAAACATGCGATTTGAAGGTGTCAGGTCCAAATCAAATAGGTCAATTCAATTCAAGCAATCATCAATTGTAATTCAGAATACTCAATTTTATTTCAGAAAGCATCAATTGTATTTTAGAATAATCAATTGTATTTCAGAAAGCATCAATTGTATTTCAGAAAACGTCATTTGTAAATTAGAATTAGTCAATTTAATTTCATAAAGTATGATTTATATTTCAGAAGTCACCAATTGTCTTTCAGAAAGAATTACTCCTATTTGTTTCATTAAAAGTACATTTTGCCCTAGAAATTTTGAATTACAACCATCACCAACAATTGTATTTTGGCTTCAAGTAACCCAACATTTGCTCCATAATACCATAAGCCATAACAGGAGAATTCCAAAGTTTTCTTTTAATAATCTTAGAACAGATTTAATTGAATTTAATTAACATTGGTCAAAAAGCTAGATATATTTATTGGTTTAATATGAAATTGCCAAAGCACATTTTTTTGCAATTAGTCCTTTCTGAAACTAAATTGATTTTTTTGAAATAAAATTAATTCTTTCTGAAATACAATTGGAGATTCTGAAATACAAATGATGCTTTCTGAAATTAAATTGATTTATCATAAATACATTTGATGCTTTCTAAAATTCAATTGATTATTCAGAAATACATTTGATACTTTCTGAAATTAAATTGATCTTTCCTGAAATACAATTGATGATGACTGAAATACAATTGAAAAAGGTGTTAACTAAATTCCTTGATGATTATGCAAACAAATAAATTCGAAATATAAATGGGTTCAACAAACTACAATAAACATTGTTTTTAAATATGCAGGGTGGTCCAATGATAAATTCACAGGCCCATTTTCTGTATTTAACTTTCGGTTTTTCGAAAAACGCTCGAATACATTGATTTTTGTTTTCAGGGGGATGGATTTTTAAATAATTACCCCTTACCTACTTTTAATCCCAAGACAGGGGGATGATAACACCTTTATAATTTGAAATAGCAAGGCACAAAAATAAAAAGTGCAAAAAATCAGATTTACAATAGTCCTTTAATTTTAAAAATCGGTGCACAACTTGGTGAAAAAAGTATATTAAAGTTTTACATCCAGTTTCTCCACCATCTATATCTTAATTTACGTCTCAAGACGCAAGTTCAACTTACTAGGTTGTACCACGCCGAAACTTCGTCTTATTCGCGTCAGGAAGAGGTAGCTTATACATAAATAAGTCATCGATTTTGAACACTAAGCATCAAAACGTAACCTTAACTGGTTAAACCAATTCTGTCTGTCCAACAAACATAGATTTTGAAAATGTATAGATATTGTGATACTGTACTAATTATGTGGATACTATAACAAATACATCCTCGCCAAATACAGTGACATCAAAAAAGACTGAAACCGCAATTATGCAACCAAACATACTCTGTAGAGATTTTAGACTTGGTAAGTTGGTGTGCCTGTTAATTTTCATTCACTGTATATCTTTATACAATATACATGTAATTTATTTTTATTTTGATTTTCATGATGAGGGTCAGTCTTTTAAAAGATTTTGATTAACTAAATTACCTCTCTTCTTGTAAGTATTCTCTTTGTTTTAGGTTTTAGCAATCATTTTAAATTAAACGATAATCGCTACTTTCAAAAAAATTAACAGGTGTTTATTTATAAAACCAAATTTATCCGGGCGTCGCTCGTGAATAAAGCCATGATGCAACGTAAACTCGACTTAAGCTGAGCTTGTTGAAGCTGCATCTAACGCCCGGTTTCTCCACCATATCTTGAGACCAAACTAAATCTTAAGCTGCGTATCAAGACCCACGTGGTTTTAGAACAGCCAATTAGAAGAGGACGGGGAGCATAGCATCTGCTTTGAGGCTGAGCTTGGTGAAGTTGCGTCTAAAGACATATTGGAGAAACCGGGCGTAAGACACGTTGGAGAAACTAGACGATAATTAAATATGTGATGGAAATTAACCTAATAAGCCTGTTTTCAGCATTTTACTTTAGTCTTTGGAAAACCTCTTAGACAGAGTGTGATTTTCCGTCAGAGCAAAGGGGTTAAAAATAGGAAAGGGTAATTTTTTAAAAATCTGTCTTCTTAATAACAATAATCGTCTTCCGTCTTCCAAGCTTTTCTCCAAAAATTGAAGTTTAATACGAAACGGTTTTGTGAAGTTTTCGATTTTCGATTTTGACCACCCTGTATAATCAATAAAGGTATAATTGAATAGAGGCCGATTTTCCGGGAGAGCTTATGGGTTGAAACTAGGTAAGGGGTAATTATTTAAAAATCTCTCTTCTTCGAAACAAAAATCGCCTATCCAAGCGTTTCTCCAAAAACTGAAGTTAAATAAAGAAAACGGGCTTGTGAAATTTTCAATGGACCACCCTGTACATTTGAATAATTATTGGCGATTCAAGTTAAGCGATCTCCCGCTTTCGGCTGGGAACGTAACTACTGAACTGACGTCATAAGTGGGTTAGTTGTTAATGAGGTCATGCCGCATGGCGCTGACCTACTACTGACGTCATCGTAAAGGTGGTTGCCAATTTTTTAGATGGAAAAATTAATTTTCGGCAGTTGTACATTTTGTCGCATAACTTTTAAACGTAAAAGGATATAAACAAAATTTAGGAAGCCAAAAGTTTTAGGAATATACAAAAAAGTAAACATTTGAGTTTAATAAGGCCAGTGGTGTCATACATAAAATTTGATAGAGTAAAGAGGGTTGACTCCCAAAAAAAAAAGTCATCTTGGAAATTGTTTTGTATTTTCACAATTTTATTTATAAACGAATACTTAAAGTAAGATTTTGTAAAAATTTGAGTAAAATTTTCATTAAATATATACAGAGTGTCCCATAAATGGCGGACGAGCTCTTCTGAATATTGTTGAGAACCCTTTTGGATTCCTCAGAAAATGGTAAAAAGATCCTATGATTATCCATCGAAATATTAAAGTTTAAAATTTAACTTCTATTATCTATTGTATTATAAATTTTCGAAAATCGTAATATTTCCTATAAACAGTCTCGACTGTTTTATCGTTTTGTACGAATTAAATTTAAATGATTCTCGGTTACCTTCAAATTTTAGTGTCAAAAGTTAAAAATTACCTTTAATAAATCTAAAAAATGAATTTGGCAAAACTACTTTAATTAGTTTATCAAACAATGTTAAAGTTTTTTCAATTTGTAATGTTTTAAAGTGCCCGTTTTATCTAACAAAAAAATATGAAGAATTTGATAGTCGCAACACTCTTGTGTGTATCAAAAAAAAATATTTTATACTTTAAAGAAAAATAATGACCAAAACTCTAAATATGAAACGAATTTCCAAATAAAGGACCATTATCGGATTTTGGGCCCAAAATTGATTTTCACTCACAGCATTTCCAGTTTGCAGACTTATAGATAACTATGTATATAAAAAAAATTAATTTCCCAAAATTTTAGCTTGAAAAAACAATACTTTTTGTGATATTAATGTTTGTAATCTTCCAAAAATACGTGTAAACATGCATAAATGTCATTTATAATATTTCATATTTTTAAAGTTGTGCCCAAAACCCTGTATGGTCCTTACCGATTATCCACTTAATATCTCAAGAATATTCGATAAATTTTTATTACTATTTTTCTAGTACAATGTACTATTTGTAAGTAGCTTTTCTGCAATTTATACGACATCTCCTGTAGACGTATTCTTACTTTTTATCTCAAAATTGTTAAAAAAATCTATTCCCGAAGTTAAGAACACATGTTTAGAAACACCCTGTATAATTTTAATTTATCTATAATTTTTGTACTTTTTGAAATAAAGAAGGTGAATAGAATAGACCATGACATTTTATATTCGCTTTCCTTAAAATTAATAACCATAAAACTCATTTTAAGATAGATGGGCTGATCTCCGATCCAATTAGAATTAAGTCAGACGAAAAGAAGGGTTGAAAGTTACAAGGAGCCAAATTCTTTTCTTACATTTTTACAACGCAGCTTATTTAAGTTACAACTCAATTATTAGGAAATGGATGTTCAAATATTCTGATAAACTTGAGCAATATTCAACTGCTATAATACTTAATTTTCTCTAGCATCAAAATTCTTTTAATATTTTCTTGGAAATGGTTCAATTAATTGGAATATTCATAAATGACTTGTGTTTTTTGAGTTATCAAAAATTTTTAATAATGTTGTTAAATTTTCTCATGGTGCAGTTTTTTGTGAAAATAAGTCCATAAAGTTTGTTTTTAAGGAGTTTCCTCTTAAGAAGTTATATGTTGAAGAGTTTATACTGAAATTTAATTGGAGGTGTGTTTAAACCTTAACTACTTGATCCTTGTGTAGTAGGTACTACATTTTGGAAACATTTTTCTTGTTTTAAGTAGCTAATTATGAAACTTAACTTAATTAGTAACATGTACTCGTTATAATATTAGCTAACTTTTGGAATGAAATTTGGTGTCTTTCCCGGGATTATTTTGAGAAAGTATTGTATTGATTATTGTTGCTGAAGTGTGTTTTTGTTTGTTAGTGCCTAAGTGGGTCAAAATAAAATAAGCAATACTTCTTAGTATTGGAAGTTTAATTATAGAACAAGGCGCTTCAAATTTATGATTATAGAAGCGTAATAGTTTAAAAGGAAAGTTTTAAGTGCGCCCAGGATGACGATGACACAACAAGAAACGTTTGTTTTCGAGTGGCACTCACGCTGTTTCCCCTGTTATTACAAAATTCCGAAATGATACTTGATAATTTGGGTTTTATCTTTGGCAGCGAAACAATATTGTAAGCTTTGCAAGTAATTTAATTTGAAGCGTTCGCGTCGCATTTCTACTTCTCGGAGGAAATAATGCTATAATTAGCCGACTTGTCACACGACATCTCATTGTACAAATAGATACTCTAACATAATGCAATACGTCTTTCATTGTTGGAATAAATGATTGATGTGGTGCTTATAAAAGGTGGCGCATTTTTCATCTCTGATATTACTTTTATGTGATACACTCTAAAGCCTCTTTTCCATTCCATGCGGACATGTTTTTCCTATAACCCTTTTCATTGCCCAAACATATCCATATACGCTTACAACTATTTTATTTTATCTTATATACATATTCACTTTTACAACTACCATCAAATTCATACCAAAAATTTACACATCAAAAAATATCATCACTTGAATGAATATACTCCCCTTTAGGTATTTCAATAAAAAATAATAAAAGTACAAAACTTTACTAAATACAGGGTGTCCTAAATTTTTTTGCACTTTTTGAGTTAAAGTTCTCGAAACAGTTACCAAGGTAGAGTTTAAATTTCAGTTTTTGGACATAAGTTACAATGAAGATGTTCAGCGGAGAACAACGTGCGTTTTATGCAGACAGTTCTTCGAGTGTATCGTACTAATTATTGACCCAAATAAAGTTCCTAATCTAAACAAGTCTTGAATTAAGAAATTTGAAGCAAAAGAAATAATAGCCAATATTCAACACACTGAACGTCGGGCATGAAGCCCAGAAAACTTTGAGGATAAGGGTAAAAACATACTGGGTGCCGATTCAAGTTCTAACTTAAATTTTGAAAACTGGCGTTTGTCTCATCGGCTTTAAGTAGGAAGTTGGTGGCCAAATTGTTAAAACGAGGCAAAAATTTGGCGTCATTCTGGAGTTGTCTGATTATGGAACACTAATTTGATATTCGTGTCAAAATCTGAATCAGAATCTGAATGAATGTACCATAATCAGACAACTCCATAATTACGTACCTATTCCTTATCCCGCCGTAGATGTTTTTTTGGACTTCATGCTTTCCTCCAATGTGTAGTATGTTTCTAATAGACAATGAATCCTTGTGCTACAAACTTCTTAATCCAAGACTTGATTAGATTTGTGCTTGGAGCTTGGAGTTTTGTGTTGCGAAGTCGATAATTAATGCGATACATTCTAGGAACTCGTATGTACGACTGACCGCTTTCATAAAATGTTCTAACACAATTGCATTTCTCTCGGTTTTACTTCTCTATTGTTACATTTCCAAAAAGTGAGAATTTATCTCCACCTCTATACGTTACCAAGGAACCGTTTTCGAGAAATACAACAAAAGACATTACTTACGTTTGCTCTCATAATAAAGATTTTGTAATCCTTAAATGGCGGTGCTCTCTTTGCTATCGTCCATGTTGGTAAAAATGGAAATTATTGATTTTTTAAAAATTGTTCGAATTTTTATTATTTATTAATAGGAAGGATCAATATATTGTAAAATCTGCACCTTCAAAAATTATTAATTTTGCTTCACGTCTACCATGTATTTACAAATGTAGCTTCCATAACATCAAGAGACATCAATAAAGAACAAATAACAAATACTAAACTAGAGAGAGAGAGAGAGATGAAGATGGTCAAAGCTCAAAAAATCCTGTTAATATTTTATCAATACTTTTACAGAAGTTTTTAAATCCTTGTACGTGACAAATTATAACATTCATATATGATGATACGAGTATTACGAACAATATGGGTAAATATACTTTATTCTGAGGCTCGGGTTTCGGAGAAATTAAAGAGTTTTAAGCCTAGTTTAATAGCAGGTGTAGATCTTATAACTTATAACTGGGTTTATAATAAAAGATAGCTCTGGGGTTTTATTAAAGCCAGGGCCGGATACAAGTTTAAAACCGACCGCGGGAAAACTTAATAAACCGACCTCGAAAAATCAAAAAATTAAGCAAAAAAAATATCTAATTTTTATTTGAATTTAATAGAATATTCAATGATAAGGAAATACCAGGACCGCGTTTCCCAAAAGGTAAAGGGCAAAGCAGGCACTTACCCAGGGCCAGAAAATTTGGTGTTCCCAATACGAGAGTATTTTTTTTTCAATAATTTATTTATTTTTATTTTTAAACTTACTTACAAAAACAGTTTATTATACAATAATAGTTTTTGTATATCAAATAAACTTAAAGAGCTAAAAGTTCTTTAACAGTTGGTAATATTTTTCCGAAATTAACGGTCCCCTAAATAAGATTAAATTTTGGGTTACATTTTTATACCTTCCTTCAGATATTCAGTAAAAATAATAAATTTAAAAATAATAAATTATTCATATTCAGCATTCAGCGCTGAATTAATCCCATCGCCCAATTTAGGTTTGTATCGTGTGGTTTTTGGGTGTAGAAAATCTTTTCTTTCGAAAATTTTGAGAAAATATTGAATTTGTAGAATTTAAAGGATAATTTTACTATTGTAACAGAATTTAAAATAAGTATTTTTTAGTGAAAAATGTTCTTTAAGGTTAATATTTAATGAACCTTGAAGATATTAAAAATGTTCTTGTAATGCAGAGGAATAAGAGTATTAAAAACATTGGTGTTTATTTAAAATTAAAAGTTTGAAGAAAAAGACACAACGTAATGGTACCTGTAATAGATAATAAGAGATTTACTGTTCTGTTCTGTTAGTTAGTTTTTTTTACATTTTTTTTAATTTGAGGTTTTAAGGGCGTCACTTTAGTTTTGCTTCAGCCATAAAAATGTATCGGTTCGGTCCTGTTGATAGATTGATAAGCCAAGGCTAAATTGCTATTTAGCATTAGTATACAGGGTGTCTCTGAACAAGAGTCGGATAATGTTGGAATGAATTTTTGGACCAATTTTAAAACAAAAAGTAGGAATATTTTTTTCTGCTAAAAGGAAAAAGTTCAAAGGTTGATTCACTCGAAAAACTTCACACTAACTTTTTTGGAAAATTTGCGAATTTATCTCAAGGTGAATGCCAAAAGTAAGGTATGTGCGAAATTTGAGCCAATTATCATAAACAATGTAGATTTTATGTTAACAATTAGAAAAAAAAGGAGTAATCTTCAATGGTCTGAAGTTTGTTTTTAAATTGGTCCAAAAATACATTCCAAGATTATCCGAGACTTGTTCAGAAATATCATGTTGTAGCAACAAACAACACTATTTTTTGGATATTTTCTATTTTTTCTCGACTTAGTCTACTTATTATATAAAAGCAATCTCCAAATGATCCTTAAGGTAATAGGGAGTCATTTATTGAAAAACCGATGTTTTTATCTTTCCCGAATTTTTTTAAAGTGTTTCGAATTGGAAACACAAAAAAATATTAAAATACCGAACTTAAGTAAGACTTGTACTTGTATATACACTTATTGTTTTTCATGTATCTAGATTTATATAAGCGTAGTTTTGCAAAAATAAAAATATAAATATTGAAGTTTTTCTTGCAAAATTACACAAAAATAGTTGTAGATATATAAATAACAAAAATTGCAAATGAATGTAAAATTCTTACTTTAGTTTGGTATTTCTTTATTTTTTTGACTTTCCAATTCGAAACACTTTAAAAAATTCATGAAAGATAAGTACGTCGTTTTTTTCAACATTTGACTCCCTATTACCTTAAGAGTAACGTCATATTTTGTTAAAAGATTGACCAACTCCAATAAATTGCCGTGATCCAACATTTTATTGTCCAGGGTATAACCAGCTTCTAGAACATCTATTCTATTGCTCAAACCTCATATAAATGTGCTATTTTTCATGGTTTTTACTCATTTCGTGTTCTTCTATTCGTTGGTACACGTGTTTTTAGTCTAAAGTACCTTCAGAAAGAGAATTTTCTACTTTTTTTTTGAAAAGGCTGTATACAAATACATCAAAATAGTGCTGGTTTTTCTTTAAAATATCTAGCTCCAGGCACTAGCACTGCAATTAACGGAAAATCGCAAAACAAGCACAACAGTGTAACGTGCTGAAATTTTAATTCCTAATTTTTTATTGAGATTTTAACTGGTAAAAGTTTGAATCTGGAATTAGCATAGGCCCAACTATGACAACAAAATTAATATTAAAAGTTCCGCCCCTCGCGGACTGAACCACTTTTAGGGGCCGGTGAAAAACAGTACTTATACAAATTGTTCAGATCTGCAGTGTTTCTTATGATCAGTTCACGGCATCAAGTGGTGTACCACAGGGGTCGAATTTGGGTCACTTCTTTTCTCCATCTTCATCAATAGTGCTTGTGATGTGATTGATTGTGATATACTCCTTTATGCTCATGACGTAAAATTGTACTCTTTTGTTAATTGTGAGTCTGACTGTGAAAAACTTTAATCCAATTTACAAAAATTTTCTTAATCTGTGGTAAGGTATGTCCAATTCTCTTTTGTTCCTGGTTTCGTACTGGTGTCGATCTTCACTTCACACATTCCATTACGAATATCGCATATTGTTCAAATCCATTCACATTTGAAGATCCTTCTACCTGACTCTTTTTGCATCATATTGAAAATTGTTCTTACAGCTTTTTTCTGTAGTATGAATACTTCCCGTGCCATTCCTGAAGAACCCCACATCAATATTCCGTATGATACTGTGGAAATTTGCGTAGTATGTCATTTTCGCTGCTGTGTCTGATATATTGGCGGCTTTTTTACGTATGGACTAAATGGTTGTATTCAATTTAGCTTTTAGTCCATCAATTTGGTTGTCCCATTTCAAGTTACCTGGTACTTAGATCCTAGTAGTTTATCCGCTGTGTCACTGTTGGTATTGAATTCTAGTTGTTATGTCTTTTCCAAGTTTAGCTTGAGGCTGTTTGCCTCGAAGCACATTTTTGCTTCTTTAATGCTTTCCTGGTCAGATATGGACTGGATGAATTTCGCGTCATTAGCATATTTTTAGCACGATGCAGAATATATAATAAAAGTGGACCTTGAATGGATCCTTGAGGAACCACAACATTCATTTCTGCCGGTACGCTAATTTTCCCAATCTATAAAACTACTTGTTGTCTGTTTTCTAAAAACGATTTTAGTATATCTTGTGTTGGATCGCTCTTTTAGTAGCATGTTATGTTTTATAGAGTTAAATGTAAAAAAAATGTGCCGTACACAAGGAATTCTCATTGTTTTAAGTATGGATGCAAATTGATCATGTGGGAATCAACAGAGTAAATACGTTTCGTGATTTTGGTTTTACTTTTGACGTAAAACATACTTTTAACAAACAGTTAAGCTAGTTAATAAGTATTTCTTGATTTTGTTATTAGAAATATAAAAGAATTTGCAGATCCACAAACTCTTAAGACACTAAATCATAGCCTAATTACGAACAAACTTGAGTATTGTTGTGTAGTGTAGTCTCCACATACAAAAATATATCAGAATTTAATTGAGATAGTCAAGAGACAATTTTTAAAGTGTCTTAATTTTTTTAAGTATAGAACTTTCCCGAGTTTTGAAATGTCATAGGTGCAACGATGTGTTGAATTTGAATTTTTGTCAATTATAAACAGTAGTAAATAGATTTCTGAGAAATCTAAACTTTAAGATTCTACGTATGGCCACCAGAAATGCACTTACTTTTGACAATACTACTATCAACACCGATTACTATTCACCATTGAATAATATGATGAGAGGCTACAACAGTGTTCAAGATCCATGTGGTATACTCGGTTTAGTAAAAACTCTACATTAAGTTAGTTTGAAACTAATATCTAATGTGTGGATATGAGCTGCATTGTAAATTAATTTGTAATATCTGTAATATTTTTTATGTATACATTGTAAATTTTGATATGCTCTCTAATGGACTTCAGTCTGCTGGGTATTCAATTTAAATAAATAAATAGTCTGTTAATGCCTAAGTAATTAACTAAATATTTGTATTTTGGAATACGGTAATAAAACGAGAGGAAAGACGGCATGTCCTCAACCATCAAAAACGTAAAACATTCCAGGATAGCCTATATTTTAATATAATTATAAAATATGTAAATAAGTTTTTAACGCTTAAATTTTATTATAGGTTTTATGGTACCGTGACACAATGCAGCTTGATACAACGGAAAGGCGAATAATGGAATCGAGAGGTTCACGCCACACTCTAATTATACGAAAAGTTCATTACTCTGATTTTGGAAACTATACATGCGTTGCAGATAATCAACTTGGTAAAACAAGAAAGAGTATACAGCTAACAGGTAATTTATAACATAGATCCTGGATGAACACGAACGCAATTATCTTTGCCCACACAAATATATATTCGGAATAATCAAAAAACATGTCAATTCTACTGTAATCAGAATTAGTTTATTACAGGATTTCAATGATTTCCAAAAGTAATATTACTAAATTTTTATTTTTTTTTTATTTTTTTAGGAATTCCAAAATCGGTGCTGTTTAGTAGTGCATCAAGAGGTCAATGGCGAGACAGTTACAATATAAGCTGGGCTGTGGAGTCAGCGACTCCAGTCGAAGAATACAAATTACTGTTTCGACGTTTACCAGAAAATCCCAGTGAAGATGGACACCCCCAACCACTGCATCATCAAAGCCAAAGAAAATTCATTTCCGGAAAGGTATGTGTTGAGAATGATTCTAGAAAAATATTAAATTGGAATTGATTTTATGGTAATTTGTGTTGTTGTTTATTTTGAAGGAAAATCGTACGCATTCAAGCTTCAGTATTTACGGAAAGAATTTTATTGACAGACGCTTGGACTGGCGGGACGTTATTTTGCCAGCGATGCCGAATCAAAACGGTTACTTTTCCGGAATGCAATCTATGAGCTATATAATCCGAGGGCTCGATGCTGGACAAAATTATGAAGCTAAAGTTCAAGCCAGGAATAAATATGGCTGGAGCCCCATTTCCGATCCATTTTCATTTCAAACAACAGATAACGGTGGGTTTTCCCGCTTACTTTTATTGCTTTAAATCTATAAAACCGAAACAAAGCATAAACATAAAAATTATTTCTCATTATTTTACAGATATGACTTACCCTGAAAGACCGCAAACACCAAAACATGTCTACAATGGTAAGCCAAAATTATTAAAACATAAATTCAATCTAATTAAGTCTTGCAAACATAAATAATATAAACGCGCTTGGTTTATTTTATTACATTTTAACGAAGTAAGAAGTAAATAGTGAAGAAAGGAGCAACTTGCTACTAGTCGCTGCATATTTTTTACAAGAATCAAACCCATGCTTAGTTGTAAATTAAATTTCTGTTCCAGAGAACGAAATACGGGATCTTGGAATTAGAATGCATTCATCAAGTTCAGCGATTCATCTGGACCTTTCTGTGAATATTTTTATCATTTTAAGTTTAAGACTGTTTTTCGCAATTAACCCAGTTTTAAAATAAACATCAAACGCACATTAAAAAAATTTATAATTAAAAATGTGTGATTATTTATTTATAATTTGCGAATTGAATTTACTTGTAATTAATTTTCACTACTTTACATTTTTCTTAAATTCTAAGTATATTAAATTAGGAAAAATATACGCTTATGCACAAATAATTTACGTAAAATAATTTATTATTGATAAATATTAATTTATTTTAAAACAGGGTCCAATGCCAAAAAAAATATTTATAATATACGCCAATAATTAATTAAAATAATTAATTAAATTTAATTTTTAATCTCACTAGTCCTAATATAATATGATGTCTATACTAATTAATTCTCCACCTGTCATTATTAAATAAATATTTTCATTGTAAATATCATAGCTTGAAACTATATAATGTAAATATGTGTTTATTTTATTTTTAAAGGCAGGTATATTTTTACAAGTTTCCACTTTAAATAATTTAGTTGTAAATGTATTTTTCATAAGAAAAAAGGAAATGATATTTAAAGCAATAAAAACATTTGTAAAAATATATTAATTGTTATTTTTAAAAATTATTCTTTTAAGAAAAATATTTACGATATAAATGTATTATGAACAGCTTCTAAATGTCGTGATAAGAGATAATCAGATTCTCGTCGTATTAAAAATGTAACAAACATTTCCACGATTTATATAAACTTACTGCTTGGATATTTCATTTTTTTCTATATTTTCAAAAGCAGGTTTCTTCACTTTATAAGTGTTTTTTAATCTAATTTTTTACCTCACATATTAATTATTGCATAAATCCGTTATTTTAATACTAATTAATTAGAATAATTTAATGTTGCGTAGATTAATCTTAAATAAGGTAAACTATTTGTATAAGATGATAAAATATGGATGCTAGCAGTGCTTCAGCATTGTGATTGATTTTTTTAACTTTGACGATGTGTGCTAAAAGCATATGTGTATAAAAATGAACTGATGAGAAAAGTATTATTATTAAATAAACCATGTTTATATTGTAAGAGTTTTATTACATAATTTACATATGATTCTCTATATTTGTCTTTATTATTCTATAATACACGCCATTTATTTTCATTTTCTGCTTGTTTTTATTTGCTTTGCTCTTTTCTCATAGAAAAGTTTCATGAAATTACTTTAAATTTTTTATTTCTTATTAAAACTCCCAACGAATGCTTGGCTGTAGTACAAAAAAATTTACCTCATTAAAATTTGCATTAAATTTACCTAAATACTTTTCTTGCCAAAAATTTTACTTTCAAGGAAACAGAGATTAAAAATTATTAAGTACCATAGATTATATGAACTTCCAACAAATTTAGATGGTGGTGGGTACCGGATTCAAAATATTTCAGTTACCATATACTATACAGGGTGTTCCTTTTAAAAGGAGCCACCCTAAATAACTCTCAACAAAATATTTAATTATAAAAATGCCGTGACAGGTCGATTTTTACCTTTTTACGACGAAATAAGAATGGTAATTGCAACCCCCATCCCTACGGAGCCATCCTTTAAATTTGATAAAAACTTAAGGCGATAGTCTCTTGATATTTGCGGTTTTGGTCATACCTTTTTTTCCAGAGAAGTTTTTTTTAAATTTATTTTTTTGGTACATTGATGAGTTTTGTGGTTAGCAATTGATTTTTTTTGTTTAAGTAAGTTAAACCAAACACTTATAAGGCAGCAGTAAAACGGGTTCTTTACAAAAAACGTTCGCTTAGCGGCGTTTTCCACAATAATAAAAAAAAGTAATTGAAATAATTTTGTTTTCTAACACTAGCAATAAGTTAAGGTATAAACGAGAAGTTTGACGTTTCGTTTATTGTTTTAAATGTATTTTTAAACTTTTCTTAAAATTTTACTTAATTTTTGGGATGCTATATAAAATTTAAAAATATACTTAAAACAAAAGACAAAGCGTCAAACTCTTCGTTTATACCATAACTTATTGCTATCGTTGGAAAAAGAATATTATTTCAATTAGTTTTTTATGTTTGTGGAAAACGCTGCTAAGAGAAAGTTTTTTCTAAAGAGCCCATTTTACTGCTCCCGTCTGAATATTTGGTTTGACTTACTAAAACAAAACAAGAAGAAATTGGTAGCCACAAGATTCTTCTGTGTGCCAAAAAAAGAAATTTTAAAAAGCTTCGATGGAAAAAAATATTATTAGCAAAACCGCAAATATCAAGCGAATTTTAAAATCAAGCGCTCACATTTCCCGACTATTCTCTTAAATATTTTGTACCATATTTAATTATAATTTTGAGAATCTGAAATTTCAAGTTTTAGTAGTCTGATAACATAAGGAACGGAAAATCCTGCACCTTAAAACTGTAAGAATATTTTTTACAAAAAAAATATACCTGTCCTGTCTTTTAAAAAAGGATAGCAGTCGTAAAATTTTTAAAGTTTCCTTTAGGCTTTATAAATTCTAAAAAGGTTTATTTATTATCAGCAACCAATTTTCAAGCATCCCCCGTTGCCTATATTTCCTTCACATCCCCTAAAATAAAAAGGTTTTAGATATTGATCTTGTGGATTTTAACAAATTCGATGAAAGTAAATTATAATTTAAACGTAAAAAGTTTTTAAAATTTTTAAAAATTTTCAGAAATCTTTGCAAAATTTAAATTCGGAATAATAACATTTCTGTACCATAAGAATGTTTGATTTGATAGCAGAAGTTACATCACTTTTTAAAACACTAAAATATCATATACAATGTGTTTCACTTATTAAGATCTATTACACACCCCTGTCGATTTTTATCCGATTTAAAACATTTGTTATCTTCAAAAAAAGCAAAATTAGAGGCCAAAATTCGAAAATCATATTTTTCAGAAAGAAATTTAATTGAAAAAGTTGTTCAGAGATTTGAAGCGTCCAAAGATACAAATTTTGGTTATATTTTTAATAAAAAATTGAACCATGTTTAACAAAAGGGACCAAGCGACATTTGTAGAAAATGGGATTATGTCACCAAACGACATATTATTCTGGAGCCAAGCATGCCCCAATTAAGGTAAAAAAAAATTTAAAAAGTTATTACCAAAACAATACCTATTTTTTAAATTTTTCTGTCGAAATGTTCCACCATATGGTTCAAAGTCAACTACTGGCGTCCCTACTCTTTACCTTACAGTATAAAAGTGATTTGTCTGTCATTTAGGGGTAGGTACATAATAAAATTACATATTATCATTGCCCAAAAAGTGGAAATAGTACGTTTAGTTGGAGAAAATTCTGGCTCATTCAGAAAAGCTGCGACAGTATTTAATAGAAGACATTCCCAAAAAAACATCAGTTTCAAGACTGTAGATGTTAACAATCGCTTTAATAATATTGAAAGTGTTCAGTGTTCCTAAACTAAAACTATAACATCGAAATATTTTGGAAAATTTTCATCAGCATTTGATGATCGTACTGCAACAATTAATACGTGATTATCCAAAACTAAGCGTTAAAAAAACTGAAAGTATCACAATGTATAGTTTTGAAGAAGTAAATATTTTGGTGTGGCATATTGAATAACAAATTTATTGGATTAGTGCTGACAAGAAGTTTGTATCTTCAGTTGGGTGGTTCAAAATTTTCCTCTGCACTAGGTAGGCAGTATGTACTAATAATTCTTTAATGTTTTGGCTGCCTCGATCTCCTTATCTTATACCATTTTTATTAGAATGGATTTAACTAGGCAAGATTATAATTAAACTGGCAGTAAACGAAATGGCAATTGCAATTGCAATGGGAAATATTAAAATCCCAGAGTAGCAATAAAACGATTACTTGTGATGGTAATTAGAACTAGCAGTAAAATGAAACAGTAATAAAATTTTAAATGGCCAGTAAAAAAAGTAAAACAATTATTTGTAGTAGTACCTAATTAAAATTTTTAATAGAGCGGTGAAAATTTACTGCCAAAAATAAATTTGTGGAGCGGGGCAAAATGCCACCGTTAAATTAAAAATTAAAACTTAACCCCAAATGACATTCGTGGTAATGACATTGAAAAATATTTGACTCAAATTTGACCACTCGTGATATTACATATGATTATTATCAATTTGAAATTAATTTGTCTCAATTTGAAATTGATTATTTGCAATTTGAAGTTGAAAAGGTAGACATAGAAAAGCGTTCATAATTATACAATAGTTTTGCGCATGAACTTCTTTCAACATTTTCTCTTCATCGGACTTTTATCCAGGTTGGCCTTTTATCGTTCGGCCACTTTTCTTTCAGCTTTTTGTTTGCGTCGGCCTTTTATCACTCGGTTATTTGTTCACACCGGCCTTTTGTCCATGTCGGCCTTTTGGCCAAGTTGGCCTTCTACCGTTCGAACATTTCTCCTTCGATCTTTTGGGGTCTACCCTTTTAACTGCTAAAATATTTTTTGTACTACAAATTATCTTTCCCGCAAAATTAACTATTTTGCTTCCAACTAATTCTTTCTACTGCCAAAATAATCTTTCTATTGCTAAACTATTTTTTGATGCCACTATATTTTTTTATTTTCACAATTTTAAAGATCTGTGCCCAATCATTTTTTATCACCCGAATAATTTGTTACGATTTTTATTTATTTAAATTATTTTAAACAAAATAGGTGCATAAAAAATTATTTAAATCAGTGAAGAGGTGCGTCACAAAATACCGTCAAGCTTGTGATCCAACGTGTACTTTCTTTACAGACCTTATAAATGGCTGAGAATTGGAAATTTTGAAAAGTAATAAATTTCAACAAAAAGTAGATAGTCCACTGATTAATAGAAATAAATATTATTACTATGCGATCATTAATTTAGAAGCTGCAACACTAAAAAATTAGTAGGTATTTGGTAAAATAAAACTAGGGGAAAAATTTTAACTATTATATTTTTAAATATTTTCACACAACAATCATGTCCATTTACATTTGCACAAGATCGTCCTTAAAACAGAGTAGCAACATGTAACTTTACATTTTATCTTATCCATAAAATTTACGTTTAAAGATCTTAGAGAGGTATAAAATCTAAAATCTATTGGTTCATGAAAATATCTTTTTAAATTGTGTATTCTATGTTTAGTAGTCTATGTCACAAACCTTGTTAATACATTTTAACAAAACGTATTCTTAAAATTAATCAACCTTGTTTATTGTATCGATAAAAAGTCATCTATGCCTGTCGGTAATGGCATCAGAAAATAAAGAAGGGTCTTATAATATCACTGTTTATTTACAATTATTTTTTTGATGCACGATTTTATTTTTTTTAGTTTTTCTTGAATACCGATTAAATAGCTGATTATACAGGCACAACAATTTACGTTATTAGTATATAAAATATATTTAGTTTAACTTAAAAACAGTAATAAATATTTTTACTTTTATAAACTTAAATAGTACTCTATTAACAATAAATATATTAAAAAAATATTTTTAGTACCAATATTTTAATAATATATTTTTATAAATTATGTCCAAATTACTAAACTACATATTTTATTTTTTAAATATTTTACAAAAAATAGAGATCAGAACGAATGAAAACTTTTATAAACCTACTTATGAAAAATATTTCATCAAAGCTCGATTAGGTTAATCTGATTGGGCTACGTTTCTTTTTTTTATAGGCTATTTATTAATGACAGTCATTTATGATTGTTTTAAATACCACGTTTTAGTATATCTTTTTTCAAAAAATAATATGAATTTATTTATCAAAATTATTTAAGAAACAAGCAAGCGCTATCAACATCAAAATAATACAAAATATGCATAGAAAATTTTTGAAATTTTAGCTAATAATCTACCATTAAAGTATCTACTGCCAATGTTATAAATATTTATATATAAAATTTTGATAAAATTAAATTCATATTATTTTATTACGATAAATAATTTAATTATATTCTAATGATTATTAAAATGTGACTATATTTTCTTTTTAAACAGAAACTAATTTATATAAAATAAAATAAACTATCAAAGTTTTAATAAAAATACTTATATTTAAAATGTTTACTCAGTCACATCTCTCCTTGTTGTAGCTGCAGAGTTTTAAATGTGAATAAGAAGTATACATATATTACCGTTAATTAACAATGAGTGAATGTAATTAATAAGTGAAGAAATTAAGCTTATTTTGAAGTATTTACATAGAATAAAAAAAGCTGAAGACTGGATAGCTTCCTTAACACCTTACGACAATTATGTAGGAAGCATAATTTATACATTTCTTGATCTGATGTCCTAGAACAACAAGAAGGAGACTCGGGTTCTTCGCGAGTCTCCCTTGTTGCGCCGGGACATCCCCATTTGTCATAAACTATGATCCGAGCCTGTTATCCCAAGGGCCTTATGGTCACCGCTTCCACCACCTCCACTTGACGAACCACCGTCGCCGGAAGCTCCACGTCCACTGCCTCCACAGCCGCTGTTAAAATCTAATTTGTACTAAAAACATAAAAATAGTATCAATAAATTTAATATTGTCCCTAATAACACTACACTACTTAGGATCCATTTTCAAAAGTGTTCAATTTTGGCTTAAACTCGAAGAATCGATAATGAAAATTATCCTTGGACCTCCAAATCGCATGTTTGGTGTGTAACCATTACACTAACTAGGACTTATTTTCGAATGTTTCAATTTTGTCTAACACTGTAAGTCCTTACACGCAATATATCTGTAAGGTAACCATGAAAATTACAACCCATTTACAAACCTTACAGATTTTTCCTGTAAGGACTTACAGTATGCACAGAATTGCTTCATTCGAAACTCGGACCTCCAAACAGCAGATTTGGTACGATAGCCTCTACACTACCCATTTTCGAATGTGTTCAATTTTGCCTTAAACTGGAAGAATGGATAATGGTTCCTACGATCGAATCCTAGCCAAGGACAATTATGTATTAATTCAATCTTCAGCTATTAGTCTTTATATTGCCCTCAATACAAGATTATTATAACTGGAGGAAATGTCCCAATATTTTATTTGCATTGTATGATTATTTTGTGAAAACCGTTATTCTGGTGTTATTTGGATTTAAATTAATTTTTCAAGCAAACTTTGTTAAAATAGGGGTTTATTTTTGAACTCTCATTAAGTAGGTTTAGTAAAAACATATTAAGCAATTAGTATTGGGTTATTATAAACCTTTTTTTAGAAAATGTAATCACTCATATTTGTAATCACCGAGTTTTTCTTGGAATCGTAGTATAATCCTTAAAAGACCCCATTCTGAGCAAACTTTCTGGACTTAACTGAAGGGGTAAGTGCACACCGTCTAAATTTGTGTATGGAAATTGAACCCTTTGAGGCATATCTACATTGTACTGTTAAAAAATAAAATAAAATCGTGTAAAAATCTAATCACACCATAATAGTGTTAAATTCTTCAGTAATTTGAAATATGCAGATATGACAAGTTGTACTTTTCTTGTAGTACAGTTTTCAATTTTAGGATTGTTATAGTTACCTTTGTTGCACATTCGAAGCATGTCGTGACCACTTTTGAAATAACGTTCATCAAGTTTTTGGTTTCCGTTATGACGTTGTCGACTTTCGTAAAAGTAGCAGCTTTTCCTACAGTGTGATCTTTCACGCTAAACTGCAGTCGCTGTACATAACTAGGTACCTTATCTAAGTGTTCCAGGAGTTCTTTTTTATTAGTACCACCAGGTACCTAAAAAACAAACAATTTAAACTTTTAATAAAAAAAAGAATGAATTTCAATGGGTTTTAAGGTGCAGACATAAAAAAATATTTTACTCACCTGATAACTAAATTGCCTAATAACTTTATACAATCTATTAGCTTCTTCAGCAAAGTATTCGGCTTGTGTAAAAAGATCCTGAGTAGTTTTTAGGTCTCCTTCACCTTTCGTGAATTGGTACATGGAAAACGCCATTGATGACATATTCTTAGCTCTTTTAACTATATCATTATTTTCCTGAAATAGAAAAATTGGTTTTATAATCATTATTTTCAACATATAAACAAATACAATCGATCACTTAATTACCTCCATTTGTGTACTATTTCCTTGCCATTTATCAGTTTCTGCATCCATTTCACTAGTAGCTAGTTTCATTTCTAGGCCAGACTTGGCAATTTTTGCTTGTTCCTCAGAATCTAACCTCGCTGGCTTTAATGGTTTTGATGTCGTACCATGCTTCTAAAAAATGAAACAATTATTACTCATCATTTAATTTATTTTGTAAAAATTGTAAAACTATCTTTTCATAGAATAATTTCAAAATCTGTAAGGTTAGTTATATGGGTTGTAATGAACGATTTCCATGGTTACCTTACAGATATTTCCTGTACAAATATCTAAGTCGTTGGAAGAAATATCTGTAATACCTTACCATGGAAACGTAAATTACAACCCAAATAATCAACTTTACAGATATTTCCTGTAAGGACTTACGGTTTTGTACACAATTTCATCATTGCAAGAATCGACCTATCAATAAAAAGTTTACAAAATCACTAGGCAACTTACTTTTAAACTAAAAAACTGTGCAAAATTATAACTCCTTATACAGGCAATATCTGTAAGGTAACCAGGGAAATAACCGTCCATTACAACCCATATAACAAACCTTACAGATTTTTCCTGTAAGGACATACAGATTTGCACAGAATTACACCATAAAATATCAAAAAATTAATTAATATTACTATAGAGTCTATCTTGAACATTTTTGAACTACCGATAAGATTTTTTGAAACTTAATAATAAAAATTGATTTGGAAACAATAAAATTTCTATAAATTTATTGTAATTGTAATTGGTGCTTACGCCTGGTCTTGGAAGTGATAAATATACTTGTTTTTCTGGTTTCAGGTGCATATCATCCAAAACATCTTTTACTATTGCGGTTACATCCGAAACCAACCATTGGTACATGTCGGCAAAAACTTCCAGGTTTTCTTGAGCAATTTTACTACTAGGGTTTGCTGATACAATTTTTGCCGCTGTAATTACCTAAAAATATCAAAAAAATCTCATATTAAAAAAATTATTCCCATTATTAAATAAAAATGGTAAAATCCATCATAACAAAATTGGTTTATTCAAAAACAACTTTTTGATAATATTAAGAGTGATTTCCTAGTTGACAGTGGCGTAGCCAGACGGGATCAAAGTGTGAGTATCACCCCTTGACGCCCAAATCCACTTTAAGGGGTCTTTTTTCGCATTAAATATATTTTTTTAATTAGAATATAAAAATATATAGAGGGCATCCCTATTTTCCAGCAAAATTTCATAGTAAACGTACTTCTGAACGAAAATTTCATATGAACTTAACCCTCCAGTACATCGCAGACTGTCAGAGAGACCTTTTTCAATTTCTTTTAAATTTGAAATCTTGTCAACTCAATCAAAATGCAATAAAGGTAACACCTTCTTAATAAAAAATCAACAAAAAACGTAACATTTTCAGCTGTTCTTAGAAACAGTTGCGTTATAAAAAAGACACCCTCTATATAAATTCCATTTTATTATGATTTTTATTTAAATTAAGTATGCAGCTAATGTTTTCTTTAACTTAATTAAGAATGCTCCTATTAGTTTAAAAATGGGCTATTTGGTTTTCAAAAATCCAAAGTATTTTTTTCTGAAATCCAATAGTTCGACTAAAGGGCCTTAATTACCAAACGAATTCCACAATTTTATAAACACTCTTTATTAGAACTTATGCATTTCGAAGTTAAAACTTCATCTTCAGAGGATACATAATAATTTTTATACAATGGGTTTTTTGGTCATTCGAAGTTAAAGGCAAAGGTGATCAACAAACCTCAACAACATGTGTCAGGTAACAAATTATGCGAAGTCAAAAACTTTCAAATACCACCCTATACCAACTAGGGCCAATATTATCCATATATTTTCATGGTTTCAAAATTTTCCAAAAAAAGAGTGAAGCTCCTCGATAAATTCAACAAGTACAGCACTAAGAATCGTGCAACATTTATTTGAAACATTTTTCATTAAAATGCTTAATTTACAAAATAAAGCAGCATTGCCGAACTTTATGTATTGAAAATTTAAACCCTTGTAACTTTTAAACTGTTTACTTTAGAAAAATAAAAAAATATGTTCCGTAATCCTCTAAAAGCAAGCTATAGTAATATGCAATAAAAGTGGGGGGTTGCTATTTAAAAAAGATAAGTTGTTATCGTCTGACCTTCAACTTGACGTTCAAGGTGATACCAATATTCTCAAATGATGCGTCACTTAAATAAAAACGCGAAAAAGGAAAAAAGGGGAAGGTGCTGGCATTTTTCCCAGAAAAAAGAATAAAAAAAGTCAGAATGTATGTTTCAAATATGCTAAATATATTTGTCAAGAGCACTTGCAATGCATTTGTAATAATTTTGTTGTTTTAAAAACCTATTATTTTTTATAAAAAATCTCAAAAAACATAAAATCTTTAAATTTTAACCTAATTACACACTGGTGTCCTATGACCTCAAGCGTAGTGGAAGTAACTAAAATTTTAACTTGATATTCCTATAAAAATATGTTTTTTATGTGATGGTGCACATGAAGTTCTATGTTTGCCATTTAGGAAATCACTCCTAAGTAGATAATAAAATGTTGAAAAAAATACCAATTAGTTGAAGCCAAATATTAAATTGCTGTAACTTTTTAAGAAGTTGGAAGAAAAGTTCATGTTGTATCTACATATAAGTTTATGTTAAAACTTTACCTGAGGTCCATAAACTCGCAAATTTATTTCAATGAATCTGGCAGATACTTGAAGAGTCTCTGATTCCGCTACGTGTCTCAATAATCTGCACACCTAAAAAATTAGTTTTTAAATAACCTAATCTCCTAACAAAGGAGTTATGTTTGAATCACTCGACCAGATGTCGTATACAACATGATAAGGGCACTCTTATTTTTGCATTTGAATGACAAGGAATAATGTATATGAAAACGTGTTGAGTGATTCGAGCATATCCCTAGTAATTCTAAATAAAAGAGAAAATGTTTTTCGATACATTCGTATCATCATAAAAATTTGCAATTTGGTAAAACATTTATGAAGAAACAAAACTTCATTAGCATATTAAGCATTGTGTGCTTATCAAACGTTTCATTCCAGTTTCAAACCTTTTGTCATGAAAATCCTTACAATAGCCAGGAACACACGAAAAAACGCATTTATTCTGCTAGTTAAACTTCAACTTCACATCAAGTTTATGAAACAAAAGGTAGTAGAGTCACCCATTCAATTTTATCTCGCAACAACTTTGCTCATCTTGACTTTTCATTCACTCATACAAGCATTACTATTCCATTTTTATGCGAGTAATTTTTGTTCTCATATTTCACTTACTTCCAAAATGTGATCAATTGAGTCGTGAAAAGCATTTGACGTGTGATGTAATCGATCTGGTTCGTCGAGAACGGCTTGTTGTCTTATGGAAGCAACAAGTTCTTGTCCTTGCTTAGTTGCTGTGGCAAGTTCCTGAGATTGTTGGTAAACTGCTGCAGCTAGGTGCCTTGATAAATCTTTGGCGGCGCTTAGCGTCGCCGACACATACGACTCCAGTTCCGGACAATTAGAGGCGCCTTCAAAGCCGACCTAAAAATTTCCAAATCATTTACTGCTGAGCGAACTATTTCACAATAATAGCTTTATTCCAAGCTCGATCACGCGTTATTAATGCGCTCTAGACGTTTCAAACTTTTTAAGGAATCAGATTATAATGAATAATGTGATGAACGACAAGAAAATAAATGCTCAAGTTTATGACTATACATTCATTATTACCACCTACATTATCCTTTATTCAATAATAATTCTCATAAATCTTTTATGTCATGACTGTTTTTGGAACTAACTTCTGATAAAACTAATCATAAGTCTATTTCCGGAGGATTTAAAGTCGATAAATTTGGGATTTATAGGGATGAAGTTAAGAAAGGTTTAAACTCACAACATTGGCGTATAATCCGATTAAATGATCCAATTCAGCGCGCAAACGGTCGCTGCTGTCCAAGATGGCTTGGCGATGCTCATGACTTGTGTAGGCACTGTCTGTGAAATCCTGAGTTCGTTCAAGTACTGCATCTAAAGCACTTGATAGTGAATCATGACATGATGCATCTACAAAACACACAAAAAGCTATTTTAGGATCAAATACAAATATTTTAAATGAAAACTAATCTAAATAACTGGTATTATCTGCCTTTATAGAATTTTCCACTTGGAATTTAGACAAATCTATTTTTATTAGAAACTAAGGAAAGCGATTTATCAAAGATTTTAAAAGAATCACAATACTATTCAACAGGTGTTTGATAAAGCAAAAACTCGAAGCTAATGCAGCTATATAGTTTCTGCAGTAATTATTTAATGGACTCTAATTCCCTAAAGTAACTTTTTAAAAGCTTGGAAAAAGCTACGTTTAAAAACCTTAAAAAACACTACACTAATATTGAGTGTGTCTTTTATTTGTATTTTTTAGCTTTTAACTATGTTAAATTGTATTTAATCGCCCAAAATGAAAAACCTAAATATACATAGAATGTTTGGTGGTAATTTAATCAAAATACGTCCTAAGTAACCACTTCAGAAGGTCGGGAAAGCACTTCTTGAAGTCTTATGAACACCCTCTTCTTATAAAACCTTCCTTATTTACATACTTTTAAAAATACTATTTATCATATACTCGTATATCCGTTTAAGGTTCTAAAATCAAGAAATACCTAAACAAATATTTGTATTTTAAATTCAGTAATTTTAATATTTAATTTATGTATAAAGGATCCTTATTTTTTAAATATAGGATAAACAAGAAATGGAAATTTCCGGCCTGAACCTTACTTTCAAAACCCTTACCCCATTTCGCCTGATTGCAAAATGTTTTATGCAACAACCAACTAATTAAATTACATAAATTTCAACAATTTGTCATCGTTGGAAAGTCTAATTTAAAATATTTCTTACCCATTGTAACTCTGCTCATTTCAAGAAGATTTTGTAGGTTTCGCATGGATGAGTAGAAAGTTCCTCTATTTTCTGAATCAATTTCATCTTTTGGCATCGCATTAGGTTCAGAAGAGTTAAGTACTCCATCTTTAACGACGAAGTGAATCAAATCCATAGCTCTTCTCATTTGGCAGAAAACTGTGTCGCGATTTTCTCGCGCTGTCGTGCTATCTGGATGTCTTAAAGTCGCCTGAAATTAATAAATACATCCAATTAATTCCAATTAATAACGCGACTTTTGACGTCATTGAACAATTTTTATTCTAAAAGTCGATAGAGTAATTTTACTGTAGTAAAAGCAAATTTTGTGTATAAATTATTACCTTGCTTGATGTGAGAAGCATCATCGTAGATCTTTCAAGTACTTGTCTAGCTGCTGCCATTTGTGCACGTCTTCTTTCATCCTTAAGATCATTCTGCCTATCACCTGTTAAATGCGCTAGTTCTACCATTTCAGCTCCAAACTGACTGAAGGCTTTCACAAATTCAGTGAAGTTATTTACTGACTCTAAACCATCTAAACTACGTAATACCTGAAATAAAGTAAATGTACATTAATGAAGAAAATATCATCTACAGTCAATTTATAGGTAATTTTATAAAATTGATCGAGAATCTGGAACTACTTTTATGAAAATATCTCGAACACTGGTCAATAAAAATTCAACTGTTTTGAATAACATGAAAACTTTTAGCTAATTATGTTAGAAACATGGTTAAGAGCAATCATCCCGGTGCATTTTTAGACGTTTGTTTGAGGACCCTTGGACGCATTGTTTCTTAATATTTTTTCATTTTCCTTTTTTTATAGTAAAGTACATTCATCAATCTTTCGAACGGGCAGACTCAATTTTTAAAAAAGTTAAAATTGTGTTAGATATGTTCCATCAAAAAGTGTTAATTTTACACACAATTAAAGAGTGAATTAAGAGACTATAAATCAAAATATCAAAAAAGGAGTCTGTCCGTTCGAAGGAGCATATATTTAACTTTGTATGTGCAAAATTTCAATTTTTATTAATAACAAAGTTACAGGGGACTTTTTGAAGGTAAATTTTCCTTAAGCCTTGAAGCTGTAAGCGCTCCTGCACAGAGTGGCGGGTGTGCCTTAGTGGATTAGTGCCCAATACAGTCCCAAATTCATATGAATGATTTTTACTATCAAAATATTGAAATTTGAGTGCATATAATCAGTTTTCGCTATTTGCGATTCCTATGACGTCACGAAAGGAGGATTGGTCTTAAGTAGAGTAAATTTAAGATTAAAATATTTAAGATATTTAATACGAATATCTTTATTTTGTAACATATTTTTTAAGGATTTTCAAAAATTCAGTTTTTGTCAATGAAATAGTGTATCACTAGAAATTAAAGTTTCCTCTGTATTTTGCAACATCCTGTTTTAATGCCCAACGGTACTGCTCCAACATAAAAATATCCTGGTGAAATCTTTCACCGTGCTCATCGCTAACGGTGCTCAAATTTTTACGAAAGAAGTCAAAATGAGAATGAAAAATGTATATTTTTAAGGTCACGTTATAACCTACGTCCTTACACGTAGTTAAAAGGTTCTGGATAATACTTTCATAGTTACTTCATCTATGATTTCCGTGAAAATTTGAAGTTACTTCCATGAAGGACTTCCAAGCTGGTTCTTCCAGATCACTAAGTTTTCTTTAAATATTTCATTCATCATCTGATTTGTGAACTTACAAATATACCTTCTTTATTCTAGGGTTCACTGATTTTGGGAAATTAATTATCTTTCAAGTATAAAAATCCAGCATTTTTAACAATTTTCTATCCTGGAGTAAAAAATTATGTTTTCGGATAGTCTTTATTTATATAGTAATTTTTTCTGTGCCTATTGACCCATTCACATATAAAACAACAGAATTTTGTTTATCAAAGCTTTAATCCTAAGAGGAGCGCAGAAACTTTTAAATCTCCACAAATTTTCGATTTGTATACGTCATATTGAATGTTTTCCAAAAAAAGTTCATATTTTCATAGAACTCTTTGATGTAAGCAGAATGACCTATAGGTAATGAGGGAAGTTCTTTTCTGTTACTTAAAAGAATATCCAGATCAATCATTATCCTGTGAGAAGAAGCTTTCTAGCTCTTTGTCTCGACGACGAAAGTAGCACATGTTTGTTCTTGGTTGTAACAAATACCATCACTATAATCGAGATCCCAAAAGTTCTGCCTGCTATTTGGACAAATTTAAATCAAATTATTGAGATCTTCTTGAGATAGTAGATGTGAACCCATTAGATGAGGAAGCCTTTAGAAATCAGGATCAAACATTACGTCATCTTCTTCTTCTGAATCAACAGACACATTGGAGCTTTCAGTTGGTTCTGGTATATGTATGTAGTAGTTCTTCACTGTGCTGAATTGGCTTTTAGCAGATGGCATGTCACCCACGTTTTATCTTGGTGCTTTATAGGAACGCCAAAATAACGTTCATACAAATGTTTTACTAATGGCGTCAAATTTTTCCGTTGAGTTTCATAAGTAATTTCACCACAAATGTAATAAAATCTGCAAGGGTCATTTTTACAGTTTCTGTACATTACTCTAAGAATCGTCAATCATAAGACACAACCGTTTAGTAGGTATTAACTTCTTAATTCAACAAATCTAGATCTTGCTCCTCTTCTTTATACAGTGGAAGATCAAACAAAGTGACCTGATAGAGATAATTAAGAACCTTCCATGAGTTGTTTGACTATGTTTCTTTTCATTCCGCGACGCTCAAAGAGTGTATCTTTTCAATAAATCTACCAAATAAAAGAAAATTCGTAAAAACATTTTGTTCAGAAATAATGGCAGTTGTTTTTTTAAATCAGACTGAATAAAAATATTATACTAACATAATGTTGAACAACAATCAGAAATCTGAGGTCGTTTAATGCGTATTTCTCTTTTAGATAAATTTTATAAAAATATTGAAGTTATGGTCAGAAATAAAACAAAACCAGTCAAATATTTATTTTTTTGACTTAAATATACAATAAGATTTCAAAATGACCTCATGTACTCTTATACATATTCGGCATCATCGTCAGTTTCTGTCCCCTATATTATTTCTTTAAAGTATCCCCATAAAAAGAAATCCAAAGGGTTTAATAGGCATATTCTGTTCAAAATTAAAGGACTTTCATTATAAACAAATAAGGTAACCATGAAATTTGTCCCTTATAACCCATATAACAATTATAAATTTAAAGACCTCTAACTTAAATGATTTGACTAGAATCTCGGTATAAGTCAGGTGATCGAGGTAACCAGAGAATTATTCCACCTCTTCCAATCCAGCGATTTCGAAATTGGATATTTAGGTGTCTTGTCACTGCTAAGGGATAATGAGGTCTTCAAGTAAACCAGGCAAAAAAAATTGCAAAAAATTGAGGTAACCTTGACCGTTAACCCTTCTTGGTAGTTCAAAGTGGCCAATCAATCTATCGTCAATTATACCCGCCCACATATTGAGCCCAAATTGATGTTGAAAACTGTCATTTCGCACCAAATTTGGATTTACGTCGTCCCAATAATGTAAATTGCGAATATTGAAATTTTCTATTCTATTAAACGTAGATTCATCACTTCACAAAATTTTATTTAAAAATGAAGGGTCATTTCTATTGCGACGTAGCATTTCCCTGCAAAATCGGTACCTATTATAGTCAGTGGATAAAAGAGCTTGCACACGTTGTATATGATACTGATATAATTGATCCCTTTACAAAATACGATGAACCGTAGTCCTAGGACTTCCCGTATTTCTTAATACACGACGAACGCTTGAATTCTCTGTTACAAATTCAGCTATTTCATCTTCGTGTAATAGACCTACCTTCCCTACGACATTTTTCTGCGACGAAATACAATGAACATACTTCTCAAAATGTTAACTTTAAACTTCGTGAAACAAAAACGATACGCATACGTTGCACCAAAGTCAAAAAAAACTAATTAAAAAAATTCAGTTTACCCATATGCATTATACTACCCCAGATTCTGCATGAATTGTACGAATTTTTCTGAAAGTGGTTAGTACAATATTTTCCTTGAGGGTGATTTAAAAATCGTTTTTTCTGAACAAGAAGTTTTTAAAAAATCCTTTCTTTTATTTGAATGAAATTAACAGAGTACATGAAAATGGTTCACAAAAACAAAAACACAAAAACTAAAATAACTTTTGAACCATCAACAATTTTATAAAAAAATATGGCTATATTGATTCAAAATGGCCTTCTCTTTCAGGTCACTTTGTTTGATCGTCTACTTACGGGAAACCCTGTATACTCACAAATTAGAACATTTTATATCTAGGCGTAAGCTCAAAAGTACTCCAGAAGGTTCTAGAAAAATAATGGTCTATACTTTAGGACATTCTAGCGTATTCCAGTCGTACACAATAACCTTCCAGGAGGTTTAATTAAAAGAAGCGATAAAAATATATTTTACTGGTAGTTGCTGTAGTAACTAAAAACAGGATAGGTAGGTATTTCAAAATTAGTAAGCATCTTTCTTGTTACAAAATTTTGTAGACCACTGAAATTCATTTATAAGGATATAAATTTTTCAGGATTTAATAATTTAATATAAACAAAATATGAGTGAATATGATATTAAAACTTTTGGATAATTGACATTTGTCATTTTTTTTTCACAAGTGACAAATAAGGATGTCTAAAAATTACGATAAAGAAGAAATTAAGAAACATGGTAATAAAAAGAGCTGCTGGATAATAATTAATAATGGGGTATACGATGTTACAAAGTGGTTAAAGGAACACCCAGGAGGAGAAGATGTACTTTTGGAGCACGGTGGAAAGGATGCGAGTGCAGACTTCGAACTAGTCGGACATTCTGATAAGGCCAAAGGTTTACTAACGAAGTACAAAATTGGTGAAGTAGCTGCAGCCTCATCAGCGGGTTGTCCTTTAAATAAAACTAAACCAGATTGTCATTAATTAAAAGGGATTTCAATATTCTCGTATTAATTAAAATAGTTTTGTTGTATCACTGTATCCTTGTATATTGTATCATATAAAAACAATTCATTTAAAACAAAAGTTTATTATTCTCAATTTTTAAAATACCATAAAACTTTTCAAATCTAAAAGTTTTCAGGAAAACTAGTAACGCTGAAAATATTTACGGAAACGTCAAAACAAAAAGGAATGCGGTTTATTAAATGAAAAGGGTTTCATTATATGCGGGCTTCGCTTCAACGCAAACGATCTATTAAATTGAAACCCTTTAGCTTCCATTAAACTTTTTCCATTTTTATTAATTAACATAAAACAAATTTTAATTGAATGAAATTAAAAGGTGAATGAGGGTTTGTAGTAATGATGAATAATAAAAAAGTGTTCTTACCTTATCTTTAGCTAGTAGTAACTGTTTTACAACTACAATATCAGCCAATAATAATACCCTGGTTATCGCGCCTAATAAACACCGTGCAGCCCTTATTAAGGGCGTTTTATCTGTTATAACCTCCTCCTCCAATTCGCAAATTTTTTCAATTCCACTTCCTGTAATAAAAGATTAATGCAATAAATTATTTAAAAAAGCTAATTTTCCAAGTAAAAAACTGATTTTATTATTAATGCTCATGATTAAATCTCAACGAAATCATTCAGCCTTGAAAGAAAAAGGCTGCCCTTTGGCGCTTCTTCCTTTGAGTGGAAAAGTTGGTCTTTTTAAAATAACTGTCATCTCATCGCATAAAATGGAATTATTTAACCATCTCTTTCAATTTTTTTCTTGGGTAATACAAAAAAATATTCTAAATTTTTTATTTTAGTAAGGATAAAACTTGTTTTTATATTATCTGAAGGAGTTAATGAATTTGGAGTGTGTAGATAAACTTTTTTCGAGGGAAAATGGTACTTTTGAAGTGTTGAAGTTTAAATTTATTAGCGTATTCGTTACAGTAGTTAGGAGTTTAGGAAATTATTCAAATGAGGATTAGAGTAGAAAGTTGAAAGCCAAATGAGAACCAACCCACGCCAACATCTATTAAATCTCTCATATTTGCTTTTTACAACGCTCAGTTGAATCTGTGTTTACTTTCATAGATTTTAATGAAGGGGGTAGTTATAAAGTTTCCCGGCGCATTCACCATGGGTAAATATTAAAATTTTGTTTATTTTACAAGAGATTTTAGTAATTTTTAAAATAAATGAAGTGTGTTTACAAGTTTACTATTACGCTTTTCTATTTATATTTAATGAGGTGGTGGTTTATTATATGTATTATGTTGATAATAAAGTGCTTTATTTTTGTTGCTACTAAGGGCTTATGTTGATCGATAATTTTAATTCAAACGAGACCTGCTTGTCTAGCTTCTTTGCAGGCTTCATGCATCCCTTGCCGCACCTCCACATAATCGTCGGCAATTGTTTCGCCAACTGTGACAAATCTGTCGACCGCCATATTAACGGCTTGACCCACCCGAACCACAGCTGACGGTCGCAAAGCCCCTGTGGTTCCATGAGATTCTACAAGCGAGGAGATCTGTAACAAGAATTAAACAGCAATTAATAAATATTTAAACCCTTATTTAACCACACTCGTAAATCGATATAATCACCAATAACTCGATTTACAAGATATGAAATGCGAGTTAGCACGGAAAAACCTACGCAGCTATTCTAGTTCTAATTGGATAAATGTTCTGCTGATGTTTTAAATCTGCTAATATTGTTGAATACAATATGAAACTGATAGCAGGTTATAAACTGTTATTTAACTTATGACCTTCAACTTAACTTATAATACGAATTTACATAACCTTACACAATTTTTCAAATATTAAACAAAGGTTGCAATAAATTATACCCCAAAAAAATAAAAATTGCAACACCTTTTACTGTCCCAAAAAACATTTAATTCATTGGTCAACAAAATTTTGTAACAAGAAAGGTGTTTACTAATTTTGAAATACTACTGGTTATTTTTCTTATAGCAACCTTCTGGAAGGTTATTGCGTAGATCCTAGAACCTTCGGGAATGTGTTGTGCGCGTCCCAGAGATATTCACGCCATTAGTAAAACATTTATACTCATATGAAAGTTATTTCGGCGTTCCTGAAAAGAACCAAGACAAAGTGTGGGTTCCTCACATCTGTTTTATAACGTGTGTGGAGCTTCTTACTGGAGGGGCAAAAAGATCTCGATCTGTGCCTTTCGGAATTCCTATAATTTGGCTAGGACCCATAGACCATTCATGAAATAGTGAACAACTACTACCTATACCAGAACCGACTGAAAACTCCAATGTGTCTTTTAATTCAGAGGAATAAGATGACGTAATATTTCATCCTGATTTCGATAATGGGTTCAAACAAACAAAAAATTTGGTTCGTGATTTAAATTTGTCCAAACAGCAGGCAGAACTTTTGGGATGTCGATTAAAGGGATGGAATTTGTTACAACCAAGAACAAAAATATGTTACTTTCGTCATCGAGACAAAGAGCTAAAAAGCTTATTTTCACAGTATGATGATCTGGTATTTTATAATATTGTTTCTAGCGTAATGATTGCGTTGGGTATAGAATAAAAAACAGAAGAATTGCCTTTATTTATTGATGTTTCAAAAATAAGTTTAAGAAGATACTCGGCGAAATGTTTGATAAGCGCACTTTTCGCTAGTAAACATTGTTTTTGGGGCATTTGTAATCAAAAATTTAACAAAAACGATGCCTAGTTCCAATCAAATTGAATTTAGTTTTCAGATAGAATTTTTATCTTTCATGTAAGGTCTATGATAGGGGCGTACTTTTTGAACAATTATAAAAAAATGCGTTTTTATTTATATTCATAAACTACGCCCCTATCATCGACTCTACATGAAAAACAAAAATTCTATTTGAAAACTAAATTCAATTTGATTGGAACTAGGCATCGTTTTTGTTAAATTTTTGATTACAAATGCCTAAAAAATAATGTTTGCTAGCGAAAAGTTCTCTTTTCAAACATTTCACCGAGTATCTTCTTAAATGCTGTTCTTTTACATAATGGAAATGAACTTCCCTCCTTACCGATAGGTGATTCTGGTAACATGAAAGAGTCCTATGAAATGGTAACTGGAGAAGATTCAAAATGACGTCTACAAATATTCTCTTATGCCGGGTTTCCACCAAACGGACAAAGTAGAAACAAAACTACAACTCGTGTCAAAAAAAAACAAAACTGCAACTTTTTAGAAACTTTTTGGAGGCTTGCATGTTTTGTGACTGTTTCAGTTGTGTTTTTCGTTTCCTGTTCGAAAGCGATAACTTCAAAGGTTTCAACATGTTTCACAACTCAAGTCTGGTCTGTGAAAATGCAAGTTGGTGTTTTGTTGGCGTTTTGATTCATTTTTTTGTAGATTATGACTGAAGAAAAAATAGGGTGGACCACAGACCACAGATTATAAAAAGTTGAGGGGACCCAATGGACCCAGAAACAAAAAATCTTCCTCTCAAAACATAGTTGAATTTTCTCCACTACGACTGAATTGAAAATGACTGGAAATAAAACCAAAACTTTAACAATATTCTGTCCGCTAAGTAAAAGTTTTAAATTTGTATTTATTATTGTTATTTCCGAGTTGCAAAATTTAGAGACAAAACTGACACTCGACTAGTCCGTTTGGTAGAAAACCGACATCAGGATTACAGCTAGGATATACAAAATTCTTTATTTGTGTAAAGGACAGTAGGGACTATTTTAAAAAAGACTCTTTTTCCAGGATACAAATGTGTTAAAAATATGGATTTTTATAAGATAAAGATAATAAATTTCCCAAAATCAGTGATGCCAAGATTTGTAGATCCACAAATCAGAAATTTCATGAGACATGAAATATTTAAAGAAAAACTTTATCTAGAAAAACCAGACTGGGAATCTTTCATGAAAATGACCACAAATTATCCAGAAGCTTTTAAGCACGTATAAGGCTTTGGGTTGTTCCTTAAAAATAGATTTTCTTCATTCTCATTTGGACTGTTTTTCACCAGAATATTTCTACAATAAAAAAACTTTCGTAGGGTAAGTAGCACACAAAAGGTAAATTTGACCAGTGTTACTAAAAAATGCAAGATTTAACCAAATTTCAAAATACAAATATTGTGGAAATCTCAGGTTTTTGCGAAACGAAAATTCATGATAAATAGTTTCAGGATCAATTTTTTATAAACAGAAGTTATTTAGGGATAATGCAGCTACTGGGTAAAACATGTACTGTATTTTATGTCTACTTAAATTTTCAATCAATATGTTCTATTTGAAATTAAATTCAAACGTATTTTGCAAGTATGTCGGTACATAAAGTGCGTCTTCAAAGAAAACCAGCAAATTATGTTTTGAATATTCAGGATACCTGCATAAAAATAACGTACTCAAGAGAAATTTTTAAATATTTATTATATTAAACCATTTTGATTACCAAACTCAGGGGTGTCTTTGTATATTGTATATCTAATAACGTTTTTCATGTAAATTTAGTTATTTACATTGGCAATTAATCGATTTAAGTCACATGAATTATTCAAATATTTAGAATGACATTATTAAAAGGTAATTTAATTAAAGCTTTATAAATAATTCAGTTTTTAAATTGGCATTTCATTCATTAATTTACGAAACACATGGCGTCCCTACCATTTATCAAGGGATTTTGTATGAAAAATGATTTACGACAGCTAGACTACATCGGCATGAATTTTAAGCGACTGACAAATTTGCAGCTGCAAAAAATATATCAAACGTAATTGATTTTAAAATATTGAAGAAAAATATGCTTCTCCATACAAGTAAAGCTTTTATATAAACCATTTTTAAATGCAGGGTGTCTCATTGAATACTTCAAATGTCGATATTTTTGAGATAAGTGCATATTTTTAAATGAAAGTTTGCAAGCTTCCAAAATAAATCAAGGGCATTTTTTTAATAATTTGAATATTTTTATGTGGAGTGGATTAGTGTCACATCATTGTTTTGGTAATTTTTGATATTAAAGGTAGAAATTGACGCTAATCTTAGGGTCCTATTTTTGTGGCAAAATTAGTCAGCGTGCAAATCTGCCATATAGTAATAGTATTTTACGCAACGAGCTAGAAAGTGACGAATTTTGTGTGAGTGTGAAAATAGAATTTCTTGCGTGTTGCGTACACTATTTTTCCATCAACCACGAAGATTTTGCGACCATTATTAATATTTTGCAGTAACATCTGAAAATTCATAACATAACCTTTGATGACATCAGTTGACATTGAAGGTACTTGAATATTTTAGTTAAATGTACCTGATTGTAGGTGCCGCTGTTTTAACGGAAGAAACTGGTCGAAACGAACAAAAATTTTCCTATTTTATTTAAAATTTACACAAAAGTTAATTATATAATGATAAATATAAATTTTTGTTTGATCTGCTCTTATTTTGCACATTCAAAAAAATCCGTGAGATGGCTTTCGGAATTCCTTTGCAGCTTCTCTATCGAAAATTACAAGAAGCATTTCAGAGTTACAAAACAGAAAACCAAAATCACTAGCCTAGCAATGATGGATTTTCTAAACCACTAATATGAATGACATACGATTTTCTCATATGGTCGTCGGAAAAATATGTTTTTTATTTAACCTCCGACTGCGGGACGCCGGAAAAATTCCCGATGGACCGGTCCCAAATGGGACCAGTGTGGTCAGTATACAAATTTTACAAAACTAAAAAGATATTTAAAAAAGTCGTTTGTCGTGTACATTTTAATAATAAAGATAACACCTTAAAGAAAGCGATTTAAATTTAAATAATATTTTAACATCTGGAGAGTCTAGATGATTGCATCCAGTGGCAATTCCAGGATTTTCCATGAGTAGGTTATTAGATAGATCAAAAAAGTCATTATTACTTTATTACTTTATTATTATGGGAAATAAATAAAAAAAAATTAGTGTTGATTACTTTTGTAGTTTTCAAGAAAATTATTAAAATCTAAAACTTGGAAAATATTTAAATAATAAAATCTCTTTGGGTACGCCAATGGCAAACCTTTCAAATTTGGCAAAAGCCATCAGAGACCGTATTCTTGAACCATTCAACATCGAGGGTTTCGTGGAAGAGGGGACCGTTTTTTTGGAAAATCGTTTTTAAAACTTTCTTACAGAAAATTTGAACTAATACATCTGTTGGTAAAAATCCATACGTAGAACTATGCATTGAATACTCATGTATAAAAATCTTTTCCATGAACCCGTCGACATGATATAGTAGGTATACAACAAAATAAGGGCAGGCTCTATTATTATTTATGTGAATCACAAGAACATAAGTAATGAAACTCGAACGCAAAAGGTCGTGTCGAGTGATTCAAGAATATGGTTCCAGATTATAAATCGTTTCGTCTCGAGAATTTACTGAATACTTCTTCAACTCGACATAACGTTGAACATTACATATACCACCTCGGTTCGATCAAAAAATACGCAAAAAATCAACTATTTCCAGAAAGATTTGAAAGTATTCCAGTGCTCAAAATATGTAAAATTCGAGCACGCAGCAAAAGACATTCGTCTTTAGGTCACTGCCGTAATTTTGTTCTACGTCTCTTGGTAAAAATCCGTATATGTAGGTTTATACATTGAATACCCAGCACTGGCTCTAGTTTTCATGTTAATGGCAAGGACAAAGTGATAAAGTTGAACACGAGATCGTGTCAAGTGATTCAAGAATAGGGCCCCAGAATCTAGAATTTGCTAGGTATATCTTCCAATCGAGATAACGTTAAATGTTTCATAACATCTCGATTCGAGCAAAAAAAATCCAATTTTTCCGGAAAGTTTTTGAAAGTTTTCCAAAAAAAATTTAAATTCGATCCAGTAAAAAACAAACATCATTAGGCCGCAATTTTAAAAATCGCCTGAAAAAAAATCTTTTGTCAAAATAATAACAAACTTGGCACAAATTGACGTGTCAAAATGAATTAGTAAATTTGGTTGTGATCGGAAACTTTTTAACAAAGGTACTCTTTCTGTTTTTGGCGCCTGTCCAACTTAGAAAATTGTAACATCCTAAAAAAAAATTCAAAGGAGTCTTTGACTTTGTCCATTTTTATAAATTTGTTTCTTTTTCAAATCGTTTTGCTAATACATTTTTTGTATACAGATTTTCCGGAACCGATAGAATTTCCTTGTCTGCTCTTTTTGATTGACGACAAGTATTCATTGTTGTTTTTGGCAAAGTAGAATTGTATTTGTTCTTTGTTCCACGATGAGCAATTTTCATTTTCTGTTGTATGATTCAATTCTAGTATCAATAAATCTGTTTTTTTAGTTAGCCTAGGTGTTGCCAATTCTTTATTTATGTTGTAATGAGAAACATTAATTTATTTCAAAGAAGATCTACAATTAAAATCTTCGATACTTGCTGTTTTTCTTGAAATATCTGAATCAAATTACTTGGATATTTAGCATTTGAAATCTCCTTATCAATATTTTTAATTTCAGCAGGGCCACCAAGTCGAATACCGTTGATTTGCATACTTCTTTTTTTGCGTTTTTTATTGTTTTGTGTTCTTTTACAGGGTGCATGTAAAAATCATTGAAATAATAAATTTTATTGAATTTCTGGGTAAATGATTCAATAAACACTGATTTTCTTTATTAATTTCAAAAGTTATTAAAACAGTTTCACTTATTTTTCAGAAATATTCAATTATGTAATATCGTGTTTTCCAGACATTTTCCGGAGATCTTATATACTAAGTAACTAATAATGAAAGATGAAGGCCGTATACTTCAATAAATATTAAACTGTTTTAATTAAGTGAATTTATGATGGGTTGTGATTGTAAATGTAAAGGGGGGAAATTTATTTAAAGGCTGGAAAATCAGGGCCGGTCGTTGTTGGTAAATGTTGGCATAACCTCAAATGTAAAACATTCATTACCAACAACAAAGGCTGTTCTGCTCGTATTTTGCGAGCTCTCATTGAACACGTTACGAAACGCGTTCCCGTTTAATCAACGCGATTTCATAATCTCATTTCAACTACAAACACTGGAAAATGGAAACTGGGAAACGGGGAACAGTTTTTCAACGAACGCGTTAAATTGCAATTCTTAAAATACGTCAATATTTGAATAATATTTCATTAAAGCAATTCTCCATTTAATAAATTAAATATTGATACTCTCATTAGCAGGAAGTTTTGTATTCATAATGAAATTTAACACTGAATAATAGCTAATAATAATTATTGTATATTTTAATTTGTACTCCAATTTGTATTATTTATTACTAACTGCACAAATTCGTTTGTTAATGAGTTGATGATTTTTAAAATTATTCTGCCTCTTATTAGCGCTTCTTGTTTTTTTACAATTTTATCTGAAAAATCGCTAAAATTATATTAAAAATAAAAATCGACATTCCCAAGCATTTCTCTAAAAAAAAATATTAAATTCGGAAATTATGAGAACTTTTTCCAACTTTATCACCATACTGTACATATTGATAATGGATTAAAAAACGAATGTATGAATATACGAAACGCTATTTTAAATTTATGAATATGAGACGAGTTATTCCGATGGAGAAAAATACATCATTTTGACATTTATTGTAAGTTACTTTTCAATAAACTAAAATGCCATTTTTCATAAATTTTCTTAAAAATTCTTCGAGTTGAAAATTTAATTTATTAAAAAGCAAATGATTTTAGATATTCAAAAATCAAATAAAACACAACTTTAATATGATAAAATTTGGGATAATGAGAAATAAAGAAAGGTTAGGAAGTTCTTTTGTGAAAGTAATATCGTGGAGTATTAAATTTGAAGAAAGGTAAGAAAAAATTGTAAAAGGCAAATTGCTTTTGCTGTTGAAAAAATCTACATTCCATTGTAGCATAATTTCTTCCATTCTAAAAATACCGTCAATTATTCACATCTCTTGTGATTTAAATTTTTAATTAAAATGAAAGAAAAAAATCAATTTACTTTATTAACACTAATTTAAAAGAAAGATTAATTAAGTTTAAAATGCCGTAGCAGTTCTTTGAAAATAAAAAGTCCTAATTATCCAGGACCACACCAAACCAACCCTTTTTCATGAGTTTCCAGAACTCGGTAACGATTTTACTTTAATAACTAGAGCGTGAGATGTTTCGACGTGTGACACTAAATCACTTTTTTATACTTTATAACACGTCAAACCAATGCTTCTTTTATTAAAGTTAATTAACCATATTTTCCAAAAATAAAAAATATATGTTACCGTTTAGGTATAAGCTTTTATCAAGCAGTATATTCTTAAACCACAAATCTATATTCTCCAGGCTTAAATTTAAATTTTATAATATTTGTGTATATTTTATATATATCGAATTTGATTTTTGATTCATAAAATATTAAATGTCAATACCCTTCAAAAACTGCACTTTGTGCTTCGAATTTTATCATGAATGCAACTTTTTACGTTCGTATTTTGATAAGCATTGAATTGAAAGCACAATAATATAAAAAAACTCAATGGTTTTTCAATCTAAATTTAATTATACTTTTTAAGTGCATGTCAGTTGCAAAAATGGGGCGATGTAATGTATTCCTGGAGCTGAATTTTCCTGGATAAAGCACCAGTATAAAGCTTGTTATCAAAAAGTGTGCGTGCTTTTGATTTTATTTATGTAAATATTTGCATTTGAATATTTCCAGCAAACACTTTCCAGCAAAAAGCCTTTTAGCTCAAATATAACATGGGAAATATTATTATACATAACTACATACATACCATTATTTAAAATTAATATATTTTTTCTTCAAACGTTAATAAAGTATTCCCTTCAAAAACTGTAAAAATTGAATCTTTGGTCACGTTCGTAAAAGTAGTAACTTTTTCACCGCTTTGTGAAAATTATTATAGTTATTAAGGTTTCAAAAAATATCCTCTTTATTCGAAATAAATGAGTTTTCCACAAAAAGTACTTCATTTGCTCCTAATAAAATAATTATGATACCCAGAAATTATAATTGAAGACTTTGCGGCAATAACAAATAACTAAGTTCAAAATCTAAAACGTGTGGAAAAACGATAAAAAAATTCCAGATAATAGGCATTAATCCAACATTTTTCCATAATAATAATAACTTTATTTGTGCTAACTGCTAACAGTGCAGGAACTTTACACACGCTATGTCAGAAAGAATACATAGGCGAACAAACAACAAATAAATTCAAGATGCCGCTCATAGATTAAGATGTAATTTGAAATCTAAAGATTCATCAAGTGAAAAAAATGCATGTTTTATGAGAACAGATTTAATGTAGGTTTTGAATTGTTTTGTTTTGGCAGATGATTAAATAATTTTGCATGATAATTTATACATAATTAAATGCAGGAATGTTGGTTTTAAATTTTCATTAAACCGTGTAGGATAGTTGTGAAAGTTTACATGCATATCGTATTTTTCTAGGTTTTCTCTTACGTAGAGTAGATAATTTAGAAATACAGTAGCTGGAAATGTAAGGATATTGTTTTTAAGAAACTCTTCCCTGACATCGTCTCTCTATTTTATGTAGGCAAATAAACTATGATAGCACGAGCAGACTGCATTTAAGCCGACGATATTCTTTAAACTTCTTATAAGGTACAATGACTTTGAAAGTTTATTTGAAAGGATAAGTGTATGCTTTTCCCAAGACAGGTTTTGAGATATCGTTACTCGTAAAAATTGAGCTTATCTGATTTTGTATGAAATGACAACTGTTCCGATTTTTCCCCATTTAATTTGATGAGACCCATTTTTCAGCGTTCGACTGTGTCTCTTTCATTGATTTATTTAAAGCTTCTAAATCCGGCTTTCTGTTAATAATTGTCGTATCGTCGGGGAAAGCAACGCTTTTGTTTTTCCTAACCAGGATGGAAAATATTTGATATAAATAAGGAAAAGTAAGGGTCCCAAGATGGAACCTTGTGGTACCTAATACTCTATTTCTTGAATATCTGAAGAGCTATTCTCAAGATATACCACCTGCTTTCTCTCTCTAAAGTATTCTAGAAGGCTGCGACTAATTAAACTAAAGCAATACTTTTCACATTTATTTACTAAAATTTCGTGAGAGACACAGTCGAAAGCTTTTGAAAGATCACACAACTGTGCTCCAACCTTTTCTTTGCTTTCAAATCCGGCTATCATCTCATATATCAGTGCATCAATTGGGGTGTATTTTTATTTCTTTTACAAGCCATATTGGCTCTTCTTTAAGTGGTTGTTTGTTTCAAAATAATCAGTAATTTGGTTTTTTATTACATTTTCCAAAATTTTTGAAAATAAAATATCAGAACATTAGGTAATGGACGATAATTTCAAGTGACATTTGGATCACCTTTGTACATCGGTATGACCTTGGATATTTTCAGACATCTTGGAAAAACAAATGATGCATTGATTTATGAGACTAGTTAATAGAACTCTACAATAATATTATACATCTAATATTTTTAAAATTAATTCCATAATAACCCTTGCCATTTTTAGGCTTTAGATGTTCTTTGATAGATGTAGTACAATTTCTTGAAATTTCAGTAAAATTAAAAGGTTTAGCAATAAAGCTACTAAATTTGACGCTACATTTTCAAAATATTTGTTGAAATCGTCAGCAGATATATTTGTATTTTTTTGTATGCTACGTCGAGTGGTATTTGTGTTTACTAATTTTCCAAGTGGCTTTGGGAGAACTGTTAAATTTTTTATGTAATTATCATTTGAGACTTTATTGGCCTGGCTAATTTCGATTTTGTACTATTTCCGTTTATTAGATAATAACAATTTATTACTTTCAGAAAGGTATTTCTTCTTCTTCACTTCGATTATAAGGTTTAGCTCTCATTTCCCTAGATTTTAGATAGTTATTGAAAAAGGTTTTTTTTCTTATCCATTTCTTGAATATCTAATAATAATTCATAAAAAAATTGTTATTTGATTCAGAAAATTTGTGAATTTATCGTATTAGTGCATAGATGTGTGAGTGAAACTAAAATACAAAATAAAAATAATCATTGTGGTATCGTCGTGTAATTCCATTGATCTGTCTAGGATCTTTGGTCTTTATTTCTAGATTTCTACATTGCTTTCTCTTTTTTTAAAGAAGGATTGTTTATATCTTGCTTCGTCACTTTTCTTATTTCCTACATAAACTTTATGTATTATACGAGTGGTACTAATTTGATTCTTATCAAGTAGCACTATTTACTTCCAGACGACTGAAAATGCTCTTTTTCAACAAAACCATTGTTACACTAATATTCAACACTCAAACTCATGAAGGTGTCAATACAACACTATAACTACAGTATTAAAAGCTTGTTGAGTCGTTTTACAGAGATTTGTTTTATTACTTATATTTTGTACATCTTTAATATTACTCAACATTGTTTTTTTTATAGTAAAATTTATAAAAGTCAAAAATCAATTAGATTATGTATATCTATCTCAGGGTACAAGATTTTTGTAGGGTAAAGTCTACCTTTATTTAGTATAATTTTTAATATGAGATTTTGTATGAGTTTGATAATATTGGTGTATGTTCCAACCCATGCAAATAATCCATAGGTTAATGTTAACTGGAATAATGAGTAGTAAATATTGAGAAATAATTTTTGAGATAGTATAGGTTTTGGTTGATAGAAAATATATAAGATATAATATTGTTTTTCATAGTTTTATTCTCTAAAAACCTGAGGTGAGTTTCTTACCTTATCTTATAATCAATTGGACCGTTCTTATCAAAAAGGGACCAAGTGAATTTTTTTAGCAAATTTGGATTATAGCTCAAGAGTAATTCTGGAAATCAACTATGTCGTTTGAAACCGTAATCGCATTTTCCTAAGAATGTCGCTTGGTCCACTATTGATAAGCATGGTACAATTTTGATTCCCAGTTATAAAATTTCGTTTGTATTCTTTATTTTTAGATATATTTCTAGTTTGACTAAAGGCTATTGACTTTTTTTTTCTTTAAGTTAAGAAGTAATTTATTTGTATCCGTATAGTTTTTTATTTTACTAAATCCTAATATAGCTTTTTCTTCAACGTCAGTCCACGTGTCTCCTTCTATATAAATCATCTACGTAATTGATTATTGAGGTGGTTACTATATCTGATCTTTGCAAATCATTTAAGTAAGCGATGAATAGTAATGGACCCAGCACTGTACCCTGCAGTACATCTTCCTTTATCTGAAAAGGCACAATTAAACTATCATTGATTTTTTTCAAATTGTATGTAATCGGTTTTTAAGGTAAGATTCGATTAAGTTTTAAGCCACTCGTTTGATTCCTTATTTACTCAATAAGATTTTGTGGTTCACGATGTCAACAGTCTAAAAAAATTTCCACCAAGGGTCTTGATATGTTATTATTTGTGTATATCTTTCTAGACAGGTGAGTAATAGCATCGTTTGTGAACTTGTTAACTCTGAATCCAAATTGTGTTTTGGAGATTATGATATAATTTATTTTGTTTTTTATCCATCAGAAATATTGGCCTTTCATTAATGATTTATTCTTTTGGCTTTGTGAATTGATTTCACTAATACTGCTATTTTGAGTTGATGTTAATACAAAATTAAAACATTTAAATATTTAAATTTAAAATATTTAATTTTAGAGAATAAAAAGTGTGTAAATACTAGACTAAAAGGTAATGAAACTTTGTAGGAATGATTAAATAGAAATACGATATCGCCTATCATCAATAAAGGACTACTTTGGAATCTTTTGAAATTTGATCATAAAATGTAAAGTGCCAAGTTTATAAAACGTGAGGATGCTGACAAGTAAAGGTAGTCGTTAGAAACTCGCTACACTTGTAAAAATTATTACCACTTCAAGCTCACCACATCTTTTTATAAATCAGATATGAAATATGTCATACAAATTATATTTTTTTTAAATTACCTTTCCGTTAACAAAATTCTTATTTTATTTGTTTAGCCTTGTTTTTAAGGGATGTTCTTTTAAAGCACTGTTCTAAATATATCCTGTTCCCGGCTTAAAATGAAATCGGATTCGAAACTTTTTCAATCTCAACATTTTCCGGTTCGATTAAAATCTTTGAAGCTAGGTTTAATATGATCGTATAAACTTGAACCTGCTCGTGTCAAGGATTGAAAGAATTTAAAGTAATACTTTAAAGGTAAAAAGAAGAGAAAGGTGAATCAAATGTAATATAACCTGATTTTATTGGAATTTATTTGTTGTAGGTGTAATCCTTTGGGGGGAAGCTATTATCCCGGCGCATTCGCCGAAAAAAGGAATAATTTTATTTAAGTAAATAAGCATAATTTTCGTTATGTGTAAAACTCAACGTTTTCAAATAAGCTAGGACTGTTATTCTGCTCAGTTTAACATCTCGGGCTTTCGTAATAAAACCCGGAGGCATGTTTTCGTTAGTGTGAATCGTGTGTACACAGACATTGCAACTGGAGATAAATTGCATGCTCGACGTGACACAGCTTAAAATTATCACAGAGAGTTTGAAGACTATTTAGAAGTTCTTACCACATATTAATAACCACTAGGTGAAGGTGATGCTATCTATGATATTAAATAACGAACCCACGACGTGCCAATAAATCTCCTAAATAATTCCGATAAGTTTGAGCCTCGTGTTATTTATTAGGAAAGTATGTATTGCATCATAAAATATTGACTCAAAATATAAAGGCAGGATATTTTTCCTTCCTCCTTGTTTCCTTTTGAAGATTAGAGGAAGCGAAGTGTGAGGTAATCTTTGCGGTGTTTCTGTTTGATTTAAGAATTTATGAAGGACTGCTTTGTTTTTAAATAGTGAGAAAAACATGAAAGAGAATATTATAGATACTTGGGGAGAAATAAAAGAAGAGTAATGTCCCTTTCATATCATTAAACTACAATTATACACATGTAGTTATTTAAAATTCTTTTTAAATGGTCCTAAAAATATTTAATATTAATATATTATACAAGCGCTGTTTCTAAAAATATACCTGCATAAAATATACACAATTCTGGCATATCTTTTGATATAATATAATCCTTGAGCTTAAATTTCTGAATATACAAGCTCTAATAAAATTTATCTTTCATAAATATTTACAAAAACGAAACACTTAATTCAGCACAGTATTTTTATTGCTATTCAGTAACTTTAGTAACATAATACAGATTTTATTACATCTGCGTTATAAAATTTGTCTATAATAATTTTATGTTTTTAGAAGGACGATAAAGACTTTTAGTAGATTGAACCTAGAATAAAACTTAAAAAAGCAATTTAATTTTGATTTATGTCAACTTATAAAACAATAAACGTTTTGTTATAACTAAAGACTTGGCGCTATAATATTTTTATTTTCGCTATACAAGACTATAAAAGGGTATTATTTATTGATCCTCCATAGTAAAGACAACGATAAATTGAAAACTTTCCGAATTGCACCGCCTCTGGACGCATAATCAAATCTATAACTAAGTTGGGGACCCACTTTTCCTAATACAAACCGGCGAGAGTTTTCTCCCCTTTTCAATTCCCTAATCAGTAAAGTTTCCTTAATATCGAACGGAAATTTTTTCCTAAATTTGCGACGCTCTTAGGAGGCGATTTCCATTTCTGCCGACATCACGACTTTTACAGTTTTATAGGAGTAAACTTCAAAGTCAAGCATAACATGTTTTGATTAAACGGGGGATGTTTTAGAAATGATAAGAGGATCGTGTAGTATAGAAGAGTTTCCAAAGATGAATTATTGATTTAATATATTTATGTAACGGTTCCTACCAATTCGCTGACAGGAAAATATTGTCAAAGTAACACGCTTTTCCTGTTAGTATTTATTTAGTAAATTGCGTCGTTTTCTAAATAAAATCTCTGCATATTATAATATCCTATAAATTTATGTACCTATATAATTTCCCATTTGCCTAATTGACATTGATGGTATGATGAATGGTCAAGTAGATTTTGATCAGGAAATGAAACAATGTAACCATTTAATTATATTCATGGAATAATTTGATACTTTGTTAACCTTAACATTACTCCCAATCAAGGTAGTTATAATAAATATGCTTTAATTTTATTATAATTTATTATTCCAACAAAACTGCTTTAAAAATTGATAAATAACAATAACATTAAATATACAGGGTGAGCTAAATGATTATGGTTTGATATGTACGCAACCAAATATTCATGTTGGTACAACTGAAAATTTAAAAAGAAAATTCCCTAGTAATCCAATGGCTTAGCAAATATTTTTAACCACATTGAATACAATATTTAGGACCGTTTGCACAACTAATATTTAAAAACACCTAATTTAAGTGACAGACTTTCCATTCTATTTCTTTCAAATTTTGAAATTTTTAAGTGACAATGCTGAAATCGGCCCTTAATCACAATTATACACATTTTGACAATTTTTAAAAATCAAGAATTTTAAACGATTAAAAATCGGGCTTATCAGCCTAATTTTACAAAAAATGTCAGATTATGACCTTCATTTTCGAGGTAGAAGTTAACACAAAACAAAAATGTACGCAAAGTAGTCTTGATAAAAACTGAAATTACCAATACGGAAAAAAATCGACCTACGCCGCTGCGTTTGTATAGTCTAGAGATTTTTTTTATGTTACTATAAACTTAAGGCGAACAAATTCCTTTGATTTTTAGTCCGGAAATTTGAATTGACCACAATCATTTTAGCTCACCCTATATAAAAAAACTTTTACCCAAAATCCGCTTAAGCAGTTTGACATTGTATTAAAATTATTTCAAAAAAATAAAATGAAAAACAAAATAATAAAGAATAAAATTTAATAAAATAAAATGATAAAATTACTTTCGATAATTTAACATATACAGTGTGTCCAAAAATGGCGGATCAGCTCTCCAGTACGATATTGGGTACCCTTTAGGGATGTCCAGAAAAATAGACAAATATCTTCTTGATTTTTATGAATTTTGATACTGTCACCAGCAAAAAAACTGATTAGTTTGCTTTAATTCATAAGAATTGAAGATCTTGAATATAAATTAAATAAAAAAAGTGGTAGTAAAAGTACCTAATTTAAAACAACTGCCAGGTGATGCCAAATTGTGTATTTTCCAAAATTTTCTTTATGATTAAAGACAACGAATTTTTTTAACGAATTAATTTTTTCAATCTACATCTTTTTTAGGAATTTTCATTTTTTTTATATATATACGTTGTCACCTTCTAATACCAGTATACTACGATTTTCTGTATTATATTATTTATTTTGAAATAAAAGTAATATAAATAAAATACAGGGAGTTTCATAATATGTGGGACAAAATTTTCCAGAGGATAATAATATAAATAGATGATAGAGGATACCAAAATAATAAAAAATAAATCGAATAAATAAATGTTCTATTTCGATTCCCAAGGAAGTTTAGCTGTTTTAAAGGTGCTGATAAGGATTCTTGATTTCAGAATAGTTCGTATATAAACTATTCAAATTTTGCACAGTACCTAATTTACACCTCACTCAATTTCATGTTTTTTTTATATTGTTTGCTATTTTTTGGTTGTCAGTGGTATATTAAGATCCTATATGTTAAAAACCATGGTAAATTCATAAGTATTACAATTTTTCAAAACAGAATTCTCAAACTTTCTTGCAAGGCTTATTATTTGACTATAATTATCCCAAAAACTGTAAACAAAATTTATTATGTATTTTTAAGTGGGAGATTATTTGACTTCAATTTTAGTTTCATTTTTCACCAGATTTGTATAAGAGCACCTTTTTGTGTAAAATTGTAAGAACACGATTTTGAAAGAAAATCTGTTTTTAAGACCAAGATGTCTTAAAATACAATTTTTAAGAAACCAAACAATCTCAAAAGAATCATCAAAATGAGGTGTATATTAGGTGTTATACCAAATTTGCAACAAAAATTACCAAAAACAATTTTTTGGCACCTCCCTTATGAACCGAAGTCAGTCGAAAATTTGTGCCATAAAAAACAAAACTTATCATACATTGATTTTTTTTATTTTTATATTTTAGGTTTCTGGATCTTTGAAAAGGCCGAAACAAAGTAGACCTATAATGACCGAATTAAAAAAACCCAAACGGTAAAAGGCCGTGGAAAAATAGTCCTTATGAAAAAAAAAAGAACTATAAAAGGTCGACTTGGACAAATGGCTGACACCCTCAATAGGCCGAACGTTAAATAGCCGAATACAACAAAATAACGCCAACTAAAAAATGGCCGAAATCGACAAAAGGCACTATGATAAAATCCAGAAAAGGCAAAAATGACAACATTTCGATATAAAAAAACCCATAATTTATTTTATAAAAAAAACCAAGATTAAATAAATATGTCCATTATTTGCCCTTTAACACCCAACACTCTTTATTAATTGAGATTTAGCATTATTCTTTCGGCGTATTACCATATATGCTATGATAAATGATAGTACCTTATACGATATCGCAAAATTTTGTAAAAATACATATTTATAAAAATAAAAAAGGAATTAAGTTTTTTCAACTAAAAGAAATCGACGATTCTCTGAAGTTTTCCTTGGAATTTTCTGGCGAAAATTACAACACCAATAAGTGAAAGTACCATATACGATTGTACAAAATTTTGTAAAAATGTTTATAAAAATAAAAAAGTTATTAAGTTTTTTCCAACCAAAGTCCCAAAAAAAGATGAATTAAATACAAAATAATTCAAGAAATCGACAATTTTCTCAAGTTTCTCTTGGAATTTTCCGGCAAAAAATGAACCAGTGATAAAAAATACTGCCACACACGATTGTACAAAGTTTTGCTAAAATATTTATAAAAATAAAAAAGTTATTACATAAGTTTTTTCCAACTAAAGTCCCAAAAAAGGTGAATAAAATACAAAATAATTCAAGAAATCGACGGTTTTCTCAAGTTTTTTTTGGAATTATCCGGTAAAAATTGTACCGATGAGCTGGAAGTAGGACAAAGAATACGCGATCGTGATTACTTTTGTCCTACTTCCAGCTGGGACAAACTGTACAAAATTTTAGAAACTTGCTTAAGGGCGAAAAACTACTAGTTACGCCTTTGATTCGAACTTTTCTAATTGTTTTGGCGTTTTCTACCTAATGGCCAATTTCGCCCCACATATTATGAAACAACCAGTATACAGGGTGTTTTTTAAGTTGATATTTGTATAAAAAACTCTTTAAATAAGAAACTTATTCGAATTTTAAATTAACGTGTGTGGTTGCTTTTGTTCACTTTTTCGGGTTATAAAAGAAAAATATAAAAAAATAGCACAATACATAAAGTAAAAGAAAAGAAAAAAGCGTGATGGTGTAATTTTATTGACGGTTAAGAGTAAGAGGGGGAGGAAGTTTGTAAATTTGCCCCGGGCGCCACATAGACTCGGTACGCCCCTGTATATGTATTATTGTTGTTAAATATGATTCAATTAATTTATTTTGTCTTTTCAAAATTAATTATTAATTAAAGAATAAATCTTTGCAAAACTAATAAATAACCAATATCTCTAAGAAGTTTCTTAATTTTTCCAACGCGAGTCAATGATAATAAAGAAACTTCCTAAAGCAGTAAAAGTTCTGCCCTAAATCACTATTTCATTCAAATTATATCTCCACAAATTTCTTACAAAATTTATTTATAAATAAAAGCATTATAAATTAACTTCAACGAATATTTATTACATGAATTAATGCTTCAAGTTAAAAATAAATAGTAATATTTTTAGCTTTTATTTGGAATTGTACAAAATACTTTATATTTTTCAAATTACGAGCTATTTCAACGAAAAGCTCCTTAATGATAAACTTGTATTGCTCTAAAAGTCAAAGTTGAGGTTTGAAAAATATAAACGTCGAGTAAAGATTAATGAATAACATTTCCGATCTTTTTCATGATTGCCCTCTTTAATAAGAGTATTCATTAAAAATTCTATAAATAAAACGTAAATTCATAGAACTCATTAAAAAAGATAACTTTTGAAAATTAAATTTCGTTTTATCAACGAAAAGTTAAAGAATACTACGAAAAAATGAATAAAACTTTTTTTACTTTTTTTTAAGAAGTAATTTTCACCCTTTTTATTCAAAGGTGAAGATAATTAACAAATTGACCCAGGCCCCAAACCGGGCTCTAACGCAATTCCACCCAGGTGAAATAACGATAATTACTATTTTCCTGCTTTAATGCACTTATCCTTTTATAGCAGAGTAACTTTACGACTTTTCCCATCAACTAAATGATCGCGTAAATTTTCAAATTAGTTGTGTTTGCTTTATAGCTTTACCCTTAAATACGTCGAAGGGGCGTTTTTATAAGAATAAAACTAAAAGTAAGTCTTCATTTTTTATTTTTACGAGCTTTTATTCTTATGAATGGTCCGATGTGGTGAGATTCAGTATTGTATCTGTGTAATTAAAGATTTTGTTGGTAGTAAAACAATAGAATCTTGGTTTATAAGAAAATGACAACGAGAAAAATATAATAGTTCTGTTGTAAATTTATGAAAGTGCAAGATAAATAAGAGAAATAGAGTACGAACTCGCTTTGGCTTGGATAAATTTGAAAGGAAAAGTAAAGAATAATTTACGTGCCTCCAACTAACAAAAAGCTTACGTTGGGCGTTTCATTACTACTGTGACCTTAAAACAACTTTTTTTTCTTAATTTGCCATACATTTTTTCTTTTTTGACAACCAATTTAAAACCTAGAGCCGAAAAAATAAATCATTTCCTTTTCACAAACCAATTTATTTACGAAAGTAATTATTTACTTTATAACTCGTATTAATCACATATTTGTACAATTTTCAAACTTAAATTTGTTTGTTATAAGTTAGTTTAGAATTTAATCCTCAATTTGTAATAATTATTTAGTAGGTTGTTCCAAATTAATTATAATAGGATTATTTAACTCGTTTTTGTCCCCGATCTTAAATATATTAAAATACCTTTACCCAAATACAATGGTAGAAAAAGTATAGAAACTTTAAAGGCTAATTTACTCAGATCTACCAAGTTGATCGACGCTTTTGAATCCACCAACGTGATCAACGCTGGTGACAATTGACGGCATCCAACTTTCGTTCAACGTTCATCGCGGTGGATCCACTTCTCAAGTTCTCAAGTTTAATTGATCGATATAATAATTGATCAACAAAAGTTGAACGAAAACTGTAGTGAGAACCTTTGTTTCAATGAAGTTTATCAACTTTTTAGGGGATCAAGAAAAGTTTAACCCAGTGTAATATTGGTTTCAAGTTGAAACTCAACTTGACTGTTGACTGTCAAGTTTAATTTCAACTGGCCAGGCTACCTATATTTAATTTCATGATTTCTAAACAAAAAGTTTAAAAAAATGAGCGATAAGTGGTCAGATAGTATCATGCTAAATTTTTTTAGACTTCTACCAGAACTACCGATTAGCCAAATTCAAAAATAGAGATGCAAGAGAAAATGCATTGGGTTCTATTCTCAAAAAGATGGAAATTCGAATCTAAATCAAAATCACGACCATTAGAACAATGAACAATGTACAAAAAAAGCGGAACTTCTCTGGCTAGTGGTTTTAATATTTCCAAAAGAAAATGTTTGGAAGATATACAAATTTAAAATCATCTTGCACAATGGCATTTGTTTAAAATTACTTTAAAAAAAGTCCAACGGAAAATGATCGCCAAATATTTTGGCCTATTACAGACAGTATTTTCGAGTTCGAAATTCCGAACTTCCTCTGGTGGAATTTTTTATTCCGACAAATGAGGTAACGTCAGAAAGAAAAAATGAATTTAAATTATACATTCACACTGATAACAAGTGCTTTATTAGTGTTGTGAGCAAAAAGGATCAAATAATTGGCTTTTATGTAAATTATAAACAAAATAAGTATATTTTGCTCACTTGGATCAACTGTTTCTGTCAAAATAGCGACCCCAAGCGCCCTCTCTACCTAGTCGAAATCGCGAATTCCTTAGTTCGTTTTTTTCATGTTGTTCGATAATGTGCCTTTTTTTATCACATTTATAATTTTGTTGAGCTATCCGGCAATTTGATAATTTCATGGATTTTCTTATAAAAACCGAGACAATGTGATCGTCATACAATTTAGTTGGCTAAAAAAGTTTTAGTCCTTTTAGTTGGTACTTTTGTATAATATTACACCTTACACCGCGTAATTCGAACAGGTCTAGAGTCATTAATACCCAGCTAAACTGGAGGGTGGCTATTTTCCGTTGGGGTTTTTGTTTAAGTTAAATTAACAAAATTCCATATGGTGCAGGATGAATTAATATTGTACATTTTCTTTGGGAAATATTAAAACTACTAGCTAGGAAATTTCTGACAAATTATCCCTAACTAATTTACGTGGTATATCCAGTATCCAAAAGAATTTTATTTCATTCTTCTTTTATTGAAGGTTCAATGGGATTTGGATCTGGAAGTTGCAACGGCCTTTCAAGTAGATTAACGTTTATTTGGGAAAACCATTTTTTCAGCTTCGGAATGGTATCTTGGTAAGGTTCCCACTTCAATGTCATTTTTTTTTAAGAAAATGGTAAGGTTGGGTTTTCTAAAATTCTGATCGAATTTTTCCTCTACCATCGTAATTGGTCTAATTTCGAGAAGAACAACCTCATACCATAATTCTAACCAACGTGTTATCGGGATTTGGTATATTACATTATAACACTTTTTATGGGTTGTCAAACAAACTGTCTACCATCTGAAACTTTCTTTCATTGCTTTAAAGGAACATAATTTTACTTCTTCGTGATTCATATCAATTCGATCTGGTAAATTTCATTCGAGCTTTACTACTTTTTTCGGAAATGAATTGTTTTTTGGAGCTACACCTCCATTAAGTAAATGTTAAGGTGTGGTTTTCTAAAATACTCAAAATGATCAAGTTTGCCCTACACTTGCGTAATTAGTCCAACCCCAGATCGAGAAGAACAACGTTATACCATTATCGGGTGTTCGGCATCTGGTATATTAGGTTGTAACGTTTTTTATTTGTCGTGGAACTGTCTACCACCTGACACTTCTTCTCGTTTCATCGCTTCAAATTAATATATTTGATATCTTCATGGTCCATATCAAACTCGATCCGACAAATTGTACTCGGGAGCTACTATTTTTCTTGGAAGTGAACGATTTTTTATAGGAACATGTCCATTTAGTTATAAGAAGATTTCTGATGGTTCAAGAAATTTCCTGGCAGTAGTTTGCGAGGTGTACGGTATATAATTTCGGCAACTTTAGTAATATTTAATGATTTTGCAGTTTCAACTTGTATAGTATCACTTTGATAAAAAACAATTAATTTTTGCTGAAAATCTTAAAAAAACAAACAGCCTTCGGGAATTTTGAATTTTAAAGCAAATATCGAACACTAATGTAACTGTTTTGGACAACTAAATAATAAATAATTAAAACTTTCAATACGTTAATTTATATTTTGAATAGTTTTTTAAAATGTTTTATTACGTGTGTTAAACTTTGTCGGACGGCAAGGGTACAATTGTAACTTTTGCGAATTTAAATAGTGATAAAAATTTTTCTAGAAGTCGTACAGACCTTAAATTTCATGACATCTCCATCTTAATCTTATCCTAATTAATGTTTAGATGCCAAATACTGTATAGTACAATGTGTATGAATATAATGAGAATTTTCCAACTGACATTATCTACACAGATAAATCACAATATCCTCCTTAATAAGATGCAAAAGTATAATATAAATAATAATTTGATTAAATTCTTGGCGTCATACCTCACTGAAAGAGAACAGATAGTTAAATACCAAGGAATTAAATCAAATGGGTTTATAGCCACGATTGGGGTCCCACAAGGATCGAACTTTGGACCGGTATTGTGCTGACTTTTTATTAATGATCAATAAGGACAATTAAGTAACTGGTTTTTCAGACTGGAACTTAATTGTTTTTCTTGTACAAGCTGCCAGACGTAATATTATTATTAGTTCATTAATGATGTTGTGGAAGAAATAGATTCACAAATTCTTTTATATGCAGATGATTTCAAATTGTACAATACTATAAGATCACAAGAGGACTGCAAAATCTTGCAAAATGACATAAATAAGCTTGTTGTATTTTGTGCAGACAACAGACATTCTACTGTAGACGGTACTTATACTACTTTACAGAAGGTGCATACCCGGATTGGAATAATTCATACAGCAGTTTGCAAGACAAATTCTCGTTTCAGTAAATTCAAATTCAGCATAAAGTCATAAATGTGTTTAGTTTAAAATAGTGCAGGTATTAATAGCAACTTCTTAAATTTATTGCAGTTTTATGTACCTCGAACATCCTTAAGGAATTGCCTAACCTTCGCATATTCAACACTTAAGACTTCACATTTTGCTGACATCTTTGTAAATAACCTATATTTATTAAAAAAATATATTATTGAATGTCTTAACTAAAACCTATTTAAATGTAACTTATTTTGTATGTGAACTTTTTATGTTATTTATTATTTACAAATTGTTTTGCAAAATATTTTAAAACTGTTGAGTAAATAAATTATTATTAATTGTACCTATACTGCCTGTTATCGTTGTAAAATTCTGCCGTCGGACAAAGCTTAAAAAATACAGGATAAATCTAGAAAAAAAAATGATTTTACCATCAGCCACATTCAATACTTAAAATGTCATTATTATTATTAATCTAAGAAAGAATGAGTTTCTAAAATTAAAAGTGGTGAAAGATGAGAATGTTTTCTTCGACGAGAATTTCCTTTATATAGTCTGTTTTTATGGGATCTCTCAATTCAATCAATGGTTAACTCTTATTCATCGGTGATATCCAATTTAAATTTCGGTAACTTTTATCGTCCTTAAATTTTATGTGTCGTCGATAAAAATTTCGTAGAATACAAACTGTTTTCTAGTTCTAGAAATTGCAAAAATAATTTATTCCATTAAAATGTTAAAGCTTAACATCTAAATCATCTAATCTAGTTGCAGAGAGTTTCCACGAATTACAAAATTCAGGAAAATAATTTACAGTCCAAGAAATACGATATAACATTGTGACAAAAATAGAAACATTTTCATGGGAATGTCGGGTCGTTTTTGCAATATTAATGAATTAAATAGAAGTTGAAAGCCTTTGATATTATAATTAATCTATTGTATCATATAGAACTAAATAAAACTTTCATTTAATAAAAAAATATGAATATAAATCATTTATATGATTAATATTTTTTATGTACTCGTTTCATTAAGGAGCATTTTTTAAGTAAATTGACAAATAGTTTAATTGTTAAAAATTGTTTATAAAACATAAGAAAAATATGGAGTATAAGATTTTTTATAATATAATTATTTTATATACAATTTACCTATAATTTCCTAGCCATGAAATTTAAGCAATATATTTGAGCGATATATTTTTGGTTAATGATTTTTGTAATAATTTTCTCGATTATTCAAAAGGGTATCCCACATCCCGCATTAATAATAATAATGTACTAGATTATGAGCCAGATCGTGTACGTGATGTATTGTTAATTTGTAACTTAATACTTGGAAAGTGCGCTTGACGAATTGGAAACTATATTAGCGCAAATACACGTATAATACCTAATAATAACAGGTGAAATTAATGCATTAATGCATTATTACCGTATTATGTTATAAATAATTCCAGAAGTAAAGAAATACCTGCTTTTGATTAATCCTATTATAATTTTTTCTTTAATTTTGAGCATCCACGATTATCTCATTTTTTATAATTTTAATTTTTTTCAAACGTCATTAAAGTACAGGCTTATGTGACGCTTGACAGGCTTTAATAAGTCATTTTATTAAGCAATCCAATATAAGCTGAGAATGTATTGTGTATTGCATGTAAATTTAATGTCAAATTTTAAAATTATTTTTTATGCTACATTATAACATTCTATAGAAGAAAAAATTGCATGTTTTATTCAGAGTAAAAGAACTTTTACTCCAAATAAAACAATATATGTACTATTTATTCTATGGAGAAAATTACTGTTGCTTTAAATCCTGATTTTTTAACCTGTTTAGCATCAAAAATATGATAAGGCGATCCAACCTTTTGCAAAATCATTTTTTATAATTTTTTCTTCAAACGTCCATAAAGTCATTCGTTGAGTCTATGGTCATGTTTGTACATTTCCTACGTAAATCAGGTACAATCAGATATAGTTTGTACTTCCTAGGAGTAGAAATACAAATTCTACTCTGCCTATTTGTCAGCGCAATGTATATTAGTAACATGTCATGACGTATGTAAATTAAATAGCATGTTTTATTCGGAGTAAAAGAACTTTCTTTCACTTCTAATATACATACTTCTTTTAAATATCTCATATTGTAGTGGCTTCAATTTGGTTTTAATTTAGTTAAAAATCTTCCCTTTATCCAGATACATTATTAATTTGTAAAGAATAAATCTACACAATCTTTTAGTTATTTTGAGAGCATAATTTGCCAGTTTTAATAACAATAACAAACTTTTTAATTCGATTAAAACTTTAAACCGAATAAATCTTTCACATCAGTATTATGGTAACTGTTTTACGCTCTATAAACATCTTTGTTATTTTATCTAATTTTAAATAACAAAGCGTTTATCCCGCTTGTTTTAACACTTTAAGTCCAGTATTCTAATTTTCTAGAGTTAATGGTATTTTTTAGGTATGATGTAAAACCTTAACCCATCTTACATTTTACAATGTTCTACTTTTTGCATATTATTATTTATTAAGTAAAAATGAAAAAGTTGTTTAAAATTCGTTTCTCGAAATTACGAGCTATCCAAAAGTACAAAAATCACAAAGAACACTACGAAAGTGCCAATTGAGATAATATTGATTACCAAAATGTTCTCAATATTTGAGAAAGTTTTATTTTAAATAGGTTTTCTATGTAAAAACCATAAAGTTGTTCACAAATTTTAAAGCTAGAAATAGATAGAAGAATTGATGTTATCAAAAATTAAACAGCTCTAAGTAGTTCTTGAAATACCTAAATATTTCATGTAGATGATGAAAATTTAGACAAATTAACATTGGCTTGAAAATAGAAAATACTTCAAAGGCCGACGGATTTAATTTTCATTTTCTTTTAGTCCACGTTTTATTTGATAATAAAAATTATTTGCGACTCGCAATTTTAACTCGATATATGAAATTTATCCGCAATAATCCATAATAGAAATTTTATATGCCTAAAAATAGTCATGTATTAACCTTTCATTTTGGTATTAATATGTGAACCTGGTTATTTCAGGACTAAGGACGTCTCATTAAAATATGGATACCTAACGCAAAAGTGTATCTCATACAGATAACACACAGGAATAATTTTAGTAAAAAAATTCTTGGATGGCTTCTGATATTTGAAACCACCACCACATTAAAGAGTTTATTAATCCATGTAAGAATGTACGTTTTCAATCCACAACTTGAGGCGGAATTTAATTTTAAAAATATAATTACTTTTTACATTGAAAGGAAAATTAGGTAAAGAGTTTTTTGAGAACATAAAACAATATTCTCAAAGATACATAAATTGTTTAATAAATTTATTTATTGAAAATATTAGAAGTTTATGGATATTTAAATATAAAATTGTTGAATTTTTAAAATAATCTACTGAAATAACGTTAACCAAATTTGTTTCAAAAAATATTTTTTTTTACCAGATGAAAGCATATTTTTTAAGATTTGAGTATTTGAAACTTTCTTTAACAAGATGAGAAAATTTCTTTATTAAAAATTAAATTTCATAAAATCTTGCATAGTTCTAAAAAAACGAACATTTTACTGCTTTTATCTTTACTTTACCGCAAATTTTCCATTTTTTATAATGATTGTTGTGTTGCAATAAATATCATTTGTATTAAAATCATCAAAGATTGGTATCGAAAGATTTAAATTTTCCGTTTTGGTCGCCTCCTACCCTAATTTCTACAGTACTAAAATTTCCATGGAAAAGGGGGCGTGTTTAGGAGAAACGTCATGCTCAATTGGTGATCCATCCTAAGCATCCCCCTTTTCCCCTGGGTTTTCCAGTCTACTCCTATGAAAATGAAGCCGAGTTAATTTTTAAACAGGGACAAAAATTGGAAACCTAAAAAATCTATATAAAATTGTTTACTTTAGCTAATTAACTTTTATTTAAATAAAATTTTTAGTATCCTTACCTTTCCATTAACGTGTCGACTGGAAAGTGCTGACCGTAGCGAGCTCATGATAAATTCTTTAATGAACAAACAAACTAATGCTAATTATTATCAAAAAATCACACGTAGATTTTTTAAATGAAAATATAATCAACTTTCGTAAATATTATTGTACAGTATTCATTATTATCATTTTTAGGTTTTGATAATTGGGGCATGTTGCTTTTTGATATTTCTATAATGATATGTCTAGGGTAGTCTGACTATTAAAAAATCTGAACCGTTTAAATTTGAATTATCACAAAAATTTTAATCTACTGATTGATAAATTCTTTAGAGATTGAGCTACAACTAATATTTTCGTGGCGTTTTATTAATTTACTTGCGGTTTAAAAATAAATTAATTAAATAATTTAGAATGCTTGGAAGCACTTTTTTCGAATTTGCACGCACAGAGGTAATTCAAGTGTCAAAAATATAATAAATGAAAATCTGAATATTTTTTAGTTTAAAACGCGCACGGCCTTTCGCACTGCTTTTTTTAGTTGATTTAAGTGTTGTTTGATTTTTGATTATTTGGTGTCTTTCAGTTTTTGTGGAAGATCATAAAGCGACCAACAATGGACGCAGGTCCGGGGAAGACTGCAGTGTTATATTCCCGGAATATCGATTGAAAGGAAGGCACTTCGCGCCAAGAATCGCGCATACTCGCTGCTGATCCTCTGTAACGTGTTTCCAAGAAATTTGGCGCAATTTTAAGAAGAGCTTAGCCTGAATATAGGACCAGATATTAATCCCAGGTTTACCGCAGGAAAATATTTCAGGAATTCGAAAAAATGTCATCGAGATTCTTAGAGAAATAAAAGTACTAGAGATAAAAGTTCATCAATGAACCTAGAACCATGGATGAATCAAATTTTATTGCCTTATATAAATCAGCAATCTTTGGTTTGGCATGACCAATTCTACGGTAAACGTTAGGAATACAAATTTTCTCAAAAATTGCTATCTTACATTTTTTCAAATAACTTCCAAGCTTTAAAAGGTCAAAAATTCTTAGAAAACAGTAAGGAATTTAAATATTTTATGACAGTCTTAGGAGACTCAAGAGTTTTCCCTACCTAGATGGTATACACTCTGGAGAGTCTGATACCTTAGGTATGAGATACTCTAGCGTGGATGTTACCCGCAGTCAGGAGCACTCTAGAGTCTATGCTACCGGGATAGTACGTGCTGATTTCTAGAATAATTGGACGTTTGTATGTAAAAATACCCATTATAAATTTTGCAAAATCGAAACAACCTGTGGAACAACCCATCAAAGGTCAAACAACCATATGAAGTCTAAAAACTTGTACAGAGTTTGCGGTGGGTTGGTTCTCTTTTGCATAAATCCATCAAATTTTATCTATTCAATAAGATCCGTTTTCACGATCTCGGATTATACTCCTATAAATGTTATTACCCAAGCGCAAAGGTGATGTATCCAACTTTTGGCATTACTTTGCTTCTAATCCTAGACTACACGCTGTAGCGCTACACATGTTTTTATCTCTTTACTTAATGTTTAGTGGGAAAGTGATGAGTTCCAGAACATTTAGGATTTCAAAATACAAATGATAAAGTAATAATATGGATATTGAACAAAGTTGCTCCCAAAATTTAAGCGAACAGTTGGAACGTTTGATTCGGGTTGGAAATAGAAAGTTTGCAAGCAAAGGCTGTTTTGGAAGAATTTTCCACAACAAATTCACTTCAATTTATGGAAAAGATTCATAATTTTGAGTTACAAAATGTAGAGTGCTCCAAAATTAAGCAGCCAAATTTTAGAAGACGATTCTACGTGTAATTTTATGAAAAAAAAAGAAAAGAGTAAGAAATTTAATAATTTCACTGTTGTAGCGCAAAAAAATAATAATAAGTAAAATAATTCGTTTGAACATGGGTCCTAGATACTAGATAGTACCCTTGTTTATATATACTTGAACAGGGTGCGGCAAGATAATTTCGTTATTTGAAATGAACACTATGAAGCTGATGAGAGTCCCAGGCGACTTTTCGTGGTCTTATTCGAGAGAGGTGATCTTAAAGTTTTGTTAACTTGTGTTTCAGTCATCATCATGCATTAGAGTAAGGAGCAGCGTGCGTTTCCCTAAAAAGCCTATTTTTCCAACGGCCGTTCAGTGGTTAAAACCCAGCGCGCCTTCAGAAATCGCTTCAATATTGTGACATTGAGTCCTGTCCAGGACCGGAAATCAAATCTTTTGTGGGTCACAACGTTCAATGAAACTGGTACAGTACAGAAAAGAAGAACTGGAGACGCACGATCCATGGTTTTTCGAGGAAAATGAGCAGATTGTCACAGTCAATTCAGACCGTTATGTGAGCATGCTCGACGAGTTTTTTTTTTCGCCACGACTTGATGAAATGGACTTAGGGGATATATGGTTTCAACAAGACGGAGTAATGGTCCATACTTCAAGGGCAACGGCTGTGTTGCGAGAGCACTTCCCAGGGCGCCTCATCTCACTGATAGGAGATTTTGAGTGGCCGTCACGCTCACCCGATTTTACCACTTGTGACTTTTTTTTGTAGGGGTAGTTGAAATTCCGTGTCTATACCAGACTCTGGACAACCTGGAAAAAAACATTCAGGAAGAAACGGCTATCATATCCATCCATTTTCTGGAGAGAGTGATGAGAAACAGCAGAATTCGGTTCAACAAGTGTATCGACAATGGAGGGCGCAACTTACCCGATATGATTTTTAAAAACATGTAAACCATAACTTTAAATGTTGAACTTTATAATTAAAAAAAAATTGAAGATATATCTTGACTACTTTCTATTTTATTGCATTATGAAATAAGGAAATTATCTTGCCGCACCCTGTAGTATATATAAACAAGGATAGTACATAGGGTAACAGTTATCAGACCAGATATGCGATTTGGAGATCCCAGCTTCAAATCTTGGCCAATTTTTCATTAACTCCTTTGCTTGATGTAAGTAATAACTCTTTGTATATAATTTAAGAAAAAAAGTTCTAATTAGTGTATGTCTGATTTCGCTTTCTAAGAGTGGCTATTAAAAAAACTTGCTTTGAAAGAAGGTATCACAAATAATAAATAATTAACCTAAACCCTCATTAAAACTAAAATCATGAAATTATATCTTAAGAGCATTATGATTTAGACCAAATTTCAAATCTCCACTACAATCCGTTTTCAAATAAATGACGAAAACCTTACTTTTAGACACAATATTTTGAGAGCTTTAAAAAGTGTAACCAGATATATTATGTGAATAAACAGTTTATTTCTTAAAATTAGTCGTAGATTCGCCTGCGAAAATTTGAGTGCTTAATTTTGGAACACTCTGTATATGATATCGTTACGTGTTACATTTATAAATCGTAATATTTCCTATAAATCTTTTATCGTTTTGTAATAAATTAAATTTAAATGATACTCAGTTATCTTCAAATTTGGAAATAGTGTTTAAAAACTACTTTAATTAGTTTATCATAATTTTAAACTTTTTTCAACTTTTATTGTTTCAAAGTGCCCGTTTTATCTTACAAAAAAAATTTTTACTCACAACATTCACTGTTTTCAGACTTATAGATAAGTATATATGAAAAAAATAATTTCCCAAAATTTTAGATTGAAAAAAACAACACTTTTTGTGAAATTAATGTTTGTAATCTTCAAAAAATATGTGTAAACATCCATAAATGTCATTTATATTTCATATTTTTACAATTTAAGGATGAAAGTTGTGCCCAAAACCCTGTATGGCCTTACCGGTTATCCACTTAATGTCTCAAGAATGTTCGATAAATTGTTATTACTAAGTTTTCTAGTGTAAAGTACTAGGTAGCTTTTCTGCAATTTATAGGACACCCTGTTGATGTATTCTTACTTTTTATCTCGAAATTGTTCAAAAAATCTATTCCCAAAGTTAAGAACACATGTTTAGAAACACCCTGTATAATTTTAATTTATCTATAATTTTTGTACTTTTTGGAATAAAGAAGGTGAATAGAATAGACCACGACATTTTATATTCGCCTTCCTTAGAATTAATAACCATAAAACTCATTTTAAGATAGATGAGCTGAACCCAAAGACTATTTGGATGAGCGCGTAATTTTAATTATTCATAAAATTTAAGCGCCATGCAATTCTAAGCCCTTGGTTTTTCAAAAAACAACAGCTTTTACGAACACCTTTATTAAGTGATGCCAATCTACAACTTCCCAACGTTTAGACGCTGTCAGCCATTTCGTCCCATGAGGTTTTTAATGTTTCTAGTTGACGATGCACTTAGTAGCACAATTTCAATTTACGATGATGATCTAAAACAATAAGCCCTGATGAAGACAGCAAATCACTGTCGAAACGTTGGCAAGTTGTAGATTGGCCTCACTTAATAAAGGTGTTCGTAAAAGCTGTTGTTTTTCCTACCTATCAACTATACTCGAACGTATTTTCAATCGAATAAAATTACTAGAGTTAAAAAAGATAACAAAAAAAGATTCTGATTTAGTTTTTCCGAAATATATCCGAGAAGTGATAAGCAACTTTTGTTTATCAAGTGGCAACATGAGAACAAAAAATTGATACCAAGAACAATATCAGATATCCCATTTTAACTTCAAAATGAAGTTTTTCAAAAAAAAGTAGATGTCATACTGAACAAAATTAACTTATTGCTTTTTTGATTATTTTAAAACTAAGAGGACCCTTTAAAATTCCTGCATTAAAATTAACGGATCTGGATGAAATTTAAAGACAACATCTAAAGAATACTTGTCTCTAATAAAATCATTGACATTAAAAAAATATACAGGAATCCCAAAAATCACTAAAATTTTGAACTTTTAAAACAGTTGTAACACACCAAAAATGAGTATTTTTTTAAATAAATTTTCAAAAAGTTGCTATGAGGAAAAAAATACGTAAATAAGTGTATTTTATAGGAAATTGTCTAAATTTTATAATTGAACTAATTTTGTAAGTCTAGCTTCAGTGAAAATGTAATTTTTGGCGTTCAAAGTGCATACAAAGTTTTCATAAATAAAAGCGTTAAAAAAAATTAAATGGGATTTCACAAAAATCCCCATTGCGAATTTTGTATTTTGAATGGTCGATTTGATTAAAAATTATCTAAATTTTATAATAAAACTTATTTTATAATCATATCTTGACTATAAATACCCTTTTTAGGTCATTAAAGTACGATTAAAAATTTCCCCAAAAAATAACTTTAACTTCAATTGGTTATATTAAATTTATTTTTTTACTCATTATTGATATTGAACTTTCTTATTATAGGTTATACCCTAATCTTTTATTTAAACTCAAAAATTTTGTTATAATTTTATCGAAACTTGCAGTTTTTAAGAATTTTATCTAGTTTTTAGAATTTTTTTATACACAAAAAATGAGTATTATTATAATCAATTTTCAAAAATGTTCCTATGGAAAAATATTACTTAAATAAGTCTACTTTATAGGAAATTTTCTAGATTTGTTAATGAAACTAATTTTGTAAGTCTAACTTCAGTGGAAATACTGTAACGTTTTTATAAAGAAAATCATTTTAAATAATTTATCTTAATTTGTCAATTCATTAAACAATCTTATTTGCTACCCAGTTTTCATAAATAATTTTATAGAAAAAATTATAAAAACCGTTTTTTTTTTCAAAAATTTTTATTTAACATTTAAATTAAAACAAAATAAGAATTTTCTTTGAATGACATTTAATATTCAAAACAAGTGCAGGACTTTAATAACTAAAATTGACCTGTCCGAGAAATTTTCTCAAAACAATTAAATACGGCAGTTACGAATTTTGTTCCAAACTCAATCATCACCCTATATGTGTATAAAACATTTGGAAATGTTCAGAATAAACCTCGTAAATATCGTCCATCGAAGTGCAGCGCGTTAAAAACCTATTTTGCAAAAAATAAAAAAATCACTTAAAAGTGCAGTAAAACCGGAACTGGGAAAATAATTAACCCAGAAACAGTGGAAATATTATAAGAAAATTTGCTTTTACGGGTGGAGAGGAAAAAGCCATGGATAAATAAACAAAATAGGATGAAATTACTGGAATTCTCTACACAATTTATAAATAAACCAATACAGTTTTGGAAAAAATTATCTATTCTGACGAAAGTAGATTTAATATTTTTGGCTCAAATGGATGTCAAATGGAGAAAACTCGGAGAAGAACTAAATAAACGTCATCTAAACAATACTGTTAAATATGGTAGAGGTTTTGTATGTAGTAGCATGAATGCAAATGGAGTGGGAAAACTTTTATTGGAGTAATTATAGATGTGAATGGATATGTACAAAGACATTTTAGCAGAAAACTTAGAATGAAATGCCATCAAATTAGGAATTATGGATACCTTCAACAAAATAACAACCCTATGCATTCGTGTCATTTAGTTCAAGAATGGTTATTATATAATTATATTCATAATTTACTCACAACTTCCTCCACAGTCACCATATACCATATATTAATCCGATAGAGATTTAGTGGCAACATTTCTCCAAATATATAGGGCTCCCCTTAGTTTTGAAAACATAAAATTTCAAATATGGATGATTTAAAATAAATACAAAAGAATTAAGTCAAATATTACAGAAAATTTGGTTATCGATGCCAATGGCTATCCGACGAATAATTAAAATTTAAATAATTACAATTATAGTCAAATTTTCTATAATGTACGAATACTTTTTTGAACCTATTTTTTTATATCAATGCCCATTTATTACATGATTTCTGTAGTAATGAATTGGGACAGAGATGGAATTGTTTTCTGTTCGTTTATTCTGCTTTTAGTTTATAATTATTGAATGTTTAGTGTATTGCTTATTTTGAAAATCTAAAAAATTGATTCACTAAGATTATCGCCTAAAGATGTTCCAGAGATGACGGTTATTGGATGAATTTTGAAATACTAAGCCAATTTTTGATATGTACAGTAATAATGTAAATTAGAATGCTCTTGATGTTTTGGATTTTATAATTTATTTATCCCCAGTATTATCAAACACGTTTAATGGTCATTTAATTTTTGATGGGATTTAATTTTACTATTTTACAGCTAAACGCCATTTAACCTATATTCCAACTTCATAAAAATACCATATATATCAAATTAAACCTTACCTATTTAAAATTAAATGACCGTTAAAATTTTGATAACATCGGCCATAAATCTACTTATTTAAAAAATGTTATTAAAAAGATTATTTTTCTAATATTTATGTAAATGAAAAATCCAGAAAAGGAAACCAATTAATGAAAAGATGCTTCGATCAATTTTGGGACTACTTAATGATGAAGCATAGACCCTCGAAATCGATCGTAGCATATTTTTTAGATAATATCCGTAAACAATTGGGTCAAGTTAAAATGATTATCTAGTAACGAAATTGAATTTTTTCCATACTGTATTTTAATAAAATCAATTTTTAAAATAAGCTTTTTGGTTGGAGCTGTTTTCAATAAAAAATGATACATGATTTTTCCCCATCAATCTTGTAGAGCTGTAGAATGATGAATTTTTCTCTGCATATTTGTAAGAGATCATAAATAACATCGTAACCAATTTTTTAAAATTTGAAAAACATGCATGGAAAATTGAAATTAAGTGTTTTTTTTATATTTCCGTAAATCAACAGGTTTTGCTGAAATTTTAATATAAATAGGTTTTTAAATTTACCGAAATTGCTGATAAGAAAATTCAGATGTTAAAAATGAATTCCCTTGATGTAGGTGCGTTGTGGAAAGTTTTTCCTTGGAGAACGTGCGTGCATTTATCACTATCTACTTTATGAGTGTCAACATATTCTTGCCCTTTTTTTCGCATGGGAATTCATATCACAGAATTCACAACTATTCCCTAAACCAACCGCAAACAAATTACATTATTGTTTATTAATTTTTTATATTATTTTATTTATTGTTAAAAATCATTAATTAAATGAAATAATTAAAGTGGATAACTGAGTAATTCCCAATTCCAATTACTTTGGAGTATAGAAACTTAATTCCAGATAAATCTCTTTTGTCTGAGAATCCTTTAAGAGTAACAAATAAGAACAACTAAAGAGCATAAAGATGTCTCTGGCACTGCAGCAATGCCTCGGTAGATAACGACTCGGTTTGATATCACTCACTTTATTGAATTTTATGTCGCTAGGCCCGGCTGCTGCTTTTTATTACATTTGGTGCTAAAAAACGACCCAGCCAGGCCTTTTGTTTCATTACGCCACATTTGTCAAAAAATTAATAATAACGTATGCGTTTTTTATTTAAATATATCACTAAAATAACTCAAAATTATTTTTAGGAAAACTTATTGATTTAGATAAAACATATTGTAGAACTTTTTATACGTGTAAAATAATTATGGAGAATTAATAGTTAACTTGTAGTCAACTAATTTATCACCTTACAAACAATGTTTTCAGTTATGATTTATCATCAGCAATTATGTTCAACAGGACAATCCCTGATTAGTTGACTTTCACACATTACCGCAATAATTTATCCCAAATTTACATAGACCTGGCGCTACTTACAACATCACTAAACTAAATTACTATTCCATAGATCTGAAACGTAAATGATTTGTCATAAAGTTTTAACTTGATTCATCTCAAGAACTTTATGAGTGTTTTAGTTTTAATTGCACTACCACTGCTTGCTCATATTGTTTCTTATGAATTATTCAATTCCGCAACATTTCGGTTCGCTTTAATTCAATAAAACGAGATTGGAATTGTAGATGGGGTATATCGGTCGGAATTCCGGATAAAAAGCAGTAGAGTGGTGTCTCGTCGAGTTTAAGAATGTAAAGATCTTAATTTATTGTCGGGGACAAAAGCGTTGCAATAAAATACTTTTGTTGCAAATTGATTGCTCGTGATATATACCCAATTTTATTAAAGAAGGGTAAGAATTATTTTTGTCACTTATTTTAATGTGGGAAATTCAGTAATAAAATTTAATGAGGTTTCATCATGAAAGAGACTGGAGTTTTATTACACAGATTAGTTTTACGGTTTTATTTTTTGAAAGATTTATGTTTTATTGCCATTCAAGTTACTATATAATCATTCTTCTTAATAAATATTTGGTTATAGTCTAAAGTTTCAGTATGTACCTAAACTAAAAGTTGAGTTTTATGATGAACCCCAGGTTGAAATTGCAACGCTAATGGAATTTTCTGTTGAAGATTTCCAGATTGATCATGTCACCAATAAAGTCTTAAGAGCATATCTTCCTAGACGCCAGCGATAAATTTTCCATCTGAGATAATAACACGGAATAGAAAATCTATCCCACTTTTCTGGAGCGCGCGCTAGTTTGGGAGGAAAATTGTGAAAAATCATGAAATGGAGCATTACTACTGCCACTGTATTTCAAGTTTTTTCTGTCAGGCTTTCAAATTTCTTTCTGATTTGTAAACTAGATTAATTAAACTAAAATTGGTCTGCTACTTTTGCTTTGCAATTTTATGCAAAATTGAGGTAAGTATATTTTTTATCCATTCTCGATTTTTTTTCTAACTGTATAGATTTACTAGAATAAAATATATAAAAATATTGTTTGCACTAGCATATCTAGTAGCAGCCGTAAACTTCTATTTTTACCTATTTGGAAAACACTCTTAATGAACTTGGTAGAAGATACCGAGGACACAAAAGAAATAAAAAAGAAAACTATCATGAAAATATCATACAATGAATATTTTTTATGTATTTTTATATTTTACCATTATAAGTTGCCTTTCTACGTTATGGATCTTTGAGAAGGCCGAAACAAAATAGGCCTAAAATGACAGAAACAAAAAAGCCGATGTGGGAAAATAGTTGAACGGAAAAAAAAACGAACTATAAAAACAAATGGCTGATCGTTAAAAAAAATGATGGAATTCGACAAAACACACTATGATAAAATCCCGATAAGGACAAAAATGACAAAATTTCGATATAAAAAAAACCAAAAATTTATTTTATAAATAAATCTAGATTAAAAACTTTCTCCATTATTTGCCCTTTAAAACCAAACACTCTTTATTAATTGAGATTTAGCTTTATTCTGTCGGCATTTTACCATACATGCTTGTACAAAATAGTGTAATTTTATATACATATTTGTCGGTAAAAGTCTCAAAAATCAAGAAATAATTAAAGTAATCAACGATTTTTTAAGGTTTTCCTTGGAATTTTCCGGCCAAAAATGTACGACTGATAAATGATAGTACCGTACACGATTTCACAAAATTTTGTGAAAATATTTATAAAAATAAAAAAGGAATTAAGTTTTTTTTCAACTAAAGCCCCAAAAAAACGTGAATAAAATACAAAATAATTCAAGAAATCGACATTTTGCTAAAGTTTTCCTTGGAATTTTTCGGCGAAAATTCGCACACTAATAAGTAATAGTACCATATACGATTGTACAAAATTTTGTAAAAATGTTTATAAAAATAAAAAAGTTATTACGTTTTTTCCAAGTAAATCCCCAAAAAAGGTGAATAAAATTCAAAATAATTTAAAAAATGCACGATTTTCTCAAGTTTTTCTAGGAATTTTCCGGCAATAATTGTACCAGTGATAAATAATAGTGCCACAGACGATTATACAAAATTTTTTTTAAATATTTATAAAAATAATTCAAGAAATCGATGATTTTCTGAAGTTTTCCTTGGAATTTTCCGGCGAAAATTCAAACACTGATAAATGATAGTACCGTATACTATTGTACAAAATTTTGTAAAAATGTTAATAAAAATAAAAAACTTACTAAGTTTTTTCCAATTAAAGTCCCCAAAAATGTGAATAAAATAAAAAATAATTCAAAAAATCGACGATTTTCTCAAGTTTTTCTTGAAATTTTCAGGCCAGAACAGTACCAGTGATAAATAATAGAGCCACACATGGTTGTACAAAATTTTGTAATAATGTTTATAAAAATAAGAAAGTTATTAAGTTTTTTCCAACTAAAGTCCCAAAAAAGGTGAATAAAATACAAAATAATTCAAGAAATCGGCGATTTTCTGAAGTTTTCCTTGGAATTTTCCGGCGAAAATCTAAACACTGATAACTGATAGTACAATATACGATTGAATATAATTTTGTAAAAATATTTATAAAAATAAAAAAGTTATCAAGTTTTTTTCAACTAAAATCCGAAAAAGAGTGAATAAAATACAAAATAATAAGTTTTTCTTGGAATTATCCAGCAAAAATTGTACCACAGTGATAAATAATAGTACAACACACGATTGTACAGAATTTTAGCAAAATATTTATAAAAATAAAAAAGTATTCAAGTTTTTTCAACCAAAAACCCAAAAAAGGTGACTAAAATACAAAAATGAGTTTTGTGATTCGCTTATTTTCTTTCGGGCTTTTGAATGCGCCGGGTTTTGTCATTCCTCTCGCCCTCGTTTTTTTGGTTCTTTTATCAATGTCGGTCTTTTGGTTGTAGTAGATCTTTGCATTCTTATTTTTGTTTACGATTTTGTCCTCAAAATCATAGTTTATTATTAAGGGGATTTTTTGTCTGTTTTAAATTTCGACCATTTGTTTCAAATTATTTCACAATGTTTGTCTTAATTAATTTGGAGGGAGGGGGTGCGAATTCAAAAACTTGCTTCAGGGCCAAAAATTACTCTGGAATACCACTTCAGATGTGGGCGGGGTTCTTTAAAATTTCGTGTGATCTCGTGTTTGCGAAGGCAACTATTGGGTCAAAATATTTCATTTGCGTCCTCGATATCTTTGCGCGTGATTGTACATAAAAAGGAGATCTCTACCTGTTAGTCAGTATCCAGGAAACGGATTTGAATACAGAATTCAAAAAAACATGTAGATAACTTCAAGTCACTCTACAAAATCGTATATTCAGGTGTTTCTCCAAACTTTAATTAAGTATAATTAAATTTTAGTAGAAGTTTTTGGTATTTCAGAAAGTAAGGATAATTTCTTCTAAAGATTTTTTAAAGCAGTTACTAAGGTGTTATGCCTGATCTACATCTAACTCAAGATGACAAATGATTAGATAAAGCTGTGGGCGTTGGTAGGTAGGTGGTTTATATACGACGCTGTAAATTGGTTCATAATAAGTTTGCTAGAGACGCTCTCGTGGATTGATATTGAAATTACAGTCACGAAATGACTTTTAGCCGGAATTTATGATGCACGGAAAGGCGCGGGTGAATCCCTCTGTCCGCTCGATGGAAATTCTAAATTTAGAAAGCTATACCTCACCAGGAATTAATTAAATTCGGCCCAAAATTTATTCCTTCTAATAATAATTAATAAAAAAATCCTATTTCATTCTTCACGAATTTCCATGTATGGCTTTTTAGGTAGGTAGGTATACAATATAAAATATGCAAAAACGGAAAAGGATAATGGTCTCTGTTGTGAGGAAACTGCTTTTGTAAGATTCACGCAACTTTTATCCTTCATCCTTCATATCGAATTTTAAAGTACAAAGAAATGCTTTTTCCATTATATTCAATTGTTGAAACCTAAAACATTACTAGTCTGAATTGCAATTAGTATAAAAAGTTTGAAGCAAAAAATCAAATATGCTAAACATTTTTTGGTAGTAATTTATATCGACTGAAATGGCGAGAATTTCAACCAGCAATCAATCACATCGAAGCCGTCCGAATGCATTTGCATGCGCTTTATAGAAGATTAAGCACTTGACCTAGTTATACCATGGCCAATTTCGCGTGAGTTTGATTGCTTTAAATTTCTACTGCTTACGGTGACCTTTACTTACTGTATTACTTGAAAAAACAAAGATTGCTACCTCACGAAAGTTCAACACGTGAATTGAATTTACCACGCTTTAAAAATAATAACATTTATATCACGTTGTACAATAGCGTGACTGGAACTAAGATAAGTACTATATTTTAAAATAGCTTTGCAATTTCTAGAAAAGAAATTTACTCCTTTAAATCAAAATTTTCTTCTTTCGCGAGAGCTTTCATCGATATCTTCAAAAGTCATGAGTTTGCTTGAAAAGCTCCTGAAATAATTTGTAATTTTGGTTATAATTACCAATATCCTACTTTTTTCTTCAAACGTCATTAAAGTATAGCCTTCTTGCGGCGTATCACTTCCTACATTTCCGACAGAAATATCGGCTATACTCTTCAATGCCTAGGCGAAAAACTAACTATACTTCAAGTAGTATCTGCCTCAAGAAAATTATTACAATTAAAGTTTCATAGATTTTGGCGCTTGAAGAAAAAGTAACTTGTTTTATTCCGAGTAAAAGAACTTTTTGTGGTACGCGAACAACATGATTGCCATTATAGTAGGTTTTGAAATAACCCATTTTATTTCAAATTTCAAGGATGCACGTGAAATAAAAACAATAATATAATGGATAGAAACTTTTATTGATTAAAAATACAAAATTATGTACAAAAATTTTATAATGCTATTTTTTTATATTCACTTGAATACATATTTTTACGCATACTTCTAGTAGCGTCCATTTTCCCAGGTAATTTCGTAACAAAAATAGGACTAATATACGTATACATATATGCTTCATGTCTTCTTTACAAAAAAAAACATTGAATTAGAACATCCGTCCTCATTTTCTAAGATCATTTTCATATTATAATTTTCGATTTTCCAGAAAATTTATTTCCTAATGAATACCCAATTAAACAATCCGTAGTTTCAAAAATTATAAGTTTTAAAGAAATCTTTTTTTTAGGTTAATCACTCATTTATGATTCAAATAAAAAATTTGGTTGAAAATTAGACTATACACTATACAGTGTGTTTCAATTAAGGTCTTCACTCTTCAAATACCTGCAGACTTTTTAATTTTTATCCTATTTAAACCAAATTGGCCTCAAATTATAAAGTTCAGTGAGCTATACTTAAAAACCTTTGCTGATATTCGCCTCGAAATAAAAGGCGGTGTTTATCAATAATAGATAGTATATCCATTGTTTGCGACACCGTTTTTAAGACGTAAATACCACCTTTTAATTTCGGCGAATTTGTGCACTTACCCCCAATATTATCAAAACTCATTTAATTTTAAAAGAGGTTTAATTTAACATACAGGGTGGTGATAAAGTTTGGAACCAAGGTCATAACTTCCGTAAAAAATTTTTTTGTAAAAATCGCTCGGACAGGTCAATTTTTGTTTTAAAAATGCCATCTTTTGGAATGAAAAAAATATTCATGACGTCACTGATAACTTCACTATGACGTTATCATCAATTTTGTTAAATGGAAACCCATACTTTTTTTACACATTTTTCATAGACCTTTTTATCATATTAATGATCACATAAAAATATTTAAAAAAATTTCAACCATTTTTGAAAAAAAAAAAATAAATTTACTCAAATAAAAAATTATTAATTCTCAATGAAAATATGGCAAGAAAAATAAATTAAACTAATTTTTAGTTTAAAAATAACAAATTATTATTGAAAATATTCGAATTGTTCTTCTTTACACAATTGGAGTTTTCTTTAAACTAATTTTAAATAACTTTTAATGAAAAAGGTAATTAAAATAAAATGTTTGAGTAATAATAAACTTTAAATAAAATTGTAATTTATTATAAATTTGAAAAAGCTTTTGATATTCAAAATTTATTGAAATAAAAATTGCCTTTATAAAAGTGCTTTAGTTGACGTTATTTTGTATGGCAAATAAAATTTTAAATCCATTTACAATTGCTTGAATAGCTAACTTCGTTTGTTTAATAATAATCAACAATTAATAAGTTTTGCGAAATTAAAAATGCCTCGTTTAAGCGAACGCGACAGAATCGAAATTTTAATTATGGTAGTATACGGCGATAGAAAAAGAACCCATGGGGAAGCTTGTGCTTTGTTTAATGAGCAATATCCAAATAGACCGCAAATCTCAAGATCTACAGTAAGTAAGTTAGTTACCAAATTTGCAGAAACAGGATCTGTAGGAGATTTGCCTCGACAAGGACGGCCTCAACTGAATGAAGAAACCAAAATAAATTTATTACTTGCGATTGAAGAAAATCCCAATATTTCAACAAGAGATATTTCAAGAAATAATAATGTGGATCATTCCTATGTCGCAAAATTATTAAAAAAGGAAAAGTATCACCCATACAAAATAAAACTCATACAAGAGTTAAATGAAGATGATCCCGATCGCCGACTGCAATTTTGTGAAGAAATGATGGCGCGATGTGATCAAAATCCAAATTTTTTAAGTAGTATAATTTTCTCCGATGAAGCTACCTTTCAATTGAATGGATTAGTGAATCGACATAATTGTAGGTATTGGTCACAGGAAAATCCGCAAAGACAGGGAAAGTTAAATGTATGGGTGGGAATGATTGGCAGACGTTTTATAGGACCTTACTTTTTAAATGAAAACCTTACTGCCGAAAGATACTTGAATTTTTTGCGGACTGATTTGCTACCAGTTTTACTTCGTATTTTCCCCAATTATGAAAATCGTAACATTCCTAACCAAAACATTTGGTTTCCACATTTTGGCAGGGCGGTGCGAGAATTCCTTAACACCACGTTTCCCAACAAATGGATAGGTCGGAGGGGACCAATTGAGTGGCCTCCGTGATCTCCCGACCTAACGCCCTTAGATTTTTTTTTGTGGGGACATTTAAAATCAAAAGTTTATTTCAATAGACCTAATAATTTACAAGAATTGGAGCTTAGAATTAGGACGGAATTGCAACAAATTGACGAAGAAGCTATTAACAATAATATTCAGAGAGTCTACACTCGAATGGAACAATGCCAAATGGTCAATGGGGAACAATTTGAACATTTTCGTTAAAATTTGTTACTTGTAAATTAAAAATTTACTTTTTTTTGTAATATTTTCATTGAGAATTAATAATTTTTTTTTGAGTAAATTTATTTTTTTTTTTCCAAAATTGTTGAAATTTTTTTAAATATTTTTATGTGATCATTAATATGATAAAAAGGTCTATGAAAAATGTGTAAAAAAAGTAGGGGTTTCCATTAAAAAAAAATTGATGATGACGTCATAGTAAAGTTATCAGTGACGTCATGAATATTTTTTTCATTCCAAAAGATGGCATTTTTAAAACAAAAATTGTCCGAGCGATTTTTACAAAAAAATTTTTACGGAAGTTATGACCTTGGTTCCAAACTTTATCAGTACCCTGTATATAGTCTATTTTGCAGTTAAACGTCATTTAAACTATATTCAAACTTCATAAAAATACCATATATGTCAAATTAAACCCCATTTAAAATTAACTGTCTGTTGATAATACTGGGGGTCATTAATTTATCATCTTCAAAATTTTCATCCAAAATATTCATAAATCATGTTAGGCAAATGCAATAACAAAAGTTGTTTAAAATCGTAGTAGAAAAAGACAAAGTACAAATTTTGGTTCATTTCAGTAAATCAAAGTCATGAAATATTGTTTAATAAATAAATTTAAATAATGTTTAGACACAATCAAAATAATTTTAAAAATAAATACATAATTGTATACGTTTCCACTAAGCTCCTTTGTGTGTTATGTGTAACACATTTCCCGATCCGTTTTCTGTTATTGGTAGCAAGTTTCCGGAATTCCTCGGGCTATTTTACAACAAGCTTTGCGAATTTTGTGATGCAGCTTTTCTCTCTTTTCAATATTTTCCTTATATGCTTTTTATTTTAATAATCCCCATAAATAAAAATCCAATGGTGTGAGATAGGGATCAAGGCGGCCAAAACATTAAAGGATTGAAGAGTAAACCGTCTAACTTAGACTGTAGATACAAATTTCTTCTCAGTAATAATAAATATCTAAGGCTTCCTGCATCCTGAAATTCCGTACTCAAGAAGTGTAGGAAGTTTTTTGCAGTTAAATTATTATTGTGTATGAAAGACTCAATAACTCGGTCATTCAATATGCCACACCCAATATTTACCCTTTTTCAGAATATTGTCTTCTACAATTAATTACTAAATATACCCACCATCTGTAATTTTATGATGAGAAATGAAACTGTACAATTTGTAGTAAACCTCGATTCATCTATAAACAGTGTTGTTTTTAAAATTTCTGTATCATTTACAAACTTTTCTTGCACTTACGTACATACAATATTATAAACTACTAATTTTGATGTTGTGGTATTAATTTGGAAACACTTTCAATAATGTTGTTTTCATCTGCAACAATCTCAAAACTGATGGTTTTATTTATCAATATCTTCTACTAAATTCTCGTGTAACTTTTTTACCTGATCAAACATTTCTTCCAATTAAAAGCCTTTTTTTCCACTTTTTGGGTAATGGTAAGATGTATATTTTAGCCACTCGTAACCTAACCTTCTTAATTTGTAGCTCTCAACAAGATTGTTATGAGACGATTGTCATATACGAACGATTTTTCAAATTAATGGTTTTCATTTACGATATGATAACATCTACTTTTATCCTTGTGCTGTAGAATACTTTACCACTAACTTACAAACTACAGTTTTTAGAGTTTGAAGCGTTGATCTAACGATGCTGCTGTATAACAATAGTTAGAAAAATTTTACTTAAGCTTATGGAAGAATGGAGAATATAAGCCTACAATAGGTTTTTTGTCTTGGTTATCTACAGGGTGTTTCTAAAATGGTGGTCACGACTTTGTGAGCTTATACTACAAGTAAAACTAAAACAAAAATTCCATATAACTATTTTTACTTTTCATTTATTTTCTCTGGATCGGCTAAATAAATGAGAAGTAAAATTCTGAAAAATCGAGAAATTATTTTTTACCTTTCTGTGAATGCAATACGGACATTAAAGGACGATCTTATTCTGAACAACTTTTGCTAAAAAATGCCTATTTTGATATTTGAATTTTTGGCCTTTTATATTGCATCGTGAGTGAACAGGGCCCGTTTCCCACTAGGCAATGTAGAGACCAAAAAATTTTGGGGCCTGAATTTTTTCCCGAAAAATTATTTTTATTTTAAAACTTACCAATAAAAATTTGTACTTACATCGGTAAAACAGTATTTAGTTTAATTGGCGAATGAAACTTGGGTAAATCCTGACTGATGAAAAAAATTAGGGGCTCCTAAACAAGTCCAATTTTTGGGTTTAATTATTACATTTTTTTGAATATTCGACAAAAATAATAATTTATAAATAAAATATCATTCATATTCAGCACTGAATTATTCTCATGGCACAATATTTTGAATATTTTCATTCTAAAATTTGAGAAAACATTAAATTGCAAATATTTTTTAATTTTTTAAGTAAAAAATATTTTTTAAGAACGTAGATAACATTCATAAATATGTTTTTAAAGGGCCCTTGAAATCATAATTACCTAGGGCCCAGAAAGGTCTTGACATCGGTCTGCAGGTGGCTTTGCTTTTGAAGATGACAAATTATTTCAAAGTGCGAACATACAGCCTTGGCCAAAATTATTAGGCAACCTGTAAAACTCTATTTATTCAATATGTTATGAATGGAAAATCCAACTTCATATATTGACAAAAAATAAATAAAACTGGGTTAATATTATTGTTTTCTTTGAAACATACTGTCTATCAGCCTTTTGTAATTTTTAGTTCATATTATTTTCCACACAAAAAACAGCGTTTTTTAGAGCTGTATTTGAAGTTGTATTGTACTCACGATTCTAGCGCTTTAGTATGTTCCAAAGGTGCTCAATTGGATTGATATTTGGTGACCGTGCAGGCCAATCCAGTACAGCAAAACTGTTTTCTTGAAAAAAAGCATGCAGATGTGGTTGATTATGCTAAGGAGCATTATTTTGTTAAAATATTACATGACATGCCCATATTATAATGCTGTCATCCCCGTATTTTACTTTGGGTACCACATACTCAGGATGAAACTCTTCGCCTTCACTTGGGCTCACGTTGGGCACCACCAGGAGTTTTAAACACCTTTAGATCTAAAAGAATTATTCTAACAGGTAAATGGTAATTTGTTCATACAACTTCTATGCTCTTGTCGTTCGAGAACTGATCGACCTTCTAATGTCTTCTGACTTCTGATAAGCAAGCATCAAGCTCAAAAGAAGTTTTCTTCCGATTTTAATAGATTTAAGTATCAATTTTCAGCCTGCTATTTGTGTGGAGTCTATCTCTAAATCGTTTAAGTCCGGTTTGAATAGCACATTTTGTGCATTTCACAGGAATTCTTTACTTGAGATTTTCCAAAATGTTCTAAAATCTGAATTTTTAGGCGTTGGTATTCGATAAGGTTACTTTTTCGGCATTTTCGTAAGAAAAGTGACGATTTCCATAAATTTTAATCGCACACAAATTATTCTTTGTGCTGTGAGCAAACTCAGAAGACTGACACTCAAGTGTTTAAAATTCAAAATTTATCATCATTTGATAACAAGATGGTTTAAATCACTGTTGTCAAAAGATAACTTTCTGTTTTAAAAGTGCCCAATGCTTATAATTTCGGCCAATACTATAGATGGTATGAAATACACTGTAGATGCGGTATTTTTCAAAAAATACGAAATCCAGAACTAAATCCACTTCTTTTCCCATTATGTTGCTCAAAATAGTGGCCGAAATCACAAAACCTAGTAAATACCTGTATGAAGTTAACAATAGCCTCATTAAAATATAAAAAATATTGTTGTATAAATAATTTACAACTTCCATGCATCTGCCTTTTGTATGTAATTTTGAAAGTGCATATTAGAGTACGAACATTTAGAATGACTTAAAAACAATATGAAAATTAAAAAAAAAAACTATTGCAAACTTCATACTAATATTTTAGTTTACACATGATTTAAAAATATGTATTGTATAAATAATAAATAAATTAAAATAAAAATTTAAGTCCTAAAACTAAAATCTAAATATACCATACACCAATTAAATGCACTAAAGATACTAAATTAAAACTAATTATGTGTGCCCATCACCAAACTGTGACCAAAAACTAAACCACAATCACATCATCCCACTAAAAACTTTTAAAATTTCCGCCACTAGACACGCAGAAAAGGAATAAAAATTAAAAAAATTGCATTCATAATAATCACTACGCTTGCGTATTAAAAACTTTATAAAGACACATGTTGCTTATAAACAAATACATAACCCAATTTAATTAAAATATCAAAGCTTCACGCCTTATTTAAATAAAATGCATCTTGGAATACATAAATAAATTAGAAGAAGTGTGAGGTAGTTAGTGGAAGTAAGTGTCGCTAATTAACCAACAAAGTGAACGCCCAGGGGAGCTTAATTAAGCACTAATTAAAATCATTCGTCTTTAGTTACTAATTAAGTAAAGAAGGCCCTACCTGTTTTATTAGAGGTAGCAAAGTTTGTTCTATACTACGGGTTTTTATTTCTAAACAGTCGAAATTGGAAGGACCTACAGCTGCCATTTTCTACTAACTACTACTAAAATAAGCCCTCTCTCCTTCAACTCATTGTTATTTACTATAAAGCTGTCCTCCTGAAAAATGACAAAGCTCGCACGCAGTTTCAGGCCTGAAAACAGCTGATTTCAGATTTCAACATCTGCTACAACCAGCGACATCTAATAATACCCAATACATTTCTTTATAATACCAAATAGTAATTAAAATTTATTACTTTATTTTCACTTTATAAAATCCTATTTAATCTTTTAAAAATTGTTTAACATATTTTATTTAAATTTTAAAGTGTAATTAATATTATACTATCACTCCTTGATAAAACCGTTTAATTACATTTTTATAAATTACTATTTTATAAAGAATAGTAGAATTTTAATAATATTTCCTGTTTAAATTTTAAAAGCACTTACCATTGATTTTTTAAATTTTAACAGCACCGTAGAAAACGTGAAACCATCATGTTGGCTAACATGTCGATATCCGCTATGGTTTGGCAACCTTGCTTTGTTTTTATACATGTCAAAAATTTAGGTTATGTTTATTTACAGTAAACAAACTCAACTAATTTTATTTTAAACAATAAAAAATAAAATATGAAAGGTGATTTTTCGCAACATCAATCAGTAAGTTATTACGAAAAAATCTCAACGATGATGTACGGATTTGGGGATAGTGCAAATCCGAATCCTGAAACGGTGAGACTGGTTGAAAGTACGACTCTAACCCAGCTTAGATTAATAATAGAAGAAGCTACGAAATATACTGAGGAAAAAGAACTGAAAGCTGAACATATTGTATTCTTAATGCGTAGGAACAAGCAAAAAATGCAACGTTTTTTAACGTATCTTAAAAATCGACATAACAAAAAACAGGCTCAAAACTTGAATTTTGATAGGCCGGTTCCTAAAAATGCTCTTATCGAGTTTGTAAAGTATATTGATGAAACAGGAGAACTAACTAATGTAGAGGAGTATGATGAAATTAAATATCAAAGGATGTTACGGGCAGATAGGATATCGCAAGCAGTCGACGAAAAAGGTTATATTAAATTCGCAAAAGCTCGTAACGCTTCTTTTGGTTCAAAACAAGTTGATTACGATAAACTTAAAAACTGGATTGATCCCAAAAGTGAAGTATTATTATCAGAATCTGCTTTGGAAGTTTTAAGCTATTTAGCATTTGAAACAGTTGCCACTATTGTTGATTATGCTTTACTCGTTAGAATGGATCGTAAGCGAAAACCGGATCCTTTAGGGAATATTCAAGGTTTTTATTATTCTGGATCGATGTTTAATAATGATTTTAGATTTTTTGGACAAAATCCTGCATATTGTGATGTTATTTTGGGACAACCTCCTATTTCTGTCGCTGAAATTAGGGAAGTTATGAGGAGGGTGTATATGCCTCAAGGCGGAAAGATTTTATTAGGGAAAAAGTTTTTAGGAACACATCACATTATTGCTATTTAATTAATTTTTGAATAAAAATAGTTTAATTTACTAATTACTAATTACAAACTGAACAATTTTGTGATTATTTTTGGATTTAAATTTAGTTAATAAAACGATGTGATCTTAGTGTTAAATAGGATTGTAATCATTTTCTTTAATAAAAACTGTATATTTTTGCAATTACTGAGTTTTATTCTTTAGTTTAATTATTTATAATAACCATAACCAAATTATGATTTAAAAATCATAAGAAATGAAAAAAAAATATACAGGGTGTAACAAAAGTAACGATATAGCTATAACTTCTTAATTTAAAAAGATACATAAAAAAGTTAAAGTCAATAGTTTTTGAGTAAATTTCAGTGCATACTTTGACATTTTTAGTTTTTGCATATACCGGGTGTCCATGGAACTAGGGCCATTCCTATAACTTCTTTATTTATAAAAATTTGAAATTTTACTGTTATATGGCATAAGAAAAGTATTTCAATTTTACTTCTGGTTTCACTGGAAACGACATCAACTTTTTTTCTAAATGTAACACCCTACTTTTTTGTACTTATTATTAAACACTGGTAACTTCTAAGTATGTTTATGGACAAAATAAATATTTTTTAACTTAAATAAAATATATTAAAACTACCCCTTAAATAATTTAAAAAGGTAAAATAAATTGTAAATTATAAAATTCATTCAGCCGTTTTTGGGAAAATAATTTTCAAAATTCGTTTTTTGCAAATATCTTTTTTTTAATGGCATGATACTGGGCCCACCCCCTATTTTTTCTGATTACAGTCATACCCAACATGTAGGTATGTAGGAATTTTTAGATTTCATTAAAAAAAATTTTAAAATTCAAATTTTTTTTGAAAGCCCACAAAAATGTTTTTTTGTCATAAACATACTTAGAAGTTACCAGTGTTTAATAATAAGTACAAAAAAAAATAGGGTGTTACATTTAAAAAAAAAGTTGATGTCATTTCCGGTAAAACCGGAAGTGAAATTGAAATTATATTTAGTTCATTAATTTCGTTTTCTTATGCCATATAACATAGCAAAATTTTAAATTCTTATTTTCATAAATAAAGAAGTTAAACGGGCGGCCCTGGTTCTGTGGCCACCCGGTATTTCTCTATTTTGTTGGTATAGCAAGCAACTCTTGTTTTTTAAATAGCAATAATATGTGTTCTTTGCAAATTTTTTTGTGTTGGGCAATGCTATTTTATGTTAAATAAATAAAAACTTTAGAAAAAATTAAGGGTCCCCCATTTTTTAACTCTGAAAAAGTGTATTTTTATTGTAATCTAATTATTCCTTATGGACTGGTATGTTTTTTTTTTTCGACTCCTTAAGAAATTATGGAAATATAACGTAAGAATTGGAAAAATTTAGAAAAATTTTTAACTTTTTGAGAAATCAAAAACAACAGGTAGTTCATAGGAAACTTTTTCTTCAAAATAATATTTATTTACTATCCAAAAATATTTTCAGGGTTAATAAAAAGAACACCTTTAATCGAGCCTTTAATTTTTTTTCAAAATTTTAATTTTTTTATTACATAAAATAGCATTGTCAAATACAGAAAAGTTAGTTCTTTTATAAATTGCAAAGAAAACATACTAATGCCGGTTTTAGTCAACTATTTAATGTACCTTCAAGAGTGCAAGCAAATGCAAAAACATTAATTGATAACGTTTTTTCGACTTTTCCCTGTAATGAACTACTTACAGAAACGGTAGCAAATAATATATCAGACCATTATCTACAAAGTGTGAAACTCTCTATTACGAAAACAACTTATAAAAATATTAACTGTCAACGAAAACTAACCGTGCGAAATATGAATGTTGAAAACAAAAGATACTTCATTGATTTGGTCAAGAATGAAAGTTTTGAAAATGTCTATTCAGAAGAAAATTGCGTAAAAAAATTTGATGAGTTTTTTAATAGGTTTTATACATTGTTTAACATTGCTTTTCCCTTTAAAGAAATTACTAAAAAACAAAATTCAAGAGGAAGCGATAGCCCTTGGATAACTGTAGATATTATTAATGAAGGTAAATACTTAAGAAATTTATTCCTTCAATCCAAAACTAATGAAACTATAAAAAATAAATATAATAAGTTAAAAAAAGATCATCAAAAAAATATAGTTGATGCCAAAAATCAATATTATAATGACTTGATAAAGAATTCTCAAAATATTAATAAAACAAGCTGGGACATTATAAACTCTCACAAAAATAAATCTTCTAATAATTCACCACTCACTATCTTATACGACTCTATTGAAATAAATTCTAAACCGGAGCAAGCGAATGTTTTTCTTGACTACTTTATGGAATCTGTTAAAAAATGTAATAATAACGATAACACAAATAATAATAATAAATGCACTTTACACGAATTTCGCAATAAATCAATATTTTTAAAACCTATCGATGAAAGTGAAATGTTTGAAATAATTTTAGTGGTATCCAATAAAAAATGTTCTGGAATTGATGAGGTGCCGTATTATATGGTCAAAGATTGTGCTGAATTTTTAACAGTGCCATTAACCTATCTTGTAAATATTTCTTTTGAGGTAGGATATTTTCCAGAAATCTTAAAAAGATCCTTAGTAATTCCTATACATAAAAAAGGTGATACAAAACTAGTTGAGAACTATCGGCCTATTTCTCTTTTATCTATTTTTTCAAAAATTTTTGAGAAGGCTTACTATTTAAGATTATCTTCGTTTTTATATACGGAAAATATTTTATCACCCAGACAGTTTGGCTTTAGAGCCGGATTGTCAACGCAAGACGCTATTACTTCGTTCTACAATGAAATATTAAACAATTTTAACGAAGACCTCAAATCTATAGGTATCTTCTTTGACTTAACCAAAGCTTTCGATTTAATTAATCACTCGATTTTATCAGAAAAGTTATATAAAATAGGAATTCGCGGAACAGCATTAAATTGGATTGATTCTTACCTAAAAGACAGAACGCAAACCGTATGTATATCTGATGAAGTGGGTGAAAGATTTTTTTCAAATCCTGTAAAAATTGAGACTGGGGTACCTCAGGGTAGCATTTTAGGACCTATTCTGTTTACAATATTTATTAACGATCTTCCAACCAACTTCACAACCTCTTATCCTACTTTATTTGCAGATGACACTTCATGTCTAGTATCTGGTAAAAACTATGAAGATCTACAACTAAACTGCAATCAATGTTTGGTTGAAATGAATAGCTGGTGTTTTAATAACAAACTTGTTTTAAACAATAACAAATGTTTATTCATTACATTTTTACAGTCTCAATATTTTCAGGATAGAAGTTTTCTCATTAAAGATGATAGGTCGATAGTTCATGAACATAGGACTAAATTCCTTGGAGTGTTTTTTGATACCGATTTAAATTGGAGCTCTCATATTGATTTCCTTTGTAAAATATTAAGTGGAAAAAACTATGCAATGTTACGTTTACGATCAAGTCTAAATACAGATACACTAAAACTATTCTATTATGCATGTGTGCAATCACATTTAACATATGGTATAACCTGTTGGGGTAAGTCATCTTGTGTGCAAAAAATATTTATTTTACAAAAGAGAATTATACGTACAATGCTCAGACTTCCAGTAAATTCCAGCTGCCGCAATGTTTTTAAAGAACATCAAATTCTAACAATTGTTTCAATATATATATTGGAGAGTATTTCGTTCATAAAGAATGAGGAAAAATATCAAATTTGTAGTGACATTAATTCTTATGTTACTCGTAATGCAGATAAACTATATGTTCCCTTTGCAAAAAAAACCAAGGTTCAGAATGGTACTGATATAACTTCAATAAAACTTTTTAATGCACTACCAGATCATTTAAAAACGGTAAATCGTAATCAATTTAAAAAGAGAGTTAAAGAATTCCTATTATCAGAACCCATTTATTCAATTGATGAGTACTTTAATCACTGTAATAATTATAAATAAATTAAGCTAATATATGTATGTATTACTCGTTTATTATCATTGTCACTGTATCATTTGTATTTAATTTTAGTATCTTGTTGTTAGTATGTAGTAATTTTTGTAATTTGATTTTATATCTATAATTAATTGACTAAGCTAATAATTGTAACAATTCTATGGCTAGTATATAAATAAATAAATAAATAAATAAATAAATGCTATTTAAAAAAAATCGTTGGTTGCTCTAGCAACAAAATAGAGAAAGATATACAAAAACTAAACATTTCAAAATGTGCACTAAAATTAGCTGAAAAACTTTTGTCTTTAACTTTTTTATGTAACTCTCTAAATAAAAAGTTACAGCTGTTATAGGTTACTTTTGTTACACCATGTATAAACTTAATTTTTTAGTTAAAAAAATTTAAAGCAAAGGTATTTTTTGTTGGGTCGTAAAACAACCCTTTAACTTAAAATCTCGAAAATACGAAAAAAAAATCATAAAAATGAAAGAAAAAATATAAATTTTATTTTTTTATGTAAATCTCTTATAATTTTAACTAATAAACATAATGAGCAAAAAATATATATTTTTGGAATGTTTTGTTTGGCCGTTACAATGGTTAACCATGTTAATACTTAAAAATTCTTGAAAATGCAGTACAACACGATGCAGTGGCTAATAAGCAACGTTAAAGGCCCCATACCCTATCAAACAATTTGCGCAACAGAGGGTGTTGCGCAAACATGTTGACAGTGTATTGCGATGTTCAGTGGCGTAGCTACTGTGGAGCAGACTGCTCCAGGCGCACGAATCTGGCGTGCGCAAAATCGAAAGAAACGAAATTTAATTACAAGCACTTTAAAAACCGACAGAAACTAAAAATTCACAAAGCGATAAAGAACTTATAAAATTGTAACTTTTTTTCGCTGGATATCTTGTATCTTTGTTTGTTTTTGGTTTTTGTATAAATTTTGGTTTTTCAAATATACCGGGTGTCCATGAAAATAGGGCTACCCCTGTACTTTCTTCATTTGTGAAAATTTTAAATTTTAGTATGTTATATAGCCTAAAAAACGCATTTATTGGACTAAAAAAATTTCACTTCCAGTTTCACCAGAAATTACATCAACTTTCTTATTTTAAATGTAACACCCTATGTTTTTGTACTTACTTATTATTAAACATTGGTAAGTCCCAAGTATGTTTGTAACAAAAAAATTTTTTTTCTGAACTTTCAATTAAAATTTTGGATTTTTTTTTTTGGTAATTTGTTTTTAATAATTTTAATAGGTAAAATAAATTGTAAATTATGAAATTCATCCAGCCGTTTTTGAGAAATTAATTTTTATAATTTTTAAAATGCGTTTTTTACAAATATCGAAATATCTTTATTTTTTCAAATGACATGATAGTGGGGCCACCCCCTATTTAGGTAAAGGTTTTTTTCCACTGTTAACGGAAAAAAAATCCTCTATCGAAATAGGGTGTGGCCCCACATTTGAAAAAAAAAGCATTTTAAAAATTAGTTTCTCAAAAACGACCGAATGAATTTCATAATTTACAATTTATTTTACCTATTTAATTTATTTAAGAGTAGTTTTAATAGGTTTTATTAAAAAAAATACAAAAAAAACTGGACAAAAAGCACTATGATAAGATGCCGAAACTGACAAAATGTAGATACAAACAATTAATTTGTTTGGTTTTCTTTGGCATTTTACCAACGTCGGAGTTTTTTTGTCAATCGTTCATTTTCTTTCGGCCTTTTGATCTATTGAAGTCGGGTTTTCGCTAAATTTGGTCTTTTGCCTCTTTTCTTTCTTTCTCCATTCGTCCATTTATCATTCGTCCTTGTTTCTTTGGGTCTTTTGTAGGGTGACCATTCGTCCCTATGATGTTATAAATCTTTTTTTAAATGGATTTATATGGTTTTAATATCATAAAACAATACCTTATTAAGAATGTTTTACCACGTTACCAAAAATTTTATACTAATGCCGTCTAGATGTCATTAAAAACATTATTTAATTTCACCTTAAAGTATAGTTTTAAGTAACGATTAAATTCATAACTCCCTTAGTTTTTGGAATTTAAAAATCTCTAAAAGACGTTTCGCATTGTTTTTGAAATACCTTATTTTCAACTTAACAAAAAAAAATCTCTGTTGACGTGATGCCAATACGACGTCATCAAACTTTTTTTTTAAATAGATTGTTATGGTTTTTATACCACAAAACAATACCTTTATTAAGATTGTTCTACAACCAAAAAGTTTATACTAGGCCATCTAGATGTATTTAAATAAATTATTATGTGGTTTAGTTTAAAGCAACGCATAAAAATCATAACCACCTTATTTTTTCGAATTTTCAAAAAACGCATTGTTTTTGAAAAACTTTATTAAGAAATGAACAAAAATTTTTCGGTTCATATCACATATTCTATTTAAAAAAATTGACGACGTCGTAGTGACGTCATGTCAACCGAGAAAATTTTATTTAGACCCGGAGCTCGCGACAGTTTTTGGTCTCCGATTTCATACAACATGCCTTTTGGAGGAGAGAATATTTACCCTATAAGAACAAAGAAAAGCTTTCCGATCATGGAAAATTGCATTTCCATTTTCACAAAAATTTGTTGTTTTTCTCTGATTTAATGTTGCATGCCCTTTTAGTAAAAGATAGTTAAAATAAATTTAAGCGTTGAAAATTATAGGCATGCGATTCGCACGGTCCCATAGGGCTCAAACGGTCATTTGATCTTGTAATAAATAAATATGATTTTCCGCGTTTTCATACTTGATGCCAATGGAAAAAATTAAAGTTTATGTCATACAACCCCCATAAAAAATTGGCATGCGGCTCTCGTTGGCTTAAGGGTGGAAAATTTAGGAAAAGTTTTGTGGAATGACACTGAAGTTTTTTTTCAAAACTTTAAGAAAAAATTTGAATTTTTTTTTGGTAAAAAATTTGAGAAAAACATACAAAAACTATTTTTAAATAATACAAATACGTAAAATAAATTGTAATTTATAAAATTTATTCCGCCGTTCTTGAGATATTATTTTTTTTTAATTTTCAAGAAGTGTTTTTTGGAAATATCTTTACTTTTTTATGGCATGACATAAGGGCCACCCCCTAATTAAATAGAGGGTTTGTTTCCGGTTACTGTGATATCTCATTTTACGTATTTGTATTATTTAAAAATAGTTTTTGTAGGTTTTACTCAAATTTTTTACCAAAAAAAAAATTCAACATTTTTTCTTAAAGTTTTGAAAAAAAAATTTTTTTGCCATAAACATACTTAAAACTAACCAATGTTTCATTTTACGTAGAAAAAATCAGGGGGTTACATTTAAAATAAGAAAGTGGGTGCCATTTCCTGATAAACCGGAAGTAAAATGAAAGATTTATTCGATCCATAAAATTTGTTTTCTTAGATCATATAAGATACTAAAATTCTAATTTTTTATTTTCATAAATAATGAAATGCCAGGGGTGGCCCTAGTTTCATTTCCACCCGGTATATTAAATATTTTTCAAAAAGTGGAAAATTACAGAGGAAATTTTTGCTTATTTTAGCTACTTTTTCTGCTCGAACTCGAAAACGAAAAAATAAGATATAAAAATGATTCTTTGAACTCCTTTTTCACAAGGTACGAATGAAGTCAAATTTTAGGGGTTGATCTAAAAAATTAGCCTTTTTTTAAAGGTGATCTAAAAAAACTGTTTTCTATTTTTAGGGGAAATTCCAAAAAAAACACCCTAATATGCATGGGTAGGTTTGGTTTAGATGAGAGAACATTCGATATAGCTTTTAAGATTCAACTCGCTTAACTTTTGTTTAAATCTGTCAATTTTAAATAAATTTGTTTTGACCACAATTTATGGGATTTTTTTTTTAAAATGGCGTGCGCGGTTATATATTTTGCATCGTTATTTTATTATTTTTATTTAGCCATAAAATTCAAAGAAAATGTGGTCAAATTTTACATTGATTAAATTATGGACAAAAGTGATTATAAATTTATTTTAAAGCTTGCAGAAAACGAATACATTTTATTCAAGTTTATATTTATACATCTTAAAACTACATTGTCTTGCCATCTGTAGGCAAAAATTGATATTAAAATATAGTAAATTTGCGCCAAAAATATTTGAACATTATTAAATTTAGTGCTTGATAAAACATATTCCGCATGAAATTACCCCCTATAAAATTAAAATTTGGTTTAATTATAATGTAAATATTCTTCTTAGGCCCTGCATCAAGGAGGATCGCTCATGACAATAACATATTTATTGGTGGTAATTTTAAAGGACATTGACACAATTTGCGATTTTGTAACAAATAATTATGTATTAAACGTTTAGGGTAAAGGTAGTAGGTTGTAAAAGCCCAGAAGTAGGTAACTAGGGTAATAAATAACACGCTTGTACTTACTGGAATATGTAGGTCCTTTGTTATTAAAGCATATATAAAATGGGAGCGCAAAGAAGTTGCAAGTTGCATTTCAACCTTTGACCAAGCTGCTTCTTACAAAGATGCGTTTTATAATCAAATTGATAAGTGCATTTTTAGTCACCCTCCTCCTTTTAGACAACGCAAAGTGCTTACCTGTAGGAAACCCCGAAGAAGTAAGTTATAAAAAATCAAAATAATAATTTTTGATAAAATTTTATTTATTTCATTTTTAATTATTTTTAATGTTTAGCCTATTTTACTTTTCAACAAATTTTTAGTCGTTTAATGAAATTAAATTTTCCTGTTTGTATTGTAATTTTCACACAGAACATACAAGTAAACCCATATTATATTGATTATTCTATATTTTCTACTTCATTACGTACTATTTTTAGTATATTGCTGCATAAAAATATAGCACGATTTTATCATAGTCATATATTTTCTACTCATCCATTTTGTTGTTTTTTTTTTCAAAACATTTGTTTTATGAACGCTTTTTTATAACGCTTTTTTTTATTTTACGCATTTTTTTTTTATTATTTAAATTGGACTTTAATTTACCTAAAAGTTTAATACTACAAAATTTTAAAAAACATATTTTCATTTTTTTAATATCTACCTTGATTTTTTGAAAAAATCTTTTAAAATATGAGTAAAAAAGTAAAAGTAGTTTTAATATTCTATTTAATTCATTTAATTTTTAATATGTTGCCCTGTTTATTTAATAAAACTCATTGCATGACTCAAAACTTTATTGAAGCTAATAATCTTTTAGTTCCTTTTGCGTTTTGTTATCATCACACACTTAAGCCAGTGACCTCTTTTGTTTCAGCTTTATTTAGTATCTCGAGTATCGAATTTTGCTTCCTTCTTTCATTTTATCAAGCTGTTGCTAAAATAGAAAAAATATTTGATTAGATATCTTTTTTATGGTCTCCAGGATTTTTCTTGCTTTGTGAAAATAACTTTCCGTAAGACTTTGAGCTTTGGAGATAATAAATCTTCATTTTATATGTTATGCAATAAATAACATTTTTCAATAAAGTTCAACTTACTAAAGATTGAAACATTCATCATCTAGTATATACGGAATAGGATTATTCTAAGTAATTTGTTATAATTTAAAAATATCCTAAAATTCTATAAATGAACTTTTGTAATTGCTACATTTTAAGTTTTTGTCTTTAATTGAAGGCAATAATTTATCTTTAATTGGCTGAATAATTATCTTTTGAGTAATTGTGGTTTTATCCAAATCTAATGCGCATTTCGGCTTTGTTTTAATGAGGGAAATTATCCATCACAACCAACGATTATCCGATTAATTAATTCAACTTGTTTATCCAAGAGTCCAAGGGCAATTATACAATTAGTCCTAAATTCATCATCCACTTCAGATTTCAGTAAGAAATTCAATAAAATGATATTGCAAGAAAAAAAAAATCTCTCTATTTATTACATTATACTTTTTTCTGGTGTCAAGATTTTTGCATTTTTTAAGTGGGTAGGTCCATAAATAATTCTTGTAGTAAAAATAAAAAAATCGCCCCCGGGTGGGCTCGAACCACCAACCTTTCGGTTAACAGCCGAACGCGCTAACCATTGCGCCACGGAGGCTTGTAAGTTTTCCCATAAATCTGCAAACGAAACTTGAATTTTTTTTTATTTTCTAAAACAAAAATTCTGTGGATTCTTCTCATATTGTTGAGTTTTTAGTGCGAAAACGCTATTTTTTCTTTTAAAAACTTAAATTACAAAATTGGATGGTTTTGATTGATGCGCATAACCAGAAATTATTTTTGTCTATACAGAAGGGAGTTTCACAGTTGGACCGCATGCTATTTAATTTTTTTTAATGGAACACCGTGTATATTTTTTGATATTTGCATTAACACTAAAAGAATACAACGATATTTTTTGAAAATTTAAGTGTGCCCTTAAAATGATATTGGCCTTTTATTTTCAAAAAATATATATCGTTGTACTTTTTAACTTATTAATGTTAATGCAAATACATGGTGTTCCGTTCGTGGTTCACCAAACGCCGGGGTTAGAAACTAGAGCAAATTTAATCGCGAAAAAACAATAAAGTGGGGGTCTATCATTTTAGATGAGTTGTAGCATTTTAAATTTTACATCACCGATTTTTGTCAAAAATCACAAAAACGCTAATAACATTTTAACCAAAGTGCGTAGGGATTTAAAAAATGAATCATTAGTAAGCTAAAACCACCCTCTTTTAATTGGTAAGAACAGTAATACAAAACTAATTGTTAAAAAGTTTAAAAAAATCGCAAAGAAAACATGTAAAAAAAATATTTTTTTTTCACTTTTTGAATTATAAGACCCATTAAGATTGTATTTTTTTAAGTTTTCTCAAAGTTCTTCATATTCTTAACAAATTAAGAAAAAAATTGAAATCGTAGCTCTTTTCCCCTTATTTTCTTACTATAGCCTTCTGAAGTTACTCCTGCAAGAAGCATTCTGTGATGTTGTCTGATAACATTGGAGGGTGGATAGATGTGAAATTGTTATAAATCATTTGGAATTCCATCAGATCTCACTTTTATAGCCTAATAATTGACAAACTATACACACCTTTTGACAAACCGCACGCTGGTTTATTAAGAATATGAACAAGTTTCAGAAAATTAAAAAAAAATGGGTGTTATCTTGGAAAAAATTTCAAAAACTAGAAAAAAAGTTTTTTTTAATTTTTTTTTTCAACATTTTAACAACTACTTTTGTGTTAGTGTTGTTACCAATTGAAAAAGGATAGTTTTAGCTTGCCAATGATGATTTTTTTAAATCCCTACGCACTGTGGTTAAAATGTAATAAGCAATTTTGTTATTTTTGACAAAAGTCGGTGACCTAAAATTCAAAACGCTATAGCTCCTAAACTAAAATAATAGACCTCCACTTGTTTTGTTTTTTCTCGATTAAATTTATTCTATCTTAGTTCCAACCCCGACGTTTAGTGAACAAAAATATCCTTTATACGATACTAAAAAACATATTTATAGTATTTTTCAACACTGATTTTAATAAACGACATTTCTTAAATATGGAAATTGCTGAGCAAACCAAAAATTTAAAATTTTGATTTTATTGAATAATCCATTTTTTTTATTTCCAGACCATCGAAATGATGTTGCAAGTACCACAATGGCATTGTATGCGATACAGAAAATTTGAATTGGTGAGAAGATGTCGTAGTTACAAACATGGAGCCAGAAGGAATAATAATAATTGACAATGGTATTATTTTTTTAACAAGACTGGGCTCGCATTTTAAATTATTTTAGTTGAGATAGTTATTTATATTTTACCATTAGATTACTTATTAAAATATTTATTGAAATTTGTTGAAAAACTATGAGTTTTAATTACAAAATTCTTGAAAAATTATTACTAAAAAGTTTCATACCTTTAGAGTCCCGGACAAAAAAATCGCCCCCGGGTGGGCTCGAACCACCAACCTTTCGGTTAACAGCCGAACGCGCTAACCAATTGCGCCACGGAGGCTAGATGCCTACGGCTGTAAAAATTACATACTTATATTTAATTATAATATACTGGGTGTTAGAATACAACTCAAAATAAGTTTAAGATTATTTGATTTTTTTTAAGATTGGTAAAACAGAAATTATGTCTTCCCACTGTACAAGGAATTTTATAGTTGGCTATAAAAACTCATCAAGTCAAAAAATATTATTTTGAGAAAATTCAAGTTTTGTAGTAAAATTAATCGAAAGTACTGATTTAACTAATTATATGGTACCTATTGCTGTTTCACATTATCATTTTGAACAGAATCTTACTATTAGAGTGAATTTTCTATAAATCTCCTCCAAATGTCCAAATTTGATTAGTGAGTTTTCGCTCTAAACCAAAGATATACTCTAAAACCCTTTTATTAATTAATGCGGATCGTTTTGAAAAACAATAAAGTGGATTCTGCCATCCTAACTTAGAAGGCAGTATATGCTTTTTATCAATTTGGAGTTTTTTATGAGCTTACCAAACGCTGTACATCACTAGAAAGGCCGAGAGAACACTTACTTAGTATAAAACAATTTCTGCAATTAGAAATTAGAAGATGTACCTTGATATCATAAAATAGCCGTTTTCTCGAAATTAACAAATTGTAATTATTGCCCAATAAGACGGCACATATACCTATCCAAATAAGAAATTACATTATGAACAAAATTATTGATTGCGAATAAAAGGCAAAATAACAAATATAACAGTTTTATTTCTCAGACAAGTAAATTAATCATTTTAATGAATTATTACAATAAAAGTTTAACTATAAATAAAGAAGTGACTAATTGTGTTACCATTTTACATATTTTTTTTACGAATTGGTTGAAAAATATAATGATAAATAAAGGTAAGTAGATTCTTGCACTTCCTAGACACATTAACCAACAAACATTTTTATAGGATTAAAAAAGTACAGCACGTTTTTTCAAAAAAAATATTTACAATATATCGTTAATTTTAAATTCGATTTTTCTACACAGTTTTTGTAAATAAATGCTACCTTTTGTATTTTGTTAATTAATTAATATTGTTAAAGAAATATAAACGTTTAAAATAAATACTTGTTGTTAAATAGTTTATTTACAATCTTATATTACATATATTCAACAAATATTCATATATTTACTTGATAAAAAACAACATAATGGTGTAGATAAACTTAAAAAAAAATGCCTGAGCTTCAATTAAAATATAAAAAAGGCAAATGAAAAATTATATATTACTAAAAAATTCAGGTTAGTTAAAATAAAAAGTTTACGTTATATAATTGTTTCTCTAACAGTCTTATTAGGTGCCACTTGGGTTAATAATATAAAAATTTCTGTGTATAAATAAAATTATAAAGGTAAAATTTAAATACATGTAAATATGTTAAAACCAACAAATGAAATATGAAAGCAACTTTAGAAAAAATGACGCTATTTTTTTTAAGTTTGAATAAAAAAAAATGCATAAATTTCCTAGAAACTAAAATAAATATTTGTCCTTAAATAATTATATACAGAAGTTATTCAGCACCATTAAAAATAGTTAATTATTATCTAATAAAAAAAGCGCCATTCATCTGCAGTTGCTTATCTTAGTTAAATCACACTAATGATAAAATACAAAAAGATTTAAACATTATAGAATAACAACAAATAACATAGATTTACACACACTAAATTAGATTTGTTTGAAAGGACCTTTTTAACCGTTTGTAGCAACGGAATGTATCTACCGGCAGTCTCTGATGCAGAGAAATTAATGCACTCATTCCGCAAAGCGAGAGTGCCAACACCGACCCTATACCGATATTTCATAATTCATATCATAAACACTGTTACGGTCCGGAGTTGAAGGTCTGCCTTGCATATGTCCAGAGGCATTTGAATTTAACTCTACTGAATCGGTCATCTCCAGTGCCCTCACAAAGGACATTGGTCTTCTTCTGGTATCCGTTATAGTGGGGGTGCTTGCACCCACCTGGGCTTTACGGTGCACTTGAGGACTTTGTGGAGGATACACAGAGACGCCGCCGCGTATTCCAGGATGATATGTTCGCGGAGCATTATAAGCAGCCTGCTGTGTGGGACTAGTGGGATTGGAACGGTAGAAGTCAGGATGTTGGGCAGGGGGAGGGTAGCCCGGTGATGTATCCTTCCACATGTAGACTCCGCGTTGAGGAGAATTTGCCAGCTCTCTAATGTTATCAACTGTGTTATTGCTGCGAGGATGAGCTATCATATCCATCTGCCTCACCAATTCACCTTCAGACATAAAACGACGTTGAGGACTTCCATACCCTTGGGACAATGGCGGTCGTTGGCACTGATTTGGCTGGAATTCATAGTAGGGAGCACTGATGTTCTGATGATTTGTCGTCACACCGATGAAATCTGGCCGACGGGGCTGTGTGGGGGTGCTGGGATTAGATCTGTGGAGAGGAAGCAACTACATTTCTAGCAAATAAAATAAAAACAGCTCAAGCAAAAAGCTCCAGTCACATCCACCTAGAATTACACGCAGGTGGCTTATTAAATGGAATTAAAAATACCTAGCTATAAAAAGCTAAATTAAAACTTACCTTCTAACAGGACTAGACATTACTATTGGAGTGGGAACACCGAGTGATTTAATTCTTTGCTGCATGGTAGGTGACGGCCTTTGTGGTCCTAAACTTTCAGGTGTTCCACTCCTGTTAAGATCCACACCTCTGGTACGAGGATGCGGGCTGTGTCTTGCATATTGCATTCGCTGGGGAGGTCGAGGAGATTCTCCATCCATCGAAGGTAGAAAGAAATTGTTTTTCGAACCGTGCCTTTGTAGAGGAGGGGTAGGCTCGCAGTCTTGTGATTGTGATGCTGATGGTTCCAAATCAGGATCCATTCCATCTCTACCAGGAGATAACTAGACAAAAACATTAATTATTGAAACCATAAAAATAATAAATTTGAGGGTTTATGTGGAAATTATAACAACACGGAACATAAAAGGCAGACTTGTTTAAAAAATATCTTACCATTGAATATTGACAGTCTGCCTCAATACCATAGGATGATGGAAAACCCATTGTGACTCTAGTATACTACATAATAAAATAAGTTTCTTTTAAAAATTTATTTAATATTGCCAATTCATTATTTAAAATTTTAGCTAGGTATGTATTTTGAAAATTGTAAATTTAGTAGAGTAACTTCCATTTTTAATTTATTTAATGTAAATTAAAACAATTATAGTTAAAATTACCTTATTATAAGCATTGGAATTTAGATTTCTAACTCCATTACTATTATCCATATAAGTCTTGACTTGATTATCATTTGCGATTGTTGCAATTGGTCCATGCAAGCAGTGCTTTTTCTTCACTGCATACTTATTTGGTCTCATCAAACTGCAAAAATAATGTGATGTTTCATTAATAAAATTTTTATATTGTATCCTTAATTTTTTAGAAATCGAAGATTTATTTTACCTAGGAAACTGAGGACCAAATTGGGCGTAGCAGCAATTATCCCAACATCCTCTTGAAAATGGATTATATCCTCCCTTAAATTTACCAGTGACCTGCTCATTTGTAGTTCTACCTCTCGATACAAGAACCATATGAAACCCAGTCAAGCCAAAAATTGGTATTGCTAATAGCCCAACTACTCCCATTAATACCATACTTTTGTTTTAAATTAAGGATTACTCTTATAATCATAACTATAAATTTTAATTTAATTAAACAGAATTTTGTTGTATCTTTTACCGGGTAAAATAAATTATGTTTTTGGATACATTTTTAGTTAATTTAGAGCATTTTCCAAATTTTAAAACACACATAAACAATTCCCTTATACACAGATGTAAGAATTTAAATCTTAAAATGACTACATTTATCCTGCGATAGTTAAAGAGATTTATTTGAATCGGTAATTCTCAATCGAACAGGGTCAAATTTTTATTCCGCTAAAAGTTCAATTGGATTACTCAAACCTAGTTACAAACTAAAGAGACGTAATATGGATATAAAGAGAAAATATTATTAAAAGACGTGATCTACTAAATTTATTCTAAAAAATAATTATACTGGGTGTCCCACTTCTTTTCCAACAGAAGTTTTTTTGTAATTTTTTAAAATGCCGCTAAGCGAACGTCTTTTGTAAAGAGCCTGTTTTACTGCTGCCATAAGAATATTTGGTTTGACTTAAAAAAAATAAAAAAAGAAGAAATTGGTAGACACAAGACTCTTCTGTGTACCAAAAAAAGAAATTTTAAAAAGGCTCCACTGAAAAAAAATTTATGACTAAAACCACAAATATCAAGCAAATTTCAAAATCCAACGCTCAAATTTGCCGGCTATCTTGTTATTAATGTTCAAAAAAAAGCTACTAGGTAAAGACAAAATCCAAAGCACTTAATATACACAATTATTTTGAATTTTTGGTCAAAAATGATTGGATTTTTGGTGAGTAAATATATAATCGCTTGTGTCCCAGTAGAGCACGTATAAATTTGCCAGTATAACGCACACATGTCTGACACAGGCAAGTAAGTTAAGTAGTTAAATAAAACAACATATAATAAGAAAATTATAGAGGTTATCCAACAAAAATCAATAAAATTTTGTAATAATTTCTTAAGGAGTCGCAAAATGCTATTAGTATTAGTTCATAGGAAAATTTTTGTTCTGAATGACATTTCCTGCCTAAAAAAATTTTTGGTGGAAAAAAGTGGCATACCCTGTATAAATTACACTCTAAATAATCGCAAGTTAAGAGCAATTACATCTTTAGACGTTTGCTTGCCTGGACGTGTTGTTTCTTAATATTTTTTCAGTTTCTTTTTTTTTATAGTAAAGTACATTCATCAACCTTTCGAACGACAGACTCAATTTTTAAAAAATGTTAAAATTATGTTAGATGCGTTCCATCAAAAAGTGTTAATTTTACATACAATTAAAGAGTGAATTAAGAGACTATAAATCAAAATATCAAAAAAGGAGTCTGTCCGTTCGAAGGAACACACTTGCAACTTTGTATGTGCAAAATTTCAATTTTTTTTGTTTATTAATAACAAAATTACAGGGGACATTTTAAAGGCAAATTTTGATTAAGCCTGGAAGCTGTCAAACACTTTAGAAACCCAACTCGGTATTGCCTTCTTAAAAAGTTACTGGCTAGTTGATGAACGTTTTTTTTTTGAAAATATCCGAAAATTTAATTTTCTGTAAAAAAAAACACAAAATTTCCACTTGAAAAAGTACGAAATCAGCAAGTGAAAAAACACAAAACTCAGCAGAAATTCATTGATTTAGGCATTGAAATTTTTGCGAAGCGTGCATCTGGCATGCTTAGAAAACAAGATTTTTTTAGATTTTGGTTTCTTTCGTAAATAAAAATAAAATTAAAAAACACTTCTACCAAGCCGGTGGATTCCACCAGTGATAAAAATCAGATAATTGTTGCCAACTCTTGAAGAATACCGATTTGAGTAAAGCTCTTTAAGTAATGCGAAATAAATTTAGTCAATAACTCTTACAAAATTGTTTACTTCGATCAATCAAGTAGTTTTTTTCAATCTTCATATTCTAAAGGGAAAAAATAGTACAAATTTGAGTAAATTATGTGGTGGAATAAACCAGGAAACTCTTTAGTTGAGAATCAGAGAAAAATAAATAAAAGTATATTGTTTTTTTCTTTATCAAGTGTGAATTGACTCATAGAAATAAATCATTTAATTATCCAAAGTGGGAACTTGACCTCTAAATTTAATATTAAAATTTATATTTAACCTTCAAAGGATTACTGGTAGATTTAAAATGTACTGTCCAGACTACCAAATTATTATAATTTGAAATTAATTGCGAAACAATTTCATTAAATTTTGTTAATAATACGGTTTTAAAGAACGAATATTGCCAAATTATAATAACGAAATTAATACTAGTTATTAAATAGATAATCTATAAGTGCTTTTACAAATTGACACATTTTATTTATTTATAAATAATGCAGTAATCATTTTCAAAAAATATTTTAAATTAATTTTTAGCTTTCTGCCAAGATAATACACAAATTTAAATTCCTACCATCATATTTATGCTATAGAATTGATTGAAATGTTTACTAAGAAAAACCTAAATTCTGCATTATTTTTAATAGTTTTTCGATAAATATTAATTATAAATATAAAAGGATACGCCACAATAGGTTCGACGCTTGTTAACTGCTTTGTCCCATACAAAACGAAAATTAAGCTTAATGTAAAAATACTTATCATATGAAGACTTAAAGATATTAAAAAGAAAAAAAAGAATCTGTAATTTCTCCTTCCGATACAATTATTCACCCATGGGCAGTGATGATCGAATGTCTAAAAAAATGGTGTTAATAAATGACCTATAAAATAAATGAAAAATTTACCTCAATGCAATGATTGCAAACACTACAATGGGAACATCGTGGAGGACGATAAAATTTACATGTAACGCACCACTTCATACGAACAGTAATACCATTAATTTCTACATTTTTATACAAAGGAGCTCTAAAATCATCTTCTCTATCTTCATCAGGAGGTGCTGGAAAAAGTAAATCAGCTGACGAACAACAATATTATTTTATGATAATTACCTTTTGGAATAACACCAGGGTCCATGAAGGTAGCAAGGGTGAAATTTGCCAAAACAAAAAAGGTAATAACACCCTGATATGCTGGAACCCATGTGTGCTTGGGTATATAGTACTGAGCCCTAAAAAAGTAGTCATATTCCGAATTTGGTGGTGCGCTAATAAATGGCAACTTACGGAAAATAGAAAAAAGCTGTTGTAGCGCCTAACAATAATGTCCAAGCAAATGTTGCCGGTATGTATCGCGTTTTCACATTGCACTTGGGCATTATGTTGGAATTGTATAAACTTTATTAAAAACTGGTAGAAAATGAGAAAATGATTTTCATACAGGTCAACATGGCTGCAATAAACGCGACAAGCGACAAGTATTCGTATTCCCAGAATCGACGAGAAAACGTCAAAATCAAAGATGTTCGGACTCCCGAGAAGTTAGCAAGAAAACAAGACATTTTCTATAATACCAACATTATTTTTCAATTATTTGTTTTTTCACGAAAATGTTTTTATTTAAAATTTAAAACAAAAAATCAAATTTTGGAACAAAATATTGAATTTGTGTGTGATTTTTAAAAGATGAGTAAATATAAAAGGCTTTGCACTCAACAATAAAAGTCAATTTACACTTACACTATCAAAGTCACCAGAAAAATTACCAAACCAGGCGGAGTATTCTTGAACCCCTCGAGACGATGTCGCATGCGAGATAACGAGTGCTATTCTTGAGCCATTGACATCATCTCGCAGACAAGAATTTTCACACGAGATGTCATGACTGCCTAGGGTGGAGTTTACACGGTCAATATTATTGACGCAATATCTAGTTTCTTCAATATATTGACTGTGTAAATGCTATATTGAAACAATAATATTGATGTTAATAAGGTAAAGGGTATCACAATAATATTGCGTCAATAATATTGACCGTGTAAACGCCGCCTAAAAGTAATCGAGATAGATTTGTTGCATAAGTTTCTTCTTCAGTGGAGTATTAGTTGTCATTTTTATTATTTTATTTTTTTTATTTGAAAAATTTATTAATTAATAATAACAAAGCTTATTATACATTTATACATATACAAAGATTAAAAGAATTGCTTTGTTTTTAGAATTAAAGTAACAAGAATAAAAATTGTTCGAATTGTTTGTATTTATTTACAAGAAAATCTCATTAACTGCTGGGGCGGATTTAGGCATTGTCTTTATGGGCTGCAGCCCAGGGCCCCGTTCAATTAGGGGGCCCCCATCGCGATATTTTTTTAAATATACAGCGAATTCATAATTTTATTTTTATATCAGTCGGTTTTATGAATGCTTGTGCCTCCCTCTCTTAGATTAGGTTTAATCGTAAGGATTTTAAATAAAAAATAAAGGTTATACAGGGTGTTTCAAAAATAGCGCAAGAGCTATCCAGTACGTTATTGGGGAACCTTCAGGATCCTTGGAATTTTTTTTTAATCCTTTTGACCAATTAACCGAGATATGAAGGGGTAAAGTTGGGGTTCTTTTTTGTTATTAAGTAATAGGTAAATTAAATTTAAATAAATATAAGTACAGGATGTCCCAATTTGAGTAAATATGTAATATGTAATGCAACTCAAATTGGGACACTCTGTGTACAACAATGTACAACAAAATTACCCATCCAGTGCTTCTCAAATTAGGACACCCTGAATACTTTTTAATTTTTTTGCAATTTTTTGCAACTTGTTCCTGCACTTTCATGAATTTTTAAGTTTGAAGCGTTGTAGTGGCAAAACACACACCAGAAATAAATTTCTTTGCTAATTATGTTTGTTATACTGATAATTGTAAATTATAATAATAAAGCTAAATTAAAACTTTTTTGAAAATGTTAATAATACTCGGGGGGGGGGGGGTGTCACCAAAGGTATTTTAGCAAATGCTACCTAAGTCCGCCCCTGATTAAAGGGAACTGAAATTATAGGGTAACAATATTATGTTAATAAGGATTACGTATCCCCTATTTCCAGGTACATGGTATAAATTAGACCTTTAATTGTCATTACTAGGTTTTTCTGGTAATTTTCCCCCACGCAAATTAAATTGTTGGGTGTAATCAACCAGAAGATTTATTTATTCGTTTAGTTTTAAATTTAACTTCGCACTTCGCTTGAGTAAGTTGAAGTCGAAGAAATATAGTATTTTGAGTGTACTACGTGCTACAGTTTTATTGGTAAGACATTTTTCCCACAAATTTTGAGCTGTTTTAAAAGTTAACTTGTAACTTGTTGATAAATTTTCCATTTCTTAAATTTGGGTTTTCTTCCAAAAAAACTAAATTAAGGTAGACTTTTGGTGTTTTGGTCATGGGACACATTCATTTTCTTAGACTTATTCTCATTCATTTTGAATATTCGTAATTAAATAAAACGGCACAAACAAAGATCAAAGCAAAAATTTTGTTAAATATCCGCTATGATATTTTCGTTTATGGCGAATATACTTCATTTTCCCTATTTTCTTTAAAGAATTTGAGGTTAGGTTCGAAATATTATTTACGTTTTGGCCAATAACTTTTATATTTTTGAAAATTATTGTAATGTTTTTTTGGTTTCTGGCCTTATGGTGTCAAATTATTATTAAAACAAGGTCCAAAAGACAAATATAGAAATGTTAATTTTAACGAGATTTATTTATAGCAAATTTTGCTTGATATTTATCATGCTATATATCATGCTATTTATCAAAAAAAAAAAATAGCCGCCATTTATGCTTCACTATTTAATCACAATGTAAATACAACTGAACAAAGCATAATAACATACATGTCGTCCACGAGATTTGAATTCGACATTTCTCACATGTGACATATCTCGACTACAATTCAAGAATAGGGACGCAGGCGTGCGCCCAAACCCAAAAATATGTCGGGGTTGATTCAAAGACCATGGAGTTTAATAAACTCAATACATACAGTAAAATATGTACCTTACATCTTAGAAACTAAGATGGTGATTAAGAAAATCAAATATTACTATTACATCAGTTTATGTCGCAAGATTTTTCGAGCTTATTATACTCTTATGACTTATTTGATCAACGATGGGTTCAAATTTTAAAAGAGATCGCAAAAAAAATGATTGTAACTTTTCTAAAAAACGAAAAAGATATTTGATTTAATGTGTAATGATCGTCATACACTTTGCAATTTTTTGAATAAATTAAGTAGTTTAAAAATGTATAATAGTTTAAATTTTTTGAAATTTTAAATTTAATAATTGTTTCAAAAAGAGTAATATTTTATTGCATTTTTATTATAATTGATGTATTTTTAACCGAACTGTATGAAATATGAATGTATTACTTATAACACTAATATATTAAATACTTAAAACAGTACTTTTATGAAATATTGAATATTCTGGGTAGTTTACGATATTTTGATAAATATGAAAATCCCACGCATCTCGTAAAATAAGTAGAAGAACGAATAAAAAACAGGCTTTAGTGGATGTAAATTACAAAACACCCTGTATAAAAATAAATGTTAAATGTGCTTTGATAGAAAAATAAAGGTTGGCTAACCTGTTAAATAGATGACGTGACGTAACAATTTCTTTGAAAACAAGATGGTGGTTGTGCGTACCTACGAAGTACCGAATGTAAATAATAATCTTTTAAAACGTTAATTTTCTTAAAAATCAGAGAATTTTAATTTTTTTAAAGTGTTTGCAGAATAAATGGGATTATCTTTAGTTTCTTCCACAACAATTGAGTAACGAGTAACACTTCAGTTTAAGCTTGAAGCTATGTAAGTACGCTTTGTTTATTATTGCCGACCGCTTGGGCTTAGCGTGACTCAATCAAAAGTTAAAAAAAGCCCTATTCCTGTTTTAATTGGTAATTTTTGAGAGGTTTTAGTTTAACTACAGTTTATATAAATACTACTTTTACGAAGGAATTAAATTTTAAGGTTAAGTTTGGTTTGGATTGTGTTTTAGAAAGTGCATTACATATTTATGTTTATTGTATTTGGAATGTATATTTAAAACGGGATAGATAGTCCATATAAAAAAGTGAAACAAAACCAAATATAAAAGTCGATCTAATTTCTAATTTTGTTTATTATAATTATTCTTAATAACCACAGTGAATTTAATCAAGTAAGCATTTTGTGGTTGCATTCAATAAAGGCTTACAAATATTTTCTTAAGGGGGTTTCAACCTTCAACATTTTTAACTGTAAAAATTTTCACGCTTTTGCTAATATTTCAAATATTTTATGGTATATTTAAAAAAATGCTCCTATAGCACGATTAAAAAGTTCATCAAGCTTGCTTAAAATTGCATGGCGCCTAAATTTATAAATAATTGAAATTACGCGCTGATCGAAAAAGTATTTGGGTTCTTGTTAATTTTATAGGAAGCTTGATTGATGTACTTTTTAATCGGGCTATGAAAGCATTTTTTTAAATAAACCACAAAAACTAGAAATATTGGCAAAAATGTAAAAAAATTGACAGATAAAAACTTTGAATGTTGAAAACCCCTTAATGGTGTTCTATGTGCAAAACAAATAATTTTTACTATTCTTTAATATTAACTCATGTGTTATTTCCATTTATAATTGTAGAATGGATAATCCAGGTACAGAAGCTAGCGCTGAAAAGGATATGGAAATGACATTGGAACAGACTCTTGAGGCAGCAATGCCTGATTTGACCGAAGAGTCGATATCTGCGGAAAAAGATGTCCAATCTGGTGTAGAAGAGGAAGATGAAATTCCGGAACTGACAGCTGAAGCTAGCAATATTAAAAATGATGAGGAAGATCAAAACGTGGAATCTTTTGAAAAAACTTCAGAAACTGAAAATAACTCTGAAGACAATGTTGAAAATGTCTCCCAAGAAGATGAGAATGAGGTAGATTCATCAAAAGACGATGAAGTAAATAACGATTTAAAATCTGAGATGAAAGCTGAGATTAGTGGTGAACTTGATGATTCCCCAGAGGATGAAATATCTGAAAATTGTTCGTTAAACGAAATGATTGAGGAGTCCACTAAAGACAAAGAAGTAGAATCTAAAATTTCTGCAGACAACCAAGAAATAGAAGAAGAAGAACATTCCAATACAGTGGTTGTTGTAACAGCTGAAGATGCCGATACAAAAGAAATACTTTTACGTACCACTGAAGGGGATGAAATACATGAACAAACACTTAGAGTTCAGGAAGTAACTGATGAGTCAGGTCATGTATATTTTGTTGAAACTGGAAATATGGACGAGGAGGAAGCTTATGAAGAAGAAGATGAAGAAATGGATAGACAAGCAAAGTTTATTAGAGCCCAAAATGCGAATGTACCAAGTCATGTTCTTGGTCGTAACATAATAAACCCAGCATTGGACCCTTTCCGAAATGGCAAAGTTCCTCCAAAACCTAGATTAGGTGTTAAAATTCCCTATCGTAACCTTACAAGCCAGATAGTTTCAAAACAAGAAATAACTAATGAAATTTTAAAAAGATCTCGTAGGCATAACAATGAAACGGTTACTGGACAAAATTTATTCGCAAAGCGTTTAACACAAACATTGGCGAAAAAACTAGCTCCAGCTACACTAGCTTTATCAGCAAAAGCTAATAATACATCGCAGGTTAAATCAACCCCTAACAAGGAAAAGAAACTTAATAATTCAGATTTGATTGCCATACTTGAGGGAGATGTTGATGTAGAATCAGAAGCGGATAATTCATTACCAAATGATGGTAATGTTGAAATGACAAAAGAAATGGAACGAGAAATTGCATTAAAACAATTAAGTGAATTACCTGAAGATCCGCCGGAAGTTGTCTCACGTAAAGTATCAGTTACTAGAAGATATGGCGAAGAAACAAAAGTTTCTGAAGATGGTTCTTCAAAAAAGTTAAAAAGGTCAAAAAACGATGAAGAAACAATAGAAGATTATATGTCTAAAAGTCCACGATTTACTAACCAACCTTTAAAAACATATACAAGAAAAAGAAAACCATCTGATGATAACCCGATTCTTGAAAAAAAGTCATCAGTTTCTTCCCAAGTAAACATTGACCACGATGATAAAATTGACTTGCCTTCAGGTTCAGGCTACATTACAAAAAGTTCTAGAATTATTAAGAAGAAAGTGATATGGGATCCTGATGAATTTAAGCCTAAAAAAATACCAAAATCCCTGGAATTACCGCTGGTAAAGGAGAGAGCATCATTAAATTCAAACAATAAAGTTGAATTGGAAGATACAGATAACGAAGAATTACCTGAAAAAAAGAAGATGCAAGAAGCATTTGTCAAAATTGATAAAAAAGATACCATAAAAGTTGAGAAAATAAACAAGAATGACAGTAAAACTGATAGCCCAAAAAAAAATCAAATAATAACAAAAACTAATTCAAGTAATAATTTAACTAAACCAGGTACATCAACCAAAACAGCAGAGAAAGTGGTTGTAAAACCCACAAAAGTTGAACCTGAAAAAGTACCTATAGCAAAAACAAAGAAGCGATTCTCAGAAGTATCACGATTATTAATGGATGAAGGAGCAGTTAATATGTTATACTCCATAAAAACTTCTGAAGATGATCAACAGAGAGCTCGTCACAAAAAATCTCTTAAAAGCAAAACAAATGAGCTCTTAAATGATTTTGCGACAAGCTATGATTCCACGAGTCCAAAAGCATTAAGAAAAAAGGAAAGTCAGTCACAAACAAAGACCCCTAAAAAAATCATGTCTCCAAATAATGTGTCACGAAATAAATCCCGTGATTCTATAAGAAGCTCTGTTCAAAGCCCTCCTGCATCTCCAAGGTCTGGTGCAGCAGATGCATCTCGAATCATCCGCCGCCATTCTAGTAGCTCCTTTTCAAGTGTAGGTGGTCATGATGATTATGATTCAGAGGAGAACGACGAGGAGGAAAATGAAGGAGAAGAAGAGGAGGAGGTGGAGGTTATTATTAAACCTAAAAGAACAAAAAAAGTAGTGGAGGAGGAAAATCCAAAGAAAAAGCTTAAGAAGGTTGATTCATCAGATATCGAAAGTCAAGTCTCAAAATATGTTAAATATGAAACATTTGCTGTTAAGAAGTTGAATAAGCTAATTGAAATTGTTTTAAAGGCTTATCAAGACAAAGATGTTTTTATGACTTTACAGGTATGCTAGTATTATTTCAAAAAAATCTTACATTCTTACAATATCTTTATTTTTTTAGATGATGCAGGAGCTCATATCTGTATTGAAAGAATTAGAAACTGATACAGAATGTAATGTTGTAGTTATTACATCTTCAGGATCAACTTTTTCGAATGGCATTAATTTCAAATCATTGGTTTCACCTAAAGAAAATGTTCGTAAAAATATTGCAAAAAAGATGGCAACGAATGTAAGGTAAGTAAACTACTTTTATAATTTCATGGAACTCTAAATAATATGTAATAAATTTATTTTACAGAGATTTCTTATTGTGCCTTGCTAACTTCCCAAAGATTTTAATTGCTGGTGTTCATGGTCATGTCGTTGGTTTAGGAGTAACTATGCTACCACTATTTGACATGATTATTGCAAGCAATTCTTCAAAATTTTCCACACCTTATGCAAAATATGGTTGCATGGCTGAAGGGGGCTCTTTATTATCTTTACCACACCTTTCACAAACTGTTTTGGTAAGAATTACTTTTGTAAGCTAAAAATAATAGTTTTAACTTTTATTGTATTGCAGGTGAGCCAGTTACTATTGAGTTCTCAAGTTTTATCATCAGAGGAAGCGTATAAATTAGGGTTGGTTACAAAAGTCTTGAGCCCCGAAAAATTCCCTGTTGAACTTGTTTTATTATTGAAGAAAATGTCTAATCAGTCAGCTCAGGTAAGAAAGTAAAAATATATGTTTATAAGTGTTTTAGTATTATCATTTTGCAATTATTGTCTTGTACTAAAAACAAAAAAAATATTTTCTGTTTAACCTAAATTTAATATTTTATTACTTTTTCCAGTTCATGGAAGCAACTAAAAAGCAGCTCCGCCAAAGGATGATACCTGAAATCACCGCCCTTTTAAATTCCGAACTAGAAATGTTGGTACAACAATGGACAAGTGCAGAGTGTCAAAAAAATTTTGCAACATTTAGTTCCAATTAAGTTAGATTTATGTTTGGATTTCTTGTACAAAATATTATATTATTTTAAAAATTTTTATGTAAAAACATTTTATTTAGTTATTTTCACGAATATTTTATAAATTACTTTCATTTTTCTGAAATCCTATTTTTTGTTCTTGCATTAAATGTTTTGTTTTAAATTTGCCATGAATTTGTTCATAATCTTAAAAATTGGATATTAATGCTATCATTAATGCATTAACTAAATATTTTTATATTATACGTATAACATTTATATAAATCATTAAATGAAACTTATGACTTGCACATATTTTTATTTTATTTGTGTGTGCAATACTTTATCATTATGTAAATAATATCACTATGTGTAGTTATTCAAACCTCTGTTGCGAGTTTAAAATTCGTTTCTCATATTACAACAATAATTAATGATTTCTATTAACATAATTTTAGCACATACTTCTTAGTTTAATTATATTGATTTTCAATTTATGTTTTGGTTAGTTTGAAATTAGTCTTTAGTAAAATTGAATAACTGTAACAAAAACATTAAAACTGCTCGTTTCCTTCAGTTTTCATAGATTTAAATAAACGTTTTATAAAGAGTATTAATTATGTTTTATTTTCTTGGGAACTAGAAAATAGTGTAAAAGCAAGAAAAACGAATTTAGTTATTCTGACATAAGTTACTGGTAGTCCGGTGAAATTCCACATTTTAAAATTATATGTAATAATTCTATTAAAAAATGAAAAAAAAATAATAGTAACTTTTGTACAAATCTTTATTTATATTATCCATTTAGAACAGGTTAAATTTGCAAGATCAAGCCTTTACCGGCAAAAATCTTCAACATGTTAATAAATTTTTAATTTTGAGAAAGCAAAACTTGGTCTTTGCAAAATTCAACCCAACACTTGTATAAACCTAATCAACAATGTATTTACGAAAGATACTCTGTAATTGTCCCATTGTAAATTTCTATTTCAATCCATAATATATAAAAGTTACAACAGGATTTACAACAACTTTAAACATTACTGACTTATCTCAAGCTTATAAAATATTATTTTATTATAAATAAAATTTACAAATTAATAAAAAAAATTCCGGGTGTAAATATTTACGTTCTCAGTTCTACTGATTCTTTTTTTTTTTCAATTTACCTTAAATATTTACCAAAAATAAAAAAGCGGATTTGATTCTTATACTGTAATATGTATTTATATTTATAATTAAAACTCATTTTTACAATATATTTACATAAATTAAAAAAAAAACATAATTTTCTTACAAAATAGTAATTAAAAAAACATGTTTAGATAAAACTTGTTAATAGTACGATTATCGTGTATACTATTATTTACTTCGCACTGTATCACTTCTTCTATAAAAAAGTAAATAGGGAACTCTATTACCATGTGGTTTAAGCACATGTTCTTCCTGTACACTTTTAACCGCAGCATCATCATAACGGAGCCAACTGGAGTACCCAATATGGTAAGCATCAGTAACATAATGACCTTTAGAAGCTTCCTTGCCATCATGGTAAACCACTGCGAAAAGTTTATATTGCTTCTCTTTCGTTTGATAATTATTCTTTGAAGATAATAATTCTGAAAATAGACCACAAATTAAAAACAATATTTTGTAACACAAATGTTCTTACTTGTATCTATTTTAAGATCAATTGGAAATTCCAATTGCTTAATAATCTTAGTGCATCCATCGAGTTTAAAATCAAAGCATTTTAAATGCAATATAAGTACAACCGGTAACTCTTCAATCGCAAGTTGTTGCCATGCTTCAACCTCCTCATTAGTTTTTGAACTTGTAACCCCTTCCAGCTGGTTTTTACAAACTAATGCTTCCAGTGCTTCTTTAACAGTATTTACTTTCTAAATATGGAAAACGTTTTAGACCAAAATTTTAACTCAATATATTACTTACCTCTATATTAAGCTGTAAAGTAAAAAACGGTTGAATATTATCTGTAATTTGATCACCCGCTCTATGAAGCCTGGAACGAAAATGTCCACCAAATAAGTCACTGATGGGAGTACGAATAATTTCAGTTCGCCTAGTTACACATCCCTTATTTTTCGGTCCAATTAGCTGCCATTCTTTATCACCATCTGGCCCATTATCGTCTTTTTCTGCAGGCTTTGCATCTTCATTAACCAGTTTAATAAGCTAAAATAATTAATTATAAAAAAATATTTTTTTATATTTAAATTTAAAACTTACTTCCAACATTTCGTCGTTAAGTCCATTTAGGAGACACCCCAAAAATTCCTCAGCGTCCTCTTGTCGGCCTTCTACTACAAATGAATCGCTACGAATACCATTTAACATTTTGTAAATCCAGTACGGTTCAAATGGTCTATCGCAGTTAACAGATACAGTCAATTCTTTTTTTTTATTATCCGAACGTCGATTCACTCTCTGTCCTGGTGGAAGCAAATGGAACTCCTTAACGAATTTAATCCTAAAAACAATCACTTTAAACTACATTACATTCAAACATAAAAAACTTACATGTTGTCAATGATTTGCGTATGCTTCCTATTATCCTTAGGAGTGGTATTTTCACTTAAAGTCATCATCAAATTATAAAATGGTGGGCAAGCAATAACAGCTTGTAAAATCGAGTTTATGTAACAATAGTTGCTTCGATTAATCAAACCTCTTGGTTGTAAGCTTGTTATTTTATGATCAATTTTATAATTTGCAAGAATTTCACCCATTCTGTAATAATTGGGGTCCTCAAAACTTTGCCTTCTTCTTTTATCAGGCGCTGCATTTTCAGTTCCAGTAGTCTTTACAGAATTTTGAATAAACGGCGACACTTTAGCAAGCGGTTTATTAGAATCGTCAGTCTTACCGCTTTCATTGGTTGTTTTTTTATTAAAAAGACTTGCCCATGATTTTGTTTCGGTTTTAACTTCTGTTTCTTCAGGTTTATTTTCTTTTATTTCTTCAACATTATTTACTTCTTCATTGTATGTTTCAATTGGAGCAACATCTGTGTTTGTGGTGGTGATTTCTGTTTGTGGAGGCGGGTGGAATTGTGAGTTTGCGGGATAATTTTGATATGAGACTTGTTGTGGTGGATAGTGATTGGGAAGAATTGGTGCGCTTAAGGATAGGACAGGGGTGTTTACAGGGATTAGAGGTGGGTTAACAGGTAACATTTGTGTGTTAACAGGTATGACGGATGCATTAACTGGCACAATAGGTCCGTTAACAGGTACCATAGCATTAATAGGGGAGATTGATACAATCGGTGGTGGATACTGGACAGGCGGAATAAAACCTTGCTGAAAAACAGGCACAGGTGATTGGTATGGCTGGGGAAATACAGCAGGAGGAAGTATTAAATTTGGTGGCGAAGGGTAGCAGTTGTTTATGTTCATTTGAGATGTCTCTGGTATCATATTACAACCTTAAAGAAATTCAGTCATAACACCTTATAAGGTGATAAATATTGAAATATTTACCCTGATACATTTTTGTTTTTTGATAATTCGATTGTAACCATGGTCCTCTTACTGTCGAATCATGGGTTTTAAGTGATGTCAGGATCCATTGTTGCTCCTTTTCTTCTACCCCCGTTAAATCCAAAAATTGGATGTTGCCCTAGTGAAAAGTTGATTGATGATAATTTAGGAATGTAATCAATATAAAATATAACAGAAAATGATTCAAAGGAAGAGTACGATACTCGAGAAAGTCCTGGGAAGTTCGAGGAAGTCACAAGCAAATTTTGAAAGACGATGATTTCTGAACTATTACGAAACATGCTCGTGCATCTAAAATAATGCTGAAGTCCGAGGAAGTAGATTATAAAAGAAAGTTCTAATACAAAGTTTAACAGTACCGTACCTCTCAGATCAAACATTTTTTGTAGAAAATTTCAATAGCTGTTTTTTTCATTTCTGTTTAAAATGCATTCTTGTACCTTATAACTACATTTTCAACAAAACACAAATATATTTATTATTTAAAGCTTCAGTAAAGCTCAAAAATCATGTACCAATGCGTTAAATCAAAAAATTAAGTACCATATATTGAAGTTTATATTTTGCCACCAGAGGGCGAGCAGAATCTAAAAATTCCCAAAATAAAAGGGGAATTTAAAACACACGTAATACCTTTATTTAATAGCTTGTTGCCTCAGAACGCACAGAGTGTAACATTATTTATCTCTTTCTTGGGGAATTAGAAGCATTCAGTCAGTGGCGTAGCGTCAAATTTCGGGCCCCCCGTGATAGGTAAAAAATGGGTGCGTTTGAATGTGAAAATCGCAAATTCCCCGGCTTGGGCCCCAAAATATGAACGAGCCCCCCCGCACAGAGGGGCCAAAGCTACGCCACTGCACTCAGTGCAGTTTTGGTAACAAGCAGAAAACCCTATCTGTGTCACTTACAGAATTTCACAGACATAAACTTAAGTTTTTTACCACCCAAAAAATTTCCATACAGCTCTTTATTTTCAAAGAAGTGACGTTATAAAAGCAGGTAAAGCTTCATAAAACAACATACTTCAATTTTTAAACTGCTACTGAAATGTTTTACGTCTATCTTTAAGAACGAACAAGAAAATAGCAATTTAAAATATAAATAATTAAAAATTTTACTAATTACCAATGTTATTGATCTATACAATAATTTCTTAGGTTTTACATGAGCAAGGCCGATAAAATCCAAGTACATATTAGTAAACAAAGAAAGTAACTCTTTAAGAACTATCAAAATTGATTTAAGAAGGGAAGAAGTTGCTAAATTCATAATTAATATTAATAGAAATTACTAAAATAACCCCCCACAAACCTTATACAACAGCAACGAAATAAACATGGTGAGAACATTATTTACAACATTCGAGAACAAATATAGTAAACACCATTGTTACACAATACCCACAAAACCCTTTATTTACCCATGAATAAGGGATTTGCAAGCAAATGTTGAATGTGTGCATATTCTAAAAACTAGACTTACCACATCAAAATCCGACATGATTTTTGTTCGTGCTTCAATTATTATTTGTACATTTTAATAACTTAATGCGGATAATTCGTTAAATATTCATATTTATTTTTATGGGGTTAGGAACGCACGTTTTCCTTAAAAGTTATGGAGGGCCGCCGCTACTGCCATTTCGGTTTACCCATAGCTGTCAATAAACATGTCAAATTTGATTTCATAAATCCACTATAGGTGGCGGTTAACTCCAATGTTTGGATTAATTTGCACTAATACAGGGTGATTCGAAATAAGCGTTAATTTTAGATATTTACTTGATTTAAATTAAAATGGTTTTAAAATATAAATATATTGTTACAGAAGACATCTTTTTATAAATCGTTACAACATTAAGATGGAATTAAAAACTCTGGTAAATGTTGTTTGAAAACTTTTCATTAAATCGTATATTAATTACCTTATTTGTGATAAATTAAAAAAAAATGTCTTTGTTAATTGCGGTGGTATTAAATTTCGAAGAGATTAAAAAGACAGATTTGATAGGCGTGGAATATGCTCGAGAAAGGCATAGGGTGATTAGGGTGGAATCCGGTGTTAAATTTCTAACACATCACCAATAAATAAACATACCCCTCCCCTTCGTCATGCCCATATTTTTCACCCTGCTTCCTTGTAGATCCCCGACGACGACCAGGATTATAACGTAAATTTATTATTTTAAATTTTTTTGCGAAAGAATAAAATATCAAATAACAGAAAATAAATTATGTGTATCGATTAAATAAGTTTTTATTTGCGAAATTTTTCGTTTCCGATTATGGTACTACAGAAAAGCATGCGGTAATAACCACTATTACTAAATGATTTTGTATTAGTTAACGTTTTTAGGTTTTTCTATTTATAAATTTGAGTTTCAGTAGACGTTAAAAAGGATTTTAGTATTATAAAAAACATCAATATTTATATTTTTTTTTAAATTTGTACATGAAATCTATAACATTTAAGCCTACACTAACGAGTTTCCGTGGTGTAGTGGTTATCACATCCGCCTAACACGCGGAAGGTCCCCGGTTCGATCCCGGGCGGAAACATTTTTTGCTTTTTAACATCGCTTTTTAGTATTTTTTATTTATATATCTTTACTCAAACTTCGCTTTTATTTTTCATTTTTATGTATTCAAATCGTGGTATGTAGTAACAACTTTTTATATTGTTATTATAATTTATTAACTATAACTATATACTAACTATATTGGATTGTAATTTTAAAAATAAATATAAGTATTAATTATAAATATAATATTAATTTATTCTTATTTTATAACGCAAAATTTGTTATTGTTGTGATTTATAACAAATATTGATTTAATTTATAGTTATCACTTAAAAACGGCAATATTTGAGTTATAAATAATGTAGAAAAACTTTTTTATAAATTAATTGTAAATTGATTTATTTGATTTAATGTAACATCAAGGGTTTATAAAATAAAATACATTTTATGACTATTAATTGGAGTGTAACACTTTCTGCGTATATAAACTCAATGAAATGTTGAAGCTATCGGAGGTCCGATGCTACTCGGGGAAAACAATAGCAGACAGTGATTCCTATAGATCATATGTAACAAAAATCTTGAACAGTCCAAGTGTATTAATTGTACTTGTATGATTATTACATTCTAACCGAGTAGCGACTTTGGCCTCTCTTTTTGTTTTTTAAAGTTTTAGAATTTTTGTTATTCTCTGAAAATAAATTTTTATTTATTTTTTTGGGAAAATTAACATTTTGCGAAATTCTTATCCTATTATTATTATATTTTATGCCCATAAATGAAAAAAATAAAACACATGTAATAAATAAAATTTTCGAATCTCAAATAAATACATTCTATAAATACCTAATTATTAATTATATTATAGTACAATTGTTATAATTTGATTACACATAGTAAGTAATTATATTATAAATTAATAGTATAAAGTGGGTGTAGTACATTTATCTCTTTGTATATGACCATTTTGAGATTCACTCCAAGATGGGTTGGATACATCTGGGCTGTAGTTTTCAGCTGATATTTCTGCACGTTGAAAACTAAAAGGCCAAGTCTGAAAAAATATTTAAAAAGAAACATAAATAATATAAATCTATTATAAAACCTCTATATTATCTTATTATTAATTTATAAAATTGTTTCGGTTGCAAAAAAGAAAATAAATCAAGTTAAATTTAAAAAAAAAATCAAAATATCACAAAATTATTCTGAATGTTTATTTTATTATAGGTTTCAATAAAACTTTGTAATAAGACTCCGTGGCGCAACGGTAGCGCGTCTGACTCCAGATCAGAAGGTTGCGTGTTCAAATCACGTCGGGGTCAGTTTTTTTTTTACATTTTTTTGATGTTTGAATTATTTTTTCTTTGATGGGAGCCACTAACAGCAGTCAAAAAATGTACTTTAGCAAGAGAGTAGGAAAACTTAGAAAATAAAAACACTCATTTAAATGTTTCCAAAATACAGTGTAGTCCAATTTTTTAAAAATTTACTTGTACTGTTATTCCTGCGCAAAAATTGATTTTTTAGCATTTTTTATCGAAAATTTAACAAAAAATTGCCTTTTGACAAAGATTTTTATAATTAATGTATTTATAAAAGATGTTATGACCACAATTATTACAGCTTATTGCACTAAAAGATTTCATAAAATATAATACTCCTATAAAATTATTATGTGAGAATAGAAATTTGTGAGGTACTTGTATATGCTGCTGCTGTAGCTTTCAAGATCATAGATATGAGCTAAAATAATAAAAAAAAAAATAATAAAAATTCCATTTTTGTAAGAAAACAAATTAACCTGTTGTTTTTTATCAATTATTTTTGGAGACGTTACTTTATAAAAAGTAAGTTTAAAATGTTTTTATAAAGTGTTCTTTCTTTTTTACAAAGCTATTTTGATCTATTTTAAAGTGCAATTAAATCTAACCCGAAAAAAAGTCCCTCAAAAAAATAAAAACTGAAAATTGTTTTTTTTTGTAGATGAGTACTTTCTATGATATTCTTCTCATCACTTCTTTTTAAGATACACTGTAATTTTTTTCAATTAACAATTTTTATAATACAGGATACCCCAAGTCTCAAAAATGACGCCATAGTTTTCTAGTACGAACTTTTCAGGGATCCTCAAAAAAATAGTTTAAAAAACCCTCTAGACCAATTGACCGAGATATAATGAGACAACGTTTAAAATTACCTACAATAATAATCAGTCATAATTTTCAAATAAAAAAAAAATGTGAATAATAGGATTTAAGTTTAATTTATTACTTCACGACTAATGTGTTGTGTGTCCATCCACATGTACCATGCGTGTTATTATAAACAATATGTTTATTAACATTTTTAATATTAATTTAGTATTTTGTATGTAATTGTAATTCTAAGTAATTTGTATATTTATTTAATCCTTTATTGAAATATCTACCTCCATTCCTTTTATCTACCTTTACAACGACCTTGTTCCTGGAAGATTATATTAAAACCATTTAGCCTTAAATCCCCAAATATCCCAACAATATAAGTAATTTAAGTATTCCTAGTATTAAGCATAATTTTGTAATTGTACACATTTAATTTAAGTACCTGTGAGTTTAACCAATTAGAGAGATACTAGGAATTACGAGACTATCGACTACGATCACCCTTAAAAGGGCTTCACTCTATTTTATCAAATACCAAATACTCTACATCAAACTCTTTCAAGTTACAAAGTTCTAGTGAACAACATCATTGAGAATAAAAGAGAACCCAAACTTTTAAGGACAACTACGGGTTTTCAAAATTCATGCCAATAAAATGTTGAATCCCCAACTTTGTCTTTTCATATCTCAATTGGTCAAGAGGACCTTTTAACTATTTTTCTAGACATCCTGTATATGTTTGCAAAATTAGAAAATATTAAGATTAGTTTAGGTTAACCTGGTTTTTGTTTTAAATTTCGGAATCTAAATACTTTTTGGGGCCTTAGGCTGAAGTAATTTTGGGGCCCCTATTTTTTTGTAAAAATACACATAAATTTATTTACAGTTTAAAAATAAATTAAAAGAAAAACAATACTTGCTTCCATGATCAAAAAATAATTCTTGGACACATATATACCGGGTGGAAATGAAACTAGGATCACCCCTGGCATTTCTTTATTTATTAAAATAAAAAATTAGAATTTTAGTATCTTATATGATCTAAGAAAACAAATTTTATGGATCGAATAAATCTTTCATTTTACTTCCGGTTTATCAGGAAATGGCACCCACTTTCTTATTTTAAATGTAACCCCCTGATTTTTTCTACGTAAAATCAAACATTGGTTAGTTTTAAGTATGTTTATGACAAAAAAAATTTTTTTTTCAAAACTTTAAGAAAAAATGTTGAATTTTTTTTTGGTAAAAAATTTGAGTAAAACCTACAAAAACTATTTTTAAATAATACAAATACGTAAAATAAATTGTAATTTATAAAATTTATTTCACCGTTCTTGAGATATTATTTTTTTTAATTTTCAAGAAGCTTTTTTTGGAAATATCTTTATTTTTTAAATGGGATGATATAAGGGCCACCCCCTAATTAAATAGAGGGTTTTTTTCTGGTTACTGTGATATCCCATATGTAAGTTTAAAAATATTTTTTGTAGGTTTTACTCAAATTTTTTATCAAAAAAAATTCAAATTTTTTTCTTAAAGTTTTGAAAAAAAATATTTTTTTGTCATAAACATACTTAAAATTAACCAATCTTAGATTTTACATAGAAAAAATCAGGGGGTTATATTTAAAATAAGAAAGTGGATGCCATTTCCTGATAAACCGGAAGTAAAATTAAAAATTTATTCGATCCATATAATTTGTTTTCTTAGATCATATAATATACTAAAATTTAAATTTTTTATTTCCATAAATAAAGAAATGCCAGGGGCGGCCCTAGTTTCATTTCCACCCGGTATGTATAAATAAACATTATTATACAGTGTATCCCGTAACTATACACTATACCGACAACTATATTTTTAAACTATTTACAGCATCCCAAAAATTAAGTAAAATTTAAAGAAATTTTTGGGATGCTCTAAAAAATTTAAAAATATATTTTAAACAAAAAACCGCAACATCTATGTCTTCGTTTATATCTTAACTTATTTCTATCGTTGAAAAAAAATATTATTTCAATTAGTTTTTTAGAATGTTTCAAAGAGCCGCTAAGCGAATATTTTTTGTAAAGAGCCCGTTTTACTGCTGGCGTATGATTATTTGCTTTGACTTACCAAAACAAAAAAAGAAGAAATTGGTAGCCACGAGACTCTTATGTGTACCAAAAAAAAAGAAATTTTAAAAAAGCTTTAATGGAAAAAAAATATGACCAAAACCACAAATTTGCCGACTATCCTCTTATGAAGATTGTAATCAAAAATTTAACAAAAACGATACCTAGTGCCCTTCAAATTGAATTTAGTTTTCATATAGAATTTTTGTTTTTCATGTATAGTTTATGATAGGGGCGTACTTTTGGTACAATGATAAAAAAGTCTATATGAAAACAAAATTCCATTTGAAGGTCACTAGGCATAGTTTTCTCCTTAACAGTTTACCTTCCGAAATGCAGCAGCCAAATTTTAGGAAGCAAGGTCAATTTTAAGAAAACAACTTCATATCAACCCATTTCTGATTTCGCCCTTTAAATATTGTGTATAAAAGAAGGTGTTTCCACATTTTTTTGAAAACGTATTGATGTAAAGATTTGAAATTTGGTGTGGATTACAGTACATTTCAGTTATAATTTTATGACTATTTTTTTAGATTTTTTGAAAAGTTGGGTTGTCTAATTTCTTACCGTTTACTAAATCATTTTTTAAATTTTATTCAAAAGTGGAACATCCTATGCAAAATTTATAATTGACAAAAAATATTTCTCCGTAATTTCTCTACAAAAGTTAAAATTACAATGTTTAAAAAGTTTTTAATGTCTTCGCATATCAATTAATACCATTTCCAGTACCTAATCAAAGGATTGGTACAATTTTTACTAAATGGGGGTTTCTTATAAAAATGCATACATACAAAATTTTATTAGAAAATCTTTTTATTACTTTGACCACAATAAATTTTTCTTTTTTAAATCAACTTCAGAAACTCATTAGAGGTGCATTTTTGGATATAGATAATAATATGGTCAAATCGACTTATTTTCATGTCTAATATCAACAGTTAAGCGTTATCAGTGTAGTTATGTAACCCTGAATATTGCACAAATAATGAAACTTTTTTCGAAATAAAATGTATTGGACATTAAAATTTTATAGTGTTCCAAAAATTTCCTAAAATGTTGACTAATTTTTAGAGCGCTGTAAAAAGTTTAAAAATATACTTAAAACAAAATACTGAACCTTAACTTATTGCTAGCGTTAGAAAAAAATATTATTTCAATTAGTTTTTTATTTATAATGTTTTTTTGTAAAACGCCTATTTTACCGCTGCCGTATGACTATTTGGTTTGAAAAAACAAAAAATAAAGAAATTGATAGCTAGAAGACTCTCCTGTAAACCAAAAAAAGAAATTTTAAATAAGTTCCACTGGAAAAAAATTATGAGCAATACCGCAAATATCAAGCGAATTTCAAAATCAAGCGCTTTTTGCTTTTGGTCGTAATCAAACAACTGTACGAAATCTTAAAATTGTAAAATCAGTCGACCAATGTCCAATTTCAATAGAAGCGACTCAGCAAAAAGAAGAGGCCAAAGGCACCTCTGAGCAGAGTTTAGCAGACTTGCAGTTGAAGACGAATGATCTCTTGTTATAAAATTCGGCACCAAAATTAATTATTGAAATACTAATACATTAGATTTTGAACCTTTAAATCTCCACTATTTTGTTACTATGGGCTTGGGCCATCTGCTCAGTGCTGTTGCTGAAGTTGTTGAATTTTATCAAAAACGAGCTGAGTGCTGTGTGGTGTCATTAATTTTGCAATACGTTTTATGGAAGAATATTACAAATAAGTGTTTAGATTGTACTTATCAAATGCAGAGTGCTTTAAAAATGGGAAATCACTGAAAAACATTTTTAGACCTTCCATTAGTAGTTCCGATAAAGAATCCATAGTAAATATGACATGTCTGATGGTATACCGAACGTTAATGTTAGGAAATTCACTCCACCATTAGTATAATCTAGAAAAGAAGAAAGAAGAAATTTCCGTTAATTGTCAAATGAAGCGATTGATAAAGAAATTAGTCGAGTCCAGAGTTGTATCTTGTATCTCAATCTCAAAGGGCTCCCAGCAAATATTATATCAATCATCAATCCTGATGCTATTCCACATTATATGCCAGGAAATATTAGTTTGTCATGTGCTCAATGCTTGAGGAAACTTGAGCAAATCGGCGTCGTTAATAAATGAGACGACTCCCAAGAATCTACTTAAAAGGAAGATTAAAAGGTTTATCAAAGAATTGGTATGAAATTTTAGCATTTTGGAAGCTAGACAAAACTTAAGAAATTATTGTTGAAGACTTTTCCTGATTTTGCAGAAACGTTGAGAAAACTAGTTGAAAGATCCAAAACATAGGAGTGAAACTTGGAATCAGTATTATTTCTATAAGGTGCTTGTAAAGTTACTGGAAAGGATGCAGTTTCATGTTTGGTCAATGGGATCACCAGTCAGACGTTGAAAATTGGTTCAGGATGAAGAACTATATTTTTATTCAGATTATATTATATATTTCCTTGCAATGAGGAGATGTCAGATCCAAAAATTAATGTATACCCTTATCATCAAATAAGTCACAAATCAGGAACAATTTTGCTCACGAGAAAAAACCCTTATATGAAGGAAAGAAAATGGGATACTTTGCACATAGTCCTAGTCCTAGAATTAATGAAGATTCGGGAAAAGAGTCTGATTCAGATAATGAATGTCTTTAATGTCAACTTTTTCAAAAACTACCCCTATAATTAAATATACATCAAAAACAAAAATTATATTTTAAGGGCAATAAGAATTTTTGTTTAATTTTCGATTACAAATACCCAAGAATCATTTTTTACTATCGAATTATTCTTGACAAATATTGTGTCGAGTATCCTCCTAAATTTAAACTAAGTTGGTCGAAAGAAAAAAAAAAGAGATTTTAATTTTTCTTCAATCAAAAATCGCACTTGAAACACTAAAATAAATAATTAATAAAATTTTCAGTTAGAAAAAATAGAATTTGGCACAAACTTTATTTTTGTAGTTTATGATTTACTACAAGGTATGTAAAGTTAGTTTTTTATTAAAAACTCAAGTTCTATATAGTTATTTTTTGATTTAAAAAATTTAAATTTAATATATGACTGGTTAAAAATAAATTGTGTTAAGTGGTCCAATTTGTCTAATTTAAGAGATATACGATCTCATCAAAAATAAACAAATCTAAAATGACAGCTGGCTGCGTTTGTTCCTTTCCTTAAAACAAGTCTTGTTTTATTATTCCTCGAATATTTTCAGTGAAGTGTTTACTTAAGCAAAAACAACATGATCTCTTGCCAAATACTAATTTTCCAAAAAATTGCAAGCATACATCTTAATTTCAATACTTAATTAACCATTTTTTATATCAAATGTCATACTTGAATTAAATACCTATAAAAATGATGATAAATGTTATACCATTAGGGATTTTTTTGTGTTTGTCTTTTTATTAAAAAATGCAGGTATAAGCCGACACCCTATTTTATGCATTTACGCCTGTGTACAACGTTTACATGCAATATTGAAATCGGATTGAAAATGATATCCTTTTAATTTTGATTGAAAGACTTATTTGGCAAATCAATTAGAATGGAGGATAGCATTTTCAATACGTTTTTAAAACGGTATCTAAACGTTAAACGTGGTAAAAATCTAAACTGAAAAAAAACAAGATGAACGCAAGTAAACCGATTGACTACTAAATTTAAATATAATTTTGTTAATTTACTTAATAACTTGTTAAAAAAGTTTTGTAATAAAATAAAAAATATCTATAAACCTCAAAAATTCTAACTTTTGGGCAATTTAACTATCTTTGGTTATATCAAAAAAATCAAAAATTGATTAGTAGTTTTTTGATAGATTCTTAATGGTCTTGAAAAAGTCTTTTGGAGGGCTTAGCAACATATTAAGAACATTTTACGAAATCACCCTTACATTTCATTTTTTTTAAATATAAACTTACAAGTGTTATTGGATGTCGTAATCCAGGCTCGAAATTTAAAGGTTGATCTGTGAGTACGGCTCTAAGGTGGGCTATGTAACTAGTTGCAAGTCGCAAAGTATCCAATTTTGATAATTTTGTGTCTGCTGGAACCCAAGGTAAAGTTGTTTTCAATCTACAGAATGCCTTGCTCAAAACTCTCATTCGAGCCCTTTCCCTAGCATTTGCTGCATTCCTCTGAGGATGGTTTCGATTGTCATCAAAATCTTCATCCGATTCCAAAGCTTCCGATTCCGACTTTCGTTTTTTTGGCATCTTTCTGAAAAAAAAAATCAAGAAAGATTATAACTTTGGACTTTTAGAGAAAATTAGGTCGTAAATGAATATTTTTAGTAAAGTTGCTCCCAGCTAGAAGTAGGACAAAGAATACGCGATCGTGATTACTTTTGTCCTACTTCCAGCTGGGAGCAACTGTACATTACCTTATATTTTTGGGTTTTCTATATTTTAATAAAATTATAGCAGGAACAGCAATATTTTTTATATCTAATTTGGAGTTGGTTTCAACATTTTTTGTAATAAATAAAAATTCATATAATAATGATAAGAAGTGTCTTTAAAAAGTAATCTGAAAATTAAATACCTTGTTCATAACATTCCACTGGTTTAAAAAATTTCACACTCACTACACTATCCCTAGGGAATACTTTAACAACCCTCAAATAAATTTAAGTAAGCTGAGGCGTTTCAGTAGACTTTTACTCCTCCCATATAATTAACTCGCCTTAACTTATCACCAATGAGCTTAAGTTTAATTTTAAACAAGGTTTCCTTGACTTTAACTGGATAAACTACACGCCTAAATTAATTTTCAAAATAAAACGTAAAATTCCGAAAATAACCTCTTTATTTACACTTAATTTAATCAACATTTAATACAATTCTTCAATATTTTTAACACATTTACTACAAGTTACAGATCTAGCAAGTCGTAGGAAATATACTTTATTGGATATTTCTGTTAGACTTGAAGAACGTCGATTTCTAAAAGATCTACGGTATTCTTCAGGAAGTTCTAGATTTTCCCGGCGATTTAAATATTGACCAGAAACTCCTAGCTCAGTTGGTAACCAACTATCCACAGGAAGCCTTAAAAAATAACAACAATTATTATATAAAATCAACAAAATTTTGGAACAGTGAGTTTTAAATTAAAACTAATTAGGGTACGAATTGTGAAAGTGCAATTTAAAAAAAGGATTTTCTTCAATTTTTTTTTTGGTGAAATTGAATCATTTTTCAATTAGTTATAAATTTAGTTGAATCCAGATACGAAAAGTTAAAAAATAGACAAACCACATTAAAAAGTTCGGGATCCTTTGTCTTCTCAATTTTCTAATAATAAAAAGTATAAGAGGTATAAAACTAAAATAGATAATAATGATTAAGCCAATTAAAATGCAGTATTGTTGTTCTTCTTCATCGAACTAAAAATATTTTACAAATTGTAAAAGATAAAAAATATGATTTAAGTTATTACCTGATTACAATATTGCATTTTGTAAAGCTTGAAAAACTTGATCAACAAAAACCACATTCGATTGAGATAAAAAAATGTCCATTGAAAGCTTAGCTCCTGTAAAATGAAATATTTTCGTAAATCATTAAAACTATTATAAGATCTTACCCTGAAGAGCCAGTGTTTGAATTCAGTGTAGCCTATTCTTGTATATCGGTGGCAAAAGTTGTGCAGTAAAATAAAATTTACAGTTAAAAAAATTAATGTGGGTAAAATTGAAATAAGTAGTGGGTCAATCTGATAAGCTTTAATCGTAGACTTTATAAATTTTATATTATTTGCAATTAGATTCATTTTACCAATTTTGATTTTAGAACGATTGTAAGATGTAACAGAAAAATAATTTAGACATTTAAATTTTAAAATGGTTACATGGAAGTAGATATCATATCAAATTTTAAAATCACAATGAATAAAGTAACAGAAATTTCAAATAAATGTCAAAATGATTAAATGAATTTTTGAAAACTATCAAAATTGCTAGTATCAAATTGGATAATTGATTTTAAAATTATTTTTTCCAATAAAAATTTGTTCTTTCATAAACCAGTGAAAATAATTTTTGTGGTTTCATCATTTGATAATAACCACAATTACTGACACTTACATTTCTGATAATTTTAATCAATTTTAATCAAGATGTGCTGAAAGTACGTGCGTTTTACACAGCTCAAATTTCCTTGTCCATTTTTTTGTACGAGACTGCACGTTTTGCTTTTATATTTTTTTGGGCTTAAAGGTATAAATGATAAAAACTACAAGTCAACTGCTTAGAATAAAATTAATGAGTCTAAATTAAGACCACGCGCTTATTTTTCCCATTTCCAGATGTGTCTTCTCATTGTGGCCGGCATCTATCGGCGCACTTCCGTTGAATTTCGAAGGGTGCTAAAATGTGTGGGATTAAGAACCATTAAACCATCTCAACACATCTACGAACATCATTTTTATTTCCAGGTCTAGGGATAATAACTTTATTCTTTAAACACAATATAATATTTCAAGCCCCATCAAAATAAACAATCATTTTCTAGGGGCTGTTATTTTACCCACAAATATTTTTTATGTAACAAAACACTTTCAGTGAAAACATATAGCTTCTTAATAAAATAAATAGATTGGAAGAGGGCTTAAATGTTTACGTTTATGTGCCTTGGGTGACCAATTTTTTACATACAAAATTTAGAAGTGGGTTTTTTATTTTTCCCAAATTTGGTTCATTTGAGTAATAAATAATTTTGCTTGAAAAAAAATTATATCATAAAAATCTCAATTTTTTAATAATTTCTGACGAAACCCAAACATGCTACTAAAAAAATTAGAGAAAATCTTCGTAGACGAGGATAACCTTTGAACCGAAGAGAAGGTTTTCATTGTCGAGATATTCTATGAAATGTTCTTGGTTCTTGAAGATCATTTTGAGTACTATAATAATTTTCCTATATTCTCATCATTATTTTCAATATTTATTTTCTTTGTATTATCTTGTGCTTCGTTATCCAATATAATATCTTCCAAATCAGTAAGGTTTTTTCTGTCATTATCAAATATACTCGATTTCTTACAATATTTCTGTTTTCTTTGTTAACCAAATAAGAACGAGGGGTTTGGTGTTTTTCAACAAACACTATCTTCATTATTCAATCCTTGCAATGGTCCTTTATCGTAATAAATTTTATGATCTTCTGCATTTGTTTTCAATTTTTTAATAATGAGTTTTGTATTTTTCGTTGAAGGATAATCTGTATTACAAGGAATTTGTCTTTTAAAGATCTTCTTAATAATAATAGTGCTGATAAAAATCCAATTGATCCTGTATTGAACTAATATCGGTATTTTTTTCAAATAGTCCATTCGATTTTGGATGCTTTAAATTAAATAAAAAATAATTTCTTTTTCTGTATTTTCAGATAATTTATATGTATAATTCCAACCAGTTTAAAAACAAATCCATTACTACAATATAATCATAATTTTCCCTACCCTAGTTTGATGAAATTCTCTGCCAGATCCTTTCATAAATTTTATGAGGCTCCTTTTGATTTGACCTTTGATACGTATTACACACGATACAATGGTTTTCTAGCCCTATAGCTTTACATTTTTCAATTCCTCAATGTCATTCATGTATAAAATTTTGCTACTTACATTTTTGAAATAACAAATTATCTCCTGCAAATTAAACTATCTATAAGTTTTAATTCATGTTATATTGCTTCATACATTCTTAATTTTTCAGGTAATTTTTCCATGATTTTGGAAATACATTTTTATACATTTTCATTAAAGCATTATCTCTTCATCTCTTGATGCATTTTGTTATCATTTTTTTCTGGTGATATTAATGGTTTTGTAATTACATTATGAATTATGTAGTCTTCTTCTTCAAGAAAGATAATCTGCGATAAGAAAGTCTCTAACAAGTATATAAATCACTAACAAATATTTAAATAATTTCTGTCTCATTCTTTATAATCGACTAGGAATTTTAGTCAAATTTTTTTAAAGATTGCTACTAATAATTTATGGTTACTATGAATTGTAACACATATTCCAAATAAGATTGCTAACCTTTCCAACCTAAGAATTTTTTTCACAATCTGTGTAGCTTTTTAGAAGCAAATGCAATAGGTTTACCTTTTTGAAGAACCTAATCCTTTACTAGATGGATCTGTTTGAATATTGATAGAAATATTTTCTCAAAACTGGTGGATTTTCAATTATAGTAACTAAATTCGCAAACTCTTTAGAATGCTGCCCATTTGGATGCCAAACTGTGTTTCTCTTAGTTAATTCTCGAGGAGCTGCAATTAACTCAGAAACTTTTGGATAGGGTGACCATTAATCCCGGATTTTCGAAAACAGTCCCGGTTTCGGGTTCTGTGTCCCGCACAAATAACCGTCCCGGAAAATGTCCAGCATCTGTAAGTGTCCTATAAAATTTCCCGGATTTTGTTCCTTGAAGTTTGCAATTTACTTAATTGAAGAAAAGTGGACAAGTCTTATCTAATCAATAGTATATTCGTCTATTGTGTTATTAGGAGTAAGCTTTGTGAGTCCCGCGGATACACACGAGCCACAAAAAGTTCTTTTACTCCGAATAAAACATGCTATTTTTTCTTCAAACGTCGAAATTTTTAAAATAGTAATATAATAAATAATTTTAAAATTTGACATTTGACATTTAACACAATACAATTTTAGTGTATATTGGGTTGCCTAAAATTCATTTCTACTCCGCCCTTTTATTCCTTGTCAGTGCAAAGTAATAATTCCTAAGCAGTACAAAGTGACCATAGAATCAACGAATATAAAAAGATTTAAAGTCTGCCAAACGTCACAGAAGACTTTACTCTAATGACGTTTGAAGAAAAAATTATTTTTAAACAATACGACTTTAATGAGAATGTGATTTATACAGGGTGTTTCTGAACAAGTGTCGTATAATCTAGGAATGGGTTTTTGGACCAATTTTAAGACTGAAAGTAAGAATATTTTTTTTCGATAAAATGCTCCATTTCGGAAATGTTTTGAAATTTTATTAAAATAAAAATGTACTGTATATAAAAAATACGTGTGTTTATTCACGAGGAGAAACTGAATGATTGATTACAATTATGATTACAATAATCTTTTTTTTAACAATGTGTCAATAACATATTTGATTTTTTTTAACAAAAATATAAAAATAAAAAAACTCTAACAGCACTAGATTGACGTTTACTCATTTTTTTCATAAATTTTTTTTTAATTAAACTTGTTTTCTTCAAAAATTCCTAATTTTATCTAATTTTGCACAGAAATAAAATAATTTTATTTTATAGACATTTAGAAATTTGAAGTGGTTTATTTTATCCCATAACTTCTAAACGCAACAAGTTATCAAAAGGGTTAAAGAGAGCAAAATGTAAAAAAAAACGTGTAAAAAAGTGAATTCTTAATTTTTTTCATTACTATTATGTTGTACCAAAAAGTTAAAGAGGCTTCAAAGGGTTAATTCACCCGAAAAACTTCACCCTAACTTTTTTTTTTGAAAATTTGCTAATTCATCTCAAGGCGGCTGCCAATAGTATGTGCAAAATTTGAGCCAATTATTATTAAAAATGTAGATTTTATGTTAAAAAATTGAAAAAAATGAGTAAACTTCAAAGCCCTGCATTTCCAAAATGGGGCATTTTAGCGCAAAAAATTATTCTTACTTTTGTCTTTAAATTGGTCCAAAAAGCCATTCCTAGATTATTCGACACTTGTTCAGAAACACCCTGTATTTTATTTTAAAAGAATGTGATTTTTTTATTTTATTTAAGAAATTTGATGTTTTGTATATATTTTTGGTACAATATCACCCCTCCCATAAAGCCTGATTTTAGATTTTAGCAAAACATCAATGGTCACCCTACTCGTGGAATAAATTTAATTAGAAATTTGATAATACTAAGAAATTTAAGAAGAATTATTTACAAATATTTAGAATCTCATTCTTAGATATAAGCATTTCAAAATACTGCATCTTTTTCAGCACATTTGAGTATAGCTTCTAATCTTTCATCATGTTCAAAACCAGAATCCATTGTCAAAACATTCTGTTACAATTAATAAATCACGGAATATTTCTTGTGTCTTGTTCTGAAAAACTTGAGTCAAATTTATATTTACCAAATGGAGTATTAAAGGCACAAAGGTCAGAACTAGGGTTGTCTAATTTAATTTGCCATCCAATAATTCTTCAGGTGTAAAAATAAGATAATGTTCTCTCTTTATGGCATTATCCTTATTTAAATATTTAGGGTCCAAGCAACATCAAATCTCCATTTTTCTTGTTAACTATAATTATTATGGATTTACCCAAGAAGTAGGTTTGTAATATGATTTTAAAACTTTCCAAAGTATCTAATGTTTTCAAGTTGCAAGTAATTGACTCAGAAATTCTTCGAGGTGGATATGTATTGTTGGAAGTTGGAACTTGGAACCACTTTTAGATAAAGTACAAGTACAATATGATGATTTATTTTAAAATAAATTTATCTTGATCCATTTTATTTATGGACAAAATATTTGCTCGTGAAATTAATACAAGTTTTTAGTCCCAATATCGGAATAGCATCAACTTCAGCAACCACAAAGTTTATTCTTGATTGTTTTTCATTGTGCTCAACACTATCACAAAACCAATAGCTGGAGATTAAAATTCTTCATTTCTACACAAATTAACACAGTATATTCCTGAGACCAAAATGGATTGATTTAACCACTTTTATCTTTATCCAAAAGTGCTTCCTTAAGCCTCTATTGACCATAAAAGTTATTTAAAAAGATAAGATTTTTTAAGGTCGCTAGACACTTAACGAAGCACTTTTCGATTAAAATAAGTTTGGTTAAATCATTTTATTTTGGTCTCAGGAATATGTGGTGTTACTTTGTACAGACCTTTTGGCGAAAAATTTAAATATTTTTCTAAAGTTTGGTTATGCACCACATGGAAATATTTTTTTCTGCCTAAACTAAAGGAGTTAGAAAAATTGTATAACAGACAAAAAAAGTTTATAATTACACTGTTTAGTTACAATTAAAATTTTATGAATTTTTATTCAGCCATTAACAAGTTACAAGAAAATTTGCATGTCGATGACCTATTTTTGACCACTTACATATCGTGAAAAAGTAAAAACAAATTGTCTAAAAATACCCTTTTCCATTACATAGGCACATACCAAATTTTGTTATGATCGTATTAACCAATTTTTAGTAATTTAAAAAAAAAACAAAATAGTTTTAAGAACTTTAATGGTCTGTAGCGCCTTAACGAAGAACTTTTGGATACAGATAAGTTTGGTTAAATCGTCTTATTTTGGTCTCAGGAGTATGAGGTATTATTTTGTACAGACCTTTCAGGGACACCCTGTATTATAAATATAAAGGTCATCCAAACCTTTTAATGGATTTTGCTTTTACTTTCTTGTTCACTTTCAGCTTCTGGTTTTAAAATATTGTAGGGATTTGCAATTTAAATCAAATTTCAAAATTTTAATCTATACAAATAATACTTTAATTAAATTAAATAAATACTCATTATTAATAAAAAATAAAACAATTTATTTTTTGTAATATAAATACAGACAATTAACAATAAATACTTAACATCGTTTTATAATTATCATTAGTAAATAATTTATGTACCTACTTTTTAAGCTCTATATATTGCTATAAAATGCTAACTTTTGGGTAAATATGGCTGTTGATTTACCCTCAAGTTATACATAAAAACATCACATTTTTAAAAAAATAGGCCTTTTGCAAAAATAACATCAAGTACAGCATCAAAAAAATAAAATTATCTACTTTTTGTATGTAAATTTATGTTATTAAAACAAAAATATAACGAATTTAAAATAATAATTGAGAAAATAATGGCTGTTTATTTTCTCAATTGAATTAAATTTCATATTAAAATTATTTATAGAAGAGAGCAAAATAGACCCTAAATATTTTGTTTCTCCCTTAAATGTACTGGGTGTACACGAAACTAGGACCATCCCTGATATTTCTTTATTTATAAAAAATAATTTAAAATACTTTAAATAAAAAAATTTCAATTTTACTTCACCTAAAATGTATTTTTTGTACATATCGAAAATTTCATGGAAGAGGGGCGTATGAACTATTTTTTTAAATCGTTTTTTTTTTCAAAATTGGATTATCACTTTAATCCGAAAAAACCTTGATTTAAATAAAGTTATTTGCAAAAAATGTTTCTTGAAAATTATAAAAATTAATATCTTAAATTTCATAAATTAGAATATATTCTACGTATTGGTATTATTCAGGATAGTATTAAGTTTTGAAAAAACTCGTTTCTTCTCAGAAACATACCTTGAACGTACCAATAAGTAATAATTTGTAAAAAAAAATAGGTTACTTTTAAAATAAGAAAGAATTTACTGTGAAACCGGAAGTGATATTGACTTTATAAATAAAGAAATTACTTTAGATGCACTAGTTTCACGTACACCCAGTATAATATATAATATAATTATTACTTATAAAAATTAGTAACTCCAAAAATATATTATGAAATAAATCATTTAAACTAAAAGCACGATGATTTAGATTGTAATTGCAATATATTTTTTTCATTTCCTTTCGCATTGAAAAATTCTAAATTAATTTTAAGAGTATATCGCATAAAACGTGCTCAAAATTTTTAAACAATTTTTTAAGTGCAATTATGGCTGTAATTCCACTTTTTGTACAAAAATATAAAATTATGTATATTAAGTAATTATTACATATAAAGTGATACTTAAAAATTTATAATTTTATATTACCTAATTACTAGACAAATTACGTCCAAAGCTTCTATACGTAAGTATAAATTATTGCAATTATATTAAATTACTATAACATGTTAAAATAAAAAACATTTAACAATCACATTAAGCCAACAATTATTTCATGTTTACTTACTTAAACAATGAATTTATTTATCCCTATTGTCGTGGCAGTATTTACAAAAATTTTGTACAGTTTATTTAAAAGTTAACAGCGAGTATATTAATTTTATAATTATAACAAAATTAAAAGATTTAAAAATGGCTGAGTTTTAAATCTTCATGTTTGTATTATTAAATCGTTATTTAATTAAAACTACTTCAGATATTATAAATTATTAGTAAATATGATTATTGTGGATATATTATGCTTAATAATAGTGTTATATTTTATGTAAATATACAAATATTTAATTTCCTATATATGTTTTCTAGACTAACCATTCAGTACCAGAATCTGGTGCAACATTTTGATTATCGGGTCACAGCTCAGTGCCACCACAGTATGTCAATGTACTGTGCTCTGAAGAATGTTCAGGTTTCCATATAATTTTCCACCTCTGAAAAATCAAAGTTCATTTAGTTTTTTAAATAAATTTTACATCAATCTTTAGTTATCCTTACCTGAACGCAACTTCCAGGAGTAATCAAAAATTTATAAACGATGTAAACTGGTATACAAAGCGTGGAAGAAGCAGTTAGAGCCCATCCCACATAACTACTCCAATCGGGGTACTCCAATTCATTTCCTAGCATATCTTGGTGTTGTAAAATTGAAAAAATAAAAATTACCTACAAAAATAATGTCAATTCTAATTAACGTTTTTATGTAGAAAAATTATTTACCAACAGAAATATAGGACTAATATACTTCCAGCACATAATCCAGAATAGGCCAGGTTTGTGTCCAATCATTTTTTCTATATCTCGTGCAAAATTATCAGTCCCATAAATCCAACAAACTCCAGCGGCCTCCACGAATACAACAAATAAAATTGCTAATGCAGGACCATACACATTCAGCATATTCACAAGATATACTCCACCCTAAAATTAATTAAAGAAAAATTGTTCCAAAATATACCAATATATCTGGACCCGTACAATTTTATTTTTTTTAAATTAATTAATGTTAAATCATTTTAACCATTAATTATTTCTTATCTAAATTGTATTTTTTCGGATTTTATTGTAAGGGAAATCATTCATAAAGAAATAATTGTGTATGTGAAGCGTTATGGGGTAGGTGAAAAGCTTCCGATCGTAGAGGATATAAAGGATGACGCGCTAAATGGAACCAATCAAATGGCAGGATGATGTGCAAAAATGATATGCTATAATTAACCCATTGATGGCATGCAGACTGTGAAATTTAATATTTACACATAGTAATACTATCGCGTCATAACGTGCCCATTATACCCTTAAGAGATCAATAGGTGACGTCCTTAACCCAAAACCGAAAAAATTGTAACAAGAAAAAATTCAATTAAAATTTTTGTTAAAAAATTATAACTCACGTATGTTGTAGTAGGTAAAGCGCATATGTAAATCCCTATTAAAAGTACAAGAACAAAAATTTCCCGATGTCGTCCTAACGCTTTGGGATACTCATCACATAATGCTGTAATCATTGCTTCAAGTCCTCCAAAAGTACTATCCAATCCTAAAGTAATTAACATCAGGAAAAAAATTATCGACCAAAATACAGATCCCGTCATTGTAGCTATTGCTTCTGGATAAACAATAAAAACCAATCCGGGACCTACAAAAAATTTCAATAAAACCCAACTTTTCAACTTCAATCTCTTATTTTACCCTCGATTCCCATGTCTTCGATCTTTTTATTTTGCACTAAAGCCATGTAGCCTAAGACGGAAAAGATGACAAATCCTGCCAAGAAGCTTGTTAAGCAATTGATGGTGCTCGTTAGTAAGGCGTCTCTATAGCAATTATTGTTAAATTTATTGTAGCTGGAAAGCGCCAGGAGAGTTCCAAAGCCTGGTCCTAGCGAAAAGAAAATTTGAGAAGCAGCATCAATCCATACTCGCGATTGTTTCAACATTTCCCATTGAGGTGTTAGATAATACCTTATTCCATCACCTGCTCCTGGTAAAGTTATACCACGAAATAGTAACGCTATTAAAACTATGTAAGGTGCCAGAGCTGTTACCCATACTGCCTAAAAAAATTGTCAAATATTACATTTACTTCTAAACTGTTTTATACTATTAATACATGCGTTATTATTCTTGTGAAAAAAAAACTACGATTATATCTACCTTTCCTGAACTTCGCACTCCTTTCCATAACGAAAAATAAACCAAAATAAACACGCTAAAAACACATAGGGCTAATTCCGGCTTAATATCACCCATTCGGTTTAAGCCATCGGAAAGATGTTGTTCCAAAACTTCACGTCTAAAATTATGGGTTTATTAGTAGAAAAAAAGGTTGGGTACTCGAATTATACTCGAAAAATTCTTTAGCAGGACTAGTTGAGTTTTTTGTTTGCGTTTTGTCGGTGACGTTGCGGCAGGTACCGGTGTTCCACGGGTTTCCACACTTGGTCCAAGGTAATTCGCATTGGAACGACGCTATTAAGTAGTAAACTGCCCAACCTATTATCGTGTTGTAATACATTCCCATGTAAAGATCTATCAAGCAAATCGCGTATCCAACACCTAAAAGAAGTTTTTATTATTATTTTTAAATTACATTGATGAAAGTGGTTTGGAATATATTTTTAGTTTATAATAGATAACGTTTGTTTAGTAGTAGTTCAAAGGAGTAAAATCACATTGAGACATTTTAAAAATATGTGAGAAGTTATTTTAATTCCATTTGAATGAATTTATTTTTGTCCGACTTTGGTCTAAACGATTTGCAGACCTTTGTGACCCCTGAAAGGGCCACGCTCTAGTTGGGAGCTTTTCATAAATTTATGACTAGGGTCGATTTACCAATCAATCAAAAAGAAGGATAGTTGTACAAACCAACACGTTTTAAAATTATTTAAAGGAAATTTTCTTTGATGAAAAGTGAATTTAGTTTCGATTTCTAAATATTTTGGTAAGTGTTAATCTAAGCTAAACACATTATGAGAGAAACAATCGTAGCAAATGAGGCGATTATGAGCTTTTAATTTAGTTTACAAACAATAATTGCAAGGCTCGTTAATTTAAGGCGACGTTTGGAAGTATAAAAGCTCTCAATGCTTTCCTTACAAGTCGGAGAAAGCTTTCAAAGCTTTCCCACAATCAAGACTGAAAGGGTGCTTCACATCATTATCTTTTCGACTAAAAATTAATCAATTTTAAATATGTATTACAAAAAGAAGACATACTCATTAATTAATCACAATTTATTCAGACCATAATTTATTATAGTCCTTAGCGTTCTGTTAAAATATTTTAAATTTATCGTTACTTTCTTAAATGATAAAATAATCTATTTGAAATAACACTTTATTAAACCAAGATTAAACATTGGGAAAATAAAAGTAGGTGCGAATTCAAAGATTTCATTTCGACACCTGCACCGGATGTCAAAGCTCCAAAGGAGGAATTAATTAAAAATATTTAAGCATTCATTTGGTTTTATAATATAATATAATATATAATATAATTAAGAGGACACATTTTTAAAACGTCAATAATCAAAGTTATAAAGGGATATATTTTTTAAATTTTTATTTTTGGTGATACAGTAGTATTTATTATTATAATTTTCAACTAAAAAAATCAAATATTTTCTGGCTTCTACTGCTTGTACTTTAAAAAAGCAACATCCTGTAATTATTTTACGGTGTTAAATATTACAATATACAGGGTGTTTTTATGTATGGAACCAAAAGCGGTTCAAAAAAATTGAAATTTGGTGCGAACAAATGGGGTCTTGGTACAAACATTTTAAGATTTACGACAATCCATAGCCTTTCTATTATTTTTCTTTCAAAATAAAAATATTTTAGCCTTCAAAAAGGGTTAAAAAAATTTTGACTGCTAAAACATTTTATTGTTTTAGTTAAATAAAATATTATTTTATTTAAAAAAAAATGTTTTAGCCTTTTTTTGAAGGTATAACTTTTTATTTTGAAAGGAAAATATAGAAAAACCTATTTTTTGTAATTTGCGACAGTTCAAAAAAGTTAAAGTTGGATAACAAAATTTTATTAATGTTTATTTTTTATGATTTAAACAATAATTTTATAGACTGTTGTAAAGTACCAAAAATTAGCTCTCCAATTATGTATTGCATGATATACAGTGCTCGCCAAAAGTAAGTCCTCCCCCTGCTAATTTTTGAACAGCTTAATTTTTTATTCTGAAAATTTGGTGACAGGGGTAGTTGATTGCGTGGTTTCTAAAAAACGTATTTTTGTTTATATGAACCTTCCGGTTATACCGGAAGTTGACAATACCTTTCTTATTTTAAATGGAAAACCCTGTATATTTTTGGATGTTATAAATCTTCGTGAAAAGCTGATTCAAAAAACCTATCATAGTAAGGGTAGAAGGTTGATAGTTTTGGAATTACGGCAATTTGAAAATTGTATGTTTTGTCCAAAAAAAACCTTAACCTAACCATAATAATCTGGAAAACAAATTCATCTTCTATTACAATTTTCAGTCCTTTAATCAGAAAGTTCTTGAAAATTAGAGACATTAAAAAATCTTTTGGTGTAGCAAAAACAGTTTTCACAGAATTTCAAAACATACAATTTTCGAATAGCCGTAATTCCAAAACTATTATATCAACCTTCTACCCTTACTATGGTAAGTTTTTTGAATAAGCTTTTCACGGAGATTTAAAACATTCAAAAATATACAGGGTGTTCCATTTAAAATAAGAAAGTTATTGTCAACTTCCGGTATAATCCAAAGGTTCATATAAACAAAAATACGTTTTTTAGAAACCACGCAATCAACTACCCCTATCACCAAATTTTCAGAATAAAAAATTAAACTGTTCAAAAGTTAGCAGGGGGGACTTACTTTTGGCGCGCACTGCATGTTGCCATTTAAAAAAATTTAAAATGGCTGCCGTGTCAAAAATCTGAAAGATAATTTGTTTTTATCTTAAAATATTTTGATCGTACCATATTTCAATTTTTTTTTATCTAGCCATTTGAGCATTTTCGCTTTGGTTACATACATAAAAATCACCCTGTATATTATACAGGGTGAGTCGGGAGGAGTACGTCAAACTCGGGAAGTGTAATCTACACATTAATACAAGGTAAATAAACGAAAATGTTGTTATCCCCTTTTTATTACTTTTCGAGTTACAGCGTTTTAAAATTTAATGTTGGCAATATTTGTCTTTTCTTGGACCATGGATTGGTCGCAGTGGTTTTAACTTACCCTCCTCAAGGTCTTTAGACCTTCAATCATTAGAATTTTGATTGAAGAACTGGTTAAAAATTAAGGTTTATAAAGAAAAATTTGGAGTTACGGATGTACTAATACGACGTATTTTGAATGCTGCAGCTCTAATAAAAAAAAAAAACTATAAGAACTTAGAAGACCAATAGCTAGTGGTCATAGGAAGAGCCTAAAAATGTTAATAGACACGTGGAGACATATTTCAAAATGTTCTATAAATTAAAAATAAGCTAAATGTGCAGTTATACCTAAAGCGCCATATCTTGAAAACTAATAAAAAGGATAACAACATTTTGGTTTGTTTACCTTGTATTGACGTGTAGAATACACTCCCGAAGTTTGACGCACTCCACCCGACTCACCCTGTATATATTCGTATTCAAAAAGAAACAATAAATAATATAAGCAGTTAAATAACATCAGACCAAAACTTCGCACAATTAATTGCAAATGGACTTGCTTCAGCCAATTCAAAATTATTTGTTAAATTTTCAAGTTGTGGGCAAATTAAAAGATGTTCCATATTTTGAATTTCTCCACCACATGAAGATAAAAAAGACACCCATCATGGAAGCCTCAACGTTTCATATTATACTTGCAACGACAAACTGATGTACGTAATCTATTAAGGCTTTTGCAAATTACCCAATCTTCATTGGCACCAGGGGGAAGCCATTCTTTAGGAGTTAAAAGTAAATTCCTATCTTTACCATTTAATGATTCTTACCACAACTCTAATCTCTTTATAGATTTAGAACCTGGAAGAGCAGGTTGAAGATTAGATAAAAAGCTTCTACGAGGTTCTAGATGATTAAATTCTGCAGTTCTACTATAGAGTGGATGTAAAATATCATTTTGTGTTGAATATTACGTTCATACATGCTTGCTAAAGATCTTCTTATATTTGGAGGAACGGTCTTACTAAGAATATAAATAGGGTCAGTTATTGTTGGTCTAAGACATCCACTAATTATTCTACAACTTTGATGTAAAACAATATCTAACATTTTCGTATGACAAGATCTTATATGTACAGGGTGTCTCAGACCACCCGTCCACCCCTTTTATTTTGAGAACGCCTTGTCGTACATGGCTGAAATAAAAAAAATTATTACCAAAGCAAATCCGAAGAATGTATTGGAATAATCCGAAAGTGCCCGGAACCGGAAGTAACTTTCGATTTTTAAATGGCAGCATAGGTCGAGTATAGTATCGTTTGAAAGGTCTTTTAAAAAGAAACAACTTTTATTAAAATATTTTTTTAATTAACAAATTAAACGAAAAACAAAAGCAAACAAGTGACAAATGGTTTCTTAAATTATGGAAAAATTAAAATACTACCATCATCCTCAATGGGTAAGGGTAGAGGCAATTATGACTTTTTAAATGGAAACATATATTTTTTGCTTCGCTTGTTAAAAATAATCAACTATTTTAGGTTATGTATTTACCTTAATTCAAAAAATAAAAAAAAGTTGATTATTTTTAACGAATAAAGTGATAAACGCAGAAAAGAGTTTCAATTTAAAAAAATCTCTCTCTTGCCCATTTACGGATGATGGTAACGATTTAATTTTTCCATAATTTAAGAGACCAATGGTCAATTGTTTGCATATTTTTTTTTCGTTTAATTTGTTAATTATGCAAGATATTACAAAAATATTTTAATAAAAGTTGTTTCTTTTTAAAAGACCTTTCAAACGATACCATACTCAACCTATGTTGCCATTTAAAAGTCGAAAGTTACTTCCGGTTCCGGGTACTTCCGGATTGTTCTGGAAAAAAATAAGTGCACCAATGGATTCTTCGGGGGTTTGCTTTGGTAATATTTTTTTTATTTCAGCGTTGTACGACAAGGCGTTCTCAAAATAAAAGGAGTGGACGGGTGGTCTGAGACACCCTGTATATTCTGCTGCAGAAAAACATAAAGATTAACGTATGAGGAGAAGCACCCCATTTAGAACACCAATTTTTGAAGTAAATTGTTACTAGTTGGTTCTTTGGCTTTAGTTTTCTCTATGTGTTTATTGAAAGATCCATCTAAAGTAACTCCTAAATATGTTGGGTTTGAATTATACTCAATTTGTTGATTGTACCATTTAAGACTTAGTTGTTGATTCGCATATCTATTATTTAGGTGAAAAAGGTTTGATGTGGTTTTTTGACGGATTTGGACGTAGATAGTTTTATAATAATATATTGACAAATTTTGAAGAGCAATTTGTAAGTTTCCTTCAATTATAGAAAACATTTTATTTTTAGATGCAATTGCTAAATTATCGGCATGTATGTATGTATACAACTTTTTGTATTGATTATAATTGGTTGATCATTGGCATAAATATTAAAAAGTATAGGAGCTAGAACACCACCTTGAGGAAGTCTATTTTTTGGTCTTCTCCATCTGCTTCTTTCCCCATAATTCCACAAAAAACATCAGTTTTCTAATTATAAGCGGATCATCCCAATAAGATTAAAGTCTTTTATTAAATTATATAATTTTTAATCTATATAATTTTTGTAAAATTTTACGATGATTCACAGTATTATTACCTGTTGAGAGATCAACAAATACTACTCCAGTAATCAAACCTTTTTCATAAGCATCTTCCATCTTCAATATACTGAGTTAGATTCAAAATTTGACCACAACAACTTTTTCTACTAGCTTTCTCAGGAATTAATTGATCATCTATACTCGATGACAGTCTATTAAGTATAGGTCGAAAGTTTTTAGGACCATCTAGAGATTTTCCAGGTTTCGGAAGAGAAATAATTTTTGATTTACGCCAAATTTTAGGAATCGTATTTTCAATAATGTAGTTAAATTACAATAAGTTATATTAATAATAATATTAAATTGAATGATATTACAATCAAAAAACCTACATATATGTACCTCCGATAAAACCAATCATTTATTTTGGTTGAGTAGTGAGTCTGTGGTGTTAATTCAAGCATTGCTTTAATTCTGGAAATCGTAGATCTTTGAAAGAGTGAGAAGATTGAAAAAATCTGCACCGCAAAGACTTTAATGGATCGTTAAACTTCTCGCCAGCTAATAAATCAGCAACATAGTGAATTAAATCTGAAAGTAATATAAGATTCGTGGAGGATAAAAGGGCTTCGGCAAAGATGCGTGCGAGAAAACAACAGAAACCTTTTAGTTACAAGTGCCACAAGTAAATCGCTCATGTTCAATTCATTAGCCGTTTAGATCTTAACACACTCCACCCTCCAACGATAAATGTTTCTAATCAAATATTTATAAGAAATTTCAATTACAAATGATCCTTTGAAGCCCAAATAGATTTCCTCACCTTAACCTAAATCCTAAATCGTCCGAGTGCTTCAGTTTAAAAAAACACACATGAAAATTAAATCTTGAAGGATATAAATACTCACCTTTAAGTGCAGGACAAATCCTTTTCCAAATGGTGAGGCATCCACTCCTGTGGAATTGGCCGAGCGCTAATTCCATATAAAATAGGGGAAGTCCTCCAAAAATCAACATTATCGTGTACGGAATAAGAAAAGCACCTGAAAATTTCAATCGCGATTAAACTTGATGGCTTGATTAATTTATTCTCCAAGCGAGGGAGTTTAATTTCAATCGAATTTAATAAACAAATATAGGCTCGAATGTAAATCCAGAACACGCCTAATTTGTAATCAAATAAGATGGTATTCATGTTTGATTTAAAGTCAAGTATTTCGCGTAGATTTCCTCATCGGTTTGTTACTTTATTAGATAACTCAGTTTGCGATATGCTGCTACAAGAATTTCAATACAAATTATTTATATGGTTATTCAGTTTGATTTCAGCGCGCAAATTTGTTATTAAATTAAAATACAAATTATAAATAAATATTTTTAAGGAGTAAAGTAGTATTTATTTATTTATCACCTCCTCCATTTCTGTAGCAGATGTAAGGAAATCTCCAGACATTTCCGAGATCAACAGCGAAACCTACGACAGCAAGGAGGAATTCCACTTTCTTATCCCAAGTTTCCCGCGTTCTATCTGGTGTTAGTGCCACGACGACGACCCTTGTCATGTCCTTAGCCGCTTTTGAGTTTTTATCCTTGCCACCGTTGGTAAGAGCAGCTTTCTCCGCGTCCTTTTTTGGAATATCGTCCACCTCATCACTCTCATCTGGTGCCTTAAGCCTAGAATTTTCCGTACACTCCTCAAATTCGTTCTCTTCTAAATCCGTCGCTGCCATTGTACAAATTACCAGCATTTACTGCTTCCTACATTCATTTCTGAAACAACAATGATTACATCGATACAGCCAATAAATAAGTTATGCTTCTTCAAATTATTATCCATTTTTGTGTTTAGTCTAGCAAAGTAACGCGAGTTAAAATTTACCAAAATATTGTTACAAAGAGGCAGGAGTATACCAAATTTACAATTTATTAATGAAAAGTTTTTCCAAATTCGAATTTATTAAAGAGAAGAAAGCTCTGAAGATAAAATCTTTGGTGAATCATTTTCTAATCTTATTTTTAACTTTTGTAAGAAAATAAAATGGAAACACCTTTTGAGTTGAAAGACCGACTTCAGAAGTTACGAATGGTTGTATTGCAAAATAACCAGTAATATTTTGCCAATGCAGGTTTTCCACCAATCCAATAAAGTGGAAACAAAACAGAAACTCATGTCGAAAAAAACAAAACTGCGACTTTTTCCAATTTAAAAAAAAAATGGTATTTTTGGTTTCTTTTGTATTTTCCGTTTCGGAAGCGCTCGGAAATGGTAATTTCAAAATGTTTCTAAATTTAAGTTTGCTTTGTAGAAACAGCAAGTTGGTGTTTGGTGTTGTATTTACGTTTACGTGTATCTCATATCTCTTGATTGCAAGTAAATAAATACAACAGTTTTGGTATAAACTCTTCAGAAATTGAAAAAAAAAATGAAGTAATCTTCGTACCACCAGGAAAGAAGGAGCTTCAAGAAAATAAAGAAAATCAGAACGGGTCAGTCATCTAAGGCAAATTTAATAACTCCAGGTCACTCTACAAACCAACCAAAAGCAAGGAAAAATCTTCCTCTCAAAACATAATTTTAGTTTTACAGCTCAACTCAATTGTAAACGCTTGGAAACAAAAACAGAACTAGAACAAAGAACAATATCCTGTCCGCTCAGTGAAAATTGAGTTTTGGATTTATTTTTCGTGTTTTTAAACACAAACTGGACTAGTCCGTTTTGTAGAAAATCGGCATTATGCAACTTTTAAACAAATCCAGGGCTCCATTTCCACTGAGCGGACAGAATATTGTTCTAGGTTCCAGTTCTGTTTTTGTTTTCATTCGCTGGTCATACACGAGCGGATTTTTGTGACGGACCAAATCCGCGGATTAGATCCACGGACTTTTCTTGAGATCCACGGATTTTAGGTCTATTATTGCCAACTAACGTACAGACCAGAGGTGGAAGTCTGTAAAGCTATACGATAGTTTTCGTACAACGAAAAAACCGTTTGTTGACTAAGTTGCTTGGTAACAGTTTTTCTATATCTGTTCCTTATGCACGTCTTGTATTGATTAAAAGAAGACAAAATCCGTCACTATAGCAGTCAGCAGTCTCGATCCGTTCGTATATGGTATAAATCTTCCGATTTTCCTATATTTATCTGCGAACTCAGAAGTTTAGATTTTACACATGTGTATTAATATACTACATATTATGGAGGAGAAGAAGAAAATCATGACATTTGCATATGCTCTAGCAAAATATGATTCCAAAAAGAAAACCAGATCGAAGTGAACGAAGTCATGGATTACTGAAAGATAGCATATGAATTAATTTTTCGATGCTATCTTTTTTCCACTTTCACCATCTTTACCATGATGAAATAAAGAAAAGAGCATCAAACACACACATTGCACGGTAACTCATTCTTAAATACTTCCCATAGTCATCAGGTTAACCGTCTCTTAAATCTTGAACCAAAATCCTATGAGTGCTTTCTTTCATCAATCCATGACTTCGTCCACTTCGATCTGGTTTTCTGTTTTGAAATATTTTGCTACAACATACATTCGTCCTGCAAATTCCACGATCTTCGTCCTCTCGTTTATAAAATACCTGTGGTAATAAAAACACACAGGTCTGAAGCGTAGACAACACTGAAAATAGTGATCAGTCTCTCCTGGGAAGTCTGTAAGCTATACGATGTTTTCGTATTTCGTATAACGAAAAAATGTTTTTTGACTAAGTTGTTTGGTAACAGATTTTGTATCTCTCTTTCTTCTTCCTTATGCACGTTTTGTATTTGTTGAAAGAAGACAAAATCTGTAACCATAACAAAACATTCAACAAACGATTTTTTTTATACGAAAACAATCGTATTGGGAATTTTAAGAACCCGCTCGCCCTCTGGTGGCAAAAATATGAACTTCTATATTCGATATTTACTTTTTCGATTTAATGCATTGGTACATGTTTTTTGAGCTTTACTGAAGCTTTAAATAATAAATCTATTTGTGTTTTGTTAAATATGTAGTTATAAGGTAAAATAATGCATTTTAATCACAATTTTTGATACTGACAAGTACCGAATATCCTCCATTTATAGCGCCATCTATACCTAGTTAAAATTCCCAATAGCTTACAGACTTCCACCTCTGGTTTGGCGAACGAAAGTTCCGAGTTCGCGGATAAATTCAGTTCATCATAAATGAACGAATCGACACTGCTGGCGAAATTTGATAAAGAAAATTTGCCGGACACGGTCTGTACGATAGTCGTTAGTTAGCGACAGAAGACCTAAAATCTGCGGATATATGTATAGCAAAAAAAAGTTTTCTGGTTTCTGGGATTATTTTTTTTGTACCTAGATCAGGGGTCTGATGAGAAACCCGAAAAAAACCGCGATTTTTTGTTAACCTCAATCTGAGGTGGAATTCCAAGAGACATACGATTATAAAACGGTAACTAATAATTTTTAAAGGTTCAGAAAATTATTATTATACTTGCATCAGCATTTTGACATTATTGGCTTGTTCCTTATGTATTAAAATAATTTTATTTAATTAACTTCCCCAATGTAGACAAATCACGTGATTATTCGCATTCTGTAGTATTTATTTGTATTATCAATAAAAATTTAACTATCGTTAAAAAAGTGGTTCGTGAATGTTAGAATTTTCCAAACGTGATGATAGGTATCCTCATACCGGGTGGAAATGAAACTAGGGCCACCCCTGACATTTCTTTATTTATGGAAATAAAAATTTAAAATTTTAGTATATTATATGATCTAAGAAAACAAATCTTATGGATCGAATAAATGTTTAATTTTACTTCCGGTTTATCAGGAAATGACATCCACTTTCTTATTTTAAATATAACCCCCTGATTTTTTCTACGTAAAATCAAACATTGGTTAATTTTAAGTATGTTTATGACAAAAAAATATTTTTTTTCAAAACTTTAAGAAAAAAATTTGAATTTTTTTTTGGTAAAAAATTTGAGTAAAACCTACAAAAACTATTTTTAAACATACATATGGGATATCGCAGTAACCGGAAAAAAACCCTCCATTTAATTAGGGGGTGGCCCTTATATCATCCCATTTAAAAAAGTAAAGATATTTCCAAAAAACGCTTCTTGAAAATTAAAAAAAATAATATCTCAAGAACGGTGAAATAAATTTTATAAATTACAATTTACTTTACGTATTTGTATTATTTAAAAATAGTTTTTGTAGGTTTTACTCAAATTTTTTACCAAAAAAAAATTCAACATTTTTTCTTAAAGTTTTGAAAAAAATTTTTTTTTTCTCATATACATACTTAAAACTAACCAATGGTTGATTTTACGTAGAAAAAATCAGGGGGTTACATTTAAAATAAGAAAGTGGGTGCCATTTCCTGATAAACCGGAAGTAAAATGAAAGATTTATTCGATCCATAAAATTTGTTTTCTTAGATCATATAAGATACTAAAGTTCTAATTTTTTATTTTCATAAATAAAGAAATGCCAGGGGTGGCCCTAGTTTCATTTCCACCCGGTATACCTACATATGATGTCCAGAATATATCTGACCAGTATAAAAACAGTGTAAAGTCCTGAAGAAGGTGGCAATCAACCTCCGAAACGTCGGCTCCATTAATTTATAAAATTGTTAGATCAAGGCTATTATCTCATTTTCCTACAACTATACCAACTAACACAAACTCCAAATTGAAAAACTTATATTTTGTTAGCATTTTAAAGAATATATTTTTGGAAATGAAGGTGTAGATAAAAAATGTTGTATACATTTTTATTTATTGACAAGTTTTATTAAACCTGAACCTGAAACTCAAAAAAATATTTTTAAACCTAAAGAAAGATCCTTTGCTGAACCTGTACCTGAAACTGAACCAAAATTAAATGCCTAACCTGAATCCAAATCTGAACCTAAATAAATTTAGCTTCAGATCTCCGATTGTACCCAAACCACTTTGCCGAGAGGGCTGACACGTAAACGTAAATACAACCAACAACCATTTGTTTTTTCGACAGTTTTTGTTTTGTTTCCACTTTTTTCGTTTGTTGTAAAACCGCTCTTCAGGCGGAAATGCAAAATTCGAACTCTTAAAATAATGGGTTGGGTTGCTTAGCGATGATTTGGAAAAAGTGTTAAATAACTGGTAGATAAAGATGCTTCCTTATTTTCCAACTTTATTGAAAAATAGTCTCTAAAACTGCAAGGGAAGAGTAGTTTTTTTTTTGATTTTTAGGATTTTATAAGAAGTTGTAAATGTTCATGTTTCTGATCTGAAAAAGTAGCGTGCCATTCTTTTAATTTAGTATTTAGTCATTTTCATTTTAAAATACCCAGATACTGTAAACCAACCGGTTTCCTAGAGATAGTTACAGGTGCAGGTAAAATATTGAAAAAATATTTTTTTTCTGAACTTTAAATAGTCTCAAATCAAAGTAGAAAGTTTTGTTAATTTACAATACATATTTGGTTTGATATCTTCATCAAGAAATCTAAATTATCAAGACTCAAGACAAACTTAAAAAAATCAAGTTTCAAGCACTGGCCTGTTCACAATCTTGATTATTTTATTGGTCATTGACGTTTCAGAAATTCGTTTGGTACATTAGAGAAGATCCTAACTTTTTAAATATTTAATTAAAAAACAATAAAACTTATTTTATTAATGTTGAGATTAAAGGATGGTATTAAACCTTATATTCTTTTGACAAATAAATAGGTGCCTACTAAATCAGCACAAAGACGTCTGGTTTCTATTAGGATAGAAAGAAAAAAGGGCTTTTCTTTAACAAGGATTTAATTGAAATTTACTTTTGGAAGAAGAACTCAATTTACTTCTTACAACGTGTATACAGGATAATAATAATCTTGAAGTATAGCTAATACCTCCAAAACATTTTCAAAACGAATTACTGAATATCTCAAGAAAACAAGATAAGTTAAGAAATTAATAAAAATAAATAAAATTACTAAAGAAAGTTTGTAGTTAAAAGTTAGATACTGCAAAATTATATGAAGCTTAATTAATAGTTATTTCAATGTTAAATTACATGATATGAAATTACATTCTACTAAATTTAATCAAAGCAGCTGTTAAAAGGCTTTCAATTTGTCTTGCGAAGGTAGCAAGATAAACTAGCCCTTTACAGATAATTACTGAATTAAGATCAAGATTTATCAATACAGAAGCATGTTCCTTTAAAATAATTTTACTAACTTACTAATTTACTAATTTAAACTAACCACGCATTATAATTTCATCAAAATTTTGTTACTGCAATTATGCGTGGTATTCTTGTATGTATTTGATTATAATTTTGTGATTCATAACGTTTAGTAAAGGGATGAAAGTGAGGATTTTATGGTGCAATATCTATCGGCGTTTTCTGCGTGACAAAGAAAACTTTTTATTGTCCTCGTACCTTGGGACGTTTAAATCTTCTCCCCCGAGTCATGATTTTAGAGATAATGGCGCAAAAGGTATCGCCAAACACAAAATGATGCCAATAGAACACGTTTCAATACATCATACACGATTCAAGATGATTACACCCCAGCCATCCACCTTTAATAGACATATCTATTATTTACTTGATACTACTATCACATATTAGTTGGAATAATGCAAATATACAAATTAACCTTGTCATTTAATAATTCAACAATATATTCACAAACTTAAACGTTATTTTAAACGAATTTTTCAAACACTTTTTTCTTTAAAAAAGACTCCTCAGTGGCGATCCCAGGATTTTACTTTATCAATATGGGAATAAATAAAAAATTTAAATTTTAGTATACTTTTGTAGTTTTCAAAAAAATTATTAAACTTGAAAAATATTTAAATAAAGAAATCTTAAAAATACATTGTAATAATTAAACCAACGTTTTAATTTTAAATAAGTTATCAGCTAAAAAAATAAAAATTTGGTTATCGCTTTTGATTTTTGAGTTATGAAAAAAAATGTGTAAAATCTCACTTTCGAGTCAAACTTAGTCCAGAAATTTTAGATTTTTCAGAAAAAATGTTAAATTATACGGGGTACAAAAATGATTAAGAGCTCAAATTTTAGGAAATGAATTGTTCTTTCCAGTTATTCTAATAAAATGATTGAAAGTCTTCAAATAAACTGTCTAGGATCGGATTTGTGCTCAAATTTAAAACTAATCGACCGATTTACACCAAATATCTTTAAAAATACAAGTGCTGCATGTTTCTGGTACAAATTTTTGGTGTTTTCAAGAAAATTATTAAAATCTAAAACTTCGAAAATATTTCAATAATAGAACTTAGGCCCCCTCTTTTTTGAGACCCTCAAAAATCTAAATTGCAACTTAAAAAGAAGAGCTAATATTTCGGGATGAGATAAGTTTTGTAGTATCCTGGGGCCCCCATAGCAATTTTTGCCCCCAAGTGCTAAATTAAAGGAGCAGAATTCTCGAATATATTTAAATCGACTGCAAAATTAATTCTAGCGCACTTAGTTATTTTTTTATAAATTTTTAAAAATCACTTTAGAGCTATAAAAAGTAAAATAGTGCAATTTTTACAAAATCTCATTTTTTATGTTTTCCTTTGATTTTTTCAACAAATTTAGGTTAATTTTTTGCAGTATTCTCTAATGTATTCAAATCGATCACAAAATTAATTCTAGCTTACTTAGTTATTTTTTTATAAACTTTTAAAAATCATCTGATAAAAGTAAAATTTACAAAAGCTCAGTTTTTTTGATGTTCTCCTTGGAATTTTTCAACAATCTCATTTCTTTTCTTGCGGAACTCTCTAATTTATATAAATTGACCATAAAATTATTTCTAGCTCACTTGGTTATTTTTTTATAAATTTTAATAAATCATCTGATAGGTTCAACAAATTAAATAGTGCAGTTTTTTTAATGTTCTTCTTTAGTTTTTCAACAAACTCAGATTAAGTTTTTCAAAATTCTCTAATTTATTCAAATCAAATGGAAAATAAATTATAGCTCGCGTGGTTATTTTTTATAAAATTTTAAAAATCATCTTGCAGCTATAAAATCTCATTTTTTTAATGTTCCCTTAGAATTTTGCAATAAACTCGATAAAGTTTTTTGCAGAATTCTTTAATTTCTATCAATCAACCGCAAAATTAATTCTAGCTGACGTGGTTATTTTTTTATAAATTTTTAAAAATCATCTTGCAACTTCAACAAGTTAAAAGTTTTACAAAATCTAAATTATTTAATCTTCCCCTTAGAATTTTTCAATAAACTTGATTTCATTTTTTGCAGAATTTTTTAATTTAGTTCAATCAACCGTAAAATTAATTCTACCTCACGTGGTTATTTTTTTACAAATCCTTGAAAGTCATTTTACAACTTCAACAAGTAAAATAGTGGAATTTTTACAAAATCTCAGTTTTTTAATGTTCCCCTTGGAATTTTTCAACAAACTCGGATTAATCTTTTGCAGAATTCTCTAATTTATTCAAATAAACTGGAAAGTAAATTCTAACTCACGTGATTATTTTTTTATAAATTTTTAAAAATCGTCTTTCAACTTCAACAAGTTATCCTTGCAAGTCATCTTGCAACTTCAACAAGTTAAAAGTTTTACAAAATCTAAATTATTTAATCTTCCCCTTAGAATTTTTCAAGAAACTCGATTTCATTTTTTGCAGAATTCTTTAATTTATTTCAATCAACCGTAAAATTAATTCTACCTCGTGTGGTTATTTTTTTACAAATCCTTGAAAGTCATTTTACAACTTCAACAAGAAAAATAGTGGAATTTTTACAAAATCTCAGTTTTTTAATGTTCCCCTTGGAATTTTTCAACAAACTCGGTTTAATCTTTTACAGAATTCTCTAATTTATTCAAATCAACTGGAAAATAAATTCTAGGTTAAGTGGTTATTTTTTTTGTAAATTTTTAAAAATCATCTTGCAGCTTCAACAAGTTAAAAGTTTTACAAAATCTAAATTATTTAATCTTCCCTTTAGAATTTTTCAATAAACTCGTTTAATTTTTTGCAAAATTCTTTAATTTATTTCAATCAACCGTAAAATTAATTCTAGCTCACGTGGTTATTTTTTTACAAATCCTTGAAAGTCATTTTACAACTTCAACAAGTAAAATAGTCGAATTTTTACAAAATCTCAGTTTTTTTAATGTTCCCCTTGAAATTTTTCAACAAACCCGGATTAATCTTTTGCAGAATTCTCTAATTTACTCAAATCAACTGGAAAGTAAATTCTAGCTCACGTGATTATATTTTTATAAATTTTTAAAAATCATATAGCAACTTCAACAAGTTAAAAGTTTTACAAAATCTAAATTATTTAATCTTCCCCTTGGAATTTTTTAATAAACTCAGTTTCATTTTGTTGCAGAATTCTTTAATTTATTTATATCAACCCCAAAATTAATTCTAGCTCACGTGGTTATTTTTTTACAAATCTTTGAAAGTCATCTAACAACTTCAACAAGTAAAATGTGGAATTTTTACAAAATCTTAGTTTTTTTATGTTCCCCTTAGAGTTTTTCAACAAACTCAGATTAATCTTTTGCAGAATTCTCTAATTTATTCAAATCATTTGAAAAATATATTCTAACTCATGTGGTTATTTTTTTATAAATTCATCTTGCAACTTCAACCAGTTAAAAGTTTTACAAAATCTCAATTTTTTAATGTTCGCCTTAGAATTTTTCAACAAACTTAGTTTCATTTTTTGTAGAATTCTTTAGTTTATTTAAATCAACCGCAGAATTAATTCTAGCTCACGTGGTTATTTTTTTACAAATCTTTGAAAGTCGTCTTACAACTTCAGCAAGTAAAATAGTGGAATTTTTACAAAATCTCAGTTTTTTAAATGTTCCCCTTGAAATTTTTCAAAAAACTCAGATTAATCTTTTGCAGAATTCTCTAATTTAATCAAATCAACTGAAAATAAATTCTTGGTAACGTGGTTTTTTTCTATAAATTTTTAAAAATCATCTTGCAGCTTCAACAAGTTATAACTTTTACAAAATCTTAATTCTTTTAATGTTCCCCTTAGAATTTTTCAATGAATTCGTTTATTTTTTTGTAAACTCGGTATCATTTTTTCCAGAATTCTCTAATTTATTTTTAATCAACCGGAAAATCAATTCTAGCTCACGTGGTTATCTTGCATCTTCAACAAGTTTTACTAAATCTCAATTTTTTTAATGTTCCCCTTAGATTTTTTCATTAAACTCGGTTTCATTTTTTGTAGAATTCTTTAATTTATTTCAATCAACTGCAAAATTAATTATAGTTCACGTGTTTATTTTTTTACAAATCTTTGAAAGTCATCTTACAACTTCAACAAGTGAAATAGTGGAATTTTTACAAAATCTCAGTTTTTTAAATGTTCCCCTTGGAATTTTTCAACAAGCTGAAATTAATCTTTTGTAGAATTCTCTAATATATTCAAATCAACCGCAAAATAAATTCTAGCTCACGTAGTTATTTTTTTATAAATTTTTAAAAATCATCTTGCAACTTCAACAAGTTAAAAGTTTTACAAAATCTCAATTTTTTAATGTTCCCCTTAGAATTTTTTAATGAATTCATTTCATTTCTTGTAGAATTCTTTAGTTTATTTAAATCAACTGCAAAATTAATTCTACTCTCTAGACTTTACAATTTCGGAAAATTCTCAAAATTTCGTTTGTGAAATTTCTATCTCTGTTCTTTTTTCAGGTACCATTTTTCTTTTTCCAAAGTAGGTACAAAAAACTGAACAAATAAGAAATAACAATGTAAGACACAAAAAAATTCCTTCAATATAATATATAAAACTAAATTCGAAAAAATCTAAAAACCGTAGAGATGCTAATGTGAACATTTTTTAAAACATATATAATACTAACTTAGGAAAATTGAAAATTAAATTGTAATAAATTAATCTTTAAGCCATAAATTATTTTCATTAAATTTGTGAACTTTCCAAGTACTTACAAAAGAAAATCAGTTTTTTATAATGTAAATTTGCAGACTGGGTACCAGGAAAAACAGACATAAACCCATGTATAAACAAGAGGAATGGAATTTATTAAAGAGGTAACTGAAACTTAAACCGTTTAATTTTATTTGCATAGCGTATTTTCGCTTTTTGCACAAACATAAAAGTGTATTCCACCTTAACGCAAACATAATTCATTTAATCCTTTAAACAGTCGGGATGATGTGCAGTAAGTTTCAACAAAAAAATAATTTTACCGTAATTTAAACAAATACATTTTTTAATTATCGTCATCAAAAATATTTGCATACTTGAGTTTATGTTATGCTAAAACTAACATCCCGTTTACTACAGTGCATGTATGTATATAGAATTTATAGTTTTGATTTACATGAATTTAGAAACTTTATTAAAATTTTAAAAAATGCAGTCCCAGTAAAATAGTAATAATGAATAAATAATTTAGTTTTTATCTATTTATTAATGTATGTGGGATACACAACTGGCTAAATATTTTATGCCATATTAATTTTACAAGTAGTTTTAAATGAAAACCATATTTATTATAATAACTTTCAGATGTTGAAGAAAAAAATTGATACAAAATTTTTCTGAAAAATATTAATTAAAAGAAAAACTGCGTTTTTTTTAGTATTTTTAATAAATGTAATAACAATTTTCTAGTTACATACCAAAAATGAGTTGAACACGAAAAGAACCACTTATTAGTGCTATTATTACGAAATCTAAAAATATTTTTAATGATTTTAATAGCCCAACAATGTGCAAATTAAAAACTCGATAAAAGTGAAAAAATGTACACGCAAAGGAATAATAATAATAATAATAATAAAAGTTTATGAAACTTTACCCTCTTCGGCGCGTCATGAGGCGGCGGCATGCTCCGAAGAACCAGACTCGTGCTTGCTCCTGGAAGCGCTGGATGGGGGCCGCAGATCGTCACTGTAACGTCGACTTCGGTGTGCGAGGATTTTAAGGACGTCCCTTCTAAAGATCCTGCGCATCCAATCCTGCAGAGGTCAAATTCAATTCTGCACATTTAATAATTAATAAGTTTACTTAGGTGAAGAAGTGTTGATTGAAGTATCTAGTATTACCATTACCAGTGAATTACTACTTACTAAGACCTAGGTCCTATGTCCATACCTTCTTATTGAAGGATACTTACCTTTAGTTATCCTGGTATTGAATTAATTTATAAGAAAAAGAATATCTTCAAAAAAACGTAGTGGAATCTAAATATCATTAGAAAAAATATTTAAAGGAATACGATATTTTTATAAAACTTACTGTTCTTGGAATATAAATATAAATCAAGTTTAAATCATGCCAGTTTATTTACATAGTAAAAAAGGAAGTCGAAAAAGCGAGGAAGCAGGATTTTAAATATATCCTCCAGAGCTTTTAAACTGGTAATAATCTTTTTTAATTTGTTGTAGTGTCTACAGAATCTTATTTTTTCTAAATCCCGTACTTTCGGAAAAATTTATAAAAGATTTTCACATATTTCTAATTTAAAAATTTAAACTCTTGGAAAACTAAGGCATCACTACAAAAGTTGTTGATCTATCAAACTAAATTATACAGGGTGTCTCAGACCACCCATCCACCCCTTTTATTTTGAGAACGCCTTGTCGTACATGTCTGAAATAAAAAAAATTATTACCAAAGCAAATCCGAAGTGCACTTATTTTTTCCGGAATAATTCGGAAGTGCCAGGAACCGGAAGTAACTTTCGATTTTTAAATGGCAACATAGGTCGAGTATTTATCGTTCGAAAGGTCTTTTAAAAAGAAACAACTTTTATTAAAATATTTTTTTAATATCTTTCATAATTAACAAATTAAACGAAAAACAAAAGCAAACAAGTGACAAATGGTTTCTTAAATTATGGAAAAATTAAAACACTACCATCATCCTCAATGGCTAAGGGTAGAGGCAATTATGATTTTTTAAATGGAAACATGTATTTTTTGCTTCGCTTGTTTTTATCAACTTTTTTAGGTTATGTAATTACCTTAATTCAAAAAATAAAAAAAAAAGTTGATTATTTTTAACGAATAAAGCGATAAACGCAAAAAAGAGTTTCAATTTAAAAAAATCTCTCTCTTGCCCATTTGTGGATGATGGTAACGATTTAATTTTTCCATAATTTAAGAGACCAATGGTCACTTGTTTGCATATTTTTTTTTTCGTTTAATTTGTTAATTATGCAAGATATTACAAAAATATTTTAATAAAAGTTGTTTCTTTTTGAAAGACCTTTCAAACGATACCATACTCACCCTATGTTGCCATTTAAAAATCGAAAGTTACTTTCTGTTCCGGAAAAAAATAAGTGCACCAATGGATGCTTTGGTAATATTTTTTTTTATTTCAGCCTTGTACGACAAGGCGTTCTCAAAATAAAAGGGGTGAACGGGTGGTCTGGTATATGGCATTAATTTAACTTGTTAGAAATCTTTTAAAAATTATCAAATAAAATGATGTTGGAATTAAATTCTAAATAATGATTAAAAAGTCCAGGAGATTTGATTATTGTTTTATAATGTTTTTGTTAAAAATATGAAGAATACAGTGATATACACTATTAGGGTTAGGTGATAACGCCTAATTGGGGCCTAAAACCTAGATATCATGTAATTTGCAACTTCAAAATACTCGTATTAAAAAGCAACATACTGTTTTTTTTTAAATTGAAGACTTTGGTGCAATAACCGAACAAGTTGTGGAAAAACGATAAAATCTTTCCAGCTAACAACACATTTTTGGGATTAAGGATTAAGACATTATGTTTTATCCATAGACATTAGTATTCAGATATGTGAATAAAGAAAAAATAAATGTAGAAATTCCATTATCTTCATGTAATTCACCCTGAAAGCTCATTTTCTCGATTTTTTATAACATAATTAATAGAATCTCAAGGAGATCATTCAAAATTAAAGATTTGATCACATTACTCCAATATAATTGATCTTCGAGGTCTAACTTAGTATCTTCTCTGCTATTTTTTAAGATTTGCTTTAAAGTCTTTGAAACTATTACACTTGTGCTTCTTTCACGGTAGAGGAGTTTTGATTATAGTTTTATAGTAGGTAATCATAGTAGGAAACATTTTTGTGCAAAGTGTTAGAGGAACTTTTCATCTTAATCCAAATAATTACGGGACACCCGGTATACAGGATGTCTGTAAAAGATCTTTTCAACAGCTTACCACATACTCCTTAGACCAAAATAAATCGATTTAGGTAAAACTTATCTTAGTATAAAATTGGTTAGTTTAGTAGGCTTGCATAGTTTCCCGGAGCTCTAATATTTTTCCTGTAAATTAAGTAGTAACGGTCATAATACATAGTTGTAATAAGATTTGTAATAATACGGGACCAAACAAAAATAAAATAATTTTTACAGGAAATCTCAAGATTTTTTTGCACAATCATGCAACATTGAACTTGCGAAACATGCTTAAATTAACGTTAAAATTAAAATTTTAAATCGCATTTATTAATAGAATTTAAAACCGAAATGTTTATACCTAATTTATATTTTCTAAAAAAAAATGTATGGTGATTCATAATTTTTAAAGTTTCTCAATATTATTTTATTGTTTCTTTTATTAAACGCTGCTTTTTTTCGTTTTCCCCCTTCAGGTCCTGCTTTCATTTTGGGTTTAAGAATATAGTCGGTGAAATTAGGTATAGGACTTGGCAATGTAAATTTCGGTTAATTGAAATCGAATATAGTTTTATACTGCTTAACGATTCCATAGTTCATATTTTGACGTTCTTACTTTATAATTTTTTTTTTTAATTTTCACTTTTTGGTTGTGTTGAAAACTTCCAAAAATATACAACTTCTAGGCTCAATTTACAACCTTATTATGAAACTATTTAAAAAAACAAACAAAGTTGCAATCGATGATATAGATCTTGATTTAAAAGTTCGCAAAGTGAGGGACGCTGAGTTTCGTGCTTATTAGTACTCATCAGCATCACATACTGGTCAATTGAGTCCTCTTCGTAATCTTCGCAATCAGATGAAAAACAAGAACAATCGTCAAGCCATTGATTTACATCTACATAATAGTAACATCATATAAAACATCCACCTATCGAATCATCCGGAAAATGTAGTTATTATAGCTTTAGTAAATCTTAAAAAATAGCACAGAAGATACTAATTTATACCTCGAAGACCAATTATTTGCATTCAAGGGATCTAATCTTTAATTTTGTATGGTCTCCAAGAGGTTCTATTAATTAGCTCTCAATGGGTGAACGGCTCTTTTTCATTAGGAACCATTGTTACACTACTCAAAACTCTAACAAAGTCCAGGACTTGTTCGATTTTTACCACCAAGTACGTACTTCCTCAACCAAGTTCTCAAGGCCTATAAATACATAAATACATCATCATGCTCTGGATCTCTCGATGATACCATGGTGATACTCAAAATATTGGTTTTCCAGGAAAAAATGATTTACAAGGAAAATATACTGATAGTTTATTCCACCGAAGTTTTCAAATGCAAAACTTGAACATTTCAATTAAACGAATAATAAAAAAACACAAAACACCAAGTCTTATGCGTTTTTATAATCAGAAGAATATTGTGTACATTCACAGAATTTAAAATCCAATAAGAAAAAAAGTTGACTGTCGATTATTTTACTTCCCTGAGAGACAGAATAAAAATAACAATATTTTTTGATTCCTGTAACCGAGATCGCCATATATAGATTTGAAAAAAATGTTGCAACCTTGTCATACACTAATACCATTATTACATATTTTTTTCATCGTACGATCGAATGCAATATCATTCGCAATTGACCGTCCATTTCATCTACTAACATTTTCATCGATAAAGTCGTTTAATCGACACTAAAGACATTACTTTTTCATCAACATAGGTGTTTCATCAACAATACCAATTGATAGACAACTGTTTCATCGACAAAGAACTTCATCGAAATTATCTTTTCATCGACAACCATTTTATAGACACTACATTTTCATTGACAAATATTTTCCTGGATAATCCTTTCTTTAACAAGGACGTTTCATCGACAAACCACTGCATCGACAACCATTGCATCGACAACCATTGCATCGACAACCATTGCATCGAAAAACCATCGCATCGACCATGCTATTTTTTCAGCAATGTCGTTTCATCAACAGTCTTTTCATCGATTACAGTTTCATCGACATGACCGTTTCATGTTTCATCAACAAACACGTACATGATATATACGTACATGATATATATGATATATATCATCGACACATACGGACATACGTCATCGATTTTTTGAAACTTTGTTGTATAAACTTTTGATTTTAAATTTTGTCTATCTCTAATTCAAAAATACATAATATTTCTTACTCATTTTTCAGATAAACTTCATTATGTTGTATTTAAATATTCATAACGTTTAAAACGTTTAAAACGAAAAATCCTAGACCCTTGATTTTTTATTTTTTACTACGTTTTCCTACTAATAACATTAAAATATAAAAAAGTAATTTATAAAAACGTTTTCTATTAGTTTAGTATTTGGCATACTATTCGCAATTGGAAGCTTTTCATGATAATTCTATTATTATCTTGTTATTTTTCTGCGTCACCGTTCGGCTGGGTGAATTATTAAATTTTCTTACGAACCCCTAAATAAAAGAAACGATCTTGCTGATGAAAAAGTAATCACGATAAAACGTGGGTGTCTTTGTCGATGAAACGGTCGTGTCAATGAAAAGGAAGTGTCGATGAAACTGTATTAGGCAATGAAACGACAAACGACATTGTCGAAAGAATGGCATTATCGATGAAATGGTTTTTTTTTTTAAATTCGAGGATAATTTTAAATCTTGTGGCTATAATTTTTTGCATTGTTTGTCTTTGTCAGTGCCACGTTACCAAATAGACAAAATAGGCCTCAAGCGAAGGAGAGGCATCCAAACAAATTAGAAAAATATATTATTTTTCTTAATTTATTAACAATTTCAAAATCTGACTTAAGAATATAATCGGCAAAATGCTTTAAAAGCGTACTTTGGCCTAGTAAATATTGATTTTTGGGTACTTGTACTTAAAAATTTAACAAAAACGCAACTTGTTGCCTTTCAAACTTAAAATTGAATTTATTTTTCATTTAGAATTTTTGTTTTTCTTATACAGGGTGTCCCCGAATAAGCGTTCCAATCTTAACATATTTCATATTACATATTTATGGGGTAATTCTGAACAAAAATGTTAGCCGTAACATCGCTGTTAAATTTGACAGTTACAATGACGCTATTCTGTAAACTTTACTGTAACTTAACGACGATGTAAAATAACATTTTTTTAATGTGTTGATCAATTATACATTAATGTAAAATTATTATTTTGATTGATGTTATTTTAACCCTGAAAATGTTATTTTACATTTACCTTAAGTTACAGTAAAGTTTACAGAATAGTGATTTTTTTGAGATAGGGGTGACTGTCAAATTTAAGAGCGCTGTTACGGGTAACATTTTTGTTCAGAATCACCCCATTGGTACTATACTTCATTTTTTACTAAGAGTGACAGGGAAGAACAACTTTGACAGGAACTTTAGATTATATTTTGGCTTTTTAATGATAAAATATGTACAGAAACATAATTAAATTCCCCATTTATTCTTTGTACTGAATACAAATTTATAAATGTAAATACATTATATAGTTATTCAAATTTGATGTTTAATATTTTGAGGTTATATGTCAAAAATCATCCAAAATCCGGTGTAAATCTTGCTGACTTTTAACCAATCGGGGACGTTAATTTTTGCATTTTAGCTCGGGAAATTTAAATCATTCGCCCTAGTTAAAAAATGAAGTATAGAAATAAATAAAAAGTTGTTAAAATATTTTTAGCTAAAAATTATAAAATATTCTTTTACTTCAAAACGAAGTGCAGGAGCGACTTACTATAGGAGATAGGAGTACCTTTTTTTAAAATATATTGATCAAGGATTATTCCAGTAGTTCTAGAATTATTAAAAAAAACGTAAAGAAAAGAAAGATATGATCAATAATAGTTACTGACCCCCCAAATCTAACGCCTATGGAAATATTTTGTAAACTTTTATTAGCCTTAAATGTGTAACTTCATATAAAATAACTACCATAATAATTTCAAATTAATATCTGTCTTTTGTAATATTTATTTTATTTACAAAAACATATTTTTTTGAATAAATTCAAAGTGGTATAACCCTTATTTTAAGGAATCATTTCCAGATAACACTTTATATTTTAAGAATGCTAGAGTTTCACCTCTACTATCATCGCAAAAAATTGGCGCAGTTATTCAGCGACACCCTGTATAGTCTATTATAGGGGCATGCTTTTGCAAAAATGCATTTTTATAATTTATATACCAGGTGAACATGAAACTAGAGCCACCTCTATCATTCCTTTATTTATAAAAATATAAATTTGAAATTTTACTGTTATGTAGCACAAGGAAAAGTTTTTATTGAACTATAAAAAACTTCAATATCACTTCCGCTTTTACCGGAAATTACATAAACTTTCTTATTTTAAATGCAACAGACCCTATACTTTTTTGTACATACACGGTGAGTTTAAAGTAACGCATAAAATTCATAACCTCTTTATTATTTGAAATTTTCAAAAACGCTAAAAGGGGTGTCGAATTGTTTTTAAAAAACTTTATTTTAAAGTTAAAAAAAATATATTATCCGTTGGCATAACGTCACAATGACGTCATCGATTTTTTTTAAATGGGTTGATATGGTTTTTATACCATAAAAAATACCTTATTTAAAGAGCTTTTTAACAGTACCAAAAAAGTTATACTTGCGATATCTAGTTGTAATAAAAAAATTATTAAATATCTCCTCAAATGACCATTTAAAGTAACGCATAAAATTCATAACTTTTTTATTATTTTAAATTTTCAAAAACGCTAAAAGAGGTGTCGAATTGTTTTTAAAAAACTTTATTTTAAAGTTAAAAAAATATATTATCCAATGGCGTGACGTCACAATGACGTAAAGATCCAAAGATTTCTAACCTATATACAGGGTGTCCCTAGTAGGTCTATTAACCAAACTTATCTCTATCCAAAAGTTCCTCGTTAAGGCGCTACAGATAATTCAAGTTCTTAAATCTATTTTGTTTTTTTTTTTAAATTACTAAAAATTGGTTCAAACAATCATAACAAAATTTGGTATGTGACTTTATAATGAAAAAAGGTTTTTCTAGACAATTTGTTTTTACTTTTTCACGTTATCTAAGTGGTCAAAAATAGGTCATCGACATGCAAATTTTCTTGTAACTTTTTAATGGCTGAATAAAAATTCATAAAACTTTATTACTTGTAGCTAAACAGTGTAATTATAAACTTTTTTTGCCTCTTACAAAATTTTTCTAACTCCTTTAGTTTAGGCAGAAAAAAATATTTCCATGTGGTGCATAACCTAACTTTGGAAAAATATTTAAATTTTTCGCCATAAGGTCTGTACAAAGTAACACCACATATTCTTGAGACCAAAATAAAATGATTTAACCAAACTTATTTTAATCGAAAAGTGTTTCGTTAAGTGTCTAGCGACCTTCAAAAATCTTATCTTTTTAAATAACTTTCATGGTCAATAAAGGCTTAAGGAAGCACTTTTGGATATAGATAAAAGTGGTTAAATCGATCCATTTTGGTCTCAGGAATATACTGTGTTAATTTGTACTGACTTTTTAGCGAAAAATTTAAATATTTTTTCAAAGTTAGGTTATGTACCACATGGAAATAATTTTTTCTGCCTAAAATAAAGGAGACAGAAAAATTTTGTGAGAGACAAAAAAAGTTTATAATTACACTGTTTATAGCTACAAGTAAAAAGTTTTATGAATTTTTATTCAGCCATTAAAAAGTTAAAAGGAAATTTGCATGTCGATGACCTATTTTTGACCACTTTTACATAACGTGAAAAGTAAAAACAAATTGTCTAGAAATACCTTTTTCCATTACATATTAGCTACTTACGTATTGTTTTGTACAGACCTTTTAGGGACACCCTGTATAAGTAGCTTTAAAAGCTGACGTTTGTAAGTTGTTTATTTTATAGAAACGTAGTACCGGTATTTGACACAAAACATATTTCACAAACAATCATTGACAATCATTTTTAAAGGTGTCAAACTATTTTATTGAGATTTAAATGTGTTTCAATTTACAAAATGTTTCAATTTTTTTAATAATCAGTGTTGTGTAAATTTATAAAACTAAATTAGATTTGAAAAATTTAATAAAATGAATTATAAAAAAGTTTCTTGTTTAGGAATTCATGGACCTTTTTCAGAACTATTTTTATTTAAAGTAAATAAATTTTAATATCTTAAATAAAAATTTTATTTAATAATAATTTTTAGCTAGCAATTCATTTTTCTGAAATGGGTCTCAATGTTTTGTTCATATCACCTGAACAATTCGAAGAATTACCATACAATTTACAATTCCCTGACAAAGAAGCCCTAAAACTAATAACTTTCATGTAAGAAACAATTTTATTTATGATTTATGCTAAGCAAAATCTACAAACATGCTATTTATACCCATTTTACTGGTTATTTATTACTTTTTATAATTCTTATTATTGATATGATTTCTAATAATTTTTAATTTTTAGGTATGTTAAAGATGTTAAAATTTTATTACAACAAATTAATTCAATTTATTTATGGCACAAGAAACCACACATTTTAATATTAAATAATTTTGAGAATTATTTAAAAACTTTTCTAGAACAAAACAAAAAAGTGGCTTTTATAATTAGTTTCATTATAAGTGCAACAGTTGCCTGTGCAAATAAGTTAGGCAAAGAAATCTATTTGGTTTATTCCTCAAATATTGATTTCAAAGAAAGTATTGCAAACATTTTTACTGAAATATACCAATTTAAAGTTGTGAAATTACAAGCTCTAACAGATGAAATATTTAACGAAATTCTAGAGCAAATATTTAAATAGATTAAAAAATGAAATTTTTGGATTTAACAAAATGAATTTATAAAAAACGAGAAGAAATTGAAGACTCTAGATTGAGTTAGGTGACTTAAGTTACACCGTACTTGTGTGTCATGTGTTGTCTATGACGTTTTCATTCTGTGATATTTATTCAAAAGTCAAGGAAAATTAAATTTTTATTCAGGAAAAAATGTTGAAGTCTCTTTGGAAATTTTTTAATTATTGGTATTTTCGTTATCTTCTAGTCACCGAATTGTATATGGTTGAAAAATGGGAACGAGTAATGATTTGTATCCTTTTTATAAAAAAATATAACCTACAAAAATATTTGTAAAAGGCATTTTTGCAACAGTTTAGTGTTATTTGCAATTTAAATTTTTGCACAAGTTAGAAATGATAAATAAGGTAATTTAACATTAATTATATTCATTACTTAAGAAGTTCTGAAATTAAATTGGAACATGTATGTTGAAAGAGCGAATTATTTGTTTATAAAATAAAACGCCCAAAATTTCACGTATCCGAAAAATTGTGAAATTTAAAGTGATAGGCTCTGTTTGTAAGATAATAATTTGCAATTTTTTATATGTCGACGCCCTGAATTTAACAATAATTTGTGATTTAAGTTTCTCACACTGAGAATGTATCGTTCTTGCTTGCGATATTCTTGCATATCACAGTTCACTATGTGAGCCCAACCCCAGGAAAATTCCTGATGAACTGGTAGACCTTCCGGGATTCAATCCAACACGTCCAATTATTTAAAATAAATAAAGGTGTAAGGTAGTTGTTAATTAAAGTTATATCAGGCATCAGCAACCTTTTTTGGCTATTAGCCAAAATGAGACTATTAAGAAAGTTGTTAGGGTCAATGGGTATTTTATTAGAAATTATTTATACTTTCTCAAAGAGTTTGTTTCATGTTTATGCTTTATTTTTATATACAGGGTATAACAAATGTATGGAATTATTCCGATGCATATTTTGATGTTTTTTTCAGATTTATTTTTATTTTTTTGCTATGGTCATCTTTTTTTTTAAATGGCAATAAATATGAAGTAAAGTTTTGAGAAAGTATAAATAATTTCTAATAAAATACCCATTGACTCTAACCACTCTCTTATTAGTCACATTTTGGCTCGATTATTCAATACTTTTGTTACACCCTGTATTATGCTATATTTGCGGAACTCAAGTGAGGTCATAGGTTTTAATTTTTACATAGAGTGGTGTGCATAAAAATAGGTGTATGAAAAATTTCGTGCTTTACTTAAAAAGAATAACATAATAATACAAATATTTTCAATTCTCTGTAAACCAACAAAAACGATCGCTGTTTTGAAAAATATTGTTTTATATTACCTTCTTATGTAATAAATTCAGTTTTATAGGAGAACTGTGAAATATTGGTGTGAAAAAAAATAGGTGTGTTACATATTTTTGTCAAGGAAAAACTATTTATAATGGTTTTTTATTATAGATTGGATTATAAGTTGTATTATAAATTATTATTTTGTAGCATGTCCATGATTTTTCAGTACAGCTGCACAACAACGAGGCATTGAGTCGATTAGGCGCTGACATCGCTCAACAGGAATTGCCTTCCATGCTTCTTCAACTACTTCCCACAATTCATCCTGATTTTTAATTTTTTTGTTTGCAATTGTCAGCTTAATATCACGCCACAAATTCTCAATAGTGTAGAGATCAGGTGATTGTGCTGGCCATTCCATAACCCTAATTGTTTTGTCTTCAAACCATTTTTTTGCTAACTTAGATATGTGTTTAGGATCATTATCCTGCTAAAACACCCATCTAAGAGCTAATTCCTCTTCCACATATGGTAGGATTATTGTAGATAAAATATGAACTTAGTTTGGAGCATTCATAAAGTCTTTAATCCAGAAATTAGGACCCACACCATTATACGAAAACCATGCCCATCCTACAATTCAACCACATCCATGTTTCACTGTTTTTACAATAAATTTTGGGATCAACTCTTGGTTCTGAGACCGTCTAGTATATTGTTTACCTCTATCAGAACCAAATAAATGTACTTGGGAGTCTTCTGTCTATAAAATGGTCCTCCACTTTTTTACAGGCCACTTCAAATGCTAACGCGCAAATTTTAAACGGCTTTGTATGTCTCCCTGGGAAAGAAGAGGTACCTTTCTAGGAGTATGTGCTGGCAATTTATATTTAATTAATACTTTTCTGATAGCTGTTGTTGTAACTTCTAAATTTAAATTCTTTTTTAGAGCAGTCGTTGTCATTAATGGATTTTTTTAGAAGATTTACAATCGTACGTTCCATTATTTCCGTAATTTTTTTCTTCCGTCCTCTGTTTTCTTTTCGTGGATGATGTTATAATGCGTTTTTCGCCAGCATATTTTGACAGCAGCTCATGATACCACTAATTTTTTTGTTAGTCTTACCAATTACTTGTAGTTTTTCTCCAGTTTACAATGTTCTCCACCCATTTTGACAAAAAAATCTTAAAATCATGCATATGTTATGCAACAAATGATAAACCTAATTTTCAAATAACTAGCTTACTATTCAATTAATTTACTTATGAGGTTGAAATTACAAATTAATTCTTTCTTTAATCAAATAATGTTTGTTGCACCTATTTTTTTTCACACCTAGTTATAATTTATTTTCATAAATCTTAATGTATTGATACTATATTGTACACAAAATAAATAAAACTTGATAGCCAACATTATTTAGTTTGGCATTTCAATGCACACCACATTTTATATTCTTTTATAATTCTATTTGCCGGTTTTTAACAACTTAATAAGAAAAATTTCATACACCTATTTTAATTCACACCACTGTACACTGTACATATACAGGGTGTCCGCTTCAGGAAAAGTTTTCCTCTAGGTAAAGATCTTTCTGAAGAAAAAACTTCCTAGGAAATATTTTTTTTTTTGATTTGGTAGGGCCAGTTCCAAAGTTTGCACTTAAATTTCAACGAACACTTAGGCCCGGTTGCACAGTAGAAGCTTAAGCATTTAGTTTAAGTGTCGTTTTAAACATAAGTAGAAATTGTGCAATCCCTTAAAACTTGTGACAATTTTAAAATTTTTATTAGTTTTGTGATACCCTATACAGGGTGAACAAAAAGTTCGGCGACGCCCGTTTATTTTTGATTTTTGAGAAAAATGTTTCAAATAAAAGTTGTACTATTTTTAGTGATTAGTGACCCACTATTTAGAAATATTGTCATGACTTTGAACTGCAAGTTGAAGGTCAGGCAATTGAATCACTTAACTTTTTTTAAATAGCAACCACCCATTTTTATTGCATATTATTATAGCTTGCTTTCAGAGATTCTTATTTTTTCAAAATAAATATTTTGAAAGTTACAAGGGTTTAAATTTTCAATACCTTAAGTTCGGCAACGCTGCTTTATTTTGGAAATGAAGCATTTTATAGAAAAATGTCATTTTAGGACTAAGATTTTTTGTATAATTATTTGAAATTTAAATTCAAAATGTTGCTATAAATTTTCCTTAATATTTTTTAGATATTGTATTTTTTATAGTATTCAGTTTAATGTCACTATTCAATAATGTAGTTGTACTTGGAATTATTTCTGCATTAGTGAACAGTCCAGAGCCTGGAATAAGCCAAGCAGAACATTTATTAGAAATTTAATATCATTCTAATGTTTATTGTTTTTATTTAAATAAAAGCACTTTTTTATGTTCAAAGTTTAGGATTTAAAATAGTTTTTATCACATAAATTAATTAGTTATGATTAATAATAAACTTTTTTAATGAAAAAACATGTGCTTTTTTTCTAGTTCAACCTTTTTCATTTTTCTACATAAATATACAGTGCGGACATAAAGTAAATCCCCCCCTGCTAACTTTTGAAAAGTTATGTATTTGATTCTGAAAATTTGTCTACGGAGGACTCAAATCGCGAACTATCTAACAAAGCTATTTTTGATTTTGTGGAACTTCCGGTTATACCGGAAGTGGATGGCAACTTACTTATTTTAAATCGAACACCTAGTACATTTTTGCATTTTCGTGTTCTCCATAAAAATACCATTAAATTGACCTAGCATAGTGTGGTCTACGATTAATACTTTCGGAATTACGCCCATTCAAAAAATCGCATTTTTATGCAACTTCATTTACACCGGAACTGGAAAATTAACGAACTTAAGGTTAAACATAATTTTGTTTAAATTTAATGTTATTAACTTAATTGCAAAAGAAAATCATTTAAAATGAGGAACTTGGGGCAGTTGGCTCCAACTTCCGGTGTAAATGAAGTTGCATAAAAATGTGATTTTCAAATGGGCGTAATTCCAAAAGTATTAATAGTAGAGCACACTACGCCAGGTCAATTTAATGGTATTTTTATGGAGAACACGAAAATGCAAAAATATACTGGGTGTTCCATTTAAAATAAGAAAGTTGCCATCCACTTCCGGTATAACTGGAAGTTCCACAAAATCAAAAATATCTTTATTAGAAAGTTCGCAATTAAATACTTTAGTGGACAAATTTTAAGAATCGAAAACATAACCGTTAAAAAATTAGCGGGGGGAAATTTTCTTTATGTCCGCATTGTATTTGAGCAATGAATACAAGAATATCATAATAATAATATATAGGGTGATTCAGACCACCCGTGCCACCCATTTATCTCGAGAACGCGTTATCGTACATGGCCAAATAAAAAAATTATTACCAAAGTGAACATAAACAATCCATTGGTGAAGTTTTTTTTTCCGGAACTATCCGGAACCGGATATCACTTTGATTTTTTAAATTGCAACATAGGTCGAGTTTGGTGTGGTTTGATAGGTCTTTTCAAAATAAACAACTTTTATTAAAATATTTTTTTAATATTTTCCATAGTTTAGAATTTATTCGAAAAACAAAAAAAAATTGTTAAAAAAAGTAAATAAAAATTATTGCATATTTGAAGAATTTTGTTTAAATATGGACAAGTATTATATTTAAAGTTGATAAAATATTAGAATTTGTAGAAAGAGTTTATAAATTTATAAAATTCTTCAAAATATGTAATAATTTTTATTTACATTTATTAACAATGTTTTTTTGTTTTTTGAATAAATTCTAAACTATGGAAAATATTAAAAAAATATTTTTATAAAAGTTGTTTGTTCTTAAAAGACCTATCAAACCATACTTATATTTTTCCCGAATAACCCGGAACTATCCGGAACCGGAAATCACTTTAATTTTTTAAATAGCAACATAGGTCGAGTTTGGTGTGGTTTGATAGGTCTTTTCAAAATAAACAACTTTTATAAAAATATTTTTTTAATATTTTCCATACTTTAGAATTTATTAGAAAAACAAAAAAAAGTAAATAATAATTATTGCATATTTCGAAGAATTTTGTTGAAATATGGATAAGTATGATATTTAAAGTTGGTAAAACATTAGAATTTGTAGAAAGAGTTTATAAATTTATAAAATTCTTCAAAATATGCAACTTTTTTTAACAATTTTTTTTTGTTTTTCGAATAAATTCTAAACTATGGAAAATATTAAAAAAATATTTTAATAAGAGTTGTTTATTTTGAAAAGACCTATCAATCCACACCAAACTCGACCTATGTTGCAATTTAAAAAATCAAAGTGATATCCGGTTCCGGATAGTTCCGGAAGAAAATAAGTTCACCAATGGATTCTTTAGGTTCACTTTGGTAATAATTTTTTTTATTTCGGCCATGTACGAAAACGCGTTCTAGAGATAAATGGGTGGCACGGGTGGTCTGAATCACCCTGTAGTTTTATTTACATAAAAAGATTTCAAAAAAAATTTAATGCTATTTTTCGTTTATTTCAAAATCAAGGAGCATTACTAAAAAATAACTAATAATATAATATAAAAAATAAATTTACAGTTTTAAATAAATATAAACAAATTCAGGCAAACGTCGTTTTGCGCCGGTTGGTGCCTTTAGAACCCATACATTGTGCGAAAAAAGCATGAAAAACAATATGCATGAAGACCTATATCGTCCATTATATTTGTGTTCATTTTACGCCGGTATCTCTCGGAACGGAACCCCGGCGTAAAACGACGTTTACCTGTATATAAAAAAATAAATAAAGTTTTTACAAATCATGACCCAATCTCTCAATTTCTTCAATAAAATAAGTCATATCAGTGTGATTAAGAGCAGAATTTTGGAAAACGATTCTGAAAAAATTAGGCCATTCCTTTTGAGATTGATAGGTAACCATCATAGTACCTTCTTTCATCATTCTTTCTTTAATTTTGGGCGCAACTTTGTGCAATTTTTCTTGATAATCTCTGCTATCTTCAACCCCGCGTAAACTAGGTGGAATGTACCAGAAGCAAATATTTGTACATTCAGGTTTATCCAAAACCATCTTAAACCCTTCCCTATTTCTAATATTTTCTAGGAAAAATTCAGCATTATCAAAAACTTTATCGATATGTTGCTCGAATCCGTTCGTGCCTTTAGCCTTCCACATAAACCAAAATTTCAAAACATCAGCTCTTCGACCGCATTGAATATGTTTATCTCCAGTATCGTACTTTGTGTCATAAAATTTATCTTTTTGGAAAAGATACGCGGCGTTTGTTGAATGCGTCGCAGCTAATATTCCTTCGTGTTTGAGCAAAAGAGTTGAACACTGCTGAGGAGCAGTGAGTAATTTATGTGGGTTCCATGTCACAGAATCGGCCCTGAAAAAAAAATGGATTAAATTATTGCTTAGTCATTAGTTATTGGCCGTGGTAGTAATTGGTAAATGATCGCAATTTCCGACCGGAAGATCATGCGAAGGTTAAAGAAGAAAGTATTTTTCTTTCTAATTAAATAATCCAAATCAGTTTCATTCTGGATGATCGTTTATAAATAAATAAAAGACCTTGTATGGTGATGGAGATTTCAACTTTTTGTTTCACTGTTATCCAACAAGGTTTTTATATTTTTATTGTATTAGTAGGTAATTTAGTTTTTTAATTATTCTTTTCAAGGATTTGTTTTTTTTAATAAACTGTAATTAGTAAACGATTTAACTTTTACGCCTTTTACATAATTTTTCTTTCTGATGAAAATTTATTTACGTTACAATCATAGATTTTTAAACAAAAATGAAGATAAAATGTTTTACCTGTGTATTCCATCCATAAGATATCTATGTTTTTTTGATACTAAAGCGCCTCCTCCCCAAGCAGCATCAACGTGTAACCACATTTGGTATTTTTCACAAACATCGGCAATCAAATTAATGGGATCAAAAGCGCCCAAAACGGTAGTTCCAGCAGTAGCGCTTACCATAAAAGGTTTAGCTCCCTCACTTAAAGCCCTTTTGACTTCACTTTCCAAACTCTTCATGCACATTTTTCCTCTTCCGTCCGTTTTAATTTGATAAACATTATCACTTCCTAATCCCAAATAAGATGCCAATTTAACAATCGAGTAATGTGCGTCTTCCGATGTAAATAAAACCAAACGAGGTAATCCATGCAAGCCACATTTCTGTGCAAAACTTATAAATAAAGGAATTTACTATATTTTTTTAAATTACCTTGATTTCAGGTGTAAACTTATAACGGGCGCAACTTATAGCGTAACCATTGGCCAAGGAACCACCAGGGCAAAAAATACCATCACCGCGACCATCAGGAAAACCAACAATACTCCTCATTTCCTTTAAAACGGTTTCTTCCATTAACGTGAAAACTGGTGAAACTTCGTAAGTGTAAACACTGGGGTTTAAAGCATCGGTTAATAATTGACCAACGAGCCCATAAGGATCAACTGAAGAAAATAATTGATTCACAAAATATGGATGTCCAGTTTTAACAGAATTTTGAATAACATCTTTCATCAATTTAATTAAATCTTCGTGTGTGCTTCCTTCATTGCTAAGTGTCATATTCAAAACTCTTTGCAATTCTTCAGGATTCTTCCATTCGAGTAGTTTATTATTTCTTGATAATCCTTTGAAAATTGCTTCTTTAAATATCACGTCCATTGCATCTTGGAAAAATTTCTCGTGGTGTTCCTTCACTGGTAAACTCTCGATGGTGGCGAGTTTTGCGATTCGTTTTAAGGGTTTTGGATTGATTTGGTGACGAGGGTAGCCTTCGTCGTCCTCTGAAGTGGCAGCGTCGCTTGAAATCGCCTCATCAGACAATTCTTGAGTAATAATTAGTTCTTCGTTAGATGGCATTTTTCCCACTTTTTTGGTTCCTCGGAATCACGACTGAACCACAACTACTGAGGATAAAGAGTTGGGCGCGTTTTTATTAATAGTACCCGTCACGTGTTGGGGGCCTTGTCGTTCATGCTTTCCCCTATTGGCCGTGGCTTTGCAATTTAAACTTGAAATTTCTGTAGATTTTGTTGGTTTACTGCAAGAAACGTTTCCGAGTGGTCGGGGTTTTTACTTTAACGTTAAAGGAGTTTACTGAGGCGGGAATTCCAAGATGCGTTTAACATGGGATTTTCGAGACAAATTAACTTCCAAGAAATTTTATAGCGTGATTATATAAATTCAAGTCAACTCGATTATTTATTATTATTTTTCGGAAAATAGTGCACTCATTCAGAACTTGGTTTTTACGCAAAGTTGTTTTTTGAAATTTTTGATTCATAAAAATAAGTAGTGCCGTTTTATTTTATTTAAGATATTTATTAGTCATACAATACAGATGTATAAAAAATATTGATTTTGTAATTTTAAAGTAACGTGTCCTAAAATGCAGAAGGCAAATATTAAGTTTTCCTGAAAGAATAAATATTTAACTCTTGTAAAACAAAGAGAAAAACGATATTAATACCGTACTTAAAGTAATAAAATCTCTTTCAACGAACGCAAATTTATCCTAAATAATTACCAAAGCTCTTAAAGTTTATGGTTATTTAATCAATACGCTTGTATAAATATCTAATTAAAAACCAATTTTTGAAATAAATCAATTATGTAGAGACTTTTAATTCCGGTAAGCTTGACGTGACATTGGTTTTAATTAGAAGCAAATTACAAGCATTTAATGATTTTTAAAATCTTTGGTGTCAAGTTTATTAGAGATTTTTTTTGCAAATTGAGGTATTATGCTTGATTGCCCGCGCTGCCGCCGTTTGTTGCATTTTTGCGTAAGCAACCTTCATTTATTTGGGTTATTATAAATTATTAATCCTTGTCTTGTATCTTATGTGTTTATAAATATAATAATCACAAAGAAGGCTAATGTATTAACAACCTTAATAGGAGCATTAAGTCTTAATTACAGCCCATTATGAGAGGAAGGAAATTCTTTTAATTTTATTAAACGATTTACGTTTTACGCTATAAATTTTTAAATTATTTTTGATATTTCGGACGTACAATGGCCTTTGCCTTTATTTTTATTTGCTAATAATTTTGGTTATTTATTTTTATGGCTTTTAATAACGAGTTCAAGAAAAATAAAATTTTCCATTTTATTTGCTCCTAATTTTAGATTATAAAATTTCATAAAAATTAAAACAAATCAAAAAAATTTAAATATCCAATTTGAGTTTTTGATCCCATGACTTGTGATGATCAATTCTTTCCTCGAATTTAAGTTTTCTTCCTATAAAAAATAAGAATAGCATTACATGGTTTTCCACAAAAAACAATTTTTCTTTTAAATTTGGCTTTGTTCCGGCCTTCAAGGATCGCCTAAAATTTCAAATTCGATGATTATTAACTTTTTTAGAAACACAATTAGCAATTTTATTTATTTATTCTTTTTATCAATAAATTAATGGGTAATATACAGGATGTCCCAAAATTCAGTTGACAGGCCATAATTTTATACTTTGCCATATTAATAAGTTTGAAGCACTCCATGAAATCCTTTTTATTATGCGTCCCATATTTCGTAAAATATTTATTAAACTTGACATGTGGTATTCTCAGAAAAAAACACTGATTCCAAATATGTGTAATTCCAATATGACCGCCATAAGAAAAAACAAAATTTGGCTTATTTCCTGGCAATACAGTGACTTAAGAAAAAATATAATTAGCTTATTGTATTTTCGACAAAAAACTGCCTCTATACTATTAACAACGTTTTTTGGTACGGCCTTTACTAAAGAAGTTACAGCCATATTTAGAAAATGGCAGTTTTTGGTTCTTTCAAGATGGCGCCGAAATAATGCAAAATTCAATTGTTTTGTCAACGAATTATTATTAAACATACAAATATGCACTACTTTGTCCATTTAACCGACTTTCTATCTCCAGTAATAAGATATTACACATAGAGTGCAACGTCAAATGGGACACCCTGTATATGAATAAAGCTACCTTCGAAAAAATATATCTTTATTGACATTTGGCGATTCAAATCCAAATATTCACAATACACATTCTGTGTACCAAAAATAGTAAAAAAACTGTCGTATTCAGTATAAAGTTGAGATCCCATTTCTGTTTATTAAAGTAGGGGATGCCATTTGAAAGAAAAGTTGATGATGAAGGACGGAATTGGAATGCCAATTTGATGCCATTAAATTTTTTTATTGATTTTTCATTTTTTATCTCTTCAACTAACGGAGATATGGCCTGTAAACTGAATCTTGGGACACCCTGTATAGTTGCACGTTATAGAAATTGCTTTAACTTTGGACAAACAAACTAAAATATGATTAATTTGCACTTTGAATAAGGATGATTTAAACTTCGAGCTTTCAGCTATAAATTGAAGGGTTTGCAATATACAGGGTGGTCGAGATAAAGTGAACAGAGGATATATCTCCAAAAGTAAGAGTTTTAGAAAAAAACGTTTGAAATAAAAATTATTTGGTTTTAAAGGAGCCACAGAATGAGAACAGTTAGTTTTCACCTGGAGGACTTCTTCATGGTCATTCTAAGCCTATAAGAAATCTTCTTTTTTTGCTGGATTCAGATTCAAATAAAAAAATATGGGTTTCCATTTGAAAAAACTGAGTTAGGGTTAGAATGACCATGAAGAAGTCCTCCAGGTGAAAACTAACTATTCTCATTCCCTTTAAGACCAAATAATTTTTATTTGAAACGTTTTTTTCAAAAACTCTTACTTTTGGATATATTTCGACTATTCACTTTATCTCGACCACCCTGTATACAGGGTGTCCCACTTTTTTTCCAGCAAAAATTTTTTTAGATAGTAAATGTCATTCTGAACAAAGATTTTCCTATGTACTATTTATGTTTTTTCGACTCCTTAAAAAAATACAGCAATTTTAAAATTTCAAAAATTTAATGATTTTATTTTAAATACAGCCAATAATGTTAAAAAAAAATCAATTTGGCAAAGAAAGAATCCAGATAATAATTGATTTACATAAATAAAAAATATAAATTTAAAAAATAAAATTTAATCCAACATGAACAATTAAGTTTTTAATGGTTCTATAATAGACTGGTTTAGGACGACGCGAAATTTTTGTTTTTTTATGTAATTATAAATCTGATGTAGGTATAAAAAATTTTTAATTTTATAATAAAAATATTTATTTCAAGAAAATGCTTTTTGTTTCAATTAGTACCTACCAGATACGAAACGATTATGTGTCAGAGATATGCAACAAATCATGTGCATCTTTTATGTTTCTGACATGTAAGCACGGTAACGTTTGCGTGTGCTGTAAAGTTGCTCAAAGCTGTAAGTAGGACAAAGAAAACGCGATCGTAATTACTTTTCTCCGACGTTTCCTGAAACGTTTCACAACATGTGGAAACGTTTATGAAATGTAACAGCAATGTAAAATTGTCTGCTGGGCGTCCATTACAACCCATATAACAAACCTTACAGATTTTTCCTGTAAGGACTTACAGATTTATCTAGAATTGCACCATTAAACAAATTTAGTTTAGGTTAGGTTAGTTATGGAAATGTATGTACTTGCGTTTCAAAGTGCTTGTTCATCGTTTCTATAGCGTAAATCCTTTTTAACGCGTATGATAATTATTTAAAAGTGAACTATTTTTCATTTAAGTGAAAAACTATTATTTTATGTTTTGTTAATGTTCATGTTGTTTATTCAAGGTGAAACTTATTTTAAGAAAGTTATATTTTTTATTTTTCGTTGATTGGATTTTTATAAAGTTTAAAATGTTTTTATAAAGATTTCTTTCTTTTCTACAAAGCTATTTTCATCTATTTTAAAGTGCAATTAAATCTAATCCTAAATTAATTTCTTTAAGTCCTGAAGAAGCATTTTCACCGTACGTTTATGAAAATTGTTTCTTATTTTAATAATTTCAAAGTGAACCGAGCTGTAGATTTTATTGTAGGCAACCCAAAATCCATGTTCTATTTATTTTAGTTCTATGAGCGAAACGTCCTCGAACGACCTTGAACATTTGAAGTAATTTTGACAATTGACATGTCTGACATATTTGACATTTGTGGTGATAACTGTGACAAGTTGGTTTCTTCGATTTTCTAAAATAATTATAAAATATTTGTAAATAAGGGTGTAAAGTAAAATTGTGTGTAATATAATTGTTCAAAATGAGACCATTTTATCCGTTTGTTTATATTATTCACATTATTGTTTAAAAGTGGCCCTTGTTGAACATATGAAGGGCCTGTAGGTTGTAGAAATTAATTTATTCGACATGCAAACAAACTCAAAAACTAAAGAAATGTTTATATTAAGGGCATTGGAAAAGATTCTCAATGATAAAGAAATCAAGAGGTCTTATCATTCACAATTGAAAAAGGCCTGCGAAAGTGCACTAGGTAAGAAAAAATTTATTATTTTATCTTTTTTATTTAACAATCCATTCGGTTATATGAGTATTGTATTCTCTGTATAAATAAGAAAAATTTTTTCTTCATCTAAAAATAACGGTCAAATCAAAACGTAAGTAAATAAACAAAGTGAAGGGTTTTATATTTTTATTTGCCTTCGGATCCGAAAAGGGGAGATATAAGATAGACCACTGTTTAGTTATTTGGATTTGACTAGATAAGAAGGTGATAAACATTATTTATAGTCATAAGTCCATTGCAACGAGGCCAATAATTTGGACCCAAATTTAATTTATTTTTGACCTATATATTATTCATAATTCTATAATATAATATAAATGTGATAATTACGAAAAATCTGCATTTTTACTGAATTGACTTTGCACATTTTTGAATAATAATTCTAATACCTAGTTTGTTTTTATTTTAACATTTCTTAGTATTTTGAATTACAGATAAAATTCACGAATTTATATTGTATAGAATTAACCCTTTGCGGTCCAATAAAATTTAACAAAGTTGCTCCAGTAGGTCTGAATTAATTTTCGAAAAAATATAAATTTTTATATATTTTATTTACAGTTTATTTCATTATTATTACATTTTAACTATTTTAAATATTATTTTATATAATTATCTATATTTTTTATATAATTTAAATATAATTAAATAACTTTTTTATAATTGAAAATATTTTGTCGGATATAATCTGACATGGGACCGGAAAGGGTTAACATTTTCAAAATAACATAATATTTAAAAACATATCATGTAAATTGGTAGCTCACAATATTAACAGTTACCTAATTTCAGAGGAAATTAAGAAAGAAATTAACAGTACAGATGAAAGTAATGAGAAAATATCGGCTGCACTTCCAGTGCCTAAAAGTGGAGATGCCAATGTTCTCACAACTGAAAAATATTTCTTACCTTTTGAATTGGCGTGCCAAAGCAGGTCATCTAGGATTGTCGTTACTGCACTGGACTGTCTGCAAAAACTTATTGCTTATGGCCATTTAACAGCAAACATACCAGATTCTACAACACCAGGAAAATTGTTAATTGATAGAATAGTTGAGACCATTTGTGCTTGCTTTTGTGGACCGCAAACAGATGAAGGTAAACTGAATATACATAATTTAATTTTTCATAAGAAGATTTTTCTAATCTTGTTTTTATTAGGTATTCAACTTCAGATTATTAAAGCACTGCTAACAGTTGTGACCAGTCAACATGTTGAAGTACATGAAGGCACGGTATTGCTAGCAGTTCGAACATGCTACAATATATTTTTGGCCAGCAAAAATTTAATCAATCAAACAACTGCACGAGCAACTTTAACACAAATGTTGAATGTAATTTTCATGAGAATGGAAAACCAAGTTATGGAAACTGAAGTTCAATTAGAAAATCAATTAAATAAATCCACAAGTGAAATTAATGACGAAAAGCTTGAAAATAAGATTGAGCCAAGTAGTACTGAAGTGGCTGTAGATATATTAAATGGTTTAGTCTCGAGTGCAATAGCTATTTCAGAAAATCAAAACGAGAATTGTGATGGTACCGATGGAAGTGTTCATTCAGGATCAATTAGAAGGTACCTGTTAAACTAATAATTACCACATTTATAAACCAAATTTTTAGGATACCTTCTCAAGAAAGCGTGGATACTCATAGTGAATCTGATGCAGCCATGACAGCGAAATTCAGCCATGTTTTACAAAAAGATGCGTTTTTAGTGTTTCGTGCATTATGTAAATTGTCAATGAAACCTCTACCTGAAGGTACCCCTGACCCAAAATCACACGAATTGAGATCAAAAATTTTATCACTCCATCTACTACTTTCAATCTTACAAAATGCAGGACCAGTTTTTCGCTCAAATGAAATGTTTGTCACCGCCATAAAACAGTATTTGTGTGTAGCTCTATCGAAAAATGGAGTCAGTTCAATACCTGAAGTTTTTGAGTTGTCTCTAGCAATATTTTTGGCCTTATTATCCAATTTTAAAATGCACCTAAAAATGCAAGTTGAAGTTTTTTTTAAGGAAATATTTTTAAACATCCTGGAAACTTCAAGCTCATCTTTCGAGCATAAATGGATGGTCATTCAAGCATTAACACGTATTTGCGGTGACGCTCAAAGCATCGTTGACATTTATGTAAATTATGACTGTGATTTATCAGCAGCAAATTTATTTGAAAGATTAGTTAACGACTTATCAAAGATTGCACAGGGAAGACATGCTTTGGAGTTGGGAGCTTCTCCAAATCAAGAGAAGTCCATGAGGATACGTGGGTTAGAATGCTTGGTTTCAATTTTAAAATGCATGGTTGAATGGAGCAAAGACTTGTATGTTAATCCCAATTTACAATCAACAGTTGGGGAGCAATTAAATAATAAAGAGAATGATAATGGATCTATAAAATCACATGGAGGGTCCACGACAAGTTTACATTCTAGTGGTGCATCCAGTGTAGGGAATAAAGAAGTTTTAGATTCACCAGAGCAACTCGAAGTTTTAAAACATCAAAAAGAGGTAATTATTTTAAATTAACTTAGGGGCAGTAAAGTTAATTCGATACAAAAAAAAAGCATATTTTCAATAATTTTTTTTTTGACGTCACAGTTAATACATATTTATCTCTATAATTACTACATAATAAAGTAACATTTGAAAAATATTCCATGAAATTTTCATTAATTTTTATGAATAAATAGCCATTGACAGCGAATCTCCACGGACATCTCTGGTTCATTGTGGTGCCCCTCATAACTCATTAGTGGATCATCGGAAATCAAAAAACCAAAATGATTTTATTAGTTGATAAGTTTCTGCAGGTAATGACGTTGAGTTTTTAATTTTAACGTATTTTAAAATAGCAAAATTTTCAATTTTTTTGATGAAAAATCAGTATTTTGATTTCTAAGTGCTGTAAAAAATTTAAAAATCAATAAAAGAAAAAAAATTCGACGTCATTACCTGCAGAAACTTATCAACTAATAAAATCATTTTAGTTTTTTGATTTCTGATGATCCAGTAATGAGTTATGAGGGGCATCGCAATAAAACTTTTTTTTGAGACGTCCACGGCAGATTTCTTCATAAAAATTAATGAAAATTTCATAGAATATTCTTACTTTATTATGTAGTAATTCTAGAAATAAATATACAGTGCGGACAAAGTAAATACCCCCCCCCCCCTTGTTAACTTTTGAACGGTTATGTTTTTGATCCTGAAAGTTTGTCTACAGAGGAATCTAATTGCGAACTTACTAATAAAGGTATTTTTGATTTTGTGGAACTTTCGGTTATACCGGAAGTGGATGGCAACTTTCTTATTTTTAATGGAACACCCAGTATATTTTTACATTTTCGTGTTCTCCATAAAAATACCATTAAATTGACCTACCATAGTGTGGTCTACGATTAATACTTTCGGAATTACACCCATTTGAAAATCGCATTTTTATGCAACTTCATTTAAACCGGAAGTTGGACCCAACTTCCTTATTTTAAATGATTTTTTTTTGCAGTTAAGTTAATGACATTAAATTTAAACAAAATTATGTTTAACCGTAAGATTTTATTATTGCCAAAAGGTGGAAGGTGGTTATGTTAATCAGCAAAATTAACGAAGTTACGGTTAAACATAATTTTGTTTAAATTTAATGTTATTAACTTAATTGTAAAAAAAATCATTTAAAATGATTTTAAACAAATATTTTTTTAAATGCGTCTATACACGGTGTTTACCTTCTATAAAATTTTAAAATCGCCAACTTTTATAGTTATTGAGAAAAAAATAAAAACTGATTGCCAATTAAAATTTCAAATCTCCCAAAAATTTTTATCGAATTTTTTCGAAATTGACCCCACTAACGAAAGATAATAAAAATAGAGAATTGTGAAGGGTCAGTTAGCACCTACACCCCCAAATATTTTTTCGATACCTCAAAAATTCAATTTAGATAATCTACCTAAAAATAGTTAATTTAAAAAAAATTTAATATCGATAATTTTTATGAACTAATCTACAAATTTTTGTTTCTAAATGTAATTATCAAGGTAAATATGAATTTATAAATAAACATGTTTGCACCTTTATCAGAATGACTTGAAATTTTTTCTAATTTCATTACACTACAATTGCAAATTATTAACTTTCAAATTTTTAATTTGCAACGCACCTCCTTGTTAATCCCTGTAAAACCCAATTAACAGTTGCAGGTGATTTAAAACTGCTCATTTAAATATGCAATTAGTTTAATAATAAACACTTAATTTGCTAGGTTTGGGAAACTGGAATTGATACCTTTAATAGGAAACCTAAGAAAGGTGTTCAGTTTTTGCAAGACCAAGGTTTACTAGGAAGTTCTCATATTGAAATGGCGAAATGGTTGCAATCCGATGATAGGTTAGATAAAACATTCATTGGAGATTTTCTTGGAGAAAATGATGATTTGTGCAAAGAAGTTATGTATGCATACGTTGATCTGATGGATTTTTCTAATATGGATATTGTAGCTGCACTTAGACATTTCTTGGACGGGTTTAGACTTCCAGGAGAAGCACAAAAAATTGATAGGTAAAAACAGTTATTATATTACCCCTTTTACCTAATATACATTTATTTTTTTTAAGATTGATGGAAAAATTTGCAAGTAGATATTGTGAATGCAATCCAAATAACGGATTATTTGCTAGTGCAGACACTGCATACGTATTAGGTTTTTCCATAATAATGTTGACAACTGATTTACATTCTCCGCAAGTTAAAAATAAAATGACAAAAGAGCAATACATTAAATTAAATAGAGGAAACACAGAAAGCAAAGATGTGCCTGAAGAGTACCTCTCACAAATTTATGATGAAATAGCAGGACATGAAATAAAAATGAAAAATACTGTTAATAAACCAGGAAAATTACAAATTAATAGTGAGAAAAGGAGGAAAGTTTTATTTAACATGGAAATGGATTTGATTTCTTCTACTGCAAAGAATTTGATGGAATCTGTTTCACATGTACAGGCACCTTTTACCACAGCTAAACATTTAGAACATGTAAGGCCTATGTTCAAAATGGCTTGGACTCCATTTTTGGCAGCTTTTAGTGTTGGATTACAAGACTGTGATGATCCTGAAGTCGCTTCCTTGTGCCTTGATGGAATTCGTTGTGCAATAAGAATTGCATGCATCTTTCATATGAGTTTGGAAAGAGATGCTTACGTTCAAGCGCTTGCTAGGTTTACGTTATTGACAGCTAACTCACCTATTATGGATATGAAGGCGAAAAATATAGATACAATTAAAACACTTATTATGGTTGCTCACACTGATGGAAATTATTTAGGTATGTCATGCTAGTAATAATTGCAAAAATTAAATTCTTACCTTATTATTTTAGGTTCCAGTTGGTTGGATATTTTAAAATGTATTTCACAATTGGAATTAGCTCAATTAATTGGTACTGGAGTACGACCACAATTTTTATCAGGTCCAGGATTAAAACCTCCAGATCCTAGTTCGAAAGAGCATATTGGTCAAACTAGCTCACAAAGTGTTGTGGTTGCAGTTGATAGAATTTTCACAGGTTCCACACGCTTAGATGGTGGTGCAGTAGTGGATTTTGTTAAAGCTTTATGTCAAGTTTCACTTGATGAATTGGCTCATGCTGGACATCCAAGAATGTTTTCTTTACAAAAAATTGTTGAAATTTCCTATTATAACATGGGAAGAATTCGATTACAATGGTCAAAAATATGGCAGGTGCTGGGGGAGCATTTTAACACTGTTGGTTGTAATAATAATGAAGAAATATCATTTTTCGCAGTGGATAGTTTGCGACAATTATCTATGAAATTTATAGAGAAGGGAGAATTTGCTAATTTTAATTTTCAAAAAGATTTTTTGAGACCTTTTGAGCATATTATGAAAAAAAATGTGTCTCCTACAATTCGTGATATGGTGGTGCGTTGTATAGCACAGATGGTTAACTCTCAGGCTAATAATATAAGATCTGGTTGGAAAAATATTTTTTCTGTATTTCATCTAGCAGCAAGTGACCAGGAGGAAGCTATAGTGGAATTGGCTTTCTTAACTACAGGAAAGATTATAACAGAGTTGTATGAAAAACAATTTCCGGCAATGATTGATTCTTTTCAGGATGCTGTTAAATGTTTATCAGAATTTGCTTGCAATGCTAGATTCCCAGATACCAGTATGGAAGCTATTAGATTAGTAAGGACTTGTGCTTTAAGTGTTTATGCATCACCTCATTTATTTGCTGAGCACGCTGGGATGGAAAATGATATAGCGGTTTCTGAGGATGATAGGGTGTGGGTTCGTGGCTGGTTTCCATTACTATTTTCCTTATCATGTGTCGTTAATCGCTGTAAATTAGACGTAAGAACCAGAGCCTTGACAGTACTTTTTGAAATTGTTAAAACTTATGGTGACACTTTTTCTTCTCACTGGTGGAAAGATTTATTTAAAGTATTATTTAGGATTTTTGATAATATGAAACTTCCTGAGCAACTTACTGAAAAAGCAGAATGGATGACCACAACATGTAATCATGCTTTGTACGCAATCGTTGATGTTTTTACACAATATTTTGATATGTTGGGTCCATTACTTTTAGAAGAATTATATTTTCAATTACACTGGTGTGTGCAACAAGATAATGAGCAATTAGCTCGCTCAGGTACAAACTGTTTGGAAAATTTGGTTAACTCCAATGGCCATAAATTTTCAAACGAAACATGGGATAAAACTTGTGAATGCATGTTAAATATATTTAACTCTACAGTACCAAATGCCTTACTTACCTGGAAGCCTGATTCAATTCAAACAGTTGCAATAATAGAAAATGGTGATGTGAGTACTAAAGGAATTTTAAAACGGACAAGTATTCATAACAGTCAAAATCCCGAAATCAACTTTTTCAATGTTTTAATTATAAAAAGTGCTGTGCAATTGGAATTAATCCAAACTATTGATAATATTGTTTTTTATCCGGCTACTTCAAGAAAAGAGGATGCTGAAACTCTTGCTCTGGCCGCAGCTGATATGACTGGCAGTGGAACCTTAACTGAATGTCAACGAGAAGAGCAGGGGATGTACAGAGTTCTTAATGCAACACATCTTTTACAATTAACTGATTGTTTACTACAATCACATAGGTAACCATAAAATAAACGAAGTGATATATTTTACAAAATATTTTTTCAGATTTGCTAAAAAATTCAACATTGATCATGAACAAAGAAATCTGTTATGGAAAGCCGGCTATAAGGGTTCCGTTAAGCCTAATCTCTTAAAGCAAGAAACACAAAGTTTAGCTTGTTTATTAAGAATATTGTTTAAAATGTACTGTGATGATGGTAGAAGAGAATATTGGTCCGTAATTCAAACCAAATTGATATCAGTGTGTCAAGAAGCTTTGGAATACTTTTTAAAATTACAAAGTGAAACTCATAGAGAATCATGGACCTCATTGTTACTACTGATTTTAACAAGACTTTTAAAAATGCCGGATGACAGAGTAAGACATGTATATTCGACTTTTTACATAATTATATCATCTTTTATTTTTTAGTTTGCAGTGCATGTGTCGAGTTATTATCCATTCTTATGTGAAATAGTGTGTTTTGATTTGAAAGCAGAACTTAGATCTATTTTGAGAAGAGTATTTATGAGAATAGGACCTGTTTTTAGAATAACATCATAATAACCGTCCGAATGATTGTTTTATATAGAACAATATTATTTAACTTTAAAATTGCCAATAAGAAAAAAGTGGTAATAAATTTGATTTTATAAATTTAGTAGTTTAAAATTTAGAACCAACACTAAATGATTTCATGTTAATTTATTCTATTCTTCGTACTTAAATGTTTTAGAAATTATGATGTTATTTATATTGTATTTTATTCATTAAAGACTAGGTTCTTGCATGCTAGTCATGAACAAAATTTATAATTATTTTGTTTTGTTACATTTGCAATTTCAGTGTTATAATTTAATGTGCCTTCTAAAAAATTGTTATTTAATAAAGTAGAAATTTTCAAATTAAAAAAATAAAATTGATTTTTTTACACATTCGCAGTTGATGTAAATATTTATGAAAATATTATGTTGTTTGTAATTTTAATTATTGTATTTATTTATAATTTACCTTACGCCATTGTATATAATAGGGTTTATATGCAATGCTTATACATATTATATCATATTGATTATTAAAATAAAAATACTTTATTTAGTGGTCAAATATTGTAATATTATTATAAATAACAAAAATAAATATTTAAAAATACCTATAATAGTTTACAATTTCAAAACTAACCTTGTAATTGTCTGTTTTTAAGGAATCATCTTTTTAAGTTCCTGTTAAGATTAAAATACATAAGTGCTAAATTTAAAAAAATCTTATCAATATAAACCACACTAATCTTTGGAAGTAAAATTTCACTAAATATAGTACGTAGTAAGGCCCCAATTAAAGGCACTATGCCATTATTACAGACATTGAATTTATTAAACTGTTATGGAAGAAACCTGGCTTAGTGATGTTACCCTACTTCTTGGAGTTGATTTATTAGAAAGACTTTTTGGAACTTTTTTTTGTCTTTCAAGTTTTATGTGTCTATCCAGTGATATGATCGACATTTTTTCTCTTAGTGTTGTATCAAAAAATACTGCATGAAAAGCATTACACCCATATATCACCTAGAACAATATTTAAAATATTTTACAAAAAATTATGTTTAATTTTTTACCTGATTCGTTAATCGCCTGTGAAGCTCAACATCTGAATTACTGATACTATCATTATTTTCAGAATGTAATTTGAGTGCACACAACACAGCTTCCTTAATAGTATCCTTTAAGGCTTCAACTTTCTCTGTTCTTAATAATCTCCTGGTTAAATATCCTCTAATTCCTGCTTGAATAATTGCAGCAGATTTTTCCTACAAATAACACAATAATACATCGAATAAAATTCACTACATCTAACAAACCATCAAATCAAGTTTTTCAGATTTGTGATCATTTGATGATACTGGTCTTTTTTCCAACATGCAAGGTATTTCATCCAAGTCATCATTATGTTTATAAGAAGAATCCAAAGACACATCATTTATAGATAAATTTGTTTTTCTATTCTCACTAATAATTGTGTAATAAGTAGTATTGTTTAGGTCTCTATCATTAATAGGCGTGGAAAATTTTTTTGAATCATTTAGTTCATTGAAATCGCTTGATAAATTATGCATCTTTAAACATGTTTCTATTTGTTTTTCAGCTTCCACCTTTCTATTTTCCAAAAATTCTAAAATTCGCCTGCTGTACTCTTTAGGAATTTTATCAAGAACATCAGATATATCACTTGGAATTTCAAGTTCATCAATTTGCTCAACATTTTCATTAATATAAGGAACATTATTGTCAATAAATTGCTTAATTGGATTACTATTTTCGGTTAAAGCTGTTACAGGGCGGCTATCATCTGATAACAGATTTAATTCGGTTTCTGTACACGATGTATCCATACATTGATCAATAGAAAAATTATCGTCATTTATTTTCATTGTCGATAAATCATCTTCAACATTGTCATGTAGAAATGTTTGATCTGTTAAGTTATTTTTACGAATGTATTCTAAAAGTACAGGGCTTGGATTTTCTAAAATATAGGAATTACTTCTTATTAACCTTGTATTATCAGAATTCCACTTATCAATATGAGAATTTATTTCAACAAACTCATTGTCAATATAGCTTTCTGCTTGTATATCACAAGTTAATTTTTTCAAATATTCCTTTTTATATTCAGACAAATCAATTCCATTAGTTGGAATATCTTTATCAATCTTGTTTTTACAACCGTCTCTTTTAGTACTAATTAATTTTTCATGTTCAAGTCTTTTTTCAATCTTAATTGCTTGTTTCTTAAAGCGACGTAGGTCTTTACGTTTTTCAGGTGTAATCTTAAATTTTAAGCTTAATTTTTGATAGATTTTATGCAAAGTTTACTTACCAATGGTGGTAATATTGATACATTATTAATCTTAATTACAGATATGTAGTTTGAACCCATTTTAGTATTGTCTATAATGAAAAATATGATCAAATCAACTATCAATATTATTTTCTAGCAGACTTAAAAAATTATTAAAAGTAAAAGAAAGATTATACACACATCCCCTTTTTGAAATAAAATTCTAGTATATAATTTTGAAATCAAGTAGAGAGTCGTTTTCTTAGAATAAAACAGTCCGCAAAAACTCTCTCAATCTAGTACTAATTGAGAGACACATCGGACTTTTCTGTTGAATTTATACACTGAAAAAAACCACATTAAAACTACGAACTTAATCCTTGAACTGCATTTAGGGCAAATAAACCGAAATTACTATTGCTTAAAATTAGATCCAGTAACAAGGTAAATTTACAAAAATGGTCTATTTAATATGATTAAATAATCCTTTTAATTGTACTTACCCAATAACTGTATAATATTCTTAAATAAGTGAATAAACCTTTTTGAAATTTAAGGTGTGTATAATTTCCTACGTTTGTTTATACGGTTATTTTGGGTATGACATCTCCACACGTCAGTTTTCTTAGCAACGCACAGAAATATTTCCATATTCGTCTTTAATAAAAGATTTCATAATATTGGTATAAGGAGCTCTTATATATATACAATTAATAAAGTAGAAGAACCTTTTTGGCATTTTGGAACCATGATTGACTTTTTTATTTCTTTTTTTTTAATCGCACTGTATATCCTACATATGTTAGGTCTTTAATTTTTTTTCTATGGTAGAAATAGAATTGTTCTGTGATTACCATGCTGAAAATATAACCTCAAATATTTATTTACTTAACTTTTTTTATATTTATTGTGTTTTCATTTAATAAAACAAGTAATGTCTCGCGTAATTATAAAAGGTTTACCAAAAAAGGTAGTTTTATTATTTTTTATTTATTAGTATTAAATATTATATTGTTTAAAAATTAAAGATAACAGAAAAGAAAATAAAGGATTTGTTTGGACAACATGGGATTATTACCGATATTCAACTAAAGTATAACTCGGAAGGAGTTTTTCGTCAGTTTGCTTTTATCGGATTTCAAGATGAAAATGTGGCTGATAAAATTATTGGACAATTTAATGATACTCGAATACAAACAAGTAAAATTACTGTGGAAAAATGTGAAGTGTTAGGTGAGTTACTTTTTTAATTTAAATTAATTTGAAACTTTAATGCTTTAAACATTTAGGTACTAAAACAAAGAAAAGTAAAGAAAAATTAATAAAAACTGTTGACGATGATGATAATATAAGAAAAAATAAAAAAGAGGCAAAACAGAAGAAAAAAAGTAATGAAGCAGCAAAAGAACTTTTAGAAAAGGTAATTATATCTTTAATTAAAATTAAAACTTAATACATATTATATTTTTAGTATAAAGATGATCCTATGTTTAATGAATTTTTGGAATTACATTCCGCTAAAGACGCCCAGGACTTGTTAAAAGAAACTGCTACTGAGGAAACACCAGAACATGAAGATAATGAAGAAATTGAAAATGATGATGATAAAGTGGCAAATGCAAAAATATCTGATACAGAAGTAATTCTTAAAATTAGATAAAATAGCGAATAAAATTAACGAACTTTCAATTTTTAGTACATGAAAACTTTGGTAAAGAAAAAAGAAAAAACGAAAAAAGTACCTAAAGATCTTAAATTGTTTACAATTAAAATACAAAATGCTCCTTATAATTGCACTAAAAAGGACGTTAAAGGTTTTTTCAAGCCTTTAGTTCCATTTACAATAAGATTACCGAGGAAAATCAAAGGGGTAGTTTATGTAGGATTTAAAAAAGAGAAAGATTTCAACAGTGCATTCATGAAGGATAAAAGTATTCTATCTGGTCGGCAAGTAATATTAAAAAAAGTAATTAAAGGTGAAGAAAAGGAGGCTGAAAATAATAATACGAACAACAATAAATGGAAAACTCAGGAGGAATCTTTAGTAAATGAAGAAGGTATTGCGGAATCTGGTAGAATATTTTTCCGAAATTTAGCTTATACTTCTACAGAAGATGATTTACAAAAACTTTTCGAAAAATATGGTAAATAGTAAATACATTATTAAGAAAAAAATCTAAAGATCTATTTTGGTATTAATTTTAGGTCCTGTTACTGAAATTAACGTTCCAATTGATAGTAGTACAAGAAAATTAAAAGGCTATGGTATTGTAACTTTTCTTATGCCTGAACATGCAGTTAAAGCCTACACAGAGCTTGATGGTTCAATTTTGCACGGTCGAATGCTTCATTTGTTACCTGGAAAGCCTAAAGACAATAATGATGATGATAATGATGGTAACTTTTTCCTCTTGATTTTTAAATATCTAAACATTCTAAAGGAACTGATTTAACAATCTTTTATTTTTTACTTTGGATGATACAGTAATTTTTTTCAGATTCCTCAAATTTTAAGGAAAAGAAGAAAAAGCAGCAAAAAGCATTGGCTGGTTCTTCGCACAATTGGAATTCTTTATTTTTGGGCCATGATGCCGTTGCTGGAGTTATCGCTGAAACATATAACACAACAAAAGCAGCAGTGTTAGACCCACATGGCAAAGGTAGTGCGGCCGTTAGATTAGCCCTTGGAGAAACTGAAATTGTTGCAAGTACTCGCAAATATTTGGAGGAACAAGGTGTTTATTTAGATGCCTTTAGTCATGTAAGTTTATGATTTGTAAAGCTTAATCATTATATTTTAAAGAAACAAATTTGTAACTATAATCAAAAGACCTTTCGTTGCGTTTAACGCTTCAAAATTGTAAGTAATACAATAATTTTGAGTTTTGTTATTCAGATGTCTGGGAAGAAAAGTAATACAGTGATGTTGGTAAAAAATTTACCAGCTGGAACAGAGGCCAAGGAATTACGAGAACTATTTGAACCCAATGGAATGTTATCTAGAATTATATTCCCACCAACATCATTAACAGGTATAAATTATTTTTTTATAAACATTAATTTTGTACATACTTAAACATTATAGATTATACAAAAGTTTCTATTTTCCAGCAATTATTGAGTTTTATGAACCATCTGAGGCAAAAAAAGCTTTTCGTCGATTAGCGTATACAAAATTTAAAACTTTACCACTCTATTTAGAATGGGCTCCAGAAAACTCTTTAAATAAAGACATTACAGTTCCAACAAATGAAAAGTCCGAAGAAATAAATCAACATGAAAATAATGATAAAGAAAAGGTAGTTGATGAAGAAATTGTTGATGATAAAGAGGAACCTGAAGAAGACACAACTCTGTTTGTGAAAAATTTAAACTTTAAAACCACAGATGAGGCTTTAAGAAAAGTATTATTTTAAACTTTTTGTTTTACACGATTTTTTAATGTCTAATATAATTGCAGCATTTTGAAGAATGTGGAAAAGTACATTATGCTACAGTGGCAACAAAAAAAGACCCAAAAAATCCCAACTCCCAGTTATCCATGGGTTATGGTTTTGTTAGATTTCTAAAAAAATCTGGTGCTGATAATGCATTGAAAAAAATGCAGCAAAAAACACTTGACAATAAACCTCTAGAAATTAAAAGATCAGAAAGAACTCTGCTGTAAGTTAATTTGATTTATTTATGAAATTTTAAAATAGATGACCAAAAAATATTTTAACTAATTAAATATTTATGATTTCAGAAATGATGTTAAAACTACTAGGAAAAAACAACAAATTACTAAACAAAATGGAACTAAAATTGTAATTAGAAATATTCCATTTCAAGCAAATTATTCAGAAATTAAACAGTTATTTATGTAAGCATTACATTGACGTTATTATTTTTAATTGTTAATAATATTTTCTATTTTATTATTAATTATAGCACCTTTGGGGAAATTAAAGCATTACGAATGCCAAAGAAGATGGGGGCAGGGGAAAATAGCCATCGAGGTTTTGGATTTGTGGAATATACTACAAGTAGTGATGCAAAGGTAAAATTACTTTTTAGACATTATTTCGATCATAAGAAGGTATATGTTTTATTGCCCAAGTAACTTTTTTATTTAAGGTAACACCTTAATAAAATGAATGAGTAGAATTTGGAATAAATTTAAATATTTAGTTTAATTTTTGATTTTTTTTTCTTAAAGAAAGCATTTGAAGCTTTATCACAAAGTACTCACTTGTATGGGAGGAGATTAGTTTTGGAATGGGCATCTACAGAAGAGGGTGTGGAGATGTTACGAAAGAGAACTGCGGATCACTTCCATGAAACAGACGAAGTTAAGTCAAAGAAAAGTGTTTTTAACATTGATAATAAAAGTTGAGATATTTAATATATTGTTTGATTTTATTACCGATTTTAAGATTCTGAATGAACTTTTTTTACAGTATTTTATTAGGTTGATACAGGGTGAGCTAAAATGATTGTGGTCAATTCAAATTTCCCGCCTAAAAATCTGGGGAATTTGTTCGCTTCATGTTGATAGTAACACAAAATCATGTCAACATAAAAACAAAGTAACTAGACTTCACAAAAGCAGAGGCGTAGGTGTAGGTGTAATTTTTACCATTGTGTCAAAACTTATTGCCCCTTCTATTTCATAAACGTCAGTTTTTATCAAAATAAATTTGCATAAATCTTTGTTTTGTGTTAGCATCTGCCTCGAAAATGAAAAAAAACATTTTCAATATTTGACTTTTGCTGTGAAATTAGAGATTTTGAAAAAAAAATTGCTACGCCATTGGATTACTAGGAGATTTTCTTTTTAAGATTTCAGTTGTACCAACTTGCGTATTTGGTTGTCTACATATCAAATCACAATCATTTTAGCTTACCCTGTACATAATTATCCTCCGTTTTTATTTTAAAGAAAATCGGTAAAAATTTCAACTCGTTCTGCTTTTTCAATTAGATGATAACAAAAAACCTACTTCTGACGACATACGACATCCAATTAGTCATTAGTTCCGCAAGAGAGAGATCGCCAATCCGATCAATTTCCACACCTTGCCGAATTTCTGGGAGTCGTGAACTTCGTCCTTTTCCAGAGCCACCATAAGGGCCTCTCTTCGCCAATCAAACGACTGCACGTTTCCACTCTTTCTTAAGAGCATTTACGTGTAAATTTGGTTGCCAAATAATTAAAGAACAACTTCTCATTATTTAAATTTATTTTTTAATATATTAGATTTTTTTTCGGAGGAAAATTTAGTTACATTAATGCTTAGTTGTTTAAACATCTAATGGCCGATCTCACCGACACGACTTAAAATTTAAGAACTACTTTAATGTCTAAATTGACAGGAACACAATACAAAATCTGTCAATTCAAAATTTAAGTACTACTTAGGGGCCTAAGTCGTGTCGGTGAGATCGGCCATAAGAATTAATAAAACTTAATTTTCGAGCGAAAAAAAAATATATTGGGAATTTTTAGATACCGCTCGCCCTATTTGTGTTTTGTTGAAGTTGTTTTTTAATTTTTAGGTTAGCCGTGAATGCTCTTAGCGATTTCGACTACCTATAGGTAGCGCCACTATCGCGGAATCAGCTGATTATTGGTACTAGTCATTGTTATTATTTAAATAAAGTTGCAAATTTAACTAGTTTAAGTCATAAAACAATATAAATCCCTTGATTTCAAACGTAAACTGTGAAAATACATACGATTGGCGTACAACGCTAATGTAATATTACTGACACAAGTACTCACCGATTTAGTACAAAATGCTAAATCCAAAGAGCGCGTTTGGAATTCCGAAATTGCGAATTGTGGTACACTTTCAGAAGTAGTACCAAACAGTACCAACAGACTCGAGATTGCTGGCTGAGTTCAGGCGGCTTTAAACCGCATTTTTGTACCCATTAACTACATAATGAACAAAACCAAAATAGATTTATTATATAAACGCCCAAAGTTAGCTCATTAGCAAGTAAAAGTGGCAAATAAAAAACACCTATTTTATGGGAATGCCAAGCGTGTCCGGTCTATGTATTGGGAATTTTAACTACGTATAGATGGCGCTATAAATGGAGGATATTCGGTTCTTGTCATTGTCAAAAATTGTATTTAAAATGCATTTTCTTGTACCTTATAACTACGTATTCAACAAAGCACATATAGATTTATCAGTAAATCTTAAAAAAACATGTACCAATGAGTTAAATCAAAAATAAAATGAAATTTATGCAGGGTGCCCCACAAAAATCATTAAATTTTTGAAATTTTAAAATTGATGTAACTTTAACTAAATTTACTACCTAAAAAAATTTGTTGAAAAAAAGTGGGACACCCTGTATTTGCAATTTAATGGAGCACCCAGTATTCGAATCTTGGTCAAAATCGTTTGTCGGTGTGTATCCGGCTTTATCATACTCTGTGATCGTACCACAGAAACAAAAAACAAGTTTTCCGTTACTTCATTTGTTATTTCGTAATTTCGTTGTTTGTCACGTTTGTCAGATAACATTGGACCGAATTCATACACATTTATTAAATAACTAAAAAACTATTGGAACTTAACGATTTCTTTTAAATAATATAAAATTTACTGAGGAATATTGCTTAAATTTTAAGTTGTGGGGTAAGTAAATGTGCTCTAAAATTTAGGTTATCTGAATTAAAAGCTATTTTTTTAGGAATCATTTATTGTCATGCAAATTAAGCATCTTGCAGCCAACTTGTTGGTCAGTTACTCTTTGTGCTGCGAAATTGAAGTATAAATGAATAATTATTCATTAGAATATAAGTAGAATAAGTAAAATGGCTTGTAATTTCACAAGCTCAGTTTCTGAGGTAAATATTTATATTTTGTTAGTTTATTCTTTTTTTATTTTATCTACATATCATGTTTAAGTCATCCACATACTGAGGCGGTCACAGTGGTGATGGCGTTCTGGGTAGATATAGTACTGACACAAAGATCATGTACCATAAGCCAGAGTATCACTGTGGCCGATCCGGCATAAGAAACCCTTTATTCCAACATTCTTTTATAATAATGTTAAATATAATTTACAAATCGTCTATCCCAACGAAAACTATAGTAGGTCAAAAAATGTGTATTTTTAATGGTTCTGTTGTTTTTACCAACTTTGCTCGAGCAAATCTTCTCCCATTTACCTTTAGAACTAAAGAGAGAAGAAATTGATTTGCTCAAACAAATCAATCAAATTTTGTTTAAAAAAAACAAAACTGATATCGCTAAAACATTGATTATACAGGGTGTCCCGTTCGTGGTTCACCAAATGTCAAGGTTAGAAAGTAGAGCAAATTTTATCAAGAAAAAACCAAAAAAGTAGGGGTCTATCTTTTATGGTTCGAAATTTGCAGGGGTTTGAATTTGGCATCGCCCGTTTTTGCCAGAAATCAGTAAATGATTAATAGTTGCTTAATAATCAATTTTTATAAGCAAAAGTTAAATTTTGATGGCTTTGAAACAGTTGTATTATTAAGTAATAACAAAAATGAGGGTGCACCTCAATTGTTACTAACTATGCTTAGAATCAATTCTCATACGAGAAGGCTCTAGTGAGTGCATAAAAAGAGTTAGGGTTTCAAAATTTTTCATAATTTCTAGAGAATTTAACGAATTTTTAGAAAATTAAAAAAAACACGCCCCTTAATAGGTCATATCTTGGATAAAATCTTCAAAAACTGTTAAAAAAACAATTTTTTCTTTTCGATTCTTTTTTAATACTTGATAAACTATTTGTGTTTTATCATTGTTACAAATGGAAAGAGGGTACTTTTAGCTTTAAAATTATATATTTTTTTTAAATCTTTACCAAGTTTTTAAGCAGCTATTGATCATTTACTGACTTCTGGCAAAAACGGGCGATGCCAAATTCAAACCCCTGTAACTTTCAAACCATAAAAGATAGACCCCTGCTTTTTGGTTTTTTTTTTTGATAAAATTTGCTCTACTTTCTTACCTTGACTTTTGGCGAACCACGAACGGGGCACTCTGTATAAAATCGATGTTTTTTGAGGTACTATAGTTTTCTTTGAGACAGTTGAAATCATCTAAATGACAATAAAATTTATAAATAGTTTCAAACTAGTTGTTAGGACCAGTGGTTCTCATTCTTCATTTTTTCCTGAAATGCTGAGAACCACTGCCTTAGAGGTTTAAATGATGCCTATATTTTAAGGACTTTTGTTTAAAAAGGATACTAGTATTTTGAAAAATTTCTGAAACTTAATTTAAATTTTTAGAAGGATGACTTGGAAGTGGAATGTGAGACAAAATTGCTTAGTGATATAACGAGAAATAACGAGAGTAGCAATAATTCCACACTTAATTTGAATGATATCTTAGAAATTGAATTATTGAACATATCGAAGGCATTTCCCACCATTGAATCGAAAGCTATTAGATCGCTGTTAGAAGTTTATAAAGATATTAAGAAGCAGGAGAGAATAAATTATGTTTGCTCTGACTTAATTAAAAAACTGGAGGATCCTGCAGATGTTATGCAACTGATAACAGAGGCTAGTATAATAAAAGACTTATTTCCTGAATTAAACGAGGCAAAAATATTTATGAAACTTAAGAAAAAAGCCAATCATTTAGGAAGAACTCAAGATGTTATTAAGGAAATTATTTCTGAAGAAAAAGCAGTAAGTTTTCTAAACACATCAAAAGAAAACTTATTAGAAGATTTTGTTTTGGAAGAAATTATTGTTACGGATACAGATCCTATTACTTATGGGGAAATTAATAATATCCCTACAACTGCAGATCATAGTGTTAATGAGCCTACACCAGTTTCTGTTGAAAAAGATGAATTAAATAATAATTTATTTGCCATTGAAGAAAATGTAAAGGTTTGTAATTTTGGCGAGGATGTTAATGATTTACATGTCCCAACAACATCTAGAGATTACCGCTTTAATGTACCTTTAGCACATTCTGTTAATGAAAATGTTGGTTCTAATAGCCTTGAAAAACCTGAAGAAACTTCTCATTTTGGGCAAACTGATTTAGGTACTTCTAATAATGCATTTCATAGGAATAGTAATTATTTTAATAAAACTGAAGTAAATGAATATGATCAATATCTACTTAATGACGAAAAGTTATTTCAACCTAATTCGACGAATTTTAATGCACCCGTAAATGATTATTTCAACTTATTTAAAATTGATCGATTTCCAAAGAATCCTGGTTATGAATATAATCCAACTACTACCTCAATATTAGATCAACCTAAATGGAATACACCAGTTAATTTATCTAATAATTACAATAAACCAGAAGTATACAAATGCACCCCTAATCTTGTAAATAAGCTCGATCAAACTACCTCAGTACCAAATATGATTAAACGTGAAGAACTACCTGATAAAATTTTATTTACTGATTTTCCCAGCGAAACAAAAGTACGTGATTTTCAATATTCACCTGATAACAGAATTGGAAATACTACTACTAGACTGAATATGAAAATTGAAGATGAATTGAAAGTACATGGTAAGATTTTATTAATTATAAGAATTTAGCTGTATTATTTGTGTGAAACTACCAATAAAATCCAGCAATAGGTAATATTTCCAAAGAAGGTATAATTAAAATTATTAAATTTTCAGGGTGAAAACTATCCCTAAACATTTTTTTTAATATAAATACAGGGTGATTCAAAACTATACCGCATCCTCTTAAGAGCAGATTCCTCTAATAAAAATAAGAAGAAAAGTTTATATAAACATATTTCCGATCTCCCTTCGTAAGAGAGCTACAGCCTTTTAAAAGTGTTGTCAGTAAGTAGAGGTTTTTTTCTGTTTATTTCAAAACAAATTGAAGTACAAATTAACAGATTTCATATTTGGTATGAATCATAATACAGTTAGGATACGTTTTCGTGATTTTTTCAATTTCTTAACCAGTTTTAGGTAATACAATAAAATAAAATATTCCATGGCTAACATGATTTTATTAAATTTAAATTGTGTTGACCATCAATAAAATAATAAAATGCATTTTCTTCGAATTCAGAGTATTCTACCGACTTTAAATAAAAGGATTGTTTTTGTTAAGAATTAAAAACGGAACACTAATTTATAAAAAAAAACCGTGTAAAAGTTAACCATAAAAAAGTTATGACCATTTTTAACCTAACTCTTCTTAAATCTACCCTTTTAAAACAGGCAACAATTTTGAAGAAATTCAAGAAAACGTATTCTAACTGTATTATGATTCATACCAAATTTCAGAACTCTATTTCATTTCGTTTTGAAATAAACGAATAAAACCTACTAACTGACAACACCTTTAAAAGGCTGTAGTTCCCTTATGAAGCGAGATCGGACATATGTTTAAATAAACTTTTCTTCTTATTTTCGTGTGAGGAATCTGCCCTTAAGAGGATGCGGAAAAGTTTTGAATCACCCTGTATATACAGGGTGTCCAGAAATTAAGCAGCCAAACTTTAGGAGGCGATTCTACAACTAATTTTAAGAAAAATTTGGGTGGCAACCCCTTCCCATTCTTTAAATTTAAATTAAATTCAAAGTACAGCGTAAAGCGCAGAGCGAACTTCAATCGAACTCCAATTTCTATTCAAAGATCATTATTTATTTTCATATTTCTTCTTCAGATTGATTGTTTATACAATTCTACACAAAATCTCCAAAATTAGGGTGGTATACTTTTTTTTTGAAATTATTTTTATTTTTGAAAATATTACCTATTGCTGGATTTTATTGCTAGTTTCACACAAGTGTTAAAATAATTTGATGAAAATCATATAAACTTGGGCCATCAACATTCAAAGTTATAAAATAGATTATTGTCCTTTTAAATAAATTCTACACAAAATATCAAAAATTTGGGTGGCAACCCCTTCCCATTTTTCACAATCAAACTGTAAAAGAAAATTGAAAATAAAAAATGATCTTCCACTATTATATTAAAAAATAGTTTAGGGGTAGTTTTCACCCTTAAAATTTAATAATTTTAATTATACCTTTTTATTTTATCCAAGGGAATACGTAGGTATAATTTTTAGTTTTGCAATTATTATTTTTAAAAATATTACCTATTGCTGGATTTTATTGTTAGTTTCACACAAGTTATTTCCTAAAGTATTTACCAAAAATCAAAAGAGTAATTTTTTGTTAAGTAGATTTTGATTTTGGATACTTATAACATGGTGCAGCATCGACTCGAGCATTAAAAACAAACACATTGTTTCTTATTCGCATGAATTAAAAACAAGAAGGAAAATTTAAAAGTATAAATATACAGGGTGTTTCGAGTTTATGTTTCAAAATTTCTGGTGATGATTCCTTGAATCAAAATAAGAAAAAAGTTCCTACAAATTATAAACATGTGTCCGATTTCAATTCTGAGGGAGCTACAGCTCTTTAAGGATGTTTGAAAAAAGTTATTTATTTGAAATCGTTTCTTAGTTTACTAATGATGACTAAATTCAAACAATTTATTGTTTGAATTTAGTACATCATTATCACAAATTCAAGAATACTATTTTGAAAAAAATCTTATAAGCTGTGTGGACAATGTGTAGGGGGGATTACATCATATAAAAACAAATTAAAAATTTCCTTTATTTAAAAACAAAAACGTACTCATATACTTCAGAGGATAGTCAGCAAATGTGAGCACTTGATTTTGAAATTTACTTGATATTTGCGGTTTTGCTCATAATTTTTTGAGCCTTTTTAAAATTTCGTTTTTTGAGCCTTTTTAAAATTTCGTTTTTTGGTACACAGAAGAGTCTTGTGACTACCAATTTCTTCTTATTTTGTTTTTGTCAGTCAAACCAAATACTCATACGGCAGCAGTAAAACAGGCTCTTTACAAAAAACGTTCGCTTAATCTCTGAAAATACCACTAAAACCAATCTAGGACGTGAGTAAACTGTTAATGTCAAAATTTAAATGCATTGTTATTAGGAACCGTTTTCAAATTAAGGACCAAAAACCTCTTCTTCACCAACTCCTTTAATTAGCTGTAACTAAGGAAGTGAAATCGGGGTTATGTTTATAGAATTTTTTTCTTATCTTTATACATGAAATCACCACCAGAAGTTTTGAAACATAAATATGAAACACCCTGTATTTTTAATTAATAATATTAATTCATCATTGTTTTGAATAAAAGACATATTTGATTCCATTCAAAATACTTTGTTTTTTTTTTTAATTCTCTTCAATTAACAGAGGTGTTTGCTGAAAAATAAAATCTGCGACACCCTGAATAATTCACACAAAATAAAAGTAAATAAAATGAAAGAGTGCCTACTTTAAATTTGAATAGAACATTTGCAATACACGTGTATCTGAATGTAAATAAATACATTGTTGTAAAACCAGTCAATATTCTAGTTATGTATTTACCGCTTTAGGTTACATAAATTTTTATAGGATGGTGTTTTTAGTAAGAACATTGTTTTAAATTATTTTATTACATGCTGGGTGGGTAAGTACCTTAAGATGGAAATTTTTTATGCTAATTTTTTATATACTGGGTGTACTCGAAACTAGAACCACCTCTATCATTTCTTTATTTATAGTCTAAGATCCTGATTAAGGTCGACCTACCCTCATCTGTTTTTTGAATGAGAGTTCTTTTTATACCTATAATTAAAAGTAATTTAATTATTTTTTTTACATGTTCCCCTCATTTTTTTTTAAAAAGTTTCGCACCAATCGGTAGTACAAGACATAAGTAAAAAGAAAAAATAGGTTGTCCATCGCTCATCTTTTTCTTAACTCTACTACCAAGTATAAACAGGTGAGAATATGCATTACTAATTTACCCTTATTTTTTATTTAATTTAATTATATATCAAAATTAAAGTAATTTTAACGTGAACAGGGTGGTATTAGGTTGGCTTTCTGTCATGCCTCACTCTTCTACCCAAAAATTCTGTTTTCAAACCGCGGCAACCGAGTCTGGACCACTTTTGCTTAGGTAACCTAATACCGTTGTGTTCATAATAAAATTACCTTCATTTTGATATATAATTGAATTAAATAACAGACAAGGGGAAATTAGTAATGCTTACTCAAATTTTTATACCTGGCGATTTAGCAGTAGAACCAAGCAAAACATTGGCAACCTATTTTTTTCTATTTACGCATATCTTTTACTACTTATTCGTTTGATTTTTTTTTAAATAACATGTGAGGGGAGAAATTTAAAAAAATAATTAATTAAATTATTTTAATTACAGGTAGTCTGGTCAGGATATGATTAGGCAACCTTTGCACAATTCGTTAATTTTTGTAGTCACTAACAGGTGACGGTAGGTCAACCTTATTCAGGATCTTGTACTATTATGAAAATAAAAATTTGAAATTTTAGAATGTTATATGGGATAAGAAAACGCATTTATTAAACAAAACAAAATTTAATATCATTTCTGATTTCACCGGAAATTATATTAACTTTCTTCTTTTAAATATAACACCCTATTTTTGTACATATCATTAAACATTGGTAAGTTTAAAGTATATAACTTAAATTTTTTTTTTCAAAACTTTTCAAAACTGGTCAAAAAAATTAAAAAAAAATCCAATTCAAACTAGGGGTACTATTAAATAATACAGATAAATAAAGTAAATTTTAATTTATAAAATTCATTGGGCAGTTTTTGAGATATTAATTTTCAAGGTGGGTTTTTAAAAAAATATTTTGTTTACATTTTATTTTAGTGTTTTTTGTGATTTGTACAAAAAAATATAAACAGTTTTTTATAATAACTCATTATATTAGTTACCGGCATATGCTTCTTTTTTGTATATTATTTGGTAATTATAAAGAAAAGAACGGTGCTTTTATATTAGAGAAACGCATTTGGTATTGAGGCATCTTAACCTTTTTGTAAAATAACCTTACTTGATTGAAAACAGTGGATATCATTTTTGTCATCGCTATTACATGAAAATCAGTTTTTGGAGACCTGTGTTATTATTATATATATAACATAAATAAATTAACTCTGTATGTAACAATACTTTTGTTTTAGGTAGCCTTAACAGAACGCATAGGGTTCAAAGTACTGAAAAGAAACGAAAATCTGCTGCACTAGGTAGTTCCAAAAAGTTGAAAACTAATAATATAAAGAAAAAGAACAATAATTTAAATAAATTAATCGATTTAATGGATATTGATAATGATTGTTCAAAAGGGGCCATTATAGAAGGTAATAAAGGTATAAATAAAAAATATGTCAAATTTTTAAAGCAATACTAAATAATTTATTTTTAGATTCTACTACTACACCATTTTTTATTGATTTAGCTAATGATTATGAACCCACTGAAAAGAACCTAGATTCTACCAAATTATATTACCAAGTTTTAGAGATGTTCGGAGATATAGAACACACATATCTTCGAAATATTTGTAAAAAATACAATAATGATCCTAAAGCTATTGAATCTGTAATTGATGAGATTTTATCTGGTGAGTTTTACTGTATACTAAAATATTTCTTTAATTAATGTATAAATGTAGGCCCAGATTATCCTAAAAGAAGTGTTACTCCCGAACCTGAACCGCCTTATGATCAAGAAGCATATCTTGAAAGATTAAAACAGTTTTTACCTGAAGCCGATCCAACTTATTTAATGGAAAGTTTGCAAAATATAAAAAACCAACAACAATTGGAAGAATTTGTAATGACTTCTCTTGAAAAACATAATTATCCTACAATGAAAGATTACTTAAGGTACTTATTTTCAATTGAAGTACTAATTTATAATGAATTTTATTTTCAGGAAACAAAAATTAGCAGCACAAGCTAAACAATACACTACAGAATTTCATGTAGAACAATTTCTAGAAGTAATTCCTGATCCTATTAAATATTTTGAATCTCCAGATGAAAAAAAATTGCCCATTGTTCTTCTAGATAAATCATATTGTCAAATTAGTAATTTCTTAAAAAACCATTTTTCACTCATTACAATTAAAACCATCTCAAGTGTTCTTACTAAAAGCAAAACTTTTATTGAAGCAGTTCAGATCTTGGAAAACTATAATGAACGCATGTCCTGTAAAAGAAAAACAAAATATCCCGTAGAAGAGTTGTTTAATATTCCTCTTTTACAAGCATTTGCTTATGTTGCACACAAAAAGGAAATATTACACGCTCTAAGCTACAAAAAAGAATTAATTAAGCACAAGCGTTCTTTGGCAAAGGGGAATGGTACAATATTAACATGTTCCTGTTGTTATGATGATGAAGTCTTGCCAGAAGATAGTATAAATTGTCCAAGTAATTGCATATTCTGCAAAGATTGCTTAACAAAATGTGTAGAAATTGGTTTTGGAGAAGGAAAATATGACTATCCGTGCCTTGCTAATTGTGGAACACAATTTTCTCTTCAAGCTTTAAAAGTATGTTTGCAAACTTTTTCAATAATTTTTATTTAAATCCATCTCTTATAGAACGGGTTACCACCCAAGATGTTTTCAAAACTTGCCCAAAAGAAGCAGTTGGAGGAAATCAAAGCGGCAGGCTTAGAAGAACTAGAGTTTTGTCCATTTTGTGATTTCGGAACTATTCCTATCCCTGGTGACAAGCTTTTTAGATGTTTAAATCCTGAATGTATGAAGGAAAGTTGTCGCCAGTGTAAAGAAACCTCACACATTCCATTAACATGTGAGGAGGTTGAAAAGGATGATGATGTTAAGAAAAGAACATATATTGAAAATAAGATGACGGAAGCCTTAATAAGGTAAATAGTCCATCCTATATTAAACTCTTTAGCATAGAAATATTTTTACTACCTTTCCATCAGGGATTGAATCAGGGTTTAAAATATCAGAAATTTAAATACTTGTGTTGTCATCAACTACTTTCAATATGCCGTTAGATGACGTTTCGGAGGGACCACGTTTTTAGGGTTATGAGTATAAAACATCATCTGAGGTAGAAGTTTATAACGAAGGATTTATAAATACATTGCGATTTTTGTCTAGTTTCCACATTATGGTCAATTTATGCTCAAAGATTTAAGATTTTTGGAAAATTATAGGATTTATGCACCCGGTTTTAAGTAATGGTAAATTTTAAATCTTAAGAGCATTCTTTCCTAAACCGCGTGTTCAAAATCGTCTTCCTCAAAATAAGTTATATCCTTTTAGAACTAGTACCCTAATTTCAATATCTCAAAAAGTTCCGCTACAATATTCCAATAAAAATTGCATAAAAACGCCATTTTTAAACAAGAACTATAAAAAATGTGTAATTTTTTTAAAAAAAGCTTTGCGCCGTTTTGTAGATTAATTATCGCATTTTTAATTTCTGAAAGAATTATTTTAAAATAATAATTTATAAGGGCTGTAGAATTAGTGCAGTAAACCTCAAAATAGGCTTTACAATGTTAAGGAAGGAATGCTCTTAAATCTTCCACTTCTGGTATGCAACAGGGAGATTATTGTTTTGCACCTGATCCCAGAAAATATAAATTGCTGGTTCCCATCCAGTTTCCAAGTAGAATCAAGAATACAAACCTGATTCAATCTTCCATGGAAACATAATAATTTTCCAAATTTCTGCTTGTTTTCATTTAAAATAACTGATTTTATGGATATGTGTTTATTGTAATCATGTCCTTCTTATAGAATATGTTATAAATGCAATATTAAATTTATTAAACAAGATGGGTGCAATAAAATGACCTGCTCAAGGTGTGGTTCAACTATGTGCTATGTTTGCAACAAACCAGTAGCAGATTATAAGCATTTCAACGGCCAAGGAGGGGATAAGTTTAACTTGTAAGTAATTTTATTGAAAAAATATCCATGTTTTATTTTAAAATATATCATTACAGGTGTCCTTTGTACAGTGATGATTTAGAAATGCACAAACTAGAAGTTCTAAAAGTTGCTGAAGCTGCTAAAAAGGAAATTGGAGCTACTGATCTCAAAATTGATCCACAACAAGATATAGCACAGCATTATGATGAGCTGAAAAAGAAAAAAACTAAAGATGTGCCACCTGGGATTAATATTCGAGCTCAACTTGATCTTATTGTAAGTATAGTTTTGAAGTTTTATAACGTTTTTAATTTTTGTTTTTTAGGAAGCTAACCTTTTAGCTAGAGTGCATTTAAATCATCCATGAATTTTATATTATAGTAGATGTTTATATTTTTGTAAGTTATCTTCTAGTTATCTGTGATTGTAAATTTAATGTATTCATAGTATACATACAGGGTCCGCCAAGAAAACGGAAACACCTCAATATTTTTTGAACCGTATTGATTTAAAAAAAAAAGTTTTGACAAAAGGTTATTCAATTTAAACAAGCTACCATTTAAACATATTTTTAATATACCGGGTGTTCGTTTTATTAGTGGTAAGGCATAACTTTCGTTTTTTAAATGGAACACCCCGTATATTTTTGGATTCTACAATTAATTTGAGTAAACTTTTGTAGAAAACATTTTTTTATAAAACTCGTTCTTGAGTTACAAGCATTTGTTTAAGGTTACGTTCGGCAATAAGGATAACGTATTATTAACTTTTTATAAATATTAAACAGTTCTAACAAAATCCAATCCTTTTTTTAAGTTTAAGGAACGTAAATTTAAAATTAATTCACTTATGTTTTTGTTTAAACAATTTTTTAAATTCATTAAAATAACCTAACCTATTTTTTTTTAAATTAAAAATAAGTTTAAACAAATGTATAAGTGAATTAGTTTTAAATATATCTTACTTTAACTTAAAAAAATTGATTGGCTTTTGTTAGACCTATTAAATATTTACAAAATGTTAATAATACCTTATCTTCATGGGCGAACTTAACATTAAAAAACTTCTTGTAACTCGATACCAATGAGTTTTATAAAAAAATGATTTCTATGAACGTTAACTTAAATTAAACTTGGAATCCAGTTGCTTTTAAAAAAGTAAAGTTAGGTGCTGTATCACTAATAAAACGAACACCCTGTATATTAAAAACGTGTTTAAATTGAATAAACCTTTGTTTAAACTTTTTTTTTAAATTCAGTATGGTTCAAAAAATATTTAGGTGTTTCCATGTTTTTGGGGGACCCTTTATAATTATTTTAAAAATGTGTTTCTTAATTATTCTTAAGTTTGTTGTTTTGTAATTTAAAAGTTTTCCAACCAGTTTCAATGTATCGTTTATTTCAAATAAATACAATAAAACGCTGAAAGCTTTTTATTTTAAACAATTTTGGCTATCTTAAAGGCATATATACCAAATTTTTGAAACACCTTGTACATAACTGTTGGTAAACATAAATTGTGACATAACCTTAAAAATATTTTAGTTAATCTTATGTAAAAAATTGTTATTGTACATTTTAAATATGAATATTGTAAGTATTAAATTTTTGAATTTTCATCTAAAAGAGCTTTTAGTTCCAAACATTTTTTTAACGCTAACCCCTTTAACCTAAATAGTTCTATTAGGAGCAAAAGCAATGAAAATACAGATGCCTAAGGGCCACAAAAATATATTATTTTAATTTTATATTAACTCCTAAGCGCCTTATGTAATTTAGGTGATTTTTTTATGTTTAAATCCTTTGGATCAAAATAAGATGCAAAAACCAGTTTTACTAGAAAGCAAAATACATTACCGATATGAGTCAGGAGACCATTTATGTAGAAAAATGAGGAAATTGAAGGAAAAATACACCCTTGTATTTAGCACTCCTAAGGATTTTAGGGAAAATCTGTAAGGTTTGTTATAAGGGTTGTGATGGACGGTTTCCATGGTTACTTACAGATATCTCCTGTAAGAACTTACAGATTGATCAGAATCAACCTATTAATCTTCTTCAATGGTCTAAAATGTGTGCAGTAATGTCAGAAAATAATTTTCAAATTAACATCTTTTACAATGATAAGTCCCTCTTTGAGTTGAAATATCTTATCTCCCCAAGGAAGCATTTACAGTTCCATGTTTAAGGAATTTTTTTTGTAAAAGAAAATCGATTTCTTTTCAAATTTTGATCCATAATAAATTCAAATCACCCTGTATTTATACTGTTGCCTCAAAGTATTTCCCAAAATTTCAGTCAGTTATAATTCCAATCCACAATGGAGCTAAATGGATAAAAGAATGCTTCGAAGGAATATTAAATCAAACTGCTATTGGAGTTGTAAATTTTGAAGTTTGCGTTTGTAATGATGGCAGTACAGATTCAACAAACGAATTATTAATTATGTGGAAAACTGAATTCACCAAAAAAGGGATTCCATTTAAAGTTGCTGAAAATGCATCAGCTAAAGGGGGTAAAATTAAAACAATAACCAAAGGAATAATCATTTTTTAACAAAAATTTTAGTTGGTAATGCTAAAAATCAAGCAGTGTCGATATCAACAGGAACTTACTTATGTTTTCAAGATGTGGTAATTATATAAACTAATATTGAATATAAAGTAATATTAATTAAATTTTTTCTTAAGGATGATGTTATGTTGACGAATAGAATTTTAAAACAATTTGAGGCAGCTTTAAGCTTTCCTACAAATACTGTAAGTTGAGATAAAAACAATTTCTCATATTTTATTAATAAAATTATTTTATAGTTATTAGGTTCTAAATTTAAAAGAATTCCTGACAACTCGACCGAACGATATACAAAATGGGCCAATAATCTTAACAGTGTTCAACTTGAAATACAAGTTTATACATCTAATGGTCCTACAGTTATTATGCCAACTTGGTTTTGCCATAGAAGCGTTTATGATAAGTAAATTTTAATGAAAATATTTGTAAGTACTTACCACCAATATATCAGTGTTCAAGGGTTTGACGAGGGAGGTAAAGGAACACCTGAAGATTTAATTTTCTTTTATAAACATTTAGATAACGATGGCAAAATAAGAAGAGTTGATGATTTTCTATTAATCTATACTTTTCATTCAGAGGCAACTACTTTTTCAATCCTAGAGTGAGTGTTTTAATTTAAATAACCATACTCAATTCATAGAAATTATTTTAGAGATACAATTTGGCAAATACGTTTACAGAGATTAGAAGATAAAATATTGACCATATGGGAAAACTTCACGATATGGAATGCTGGAAAACAGGGTAGAAAATTTTATAAAAGCTTGTCTGTAAGGAACAGGAATAATGTGGTTGCTTTCTGCGATGTTGATGTTAATAAGATTGATAAAAAATACATTCCTTATGATTCAATTACTAGAAAAACTGGAAAACCAGTGGATATTATTCATTTCTCACAAGCTAAACCCCCTATTGTAATTTGTATGAAATTGGTATGCTTCTAAAGCTCAGTAATACCGAGTTAATTAATTTTTTTATTTGTAGGACCTGACTGATGGAGCATTTGAAAATAATTTAAAATCTATTAACTTAATTGAAAATAAAGATTATATATTTTTCAGTTAATTTTATTGAGATATTAAACATTTAATTTTGGACTAAAATAGTTTTTAATTACACACATTAATACTTATTTACTAGTAACGTAAATCGCTTTACTTCTAATTAAACTAAATATTATTAGTAAATTCCATTATCCGTGGCTCACGTAAGTCTCTCCAATTAGTGTAGTAACCATATTCAGTCTTTTGATTTTGGCCATTTATATCATCATTAGGCAAAGAAAATTTTCCATCAGGTTCTGTCAATTCTTCTTTACCGACTAAAATAAAAACACTTTAATTATGAATAACTTAGGTTTTTTCAAGTAACTTACCAAGTATGTATAAATTGATATCACCTGTACTTTCATTAAAGTTTATTACTTTTGCTGCAATCAAATTTGATAATGTTGGAGTATAATTTTTGTCTAATTTTAACACCTAAAAAACACATTTTTTAAATAAATACATAGAAAAATGAGTATTAAATATGATAAAATCTTACCCTGAATTCTATTTGATCCCCAATTTTTGGAAGAACTTTATCCATCAAATTTAATTTAACATCACTCTTTTTCATAATTTCCTTTGCATTTAAATCATCTTTTGGGTTTGTAATATTAACACATATTTCAAAATTATCAATTTTATTAGAACTCAAATTTTCAGCGCTATCTTGAATTTCTATGGGGGTATCATTGAAAATTATATGCATTTTAGGTTTTCCAGATACTCTTGGTGGATTAAATGGTGTATTTACTTGAATACTTTGAGGTTCTTCTGTTTTGGCTGGTTTTTTCATTGGCCTTTTTCTGGTGCGTTTTCGCTTGACTTTCAAAGGAAGTAAAGAAGAGTCTTTAGAATCAGATTCAAAAACGATTGATCCTTCATAATTTGATTCAATTTCTGTTTCATCCAAACTAACTGCAGATTTCACTTCTGAATTTTCAGGCTCTTTTACTTGCTTTTGTAAACCATTTTTTGAAATATCAATTAGATTTGGATCAAGTTCTTGATTTTTTGTGGTAGCTAAAGGTACATCAATAACATTTTCAGGTTCTAAATTTGAGTCAAAATTATTCATATTCATTTGATCAAAATTATGGTCTTGCTTAAAGACCCTTCTTTTAAAGTTATTTACCATTGAATTTATTGCAAGACTAGTAGTAGGTTTTTTGTCAAAATTATTTACTTGTAAATTTAAGTTACTCTTATCATCAATTTGCGAATTTGAGTCACTGTTGTTAGTAACTTGTAAATTTGAGTCACTGTTGTTAGTAACTTGTAAATTTGAGTCACTGTTGTTAGTAACTTGTAAATTTGAGTCACTTTTAGTAAGATGCAAATTTGAGCTGAATTTAGTATCTTGCAAATTTAACTCACCGTTTTTAAGAATTTGCAAACTTGATTTATTAGAGTAATCAACTACTTTATTAACAATGGATTTAACTAAATTAGTTTCCCTTGTTAAGACAGTTTCTGGCAAAAACGATTTTTGCCTTAAATCACTATTATTATAGTAGGTTGTAGCTAATTTAACAATAGGTTCTTCATTACTAACTATGTTTTTTGTTACTTCTTTAGAAACTGTATCATTATTCAACGTGATTTCTTTAATATTTGTGGAGAAATCATTTTTTATTATATCATTCTTACTTGTAACATTTTTATTGGACTCTTCACTTTTTGATTTGTCGCATCTAGGTATCAACTCGTTACTCAAAATTATAATTTTGCTTTTATTTTTTAAACTACAACCAGGACTGTCTTTTTCTGACCAATCTTCAAAATACTGTAGTTTTTCCACAAACCCTAATTTATTAGAATCAATTAAAGAAATGTTAGAGCATATTGCAGAGTCTGTTTCTTCCTTTTTTTCCCTTTTCATCTTAGTAATTGTTTCTGCAGGAGTGCTTGTAGATGGAGGGCTTTCCATTTTTATTTTTTTAGCTTTTTTACCAATATACATATCTTCATCATTTTTGGCACGTTTCTTTTTCTTTTTTTTTACTGGAGTAGTGACAATTTGATCTTCAACCACCACCTTATTTGAAACTAATTCAAAATTTGGAAAAATCCTGTAATACCATAAATTAAGTGAGTTCAAAAATGGATAAGATTTTTCAGATATATTGTTTATTAATTGCTGTATTTTAAAATATATCAAATGGGTACAAGAGAAGGTGCTTTATATGATGGATACTTTTTAGGGCAAAGAAAGTGTTTTAAGAAACTGAGTGCATGCTAGCACAAGTAAACCGAAAACTCCATTAAGAGCAATTTCCTAAACAGAAAATATAGTGGTTTAGTTCTGCAGTCATAAAAGCTAGTACGAACAACATTTTTGTACAATTTTTTTTGTAGATGATTTAGAAGTCATTTCTTTAATTTTTGCCAGAAGGAAAAAAAATTGAAGAATGTACAAAAAAAAATATAATGATCTAAAAGTACCTTAACTTTGGACCCCTCTAATTAATTTTGTGCTAGGTTGCAGAAGGTAACTCTCTGGCAAGATTTAACCTAATCAATTTAGATTATAAATCTGAAAAAAATTGAAAATCTAACGAGGGAAACTTGAATTATGACTGCAGAACTAATGCTCGATTTAATGATTTTTCACAATTTTTCCTCTCAAACTCTCGCGCCCTCTAGGGATTCGCATTAATTATCAGTTATTTGGTAATAATTTGCAAAGACGCTCCAGAAAAGTGGGATGGATTTTCTATTCCTTGTTATTATCTCCCTTGGAAAATTTATCGCGGGTGTCTAGGAAGATGCTCATAAGAATATCATATGAAAGTAGTACCTTAGTCTTAAGACTAATAAATAGTTTTTTTAATATTTTAAATCCAAATTGCCAAAAAAAATTATTTAAAAAAGTACTTACTCAACAATATCATCTTGCTTTAATACCCGTACATCTTCTGTAGGTGGCAGATAGTCACTTTGATTAACTATGTAAAATTCGCTAATTTTGAATATGTTTGAAATGTGCTTGGCAAGATCATTGATGGTTTTTATTTTTTTAGATATAAAAATTTTACAAGAACGCCTGTGATCACGAAAAAAGCTTTGTAAATTTACAGTTATACGAAAATTTGGTCTTTCAGACATCATAAATTAACATACAGAAACTTATAACAACTTATTACTATTTTACATTTCACAGCGGTAAAAACGTGTTAAAAACCAGTACAAAAAGTTAGGTTAGTAATACCACAGAACACAACGATGAATTCATAGAACTCCTTTTTTACTCAGAATAACTCGGAGCAAGTAAATTCTGTTCGATTAATACAGTGCGCAACTCATTAATTTATTTATAAAAGAACATAACATAACCAAACTTTTTAAAATTATTTGAATCCCCGAAAATGTTAAATTTGTTTAAATATGTTAAAACGAAGTTTCCAATAATTATTCCTTCCTTAAAATACTCAATAAAAGTTGATAAAAAAAAATTTCGAGTTAGAAAACGGAAAGAAATAGGTCCATTCGGATGGTTCCTTTTGGTGATTTTTTCCGGGACTATTCTAATTTATAATTAATAGTAATAGCTTATTACTATTTCAGGTTGTACCAACAGCAACTTTCGGCTTAGGTACTTGGCAAGTGCAACGGAAAAAATGGAAAGAAAATCTACTTCAAGAATTAAAAAAGCGGTCAGAGGCTATTCCTGTACCTTTACCATTAAATCAAGAAGATATAGAAAAATTGGAATACTATCCGGTAATAGTACGAGGTGAATATTTGCATGACAAGGAAGTATTTATAGGTCCTCGAACATTGTTGGAAAGGGGAGATGCAGCTACTCAAAGTACACTTGTTTCTAAAGATCGGAGTAAATCACATGGATTCTTAATTGTAACACCATTTAAGCTAGAAGGAAGAGAGTAAGTAATTTAGTTATAATTAAATAATCTTTTAATGTTTGTAATTAAAGCGATGTTATTTTAATCAATCGTGGTTGGGTGAGTGCAAATCACAAAAATGCCAGGTTGAGAGCGGAGGGGCAAGTCAAAGGAACTGTTGATGTTATTGGTGTGGTAAGATTACATGAAAACAGGCCTCCTTTCATGCCTACAAATAAAAATAGGGGTGATACATGGTTGTATAGGTAATTTTGTTTTAATTAAAGTTGTTTTATCTTATATTTCTGTTTATATCAGAGATTTGGTTGAGATGGCTGCAACTACAGGTTCTAGAGAAATATTTCTAGATGCTACTGAAGATCTCCCTGTAAATGATGGGCCAGTACCAGGTCAAACAAGAATTTTTTTAAGAAATGAACATCTTTCATATATTTTAACATGGTACAGTCTAAGTGGTATAACTAGTTATATGTGGTATAAACATTTTATAAAATAATTGCTTAACAAATACTGTATATTTCACTTTATTAGAATAATAAAATTTTAAATATATAATTTCATATTTGAGCCATTTGAACGTTCAACGATTCTTTTTAATAATACAATTATTAACTAGCTTGGGTTATCTTTGGCGGACATTTGTTAGCTCGAATACTAATACTGCACAATAATGTGATTTCTCAAGCTGGATGGCTTTTAATGGCAACAAACAGTAGAAAATATTTAATTAACACCAGTTTGTAAAATTATGATGTTAAATCCATAATAGATTGGAAAGACTCCTTAAAAAGGAGTTTAAAATTTGAATATTTAAGAATTAAAATTATAAATGTAGCAACTTTAAGAAGACAAATTGGAGTCAACATTAATCACATGTTACAGTAACAGCACATATAAAAATGAAGTAACATTTATATTTTGTTCGATCAATAGAGAGATTATTTTGGTACTATTAAAATGTTTGCCACTTATTAATAAAGTTGGCACAATATATAAAATTAAGATTGTATAAATATATTAAGTATGTATATAAATATATGAAAATAAAGTTTAAGTAAGTTAAAAAAATAAAATAATATTAAAAATGACTGTTATCAGTCAATTAATAAAAATTTGTTGGTATGAAAGTTTGAACACAAGTTCTTATTATTTTTTCTTTTTGCCACTTCCATTGGATTGGGAATTAAAATTTGGAACAGATCCATTAGCAACTCTGAAAATAAATTTACAATTTTTGGTCTTTAGCCTGTAATATTATAATACCTTGTATTATTTGCTGGTACAGCAGCTCTTTGATCATCCATGCGACCTGATTGAAAGCGCATGATAAGTGAAAAAAAATCCTCATCAGGAACAGTTGCACCAGTTTGAACAGGTACAGCTGGATCTGATTCAGCATCAACTGCAGGTGCAGGCAACGGAGATCGTTGATCCTCAAGTCTTGAACTTTGGCATCTAACTAATTGTTCTAAGAAATTATCATCAGGAATACTACTATTCCGCACTGATTCTGATAAACGTTGTAATGAACCCACTTGTAGACCTTCAATAAATTGTGTCAGTAAATTCATTACTGAAATTTATTTAAATTTTACCAGGCAAATGTGGAAGAACAGCTCTTTGCTCGTCCATTCGTTTACTTTGCATACCAACAATCATATCCAGTAAGTCATTAGGGCCATCTTTTGGTAAATTAACCATGTTCGTATTTTCTTTATTATCAACATTTAGAGAGCACCTTTGATCATCCATTCGTTTGGATTGAAATCTTGATAGCAAATCAAAGAATGAATCCTCCTCTTCTACATTCTTTTGGGGTGATGGCATAACTTTCATTGTATTTGGAAGATTTAAAACTGTTAGACCTCTTTGTTTTCCATCTGGTGTCAACTATTAAAAAAGGTACTTTATTTTTTAAAAATAACCAACCAAAATACAGTCGAACTAGGTTATAACGAGCATCAAGTGATGGACAATTTTGCTCGTGAAAAGGTATTTACTTGCTATTATTGCAATTTAAAATATATAACTATAAAGGAATGTACAAATGGGACGATTTAAACCAACTTATCTATTTAATATGTACATTAAAGGCATGATATAAATTTACATGTACAGGGTATACAAAAAGTACGGCAAAGCCCAGTTATATTTGAAATGAAGCATTTTTGAGAAAAATGTTTCAAATAAGAGTTGTACGATTTTTAGTGACGCTCTATCTAAAAATATTGCATGACCTTGAACAGCAAGTTGAAGGTCGGGCGATAATCATTTAAAGCGTTTTTTCGAGACTAACAGCTCGTAACAGTAGTTATAAGGAGTAGTTAGTACTTATTACGTCATACGCAGTAACAACTTGAAACACCGCAAAAACGCATTGGTTACTACATTTTGAAATCTGACCGTTTTCTAAATTAAAACATCGCTATAGAAGAATAGAGAGTAAAATAAAAAATAGAAATGATACAATATGAAAATGCATTTAGCTAAATCACAAAAAAATTATTTATATTTAATCATAAGTTCACAATGAAACTGATTAAGAGGGAACATTGGCCTTTATTCAATTAAGGGAAATGTATTTTCACCAATTTGATCATAATAGCAATAATAATAATAATTTATTGCGTGTGAAGTTAGTAGAATTCCAAAAAACAAGGATGGAAATACATACTACTATCAGTAACCTGCTTCCTTACCATAGTTATGATTTTGCTAACAATTTTTACAGGTATGACGTCATAGCTGAAGTAACTACAAGTCAATTTTGTTCGCGAAAATGGAGTAGTTACTGAATTTCGTAACAAATCGTAAAAATTTTTAGTCGCGAAAAAACGCCTTTAATTTTTTTTAAATAGCAACCCCCCATTTTTGTTGCATATTATTATAGCTTGCTTTTGGAAGTTTATAGACCATATTTTTGTTTTTTTCTAAAGAAAATAGTTTGAAAGTTACAAGGGCGTAAATTTTCAATACCTAAAGTTCGGCAACGCTGCTTTATTTTTGAAATTAAGCATTTTACAGAATACAGTTTCAACTAAAAGTTGTAGGATTCTTAGTGACGAATTATGACATGACCTTGACCACCAGATTGAAGGTCAGGCGATAATTACTTAACTTTTTGTAAATAGCAACCACCCATTTTTATTGGGTATTATAAAAGATTGCCTTCAGAGGTTTATGGAGCATATTTTTTATTTTACTAAAGTAAATAGTTTAGAAGTTACAAGAGTTTAAATTCTTAAAGAAGGCTGTGACGATTTTTTTTTTAAATAACCACAAACCGTATAACTTTTATTTGAAACATTATTCTCAAGAATGCTTACTTTCAAAATAAATTAGCCTGTGCGATTGTCGCCTCTGGTTTTAATTGTGCAATTTCCGTTTCTATTTCCACATCTCTGTACAATCATCTATAGTGTTTGACAATATTGTCCTGCACATCCTAATATTGCAAATTTATCAAACATAAACCCGTTTTTTCTACCCCAAAAAATTACATCAATCTTGCAACCAATAGTTTTGGATGGAATAAATTTATTGGCTTTGATGGAATAAATTTATTGGCTTTGATGCTTGGCACCAAATTACCTCGAAAATGATTTCTAATTGTTTTTTTGTAAAATCAAAAGTAAATAGGCCATCAGTCGCATATGAGGATTTTTATGAAGAAGACAATTTTCCATTATCAGAATTGTTGTTGCAATAATAGTTATATGGGGCATATAGTTGATTGTGCAGAGATGTGGAAATAGAAACGGAAAGCGCGCAATTAAAACCAGTCACTGGTTTATTATTAGCATTATTCAAATTTTGGATTTTTTCAGGGTTTAACAAATTTAAAATGATAAATTTTCTGACCTTTCCAGGTATTCCAGATTTTTTTTTTAAATTTCAGGTTGATTTTCCATCAAATATGTGTTAGAGAAAAGAAAAAAAAATATTTTTGATAATATTATGAATAATAATAACACCTTATTTAATGTCGTGTCTAGTTTCGGCATTTTTTTTTTGTTTTTTTAAACTAACATTTGAAATGTAGAGTTAAATATTTGAAAATTTATAAAGCAATAAAAAATTAGGCACTCAATTAAATACCTAACCTACAACGTACAGTTGGTCCCAGCTGGAAGTAGGACAAAAGTAATCACGATCGCGTATTCTTTGTCCTACTTCGAGCTGGGAGCAACTTTACATGAACATGCAGAAATCAGTGGTAACATCATAAGAAAGAAATGTAAAATAAATGTAATATTAACACCGATTTTAAGTTTCCAGGTTTAAAAAAAAAACACCGACATTTCCTTGATTTTTCCAGAATTTAATTTTCAAAATCCCTGACAAATCCTGGTTTACCCTGTTTTCCAGGTTGTTAGACGCCAGGTCCTCTAGCACAGTTCTCGACTCATTATAAAAAAGTCCTGTTTCATCTGAATTATAGATGATTTCACCTTTATAACCCATTCTTAAAATTTTCAAATAATTGTAAATCCGGAATTTCGTTATATTTTAAACTCTTCAATCAAAGCTTCACTTTAGAAACTTTTTAACTCGCGATAAGTTATTTTATAATGCAGATAAATAAATATTTCTATTCTTCCACAGCGTTGAGACTATTGAAGAGTACAATGAAAATTTTCTGCATATCTCAACATTTTAGGCATTTTTGCTTATTCGACATGTTAACGATCAGTAGAAACTTATTTAATTTTTTGCGTTTATTGGCTTTTATATTGTAAAATAGGACAATCTACCTCCTGACGATCAGTTGCATTTTAAATGGAAGTGGTGTAATTGGTTCTTAATAACAAGAAAACACGAGTTTTTTCGTTTTAAAATTTATATTGCACCTGTAGGATTCGAAAATGTTAAAAATTACTACCCAGTAACATTTTCAAATCCCAACGTAGAAAACTTTATAAATGGAAAAACCCATTAATGATTGAAATTATTACTTGGTATATCTGTGAAAAACCTTATAATGAATGTGAAATTTTTAATTTAAATACTTTGAAACCAAAATATGTATCTGCATTTACTCGTTATAACCAAGTTCGACTGTAATTAATTAAAAAATATTCTACTTAAACCATAAATTTACATAATCAAACCGTATTTTATGAAAACAACACTTACTAAGGAATACTAATTACTTACTGAAATTAAAGCAAATAAAAATAAAAAGCAACTACCTTAATAAGATCAAGCTGTTCCATGCTTTCTCGCCTCACCCTATTTAATCTACTTTGTAGTGGTCTTTCATTTTCCGATGGACTCCTGCTACTTGTATTGGTACTATCCGAATCAGGAGAACATGGTATATTTAATATTTTCTTTAAATCCGATATATTCATTTTAGCAGTAGCTTCGCCCATAGGGTCCCCTAACTGATAAAAAATAAATTTAGTAAAATATAATATGATGGAGATAATAATAAACCTCTTTACTAATTTCTAAATGTTGCATTGCAAATTCTAAAGCCTTTTCATGATTTGATAGTGCGGCATGTGCATTACCCAATGACCAACAAGCTCGACCTTCTCCAACACGATCTTTTAAATGTTGCGCTATAAGTAAATGTCGTAAGTGATAATCTATTGCAGTGTTGTAGTCTCTTAGTAACGTATAAGTATTTCCTAAGCTGTAACAGGCTTGTGCTTCAACTGCACGATCACTCAGTTCTTGTGCCAATGCTAAAGTTTTTCTAAAAAAAGGAAATTAAAAAAACAAGTAATAATTATTAAAAATATATTACTTATAATGATGTGCTGCTTCTTCAAACTGCCCCATAAAAATATGTGAATTTCCTAAATTACTATGAGCCCTTCTTTCTGCTGCTCTATCACCAAACTGACGAGCAATAGATAATCTCTCCTCATGATATTTAATGGCTTGTTCGAAATCCCCCAGAAGATAATGTGTATTTCCCAAATTCCCACAAGCTCTACCCTGTGCTGCGATATCTCCTATTTCTTTCATAAGTTCTAAATTTTCTCTAAAATACAATAATTACCAAAATATCTTTTGCTAAACAACTAAAATTACTCATAATAAACTACTGCTTCCTGTAAACAATTTTTAACATCATCAGAAAAGTCTCCAGGATCTTTATGACCAACTCTACCAATATGCTTTCCTTTTGCATGATACACATTTCCTAAATTATATAAAGCCCTGCCTTCACTCAACTGGTCACCTAATTCTTTAGAGAGCTCTAAATGTCTTTTGCAATATAAAACTGCTTCATCAAATTTACCCATTACTTTTAACGTATTTCCAAGATTTCCTGATGATTTTGCTTCACCCAATTTATCCCCCATTGTCCTTTAAAATATTACAATTAGTTTAATTAATAAATGCATTTTCCAAATTTAAAAATATTTGTCATAATTCCTACTATAAAATGTAGATTGGTTAAGGACTTGTCGTAGCGTACCTAGCTAATGTAAGATCATGATTATGGTACTGCATTGCTCGCCCATAATCTCCTAAATAAAAATAAGCGTTGCCCAATTGGCTATAGATAGCACTTAGTGTTCGTAAATCATCAGTTCCGGCTTGAATAGCTGCTTGGAAGAAAGCTACTCCAGCCCTACAATCACCCGCTTTACACAATCTCTCTCCTTCCAAAGCCAATTCCAAACACATATTACTAGACCCATCATACTCCTAATTAAAACAATTGTTAGATTCGACAATTAAATTTTCAAAAATATCACCTGTGGCTCAGTTGATAAGTTTTCAGCACTAGCACTCAAAGACATCTCAATGAAAATTGGTGTTTACTTTCACTTTACCAATTTTTTCACAAGAAAAACATACTCAAGTTTAGCTTTTAATTTGTTAATAAAATATGAGACGAAGCACTCCTTAATTGATCATTTATAAAGAAATTAATTAGACTACCACCTCCTTAAATACTTTCAACACAAACCCATCACAAAACAATCAGAAACTTATCATAGAACTATGTTATATAGACACATAAAAATAATTATTTTTTTGGTACAAGATAACAAAATACTTAAATAACTAAAGCATAAATTATAGCTTAAAAATTTTTTTATCAAAGTTTTTAATTATTTTGGAAAATAAAAATATTTTTGAAGCACCCTGTAGAACTTCTTTCGTTGTAATTTGTTCTTTGATAATTAGTGACTAGCTTCACTCCTATTTGTATAATATCCCAAATTTAATTTATAATTTAAATTCTTTGTTGGAATATAGAGCCCTATTTACGTTATGAATAAGAGTTTATTATATCATTACTTACTAAAGAATCATTTTGTTATTAAAAACCTAGCTTTTCTCGTAAAATGAGAAATTATAATTCGACTGGATCACGAGATCCAATCTGGACCCAAGTTTCTTGCGATCCAGAGGATGGTTTGAGAAGTTTTAGCCCTGACCGAGTAAGTAGTATTTTTAAAAATTTGGTATTGTATAACATTTTTGATTACTGCAGACAAATCGAAGTGGAAGTAGTGCGGCAAATGTTAGTAATAGTCTTATTATTCAACCAGAGAAAAAAGGGCTTGGCGTTTTAGGGGCTGCAATTTTTATTGTGGGGGAAATGGCTGGCAGTGGCGTGCTAGCTTTACCTAAAGCAGTAGTTGATTCAGGTATTTCTATTTTTTAATTTAGTTTTGTTGTTATTACAGACTTTTGAAAGTTGTTATTATTGTTAACACTTTGTACTTTCATTCGTTTATTGTATGTTATGTAGATATTTTATCAGAAATAAGACTTATTAGTTGCTATCCAATTATAAAGATATCTTTGGGTTTTATCTCATGTCAAAGTTTAAATTATAATTTTTTATTGATTATACCTCTATTTAATTAAGGATTACCATACTTTGAGTTAGGAAAAATAATATTAGTTTTAATTTTATTATTAATTTTTGTAGGATGGATTGGTTTTCTTTTTCTTATATTCTTTTGTTTTAATGCGGGATATGGAGGGACTAGATTAGGAGCATGTTGGGATATTTTGGAGGAACGTTATCCTGAACACAGAAAACGAACAAGAAACCCCTATGCAACTATTGCTCAACGAGCAGTAGGTAATTGGGGAAGGTAACTTAAAAAATTATTTAATGTTTGTATTCCAAATCAACGAAGTACAAATAATGGATAAGTACTTAAGTAAATTATCCATTGAAAGAATAAATTTGTTTTAGTTGTCTAGTTTGAACCACGAATGGAACACCCTGTATTTTATCACTTAATATTTTTGCCATAATCTAAAAATGTTGTGCTTATTTATATATGGCTTAAAAGCAGAAAATTGTATTTTCATGTCATGATTTGATAAACATTTTTAGAACAGTCGTATCAGGTTGCATACAATTCACACTTTTTGGAGCTGGCACAGTGTATCTTCTTTTATCTTCACAAATGTTTCAAGAATTGCTGAGTGATATATTTCCCAATTTAAGTTTTTGTTTTTGGTTTTTAATAATTAGTGCCTTATTAACTCCGCCAATGTGGCTTGGATCACCAAAGGAATTTCGGTATTATTCAGAAATATTTAAAAATGTGGGATTAATAACATAAAAAATAGTTTAGTAGGAATTGGTGCCTTATTAACAACTGCAGTGGCTTGTGTTTTATTCTTTACACAAATTACATTCGATGGATTAGAACGAACAGCACCAGCTCAACATTCTGTACATGGTTTTCATGACTTTTTCTTATCATTTGGAACTTTATTATTTGCCTTTGGGGGAGCTTCAACATTTCCAACAATTCAAAATGATATGGAGAATAAAAATAGATTTTCAAAAAGTATAATTATTGCTTTTATTGGTAAAAATTGTATTTTTTTCATAAAATATTTTTTAACATTTATATTTTAGTAATTATGATATTATATTTACCAGTAACTGCTGGAGGTTATTTTGTTTATGGAGAAGAAGTAACTCCAAATATTGTTTCGTCTTTATCACGTACAACTCTTGTTAAAATTGCAAATATTTTAATGGCTGTGCATCTTATTTTAGCATTTTTAATTGTAATAAATCCAGTATGTCAGGAATTGGAAGAAATTTTTCGAGTACCTAATTGTAAGTTTAAAAAAAGTCCACCAAATATTTCTCTGTGAGTGCCAGTAAGGTACAGTATTTTTTTATTTGCAGATTATCATTGGAAAAGATGTGTTCTTCGCTCACTCATAGTTCTTTTGATGTTACTAATTGGAGAAACTATACCAAAATTTGGTAAAATACTCTCGTTGGTTGGTGGTTCCACCATAACACTACTAACTTTTGTTTTTCCATCTTATTTTTATATGAAATTATGTGACCAAAAAAGTACTGCGTGGCCTGAACATTATATACCTCCTTATATAAGAGTTTACTTGTGGGAGCTTATTTTGATAGGCCTGGTGGGTGGAACAACATCTACCTATAGTGCAATAATGTCAATATTTGGATCTGGCATGAACAGACCTTGTTATTGGTCTTAATAATTAAAGAAATATACCAAAAGATATTTTTTATTACCATTTGTGATATTTTCTAAGATTTGTATCTGATTTTATTATGTTCTGTTCTGCAATAAAAGTGAATCTTATACTTTGTTATACATATTTGTTAAAATTTGTTTCACAATAAAAATTCTTTAATAAACTTTTTAATCAAAACCAATTTATTATTTTTTTGTCAACCCGTTCAATATTAACTTTTTAATAGTTCAGTTTATTATTTTTTATTTTTGTTTACAAAACAATTGAATAGCAAAATTAACAAATTTAAAAGACTCAAAAAGGTGTTTTTTTTAATATACAGTGTGTCCCATTTGACGTTGGACTGTATGGGTATCTTTGTTATTATTGGAGATAGATTAAGTAGGTTAAATGCACAAAGTAGTAGAGATTTTTTCGAATATTAATAATTCGTACAATGCAATAAAATAAATGAATATTTTTTCGCTAACGGATTGACCGGAAATGAACCAAACTTATTTTTTTGTTATGGCAGCCATATTGGATTTACACATATTCGGAATCAGTATTTTTTTCTGAGTAATTTGGTATACCAAATGAATTATTAATATTCGAAAAAATCTCTACTACTTTGTCCATTTAACCGACTTTCTATCTCCAATAATAACAAAGATACCATACAGTCCAACGTCAAATGGGACACCCATTTATAAATGTTATTATTTAAGCTTTAAATAACAAATCTATTTTTAATTTGTCGAATATGTAATTGTGTTTTAAACAATTTTTCACACTCTCAAGCTTTTGTTACACCCTGTACAATTTATAACGTAAAAACCACAGAATATACTTTTTTAGAGCAACCTGTCTATTTGTATTAGAAGTTTGACACCGCATCAACATAACCTAAAACTCGGTATTTTTTGGTAATGTAATCAAATAAAATGGAATCAAAAACAACAAGTAAGACGAGCTGTTTAAAAGCCCTTCTTTTACGAGCCTGGAGAGAAAGATGGTCAGACGTTCAGTGGGGTATAAACATAAAAACAGTGCTTCCGAGAGGTGTAAGTGGTGATGTTTATAACTTAGCCGATTGTATTTTACAACAAGCAGTGGTTGGTTCAGGAGCGAATCAATTAGTATTAAGTTATCTTAAGCATTCATTAAGTGCCCAACTGGTATCTCATGCAGCAGTATTATCAAGACTAGCGAAATTCAACCAATTCCAAAAAATTCATTGTGTCAGTAGTTTACTGGAGTTTTTGGAAGGTGTCCTTCCAGGTGTAACGTGTTGTGGAAAATCAGAGGAAACGAAGTTGGCAGAAGCACTGTTATCAACCACAATTTGGTTGCTACAAGTCATCCAAAATGTACTCGAATTAAAAGATAAAACTAAAAATATTTTAAACATTTTGTTGTCTGATCACTTTTATATAGCAATGATGTGCCTAGCTAGATACAGTGAACCAGATTTATTTGAAGAAATGTGCCAATGCTGCAGAGAGTTGGAAAATCAAGATATATTTAAAGATACAACTAAAATTTTATTAAGAATAGATCACGAAATAATGTCACCGTTGGATATTCCTGATACTGGCCCAGGTTCTCTAGTACAGGCCTGGTTGGCTATACAATTATTGGGAAACCCTGGAACTTCAACAGTTCATTTATCACAACGTTTAAAGTTACTCCAAACTTTGAAACAAATGACTGATGCTCGCTTGTGTAGCGAAATTATGCGAGGAAGCTTATTATGTTTAAATGATTTAAGTCAGACTCAACATGAAAGTCAATGGGGAGCATTCGCTTTCATTAAGATTCCAAATATTTTGGTAAAAATAATTTATATGCAAAATATTTTTTGTTATAAATTTTGTTGTAGGTTCATTTATCAATTCGAGAGAGTGTAGCTGAAGGTGTTGAATTACTTCTTCAACATTCTCCATTATTAGATGCAATGGATACTCAATCTTCATGTTCAAGTCTTGATTGTCTTCTGGGGGAGTTGGTGAAGGTGCGGTTATTAGTAGAGAGAGAATCACAGCAGCTATCAGCTAGGCGCCAACCTCCAGCTTGTCCGAAATTAGATGCAGCTGCAGGTATTCCTAAAGTTATTATTTGCGCAGAACCTACTCTTGCACGGATATTAAAAACTTTATCAACTGATTATCATAAGATTCAAGATGCTCTGTTGGGAATGTTGCATCAAGTACTAACAGGCAAAAGTTTTGAATTGATTCTTGCAGTTGCAACAGTACAAGGTCAGCTTAAGACTTTGGTTCAACATCTGATTCGGTTTAATGAATGTTCGAAGCAGGGTGGAGATAAAGCACAGTCACAATTATTTGATATAAGTTTTTTAATGTTAGTGGCTATTGTACAGAATTATGGGGCGGATACAGTTTTGGATAATGATTCTGAATCTTTACTTGGTTGTTGGGTTCAATCTTGTATGGTGGAAGCTGATCGACCAAAAGCACCAGAGCAATTGTTGCGATTGTGTAATCAAACCACGGTTGAACAATTATTGCGACAATTTAATGCTGGGGAATCTGAATTTGTTTATAGTAGTAACAAATGGGGTGATATTCTTTTTAGTATGGCAGGGGTGATGCGTGAGGTGCTTGTAGCATGGGAGCAGGGTGTTTTAGCACCATCAGATGTTAAAAGGATTCTAGATGCGGTGAGAGGTAAGATGTGTTGTTTGCCATTGGCAGCAGCTGCTTGGTTGTGTTCTTATATGCGTACAGCTCCACAAGATACTTTATTAAAACCCGTAAATATGGTACAGCAATTATTAGCACCGCCTTCTGAAGATGATGGTGAACGTTGGCAATTAACTTGCGAGATTATACGTAAAATGCAGAGGGATATACAATTACCACTGCAACCTAAAAGTGGTCGACATTTAGTTTCTAAACAACCAGCTACTGAGCAGTTACATTCAGCTTGGATGGGTGCAATTGAGAAAGGGTGGCTTGATCATTCGTCAGCAAGAACTATTCATTGTTTGATGGAAACTGCAGGAGCACGCTGGTTAGTTGCAGCTATTCTACAAGAATTATTAAAGTTAAGATATAAGGATCAACTCGAGCGAGGTACTGATATTTCATTGGCGGCCTTTCATGTGGACATTCGAGGATGCACCATTGAATTATTAACGCATACTTTACCTCAATTACTTTACAATAGTTTACAAACTGATAGTTTAATGGAACCACAATTGTCCGCCTTGGCAAAATTAACAAGTCATTGCGTTTACGCTGCACTAGATGAGCCAAATTCAGAAGATCCGCCTCCAAATAAAAAGGCGCGCACTGTTGATGGAGTTGTCAGTGCTTTAAAACATTTATTATCGAGTTTTGAATCACACATGCAAGATGGAAATATAACTCAACAAACTTATTTCACATTTCACTTGCTCCAATGTTTAGTTGAGGTAAGAGCAACGGCTACGAATAAAATTATTTTAAGTGCTTTATCTCCCACACTTGTTTCTGAATTATTAAGAACGCTTCCAGAAATGTTTACGCCAAGTTTATTAGTAAGACTTCATGATGTACAAACTGTTCAAGGACGTGCCAATATGGCAAGAGACTTATGTATTGTTAGGAATTATCAGCTAAGACATGTTACTAATTCAACATAATTATATTTTTTAAATTATTGTTTATAATATTAAAGCATTCATAAGTAAATATTTGTTTTTCCATTACACGTTTTGATCAAAGATTTGGAGTAATAATTTCATCCGAAAAAAGAGATATATATTTAGAAATAAAATCATTTACTCGATTAGATGCAATTATTATTGTTTCATATTTTTATTGCTTTTTTAAATGGCAACTTAAATAATATAAAAATTTTTTACATATTGCTGATTTAAACGAGTTTGCAGGGCAATTTTGAATATTTTTTATTGAAAAACCAACTAGTCAACAAAAATAAAACAATTTTATTAGTAACAAAAATAAACATATTAATAAAATACAAACATTTTATAGATAAATGAGTTAGTAAAAAATAACGTTTGATTAAAGTAAATTTGGCAAATTTGTTTTTATCTTTAGTATAAATTTTTTATGGATTTTTACAATCAGAGTTTAGTAAGTACTTTAAATTAATAATATCAAATAACAACCACCGATTCTAATATCTTTTTATAATCTTGAGATTCTATCATATTCAAATTAGTCTGGTTTAGTTGAAATTAATTTTATTACTTGCTTTTCATTAAAGTTTAAAAGAAATTATGTTAATAACATTCTTTAATTAGTTATCGATTTTTAGACTTATTTGTTTCTACATTAGCAAAACTCGAAATGAAAAGCACATAATACATTTAGGAAGACAATAAGAATATTTTTATCTTTGAAATTTTCCTAAATAAGACTTGCAATTTGGGCAATGATGATGAACATCCATACATTTATGAATGCAGCATGGAATTATGCAACAACTGATTGGACAGCTGAAATAAAAATATTGGATCAATTAGAGACAAATTAAATAATCTCGAATCAGAGGAAAAAGCATAACACTTTGTAGAATATTTAACTTAAAAAAACTTGGGTAGAAGTCCTTTTATGTTATTGAAAATATAATAAATGTTAATGGAAGATAGTTGGCAGCAAAATGTTAATAACGTTTCTTACAAGAATTTAAATATTTGCTCTCAACATTACTTCGCCCTAAATTTTAAATTTGTCGTTAACATTGTTAGAAAAGTGTTATCAGAAAAGTACAGAGGTCTTAAAACTAAAGGTTAATAAATAAGACTTAAGTAATTTATACCAGATAATGCAAATGGAAATAGCTGCAACATAAGCGAGTAATCCAGGTTTTGTTTTAGTAGTTGTATCAATTTCAGCATGGCAGTGCGGACATATCATATGAGTTTGTTCCGGACCTACTGGAACAACCGTTGTCACAATATCAACACCATTGCGAACTAAAAAAAACATTATTACTTCCAATTTTTATAAATTTCAAAAACTTTACATGAATGATGTGGTACATAAGGACTTGTCGGTGGGACACCACCTACAGCCTGTGCATAACTTGGTGGAGCCTGGGGTGGTGGTCCGAATTTTTGCAGTCCAACTTCATTTTTTTTACTCATCTTGGCTAAAACTGTCCCTTTATTTGCAGCTAGGCATTTAATGAGTAGTTTATTATTAGTAGCTGACCTAATTTTATACTAGGTTAGGTTAATGTTGATGTCTAACTTCTAATGGTAATTATGTAATAAATAATAAAATGCTAAGAATTGCATATTTTTATTAAGTAATGATGATAGTTATCTAAATTGCTTTGATTTGGGTTGTAATGTTGTAAAGAAATAATTAAAAACAATATTTTGTAATGTTTTTATTAGGATTTTATTGCATATATGTGAATACACTGAATTGAATTTACAGATAATTATTGATTTCTAGTAGATAACGATATGGATAAAATTAAGTTCAAGTTTATACAATGAATAGTCCTCTTGTTCCTAATCTTAATTAAATTATAGTAGCAATGTTTATCTGGATCTTTAAATTAGTTGAAGAAAACTTAAGTAACCATGTATGCCTTTATGTAAAAATTTTGCCTAAGTTTACTTTTATGAGAGTTGAATGTTTAAAAAATTTAAATAAACCATGTTAATCATAAATATAAATAATCAAGAATTAAAGTAAATAAAGTACCAATATTTTAGTTTTTAAAAAAAGTATTCAATTTTTTTTTAATTATTATAAATGGATTCCAAAATTCAAATTTCAATATTAGGTGTATCTTGTAAATATATTTTGAATTTCGGTTGATACTTTTTTTGGTCATAATTAATGCCTTATCCAAGTTTTTTTGAATTTCTTTTTTTTTTCGTTGTTTTAAAAAATCTTGCAGCTATCATTTGTTGGGTAAACCAAACAATTTTTGGGGGAACAACAATAAGCATCAACAGAATTTTAAAATCAACCCCTCTTAGATTTACCCACCTAAGCTGAAGAGTGATAGCATTGATATTTATTTAATACCATACACCATATTGTTTACCTATTACCAATTTTTAACTATTCTTTAGTAGTTTGGTGATTCAGAATTGAAACCAGTAGAAGAAAATTTTAAGTAAATACTTCTACTGGTGCCAATTTGTGTTTTCAAACTGAACTAATTCTTTATAATTTATATATTTCAGTAAATTCTATGACTTTTATAACAAATGATAATAAATAATTTCTCCAAATTAATATGGTATAAAAAATAAATGAAAGTTGGTAACTTTTCTACGATGTGGACCAATAATAAATTAAATTAATTTATATAAAATAGTAAGATAAGCTAATCAAGAAATCCTATAAACAACAGGAGTTTCATCAAAAGTAACGGAACGACGTTGTTTAATTCCAGCATTTCGTTGCACAAAAATTGGAACGATTTTATTGGTGGCTCTAGAGAAGCGCCTTAAGCTATTTCGGAATGATGCCATACGAGAAAGGTTGGCATTTTTAATAGATTCCTCGTCAATTGCATTATTCAGCATACTAAAACAAATTGTAACAACATTATTACTTGAAACATTATTTTCTTGGACCCAATGTATGATTTTCTTCAAAACAATAACTTTTTGATCATCGCTGATCTAAAATTAAACGAATGTATCAACGTTAATTCTTGTTTTATTGTATTTTCACCTTTCTTAATAATTGTAAGATTTTATATTCATCTCGTATTGAAATCCACTCAATCTTAGGTCGTTTTCTTATTAACCACCCGTATTTATTGTTACAATCATTATTGATTCGAGATTGTTGTTCATGAATTAATTTTTGAATCTACATTACAAATGATTATTAAATTGAATAAATACAAAAACTTAACTTTTTACTTACTTGTTCCATAAACATAGCAGTCATTTTAAAAACAGAAAATTAATTCAAGCAAATGATTATCATAAAATAATAAAAGCGATGGCTAGTAACTGATAATAGATTAACATGCCTTCATTTCATTGGAAATTAACTCTTTATTTTTAGATAAACAAGATATTTATTATCTACATACAATATTAAATTATATTCTAGTGGCTACTGATGGCTAATAAATTTTGAAATAAAACAAATAAAGTGTATTTACAAAATTTTATTTTAAAACGAAGTCAGAAATGTAAAAATATAATCTCTAAGAATTTGAAAAACCATAATTTTTTAAAGTATATCAATTTTTTAAGACAGAAAATTTGTTGGTTTTAGTTCTACAATTTTATGATAGAAAATATTGAAAACATCTTTTAACCCTGCAGCCTAAAATCATCACACGAGTGCTTCGTGAGCGATGGATCTCACAGACTTGGGCCTCAGTTGCAGGGTCAAATTAAAAAAATTTGCGTCAAATTAATCAAATTAGGTCCTATGTCGATTTCGCTGCTGACCACCTCTGGAACCCCTAATTCTAGATTTTTGATTATCGTTAGGTGGAGGTCCGTTGCCACTTATTCTATTGGTATTTTGAGAAGGTTTACCTGCCCCTGTTGAATTATTATGAACAACAGAGGAGGTGGTGGTAATTGGAGGATTGGAAGGACCTATACGTCCTGCCCCATTATTAGTTCCATTATTAAGAGGAGCATTATTTGGCGGCCCACCCAATGGCGGGTTTTGTGGCAGAACAGGATTTGGCTCGCTCATATTCAAGTGCTCGTTAAAGACCATACAAAACTCGCCAATTTTTTGTAAATCGCCACCTTTGGCTGTATATAAAGTTAGACAATTACGCCAGAGACTAACATAACCTTTGGTACGATGTGGACCAATAATAAATTAAATTAATTTATATAAAATAGTAAGATAAGCTAATCAAGAAATCCTATAAACAACAGGAGTTTCATCAAAAGTAACGGAACGACGTTGTTTAATTCCAGCATTTCGTTGCACAAAAATTGGAACGATTTTATTGGTGGCTCTAGAGAAGCGCCTTAAGCTATTTCGGAATGATGCCATACGAGAAAGGTTGGCATTTTTAATAGATTCCTCGTCAATTGCATTATTCAGCATACTAAAACAAATTGTAACAACATTATTACTTGAAACATTATTTTCTTGGACCCAATGTATGATTTTCTTCAAAACAATAACTTTTTGATCATCGCTGATCTAAAATTAAACGAATGTATCAACGTTAATTCTTGTTTTATTGTATTTTCACCTTTCTTAATAATTGTAAGATTTTATATTCATCTCGTATTGAAATCCACTCAATCTTAGGTCGTTTTCTTATTAACCACCCGTATTTATTGTTACAATCATTATTGATTCGAGATTGTTGTTCATGAATTAATTTTTGAATCTACATTACAAATGATTATTAAATTGAATAAATACAAAAACTTAACTTTTTACTTACTTGTTCCATAAACATAGCAGTCATTTTAAAAACAGAAAATTAATTCAAGCAAATGATTATCATAAAATAATAAAAGCGATGGCTAGTAACTGATAATAGATTAACATGCCTTCATTTCATTGGAAATTAACTCTTTATTTTTAGATAAACAAGATATTTATTATCTACATACAATATTAAATTATATTCTAGTGGCTACTGATGGCTAATAAATTTTGAAATAAAACAAATAAAGTGTATTTACAAAATTTTATTTTAAAACGAAGTCAGAAATGTAAAAATATAATCTCTAAGAATTTGAAAAACCATAATTTTTTAAAGTATATCAATTTTTTAAGACAGAAAATTTGTTGGTTTTAGTTCTACAATTTTATGATAGAAAATATTGAAAACATCTTTTAACCCTGCAGCCTAAAATCATCACACGAGTGCTTCGTGAGCGATGGATCTCACAGACTTGGGCCTCAGTTGCAGGGTCAAATTAAAAAAATTTGCGTCAAATTAATCAAATTAGGTCCTATGTCGATTTCGCTGCTGACCACCTCTGGAACCCCTAATTCTAGATTTTTGATTATCGTTAGGTGGAGGTCCGTTGCCACTTATTCTATTGGTATTTTGAGAAGGTTTACCTGCCCCTGTTGAATTATTATGAACAACAGAGGAGGTGGTGGTAATTGGAGGATTGGAAGGACCTATACGTCCTGCCCCATTATTAGTTCCATTATTAAGAGGAGCATTATTTGGCGGCCCACCCAATGGCGGGTTTTGTGGCAGAACAGGATTTGGCTCGCTCATATTCAAGTGCTCGTTAAAGACCATACAAAACTCGCCAATTTTTTGTAAATCGCCACCTTTGGCTGTATATAAAGTTAGACAATTACGCCAGAGACTAACATAACCTTTGGTAAGCCGGACAATATCCCCCGGGGTAAGCAGCTGCCCCGGTTCATCCCATACACTCGCATTTATACATGCACTTTGATCAGCCACTTTAACAGTTCGTACCTCGCGATTTTCCTTGGTCACAGTCGGATGCCCTACGTCTAACACAATAAAGACAGTATTTATGTTTTTTAATCCTGGGCGCATCTCCTTAATTTGGACATAATTACTATCCATTTTTTTTAATATAATTAACAAATAAAACACCAATAAAATTTTACAGCTATAAAATCATTTATAACGAGCTAAGGCTCTATGCATAGCCAGGAACTTGCAAAAAACAAATGAAAATAAGGGAAAATTAAAATATTGACAGATGACATTTATTTTTTTCCCTTTTGTTAACACTACCATCTAGCGATTGTTCCACAATCTTAAAACGTAATATACAACGTGACTCGCAAAATCTTTCAATCTGAAAAAGAAAAATTAATACAGGGTGAGCTAAAATGATTGTGGTCTGATATGTAGGCAACCAAATACGCAGGTTGGTACAACTGAAATATTAAAAAGAAAATCTCCTAGTAATCCAATGGCGTAGCAAATTTTTTTTCCAAAATTTCTAATTTCACAGCAAATATCAACTATTGAAAATGTTTTTCTTCGTTTTCGGGGCAGATGCTAACACAAAAAAAAAGATTTACGCAAATTAATTTTGATAAAAACTGACGTTTATGAAATAGAATGCACAATAACGAAATTCAAAAATCTGAAGTATTGACACAACGGTAAAAATTAGACCAACGGCCTCTGCTTTTGTGAAGTCTAGTTACTTTGTTTTGATTTTGACATGATTTCGTGTTACTTTGAACTTGAAGCAAACAAATTTCCCTGATTTTTAGGCGGAAAATTTGAATTGACCACAATCATTTTAGCTCACCCTGTAGTTCTTTTTCGAATACTTAAGGGGGCGCGTTTTTTAACTATGGGCGCGATACTAAAGTACTGGTGTCATTCTGAAACGCCAGATGGCGCTAAGATAAAATATTTAAAAGTCATTATAGGCAACCAAATCAACCGTCCATAAGAATAACATGTTACTTTTTTAAACAAACCTCCGAAACGACACAAAATTTTTCCTTTATTCAATAAGACAAACTTGATATTAGTTGATACGATAAATTTAAACAAAAATAATAGAAAAAGTAGGACCTCGAGATCTTTTTTAAAAAAGTAGTTTTAGTTTGACTTTTTTATTAGAAAAATTGCACATAAATAATACATATTACAAGTTATAAAATTAAAACTACAATTTTATTAACAAACAAAAACTCTCTTTATAATAAGTATGAACACTGACGCTAATAAAACATACAATACATAAATTAAATTTTACAATATATGAGAAAATTAACAATTGTTTTACTATCCTCGTATATTATAAAAATCTTATTTAAAATGTAGTAGAGAAAATAATTATATAAATTTGACATGGTTGGGTTTGGTGGTTGTATGGTTCCTAAAAATAAAAAATTATAGATGTATAAATTTTTTTTTAAATGAAATTACCTTTTAAGATAAGTATGTTTAAAATTGGGTACTTGGGTATCTCCAACACCTTTTTTAAGAATAAATCTTGTTGAAGTTCCCATGGTCCCTATTTGTCTACTGCTTAAAGGTTTATTTTCTTTTTTAAGCCTGTCTAAGGCTACACTTTTAACGGTTCGTTTTGCTGGAGACGGATACACTACAAAAACAAAAGCAAATTAGACATGTTTTAATGAAATTTAATAATAGAAATTATACAAGGTTAGTTTTGTTAAAATTTGTTAGGCTGGCGACCGCCGTGTGAAATATTTCTACTGCTACTGCTGACAATGAATCATGCATAAGCCCACCTTTAGTCAAAACTCTCCCTGAATGACTTTTCAAATTTTCACTTGGAGATTTAATCAACTCATATGTCCTATCTAAATCAGATAATTTTCGTTTCGGCGCCAATCTATAAACTTCACCGGGAGTCTGGGTTTTTGGAGATGAATAACTTAAAAGGGAATTTTCATTTTCAAAAGTGACTTTGCATACACCTTGAATATCATTAAAAATATTTCGATACTCCTGAACCATTTCATCAGTAGTTAAACCTCGTGAGTGCAATAAAGAAAACCATGGTTTCATTTTATTTGCCATTTTTTCCATTATACAACCGCGAACTTGGAGTTCATTTTCCCAAAATTTCAATATCACCTTATATTCTTCAACCTGCAAATGGTAAATTTAAAAATTTGATAAATAAAGGTATTATAATTATAAAGAAAGATACCTCATATTCTGCTTTAACTTTTTCAAAAATAATATACTGTTTTCCTACAATATCTTTTAAACTTGGTACTAATTTTGCCAAATTATCTATATCAGCTTGAAGGGTTTTTAACTTATCTTCCAAAACTTGCATATCAGATTCGTAAGTAGATGCTTGTTTCTGGAGTCGAGATACAGTTTGTTCAAGCTTTTTATGTCCTTTTTCCTTATCGGAGTCTTCCACACAAAATCCACTCAAACGATTATTAGTTTCTTCCTTAATATGTATTCTAGCGCTGATTAAATTTTTGTTTAATTTTAATTTATGGAGGCGCTCTTGAGCACCTTTATATTCTTCAAAAAGTTCTTTTACTTGATTAACCATATTTTCTTCAGGAACCTATACAATCAAGACAGATGCCATTTGTGAAATATCCAAAATAAAATAAAACATTTAGGAATTTCTTACAGATTTAAGTTGAGATAATAAAAAAAGACTACATTTAAAAGGATAGTCCGGCAAATCTGATAAGTTCATTTTGAAATCCGGTTGATTTTTTAAATTTGTTTTTTTCGTGCATTAGTCTTGTAGCTATTATTATTTATTGTAAATTTTGTCTTTGTTAGGTAAACCAAACAATTTTAGGGGTGCAACAAGGGTGTAGCGTTTCAAATTAAAAATTTGAAAGTTAAGAAGTATAAAGAAAATAGAAAAAAAATAAAAATAATCAAGTCTCTACGATGTTTCGTTCAAAAGTTATGAATTTGTATATAAAACATGGCATTCTGATAAATGAGTAAATGTGTATTTTGAAAATATCATATTTCGCTTAATTAAAATTAAGAAATAAAAATTCGTACAGATAAGTTTCTAAAAATTACTCATATTGACATATTAAATTTTTTTAAATTTAATTATTTTTTAAGATACATTACCTAAATCGATTTTAAAAAAATTCAAAAAAAAAATTTTGTGAAATATTTTTAAGGCTTGTAATTTTTAAAGGACATCGGTTTTTATTTTTTGTATTTAGGCCTAACTTCCAAACCTCTTCGAAAATAAAAAATCCCTACGCGCTACCGGATGTAGAAGTTATTCGTTTATAGGATAGTCTAGAAAAATGTAGTCGTTTTTGCGATTTTTTTCAAGGTCCAGGGGTAAAATTGAAATATGCCGATTTTTTTGGTTATAAAGAACAAAGTGGGGAGGCAAATAAAAAATATTCGGCGTCTCTAGGGGGTCTAAATCAAAAGTTACGAATTTTTAAAGTACGAAAAAGCACTAATTTCAAACCACAAATTTGAGGATGCCAAAAGTACAGATAAAATTGATATATCAAAAAAGCGCTCGTTTCAAGGGAAAGCATAGAATGTAGATTAGGAATAAAAACGAAGCCGCACAGTTTCAGCTATTTTGCCGCCCGAGAAAACGCTAAATTTGTACACTCGGCGTGCCGGCACCGCGACACCCCACCGTCACGCCTGGAGACTTAAAATCGGCTAAGGTTTATCCCCAGGATGTGAGAATAAAAGGGGCCAAATTTCGTCGCTCCCCTTTAAAACCGGATTTTTCAAAGTTGACGCCGACGAAAACCGAAAAAAAGCAAAAAAATCGACCATTTTCGAGAATTTTTTTCAGGGTGTTAGCGTGCTGGGAAAAATTTAAAATTCGAACCCCACTTAGAATCGACATCCCTCTTCAGGATGCAATCGGAATTTTTAAAATTTGATGCGATTCGGGGTGAATTTCGGACACTGAGGGAATGAATTCGATTTTTCGTTCGGGGCGGAATAACTTTTTTCGGGGCGGCTCGATCGAAAAGGGACATTTAAACTTTTGTCTTAAAATTTTCTCCTCCTTTTAAATACAAAATTTAAACTCGATACGAAAATAAATACCTTCCCCGTTTCTTACGGATTTAGTATTATAGAAAAAGACAAAGGGAGTACTTCGTAAAAGTTGTGCACTTTTGACTGTTTTCGAAAATTCGATAAAACAAAAAGTGATAGCATATTCTTTTTTGTGCCAGAAATTGCTTAAAATAAAAACGTGTGCTATTCTGCTTTATTTTAAGCACTTTAATTAAGCTTTTATGGGGATTTAAAAAACAGGCAAAATTTAAAAGGGAATTTATGTTGTTATAAAAATACATAAAATAAAACAGGACAGCACAAGTTGTCATTTTAATAATTTTCTTAAATGTGGCACAAAAAAGAATATGTTATCACTATTTGTTTTATAGAATTTTTGAAAATAGTAAAAAAGCGAGCAATTTTTACGAAGTGCTCTTTGTGTTGCTCTATTTAAAGTTTGGTTTACCTCACAAAGAAAAAAATGCAAAAAATGGTAGCCACAAGACCTTGTAGTACACCAAAAAAATTTAAAGAAGCTTCAGCAGAAAAAATGTTATGCCCATAACAGAATTTTAAAATCAACTGCTTAAATTTGCTGACTACCCACTTAAATATTTTATAAATAAACTACAATAAAAATGTTTACCATTTCAGGAACAGTTGCCGAAGTTATTGTTTCAGGAGCAGATGCTGACGTTATTGTTTCAGATGTAGATGCTGAGGATACTGCATCGGGAACAGTTGTTGAAGTTACCATTCCAAGCATAGAAGCTGAAGTTATGGTTTCCACTCGTACGTTTTCTTTCTGCAGCGTTTTGCATTTAAGACAGTTATAATTTCCTTTTGATAATTCATTTTCCTTCTTAAGGCACTCATAATTTCCTTTTAATAATTCATTTTCCTTCTTAAGATCTTCAATAATTTTAAGATATTGAGAAGAACTCATTTCACAATTGATGACATTTTTCTTAACATTAGTTTTTATTTTTTTGGCTCGTAAAGCATATTTTAATGTATTGTATGTGTCTTCAAGTGATGAAGGGGAAGGTGAGACATTTGCTATCATAACAGTATGGCAATTACCCCCTAAACTATCTTTTAATAACCGGGTTAATTTAGAGTCTCTGTAAGGAATATGTTTCTTTCCATCAGCTAAACTATTAATGCAGTTACCAAGGGATAACAAACTCCTATTTATATTGGCACCTTCTTCGAATCTTGCTCCTTTGCATCCAGTGACTGAACCACGTTCACTTCCGGCTAAATCAATCATACTTAATTTTGCAAAACGTGATTGACCAGTTTTTTTGCATTTCATACTAATATATACTTGAAAAACTGCATGAGATCGACTACTTTCTGCATTTGCTTCAGTTGGATGTTGAGTACGGCATTTATTACCTTTGTCAAGCAAATCAAAAAGCTCATTAGGATTATCTATTCGTTTAACCATCAACCCTGCTACTAAAACCCCCAATTTACCATCTTCTCGTAAATGTAAAGGAGCTCCAGGTTTTAACAAGTCTTTTACATTCTCATTGTAAACCTCTAAGTAGCTAACAGCTAAGTCAAAATCACGTTCCAATTCTAGATTAGTTTTTTGTTGAAATAATTCATTCATAGTCAGTATAGTAATTCCAGGCATGTCAGGTTTACCAATCATTGTGAAAGTTTTACCTGCTCCTGTGGCGCCATAAACAAAAACTGAGCAGTTGCTACCATCCATTAAACAATTAATTAATTCTTTAGTGCTGTATTCAAAAACTTCCATATTATGAGAATCTTCACTAAAAACTCGATCAAAATTAAAAGTTAAATTTTTATGTGGTCTTTTAAGCAAATCACGCCCTTTCTGTTGAACGCCATGATAAAAAAAGGGAGTAGATTCATCTTTCGGATCAAAAATTAAGCTCTGCTCGTTTAAAACTTGAACCGTGCTACTGAAATAATTAAAATACAATAAAATCAACGAATAAGAGTACCTAAATAACTACTTTACCTCATATAATGATTGTCTTCAGCCTTTGTGTGCGGTCGAATCCTCACTACTACTCGTATATTAGCTTTCGTTGATGCACTTCTAATTTGAACACTTCTTTGACCATAAGATCTCCTTCGTGGAGTAAGATCCTTCCTGTTTTTAACCATTTTTCACTAGGATTGTTTAAAAATATATTTTCCAAAATAGTACAGATTTATATCTAACATGTATAAATTTGCGTTCACCTATGATCGCTTTCAATAAAAAACGATCATATTATTTGACAATAATTAGCACTTTCAACATCAACTTCTAATTTAATTTAAAACAAAAGAAGCACGTTTCTGCTGACTTTATTCGTTTTCACTTGTCGCAGCTTGTTGTCGGTTTATTTTGACCGTTACTTTTAAGTAACTGTCAGTTTGTGTGTCAATTACGATCACAGAACAACAAGTAGTAGAGATTTGTTTTGATGGGAAGCCAGCATCCCTTCTAAATAGTTCCACCACTAGAAAAGTATCATCCAACGTTGCCATAAGTATTACTTATATATAATATTATTATTTATTTAATAAAAAAAAAGATTTAAAATTGTTTAAAACCCAATGAAAATACTTGATACTGATATAAGATAATAATAGTATATTGTATAATCTGTAAATATGTAAAATTATGTGATATGTTATTCGTTGAAATAATAACAAAAAATTATTATGGAAGATTCAATTTGAAAATTTAACATATATCATTGTTTTAAAATTGTTAAAATATATTTGATAATTATAATTCAATTTTAAATGTTTACTAACAAATGTTTGTACTGATATTTTGGCATTACATATACATTATTTAAAATATTTATTTTTATCGTAGGTCACCAAGTAGATATCAAATTGCACGAAAATGCAAATTATTTATTTTTTATCAGATTTGTAATTTTGAAACTGCGCAAATAATGTTAATAAAACGCCACGCAGGCGTCGAAATCGTCAAACGTCAACTTTCTTTTGCGCCCCGCTGGCCCCGAATTTCTCCACACTTTTGACACTGCATCGGAAAGCGACAGACGTGTCACCTTTTTGCTGTTTTTCTGTTCAATTATTTCGGATTATTAGTCTCAAAAATAATTAATAACATGGCACCAGTACAAAGAATGAAATTCGCAAACGACAAAGCTATGAAAAATGTGCTTAATCGGGGAAATGTACCAAAATCTACAGTAAGTATCAAGTAACATATTGTTTATATTTTTATCAGCAATCAGAAATACTAATTTTCATTTGTGTTTTGCAATTTATAATAGCAATTAATTACTTCGTTTTAATTAAACATGTTAATTTTTTCTTCTAGAAGCCTGAAAAAGATAGTTATCCAGTAGGCCCCTGGCTTTTAGCGCTCTTTATTTTTGTTGTCTGCGGATCAGCTGTATTTCAAATAATCCAGTCCATAAGGATGGCATAACAACGGAATTTATAATAAAATTGCAACCGTCCACAACGAGATTTTATCAAAAATATGCTCAGACGTCTTGATGTGGATCGTTGCTCATTTGTTGCAATATTAAAATTTTATCATAAATTTTCCTGTGTTGTAATTCCTTTTATACTCTAATTATTTATAAATAGATGTATTTTGAATGTCTAACTAAAACGTGATGCATTTATTAAATACAATACAAAAAACGGCACAATTATTTAATATATTATGCGGGATCCTGATGTAGCATTCCACTTTTATTTATGTATAAATATTTTTAAGTTATACAAATAAATGACAAAATTGGATATATATATTTTGCCTTATTTACCTTCCTTTTATTTTTAAATGTACAATATTTGTTTTCCCTTAATTTAATAAATTTAAGGCAACTTTAAAGCAAATAGTGTTTCTTTATCTTAATTGCATTTATATTCAAAAGTTTAACATTCTAATTTTATGGGTACTTTTCTGAAACCATTTTTTGACTTTCAATTTAGTTCAAAGTCCAAATTTCTAATCAACTTTAATAGGTCGACTTTGTGCCATCTTGTAAGAATCGTAAGGTTTGTTTTATATGGGAAGTAATGGACGGTTTCCGTAGTTACCTCCTAGATGTGATTTGTAAGGGCTTACGGATTTGCACAGAATCGATTTACTAAATTACTTCAAATATATAAAACATAATAACTTATTCGAATGCATAAAAATAAAGTTAGTTAATTTTTTTTATATGAGACTAATTAATAAACATATGTTCACAATTTAAATAATCTATTTTTGAAACAAAATAGCAAAATAATAGTAGTAGTTTATTGCTACTCGTTAAAAATTATTATACTTAATATTGTCATTTTTAATAATAAAATTTGATAGTTTTATTTAAATATTTTCATGGTAATAAAAAAACCTTGCGGTTAAAGCCTTTATATTTATTAGCATATTTCAAACATAGATATAATCATGGAGTATGGACTATGGACGACACACAATAAGAGAAACAGTTTGCGTATTCATACTAATGTGCTGCCACCTGGTGACAGTACAGGTTTAACTTATAGTTCTGCAGTTGAAAGCAATATTTCGTACTTCTCGAAACGCTGCAAACAAAGGTCTTGTTTATGTTTCATAGTTCATTCATGATAATAGCGTAATTAGCGGTTATTACTTTAAAATGAGACGCCGATATAGACTACTTTTTTATATAAATTAAAGCGCCACCTTTCGGCTAGCCCCAAAGCACCATAAAAATCCTGATTGGCGGACGCTTTTTTTTTATAATAATTCAAAATAATTTTAAAATTACTTTTATATTTTATTGCCCTGTATATTAATTATTTTACACAATGCTTCGAGTGGTGACGCTTACTACGTATAGGAAAGCACCTCTTTTTTTTCTGTTGCTAACTTCACGTGCCACACCATAAAATAATACAGGGTGAGCTAAAATCATACTAATAGCGTTTTCGGATTAACTGCACTCAGTGCACATTTGCACTGACAGTTCATTTACAGCACATTATTTGAACAATTTCAGGGAAATCCTTGAAATAAACCATTGCTGACAAAGGCGAAAAACCGAACAGGTTAGGCAAATTTAATTTCTACATCGAGAAAGTGCAAATAAAAATTTAAATTTGACTCTTAAAATTGCACCAGTGCAAGTAATCCGAAAACGCTATAAAATGATTGTGGTCAATTCAAATTTCCGGCCTAAAAATCTGGGGAATTTGTTTGCTTCAAGTTCATAGTAACACAAAATCATGTCAAAATTATAACTAGACTACACAAAAGCAGAGGCGTAGGTCGAATTTTTACCGCTGTGTCAATTCTTCGGATTTTTATATTTAGTTATTGTGCCCTCTGTTTCATAAACATGAGTATTTATCAAGACTAATTTGCACAAATCTGTATTTGTGTTAGCATCTGCTTCCAAAATGATGGTCATAATTTTCAACATTTGACATTTGTTGTAAAATTCGAGAGCTAATTTTACTTTTTTTTATTTTCAGAAACACGAAAAACCTTAGTAAATAACTTAAATTTGTATATTTGTTAAGAATTCTTGATTTGTTATGAATATTGTATTAATTTTGAAAAAAAAATATTTGCTACGCCATTAGCTTATTAGGGGTTTTCTTTTTAAATTTGAGTTTGTACCAACCTGCACATTTGGTTGCCTACATATCAAACCACAATCATTTTAGGTCACCCTGTAGCAATATTGTGACTATTTCTTTTGGGCATAATTATTTAGTGGATTGTAGTATGGAAGTAAGTGAGTAGTAAGTGTTTTATGACGTCATGATGACGTTAACTACGAAAAATTATTAACCTCACACAAACTGTAATTGTTAACAGTTAGATTAAAACTAAAAAATAATAGTAACTGTCAGTAATGCGCGCGATACTAGCAATATACTGGGAAATCAAGTAGGATTGATACCGCAGTTATGCAACCAAATATACTTTGTAGTAATTTCAGAGTTGCTAAGTTGATGTTCCTGTTAACATTTATTCAAATTTAATAATTGAAATCTATTTAATTTGTTGATGTGTATAATAAGTCATTTTGTATAAATCGTAAAGGTACATTTACTCATATGCCACATTCATTTTTAAGCGCTCATTGTTCAAACCAAAGATTAAGAAAAATTGTTCATGTACTTATATTATACAGGGTGTCTCACTTTTTTTCCAGCAAAAGTTTTTTATTCAGGAGTTTTTATCACATTTAAATTTCACGTTTTAAATCACAGGATTTTAAATTAAAGGTTAGGTTTTTTACTTTGTTGTTTACATTTCTGACAGCCAATAATATAGCGCTCAGCAACTTAGCGGAAAATAAATTCGCTAGAAAAAATGGCGACTGCTTGAACTAGCGCCGTCACTTAGCGGTCACTTTTGCCAACCGCTAAGCCGGCGCTGCTCTAGCTCTAGAGCAGTTGAACGCGCCCAATATTTTAATCAACAGTTACATCGGTAAATTTCAAAAACCCGCTTCACTTCCTCCGCCATTATGATTTTAGGCTAGTATTTTTCCGAACCACAGGTCAAGGACCGGTGTGAAGTTATCCTCTGAAAGTTATTCACTATTTCCGAGGAAAGCCGATCGTAGCGCGGCGTTGCCACACCGAACACGTGCGAAATAATGCGTCTTCTACAGTTTAAACTTGGCTAAAAGGCTAAAACCAAACTCAAACTGACAAGAATGATGTTTTTTGCATGAATTTTCTGTAATACTTGTCAGTTTAAAAGTAGTTTTAACTACCATAAAACTTTTTCGTGCAATCCACCCCTATAGACATATTGGAAATTATAGGGGGCGCTGTTTTGACAGAAGCAGCTGATCGAAAGAAGTAAACAAATTTCCTATTTTTTTTATAGGTATTTTAAACAAAAGGCTATTATTTAATTATTTTATATCATAAAATATATTAAACACGTAATATTCGCCATTTATCAGCGCGAGTACATAATTAAAGGTATTTTTTTTTAAATTAACTCCTTTCGCGTAGTTTATATAATTCCATCAGAGGGCGTCCAGAATCTAAAAATCGCCAATTACAACAGAAAAATACCATTTGACTGGCATTTCTAATCATTTCTCCCAAAAGTGATTAATACCACGTCAAACTAGAATGTTTGAGGAATACATAAACGCAAAAAATCAAAAATCGAGTAGGTTTTAATGAAACGTGAGCGACTTGAAAATTGTGAATGCCCGGCGCCCCAAGTGTGGAGGATAACTTTTGACGGGGATTTCTAACAATTTCCCGCAAAAGTGATTACCATGTTAAATTAAAATGCTTGAGGAATACAAAAACCCAAAAAATCTAAAATCAAGTAGGTTATAATGAAACGTGAGAGCCACTTGAAAATTGTGAATGCGCGGACCTCCAAATCTGTAGGATAACTTTTGACTGCCACTTTTATTAAAATTCCCCGAAAATGATTAAAACCTCGTTAAAGTGCGAAAACCTCGTTAAAATATTGCTTTAACGAGGTTTTAATCATCTTGTTCGAAGAATATGAAACTTGAACCTGATAATTAAGAATGAGCATAACTTTTGGCGGGGATTTTTAACAATTTCCCCAAAAGTGATTAAACTGGAATGCTTAAGGAATACAAAAACATAAAAAAATTAAAACTTTTGACGGGGATTTCTAACAACTTCCCCCAAAAATGATTAATACTTCATTAAAAAGGAATGTTTGAGGAATTCAAAAATGCAAAAAAATAAAAAATTGCGAAAGGGCGGCGCCAACAGCCCAAATCTGGAGGATAACTTTTGACAGCCACTTCTAGTAAAATTCCCCGAAAATGATTAAAATCTCGTTAAGGTGCGAAAATAATTAAAATTTCGTTAAAATACTACTTTAACGAGGGTTTAATCATTTTGTTCGAGGAATATGAAACTTGAACCTGAAAATTAGGAATGCGCGGCGCTTTAAGTCTGGAGCATAACTTTTGCGGGGATTTCTAAGAATTTTCTCCAAAAGTGATTAAACTGGAATGTTTGAGGAAACAAAAACGCAAAAAAATCAAACATCCAATATGGCCACAATAAAATAAAAATAAGTTTGGTTCATTTTCGGTCAATCCGTTAGCGAAAAAAAATATTCATTTGTCTTACTGCATTGTACCCAAAAAAGTGCCTGTATAATGTCAAAAAACTTTTTTGGTACCACCGAAAATAAGGAAGTAATATGGCCAAATTTTGAAAATCGCCTTTTCTTGTTTTTTCAAAATAGCGCAGGAACGATGCGATATTCAAATTTTTTATCAACGAATTATAAATATACGAACAAGTATTTATACTATATACTTTGTCCTTTTAACCGACTTTCTATCTCCAATAATAACAAAGATACCCATCCACATCTCAAATGGGCACCCTGTATAAGGTGTTTCTAAAAAAGTGTCAGTAAATTTGGGATTTTTTTTAACAAATTTGAAAATAAAAGATATAAGAATGCATTTATTTGCTACATTTATTTGAATATTATTTTGACATTTTTATATTTGAATTAGCATTTCTACTTTACAAAAGTTATTAATTAATAATAAATAATTAAATTCATAATTTATTATTATTAATTCTTTATTTTATGTTATTTTATTATCGGTTTTTGTATGTACACTGGGTGTCATAGCTTTTATGTGTACATATAATATATTATTTTATTTTTAATTAATGTAATGGAGAGCTTACAGATTTGCACAGAATCGACAGTCACATATGTAAAAAAAATTTTATTACTTTTTCTTTATTATTAAATTTCTTGAAATAGGGTATTTGCTTAAATTATAATTTTATATTTATTGTAGGAATATTCATTTATTACTTTATAGGTCAGTTGTAAGAATTATTTGTAAATTGATTAGTCATAAAAGGTGGTCCAAGGTAATTAAATATTAATTAACCAATAATGGCTAACCAATTCCCACCTTCCAAAACCAAAAGGAATTTAAGAGGAATTTAAGAAGGACCCGAAAGGAATACAGGACAGTTTCAGTTTAACATTGGTCCTGACTAGTCGATTTTGTAGGAAACATTAATTTGTAAATTGAAATCTTCATTTTTACGCGATTTAAAGTTTAAAAGTGTTAAAACATTTGTGGAATGTAAAACTATTTATTGAACTTTTTAATTAGTTGCTGATATTTCTATCAAGAGGTAAGAATTATTTTAATTTTTTTTCAAATGAACTTTCTGCAGAAACTAACCAACAATTAACTCACAAAATCATAAAAAGGTGGTTTGAAACACTTTTTTAATTTTTATATACTAAAACTCATTTCTGTAAAAGTACAAAACCAGCTTTTTTTTCAGAGCTTTCAAAAAATCTGAAAAGAATTGAGAAATTATATCTTAAACGTATTAGTCTTCACACCAAATTTAAAATCTTTATTACAAACCGTTTTCAAATAAATGACAAAAAACCTAGTTTTTTTAGTCACAATAGTTAAAGGGCTGTAGCTCCCTTAGGAAGTGAAATCGGACACATGTTTATAGGAAGTTTTTTTCTTAAAATTAGTTGTAGAATCGCCTCCTTAAGTTTGGCCGCTCAATTACTGGACACCCTGTATAAAAATAACTTGAAACAACTAATAATAACAATTTTGTTTTAGGTGTGGCAACGGCGCGTTACGATCGGCTTTCTTCGGAAATAGAGGATAACTGATAACTTCACACCGGTAAGTGATGGCGTCTCTGTCTCTGGTCAAGGCGTCCTAAGGTTTTTTTTTTATAACTTAACTTAAAGGACTTATTTCTTATTTAGTAAGACGATAGAAAATTTCCAGAAGATTTTATTATTGACGAAAGCCATCCGATGTAAGTATTAAATTTATTGTGAAAGTTAAATGTATAATTACCATTTTTTAATCTTCTTTAAATTCTACAGACGTCATCATTTGTAACACTTACAAGTTCTAGAACGAAAAACTTTCAATTTTAAAACATGGGTGATAGTGAAGAGGAATATGATCGGAAACGTAGAGATAAATTCAGGGGAGAGCGTACAGAATCTAGTTATCGGAGCACTGAGAGACCAGTTCGAGCCAGAGATGATTGGTCAGAAAGGTAATGTCTTCAATTTTTTATTATCTTTGGCTAATTTATTGTAACCTAAATTTTTAATTTAGTTTTGTTCGTTATCTGTATGTTCGGTTATTACTTGTGGTAAGAACTTTTTTATAACTGCTTATTAATTTCTTTTAGAGATGCCTGGTCACGTCCCCGCACTCGGGATTATGGTGGAAGAGTTAGGGATCGAGGTTATTCTCCAAGTTATGATACTGCGCCAAAAAGAATGAGAAATGATTATTATGGTGACAGTTATTATAATCATTACCCTAGTTATCACCAACCTGCTCATAGGTATGTAATAAATATACTATAGGATCAATTGGGGCTAAAATGATACTTTTTTTGAAGGAAGTATATAATTTTCATCTTATTTTTAATATTTTTTTTTAAGAGAGCCGATGCAGACTTCCATAGATGGCCAACAACCACCAATGATGTCTTTTAAGGCATTTTTGGCAACACAAGATGATAATATATCAGATAGCGAAGCAATAGAAAAGTACAATGATTACAAACTAGAATTTCAGAGGCAACAATTAAATGAATTCTTCGTATCTCATAAAGACGATGAATGGTAAGCTGAACTTATTTGTCAATTAATATAAAAATAATTATTCTGAAGAAAAGAAGCAAGATTAATCAATTAAATGGAAATGTTATTTTAATTTTAAAGCTCTCCGAAACATTGTTTTAAACACCTTTTTCTCTACAGCTTTGTTACGAGCCTACCTGAAAACTTCGTTAAAAACATATAATGTGTTAAATGTGCGCGGTCTTCGTTAAACTCGTAAATTAAAGCTACACTAAATATGAAACACAATATGTGGAATTTATTATTACTGATTATAATAAAGCTGTGCGCGCAATGCACATGCTTTTCGCGAACTTTGTTAGGGTATTCATTAAACAGGTGAGATGAACGTTTAAGGAGATACGTTTACATATTATTGTTTTCATTTGTATGCATTTTGTTGAATGATCCTTACTGGATAGTTTATAACCAGTTAAATTTACATTTTCAGCTTTTTAAACAAATTTATTTGAAAATATAAGAACTTCTTCGTTTTTTGATACTTGAGCGATTGAGAAACGGATGAGTGTTTATTTTTAGAATTTGTTAAATGCAAATATTATTTCACCTTATTTTTTTTAGGTTTCGTTTGAAATATCATCCCGAGGATTCGGTTAAAAGAAAGGATGAACAAACAAAAGCATTAAAAGTAAGTAATTATTTTTAAACAATTCTTTTAATATTTTTAAATTGTCATTTTATTTTAGAGAAGAGTTGATGTATTTTTAGAACTTTTACAAACTAAAAAATTCGATGAAGTAAGTGTTGACTGCAATAAAACTGAAGAATTAATAAAATTACTTGATACTGTAGTAATTAAGTTAGAAGGAGGCACTGATGAAGATATAGCAGTTTTAGAACAAGAATATTCAGGTACTATAAATTCTTTCTCAACGGCACACGAATTTTTATTAATCATTTTAGAGAATGAAAGAAAAAAGCAAGAACACCATGTCCAAAGAGAAGAATCAAAAGAAAAGAAAGATACTGAGCCAGTAGTTACAATTAATTTGCAAGAAGATGGTGAAGTTTCGTCTGAAAAAACAAGTAGTGTTAATCTATTGATTGAAGAAAATGACAATAAAATCATCAATGGCAATGACGAAAACGATAATAATGATAAAAGCAGCACCAAGGGATCTGATGAGGAAAAAGAGGAAGAAAATGACAAAAAAGAAAGTGAATCAAATCAGGATGAAACTGAAAAAAAAGACCAAGAGAAGGTAAGCACTGTAGAAGAAAAAAGTGACGTTGAAATGGAAGATGAAAATAAACAAGATAAAGAAAAAGAAGATCAAGAGAATAATCCAGATGAAGAAAAAGGTAAATTGTTTTTTATTTATAGGTTGTTAATATTGACTCTTTATTATTAAAGCCGAGAAGAAGAGAAAACGTTCTTATTCCCGAAGCAGCAGTAGTTCCTCTAGCAGTAGTAGTGATTCTGAAGATGAAAAAACTGATAAAAAGAAAAAAGAAGAAATTTCCATTTATGACGATGCCGAAAAAACTGCAACAATTAAAATTGATGATAAACCTGAAAAACCTAGGTCTCTTCATAAAACTACTTCCATATTTTTACGTAATCTTGCTCCCACCATCACAACACAAGAAGTTGAAGCTATGTGTTCCAGGTATTATTATTAAAAATTTTATTTTGGTGTCTTATTCACTTTGTGCATTTGTTTAGATATGATGGTTTTTTGAGAGTTGCTCTAGCAGATCCACAACCAGAAAGGCGTTGGTTGAGAAGAGGTTGGGTAACATTTAAGAGAGATGCTAATATTAAAGAAATATGTTGGAATTTAAATAATATTAGATTACGTGATTGTGAACTTGGTGCTATTGTTAATAGAGATCTAAGTAGACGCATACGTCCTATCAATGGTATAACTGCACATAAACAAGTAATACGATCTGATATTAGAATATCTGCCAAAGTCGTATTACATATGGATAATAAAGTTGGATTATGGCCGGATGATGATGAATCAAGTGGGAGACCACAACAAGTTAATATTTTCTTAATTATAAAAACAATTATAATATATTTTTAAATTCCAGACATTTGGATTAGTTTCAAATAATCCAATACTTCACAATATAACTGATTATTTAATTGAAGAAGCCAGTGCAGAAGAAGAAGAATTGTTAGGTTTGGAACCTACAGCTGATTCTCAAGATGTTACATCTACCGTTGAAAGAGATGAAACCTTAATTTCAGTTCTCGATAAAATTATTTTATATTTAAGAATTGTGCACTCAATTGATTACTACAATCATTGTGAGTATCCAAATGAAGATGAAATGCCTAACAGATGTGGCATCTTACATGCTCGTGGAGCCCCTCCAACCGCCAAAGTAAGACTAATTTAATATTTTTATCATACTTATAAACTCAATTATATTTTTAGGCCGACATATCTCAATTTATTGGCGCACCAATTGAAACAAAAATGTCCAACTTTCTTCCTGAAAAACCAGCAAAAGAAGATGCTTTAAAGAATGAGACAAAATTGATTAATTTATCTCTAAAGGATGTGGATATGGAAATTGATAAATTTATACAAGCCAATACTAGGGAATTGGCTAAAGATAAATGGTTGTGCCCATTGTCTGGAAAAAAATTCAAAGGTAATATATTTGTTTAATTTTTTTTTTCAATTTAATTAATATTATTTTTAAGGGCCTGATTTTGTGCGTAAACATATATTTAATAAACATGCCGAAAAGATTGAGGAGGTTAAGAAAGAAGTGGAGTTTTTCAATAATTATTTAAGGGATTCTAAAAGACCAATGTTAGCTGAGGCTCCCCAACCGAAAAGGGAAGATCCACCAGCTTATTCACATCAACCGTAAGTTATCAAAAGAAAAGTATTTTAAAATTATTATTAACATCTATGATTTTAGTAGTTATTCTGGTTCTTATGGCGGATATGGTTACGGAGCACAAGCCAGATACAATTCTTATTCACAAAGGCCCAGGGGTTATCCTGCACGTACCAGGTAAGTTAATACACACTATCTGAGAGTTCCAATAAAAATATTTATAATTTGATGCTGTTTTTGAACAGAACGCTTTCTAATTTTAGGGGTGGTGCTGCGGATTTTAGACCAGTAGTACACTACAGAGACTTGGATGCACCAAGAGAGCCAGAAGAATTTATATAAAGATTTCTTTTAAGTATGAGTTGGTTCTATGTCAATTTCAAAGAAAAACTTAGTTGGCGATTTTTCCTAAGGAATTATGCAGAATTAATTAGTTTTAAAATTAGTGTTTTAAGAGTGCATTAATGTATTGTTTCAATATTTAAGGAAAAAACAGTTTCTTTCTGATTTGACCAATTACATGTGTTTATGTTTTTACTTTCAATACATAATTTTTATGTATTTTTTTATGTAAAATAAATATATTATTCACTGTACATGTTTTTTTTTATTTATATCTAATTTTGTTATTTTCGTTTATCTTTAAGCTAAAACTTTATTGATACCAAAACAATGACATATTTTAGAAAAAAATTAAAGAAGCAGAAATTTTTGATATTTGGTTGTTAACCCTTTTATATATGACTAGAACTTTTATACCAAAAACCGCATAGATATTTTCAATAGATAGATATGTACCAACAACTTATAAAGAGTTAAATGGTCATAAACAGTTAAAAAAAATTATCAAGCTTTCTTAAGGCGCTTTAAATTTCAAGGTTATATCTAATTCTTTGAGTATACCTGAACAAATTGCATTCCTCATTTGTATGACCAACGCTCTTAAAAATAAATGGTTGTTACCATAACTCACAAAAATCAGCATAATTACATAAAAGGGTTACTACCACTAAAAATTGACGTAGAGGGTTGAAACTTGGTGGAGACGTTAATTAAATCCTCAAAAGGCTCCGCACAATATTACCATCGTAAGGATCAGATCATCCCTTCATATGTAGCCGAAAAGCCCTACCCTTACCACATTAGATTTCACTCTGCTGATTACGGAAAAATAAATAATATTTTTGGGCTACGACAAGTTTGGAAGTTACAGCTATTTTAGTAGCCCCAAAAAATGTATAGAGAAAAGGTATATAAAATCGAAAAATGTTTAATTTTTTTAGGCTTTTCCCATAGATTGGATTAGCGCGATCCAACGCGTATTTTTTAAGATACAGCGTTTTAAAATATGGTATAATTTCGAAAATTTCAAAAAATTTAATATTTTTTTTTCAAAAATATTCGAATTTCCTATAATAACTAATAGCTAGGTTTCAGGCTTATCGTTTTCGCTCTGTTGATTAAGGAGAAATACAAAATTTTGGGCTACGACAAGTAGTTTGGAAGTTACAGCCATATCTAATAAGTAGCCACAAAAAAATGTCCGTCCCCATTTGCCATAAAATCGAAAAAGTTTTATTTTTTTAGCATTTTTCCGATAGATTTTGATTTGCTGATAACGATTCAACCAATATTAGCGCGATCCAATACGTACTTTTTAAGATACAGCGTTTTGAAATATGGTGTATAATTTCGAAAAATTGGGAATTTTTAGATTCCGCTCGCCCTCTGGTGGGAAAATATGAACTTCGATATTCGGTACTTACTTTTTTGATTTAACACATTGGTACATGTTTTTTGAGATTTACTGAAGTTTTGAATAATAAATCTATTTGTGTTTTGTTGAATACGTAGTTATAAGGTACAAGAATACATTTTAAACACAAGTACCGAATATCCTCCATTTATAGCGCCCTCTATACATAGTTAAAATTCCCAACAACTTCGGTCTGCTGAAATGGAGAAATGAACACTTTTGGACTAGGACCAGTACTTACAAATTTAAAGCCATTTTAGTAGCCCTAAAAAAATTATAAAGGATGCTCCCGTACCTCCTTGGCCGTTATTTAAAATCGGTTGACTATAGAAGTATGTTCTCTATCTTTGACATTTGTTGGAGCATTCTCTGGTAGCAAAATTCTATTGGACTCTATGATCACATAAACAAGAATTTTTGCAAAAGTGCGTTAATTTTTGTAAACGTGTATTAGTATGTATAAGTCTTTATTTTCAACAAGTAAGATTCACAGTTTATCATTTTATTTCTGTTCAATTTTCATTTAATGTCATTTGGAAATTATGTTATTAATGAATTTAGTAATTTTTGATTTTCTATATAATTGATTTCATGTAAAAATACTGTAGTACTTACTTTTAAAAGACTGCAGTAAGTTATTTTTATTCAGAGTATTTAATAACGACAGTCGAATTCCTACAGAATTGATTTATTTTAAAAATACGGACCTTTACATGAAAAATAAAAATTCTATATTAAAAATAAATTCTATTTGAAGAGCATACAGTAGTGATTTTGAAATATTTTGCAGACTATCTTCTTAAGTATTAATTTGTGCCCTGCAACACCTGGTTATTTAAAAAATTTCTTGTTCGTCTAAAAGATATGAACTCGGATATGAATTTGTACACATTTCATATTATTTAAAGTTTATTCGTACTTGAAGCATGTTTTTGTTGTTAATTTTTAATGTAACTCAATTAACTAAATTCAATATTTTCAAGAGTAAAAAAATGTGTGATTATTCGGAGAGCGAGGATCCTTACATGACCTCATCAGGAGAAGAATTCCAAACAAAACCTGAGGTAAATAAAATATCTTCAGTGTGATACCTAACAGTTGGTTTATATTCTTACTTTTATCTTAAAATTGTTGGAAAAATCGACCACTGCAATTTTACAAATATACAGGGTGTTACATATTTTCAAAATTTCTCGTGGTGATTCCTGTTGGGAATTTTAACTATGTATAGAGGGCGCTATAAATAGAGGTACTTGTCAGCGTCAAAAATTGTGTTAAAAATGCATTATTGTACCTTATAACTACATATTCAACAAAACAGATTTATTATTTAAAGCTTCAGTAAAGTTCAAAAAACATGTACCAATAACTTAAATCAAAAAAGGAAGTACGGAATATAGAAGTTCATATTTTTGCCACCAGAGGGCGAGCGGAATCTAAATATTCCCAATACACTGGTTTCAGACATTTCGCTAAAATATTTAAGGGCTCATTAGCAAATATTTTGCGATATTATTAGGGAAAAACTAATCGACCAATTTTCGCCAAATATTTTTTAAAATTAAATAAAATTTAAATAAATAATTTTTGTTTTAAATACTTCTAGGTGCAATAATATATTTCTTATATAAAATTTTGGTGTTTATAATTTTATCATTTTACCAAGCTGAATTTCCATTTAAATGCATTCACTTTTACATTCACTTATAAAAAAAAATAAAAATAATTTTAAAAATCAATGAAAACATTTATTTTATTACTTCAACCCTCGAAGGAGACTTTTTATAGTATTATTAGTACATTTCAAAGGCATTTTCGCCATGTATTTTTATAAAAAATCAGAAAAAATAAATTCTTGTTTCTGAATTTTTAGAATGTTGTAAGAATGAGAAACAAACAGAAAAATTGTTCATTTCATTACCACCCCCCCACTCCTGTAAATGACTCTAAATTTTTAATGATTTAAAAAAAAATGTTGGCTTATGAATTTTTAGTATGTTGTTAGGCAATCAAAAACAAAAATGTTCATTTCATTATCCCCACTCCCGTAGGAGACCTTTTATATTGTTAGTTGTACACTTTTACAGGTATTTTTCCATTAGCACATTTTAAATTTTTGGTGTTTTATAAGGTAGTTCAGATTTGTGTCATGGGAGCTTGGCTTATTGTAAAAATGTAACACTGAAGAATATAACATTGTTTTTAACACCAACGATCTCTGAAACAATCTTAAAAAAAAATCATGGATATGGGTAAAGTCGTAAAGTGTAAATTAGGTGCTGTGCATAATTTAAATGCTTTTCTATGAACAGTTTTCAAATAAAAGACCAAAAGTTTTGAAACATGTATATGAAACACCCTGTATTAAGAAACGCCCAGTATATTATCTGCTTGAGTGTAACATACATAGATTATCTTTGTGACGTCTTCTAATTTTTGTGATTTTCTGAAGTTCCATTGCATAAATAGTATTAAAAACTTTTGAATTCATAAAATTTTAGCAAAGCCATTACTGTGTATTTCAAAATTTAATACATTTGTGGTATAAAAATTTGTTAGCTAACTTTTTGGGGATAAAGTTCCAGAGAAAACAGGTACAAAGAAGGTTGTCAAGTAGATTAAGCAAAAAACCTAGGATGGTATTTAAAGATGATTTCAGCTCTGATGATGAAGAGTACTTAGACTTAAAAACTGTACGAAGGTTTGTACCAAAGAAAACTAAGCAAGCTGAGCTTGAAAAACCTATTATATTTACTCCTGAAAATGTAAATAATACTGAATTTACAACTTCTACAGATTTTACAGTGAGTAGTACTTTACCTTCAATATTACAACTTTAACATTTAATAAATTTTCTAGAGCGGTACATTTGTAATTTCAAAAGCTGATGCACAGAGTTATGATTCTTCAAATCCTCCAAATATTTGGAAAATTGATGGAAAGGTACTTTTACAAAAATATGAACCTTTTACAGAAAATGACGAGTTACGATACAAAAATACATCTATAGTAAGTAGTTGGAAGTTTAAAAACTATTTAAATCTGAAACAAGCATTTTAGTATACTGGATGGTCACCTATGGAAACTGAAAAATATTATCCTATACGGAATATACATATTTTCTCCAATAGTAACCAAAAATATATTATAAGCTTTAATTTACAACAAATAAAGGAAATGCTTAATAATGATAGCGATTAAGGTTTCAAAAACTTTATTATAATTATAAAAATGTTATTCATCTGTTTAGAAATATTGTTTTATTTATTTTTGGTAACAAAATAATGTTTTTATTATTTTTAAAGATACTGTTATTTCTTTATTATGTTTTAAAGTATTTTGTTTTAATTTTGGTGAAAATATATTTATAAGTATAAACTAAAATTAAATTATTTTTATTCCAGAAATGTTTAGGCTATTTGTAGAGTTTATTTCAATTATGGATTATGGACATTTGCCACAATATATTTTCCCGAAATGGGTTTATCCAAAATCCTCTTTTTCATAATTACAAAAATTATAGCTCCTAATATAATTTCCCCAAGAGCGACCAGTAGTACATAAGCCCAGGCTGGTAAAGCTGCTTCCTCTAAAATCAATCAAACTCATGACTAGGGTATTTCAACAGAATAAATCAAATTTTAAGTAGGATTAAGTAATAGACATATTAAATATATCAAAAAAGGAATTTTTGCTTACCAACGTAAGTTCTTGTAACCGTCTTTCTTCCTTTTAAAATTTTTCTTCTCGCTTCACTTTCTTGTGCGAAGAAAGCCATCAGCACTATATATAATTAAAATAAACATTTATTTTTATAAAATAATGAATAATTTGTTAAAATATTACCTGTTATTATAAATACAAAACGCAAAATTTTAAAATTTCCCATTTTTGTTTTAATAAAATACACAAAAAGCAGTAATATGTAGGTGATTTAGTTATGATAGAATTTTATCATGATGTTTTCCATGATAAGACACACCTGAGTTATCAGGAGATAAGGGTATTTGTACAAACAACACCTACTTTGACTCATTAATTAAAGGATATCTTTATCTAAATATTTTATTTGAATTAAAAATAGTTTTACAAATTTATAAAAAAATACAATTTCTTTATTTAATCTTTATTCCAATCCATGGAGCGCTCAATGGCTTTTTTCCATCTGGCATAGCAAACTTCCCTTTCATCATCTGTGTATCTGGGGTACCAGGTGGTAAAGGGAATTTCCAATGGGTTTTCCATATTCCATAACCCAACTGCAGCTCCAGCTACCATTGCTACTCCTAGAGCAGTGCTCTCAGACATATTTGGTTTCGCTACATTAACACCAGCCAAATCCGCTTGTAACTGCATAAGAAGTGAATTTGAAGTCATTCCACCATCAACCTTTAAAGAAATGATTACAAAAATATCATATAAATTATATTTATGTATATTAGATTATACCTGTAAAGTTTTTAGGGTGTTTCCATAATCGCTATTCATCGCTTCTATGACATCTTTAGTTTGGAAACAAACAGCATCCAAAGCAGCTTTTACGATATGACTAGAATTCGTATCAGAAGTAATTCCACATATCACCCTAATAAAATCAAATATTACTACTTTAAACTTATTCTTTTTTAAGAATTAACAAACCCCCTTGCATCTTGTTGCCAATATGGCGCATATAATCCACTAAAAGCAGGTACAAAAACAACTTCACCCCCAACATTCAATCTTGCTTCATTGGCAATACTTTGAGTTCGCCCAAAATTGGGTAATATTGACAAATTATCTCGAAGCCAAGATAAAGCAGCACCCGCCACAGCAACGGAACCTTCTAAAGCATAAACTGGATGCTGATTAGGTCCCAATTGATAAGCAACAGTGGTCAATAATCCATGTCTGCTAATAACTTTATTTACTCCAGTATTATACAACAGAAAACATCCTGTACCATATGTAGCTTTTGCCTAAATTAAAAAATTAAAATATTTTATTCAACTAATCGAATAAAACCACACCTGACCACTTTTTAAACATTGCTGTCCAACTAATGCAGCTTGTTGATCTCCCAAAATACCGGATATTGGTACATTTTTTAAAGGCCCATCATAAATTTTACCATATATTTCTGAACTTGATTTAATTTCTGGTAAAACACTTTTAGGAACATCAAAAAATTTAATCAAAGTACTATCCCATTTAAAATCATCTATATTCATTAGCATTGTACGTGAAGCGTTTGTTACATCAGTTACATGTATCCCATTATTTATTCCTCCTGTTAAATTCCAAATTATCCAAGAATCGACTGTACCAAATAAACATTTTCCTTCATCTATAGCTTTTTTAACAGAAGGAACATTATCTTGCAACCACTTTAATTTTACTGCACTAAAATATGGAGAAAGTGGTAATCCACAAAGTGGAGCCAAATAATTTTTTTTTCTAACTTTTTTGGGCACCTTTAAAAGTAATTGCTCTACAGTTGATGAAGTTCGCATATCAAGCCAAACTATTGAATTATGTAAAGGTTTTCCGGTAGTTTTATCCCAAACTATTGTGGATTCCCTTTGGTTTGTTATACCTACTGCCTTAATATCATCAACACTACGACCAATTGATATTAATTTCTCAACCACAGCTTGAACGCATTGCAAAACTGCATTTAAAATTTCATTGGGGTCTTGCTCAACCCATCCTTCCAGTGGATATATTTTGTTCAACTCGATTTGATGACTAGCTACTACTGTTGAAGTTCCTGCCTCAAAAACAAGAAACCGAGCACTCGAAGTACCTTCATCTATTGCACCAATTAAGGGCGAGTTTTTAATTGGATCGGTACCAACTGACATTATTATATTTTATAGAACCTAAGAGACGTACGTACATAAATGCAATGAGGTTTGTATTTATAGATAAATTATCTAATATAATTGACCTTTGCATGAGTGTAGGTAAATAAAGGAAGGAAAATGCTCTACTTTTATTACTCTCCACTATCAGGATTTTTTGATTTCATTAAAAGTGATATATTCATATAAACGTTTTGTTAACGACTAACGAGAGGAATTGTAAGCTATTAATGAAGTAGTAAAATGAGAACTGTTATAGTCTATAATTTTAAAAACAATTATAAATTGACCTTGATTTAAAAGATTGGAACACATGAATGTTCCAAGTAAATATGTTGAAACTAATAGTGTATTTATTTTTTATTACCAATTATTTACCAATGTCGGCCCCACCCGACTGATAAACAATAAACATAACCTCTATTAATAAGCATTTTTTAAGTTTTAAACTTTTCAAATTTTCATTCAAACGAAATTAAAAGTAGAAAACAATTCATGGTAGACAATTTTAATAAAATTACATACATATTTCTTTAATAAGCATCTTATATTTTAATAAATAAATAAATTACCCTAAAAAAATGCGAAAAAATTAAAATGTTTATAGTTTATCAAAAAATTTAGAAATTTCAACGAAATGCGATTTAAAGGTAATACTGGCCCTATGTACTGGCCAAACAAACCTCCATTAAACTTTTTTAAATTTTTACTTTTTTAAAATTTCAATTAATTATCATAGAATAAAAAAAAGTTGCCAACTTAATACTTATTAATAATTGTCAAGGGCACAGAATAACATATACTGGGTGTCTCACAGGACGTTGGACTGGACGGTTGATATGGGTATTGGGTAGTAATGCTTAAATGGAGGCTATTTTTTTTTGATAAATAGCATCATATATAGCATAATAAATATCAAGCAAAATTTTCTATAAATCTCGTTAAAATTAACATTACAATAATTTTCAAAAATATAAAAGTTGTTAGCCAAAACGTAAATAACATTTCGAACTTAACCTCAAATTCTTTAAAGAAAACAGGGAAATTGATATACAGGGTGAGTTAGACCACCCGGCATAACAGCCTGTTATCTCGAAAACAGTTTGTCGCACATAGATAGAATAAAAATTTTAAGTACTAAAGTGAACCCAAAGAATCCAATAGTGCACTTATTATTTTCCGGAACAATTCGGAAGTGCCCGGAATTGGAAGTTACTTTGAAATTTCAAATAGCAACATAGGTCGAGCATGATATCCTTTGGAAGGTCTTTTAAAAAGAAACAACTTTTATTAAAATATTTTTTTAATATCTTGTATAATTAACAAATTAAATGAAAAAAACAAAAGTAAACAAGTGACAATAAATAAAACATAAATGGCTTCTTAAATTATAGAAAAATTAAAACACTACCATCATCCTCAATGGGTAAGGGTAGAGGATTTATTTAATGGAAACTTGAGTTTTTTGCATTTTTTGCTTCGATTGTTAAAAATAATCAACTTTTTTAGGTTATGTATTTTCCTTAATTCAAAAAATATAAAAAAACGTTGATTATTTTTAACGAATAAAGCGATAAATGCAAAAAAGAGTTTAAAAAAACTCTCTCTCGCCCATTTGCGGAGGATGGTAACGATTTAATTTTTCCATAATTTAAGAGACCAATGGTCACTTGTTTGTATATTTTTTTTCGTTTAATTTGTTAATTATGCAAGATATTATAAAAATATTTTAATCAAAGTTGTTTCTTTTTAAAAGACCTTTCAAACGATACCATACTCGACCTATGTTGCCACTTGAAATTTCGAAGTATCTTCCGATTCCGGGCACTTCCGGATTTTTCCGGAAAATAATAAGTGCACCAATGGATTCTTCGGGTTCACTTTGGTAATTAAAATTTTTATTCTATCTACGTGCGACAAACTGTTTTCGAGATAAAAGGCTGTTACGGGCGGTCTGACTCACCCTGTATATCCGCTATAAACGTAAATATCACCCAGTAGCGACACTTCATACAAAAAAACGGGATACGTTTTTGGTGACCTTGAAAACGTCAGCGTATCTGGTACCATTGAGTTTAGAACGGCAAATGGATTTTTTAATTCTGTGGTTGACAAATAATAAATTGTTTACTTTAATTTTTTGGAGATACGGTAATTTATTTATGTCTAAGTTCATAGATAATGTTTGCAGTTTTAAATAAAAACAATTAGTAGTTGAAACAAAGGTATTTAAACAGTATTTAAATTAAAATATGGCATTTATTTTACCATAGAGTCTCCATTGTAGTTCTAAACTCAATGGTACCAGATACTCTCAGATATTCAAGGTAACCAAAAACGCATCCCGTTTTTTATATGAAGTATCGCCTATACTGTGATCAAGTCATCATATACAGGGTGAGCTAAAATGATTGTGGCCAATTCAAATTTCCGCCTAAAAATCTGGGGAATTTGTTTGTTTCAGGTTCATAAGGCTATTTCTTTTGGGAGTGGTAAGTAGAGTAGTAAGTGGATTTGACATACCATTCATTTTCGCTTGGAATTAATGACGTCATAGTTGGAGTGGGGTTTGTTCGTGGTATGTCAAATCGCCAACCATCCTCTTTTAGACTGTTTAAAACTAGTAAATTTTCGTTTTCGTGTGTGGTTAGTAATTTTTCGTCGTTGACGTCATCGTGACGTCATAAAGCACTTACTATACTCACTTACCATCATACTACAATCCACTAAATATTAATATCAAAAGAAATAGCCTATAGTAACTCAAGATCATGTCAAAATTATAACAAAGTAACTAGACTACAGAAAAGCAGAGGCGTGGGTCGAATTTTTACCGTTGTGTCAAAATTTCAGATTTTTGTATTTAGTTATTGTGCCTTCTGTTTCATAAGCAACCGTTTTTATCAAGATTAATTTGTTTTGTGTTAGTATCTGCCTCGAAAATGAAAGTCATAATTTTCAACATTTGTTGTAAAATTCAAGAGCCAATTCTACTTTTTTTATTTTCAAAAACACAAAACCTTAATAAATAATTTAAATTTGTATATTTGTTTAAAATTCTTGACTTGTTATGATTATTATATTAATTTTTTTTAACAGATATTAACCCTTTAATCAAATATAAAATATAATGCATAATAAAAATTGTAAAAATAATTAAAAATTATAATATAAATATCATTTATCTCATTTCTTAATAAGAGCTCGAGCTCTTTCCGTAAGTTTCCTTACTCTGCCTCTGCTACTAACTGTTACATGTTTATCAGTCTCACTATCATTAACTAAATGGTTTAAGGGCAAATTATCAGTGTTAGAATAAAAACTTGAAACTTCCGAAACAGGTAAGAAAGACCCACGTTTTTGTCTGGTAGATCTAAATGTTCTTATTTCCTCAAGAGCTTCCAAATTAACATCTTGGTCTTCTAAAACATCATTCTTCTCAACTTCATCATCACCACCCTCTTCTTCATCTTCATCATAGTTCCTTTTTGAAGTAGAAGCAGTTCCATTAAGCACAATATATATTTTTTTAACGGCACGTCGAGGTATCGTATTTATGTTCAAATCGGATCGATTTTCTTTCTCACTATCGGCCGAGATAATCAATTCAGAACTGGTAACTTCTAATTGATTATTCGGAGTTGAAATTAAAAAATCATTCAAACTTTCAACTTCAAAAATTCCCTTTGAATGGTCTATTGAAGGAACTATGGAAGAATCAAAATATGAATGTTTCTTAAAAGATTGAGGTATCATATAAATTACCTACAACAGCGGCAGCATTTCCCCTTTGAATAGCAATGCTTATTCGTTGAACAAGAAATGAAAAAGACATAGGATCTTTAGTCAAACTTTCTGTTCTTTTGCCAATGTCTTTAATGAATTTTAAACCAGTAGAACCCCAAACTCCAAATGTTTCTATACTGACTGGGTACAACAGAAAATTTTTCTCAAGGTTTCTATATTTTGATTTTTTTGTTTTTTCCCCGATCAAAGCAGCAGCACCAGAAGAAATAGAAGAAGATTTTAAATAAGACGTGGCCATAGTGTCTACACAAGTAAAGTCCCAAACAGCTGACTTGCCGAAACACCAAGGAATCAAGGTCATTCCATCAGGTCTCTTACCTAACGGTTCTAAAATAGATGGTACATCGGCAGAAAACAATGCTCTTTTAATTAATTCATTAACTTCACTATGACGAATGACGAGATAATCTCCCAGCGCTAAATTTACAACTTAATCCATGTAAACCATTTTCATGTACAGTCGAGCCACATGAACAAGTATGTTCAATACATAATGAAGAACCAAGACGGAGACCTATAGCAATTCTAAATGAATCGTTATCAAGAAGGGTACCCAAAGATGAAACTGGTAAAGCATGTAGCCAGGCACCTGATTCTTTAGAAGACAAAGCATTTAAACGTGCCTTTTTAAATGAATCATCAGACGAACACTTAAATTCATTAAATGTAATATCCAAAAGAGGAATATCAAACGATATTTGGATACGCTTTTTAGAAGCATCAAGATATTTTTTGGTTTTTGAATACCAAAGATGTTCACCTTCAACTATATTAATATCAGGAACATCTTTAAAAACTGGAGGCAAAGTGTCATCAATTTTCTTCAAAGTTGCATAACAAGAAGAAAGATAAGCAGGTAATGTTAAAGATGAAGCAAGGCGAATTCCAAGACCTCCATAACGTACAGGCAACGTTGCTTGAATCCACATTTCTTCTATTAAATAATTGTTAGTGATTCTTTCTAAACCACATTTTATAATATTATCAAAAGTATTAATACTAGAAAGAGCATGTCAAGATGGACTACATCTAAGAAGGTAATTTACTTTAGGAATTGCAAGACAGTTTTTTAATAGAAAAAAGGAAACATGCAATGGAAGATTTAATAGGCGAGAACACATAAGTTTCAAACAATCTGATTTTTCTTCTATACAGGGTGGCCCTGATTTTACTTCCCAGGAAATATCTCTGTTATTTGAAGAGATAAAAATATAAATCAAATAGTGCTTTCAATGGCAGCACTCATACTTCATAATTTCATTCTAAAAAAATTATTGGTTATTACCACTCTTAAGATGCCATCATCACTTTTTTTTCTTTAATGGGACACCCTATTTTTTATAATTGATATTGCATCTACAATTTATTCTAGCATCAGTGATATGCTACACTTAGTATTTTAAGTACATTTTGTGAATAAAAAAATTAAAATATAGATCGAAGTATGTATTATGGAAAATTATTTATTTAGTTTTTTTAACAAAATTTGTAATTTACAGTTAGGTTCAGTTAAATTAGGTTAAGTTAAGTTAGTTTAGATTTAAAAATTTTTCCTAAAAAAACTAAATAAATAATTTTGCATACTACTTCGATCAATATTTAATTTTTTTTATTCACAAAATGTACTTAAAATACTAATTGTAGCATATCACTGTTTCTAGAATAAATTGTAGACGCAATATCAATTATAAAAAATAGGGTGTCCCATTAAAGAAAAAATGTTGATGATGGCGTCTTAAGAGTGGTAAACAAAAATAATTTTTTTAGAATGAAATTATGAGGTGTAAGTGCTGCCATTCAAAGCACTTTTTGATTTATATTTTTATCTCTTTAAATAACAGAGATATTTCCTGGGAAGTAAAATCTGAGCCACCCTGTAGATTTCGAAAGTGCTGTATCAGTAAGAGGTGTTCCAGTAAACACCATTCAGAATGTTTTGTAATTTTAATACCTGGAGCAATAGAATTCTGAAAAATATCTTCATTTATACCATCTAAGAAAAATAGTTCACATTTTCCGAAATTCAATTCAAGGCCTATTTCGTTTGATGTTCCAATTATTTTTCTCAAGTTTTCAAGAACTAACTCAGAGTTATCGCCAATGGAACCATCATCAAGATACCAATTGTTAAATTCAGTATTTAATTTTTGAAATTAATAACTTTTTGTCGATGGCGCATAAATCGTTAGAACGATAATGTGATATAACAAAATATGTTATTAGAACTGAAAAGTGTTAGAACCAAAATGTGTTGGAATCGAAATTTCTTAGAACCCTAAAGTGTTCAAATTGAAAAATAACAGAAGGAAATTTATTAGAATCTAAAAATGTTAGAACGTAAAGTGTTAGAACGAAATCTAGCAGAATACAAACGTACTTTGATAGAAGCGCTAGCTTGTTTTTCAAAACTATAAATTCTTATTAGTTTATTTATTGTAAATAACGGTCTGCATCTTTGATTGGATTTCTATCCATGTCAATTCTTAAAACTTACATATTAAGCAGGACTTTTCCCGCACCCTGTATGTAACATCCTAGAAAAAGTGAGCTGGTTTGGTTGCCTAAGTTACAGTATAAGATGCTACATACATGGCAATCAACGCCAGTAGTTAATTAAGATTTTAAAATAATCTTTTTTAATTATAATGAATATTTTGTATTTTAATTTGCCATATTAAAAAGTATTTTGAATTAATTTGAAGCGTGCTGGTTTGGTTGCATAATTGACGGTTTATCAGCCACTAAAAGTTGCTTTAATTTTTTTAAACAAATAGTGCAAACGATTTACAACAAATAAGTCAACTATTTTTAACATTATTGGTGATTTAAATTAATTTTTACCTCTCAAAAAATAAATATAAAAAAATAAATTAATCAACTTTAATTGCAGGGCAAAATATGGCGCTGTAAAATTTAATTTATGTTTAATTTGTATTTAAATCACATAAATAATTATATTTAATTATAAATTATTATTAAAAATTAATTTATAAACAAATTTAGTTTAGCGTCTTGCGGATAGATGGCGAAAACATACTTTATTTCGTGTTCGTGGCGGGACGCAAATTCAGTCGTTTAAAACTCGTGCTTGGCGCTGAAACTCCGCGATTCAAATATTCAAAATGTGATAAAAATGTTGTTTATACGTTTAATTATTAGTTGATAAATAAATATAAACGTGCCGGATTAAATTAAGTGAGTTATAAACAATTTTGATGGTCGTTGGCGTGCTTAAAATCGTGTCCCCTGTTGCAACCTGGCAAAAAATGCGTGTAAGTTTTTTAAAACAACTGTTTTTTTATACAATTAAATTCACAAACGCTTATTTTAATCATTTTTGCATATAAATCATGCTATGATTTATTTTTTTTACGGTTTTTACTGCGTAATTAAGGGTAGCGAACGTTTACGTTTTGCGCATGCTCCGCCATTTTTGTTTAAGCTTATTTTGCGTTGTAGAATTTAATAATTTTTAAATCTTTTATCATCGCTCTTATAAGAACATTTGGATTGATTTTGTTGCTAAATACATATTTTTTAAACATTTATGATCAAAAAATTAATAATATTTATGATTTATTATTAACAATTTAATTAATTAACGAATCGTTTCCCGAATTAATCGTTTTTTTGGTCTTAATTTTCGTTTAGAATATTAATTTTATACAATTTATGATTCTAAAATAGTGCAAAATCTAATTTGTGCTTTTCTGAAGTGGTGAAAACCCCAAAAATAAATAAAGGGTTAATTTTGTCGAATTATATAAAATTAGTAAATAAATATTTTTATTGAAGTGGTGTGAAATTAGCAAATGTTGCAAGGTAGGAGAAGAGAGGCGGTTGGAGGAAGCTGCGTGCTGCCAACCTAACTTGTTTTTCCAGGCGCATCATTCCTGCACAGCGAACAATTTTCACCACTTCATACTCGTGACTCATCGCGTTCAACGGTTTTCTTCGTTCAATCCTTGAAATTTTAGTGTAAATCATCAAATAAATCGATAATTTTGGAATTAATTGGTTCTCAATAGTATTATTAATAAATTCAACAAGTTAAATTAGTGCATAACAAGTTAAAGTGTTTGGTTTTCTTGAAAATTGTTGGGAAAACCTCCGGGGAAGAAGAAAAGTCGTCCCAACGCCACACTTGAATTTAAAGGTAATTTTTAAGACAATACAATATTTTAGTATCATTATTAGCGGCGTCAATTTCTGTTTTTAATAATAACTTTGCTCTAAATATTGTATAATACATGATTTTTTATGCAAGAAATTTACTAAAGTTTGCCCACTTAAAAAGCTCAAAAGTAAATAATTAGAAGTTAATATTAACAATTTCATTTTTCGTGTTCCTAATTTATTCAAACGTTTTTTATTTGCTTGGGTCAAATTTTGCTGCACGCCGCCAGATGTTGTTTACAGTGAATAAGATGCTGAGGTATCTTTTGTTTCTTATCCAATTGTTAATAATTTACCAATGTAAAGTTATCAGTTATCACCTATTTCGGAGGTGGCTGAACGTTCGTTCCGCAGCGTTACCAACAACATTAACATAAATATCACAATTTTCTTAATGTTTTTTTTATCAACCTTTTCCAACGGTACCAATTTTAGGTGCGTACGGGGCTTATAACACCACCCAGCAAGCCTTCACCCATTTTAAATTCTCGAGATCGTATAAAAAAAGAGCACGAATTTTTTGATGTTTTTTTTAGTCAAATTGACTAAAAAAAGTATGCCCTTTCTAACAGTACCAATTTTAAGGTGCAGACGGGGCTAATAACACCCCCAGCAAGCCAAACCCCCATTTATTATTTGAAATTTTCAAATTCGCTAGGTCCTACCACAAAAGAGCACAAAATTTTTCATATTTTTTTGTCTAATAGACTAAAAAAAAGTATGCCCTTTCCAACGGTACCAACTTTAATCGTTTGGTTATATTTTTATAATTTTTTAAAAATCATCTTGCAGTTTAAGTTAAATGGTGAAATTTTTACAAAATCTTCATATCTTTAATGTTCTCCTTAAATTTTTTTAATAAACTCGGTTTTATCTTTTGCAAAATTCTCTAGTTTATTCAAGTCTACCGAAAAATAAATTCTAGCTCACGTGGTTATTTTTTAAACATTTTTAAAAGTCATCTTGCAGCTTCAATTGTGCAATTTTTACAAAATCAGAATATTTTTAATATTCCCCTTAGAATTTTTCAATTAACTCGATTTCAATTCTTAAATTTATTCAAATCAATCGCAAAATTATTTCTAAATCACGTGGTTATTTGTTATTTTCTACAAATCTTTGAAAGACATCTTACAACTTCAACAAGTAAAATGGTGCAATTTTTACGAAATCTTAATTTTTTTAATGTATTTAAATTTAATAGACTTCTCAGTTTTTAAAAAATCAGACCAGGAGTCAAAACATTAACAAAAAAATTAAAAAAAATAATCACTTTTTGAGATTTTGTTTTTTAACTGAGAACAAAAATGTAGACTCTCGTTTTTTTATATTTTGTTAAATATACAGACCTAAGTAAAACTGCATAAAAAGTTATTCCAAAACCATCCCAGATCTCAAAAAATTAAAAAAAAGAGAGAAAAATCAGTTTTCCAGTTTTTATTTTTTTTAAACGAAAAAAAAATGTAAGAATTCAAATTCGCGAGGTCGTAGCACAAAAGAGCACAAATGTTTTTTTTTGTCTACTAGAGTAAAGAAAGTATGCCCTTTCCAACGGTACCAATTTCAATGTGCGGAGGGGGCTAATACCCCCAGCAGGAAGCCATCGGCCATTTATTATTTGAATTTTTCAAATTCGCGAGGTCGTAGCACAAAAGAGCACAAAATATTTCATGTTTTTTTTTGTCTAGTAGACTAAAAAAAAATGCCCTTTCCAACGGTACCAACTTTAATCGTTTAGTTATTTTTTTTATAATTTTTTAAAAATCATCTTGCAGTTTCAACAAGTTAAATGGTGCTATTTTTACAAAATCTTCATTTTTTTAACGTTCCCCTTAGAATTTTTTAATAAACTCGGTTTTATTTTTTGCAGAATTCTCTAGTTTATTAAAATCTACCGAAAAATAAATTCTAGCTCACATGGTTATTTTTTAAAGATTTTTAAAAGTCATCTTGCAGCTTCAATTGTGCAATTTTTACAACATCAGAATATTTTTAATATTGTCCTTAGAATTTTTCAATTAACTCGGTTTCAATTTTTGCTGAATTCTTTAGTTTATTCAAATCAACCGCAAAATTAATTATAGATCACATGGTTATTTTCTACAAATCTTTGAAAGACATCTTACAACTTCAACAAGTAAAATAGTGCAATTTTTACAAAATCATAATTTTTTTAATGTATTTAAATTTAATAGACGTCTCAGTTTTTAAAAAATTAGACCAGGAGTCAAAACATTAACAAAATTTTTTTTAAAAATTAATCATTTTTTCAGATTTTGTTTTTTTAACTAAAACAAAAAATGTAGAGTCTCAATTTTTTTATATTTTGTGACACATACAGTCTTAAGTAAAACTGCATAAAAAGTTGTTCCAAAACCATCCCAGATGTCAAAAAATTAAAAAAAGAGAGTAAAATCAATCACTTTTCCAGATTTTATTTTTTTAATCGAAAAAAAAATAAGGTTTCAAGTTTTTTTTATATTTTGTTACACGTACAGTCCTAATACAAAGTTTTTTTTTTCAAAATCAGACCAGGAGTCAAAAATTAGGAAAAGTCAAGCACTTTTTCAGATATTATTTTTTTAAACGAAATCAAAAAAATGTAGGAGCGCATTTTTTTTTAATTTATTGTTATACATACTTTCATAAGTAAAACTACATAAATAGTTTTTTCAAAATTAAACCAGGAGTCAATTAGGAAAAACCAGTCACTTTTTCTGATTTTATTTTTTTGAATCGAAAACAAAACAATGTATAAGGGCTCAATTTTATTTATATTTTGTTACACGTGGTTATAAGTAAAACTAGATTAAAAGTTTTTCCAAAATCAGAGTAGGAATCATAAAAATTTAAAAAAAAATTAAAACTTAATTTTTTAATTCCTGGTTTGATTTTGAAAAAAATATATGCAGTTTTACTTAGGACTGTATGTGTAAAAAAAATAAAAAAACCATTTTTTTTGTTTTCAGTCAAAAAATTAAATCTGAAAAATTGGCTGGTTTTTTAAATTTTGTTTTAATTTTTTGACTCCTGGTGTGATTTTGGAAAAATTGTTTTGTATTATCTAGTTTTACTAAGAACTGTATGTGTAAAAACTGAATTAAACTGTTTCAAATTTTGAAAATTAGTTATTTTCAATAAAGGTAGTTTATAAAACGTAAAATTACAGAAATACCAGTAATACCAGTAATCCTATCAAACTGTAGCAGGTGCACTTTTTTGTGGCAAATTAAATGAAAATTTTAAAAACCTTAACCCGTTTCTACATCACTGGATTGTTAAATTAAGACAAAAATATTGGCCCAAGATGGTCCCATGAGAAGTACTCACCGTAAAATTTTTATTAATTTTCATTCAGTCGATCCAGAAAAAACACCCTGTATCTCGATAACAGTAAAATTTGCGAGAAATGTTTATATTTTTGTCTAATTTTCAGAAATGGTGCAGCGTGTAAATGTGCAAAATAAAGTGATGGATTCCTTTGGGACCGCAGAAACACCAGGATCAAAACTAGTTCTTGAGACTTCAAAGGTAAGTTTCAAGATTTTTTTATTATTGTATTTGTGCTTTAATAACAAATTATAAATTTTATTAATAATTATATTAATTTTCGTTATACTAATTTTAAATATTTATCTGCTTATAAAAAATGACATGTACCGGGTGTAAACGAAACACTGGTCACCTCCATAATTTCTTTATTTAAGAAAATAAAATATTGAAATTTGACTATGTTGTATGTTCCAACATTTTTTCAATATCAATTCCCGTTTTACAGGAACTAACATTAATTTTTTTAAATGTAACACCCCATTTTTTTGTTCATAGTTTAAAACAATTTTAAAAATAAAAATATTTGTGACAATACTTTTAATTTTTTTAAAAGTTACAATTATAAAAAGTCTTCATCCGAAATTGATAAAAACTACCAAAACTCGTTCCAAATAATACAAGTAAATTTATTGTGGTAACTTTCATTTAGGGTTAAATTATTTTACATGTGCCTGTTTTTCATATTTTTTATATTAGTATGAAAAACATGAAAATAAAAAATTCAAAAATTAATATCTCCAAAAATACTTGAATAATTTTTCAAATTATAATTTCATTTAAGTATTTTAGTAGTTTTTATCAACTTTAGATGACAATATTTTTATGTTATTAATATTAAAAAAAATTAAGAAAATTCCTATCACAAACTACTAATTTTCAAAAATTGATTTAAACTACAAACAAAATGGGGTGTTACTTTTAAAAAAATAGCATACAAAATAATCAAACTTCAAACTTTTATTTACATAATTAAATAAATTATTGAGGTGACCCCTATTTCATTTATACATTTCAATTTAATAATTAGGTATTTGTAGTAAATAAAAATGTTTAAAAATTAATAAAAATAGAACAAAGACTAATTATATTCTTTTTAAAATTTCAGGTCGTCGGTAAAGTACTTTCTAAAGGTTTTACACGACTAAAAGGTTAGTGGTATTTTTTTCAAAAAAATCTAGAATTATTTCAAAATAATTTTTTGAATTAATTTCCAACCTCTGGCGCAATTATTGTTTATCCAGTAAATCTTACTGGATAAACAATTTAATTTACCACGTGGTAAAATAAAAAAAAAACAATCAAATCGAGGAGTGGTTGAAATGTAGTGTAAGTTATAAATATAAAACAAAATAAGGTAAGTGGTTTTTGTTGTTATAATCTTAATTATTTCAAAAAATCCATCAACTGATTTTTATGACTCAAATTTTGTCCAAAAATCTAGAATAAATTTAAGGGTATTTTTCATGATGAAGGTAATGGTTAATGCCCAAGAATTTTATTTAAATCATACGAACGAACTCAGAGGTTTATAGTGGTAACTTAGAATCCAGGAAACAACTTCAATATTTGGTATTTTGTCTTCGTTTGACTGCTAGAAGAACTTTTTTTTAATTTTCATATCGTTGTTTTGGTGGGGTGAATCCAGAAAGTAGGACCACATCGAGTTAACACAAATCGTGAAGGAAGTCACAAAATTGTCTGCTCTATCCATGAAATTATTTAAAAAGCACGATTAAAGGTCAAAAATAATCAGAATGTTTTATTGATGTATAGTTTTAATTTTTTTCAATTTACAGGTCCAAGACTTCACCATGAAAGAAGACACGCGACCAAATAAATGTGCGGAGTGCGCGTACGTGAGTGGCAATTCAAAATTTAGAGATTTTATAAAAGTGCAGTCAAAACTTTTGAAAGTGCGGAGTATAATTAAAAACTCGTTATTAAAAAACTAAGTTCGGCGAGTTAAGTGTTTTAAATAAGATTCGTTCCGTAATAATTTTAGTGGTAGACTAAAATCGTTGTTTTTTGGATCTCATGAGCAGCTGAATGGAATAAAGCAAGTTCCAAGAACTTCTAAGGTTGGTATTTAATAATATTTTACTTTAGATATCAAAAATAGTTTAAAACATATTTTTATTCATAATCATCATAACCTAATTTTTAAAAATTGGTAAAAATAGAACAAAATTTAATTATATTCTTTTTTAAATTTCAGGTCGTGGGTAAAGTACTTCCTAAAGGCTTTTACATGATTAAAAGGTTAGTGGTATTTTTTTGAAAAAAATCTAGAATTATTTCAAAATAATTTTTTGATTTAATTTCCAACTTCGGGCGCGATTATTGTTTATCCAGTAAATTTTACTGAATAAACAATTTAATTTACCACGTGGTAAAATAAAAAACCAAATCGTGGAGTGGTTTAAGTGTAGTGTAAGAGTTATACCTAAATATAAAATACATAAGGTAAGTTGCTTTTATTGTTAAAATCTTAATTATTTTAAAAATCCATTAACCAATTATATAACACAAATGTTGTCCAAAACTCTAGAATAAATTTAGAGGAGTTTTCATAATGTAGGTAAAATTTAATACCCAGTATTTTTTTTTAAATCATACAAAACGACCTTAGAGGTTTCTTGTGATAACTTGGAATTCAGTGATAGTTTCACCATGGGAGGAACTTCAATATTTAGTATTTAGCCTTCTTTTGGATGCAGAAAGGTTCGCCGAAAAAAAGGCTGGTATTTTATGAAACTAAAGTTTCTACAGAGCTATTAACTTTTTTTTTTAATTTTCATATCGTTGTTTTGGTGGGGTAAATCCAGAAAACCTTACCACATCGAGTCACCAACCACATATCTAGAAGGAAGTCAAAAAGTTGTCTGCTCTATCCTTGGCTTTATTTCACAAGTATGATTAAAGATAAAAAAAATCAAAATGTTTTATTGATGTAAACTTTTATTTTTTTTTCAATTTACAGGTCCAAGACGTCACCATGAAAAAAGAGTCAACCAAAAAATGAGGAGTGCGCGTTCGTGAGTGTCAATTCAAAAATTTAGAGATTTATAAAAGTGCAGTCAAAACTTTTGAAAGTGCGGAGAAGATTTAAAAATTCGTTACTAAAGAACTAAGTTCAGCCATTTAAGTGTTTAAAATAAGATTCGTTCCGAAATAATTTAAGTGGTGGACTAAAATCCTTATTTTTTGGATCTCCTGGTCAACTGAATGGAATAAAGGAAGTTCCAAGAACTTCTGAGGTAGGTATTTAATAGTTTTTTAATATTTTATTTTAAAAATCAAAAAAATGTTCAAAACATTAATAATTCATATAATTCAATCATAACCAAATTTTTAAAAATTTGCAAAAATACAACAGAATCTAATTAAATTCTTTTTTTTTTAAATTTCAGGTCGTGGGTAAAGTACTTCCTAAAGGCTTTTATACGACTAAAAGGTTAGTGGTATTTTTTTCAAAAATCTCTAGAATTATTTCAAAATTATTTTTTGATTTAATTTCCAACCCCGGGCGCGATTATTGTGTATCCAGTAAAATTTACTGGATAAACAATTTAATTTACCACGTGGTAAAATAAAAAAAATCAAATCGTGGAGTGGAGTGGCTTATGTGTAGTGTAAACGTTATAAATATAAAATACATAAGGTAAGTCGTTTTTTTGTTAAAATCTAAATTATTCCAAAAAATCCATTACCTAACCAATTTTATAACTCAAATCTTCTGGAAAACTCTGGAATAAATTTACAGGACTTTTGATGTAGGTAAAATGTAATAACCAAGGTTTTTTTAAATCATAGTGCTGACCTCGGAGGTTTTCTGGTGATAACTTGGAATTCAGAGATAGTTTCAACATGGGAAGAACTTCAATATGTACTTGGTATTTTCTCTTCTTTGTACTGCTGGAAGATTCGCCGAAAAAAGGCTGGTATTTTAAGAAATAAAAGCTTCTGCAGAGCTATTAACTTTTTTTAAATTTTCATATCGTTGTTTTGGACTGGTACATCCAGAAAATAGGACCACATCGAGTCACCGCATATCTAGAAGGAAGTAACAAAGTTGCCTGCTCTATTCTTGGGTTTATTTCACAAGTAGATTACAGGTAAAAAAGAATCAAAATGTTTTATTGATGTATAGTTTTAATTTTTTTCAATTTACAGGTCCAAGACTTCACCATGAAAGAAGACACGCGACCAAAAAAATGTGCCGAGTGCGCGTACGTGAGTGGCAATTCAAAATTTAGAGATTTTATAAAAGGGCAGTCAAAATTTTTGAAAGTGCGGAGTATATTTAATACATCGTTACTAAAGAACTAAGTTCACCCATTTAAGTGTTTAAAATAAGATTCGTTCCGAAATAATTTAAGTGGTGGACTAAAATCCTTATTTTTTGGATCTCCTGGGCAACTGAATGGAATAAAGGAAGTTCCAAGAACTTCTGAGGTAGGTATTTAATAATTTTTTAATATTTTATTTTAAAAATCAAAAAAATGTTCAAAACATTAATAATTCATATAATTCAATCATAACCAAATTTTTAAAAATTTGCAAAAATACAACAGAATCTAATTAAATTCTTTTTTTTTTAAATTTCAGGTCGTGGGTAAAGTACTTCCTAAAGGCTTTTACACGACTAAAAGGTTAGTGGTATTTTTTTCAAAAATCTCTAGAATTATTTCAAAATTATTTTTTGATTTAATTTCCAACCCCGGGCGCGATTATTGTGTATCCAGTAAAATTTACTGGATAAACAATTTAATTTACCACGTGGTAAAATAAAAAAAATCAAATCGTGGAGTGGAGTGGCTTATGTGTAGTGTAAACGTTATAAATATAAAATACATAAGGTAAGTCGTTTTTTTGTTAAAATCTAAATTATTCCAAAAAATCCATTACCTAACCAATTTTATAACTCAAATCTTGTGGAAAACTCTGGAATAAATTTACAGGACTTTTGATGTAGGTAAAATGTAATAACCAAGGTTTTTTTAAATCATAGTGATGACCTCGGAGGTTTTCTGGTGATAACTTGGAATTCAGAGATAGTTTCAACATGGGAAGAACTTCAATATGTACTTGGTATTTTCTCTTCTTTGTACTGCTGGAAGATTCGCCGAAAAAAGGCTGGTATTTTAAGAAATTAAAGTTTCTGCAGAGCTATTAACTTTTTTTAAATTTTCATATCGTTGTTTTGGACTGGTACATCCAGAAAATAGGACCACATCGAGTCACCGCATATCTAGAAGGAAGTAACAAAGTTGCCTGCTCTATTCTTGGGTTTATTTCACAAGTAGATTACAGGTAAAAAAGAATTAAAATGTTTTATTGATGTATAGTTTTAATTTTTTTCAATTTACAGGTCCAAGACTTCACCATGAAAGAAGACACGCGACCAAAAAAATGTGCCGAGTGCGCGTACGTGAGTGGCAATTCAAAATTTAGAGATTTTATAAAAGTGCAGTCAAAACTTTTGAAAGTGCGGAGTATATTTAATACATCGTTACTAAAGAACTAAGTTCGGTGAGTTAAGTGTTTAAAAAAGTTTCGTTCCGTAATAAATTAAGTGGTGGACTAAAAACGTTATTTTTTGGATCTTATGGGCAACTGAATGGAATAAAGCAAGTTCCAAGAACTTCTGAGGTAGGTATTTAATATTTTACTTGAAAAATCAAAAATATGTTTAAAACATAAATAATTTATATAATGCAATCATAACCAAATTTTTAAAAATTTGGAAAATTAGAACAAAATCTAACTAAATTATTTTTTTAAATTTCAGGTCGTGGGTAAAGTACTTCCTAAAGGCTTTTAGACTTTAGACGACTAAAAGGTTAGTGGTATTTTTTTCAAAAATCTCTAGAATTATTTCAAAATTATTTTTTTGATTTAATTTCCTCCCTCGGGCGCGATTATTGTTTATCCAGTAAATGTTACTGGGTAAACAATTTAATTTACCACTTGGTAAAAAAAACCAAGTCGTGGAGTGGTTTAAGTGTAGTGTAAGAGTTATAATAATAATCTACATAAGGTAAGTCGTTTTTGTTGTTAAGATATTAATTATTCCAAAAAGTCCATTAACTGATTTTAATAAATCAAACTCTAGAATAAATTTACAGAACTTTTCAGACAGGTAAAATGTAATACCCAAGGTTTTTTAAATCATAGTGACGACCTCAGAGGTTTCTGGTGATAACTTGGAATTTAGAGATAGTTTCAACATGGGAGGAACTTCAATACTTGGTATTTTCTCTCCTTTTGACTGCTGGAAGATTAACCGAAAAAAGGCTGGTATTTTATGAAACTAAAGTTTCTGCAGAACTATTAACTTTTTTTTTTTAATTTTAATATCGTTGTTTTGGTGGTGTACATCCAGAAAATAGGACCACATCGAGTCACTACATATCTAAAAGGAAGTAACAAAGTTGCCTGCTCTATTCTTGGCTTTATTTCACAAGTAGATTACAGGTAAAAAAGAATCATAATGTTTTATTGATGTATAGTTTTAATTTTTTTCAATTTACAGGTCCAAGACTTCTCCATGAAAAAAGAGTCGACAAAAAAATGTGAGGAGTGCGCGTTCGTGAGTGTCAATTAAAAAATTTAGAGTTTTATAAAAGTGCAGTAAAAACTTTTGAAATTGCGGAATATATTTAAAAAATCGTTGCTAAAGAACTCAGTTCAGTGAGTTAAGTGTTTAAAAAAAGTTTCGTTTCGTAATAAATTAAGTGGTGGACTAAAATCGTTATTTTTTGGATCTCAGGAGCAGCTGAATTGAATATGGAATAAAGCAAGTTCCAAGATCTTCTAAGGTTGGTATTTAATAATATTTTACTTTAAAAATCAAGAAAAATCTTTAAAACATAAAAAATTCATAATCATCAGAACCAAATTTTTAAAAAATTGCAAAAATAGAACAGAATCTAATTAAATTCTTTTTTTTTAAATTTCAGGTCGTGGGTAAAGTACTTCCTAAAGGCTTTTGCACGACTAAAAGGTTAGTGGTATTTTTTTCAAAAATCTCTAGGATCATTTCAAACGTATTTTTTTGATTTAATTTCCAACCCGGGCGCGATTATTGTTTATCCAGTAAGTTTTACTGGATAAACAATTTTATTTACCACGTGGTATAATAAAAAAATCAAATCGTGGAGTGGCTTAAGAGTAGTGTAAGCGTTATAAATATAAAATACATAAGGTAAGTCGTTTTTGTTGTTTGCTTATTTCAAAAAATCCACCTAACCTAACCAATTTTATAATTCAAATGTTGTCCAAAACTTTAGAATAAATTTACATGAGTTTTCATAATGTAGGTAAAATTTAATAACCAAGGTTTTTTTAAATCATAGTGACGACTTCAGAAGTTTCTGGTGATAACTTGGAATTTAGAGATCGTTTCAACATGGTATTTTGTCATCTTTTGACTGTTGGAAGGATCGCCGAAAAAAGGCTGGTATTTTATGAAACTAAAGTTTCTGCAGAGCTATTAACTTTTTTTTTAATTTTCATATCGTTGTTTTGGCGGGGTAAATCCAGAAAACAGGACCACATCATCGAGTCACCACATATCTAGAAGGAAGTCACAAAGTTGTGTGCTCTATTCTTGTCTTTATTTTGGAAGTATGATTAAGGGTAAAAAAGAATCAAAATGTTTTATTGATGTATAGTTTTAATTTTTTTTCAATTTACAGGTCCAAGACTTTACCATGAAAGAAGACACGCGACCAAAAAAATGTGCGGAGTGCGCGTACGTGAGTGCAATTAAAAAATTTAGAGATTTTATAAAAGTGCAGTCAAAACTTTTGAAAGTGCGGAGTATAATTAAAAACTCGTTATTAAAAAACTAAGTTCGGCGAGTTAAGTGTTTTAAATAAGATTCGTTCCGTAATAATTTAAGTGGTAGACTAAAATCGTTGTTTTTTGGATCTCATGAGCAGCTGAATGGAATAAAGCAAGTTCCAAGAACTTCTAAGGTTGGTATTTAATAATATTTTACTTTAGATATCAAAAATAGTTTAAAACATATTTTTATTCATAATCATCATAACCTAATTTTTAAAAATTGGTAAAAATAGAACAAAATTTAATTATATTCTTTTTTAAATTTCAGGTCGTGGGTAAAGTACTTCCTAAAGGCTCTTACATGACTAAAAGGTTAGTGGTATTTTTTTGAAAAAAATCTAGAATTATTTCAAAATAATTTTTTGATTTAATTTCCAACTTCGGGCGCGATTATTGTTTATCCAGTAAATTTTACTGAATAAACAATTTAATTTACCACGTGGTAAAATAAAAAACCAAATCGTGGAGTGGTTTAAGTGTAGTGTAAGAGTTATACCTAAATATAAAATACATAAGGTAAGTTGCTTTTATTGTTAAAATCTTAATTATTTTAAAAATCCATTAACCAATTATATAACACAAATGTTGTCCAAAACTCTAGAATAAATTTAGAGGAGTTTTCATAATGTAGGTAAAATTTAATACCCAGTATTTTTTTTTAAATCATACAAAACGACCTTAGAGGTTTCTTGTGATAACTTGGAATTCAGTGATAGTTTCACCATGGGAGGAACTTCAATATTTAGTATTTAGCCTTCTTTTGGATGCAGAAAGGTTCGCCAAAAAAAGGCTGGTATTTTATGAAACTAAAGTTTCTACAGAGCTATTAACTTTTTTTTTAATTTTCATATCGTTGTTTTGGAGGGGTAAATCCAGAAAACCTTACCACATCGAGTCACCACATATCTAGAAGGAAGTCAAAAAGTTGTCTGCTCTATCCTTGGCTTTATTTCACAAGTATGATTTTAATCATCTTTAGATAAAAAAAAATCAAAATGTTTTATTGATGTAAACTTTTATTTTTTTTTCAATTTACAGGTCCAAGACGTCACCATGAAAAAAGAGTCAACCAAAAAATGAGGAGTGCGCGTTCGTGAGTGTCAATTCAAAAATTTAGAGATTTATAAAAGTGCAGTCAAAACTTTTGAAAGTGCGGAGAAGATTTAAAAATTCGTTACTAAAGAACTAAGTTCAGCCATTTAAGTGTTTAAAATAAGATTCGTTCCGAAATAATTTAAGTGGTGGACTAAAATCCTTATTTTTTGGATCTCCTGGTCAATTGAATGGAATAAAGGAAGTTCCAAGAACTTCTGAGGTAGGTATTTAATAGTTTTTTAATATTTTATTTTAAAAATCAAAAAAATGTTCAAAACATTAATAATTCATATAATTCAATCATAACCAAATTTTGAAAAATTTGCAAAAATACAACAGAATCTAATTAAATTCTTTTTTTTTTAAATTTCAGGTCGTGGGTAAAGTACTTCCTAAAGGCTTTTACACGACTAAAAGGTTAGTGGTATTTTTTTCAAAAATCTCTAGAATTATTTCAAAATTATTTTTTTGATTTAATTTCCACCCTCGGGCGCGATTATTGTTTATCCAGTAAATGTTACTGGGTAAACAATTTAATTTACCACTTGGTAAAAAAAACCAAGTCGTGGAGTGGTTTAAGTGTAGTGTAAGAGTTATAATAATAATCTACATAAGGTAAGTCGTTTTTGTTGTTAAAAGATATTAATTATTCCAAGAAGTCCATTAACTGATTTTAATAAATCAAACTCTAGAATAAATTTACAGAACTTTTCAGGCAGGTAAAATGTAATACCCAAGGTTTTTTAAATCATAGTGACGACCTCAGAGGTTTCTGGTGATAACTTGGAATTTAGAGATAATTTCAACATGGGAGGAACTTTAATACTTGGTATTTTCTCTCCTTTTGACTGCTGGAAGATTAACCGAAAAAAGGCTGGTATTTTATGAAACTAAAGTTTCTGCAGAACTATTAACTTTTTTTTTAATTTTAATATCGTTGTTTTGGTGGGGTACATCCAGAAAATAGGACCACATCGAGTCACTACATATCTAGAAGGAAGTAACAAAGTTGCCTGCTCTATTCTTGGCTTTATTTCACAAGTAGATTACAGGTAAAAAAGAATCATAATGTTTTATTGATGTATAGTTTTAATTTTTTTCAATTTACAGGTCCAAGACTTCTCCATGAAAAAAGAGTCGACCAAAAAATGTGAGGAGTGCGCGTTCGTGAGTGTCAATTAAAAAATTTAGAGTTTTATAAAAGTGCAGTAAAAACTTTTGAAATTGCGGAATATATTTAAAAAATCGTTGCTAAAGAACTCAGTTCAGTGAGTTAAGTGTTTAAAAAATTTTCGTTTCGTAATAAATTAAGTGGTGGACTAAAATCGTTATTTTTTGGATCTCAGGAGCAGCTGAATTGAATATGGAATAAAGCAAGTTCCAAGATCTTCTAAGGTTGGTATTTAATAATATTTTACTTTAAAAATCAAGAAAAATCTTTAAAACATAAAAAATTCATAATCATCAGAACCAAATTTTTAAAAAATTGCAAAAATAGAACAGAATCTAATTAAATTCTTTTTTTTTAAATTTCAGGTCGTGGGTAAAGTACTTCCTAAAGGCTTTTGCACGACTAAAAGGTTAGTGGTATTTTTTTCAAAAATCTCTAGGATCATTTCAAACGTATTTTTTTGATTTAATTTCCAACCCGGGCGCGATTATTGTTTATCCAGTAAGTTTTACTGGATAAACAATTTTATTTACCACGTGGTATAATAAAAAAATCAAATCGTGGAGTGGCTTAAGAGTAGTGTAAGCGTTATAAATATAAAATACATAAGGTAAGACGTTTTTGTTGTTTGCTTATTTCAAAAAATCCACCTAACCTAACCAATTTTATAATTCAAATGTTGTCCAAAACTCTAGAATAAATTTACAGGAGTTTTCATAATGTAGGTAAAATTTAATAACCAAGGTTTTTTTAAATCATAGTGACGACTTCAGAAGTTTCTGGTGATAACTTGGAATTTAGAGATCGTTTCAACATGGTATTTTGTCATCTTTTGACTGTTGGAAGGATCGCCGAAAAAAGGCTGGTATTTTATGAAACTAAAGTTTCTGCAGAGCTATTATATTAACTTTTTTTTAATTTTCATATCGTTGTTTTGGTGGGGTAAATCCAGAAAACAGGACCACATCATCGAGTCACCACATATCTAGAAGGAAGTCACAAAGTTGTGTGCTCTATTCTTGTCTTTATTTTGGAAGTATGATTAAGGGTAAAAAAGAATCAAAATGTTTTATTGATGTATAGTTTTAATTTTTTTTTCAATTTACAGGTCCAAGACTTTACCATGAAAGAAGACACGCGACCCAAAAAATGTGCGGAGTGCGCGTACGTGAGTGGCAATTCAAAATTTAGAGATTTTATAAAAATACAGTCAAAACTTTTGAAAGTGCGGAGTATATTTAAAACATCGTTACTAAAGAAAGTTCGGTGAGTTAAGTGTTTAAAAAAGTTTTGTTCCGTAATAAATTAAGTGGTGGACTAAAATCGTTATTTTTTGTATCTCATGGGCAACTGAATGGAATAAAGCAAGTTCCAAGAACTTCTGAGGTAGGTATTTAATATTTTTTTAATATTTTACTTGAAAAATCAAAAATATGTTTAAAACATAAATAAATCATTCAGGGTGTCCCAGCGCTGCGAGGAAGTAACATTACTCTAAAATGAAAAAAGATATCGGCATGCGGTTTTCGATAGAATATACAATACCTCGAAGCGCACATTTTAAAAATATTTTAGTAATATACCGGGTGTCCATTCCAAGATTGCGGACCAAAGTTATGTTTTTTTTTAAATGGAACACCCAGTATATTATGACATTTTTGGATTCCTTATAAAAAAATAATTATACTTTGTATAAACTTTTATGGGTCTATCATCACTCGTTTTGCTGATATTTGCTATTTAAGCCATAAAAAGATCCATTTTTGAAAGATTACTGCTCTAAAACATATAACTATTTTGGGTTGAAATTTTCTCAAAAATTTTTCAACATCGTCTAGTCTACAACTATCATGTCAAATTTAAGTTTGTGATAATTTTTCATCAATTTTTGTCGTGGTTCAAACACAGCATAAATAACTACCAGTAGCGACACTCTCCCGTGTCTATTCTAGTACCATTTCTATGATGCGTACCTGGTACCAATGAGTTTAGAACTGTAAATTACAAATGGTGACATTTCTCTATGATTAAAATAATTTTAAAACCGTCGTCATTTGAATTTAAATACCGTAATGAATGAATGAATTGCTGAAAAATGTATATTATTTAATTTAAGCTTGTCAAAATCATTATAAACTTCAAGTTTAATCAAAACTTTGCAAATGTATGTTAAATTTTTAAGGTTAGAAAAAGTGATGTAAATTTAAATTTGCCGCGTGCGTATCTGAGTATACATATATATATATATATATATATATATCGTCAAGGTCACCAAAAATTCTCCCTTCAAATAACATGTAATTTGCATGAAGTGTCGCTACTGGTAGTTGCCTATACTGTGATCATAGCGCATTTTGATATTTATCACGTCTACGTATAGATGGCGCTATATTGACAAAAATTTGGAAAAAAATGGAGGAAGGCGAGTAAAGGCTTTGCTGTGCTTTGAGTTTTAGTAACTGCACTAGCGTTTATAGCATTTTTTCTAACTAAAAATTTGATTTATAAGTACCTACACATAAAGTTTTACATAAACAGCTTTTTATTTATTATTTCACTTAGTAGTGCTTTATCGAATGACCGCCTTATCCTCTTTTTCGGGGATAAATATCCTATTGGGAATTTTGCTGCTCGCCCTCTGGTTGCTAAAATATGAACTTTTATATTCGGTACACACTTTTTTGATTTAACGCATTGGTACATGTTTTTTGGTGCTTTACTGATGCTTTAAATTAAAAATCTATTTAAACCTTTTACTTGAAATTTAAATAATAAATCTAGTTTGATTTTGTTGAAAACGTACTTATTAGGTACAAAAATGCGTTTTAAACACAATTTTTGACACTGTTACTCTCCATTTTAAGTTATTCAAAGCTCCCAAATGCTCCATCTACCGGTAGTTAAAATTCAAAATACCCATGCAGTCAAACGTCTCTTGAGACACCCTGTATACTTTACGCAGCAAACACGCCACCAAAAAAGTGAGGTTAGTGTTGTCTCTATTTTGTATTTGTTCTGTGATTTTCTCGCCGGTTAAAACAGGTTAAAAGCTTCTTGTTTTTGAGTAATTTTGCAATAAACACAAAACTACAGTTGCAATCACGGTAGTCGTCTTCTGTGGAAGTTGGTTTTAATTGTTGAAATTGTTTAAAAAATGGATAACAAATCGTTGGAGGGCAAGATGTCTTTTATGGAAAGGCTACAGAAACAAAATCCGAAGGAATATAGAAACCTGAATAAACAGGAACAGAACATGATAAAATATTCTGAATATCTAAACAATTATTACAACAACCTTTTGTCGAGAAATGTTGAAGTCTCCCAGTTAGAAGTGGAAGTGAAGTTAATCCAGGAACGAGTTAAACAATTGACCAGAAGAGTAAATGACATTCATAGAGATGTTAGTATTTTTGAAACATATTAAGTTGAATAAGTCATGTACATTATAAATAAATAAATTATATTGTTTAAGTATACATTTTTATTTTTACTAAAAATTTTTAAAGTTATTGCCACAACACAAGCAAAAAACTTACTAAATATCCTAACCTCGAAACAAAACATTACAAAAGTGTTAATTAAAAATGAATAAAATTAACGAAACTTTTGATAAATTAAATATATGTTCTACTACGGAAAGTAATAGCAGTGATGCAGTTTCTGATGAAGGTAGCTTATTTTACTTACTATAAATAATTTAATATTTATTTTATTCCAATAAAAGCGTATAAAGGAAATAATTTTACAAATTTTAGAAGAATCTGATGAGAGTAACGATGAAATCGAAATAAATTTTCCGGTGGCTATGTGGGATTTTAAGCAATGCGATCCTCGTAAGTGTTCAGGTCGAAAACTAAATAGACAAGGACTAGTGAAGATTTTATCACCGAAACAAAAATTTCATGGGCTTGTTTTGACTCCTACTGGCCAAATTAGTATATGTCCCGATGATAAAGTTATTATTGATAAAAAAGGTATAGCTGTGGTGGATTGCTCATGGGCTAAAATTGAGGAAACCCCCCTATCTGCCCTAAAAACTCCTCATGGACGTTTACTGCCTTACCTAGTTGCAGCAAATCCTATCAATTACGGACGACCTTGTCAATTAAGCTGTGTCGAAGCTCTAGCAGGAGCGATGTATATTCTTGGTTATAAAAATATAGCAGAATATTATTTAGAACAGTTTTCTTGGGGACATGCCTTTATAGAATTAAATAGGGAGTTATTGGATATTTATGCAAGTTGTTCAGATAGTAAATCGATCATATTAGCCCAAACAGCTTATCTAGAATCGGAACAGAAAAAACAATTAGAAAAAAAGAGTATGTTTATTATTAGTTACATAAAAAAAGCTATTTATATTATATTAATTTATTTCAGATGTGTCGGATTTTCCAGAGTCATCGGATTCAGATACAGATGAATAATATTTTAATAAAGATTTATTAAGTTTTCATTTTTTGCTAAGAAGCGTTCACCTCCTCAATCGTTAAATGAGCAATGAATCTTAAACGTAATTGTAGTGCAGGTCTTAAAGTACGCACAACAGCCTCTAATTTATTTTTCATGCTATCACCTACAAACATGTACTTTATATGATATAACAAGTCACATATTGGTTCCATATAATTGAGGGTTGTTTGAGCATGGTCTACTTGTGCTAATAAATCGTAGAGCGCATGTGTAAGGTCAACTATTGCAACATTAAAACGTGACAAAAATGGACCCACTAAATGACACACGAATAAGAATTGTGGTTCACTTTTAATGATAGGAGGGAGACATTCTCTCACCCATCTAGGAACACTAGCGATGTGACCAGGTCCTGCATGATGCCAAACTGAATGTGCTAGAGCTAACATGTAACTAAATCGATTGTGCAGCATTCCCTTATGTGTCTCCTTAAAATCTAAAAGCCTGAATGGTGAACAATCCCATACATAAGGTTCCATCTCTGTAAGTGTTTGTAATAATCTATCATGTAATACAGTCCAATAACTAGCAGGTAATGCAGAGAGTAAAAGACCAATTGCATTAATCCATTGATTAATTTGATCAGATGGTATTGATGTATAACCACGTAATACCACATCTAATAATCCTGAAGCTACTGCCGGAGGACCAGCACTTAAAGCCATTAACTCAACACAACTTGTGTATAAAATATGAGCACCTGCATTGGGAAACTCATTAAATCTCCAGTCTGTTAAAGAAGCAGGTGATCGCCCTGATATTGTATCAACAACTCGTTTCACTAATTGTATATAATAGTCAAGTTCAGGTATCCAAACATCATCCCTAACTAAATAAAGTTGGTAAGGTTCAGACAAGGTTTCTTTTAAAGCACCAAGGACTGCTCCAACCAATCTTCTTTTGAGTGGTGGACGATCATGTAACTTTGCTTCATAATAATGCAAAGTGTTGTACAAATAAGTCACAGGTCTATCATGAAACTTATATAAACAACCCAAATGTTCTAACAGAATTTCCAAACTTTTAGTTACCTAAAAAATTACAATTTAAAATCATTTAGTAATTCTTTAAATATTTACCTGTTGTATTTCTAAAAATCGATGAACCACAATATCGAAAACAGGCAAAAACCTTAAACACACATTACCGAAATAAGGGTGATACCCTCCAGTTTGTTCTTCAGGAGCAAATTTTTCAGGATATTTCCTATGAAAATCCAAGTGCCTTTCATGCCAACTTGTTTGGTTCCAATGATCAGGAGAATTATCTTTAACAAAATCTTGAACACGATTTCTAAACTCTGTTGCTTTCAATAAAACTAACTGAATTATAAAGGAGCATACTTGGGCTTCGCTCCCTTCTTGAGTTCTTAATGCAAGGCATAAAACTAATCGATCAATTGTTACAATATTGTACTTCCAAATCATGTCATTAATGGTATCAACACATTTATTAACATGCTGTCCGCCTGGAGAATTACTAAATTCAAATACCAAGCAATCACAAAATTTACGCAAATGAGCTGATAAGGCTCTTGCACCAATTCTTTCCAGTATTTTATATGCTATAGGACTTATATGGTCAGTTTCAAGCAACATTTTCCACAACAAACATAGAAATAGAGGTGGAGCTCCTGGCACTCCAAAGTGAGCCAAAATATCATTTTCATTATTCATTGAAGCCCATTTACGATATTCTTCTTCAACTGCTTTTTTTAACTGTTGTTTATTTTCACGTGCAACAGCATTTTGAGAGAAAAAGTCTGCAAGAGCTTTTGGAAAACACTCTAAAGTATGTGGAGCCCAAGCATGAGGTGTACTTTGAGCTATTGTTGCTAAAAGATCTGTACACCAAGCACCATCAGGGCCTGTTACATGTGTTGCTCTTGCCAAAGTCAATACTAATGCCCTGTTCAATTCTTCAGATTCCCCTGAGACTAACGTTTTTGGTTCGGAAAGAAATCTTGAAAGCTCTGGTTGAACCTAATAATTTACACATAAGTGACTATTATAATTTTTTTTATTATAATTACCTCAGCACTCCCCAGTCCTGTTATAAGTCTTAAGGCAGTAGATTCCACACATAAGTGTAGCTGTGTTTGATTGGCTTGGGGTACTGCAGCCAAAGAATGTAAATGGCTTAGTAATTGAACGCGATAGTGGGGGTGTATATGATGCATTCTATAACTGAACATCTCAAGTAAAGTGTACAATGTATTCCAAGCATGTGACTTATAAACGGTAGGTAATAATTGACTTATAAATCCTTTAATACCCAATGATTCGATTTCAGTATAAACCAAAAGCCGGCTGTAAGTTTCAACTAGGGCCGGGGCAAGAGGAAGACCCGATTTACTTTGAGCTAATTTAATTACATGAGTTACTATGCTATGAATTAAAGACATTTTTGAATGTACTGTTAATGAATCTAATACAGCCATGCTTAAAGGAGCAGTTGGTGGGGTGCTACTTTTAGAACTTCCTTGAATAGTTTCAACTAATGCAGCCATAGGTTTGCTGAAGTAATCTTGATTGGTTGAATAAGCATTGCAAAGTAACGCGATGCGATAATCTTGTCCCATAGCTAATGGTGGTGCTAAATGTTGCAAAAATTCATGATGTGCTTTCAATCTTGGTGGAATTGTCCAGGCTTGCTGACCTTCACTCTGTGCTTTTTTCGTTAAATGTATCCAAATACATGTCATCGCCATTTGTCTTGTGCATTGAGGTTGGTTAAAATCTGGCACCGGTAGAGGTGGTTCATCATCAGGAAAAAGTAATTCATATAATCTTAATACAGGTAAAAAATTTGATAAGGGGTTACGCTGTATTGATCCAGATATAAATTGTAAAAGCACCCACATTAATTGATCACGCCCTTTCTTTAAATCTTTACCCTGCAAACGATCATGCAAGGCTAGTACAATATTAGGAAAACTTGCAAATTGAAAAAGGACAAAATAAATTAATTGAGATGATAAATGTAGCCACAGTCCTTGTGTATCAACTCCTTCTTGCTCACTTCTTTCCATTGCCAAAACAACGAGTTCAACCAACTGTTCTTCCAGTGCGGCGCAGTGTTGCTTATGTTGTTTTTGCAACCCTAGCATGCCACAAACCATATCTCTACTGTATGGTTGTTCCAATACATATCCCAAAAGTCCAGTTTGCTTCAGTAATAGTTCAGAAGCGTACGGTAAAGTACCTTTTAAACTAAACCTTAAAGTTGATGGGTCTAATTTCCAAGGATTAACCATGTGTTCGGGACAACCACTATGTTCTACCATAGGGCGCATATCAGATAGTCCCACAATTGAAACCATTTGTGCACATGCTCGAAAACTATCAATATAATTTGAGAATAAAGACGCCAATCTCCAATGAGGACAATCAGGATAGGCCTTTTGTAATTCATTAACCAGCAAATATCCTGGTAATAAACAAACGTCTCTATCCATTATTTTTTCTGCTAATTCTAATAGAGCCCTAGTTTGTGGTTGCAGCCCAGCATGTAGTCGTTTAGGTAAAATCTTGGCTTTCTCGCAACATCCCTTCATAATTTCGCGGACCCCTTTGTATTCGACCAAATCAATGGTCCTTTTTACCAAACCAAAACATTCTAACCAAAAGTCCTGGTTTAAAAAATTTAATTTCTCATAAGTTATCATTGCTTCACATGCAAGTCTTGCAGGAATAGTCTGTGATCTTATGAGTCGCTCCAGTAATTCAATAAGTAATTGTAGTCTACTGTATGAACTACTACTCGATACAAGTAAAATTTGTCGAACAGCACTTTCCAATGTATCGTTAGTGGCACCGTTTAGTGCAGTTTGTAGTTCTTGAGTCCATAAAGTAAATTTATCAGTTTCGGCACCAGATCTATGTACCAAGAAACAACTAAAAGCTTCCTCGATGCCTTCAATTCGGAGAATATCACTTAACACGTTACTTAAACTTTCTCCCATTTTGTATAATTAAAACAACACACTAAGTTTTAATAATTATCAGTTATCAACATTATTTAAAAGTTTAATACTGATGTAAAATTATAAAGTAAACAAGTTTCTGCAGTGGTAAGTCACGTCAAACTCTGACGTTTCTGTATTTATATTCTTAAAGGCACTTTTGTGTTTTTTCAATAATTCCGTAATTGTATACAGGGTGTTCGGAATTTAATGGTGGTCGGTACTTATCAGTATCTAAAATCGTGTTTAAAACGCATGTTTGTGCTTAACTATATTTTCAACAAAAACCAAATAGATATTATTTAAAGCTTAAATAGAGCCCACACAACATGTTTTTTTTGCGTTACCAAACATCTAAGTTCACACTTTTGCCACCAGAGGGCGAGCGGAATTCTAAAATCGTGAAAATCTTGTAGGAGAACCTTCAGGAAAAAGTAAAACAGTAAGGCCCAGTTGAAGCTTCAAGTGACAGAAACACAATGGGAAATATGTCCATTTTTTTAGTTTAAGAGGATAGTCGGCGAATTTTAGCGCTTGATTTTGAAATTCGCTTGATATTTGGGGTTTTGCTCATAATTTTTTTTCTATTGAAGCTTTTTTAAAATTTCTTTTTTTGGTACACAGAAGAGTCTTGTGGCTACCAATTTCTTCTTTTTTTTATTTTTGTAAGTCAATCCAAATACTCATACGGAAGCAGTAAAACGGGCTCTTTACAAAAAACGTTCGCTAAGCGGCGTTTTAGATTTTTATAAAAAACTAATTGAAATAATATGTCATTTCCAACGCTAACAATAAGTTAAGGTATAAGCGAAGAGTGTATAGACTTGTTTTTTGTTATAAAAATATTTTTAAACTTTTCACAGCGCTCCAAATATTTCTTAAAATTTTACTTAATTTTTGGAGCGCTGTGAAAAGTTTAAAAATATTTTTAAAACAAAAAACAAGTCTATACACTCTTCGCTTATACCTTAACTTATTGTTAGCGTTGGAAATGACATATTATTTCAATTAGTTTTTTATAAAAATCTAAAACGCCGCTTAGCGAACGTTTTTTGTAAAGAGCCCGTTTTACTGCTTCCGTATGAGTATTTGGATTGACTTACAAAAATAAAAAAAAGAAGAAATTGGTAGCCACAAGACTCTTCTGTGTACCAAAAAAAGAAATTTTAAAAAAGCTTCAATAGAAAAAAAATTATGAGCAAAACCCCAAATATCAAGCGAATTTCAAAATCAAGCGCTAAAATTCGCCGACTATCCTCTTAAGACTTGATTGTAGCTTAAGCTTCAACTGTGCAACCAGCCCTAAAAATTGATCAAACAACAAGACAGAAAGAGTTGAGAATTTAATCAATCTAAAAATAAATACTAGCTATTAAAAAGTATAAATAATTTATTTATTCGTATTGATAAAATGTATCAAAATAACAAGTTAAGTATTTTAAATCAACAATAAAATTAACAGCATGCTTCAAATAATAACGGCGAACTTTTAGGATTTTCTTCTATTTCTAATGGTTTATGCAGTAATTTAAATATACCAGTTCCAATAGGTGCAGGCATCCCCATTATAATATTTTCAGAAACACCATTAATTTTGTCTGTTTGTCCATAATAGGCTGCATCGAAGAGATGATCTGCTGTTTTTTCAAACTAAAAATAAGTAATTTAATAATAAAATATCTATAAAGAATAAACAAAGAAAAAAAAACAAAAAGTAATAAATTAGATAAGATATTTTTAATTTGTGCTTACTGAGGCTAAATTTAAAACAGACTGTTTCATTTTGGCCAAACCATATCTAGTAATTCCTAAGACTTCTCCTGTGTGTGTCATTTGGGCTGCAAGAAGCATCATGTGGCGATAATCTACACTCATTCCATGATTTTCCATTACTAATTTTATTTCGGTCATGATTGTCTGCCTGAAAAGAAAATTTCTTGTAGTAAAAAACTTCCAATAAAAGTCTCAGAGGAAACTTTTTGAAATTTGGTCATTCACTTATTTACAATAAAACTATTATTTCGAAAAATTATAAATATAATATAATGCAAACATAATTTGAACAACAAACCTAGCAGCTTCAATTCCAAGAGTGTTATAAACTTCAATTATATTATTGGAGAAAGTTTTTCGCCCATCAATGCCATAAGTTGCCATCACTTCACGTAAATTATCTCCTTCCACACATAAGTTATAAGTGGCTTTACCACCTTTATCTTCCCTTGCTATAACTGCACGATTAACTGTTGATAAACCCTACAATATTATATAATTACCAGCTAGGATTATTAAATAATAACTATTGAAAGTTACCTTAACAACAACATTAGGTAGTAAATCTTTTAATTCGTGCATATTAAAGTTAAGTCGATTAGAATTTTTGCCTTGATTGGGATGAACAGTAATAACTGTATCACTTTGTACTTTAACATCAGTCGGTTTTAATTTTAATTTTGATGTGCAAATGCTAAAATCATTATAATTAAAGAAATAATAAATGCCTTAAAAATTAATTATTTAAACCTGTATCTTATAGTTTCCGCATTAACTTCCAATTGCAGTAACTTAATTCTTTCAAAATTCAATTGGATTAACAAAAATGCTTCCCCTTTTGTAAAAACATCATCTATATAAGTGGTAATCTAAAATATTTAATTTTATTAATTTTTAAGTTTAAATTGTACTTTGTTAATTAATACTTCTCCCAGTGTTGTCCTCTCAATCCTCCCTTTAACTCTTCTAGCAAACTCAGGGTCATAAGAATGTGTCAAACAAGCTGTAATAATGGGAGTACTAATATTTTTACTTGCATTAATGATTTCTTTAATTCTAAAAAAAATGTTTTTATTCATAAAGTTGTTTTAATATATTAAATAGTAATACCTTGGGACTCCCTGTGTAATATTCATACTAGCAACACCAGCAAAATGAAATGTTTTTAGAGTCATTTGAGTACCAGGTTCACCAATACTTTGAGCTGCTAAAGCCCCCACGGCAGTACCTGGTTCAATTATAGAACGTGAAAATTTTTGTCCGCATGTTTCCATAAATGTTACCAATTGACTGCATGTTAAACGTTCCAATTCTTTAAAAGCACCATCCAATGAACCATATTTACCCTTAATTAGACTGACATTATTTGCCACACCTTTCAAAAATAAACTAAAAAACAACACAACAGTTTATTTTTAATTTACGTTAGTTAAATAATATATAGTACCTTAATTCTTGTTTGAATTCTTCGGTACATTCTTTTAAAGCATTTGTGTCAAGAAATGCTTTAGTTGCTCGCCTAATTTGATCAGCATCTAAAGGAGATTCATCTCTGTAAGGACATTTTGCCCTTACGTGTTCTAATACTCTACCAAAATCAACGGGACAATCTTTTCCTACAAATATTTCTTGATGAATGAAAAGTTTATTTTTATAATTTCAATTTTACCTTCCATATAAGTTGGGTCAAGCCCATCACAACCATAAATAATTTGTACAATATCGCCTTCTGCGTTTCGAACTGATCCATCGTAATGAACAACTAAATCCTCTAATGACTAAAATTTGATGAAATGAAATAGCATTTTAATATTATAATTTTAATCTCACTTTTACTAATCTTCTCTGCATGTAACCTGTTTCAGCAGTTTTGACAGCGGTATCTACCAAACCTTCTCGTCCTCCCATTGTGTGAAAGAAAAATTCTGTAGGTGTTAACCCCGTGTAAAAGCTATTCTTGACGAAACCTTTAGCTGCTGGAGTTTTTGCTAAAATTAAATAAGTGTAAATAAATTATTTGTATAAATAAGTATTACTAACAGTGATGTTTAAAATGTGGTAATGATCGGTCTTCAAAACCATTTGGTACTCTTTTGCCATTTAAAGCCTGCTGTCCAACACACGCTATCATTTGGGAAATGTTGATGAAGGAACCTTAAAAGTTACTTAATAGAAAATGGTTTTTACTTGTGTCAAAAATACCTTTTGATCCAGATAAGGCCATAATTAAAGGACTATTTGTTTGATGCAATTCAGCTACACAAGCCTGACCAGCATGCTCACGAATTACTGATAATTCTTTTAAAATTACACCTTCTAATGATTCTTCTACAGTACAACCCGGTTGAGTTGGTAATTTACCCTGTGCCATTGCTTTAATATACTCATCACACTTGTAATACCTAAAAAAAAACGACATTACTTTCGTTCACCAAAGTTAAAATCGTTTTTACCCTTCAGAGAGTAATTTATTTTTTCTTTTAATTAAATTTTCACCAGGTGTAACATCCCCAATTCCAATAGAAAATCCAGTGTTCATAAGGTAATACGAAGTCATTCGAGCTAAAATTTAATAATTTAATGAATTGTTATTAATATTATATTTTAATTTAGTTACCTAGCCTCCACATTGATTTAATGCAAAAATCTTGCCCAAAATCACGAAGTATTACATAAAAAATACTCCCACCTTTTCCACCGGAACCTAAATGACCTTTGTCCAAAGTTCCTGCTATTAACTCTGAATTTCTTATAATCACATAAGAATCTTTTACACACAGTTCTTTATTTGATGTATAAGCTTTTCCTTTTGCTTCCAAATTCGCTTTTACAGGACATTCTTTATTTGGTCGGAATATTAGACTTATTATTTGTTTTCCAGACCATAATTTTTTAGGCTTAAATATATATTAACTTAAATACATTTTGTAAATTAGAAATTTGAATAACTACCTTTAAAATACAGGGTTTAGGTAAATCAATATTTATGTGAAAATCATTTCCTGCCAATAAAGTAGCAGCTAATTGGCATGCTTCTTTATAGTCTAAAAATGTGTCCTTTTTGGTTAATAAATAACCGCCAGTTAAGAAATCTTGAGTGGCTGCTATCAAAAGTTCCCCATTCCTTGGAGTGACTAAATTACTCTTATTCTAGAATTTTTAAAATGTATACATTGTAATTGATATTAATTTTATAATTACCCCCATTAAAATTAAAGCTTCAGCTTTAGCTTCTTCCGTTTGTGGTAAATGCAAGTTCATTTCATCTCCATCAAAATCAGCATTATACGGATTGCAAACACATTCATTAAAACTGTAATATAATTGGTGATTAAATCATAAAAACAAATTTTAAATTCATACCGAAAAGTTCTATGATTATGTATTTTAGGCCTATGTGCCATTATAGAAAGTTTATGTAGGCTTGGTTGACGATTAAATAACACAACATCATTATTTAAAAGATGTCTCTCCACTAAATCACCAAACTAAAATTTCCATCAATTAAAATTGTTATAAGTTTTTCTAGAAAATACACCAAACCTTTAATTCTTGAGCCAATTTTTCTCTATTGCCATATTTTAAAAACTTTTTAAAACGAGACCCTTTTTGTTGGACATAATTAGCTCCAGGCCAAACCTCAGGTCCATTCATTACCAATTGTTTCATTAAATTAATATTAGCATAAGTAACACGTTCAGGAAATGTTAAAATTTTTGCAATATGGCAAGGAACTCCAACCTAGAATAGAATTTATATTATGAGTTTTAGAAGTTAAAAAACGCCCAGTTAAAAATTGAGAATGCAGAATAACAAAATAAAATTTCTCGTTACTTGATATGTTTTGTGAGATAAAATAATAAAAGCATTAAGTTTTAATAATATTTCCTGATATATTAAACTAGGTAGATATAAGGTACCTGTATCAGTCAGTGCTGTGCGTAATTGTATTAGCGATCATTTTGCACGATAATAAATAAAAAATGCTCAGTATTTGTGCAGGCTATTTTAATACATTTTTTATGGTAGAACAATGCACTTAAGTTTCAGATGATTTTCAATCATCAGTCCCCAATTTAACAGTATTTAAAAATTTGACAAAGATCAGAAAACAACTTATGACTCTTTAAGCAAAAATTTTTAAATTGAAGCCAGAAAAATTGAATTGCAAAGTCATAAATTTAGTTTTAATTTATGACTAGGTTAAAAAATGTTCAACAATTAAGGAATTAAGTCATAACCTTAAGCTTAATAAATTACCACAACTGGGATTCAAATTAAAATCCATATTTTAAAAAACCAATAATACTTATATACAATTTGTTGATTGGGTAAACTTTGATAGTTTAAAATTTTTCGACGTGTTATGCATTCATTTTAAATGCTCACTATTTAAACAAAGTTTGTTTGACGATGCCTGAGATTGATTACAAAATTTATGGTAATTTAATAAAGTTTGTAACTACCTCAATTTGGTTTTAAATTAAGAAGACTGGAGGTTTTGTTGCTTCATAAAAGCTGTTTTTAGGAAAATCTGTTTAACAAAATATAGAAAAATTGAGCCTGTACATTTTTTATTTTCGATTAAAAAAATAAAATCTGAAAAAGTGACTGATTATTCATAATTTTTTTAATTTTTTTACTCCAGGTCTGATTTTGAAAAAAAATATGCAGTTTTACTAAGGACTATATGTCTAACAAAATATAAAAAAAATGAGCCCATACATTCTCATATTTTTGATGAAAAAACTAAAATCTGAAAAACTATGTATCCAAATTATTAATTTTTAAACACTTGGGAATGCCACTTTCTTATCGAAGTTTTTAATATGTATTTAATATGTATTTAAAATGTTATTAAATTTTGCAATTTATTATTATACTCAGTGGCACGTTCTCTTTAAAAAAAAAAAAATTAACATTATTTTCCTCAATTTTTTAATAATTTCTAAATCCTACTTAAAAATATGAATATTTAGGGACCTCAAAAGTCGAAATTGCCTAAGATCTCATAAAGGCATAACGTGCCACTGATTATTTATTATTTAAACTGGCAATTATTATATTGTCAATGCATTCATTATTTTTACTGTTCGTTATTCATTTATTATTATCTTGCATTATATAAAATATTTGGTATATGTAATTTTTATTTCGAAAAAAGTATTTTGCATTTTAAATTATTTACCAAGCATTTAATTTTTGAACAGTTAAATTAATTTTTAAAAATTTTGTTAGTTATTTTAAAAACACATTTAATAACTATAAAATAAAATACCTGATCGATTTCTAAATTGGGATCTGGAGAAATGACAGTTCTAGAAGAGAAATCGACTCTCTTTCCAGATAAATTACCACGAAATCTACCCTGCTTGCCTTTTAATCGTTGCACTAAACCTCTTCCAGTTTTTTTAGGCTGAAAATTATAGTGTTATTAAAAAAATTATAATAAATACATTAAAAATTACCATCATAGCTAAAGGAACACCTGATAATTCACTATTAATATACAATGCTGTTTGTAATTGCAAAAAATCCCAACCTTCTTGGTACATATTAACAGATGCACCTGATAATTTATGCTTTTTAATGACATCATTAATGAAGATAATTTCTGATTGTTTCATTGTTAAATCATCCTCATTGCTACAAAAAAATGAACGATTTAATAAATAAATAATATTTTGTAAGGAATACTTACGTTCCAGCTTTTAAATCAGATGCAACTGAGGGCCTAATACATACAGGTGGTACAAGCATTCGAGTAAAGATTAAATCTTTTGGTTGTGATCTAAAACACATTAAATTAAATAAATCAAATATTATAAAAAAATTAAAAATACTTTTTGGAGTCCATGGCTAATAAAGGAATATCATTTACAGGAATTCTTTCAAAAAGTTTCAAAACATCGATAGGAGTCAAAATTTGTTGAAAATTACTTCCGGTTAATGTAGACTTTAAATCAGGATTCATTTCTACTGCTGTATTAAATTCAGCTAAAAAAATTCAAATAAAAACATAATAATTATAATATGTTATTCAAATACCAATTTGTTCTTGTACAGCTTCATCCTTCTCCTTCCTTCCTCGAAACTTGTCATGTGCAATCTTAAGTACACCACCACCGGAATTAGTTTTACTTGCAACCAATTTTTTAATAACCCCATTTATATCTTTGCATTGAAGGCATTTATTAACTTTCTTACATTTATCAATAATTATTTTTCTTATATTTTTTTTCTTCATGTAATTTAAATTCGGATTACTTAATTTTCCTCGGAACAAATCTTTATCAGCTTCTGTTAAAAGTACTTGCCCACAACGTTTACAAATACATTGTAAAATACATATGATACTACGAAAATAACCAACATGAAAAACCGGCAATTCTAAATCTATGTACCCAAAATGACCAACACATTCATTCAAGTTTTTTCCACAAGTTTGACAAGGAGAATCTTTCGAATTGGTACCCTAAAAAAGTAGTGATAACACAATAATTAAAACTAACAAATAATCGTATAATTTTATAAATTGGTACCGTACACGGTTTATGTTTTGGCTGGTCTAAATACGACGAACCATTCTATAAACTAAACTTATCTTACCAAGCGTTGGTCCAGTACTCCATAAGGGATAGGGGTACGCTGCACATCCTGATTATATAAATTCTTTGCAACAACATGCAAATGAGCTTGTTGTTGCATGTCTTCTGCACTTTCAACCCCGAAACTAACATGGGAACTAAAAATAAAAATAAATAAAAATTGCTTTTGATTGTTTCGTATAAATTACATCTTTCGCGCAACATCAGCCTCACGATATTGCTCCTTAGGCATTTTAAATAATCTTATTTAAAATACTTTCTTTAAAAATAAATCAAAACATAACCATAAAATTGCATAAAATACCAGCGAATTTTACAACTGTTTACCACTGTCAACTGTCAACCACTGTTTACCACGTGCATGTTGATGTGTTCTTTTCACTATTAATTTCCCCCACCATTCATAGAAATTACGGTGCAAAAAAAGTCTCTTTACATTAATTTCTATGGTAACAATTTACGGTGGCAATTGGCAACACTGATTGTCAACTATTCTACTTCCGGCGAATTTATTGAAGCCATCTTTCTTTCTTTCAACAGCGTGCAAGGTGAGAGTCAAGCACTTTTGTTACTTATTTGATATTAAAACATATTAGCGATCTAGTTTGTATTTAAAGGTAATGGCTAATACAATCTTATCTAATTATATTCATTTACACGTGAAAATGAAAATATTTGCTTTTCTTAAGAAGTTACTAATAATTTGACACGTGTTTTCATGTTTGGTATTTTATTTAGTATTCATTAAATTTAATTATGAATGTTGTGATGACTTTCCACCAAGATCTCCGATATATGTGAAGATAACTTTTGCTACTACTGATGTTATTTTGTTATAATAGTAATTTTTAATTTTTGTGAACTCGGGTTAACATTGATTTTTGTTTATAGGACATCAAGATGTCATCGCATTTAGTTTGGAGTATTATTCGTAATAACAATGCTTTCCTTCTTAAGAAGAGGAACATCAGCAAGCCGTTCAGTACTGTAAGTAAGTGCAAATATTTCAATTACAATTTCTTTCGCCAAGTATCAAGTTTCATAATTTTCGATACTTTTGTCTGTACTTTTAAATCAAACATAAGCTTTAAATATTTATTGCAAATCGTGTCTTTTCATGTGTTTAATTTTCAAACGAAGGCGAATTTCTTTTAAGGTACTTTTAATGACCAAAACAAAGCTCGGAGCTTTTAACATTAGTAGTCCTAGTAGGAAACGTTAGTGTTAATGCTATGGTCGGCAACTTTATTTGATCTTAGAGTTAAATTTTTTACATTCTAGAAATTTGTAATGCTTGCATTTTACTTGATCACATTTTTTTTATCAGAACGTCGGGCGTATAGTCACAGCGTTTATTGAAACTTTTTAGCTTCTAGTCGAAGACCCACAGGTTTCCGACCCCTGTGTTATTGTCTTGTTCCACTGAAAAATTTAGTTCAAAAAAAACTTATTATGATGATATTTAAACTACCAAGATCTCTGAAGATTAATGATTACAAACTTAAACTGACGTTACTTAAATTTTTAATTTTAATTCTTATTATTGAGAATATGTTTTAAAATGTGTTTTTTTTTAGGAAAGGAACAACCTTACAAACCTCCATTCATACAGGTACAATGGGCTAATTCACAAAAAATCTGTTGCTGTTGTTGATGCACCCGATAAAAAGGGATTCACTGTTGAATATAAGAAGTCTAGGAAACAGAATAAACCAAGACAAAGCACAGTCAAAACGACAATGAAGACAGGCCCCCGTAGGTCCCTTTACAAGTTGAAGAGGTTGATGAACAAAAATAAGTACAGGACCGATCTGACTAAAGTAAGTTTAAAATAAGCTTATCTTGTTTTAATAATTTAGTATTCATTAATTTATTTAATTATGAATGTTTATGATGACTTTCCACCAAGATCTCCGATATATGTGAAGATAACTTTTGCTACTACTGATGTTATTTCTTAATAATAGTAATTTTTTAAGTTTATTAACACATATTAATTAGTTTTTCTTTAATGTGATTTCAGGCCGCTCTTCGACGTGCAAGTGCAGTACTCCGTTCTCAAAAACCAATTGTCAACAAAAAACAGAAGGCGAAGAAACCTGAATAACTTTTATAAATGAAGTAAATTAATAAAGAAAGTTTCATGTACCATATTTGTATTAATCACTCTTCCTTATTATCATTTCTGACCTTAAAACACCGTTTTTGTGTTAAATAATTGTTGAATGCAGATTACATAAAAATTTAAAATTATGCTGCAGATAATTTTGTAGTTTTAAAAAAATTATTAAAATCTAAAACTTGGAAAATATTTAAATACCTCATGAAATTTAAAAAAAATACTAATGAAACCAAAGTTTTATGTTCTTAGTCAAAAAAAGAATCATTTTGTATTTTATCACTTCGTTTACAAGTTCTGAATGAAAATATGCAAAATCCTAAAATTTTAGATTTTTCACAATAAGGCTGATTTTTTTGAAAAGTGTACATGGTGTAAACTAATTTAATTAATTTAAATCTTGAAAAAGGTGCGCCATTGGTTAATATAACTTGCGAGGAGGTAAAATCACACTGATCCTCTGATATGGTGCAAAAAGTTCCGGAACATCCCTGTATCTTTGATTGCGTGATTCTGAGATTCTTTAGAACATCCGTATCTTTTGAGGATGTCATTGGGAGAACTACCCCACTTTTTTTTAAATTGCAATAAAAAAATAAAACGTAGTCTCAGGACTTTTGCCGGACACTGTATAATAATTGTAATATACAGTGTGTACTTAAGTCACCAAAGTCAAACTTGGTCTTAAATTCAACACCTCAAAAATAAAAAACCTCAGAAGCTAATTTCGGCGTAACTTTATTTTTGCTGGCATCGATCAGTTAATTTCTGAGGTTTTTTATTTTTGAGGTGTTGAATTAATTTAAGACCAAGTTTGACTTTGGTGCGGTTTTCGTTATCCGCAAATGCGGATTAAATGTGCCAACGGCGTGCCTGGTTGACACGCCAACAGGCCTTTTATTCGAGGTCTCCAAAATTAAACTTGGTCTTAAATTCAACAACCGCTAAAATTCAACGTCCACGAAAATCAAATAAACGATTTAATTCATTTAAGATTTATATATCTGTTGGCAAAATTTAAACATTCTCCGAAATAAAGCAGTCGATGGTCTCAAAAATAAAGTAACGCTGAAATTAGTTTTGAATATCTCGGTGGTCTCAAAAATTAACAAACGCCGAAATTAAAAAAATACGATGATGGTCTCAAATATAAAGTTACGCTAAAATTTAAATCTCACGATGCTCTTAAAGATAATATATCTCCAAAATTAAATCTAAATGTTTGAAACATGGAAAAAATTTAGTAATATTTTTCCTTGGTTTAGAAATTGATTTTGGGCGTTGCTTTATTTTTGCTCTCATCGATAATTTTAAGTTTATTTTGGAGACTCTTTGATTTAAGAAATATTTCCGATGACTTTGGTTTTAAAATAAAAATGTACCTACAGTTATAATTTCATTTCGGCGGATGTTAATACTTTGAGAATAATTTTGGAGATACTTTCAATTTGAGGAAGAATTAAAAAGACCTCGGCATTTATTTGTACCAAAGGACCGCATACTACAATAAAAAGTTAGGCAATTTCCTGTAATTTTGGAGACCTTTTATAGGATGAAGTTTATTTTAGCGACCAAGTCCATCTTGTGACCAATTTTAGATAACTTTTAGATATCCGTATACATGGATTAAATGTGCCAACGGCGCGCCATAGATTTTGTTAATTTTCTTTTTGGGGTGCAATGTGGAATCTTCTCAGGCAATAATTTTTTGAAATTTTTGTTTTTGTAAAGTAAAAAATGCGCGTATTTTACTATTTTATTTAAAAACAAAGTAATTTAAAAAAGTATGCCATCCAAAGCAAATTTAGTATTAAATTTAAAACATAAAAATTGCATTATAACATCGATAATAAAGGCTTTTGAAATTTATATTTTTTTTTACACTTTTATAAAAATATAAGAAAAAAGGGAATCCCGACATTCTTTTAAATATCTAGAAAATATATGTGAAAACCGATTTTGCTGTTTTTGATTGGTATGTCAGTTTTGTGTTAGTTTTTCCACACCACCCAAATGCGCTTTTTTTTAAACTGGTTTCCTAATTAAAATTCAGTAAAATAAGATGTTATTCAATTTTACCTAGCCTAATCCACTCCCGCAAACCGCACTTTCCCGAAAACCGAATTTTCCGATTTATCCGAACTAACTGAAATTTTGGAAAAATTACAGACTTACATTCGCGAACAATAGATGACTCACTGGATGACTCAGGTATAGTATGTATATCATTTTTTCTTTTCCAATTTTCACCTTACTAACTACTAACACTTAAACAATAATTTAAATTTATTTTATACGAAAGCAAAAAAATACCCACTTTTTTTTCTAGCAAATTTTTTTTTTTTTTGTAAATGTCATTCTGAACAAAAATTTTCCTGTGAACTATTATGTTTTTTCGACTCCTTAAAAAGTTACAGCAATTTTAAAATTTCAAAAACATAATGATTTTTGTGGGATACCCTGTATAAATTTCATTTCATTTTAATTTTTTTTATATAAATTAAGTATGCTTTGGATTTTGTATATTATCTCAATAAAATGCTAAATTTTACCGAGGAAAATTTAACCTAGTCGTTCACTTATTTTAAATACAGCCAATAATAATCATAAAAACCATTTGGGCAAAGAAAAAATCCAAATAATAATTGATTTAAATAAAAAAATATAATAAGAAAGAATATTATACAGGGTGTTCCACAAAAATCGTGAGAATTTATCAATTTTAAAATTGCTGTAACTTTTTAAAGAGTTGAAAAAACATAATAGTTTTGCTGCAAAATATGTAGGACACCCTGCATAATTAATGGTTGAAATTTAAACGATCGGCCATTTGAATAAATTAAATTTGAAAAAACACCTATCCCAAAAGAAATGAGTAATGATAATACAATCAATATTTTATTTTTCATACTTAAGTACGTTGAAATTAATTTTTAAAACTTTAAAACATTATTGAACGTTTCTTAAAAAAATATGAAATTTTTGTAATCCTTTAAAACCATAGATTTGAAAACAATACGCGTGGAATTTTGCGGACGCGTTGTATATGAAATATGTACTGTTATTTTGGCTTCATGTTTACTTCACAAAACCATTGAATAGAAATTACGACATGCCCTGTATATGACAGTTGACAGTGTAGGAATTTGCATTGTGTTTTTTTTATCGGGCGATGCAATTGTCATGTGTCATGTCAGTGGTAAAATTTTTACTTCAATTTCTAAAAATTGTATAAAAGCAACATTTCGAAACAAATGCGCATTATTGAAGTGATGCAGGTGCCTTTAAATCAATCTGAACAACGTTTATTGCAATTTAAAATAACACAAAACTGACATTTCAAGATTGTCATAAATATCCACTTTCACCTCATATTTATTTTTAGTTAAATTACAAGTAATTCAAAGCGTCAGTAATATATTTGTAGGTAAGAAGGAAATCAACTTATAATCTTATTCCTAATTTAATATTTCAAAAATTTTATCGAATGTTTGTTTTAGTTCAACAAAAATGGCGGTAAAACATAAAATAATAGACTGCCCAGATTCAAATTTCGATATTCTAATTCGTGTATTGGAGCAGCTTCAGCAGAATCGAACTCTAGAGGTTGCTGACCGAGAAAAAATGTGTGAAGCACTTGTATCGAACTTGAAAAATATTGTCCCTCGTGTCCAATCAGGCGAATGGAATATTCCAGAAAAAAATGCAGATGATCCAAGAACACCAGTTGATGAGGATCTGGTTCTAGACATTTTAAAAGCATTGTATAATGAAATATCAGACCCACGTAAACAACCTGCGCCTCAATTAGCTGCTTTTCTCCAGTTAATTGATTTGAAATTTATTCCCAATGCAGTAAAATGGATGTTAAATTCTGGATTTTCCGATGCTAGCTTAGAACGGGTTTTAATGACTTTATGCACTTGGTTGGGACAAAAAGAAACATGCACGTCTAATTTGGGTCCTTTAGTTTTGGAGTTTATGCGTGGATTAGAAGGGGATCTGTATTACGACATATTAGTTGAAGTTACTATAGTACATATTACTAATTTATTTTCACAAATAACTAAACCGGACTTAAGAAAATGTGTTGGGCCAGTTGTTTTACACATGTTATCTAATATGCACCATAATCCAAAAGCCTTTCATGAAATTGTTCCTCACATACAAGATGTATTACAATCACTTTCAGAGGAAAATTCTGAGACTAGTCAAAATTACTTGCAAAGTATTTTAAATTCAATGTTTACTTTAATGGAACAATTTCCAAATTATCCCCAAGATTTAGATCAAATTTTAAAACCTTTTGCTACAGACGCAAATATCAAACAAACCCTAAACCCTTCCAAGTTATGGTTTGACAAATCAAATTCTGCAGTATATCCGTTCAGAAAGGTTGGGTTAAATAACCTGGGAAATACTTGTTACATGAATAGTGTTTTGCAAGCACTTTTCATGACAAAGCTCTTTAGAAACGATATTCTAAAGATTGACATTCAAACCACTGGTTTATTCACAAAACTTCAAGCGTTATTCACCTTATTACAATTTTCCGAGCGCTCATCCTTATCACCTACAGAAATGGCGGCTGTTGCAAGACCTCCAGGCTTTCAAATTGGCCATCAACACGATAGTTCTGAATTCTTAGGATACATTTTGGATGTTCTTCATGAACAAGAAAAGGTTTTCCATGTTTCACCAAGCAACACCTCTGATAATGCAGGTAAATTAATTAAAATTTTGTTATTCAAATTCGATTTAAATCTAATTCATAAATTTTATTTTTGGACATCAATTTTTCATGTATTATTCCTTTAAAGGGGCAACTTCTGAGACAAATACGACTACCGTAGTAAAGAAATCTTTTGGAGGAAGGAGCTTATCATTATCCAAATGTAGTGCTTGTGGCTCAAGAAGTGAAAGGGTGGATACCTTCCGAGATTTACAGTTGTCCTTCCCAAATATTAGTGATAATCAATCAGTTCAGACTTTATTAGATTATTACTTGCAGCCTGAAAAATTATGTGGGGATAATCAATACCACTGTGATAATTGTCGAGGTTTAACGGATGGTGAAAGGGTAACAAAAATTATTGAACCTCCAGCACGGCTTGTACTTACCTTGAAGCACTTCCGATACGACCCTGTGACCCAGTTACGAACAAAGTTACTACAGCGAGTAGATCTGAGTAATGAATTACTTCTTGGGACTACCCAGTATAAATTGTATGCAGCGGTGGTGCATTGTGGATCAAGTGTTGATTCAGGCCATTATTACACTTATGCAAAAGATGAAAATGAATGGTACAAACTAAACGATTGTTTTGTAAATAAAAGTAAAGCAGAGGAGTTAAATAGTCTATGTCCCCCGGAAGCTCCATATATACTGTTTTACAGCCGCAATGATTGTGCAGAACCAGTCCCTATCAACAGGTGTGAGTTACCAGAAAGACTAAAGAACGTCATAATTCAAGATTTGCAAGAGGTGGAATATGATCGTAAGAAATCACAAGTGTCATTTAAAAGAAATCATGACAAAGATGGTGATGATGATCCACCTCCTCCTCGATGTGGCGGTAGATATTTATATTCCTCAACAACTAGATTTGTATGGTAACTGTACATTGAATTAGAAAGTTTAAATTTTGTTGACTTATTATAAATTATTTAAATAACATTGTTATTTCTAATATTTTCCTTATTATGAAACTAGTTTTAATTTGAATGTGATGTTAATCTTCAACTAAATATTTTTAAATAAATTTAATAGAATCATTCTTATTTTTTAAGAATAAACATTTTATTTATTATACATATATTACAAATATTCCCATACATCACAAGAATCAAAATGTTTTGTGTATGATTAATAAATTTCGGGCTCTAAGGCACAATTTTAAAGTAAAACAATTATACACAAAATATTTTTTATATTCCAAGTATTTTACACGATTATTTTTGGTTCTTTTTCTTATATTAACGGCTTATAAAATATCTTCAATCTTCACCACATTTTATAAATACAAAATACATAAACCACTAATTATAAATAAAATTGGTATTTTACAAATTTTAAAAGTTTATTTAAACAATTTGAATTTTAAATTTTAACAATTGAATAACAGTTTTTATTCAAAATTACAAAAAAATTGTTGAATTTTGGAATAATTTTATTAAGGCGCACAATTATTAAGGAACATAATTTATAAAATTATTCATCAAGAATTTTCGTAATATTGACATTAATCTCTATTAAAGGAGTAGTATCAGGGTCCTTCGTTAAAGGCCCTTTTGTTTCTGCGTTCCACGGTTCCAACAGAGAACGTCCATTATTTGATGGACTATCTGGGAATTTTACTGATTTTCTTGGTCCTTTATTAACGCTATATGGTGAAGGCTCTTCCGTTCCCAAGGAAGTATGTGGTCCTGTTCCAGTAGGGCTCTGCGTAGGAGAAGCTTTCGTTTCATTAAAAGTTGTTCCTCTCCGTAAAAAACTTGTACCTGATGGTTGAGTACTATAATGAATACTTGGAATCTAAAACAAAAAAAATTGTTTCATGATTTCATCAAAATATTTAAAAAAATTATTTTATCATTTTTTAATTTTGGATTTTGAAAATAAAATAAATTTGATGTAAATTGTCACAAATACATAATATGTACTGACAGTTTACAACTGTTTTTTTTATGCTTAATAAGTTTCGAGCACACTCCATGAAGTCTTTTATGCGTCTTATTAACTGTCCCATTTTCCGTAAAATATTTATTAAATGTGACATGTGGTATATCATAATTCTCAGAAAAACATACTGATTCCAAATATGTGTAATTTCCTGGCAATCCAGTAACTTAAGAAAAAATCTGATTGGCTTATTGAATTTAAGATAAAAAACTGCCTCTATGTTGTTAACAAAGTTTGTTGGTATGGCTTATAGTAAAGAAGTTACAGTGATATTTTGAAAATGCCACTTTTTGTTTATTTTTCAAGATGGCGCTGAAACAACTCAAAATTCAACTGTTTTCTCCACGAATTATTATTGAACATACACATATGCACTACTTTGTCCATTTAACCGACTTTCTATCTCCAATAATAACAAAGATACCCATGTAGTCCAACATCAAATGGGACACCCTGTATAATATTTTTTAAGATAATTAGTAAGTCTGAAGAATGGTTATAAAAGTATTTTTTCAGTACACTAAAATGTCATCTCTGTTCTATATTTAAATTCATGGCCCCTAATAAAATTAACAGCCCTTTTAAATTTAATGGAGCTAGCAGATTTAAGTACGATATTAATGTTGTCACAAACGGTGTTTTATTCCAAGTTAATACTAACAAAAAGTGCGTTTTATTAAATAATTTTACGAGTATGTAGTTGAAAATAAAACTGAATTTTATTAAAACGTTAAAAACTATTTCCTGATAGTTATAAAAGGGGCTTAAAATTTTATTTTTGGGATTAGCTTACTTTTATTAAATTTTGGTTTGTAATTAAAATAACTTTATCCGAAAATTATTTTCAGCAAAAAGTCCCTCAATAAGTTCTTTAGTACAAAATTAGATTTTTGGAGTTGGAATTGTAAAAGTTTAAGCATAACTTTCGAAAAGCTTCTTAAGAAAGTCGGATTTCCTTTTGTTAAAAATTAATTAAACGAATTTAATGAAAACGTTGACAAGTTTTGTTATCAAAGATTTTATGATAAAATATAAATTTTTTACATTTTAATAGGTACCTAATTGGTTTTGAAATAAAATTTAAAATAGACATTGTTTTTTTGAGTTTTCTGAATTTTGCAGTTTCTATTATAGAAAACCAAAAAATTGTTTAATTTAGCATGTAGAAAGTATAACAAAAATTCAAATTTAGAAAAAAAAATCCTTCGAGCCGGATTTGAACCAGCGACCTATGGATATCTATTTTAGGAAACAAACTACAGTCCACCGCTCTACCAACTGAGCTATCGAAGGTTGATAACAAATTTGGCAAATACATATACCTAAGTTGTAATCATTTAATCCTATCATAAAATAGAATTCAAAACTTTTTATCAAAGCAAATATTTAATAAGATAATTAAGGCAATTTATTTTCTGTTGTTGGTATTATTAAAATTAGTTTTATAGTTTAGAGAGAAAGTGTGTTATTTGATAATAATAAGTTTGTCAAAACCAAAATTGATAGCCAGAAGATTCTTATGTGTAGCAAAAAGTTTTTAAAAAAGTTGAAAAAAATATGACTAAAACCGCAAATTCAAGCAAATTTCAAAATGAAGCGCTCTAATTTACCAATAATCCTCTTATAGATTTTTTAAAACTGAAATTTAGAAACAAGAGCACCTTCAAGTTGAAATCACTAAATTTTATAAATATACAGGGAGTCTCAAAATTTGACTGACAACGATTAACTGGAAATAGTAGACCTGAAAATAATATATGTTTTAAAAAATCAACTTTGGAGGCTTATAACTACTGACGGATGCATTTTTGGATAAAGATAAATATTGACCCTATTTATCTTTATCCAGAAATGCATCCAAAGTTGATTTTTTAAAACATATATTTTTTTATTGCAGCCAAAGCAGTAGAGATTTTTTAATGAAATTTTGTATACGTGCTTTAGAATACTGGACTCTCAATTAGTAAAAAAATTGACTAATCCTTGACTTTTGTAAATGGTGTTGGATGGAAGAAGAAGACACAAAACAGTTAAAAACTTTTTAAGTATTTAATAATTTTATTTAAAAATTATTTTTTCATGTAGAAAAATGCAAAACAAAGATTTTCTGTTCCTTATGAATTTTTCGTAAGTTGAATAAAATTAAAAAAAAAACATATTAGCATATTTCTTTAACGTGAATTTAATTATTAAAATTAATACATTTTCTTCAAAGTTATCAATTTATGTTGAATTTTTAGCTTGTTACCATGGAAACGACTAAATTCTTACCGTTTTCCAAATTGTTTTTGTAAATTTATCCAAAAGCGGCACAATTTACGCAAAATACGTAAGGGGCAAAAAATCTTACATTTGAATTTCTCCACAAAAGCAAATAAGTTTTAGATAAAATTTTTAAATACCTAAAAAGTTTTTAACTGTTTTATGCCAACTTTTTCCATCCAACACTATTTACAAAATTTGAGGATTAACCAAATTTTTACCAATTGACCATCCAGTATTCAAATGCACGTATACAAAATTTCATTAAAAAATCTTTACTGCTTTGGCTACAATAAAAAAAATTCTGTTTTAAAAAATCAACTTTCGAGGCTTATAACTCCTGAGGGATGCATTTTTTGTATATAGATAAATAGGGTTATATCAACGTATTTTTAATTCTACTATCTACAGTTAATCGTTGTCGGTCGAATTTTGGGACCCCCTGTATGTTTTATATGGAAACGTTCTTGTTGATTACCTCTTCCTCGTCTTTATTATTACTAATTAAATATTTTATTGTAACAAAATCAACGTGGAATCAATGAAAAGTATATTTTTCCTATAGATACCACCAGATAATTATACAGGGTGTCCCTGAATAACCGTGAGAATTTTTAGGGTGATAGTGGAAGTGAAACTAAACATTTTTGGCTTATAAAGTATTGTTCGGAAATGCTTCCTTAAAAATTTGGTATAAAAATTTTCAAAAAAAATTATTTTTTGTAAACAAAATAAATATTACAAGAGATATTAACTTGAAATTTTAGCAATAGTTTTTTCATACAAGATACACATTTACTGTCGATAAAAGTTTTAAAAATATTTTCAGGGGCGTTACATATGGGGGTCATCAAATTTTTGTAATCATATTTTTTTTCTATGAATATGTGTAAATCCTAAATCCAATATGGCTGCCATAAGAAAAAATAAGTTTGCTTCATTTCTGGTCAATCCGTTGGCGAAATAAAGTTATCATTTGTTTTAGTGCATTGTACACAAAAATTTGTATGTATTATGTCAGAAAACTTTTTTGGTACCACCGAAAATAAAGAAGTTATAGTCATATTTTGAAAATCGCATTTTCTTGTATTTTCAAGAAAGCGCAGGAACGATATGATATTCAAATTTTTTGTCAATGAATTATTAATATTTGAAAAAATCTCTACTACTTTGTCCATTTAACCGACTTTCTATCTCCAATAATAACAAAGATACCCATACAGTCCAACGTCAAATGGGACACCCTGTATAATTACAGTAGTGGAAAAAAGTATGGAAATTTTCGATATACTTAAACATATTAGCTAGTTAAAATATATCTTTGCTCCAGTTTAAAATAGAATTAGTATTATGATTGAATATGAATATACTCATCCTGGCCACTGTGGCCATAAACATAAAATTATCTAAATAAACCATATGAGGCAAAAATATACAGGGTGTCCCGTAATAACGTAGACAGACATAGGAGAACGTGTTTATCACCACAAATTAAGATGACAAGTTCCTCTAACACTTTGGCCAAAAATGCTTCCCAGCAAAGTTACACCCAGTTACAATTCACTTTTCAAAAAATAAAAGTTCATATAACTTTTCTTCCTATGAAGCTATCTTCATATAAACCGCCATGGAGGGGTAATTTTTGGTGCTTTACGATATGGTATTCTAGTTTTGCAATATTTCTCATTCATTTACTACCATTTTACCTAAACTTAGAATTTAAGATTTGCCACAACTTTCTTCTGTTGTCTGTTGTCACTTTTTTGCAATTTTAAATGATTTTCTTATAAAATAAATAATTTACTATGAAAAAGTTTACAATCGCTAAATCCAATCGTTTTCGAGATAATTTCGAGATTCTGGCTTCTGCTTGCGTAATTGGCACAATGCCAGATCGGGAAAAAACACCTTATACCATAATAGACCCACCACCGTGCTGTATAGACAGCATTTGGAATCTTACGTTGTAATTTTGGTTTAAGGGTTGATGAAGATGCTGTCTGAACCAAATAAGATAAACTTAATTTCATCGCTCCAAAGGACCTTATTCTTTCATGTTCCTTGTCAAATTCGATCTGGCAAATTCCATTCGCCTTCTATTTTTCTTGGAAATTTACTGTTTTTTTACAGCAACACGACCATTTGAATTTACAGCTATAAGGTCAGCTGAATGTTGAATTGGTCCAAAAACTCCTCTTGAAATTTCCTCGCCGTTTTAGGAGGATTGGATATCCTATTGATAATTTTATCCATCCTGGCGATGGTTTTTTGAGATCTTCCCGACTTACGTGACGTTTCGACACCACCACTTTCAAAGAAGATTATTTGTTTACAATCTTTAGTAAATAAGTAACGGCTTTTGGGGATTTACTAATGTGACTGTTTTGAACAACTTGTGTAAAATAAAGTGATTTAAATAAAAATAAGTTTCCGTACTTTTCTCCAGCAAAAATATGAATGTGACAAGAATAAAGTGCATTGAGCACAATTTCAAAAAAAAAAAATATTTTTATTGTAAATAAACATTTAATAAGGAAAAAGTGTAAATTAACAGGGACATTTGGTAAATATGTAATTAAAATAATTAAAAGTTACCATAGTTTTTTCCACCACTGTATGTAAATTCAAATAATTTTCTCTATATGTAATATTTTAATAGTTACCATTTGGCCATTTTCATCTCTTCGCCTTCCTCGTCCTGCTTTAAGTTCTTGATATTGTGAAACTACACACAATAGTGCGTAAACCTAAGAAGAAATAAAATGAATTATTATTATTTAAAGACATAATAATTCATCCTTACATTATTAAACAGTAGAAAGAAGTCCAACATGAACAATATGGAGTTAAGTGGATTGAATTTAAGCTGAAAAAAATTATTTAGTCATCATTAATTACAAATATTGAAATACATTTACCGTATGTTCAATGAAGAGATAAAAACAGTGTACCATATCTACGATAATGGCGATGACAATCGTCAAAACCCACGGAATTAACAATATCCTATTATCCTAGATATAAAACAATAAAAACAGATGATAAAGCAATTTGTTTTAGATGCAATATTTGAATAGTAAACATATTATATTAACGAAAGCTCACCCAAAATAAGCCAATTAGGAGTAAAAGCGATGTTAAAATCCCTATGGAAGATATGCTGAGTGTTAGGATCGTAAAGATGACGGAAGCTTCAAAAAGAAAGTTTGATCTAAAATATAAGGATTATAAATTATATAAATTACATACTTTCTGAGGTGGTAGCTGGTTCCAATATGCTTGTTTGTGATAACATCGTGTTATTACTTCGCAATATTAGTAGCTCTTCGTGTAAAAATGTCGACACCACTGCTGCAGTTAATGTAAAATAAGCCTAAAAAATAAATATTTTAATTGCATAAAATATAAAATCCTAATGTATTATTTTACAGCAATTTTCTCGATATGACAAACTTCATCTGATCAAACTTGCAAATGTTTGTTGTTTTTGTATAACTTACTCTCGTAGTCTCGTATAAAGTTATTTTCCTAAACTTTATTTTATAAATATAAATATAAATATAGGTATAGTATTTGCTTGTGTTGGAAAAGAAAATAAAAATCAATACATCTTAGAGTAAGGATTTCAACAAAAGTCAACCCTAATTTTTTATATAAAGAGATGTTTAGTCCCAATCCCCAATATTTTTGTTAAATTTCTCTAAGAATATATAAAATATACTTGAAATATTTTTTAATTCAATTTGATGTTTTTGCTTAATTTTAATTAAAAAATCCACTAAATTGTGTATAGAAAGTAGAAAATTTGAGTACAGTCGTTCCGAAAGATTTTTACTTTTCCAGGTCAAAATTTCCAAATCGCAATACAATACAATGTAAAATATCGAACCAATATTTTTTTGAAAAATAAGATTTAATTTTAGTTTCTAAATATATTAGTACCTCTGAACTCCGAGGGAAGGTTAGTTAAAGCAAATTTGAATGAAGAATATAAATATTTATTCTTATATGCAGAGTGTTCTATTGTAATTGATCCAGCTAAACATCTTGAAAACGAAGCGATTTCCTTAAAAATGTTGCAGACAAAAGTTGTAATTACTTTGTTTTCAAGATATTCAACTGGAACAATTAAAAGTTAGACATAATGTACATAAAAAACGCTTAGATGACATCGTGAATTAAAATATTAATGGAAAAACCCGGTATCCATACCCTGGGCGTGGCTCTGGTTGTATACAAATTAAAATGAGCCTCAAAAATGTATTCTTCAGAGTTTTGATATAGGTTAGTTTATAAAGTCCTATGAAAATTTTGTTTTAGATATTCTTGGCTGTTTAAGATCATGTTGTCGACGAGATAAGGACAGACTAATTTTTTCATGTAAATGAAAAGAACAGAATGATGAAAGTCGTCGACGACACGATCTCGGCCGGTCCAAGAATAAGCCCCCAGGGGTCGAGTGGTATGTCATCATTCGGAAAATACTTTGAATCATACAGTGTGTCACAAAAAGAAAATCGTAGAAAGTAGACGAGATTTTTTCGACAAGAAACCTTTTATTAATATTTTTTGATGGGCCTCTGAATTTCATTCCTCCAGAAAATGTCTCATAGTTCATAAACTATTCGGTCAATTAAAATTAACCACTGTTGAATTTTTACTTGAGCCACAACGTAAAATTACTCGCGCATGGTATTTTCCATACCATCACTGCTCCTAAAGTAAAAGGATAGACAATGGCGATAAGCAATTATACAGGTTGTCCCACTTTTTTCAGCACTTGTTTTAAATAGTAAATGTCACTCAAAAAAGATTCTTATTTTATTTTAATTTAAATTAACGTTAAATAAAAATTTTTGAAAAAAAAAATGCTTTTTGTATAATTTTTTTTATAAAAGTTATTTATGAAAAGTGGGTAGCAAATAAGGTTTTTTATTAAATTATGGGTGATAAATTATTTAAAATGATTTTTTTGATAAAATCATTATACCACTTTGAATGCCCAAAAATTACATTTCCACTGAAGTTAGACTTGATATTTTTGAGTTAAAGATTAGGGTATAATCTATAATAGGAAGCTCTAAAATCAATCATGGGCCAAAAAATAAATTTAATACAACTAATTGAAGTTAAAGTTATTTTTATCGTACTTTAATGATCTAAAAAGGGTATTTATAGTCAAGATATGATTATAAAATAAGTTTTATTATAAAAATTGGTTAATTTTTTATAAAATGGACTATTTTAAAAATAATATTCGCAATTGGGACTTTTTTGAAATCCAATTTAAAAATTTTTTAACGCTTTTATTTAAATTGATATTTTTGATAAAAACTTTGTAAGCACTTTGAACGCCAAAAAATGGCATTTCCACTGAAACTAGACTTACAAAATTAGTTCCGTTTTAAAATTTAGACAATTTCCTATTAAATAAAAATTTAAGTAATATTTTCCTCTAGGAACTTTTTGATTTAAAAATATACTCATTTTTGGTGTGTTACAACTGTTCTAAGAGTTCAAAATTTTAGTGATTTTTGGGATTCCTGTATATTTTTTTTAATATCAATATGTTTATTAGAAACAAGTATGCTTTGGATTTTGTTTTTAAATTTTATCCAGATACGTTAATTTTAATGCGGGAAGTTTAAAAGGTCCCAACAATCAAAAAAGCAATTAGGTAAAAAGAAAGTCCAATGTATACTTGCTTAAAATTAAAAAATAACAAATAAGGAAATTAGGTGTTCCACAAAATTCATAAAAAATTTAAAATTTAAAACTTGCTGTAACTTTTTTGGAAGACGAAACGTTTGTTCAGTATAACATCTACTTTTTTGAAAAACTTAATTTTGAAGTTAAAATGAAACCCCTGGTATTGTTTTTGGTATTAATTTTTCTTTCTCATGTTGCCACTTGAAAACCAAAAGTTGTTTATCATTTCTCGGATATATTTTGGAAAAACTGAATCAGTTTTATTTTTTGTTATCTTTTTTAAAGTTTTTAACTAGAGTAACTTACATAATAATTTTCAAAAACCTACCGTGGTCGCTTAAAATTGCATGGTGTTTAAATTTGATGAATAATTGAAATTATGGGCACATCCAAAAAGTCTTTGGGTTCTTGAAAATTTTACTGGAAGCGTGATGAACTTTTTAATCAGGTTATTGGTGCGTTTTTTTTTAAATAAATCATAAAAACTAGAAATATCAGCAAATACTTAAAAATTTTGACATTTAAAATTTTTGAAATTTGTGACCCCCGTAAAAATTCTAGAACTCAAGAAAAGAAAAATTGCATATTTTTTTCGGGTGTCTAGAGGGGGCGATAGGGACTAATTTGATGTGGTAAATGTGCGAAAAGTTCTTTCTGTTTTTTGATAACATTTCGTAGATTTACCAAGGTACAATGCTAAATCTGAGGATTTACCAGTATTTTCTTTTTTCGCTTGAAAGGGAAAGCATAAAAACGAGAAATGAGTAGATTATTTATTTTACCAACACTATTATCAACACTCAAAACGATAATTCTAAAAATATTACTTTATGTAACAATAGCTTATTTGTTAGCACATGATAAACTTCCGTGACATTTTGAATTATGTACATAGTTTTTATCAGATGATCTACATAAATAAATCATAAGAAATATCATCAAAAACTGGCAAATCTTAAGATTTACCGTGATATCGTGGTAAGTGTCCGAAATTCTATCGAAAACACAATATTTCCTACATAATATACCACATCAAATTGGCAAATCCTAGGATTGACGTGTCTTTACCGGTTTTCGACCATCCAATTTTGGTGTTTAAAGTTTTTTTTAGATTTTAATAATTTTCTTGAAAACTACAAAAGTTATTTACTAATTATACCAAAGTTTTATATTTTTTTGGAAAGGGCCAGTGGCGAAACTACGTTTTGTGACCCCCACCCCGCCAAAATTCTTGGTGGACCCCTAAACTCAATAAAGCGCCAAATATATTGGTTTTTAGGAGTAATTAAATTATTATCAAATACCTACAAAAATAATAAAACTATTCAAAATTCAAAGATACAATGTATGCTGTTTTGCAAACGGGATTTTCTATTGCACTCTTACACACTGCAAGTATAGAAACCGTTCATAAGTACAAGTGAGAGAAAAATCCTGTTTACTTTTGTTACTAATGTCAGTAAATTACTTGATTTACTTTTAACATTAGTAATTAGTGTGAGAAAGTAACACTTTTAACTAACGCCAGGGATGTTTGTAGAAAAATAATAGTTTACAAAAATAAATCTTATATGCACAAATCAAAAACGTATACTAAAAAATATCACAGAAAATAATAAAATGTCATAATTTTTTGTCATATTTATTTAATTCACGTCTTTCTTGCCTTTTGATTGGCAAAATTTATTTTTCAGATCCATTTTTAGCAACATTACCTTCATGCAATCTTTGTTTTTCGAAATCGTAAATTTGAAAAATATTTAATTATAAATTCTGAAAAACAACTTTAAATTTACTAATTAAACTAAAGTTTTATGCTTTTGGAAAGACTTTTAGATAAGTTTTTAGTCCAAAAAAAAAATAATTTTGTTACCTCTTTTTGCATTTTAGTTCTGAATAAAACTTTTCAAAATCCCACTTTACAGTCAAATTTAGTCCTGAAGTTTTAGATTTTTTTAGTAAAAAGTTGATTTCCCGAAAAGTATATGTGGTACAAATTAAATCAATCAATTTAAATCTTGAAAAGGACGCAATCAGTTAATACATATATCTTATCAGGTGCTCGAGTTTGGGTTTTTTATCGATGAAATTCAGTCTACTTTCTACGATTTTCTTCTGATCACCTTTTTTTGGGTTACACTGTATATCATTTTTCGATACTTTTATTATACACATGTACAGCCACAAAGAAAAGAAATACTTATTAAGTAGCCAAAACGAAAATAATTCATGTTCAAATATTAATATTTTAATAATAATTTTAATTAAATATCGATTACAAATAGTAATGAAATCGTTATATTTATTTAAGAAAATTATACAAATCAAAATAAATTATGTTATTGAAAATTTGAATATAATTAAATTCGAAAGATCCTTTTCACTTCTAGTGCAATAATATCAAATTCATAAAATTTAATTGAAAATAGTCTTATTTTTATATCTTTCTATAAGCAAATTTGATTTTGGTATGTAAACGAGTAATTATAATAGATTTTGGCAACTAAAATAAAGTAAAGCGACATAGGGCTTCGTAAATTAAGCTGATACTTGTCAGAAACTTGCATGTTTGAATAACTGCTGACGAAAATTACATGAAAATTACCCTCGAGCTTCACAAGTATCCAAACACAATGCACCCCATTCCGAACATTAATATAGTAAAAATACTAGCTTCGAACGAAATGAAGTGTTAAGAGCAGCCATTCACACTGCTTTATCTAGAAAAAGATCAAAAAATAGAGCATTCGTAGAATTTTCTATTCGCGCTATCTCCTAAATTATTATCCAATAAATATTCCAAATGCACTAGTTATTCAACGAATTCCATGTAATAAAATTAAATTTAAAGCTCGACCAGTATATTTTTTTTCTTCCTCAAGTGATCAAATAACACGTCCTGAAGAAAAATACGAGAAGGAAAAACAACGTATGTTTTTTTGGAGAATCACAAAGGGACAGACAGGATAGGCCGACTCGTTTAGGCGTAATGTTCTGTGAACTTATGTGAGCTATTCATTTTATAATCCCTGGAGCGTAGAATTTTTTCCTCTATAACTTGATTAATTACGGAATAAAAACAGAGAGTTACCGGAAGATAGATTTGTTCCAGAAATAGGAATGATAAAAAAAGACCACTTTGATGTCGTTTTATTAGATAATTAATTTTACAAGTTGTAGTTGATAGGTAGCAAGCTCGAAGCATTGTATATACATCCAAGGCTTACACACTTTACTAAATATAGTTAGTGTCTTCGCTTTAGATCGCTTCCTTTATTAAGCAGAAATTGATTCGCTCTTCGCGTCTAATTAATGGCATTGGATGGTTTGTTGGACAAACAGTATTAATTATCGCAACCTGAAAGCTTGCCATGATCAAGGCTGCACAGAAATTATTGAATCGAATAAATCCTAATTCCTTTACAGATTATGATTCACGTTAAATTTCATCACACTCTCATCTCTTCAAAATTCATTAACTCATGTTATACAGGGTGTATCAGACCACCCATTTATCTCGAGAACGCGTTAATGTACATGACTGAAATAAAAAAAATAATTACCAAAGTGAACCTAAACAATCCATTGGTGAACTTATTTTTTTATGATTAAAAAATTAAATTATTAAGTCCAAAAATGAAGTTTAAAATAGACTAAATTTTACGAATTTTTAATGATTTTTTTTTGGCCATTTTGGATATAAAATATTAAAAAACTGTCATATACAAGTCTTAAGTAGTCATTATTTCTGTTTTCTGCACACAGGTAGAAATGACTATTCAATGAAAACCTGGGACCAGTTTAACTTCATCATAAATATTTTTGAATTCAATTTCTCCATTTTCCCTCATGTCTATGAAAATTTTAATAATTAAAAGGGATAGGTCTTAGCCTACCAGCTACGCCACTGACTTAAATGGGTATTTCAATGAAAACTTCAAATGTCGTTTATTTCATAACCAATTTTTTTTCAAAAAATTAACCGAACACGCCGATTTTTGTTTTGAGGGGGACGTATTATAAGACCGATTTAAGCACTCTCACGTCACTCCCTTAAGCGGGGGGCGTTATCCCCCTAATTTCTTAAATGGCAACAGGGGTTAAGTAATATATCATTTGAAAGCTGCTTTTGACTAGAATTCAACGGTATAAATTAAATTAAAATTTATCGATTCGTTTTAAAGAAAAAAAAACAAAAACCTATTGTAATACTCAAATTTAAAGTTTGCAATAAAAATTTTTTTAGTTATAAAATAATTTTATTTTTAAATAGACAATTAAAGTAAATGTTCGAAATATTTTCCAGAATTTTCCAAGCAGAAATAGAGACGGTCTTCAAACTCTGCGCGAACATTTTGTAGCATTACTGGTGTAATATTTCCACATTCATTTATGATCCTTTGACGAAGGTCTGCTAAAGTATCAGGTTGGTTCTGGAAGACCTTATTTTTTAAATAGCCCCAAACGAAAAAATCCAGCGGTGTGAGGTCAGGTGAGCGTGCTGGCCATTCAATAGTACCTCTACGGCCAATCCAACTAGGAAAGGTTCTGTTTAAATATTGACGAACTGGTAACGTATAATGTGGCGGAGCACCATCCTGTTGAAAAATTATCAAATTTTCCTCCAGCATATCATCATTTTCTAATACATGTGTTATTGTAGGTTCGATAATATTTTGCAGCATATCTAAATATTTTTCACCTGTTAAGTTGCCATCAATAAATATTGGGCCTATAATATGGTCCCCATAAATGCCAAGCCAAACATTTAATTTTTCTGGATACTGACAGTGCTCTTCTCGCATCCAATGTGGATTTTCTGTACTCCAATAACAACAGTTATGTTTATTAACTTCACGCCTCAAATTAAATGTTGCTTCATCACTAAAGCAGATGTTTTGTAATTGGTTTGGAGTATTTGATAGTCTATTAGACATAACTTCACAAAACTCTGTTCGGCGATCAAAATCATCTTCACTTAATTCTTGATGATGAGAAAATGTATACGGGGGATATTTTAAATTTTTTAAAATTCTCCAAACCTTGATACTTTGAAGTCCTGTTATTGTAGATAAGTTTCTTATGGAAGTTTGCGGATTTCGAGATGTTTCGCCTACTACAGTCAACAATTCTACTTCATTTGGGGGCCGCCAGTTCTTTTTTTATTTCCTACTGAACCCGTTTCACGAAATTTATTGAACAAATCTAAAACATATATTGCAGATACATTTTTATCTGGATGAAGATTATTAAAACGAGTAGCTGCTCGAAGGGCACATATTCTTTCTTCACCGTATAGCATAATAATCTCAACTCGATCATCCTTAGAATAAACCATTTTGAATGGTTAGGAGGTGTAATCTATTTAATTCGAAAACTTGTAATACACTAAATTAAATTTTTCAATTTTTAAATCACATTTTATTTAGATTTAAACACCTGTCAAATCATGTGGATGTGGATAACATAACAAAGAAATTTTAAATTAAATTATTCATGAGAACCAAACGTGACATCTTACCTTCAATTTTTTATTCGGTGTTTAATAATTTGCTAATTGAAAAAAGATTTTTTTGGTTAATTTAACATTTAATTTATTATTGCAATGAGTTTTTAATTTTTTTCTTTAAAACGAATCAATCAATTTTAATTTAATTTATACCGTTGAATTCTAATTAAAAGCAGCTTTCAAATGATATATTACTCAACCCCTGTTGCCATATAAGAAATTAGGGGGTTAACGCCCCCCGCTTAAGGGAGTGACGTGAGAGTGCTTAAATCGGTCTTACAATGCGTCCCCCTCAAAACAAAAATCGGCATGTTCGGTTAATTTTTTGAAAAAAATTTTGGTTATGAAATAAACGACATTTGAAGTTTTCAATGAAACACCTTGTATAGCAAGTATAAAGTATAATATGTATTATAATAAACGTTGTTGTTGCATTAAATGATATGAACATGTTCGTATAAGTGTTAATTTAGCAAATTCTATTTTGTATTTAAAATTTAAAGTAAGTTTATATAAGGAAGTCGTCTTCCTGAAATACTCCACTCTAAATAAGTGCATGTTCTTTGAAGTATCGCAAATGTAAAGGTAAATACACATTCAATTAATTTAAATAAAGTATTTGCATATAAAAATAATAATTACACAGGAGAATATCTAAAACTCAATAATTTACTTTATACAGGGTTATTTGAAAACGATAAAGATGTATAAAACCTCTGTATTCAGATTTTAAAATTAAATATACCACTATATTCTACTATTAAAATCGTTTAGAATGAGGTGTCATAATTGTATGGGTACAATTTAAAATTAAGGGTGGCTGGAGAAAAAGAGATGTTAAGTTTCCTCCTCCTAAAGAAAAATAACCTTTTAACCATTTTTTTAAATCTTATTCAATTGAAGTTATTTAAGGTGGAACGCTTTCAAATGATCACCCTGTATAGTTCGTATAGTATTATTTAATTTACAATTATGTTTCAGAAAAACAAGTCATAAATTATTTTAATGTATATGTTTTTCTGAAAATTGCCGAGTAAAAAATATAAGTATGTAATATAATATATTACTCAGACTAATACGTGTAGGTATATTTTCCTCAAGAGATTACTGTAATATAAAATTGTGTACGTTGAGGGAAATGCGGTAGATACTTTTAAAAATAAATATTTTCCAGTGGTCAAATACTAAAAAAATAATGGCAGAGAAAAATTTTCACAGTTACTCAATGTTTTTTTGTAGAAATTTCCATATTTAATCCCAACCCTCTTAAATTCAATTAATTATTCAAAGCAACCCGATATTTTTTTTAAACAAAACTTTTATTCAAACGCTTCATATTTTGTGATTAAAAGGCAGATGTGTTTTCATTTTATTATCTTTTTACGGCGTCGCTTACAGCGTTTCCAACATTTTATACATGGAATTATTTTTTTGTTCGCGGCAGAAAATTTAACGTTTAATAAAGCGCAGGGTCGTGTGTAAAACCGGGATTTTGAATAAAATTAATTTAAGGAAAATAAGTTTACTGTTTTTTTAAAGGATTGCAATGTTTTTTAAGCGCTTTTTTTCGGGGTAAACTAAAACGTGCCAGGATTTTAATGTAGAGGATAATCTTAGGAAACGAGCATTATTTTGGTTTTCATTGTTTAGTTTAGGTAAGTATGAAAAATTGCATTTCTATTAAAGGGATTTTAAAATATTAAATAAATAAGTCAATGGGTGATATTACGTTCTCAAAATAAATGGGTGGTACAGGTCATCTGGAACATCCTGTATACAGTGGTGGATAAAAGTATGAACACTTTTCGTATCGTAAAGTGAAAATCTCCATAATTTTGGCTAGGCATGATGAAGGGAGTGAGTGAGGTAAAGTCTTCACAAAGCCAAAATTCGAAAGGCAGTTGTTACAATCTTTATTAAAATTAATCTTCTGGCTTTGTGAAGACTTTACCTCACTCACTCCCTTCTTCATGAACACTTTTAATTAACTATTTTACTTTTCGTTTAAATATTAATGTTGAAACTAATAGCTACGTTAAAATGACAAGGAGCCGTTATTTTTCCCATGCTTTTAAACAAAAACTAATTGATGTAAGTAGTAAAAACAGTTGAACATCTTTTAATTTTACAAAAAGGGTAGTATCAAAAATTATATCAAAGTACTTATCTTGTAAGGAGTGATGTAGAAACAGCTCATAGAAAAACTACCGCTAGAATGGATAATATAAAAAAAGAAATTTCCCAAAAAGATCCCCGTAAAACGTCAAGACAAATTAGGGAGGATTTTTTCCATTAGGAATCGTTTAATATCTGCTGGTGTGAATAGAAAAATAAGAAATGTAATTTGCCAGATACCATTTATCGTGGACCATAGAAAAATGTAAACAGTCCTTTGGAACAACGAAAGTAAATTAATGCTGTTTGGTACGGATGGTCGAACATATGGGAGACACGACCAATAAATCAAAGGTACCATGTAAGATACCAAATTACCATTAATCATGGCGGGGCTCTAGTATAGTTTAGGGTTATTTTTAACGATCTGGAGTTTGGCCCATTGTGCAAAAAGAAAAATGGATCTATTCCAATATTGGGATATATTTGAGTACCAGAAGACAGTATCATAATTGGTACAAGGATGGTTTTCCCTAAAAAAAACTTACCATTCTTGAATTGCCATCGGAGTCACCAGATCTGAAACTCCTAGAACATCCCTGAGTCATTTTAGATCGCCGCATATAATCAAATAATATAAGAATAAAAGAATTGTTGGAAGTCATCAAAATCGAATGGAATGAAATTCTTCTGGTCCTTGACTGGGTAATTCTGTTTGTGCTCAACATACTTGTTCTAGTCGTTTTTCGGTTGATAAAGATGGTTTACAGTGCTGCAAATTCAATGCAAGAAGCATTTCTAGACATCATGAAGTTAATGATTTAATTAAAAGAGCTTCTGGTAGTCCTTCTATTTTGAAACCATTGGAAACCAGTAGAGATGATTTCATGTTCCATGGAGTATGGGCAAATCTTTGATATGGCATTTTACTTGTATTGACAAAATGGCTCCTTCATATTTAAAATCTTCATCTAGTTCTACTGGTGCACTTGTTTTAATTGAAGAAAAATAATAAAATATCTAATCTTTTGGATTACAATTTATTAAAGATTTAGGAAGAAAAATAAAAAAAATTACCAAAGATCTAAGATCAACTTCCTTTTTAATTCAACGAATTAGCATAGCAATACAAAGAGGGTGCTTCTGTTTTTGGAACACTTCCTAAAGACGTTTACATTTTTCCCTCAAAATTTTCACCCAATATTTCTTCTTTGACTTAAATACTTTTTTAAGTTTAAATTGTTCACTAATGGCTCAAAATGCAACCTATACCGTAAGTTTCATGCGAAATTCTTTAGATAAAGAAGATTTATCCATCAAACGTGATGATTTTGGAAGTGGAAACATTTCTTAGTAAATCTAGTCTCTTAAAACAGATGGGACTAAGGGGTTTAAAAAACACCTGCTTCACGAATTCTGTGGTTCAGAGCCTCTCCAACGCAAATCCTCTTTTAGAATGTCTTAAAAAATTATGTTAGTTACATCAATACTCCCACCTATGGAATGGAACGAGCTTTAATAAAAGCATTTTCGCAAGTGATAAAAGAATTGTGGTCAGCAGATTCTTCAGAATGTGGAGTCCTTAAAATTGCAAATGGATAGTTCACATCATGATGCTCAAGAATATTTATTGGAAGGTTTATGAGTAGATGTCAATAGGATTATTATAAAACCAACGCCAATTGTTAAAAAATTAAGCGATTCAGTAACTGTTACAGATTTTTTTGGATAGAGATTTAATAAGAGAAAATTCCAGTCTAATAGATATATTTGTTGGTCAATTAAAGTCAACACTTAAATATACAGAATGTGGTAACAGCTCAGTAACTTTGATTTATTCTGGGATTTCTCGATTCCAATAAACCATAAACCACACAACATACAACTTTCTTTCTACAAGTGTCTTGACAGTATTACCAGTCATGAAATATTGGATAGTGATGAGGGGCCTTACCTTCTCAAAATGCAAAGACCGAAAAAAATATGTACAAGGTCCATTGAGATCTATCAGTTCCCTAACATATTAATTATTCATTTGAAATGGTTTTCTTATAAAAGAAGATTAAGGAAAAATTAAATATGATAGTTGATTATCCTCTTGAGGGATCAGATTTGACAAATTACTTTGCCAAATCAAATACGAAGTGTCGATCCAATTTATACGGTGTCAGTAACCACAATGAAATTTTTTGAGTTGGCAGGGAATTGCCACATTTATCATGAATATTTTTTTTATTTTATATTTTCTTTTTTATGTTTATAGTAATTGTTCTATTTCATTTAGGTCAATTATCTGTATTAAACTGTATTTATCCTTTTTATGTGTTGTTTTGTTCAAATGCGAAAAAAAAGTTTCTATACTTTTTTTCTAAGTATTTTTTTGAAATAATTAAACTTAATTAGTATTTCAAATAATTTTAATGGCTTAAATGAGATTCATATATTATCTTCAATTTAAACCCCCTACAAATTTTTCATAGCGTTATATTAGTATTTTTTTTTAAACCAGTTTCCATACTTTCTTCTACCACTGTATACTTTTGAAAAGCAGAATTCACTTATGAAATTATCGCTTTATTATTTAATAGCTCTTTAAGTAGGAACATAAAAACATTTTTATGTTGTACGTTATACTCCATTTATTAAGAAATTTGTCATTTAATGTACATTGACACGTACACATCAAAGAAATGTATTAACATTTTAATTGTTTTCTTCCTTTAATATGAAATACAACAGCGAAACGCCTTTTATTACTACGAAATATCTTATCTTAACAAAATCACGTCAGTCTATTTTTGCACAAGTTTTTTTACATTAAATCGAATTTCTCTATGTTGTCTGTTGAACGGTAAAAATAATGTCAAAACAGACGAGGGTCGCTGATATACCTCTCATCTCCTGTGCAATTAATTTTATGTAAAATAAAAAAAAAACAGTTTTCTTCATAAAATAATTTCAAAAGTAAAACAAATGGCAGCGAAGAATTTCCACATGAGCGTTTATAAATATTTTTTTCACAAAGGATTAATTTTATCTAAAATAAAATTACTTTTCACAAATATCTAAGAAAATGACTTACATTTCAATAATTTCAGAAAATATCACTAAATTATGTTGTTTAGTTGATAATAAATAAAAACAGATACATAATTTTCGCATAATTTTCATAACTTGTAAACTATGGAACATATTTTTATGGGCACGTTGGTTATTATGATCCCAAACCTAAACCAACCCCGCATAATATGATTTCATTGTTTGTCAGTCTTGTTCATTTAAACAGGAGTTAATTTAGGTAGTCCCTTTGGGCTAGAAATTCAATGTTTAACAGTAATTATAAACGCAATCAGGATATCAATGATATTCAAAAAACAACATACAAAAGAGGAAATTCAGAGCCCAAAAATAAATTTCTTATCGAATCCTTCAATATTCTGAAAGATCAGCTAAATGAGAGCTTAATTTATAAAAACTATTATGAATTGGTTCTTATTTAAACTGTAAAGGCCTTTGCAGAATTAATGGTTACTTTTAAATTATTTCCTGTAAGTGGGCACTAAATTAGGTAGAATAATAGGCAGATTCAGGTCAAAATTCAAGGCCTTTAATTAGACACAAATAAGGTAACCATGGGAATTGTCCATTACAATCCATATAACAAATTTAAATTTAAAGGCCTTTAAACTTAAATGATTTGACCAGAATCTGGGTATTAGAGTATAAACAATGGAAAACATGTAAAAATTTATTCTTAATAAATATAATTGCTTAGTAGCCACAAATTGTAAATACAGTTTTATAGAAAATAAAATTGTACTAAGGAATCAGTTTTTTTTTGCTGAAAAAACAATTTAATTTTCTCAATTTACAATTAAGTACCAACGTGTATGATGTAGGATAAATATTACAACAGATTTTAAAGTAGATACAATATTAGGTTAGTTTACAACCTTTCCACCGTTTCCAGTTCTCAGTATTAACAGAGCGAGTTTTGAATATGTACATTCGCAGTTCAAATAAGTAACACTACCTTTTCATTTAATAACTCAAAGCATTTTCCATAAAGGCGGTTTTCATATGAGTTTCAAATAAATATTAAAGCTTAATTTATAAACACGTGTACACTGTAAAGTAATTAATAATTTCAAATAATCAAAACTTATAAAAAACTTTAGCATAGACTCGTATTATTACAAATATTTCAAGTTTAAAAAAACATTATTGCAGTTTTGGCACTTTAGTTTCAACTGCTAATTTTTTAAATGCATTTTGGTTAGGTGACTATGAAATTATGTCATTTTCTAAGGCAACTCTTGCTCTACTATGTCCAGAATATAATTTCATTCAAGTTTAATTTTTGGCAATTTTACTAAGTTTTAAATAAGACACGAAATTTTCTTTTTCCAGTTGAAATTCTGCCAGAACGTAGCGGCGATATCAACTTTGCAATTGGTCCAGAAACGACTAACGACTGTGACGTCAACTGGGGTAACTTTGGCCATAGTTTTCATTTAATACATATTCAAAGTATTTTAAGTGTTTCTTTTCTGATACTAACTGGTAACTAACAGTAGAATTACCTTTTTTCAAGATTTGGGCCAATGTTACCCCAGTTGACGGTACTTTGCTATGCTGGTTCAAAAGTTTTCGTAATAGAAATTTTTGTTTAAAAATGATGAAGGTAGTGGTTGATTACGAGAGGTTCATAAAAACCAATTGAAGGGGTTACTTGATATCGACTTGCCCAGAACTGTTCAATAGCTTGTATCGGAACTGAGAGTATGTGCATGACAATTTCCAATCACTTTTGAGATATTGGAGAAGGCAAAAAAACTGGACTTAATAGGCGTTTCACGATTTGGACGAAAACCCAACAACTTGGCGTTCTAGGTTGTCTACTCCATATATTCTCTGCCACCAAAACGAGTCGTTCCTTGATCGCATTGTATCGTGTGACGAAAAATAGGTTCTGTATGACAATCGAAAATAATAGGCTCAACGATTAATTACGATGAAACTCCAAAACACTTTGCTAAGCTCTAAGCCCAAAACTGCACCAATAGAAGATTATGGTGACTGTTTCCCTAAACCATCGTGTGCAGTGGGTCTAATCCACCACTGCTTCCTCAAATCGGACGAAACCATCACAGCAGGAAAGTACTTTCAGCAAATCCATCGAAAAAAAAACTTCAGCGCAAGTACCCGTCATTGGTAAACAAAAAAGGTTCAATTCATCTTAATAATAATCTGCACATTGTACAACCAAAAAAGTTACTCGGCGTTGGCTCGCTATTTTGTTATTGTAAGGGCTTTGTAATTTGGGGAGTTTCGTGCATTCTTTAAGCCTTTTGATCTGGTTTTGTCCTGCGATTTGTCAACGAGGACTTCCGGTTTTCCTTGGTGGAGAGGGATACTTTTGTGCTCCTGAGTTATTAATAGCCGGATCAAAATCAGTTCCAGCCTGATATTGAATTGGAGGAGCAGAGTTGGACTGGAACCTGGATTTTTATTAGGAACTTATCCATCGTGGAAGCAGATAAGGTTACTTCCGACATTATTAAATTCTACTTACATTTTTTTGAAAAATTATTGTTGTCAATCTACATACAGGGTGTCCCAGCGCTGCGAGAAAGTAACATTACTCTAAAATGAAAAAAGATATCGACATGAAGTTTTCGATAGAATATACAATACCTTTAAGCGCACATTAAAAAAATATTTTAGTAATATACCGGGTGTCCATTCCAAGATAACGGACCAAAGTTATGTTTTTTTTTAAATGGAACACCCAGTATATTATGACATTTTTGGATTCCTTTTATAAAAATAATTATACTTTGTATAAACTTTTATGGGTCTATCATCACTCGTTTTGCTGATATTTGCTATTTAAGACATAAGAAGATCCATTTTTGAAAAATTACAGCTCTAAAACAGATGAACATTTTGGGTTGAAATTTTGTCAAAAATTTTTCAACGTCGTGCAGTCTACAACTATCATGTCAAATTTTAGTTTGTGGTAATTTTTCATCAGAGTGCCTTATGAAACGCAAATGAAACAATTAAACGAAATTTTCAAATGGAACACCCTGTATATTTTAACATCAATCGATATCATTTTTTACAAGCTTTCTATTGATATAATGTTTGTATGGTCGCTTATCAATGGTTTGGGAGATATTAATATCCAAACTGAGAAACAGTGAAAAATACACAAAATAGCACTGTTCATGAATTTTTTTTAGGTTTTTTTTTTATTTTGCCCAATTCTTATTTGTGTCTTTCTCTATATTTTGCTTCTTTAATATTGTTTTTATATTATAGTAACAGTTTTTGTTGTTTACAACACAAATAAAATCGAAACTTGCAATTATCAATTTTGGTTTTCTAAATCTGAGTATATTTTGAAATTTTAACAATTAATGTTACCAAGGATTCCCTTATTTTGTTGAATATCGTTTTTACGCTCTTTTCTGATAACCAGAAGCGGATTTCTTTTAGCTTCACCAAGCGCTTACAGCATATTTTCCATTTCTTATTTAGAAGAGTTCATTATTTCGGTTTAGTTATTATCAAAAGTGCAGAAAAAGGCGTTAATATAAAATTCCACAAAAGAAGGGTTTCCTTGGTAACATTAGTTGCTAAATTTTTAAAACATGCTGAGACTTAGATATCCAAAATTGATAATTGCAAGTTTCGATTTTATTTTTGTTGTAAAAGAAGAAAAACTACTATTGTAATAAAACAACATTATAAAAAAGCAAAAAAGAGAAAGACAGAAATAAATATTAGACAAATTAACAAAAAAATTCTCAACAAAATTCATCAAAAGGGCTATTTTGTGAATTTTTCAATGTTTCTTAGTTTGGATATTAATATCTCATAAACCATAGACATTCGACCATACAACTATTATATCAGTAGAAAGCCTGTTAAAGATGCAATTGAATGATGTTAAAATATACAGGGTGTTCCATTTGAAAATTTCATTTAATTGTTCAATTTGCGATTCATAAGGCAGCCTGATAAAAAATTATCACAAACTTAAATTTGACATGACAGTTGAAGACTAGACGATGTTGAAAAATTTTTGAGAAAATTTCAACCCAAAATGTTCTGTTTTAGAGCAGTGATTTTTCAAAAATGGATCTTTTTTTGGCTTAAATCGTAAATATCAGCAAAACGAGTGATGACCCATAAGAGTTTACACAAAGTATAATTATTTTTTTATAAGGAATCCAAAAATGTCGTAATATACTAGGTGTTCCATTTAAAAAACACAACTTCGGTCCGCCATCTTGGAATGGACTCCCGGTATATTACTAAAATATTTTTAAAATGTGCTCTTAAAGGTATTGTATATTCTATCGAAAACCGCATGCCGATATCTTTTTTCATTTTAGAGTAAAGTTACTTCCTCGCAGCGCTGGGACACCCTGTATGTATATGCGCTTTATTAGGTAACAAAAATCATCATATACTAATATTTAGGTTGAAAAAAAATTAAACATATTTTTGAAATTATCCGCGTCGGCTTTTTATGATTCGGACATCTCTCCTTCGGCCTTTTCTCTTTTCTCCACTTCGGTTTTTTCTTTAGAGCTTTTGCCCATGTCGGCCTTTTTACTTTCGACCCTTTCGTCCTTTGTCTAAACTGACCATTTATCTACGGCGGCCGTTTGTCCCGCTATTCCTACTGACTACTGTATTTTTAAACATAATGATAAATTCTTAATAAGTATAAAACTGCTTCAGAAATCAAGACGGTGAAAAAAAATGCATTTTTCTACTATCATACAAAAAGTAGTCCATTTATGATCAGTTGTCAGTGCATAAAGTCATGCTTTCTTGCACTAGTTCACAAAATGACGTTTAGGAATGTCAATATAAATTATCCTATAGGAAAAAAGTGGTGTTCAGCGAAAATACTTATTACTCATTGGTTATTCTTGTAAATTTCCATAGATACGTGATGCTTTTCCTGTAGGATATTTTATCCCTGTAAATACGGATAGGTGTTCAGGAATAATCCATTTTGGGGACGGGGAATATTATAATATTTTTTTTTCGATAAAAATGAAAAACATAATTTTAATTTCGTTGTAATTAAATTATCAAATTTCCCGTGAAGGACCTCTCAAAAAATAATAATTAAATTAAATTCCTTTATCTAAAGTACATTTTAGGAGGGCAGGAGTAGTATTAAATTACGTACTTAAACCCATTAACGCATTTTACGAAAATCATCAGTTATCACAGTGAACACGCACATTTCTAGGGGTAAAGATGAAAGTAAAAACAGCACTCATCGTTTGTTTAGCGTTACAGGTAATTAATAATTTCAAATCGAACAAAATTGCTAACAAAGTAATTTCAGATAATTCCTGAATTAACACGCGCTTCTGTAATTAATAAAAATTTAATTAAACGCGACGAGTTGGATGAATTAACTTTAATTGTGGAGACAACAATTGCGAAAGCCTTTGAAGTTCTCGATTCGCATTTGTATACTTATACTTTTAGGGTAAAAACATCTGTAGATGAGACTAGGAAAGATACTTTGATCCTAGTTGAAAGGACTCGGACGGAAATTTTGAAATTAATTAAGGCCGCTGAGGATAAAGGAGTGGATATTCAGGAATGCACTGGGATCTATGACTTGATTTTAAGTGATATAATGGATAAATTTTATGAAAGAATTTACGGATGTACTGGCGTAAAGATTGAAAAAGTTCGCGTTTTCCTAGATAAAAATTCCGAGAAAATTAGCGAGCGCAGCGTAATAATATCGAATTTTAAGGAAAGGTATGATGAATGTAAGGAAGATTTAAGCTGCCTGGAGGATGTTAATAAAGAAGTTAGGGAACAAATTGATTTATTCCCGCAAGAAGTAAAAGCGGAATTAAAGGCGGTTGATGATGAAATGTATTATTTAAATATTGAAATAGCAGCTTGTTCCCAATCATCTTACTCATTAGCAGGTCTTGATTTCGAAAGGTACTACTTTAAAGCACAAAAGTGCGCTGAAGATAAATATTTATTAAATTAATTAAATAAAGTTGTGAAGCCTTTGATCGTTCATTTTTTAAAACTCCTGCTTTGATTTAAAGAGTTTTGCAGGAGAGTTGCTTGCAGCAATTTAGGTAGACATGTCTTTCAGAAAAATGCTGGAAGCTTTATTTAAATATAAAATGTAACATCGACGACAGATTGCATTATTTTTGGACGTGCTGCCAATACCATACCACACACACATGTTTCTGCAGACGCAAAGGAGGAAATTCGAATAATATTTTTATCGTCCACGAAATGAGTTTGCCGAAAAATGATTCTGTTTATTCAGTTAAAGTTTAAATTTATTACCACGTTTACTTTAACTATTCCCATAATTCTCTACCCGGATTGAGCTTTAAAGTGCTACGCCAATGGAAATACATAAATGCACTTCCCTGTAATTTATTACTCTAATCACTTTTTTATTAGAATAATTATTTATTTAGTTTATAAAGCATTTCATTTAAACCATAAATGTGCCTTTTCAAAAAATTAAAGCCAATTACATTCGCAAAGAGCTTTCCAAATTTAAAGGACATGCAATTATTAAATTTTACGCTGGGATTGAAATTGAATTGTTACCCCAAATGACAGCGGCCATTTTAAACGCAAAGATAATCGATGATGAATTCAAACCGAATTATAGATATGCGCTTTTAATTTGCTTTTAGTTTTGTTAATATCAACGATGAAAAAGATGAATGTAGGTACTAATATTCAAATTTTGATCTAAATCTACAATTTCCTCAATCAACTATTCATCAAGTTTTAAAATTTAATAATCCTCATCCTGTATATAATTCGATGCAAGAATTAATCGAAAAGCATTTTCCGAAAACGATTTGATAGCTGAATCGCATTCCAAGTTTAAATTACTTTACACATTGGAATTGATCAAAATATATTGAACAGTAACCTGGGTTTGAATTGAATATGTTAGTAGTAAACAATAAACAACTTAAATTACACATAACAATAAAATTTCTAAAATAATACCAATTCTTGGGAATTTGTATGAAGTTATTATTGGAAAGTTATATTTGATTTTGATTATTAAGTAGGTATAGAGGGTGATTATATCATTGTTTAAGTGACATGAATTTCTATCATTAATGAGAAAAAAAAGTGGGGGCTTCCATTTAAAAAAATCGCTGATGACGTCATTGTTAAAGCACCAGTGACGTCATTAATATTTTTTTATATCAAGAGATGGCATTTTAATAACTAAAATTGACCTATCCGAGCGATTTTCTCAAAACAATTAAATACGGCAGTTATGAATAAGGTTCCAAACTTTATCATCACCATGTATAAATTTCAAATAGATTTTTTGATATTTTATTTATCCACATAATATACAAACATCGGCAAATTTAAAGGAACCGAGATAAGTTTTATTTTTTAAAACTAAAATTCCAAAGAATTGTGCCATTTTTAAGCCGGTATACTTTGACTTGTTTTAACATTTAATGAACAAGAGATATTACGCAAATTATTTTGCATAAGGACAAAATCTTCCCCGATATACAGTGTGGCTCTAAACGATCAAATAATAAAACGAAGAACTTTTGGATAGAGATAAGTTTGCTTAAATTATCTTATTTTAATCTCGGGAGTATGAGGTATCATTTTGCAGATATCTTTCAGAGACCCTGTGTAGTACGAAAGGTACCACATGAGGTTCCAAAATATCCTCAATGTAAATGTACCTTTCAACATTTGAAGCATCGCCAATAATCACTACCAACTCTGTACGTGTCCCTAAATTTATCTTATATCTCGTAACTCTCCATACCTGAACCCCCTACTAAATGAGACAATACGAGTTTAATTAAATTGTATATTTTGTTCTCCTTTATGTCTTTCCATATTTCCATACTATCAAATGAATTTACACAGAACGGTAAACATCCATTTATAAAACTTTGTCCATTGGTAGTAATTTCAATTCTGGTGTTCTCTATGAAACATTAATCACATTGTTCAATAGAGTTTCTGGTGTTTTGGACCTTTTTTTGGTTATATACAACACTAAATCAATCTGTTGAGTCTTCTTCTGAATATACGATATTATGCTGATTTCACGAACTTCTTCCAGTAGTATATTTTTTGTTTGAATTCGTGAAACTTCACGCCTGATGTGAAACTCAGACTTCCACCTCTGTTTCGAAGTGTTTGCAATGCTATAAATCGATCATCTATGGTTGGATTGAGATTTTTCTATCTTGGTATCATCTTCTTAAATATTCTTCAATTTGTCTTTTCAACGTCTAACAAATGGGATGGATCGTGGATTTCGATTTATCCAACATTTATCCAACATTTGGGCAACATCACCTATCTACCATTTGGGACCATTGGGACATACCCAGCGAAATCAGTCTGTGCTAAATGACTCATTATGAACAGGTCTACTTTTAATTAAATTAATTTTAGTATATATAACCTTCTTTCTTGAGAAAATATGTGATTCAAATGCAAAGTTTTACTAAACACCAGGCTAAGCAATTTAAAAAAAAGTGAACTTTCAATTCCAAGTTTCACGTTTTTCCAGATACCAATTTCAAATAATTACATATTATGTAGTACAAAAATTAAAGAAAATAATTTAATTTCGTTTAGAAAAAAAAATTCGTATTTATTATCCGTTCCATTAAATTTGCCGGTGTATGTATTATGTTTTCCAATTAAATAATTGCAGTTGGAAGTTTCATTAAATTAAAATATTTTAATATAATTAAAATTTGAGTAATTGTGATTCTGAGTTAATATTTCCATTAATGAATTTACCAAATTTGACATTTTAAATTTCAATAAATTGCACTTGATTAACTACGCTAAATTAGGTTTCAGGTATTATTATGAATTTCCTCGGTAAGCAGTGTCGGACTGGCTCACTGGGGACCACCCGGGCAAGCATATGCCTGGGGCCACCAACCTTTTGAAAATCTCGCTCTATCTGGACCTATTATTTGTTATATACAGAGTGTTCCATTTTAATTAATCCAGCTGATGAATATCGTGAAAACTAAGTGATTTTCTTAAAAATGGAAAAGTTTAAATGGGGTTTTATTGGGCATTTCTAGTTACATAGTAAGATGGTTTATAAAAAAGATCTTCGTGGGCCAAAAAAAGAGCAGTAAGAATTTTTGTTTTCGCTCTTTTAAAAATATAATTCCAAGTTTTAAATTGAAAAAATTCGGCGTAGGTAAATTTTTTTTTAAATTATTTATTATCGTTCATTTTTCGAAAATCTGGAAAAATATTTCTTCGGTCTAATGCAGAATCTGGATAATGCACTTAGAAAGCCTAACTTTAACATATCACTAAATTTTAACATATTCAAGTTTTTCCAAAATAATTTAAGATTAAAATTTATTTTTTTATGAATTTTGGTGCAAAAAAAACAACATAGTACGCCTCTGAATAAATATTATTGTAATTATACAGGGTGGTCGAGATAAAGTGAACAGTGGATATATCTCCAAAAGTAAGAGTTTTAGAAAAAAACGTTTCAAATAAAAATTATTTGGTTTTAAAGGGGCCACAGAATGAGAACAGTTATTTTTTACCTCGAGGACTTCTTCATGGTCATTCTAATCCTAACTCAGTTTTTTCAAATAGAAACCCATATTATTTTTTGGAATCTGAATCCAGCAAAAAAAGAAGAAATTTTTCGACTATTCACTTTAACTCGACTACTCTGTATATTTAATTGAAGTTCATGATGCATAAAAATTTTTTGAAAATTTTGCGCCGTTCCAAAATTATTAAAGTTTTTCCAAAATAATTTAAGATTAAAATTGATTGTTTACGAGTTTCGGTGCAAAAAACGACATAGTACGCCACTGAGTAAGTACAAAATATTGAAAAATGTGATTTTAATTACCTATTAAATTGCAGTTCATGATGCATAAAGAAATTTTTAAAAAATCTTGCACCGTTCTAAAGTTATTAAAATGTTTCCAAAATAATTTAAGATTAAAATTTATTTATGAATTTCAGTGTAAGAAACGACATGGGACGCCACTGAGTAACTACAAAAAATGAAAAATCTGATTTTAGTTACTTATTTAAATGCAATTCATGACGCATAATGAGTTTTTGAAATGTCTTCCAATGTTCTAAATTTATTAAAATTTTTTCAAAATAATTTAAAATTAAAATTTATTTTTTATGAGATTCGTTGCAAAAAACGACATAGTACGCCACTAAGTAACTACAAAAAATTGAAAAATATGATTTTAATTACATCAGATTAAAAAGTTTTTGTTATTGTGCGTTACTTTTGTATATATTTTTTAAGAAGTTTTAATGGTATACTTTTGGTTAAATCGTCCTATTTTTTAGAAGTATTTGCCAGTATTTGTACAGTCGAATATTTAACTTAAAAAATTGAAATAGAAAATAAAACTAAAATTCAAATATCTCTGTTATATTTTGAAAAATATTATATGTCAAATTTTTATTAAAGTAAAAGAAGTTCAAGAAGATTAGATTTTTTTGGAGTCACTGATAGGCAAGTATTAGGGGCCACAACAAGCAATCGGAAAGGGCCAGTCCGACACTGTTACAAAATTATATCTACGCTCAATATTTGGAATCAAAGGATCTAATGATACCTTTAACTTCAGGCTATCAAGTACAATGCTAATAATTAATATAGCTTAAACGCTGGTTTATTCAATTCAATAATTGAATAATATTGTTCAATAACATTCAACATCATCACTTTGATGATAATGATTAATTTATAGGTTTTAATACAAACTATTGATGTAAAAATAAATTGATCCCTATTATGGCGATTGAAAATAATTTTTATAGGTCTTTTTAGATTGTTTTCTAATTACTGGTTTAAATGAGAATATAATTCATGTCACTTTACGTCAAATGTTTCAATACCGTTATTAATAAATGAAAATAAAATACCAAACTGACCATACCACGCTCAAAAACAAGGCCTTCTTGATATTTAGGTATAGACATCTTTTATTCACAACAATTTTGATAAATTCTATAAAAAATAAAAATACTTATTCAATTTTTAGTGATTTTGGTAGGTTGTTATAAAATTTTTAATTAGTAAACTGAATTATAACCTGAAGACTTGTTTCAATAGGTTTTATTTTTCCAAATATAAGTATAAATTACCTTCTTGTGGTCTTGTGCAAATTATCTGATCTTGGCATAACATTTGAAACCACCTTATCATTTCATACACATATCTGCAGAGTAATAAACAAGAGTTTCTAGCTACTCAGGTTTATTAAGAGACACACATCTGAGTTCAGATCGACACTAACATTATGCCTTCTTTACATCACTCTAATAAGATCTATTTACTTTTGATGTAGCTATTATGTATTTTTTTATGTTTACTCTGCAATTATTGAAGGCAATTATTATTATAAATAAGCTCCTCCATTCCTTTTCATAGAACCAACTACGGAATGAATAATTCTCTGGACAGAATCGCAGGTTATTGTAACACAAATGACTTCGATCTCTTCTTCCAAGGATTTTCATCACTACGAAGTCTAACTAAAGATCACCTTCGCTTGAACCGGAGGGATTTTGTTTCTTGTTTTTTTTTTTCTTTTTTCTTCGTCTTTGTTATAATCAGACGTAATACCAATTTAAAAACTTTTATTAATTTGATTTTTTCGGATGTCCCAATATTTTAGTATTCTATTATTGTAAATTGGTTTATGACCAGTTTCTCCAGCAGGACTTGAGACCAAACTAAATCTTAAGCTGCGTGACAAGACACAAGTTCAGAACTCGGTTGAACCACACCGAAATCTCATCAACCACGTGAATAAGGCTATGGTGCAACCCAAGCTCGACTTAAGCTGAGCTTGATTCTGACCTGAGCTTGCTTGTCTTCACTTATTCTAGGAAATAAGAACATTATCTAGGTATTGTTTACATTTACTGCCCAGTAAAGGGTCAAAGTAAATAATTTAAGGTTTACAGAATTTGTTACTTTTGTTAAATACATTTTCAAATTCTGCAATATTAATATTGCGTAAATTTTAATCTTAACAATAGAGCAAGAAAAAAATATTTTTGAAGATGCCTACGCATTTATTTTAAGTGTGTATTTTATTTTAATTAAAATCGAATTATTAAGTATTAAGTATTATTACAAGATACTAAGTTAAATTGAAATTTATAAGTTATAATTGCATCATTACTTGATACTCAAGAGATAATTATTTAGGAATTGTGATAATTGAAATGTGAATAAGTGATTCATGTATCTCGCTCTAATTTAATAGATTTATTTCTTTCCAAGGTAAATATTTACAGTAATCGATCCTGCACTTAAGATAGGACGTTAATCGCAACTTTACTAAGTGCGATCAATCACATTCTGAAAGCTAAGAAGTAATTCAAAATCTCCGACATGTTTATTCAAGAAATTCATTTTATCAAAACAAAAAAGAGAAATAAAGAAAGAAAATTATTTTTAGCAAGTTTGAAAATTTACATTTATTAACGTCTTCTGTTTTGGGAAGTTTTAATGATGCTTTCAATAGAAGTTTTTGTTATCGCGAAACAAATGATCGCGATCTTCATTAGGACAAAGAGAGAAAATTAATTGCTGTTAGTTTGGGCACAAATTGGGGCAATAGTATTCGGGGCACGAGCTTCCTGCGTCCGCAACGGAATGCGAGTCGCTTTTATCCAATACACGGAAATATTCAATAACGATCCTGGAAGAAAATAATTACAGCTGCTGAAATGATTTATTTTTGTTTTATGGCCTCTCCTGAGCTTCTTCGACGAATTTATTTTTATCTCACTTATTGATTAATCGTTGAATGCTGAAATTTGTTGCGACTTTTATAAGTTGCACAGGAAACGATGACTTCGATCTAAAAACTACCCCAAATCCAGATAAACATTCAATTTATATTCAAGCTTCCAAAATATTCCATAATATTATTACTTGAAGCAAAATTGATGACACCCAAAACCGTACCCCTTTTGGCATAAATTTAATTAAAATGATAATTAGACATTTATAGTAAGACGTGTTTATATAAATGATGAACAGAATTTCTATTTACAAAACACATTTGTCTTCTCTGCGAGCAGGGAAAAGCGCTTCAGGTCGTTTATAAAAGCCACAAACATTATTCTTTCTTCTGCTAAAAATGAACCGGCTCTGCTACTAAATGAGGAAAGGTAAATGAAGGCACTTAATTTTTTTCATTTAATATCGAAAGAAATTACTCCCAGCTTTTAATTTTCCCCAATGCTTAACTTCGCTTTAATATAAAACAGACATTTCTAATATTAATCTTCTTTTATTTTTCATCCGATCCATGAGGAAAATGCTTTAAAAATCAATTTTCACGTTGTTGCAGCAATAAAACGAAATAAAACAATACAAAGTGCACTCTATAAAATAAATATTTCCAATATGTTTGCTCTTATTGAACTTTTTTGGCATAATTGCGTTTACATCAAACAATTTTTCATTTGTTAGCAAAATATCGACTATACATGTTAGAGTATGTATCTCTAAAACTCAAAACAAGAAATTTACTTAAAAATGTAAAAGGCACAGGAAAAACTTTACTAAACTTTTTATTAGTTAAAAAAACTTTTAAATTGCATTTTTATAACCACCTATCTCAATATATTAAAGATATTTTTGTGTTCAGCCCTTTCAGAAATCATTGCGACATTTCGTATTATTAAATTTGACTAATGGTGTCACTAATTTGGGTTAACACCTAAAGTTAATCACTTTGTACTTGTAATTCCCAAAAAGGTAAGTGCACCTGATACCACCCAGTCCTTCCATTTATATTTTAATATTAATATGATCAGATTAATAAAAGTTGAAAATTATTATCATATAGACTATATAATATGTTAAATAAAATACTGGGTGTGAAAACAATTATTTTAATTACTTTTGAATAATGAACAATAATTACATTTGTCTGCAATTTTAAGTTTCTTCAAATCAAATAACTTATAGAGGGCGATTTCCATTTTCATGAACTCTATCATCTTCTATCAAAAAATACATTTTTAGGAACTCTGTTATCACCTATCAATTAAAAAAGATTTTTAAATAGTTATTTAACCATCAAATAAAGGCCCCATACACTATCAAACAATTTGCGCAACAGAGGGTGTGCACATTCACTGTCAACAAACATGTTTGGGCAAAATATTGTTGTAAAAACAAAATTTTACTGCGGCGATAAAATCCAAAATTTCTTATTTTTGGTAGAGGCCATTTTAATCAATAAGTAGATGTTGTTAAACTCTACTTGTTATGTTTTGATTTGTGATTGTTGTGAGAAGAGCAACAAAAGGAACCAAGTAGGATAGAAATATTTATAATTTATAACCATCAAACATGAAATCCGTCCATACACTATTAAACTTGTACGCAAATAATTTCAAGCTTGTTTGCACAGCACCATCTCTTGCGCAAATTGTTTGATAGTGTATAGGCCCTTTAATAAGCGAACGCGTTAATGATGTCGAGCTTTTTAATCGCCCATTACCTCACGAGTTAGTTACAATACTTTTTCGTTGACCGCTTCTCGCTAAAACTAGAAAACTAGTTTTATTTCTTAAAAAACTTTAATTTTAACCTATGAGTTTTGACACTGAAATTTATCATTTTTATTATTCTGTTAGAAACTTTGCATCGGGGAATGTACATAAAATCGTGTTGTAATATATGGTCACTTTGGATACATAAAAAATAGTTGTGTAATGAAATGTCATTTAGGAATAGAGGTAATTACTCTATGATTTTCATTCATTTTGATTGGAGCAAAAAACTTTTTGATCATAAAAAAGTTTAGTTGATTTATAAATCACTCTTACAGAAAATATTGTAATAAAATATAGTTGAATAACTATCATAAAAAGTTAGCCAGTACATGCATATGAGATATGGTATAACGCATGCACAACTTTTTCTGATAGTTGATCAACTTTATAGATGATTTAAAAATCAACTGACTTTTTTTTGTGAACAAAAAGTTTTCATATATAATATCACGAGTGGTCAAATTTAAGTCGAATATTTTTCACTGTGATTACCACGAATGTCATTTGGGATTACGTTTTAATTTTTAACCCCAAACACAAACCCAAATGACATATTGAAATTTAGCATAAACGTAACAAAATAATCGTTGATATTTTTACCGTTTTACTTATCACAAAAAATAATCACTTGTGAGTTTTTTATTTGATAGATAATTAAAGAGAGTTCTGAAAAAGGTTTTATTGGAAAGCTGCACCCTTTAAGGATCACAACTCAAAAAATAGCGAACAACTCATAGAATTTTTCTAATTATTTTTTTAGTAAGCGGAGTAGGTACGCAATTTCTGAAAAAATACGAAAACTGAAAAAAACTCTCCAACCACCAACAATTTTGTAATAAAAAGTAAGGATATAATAGTTGTGTTCTTTTAACATGATCCGTTCAAATAAATCAGTTGAACAGTTCAATTTACAATTTGTGGCTGTACTTTTTACTCGATCAATTCCATATAATTTTGAACGAATTGAACGATTTTCCTTCCCCCTTTCTCCTAAGTGCACTTGCTCTAGAGGGGGATCACTTATTCAGTTAGATCACTCCATTCTAACCTAACTTAAAGAATGTCAATTGTCATTTTTTAATTGAATTTTCTAATATGCTATTCTTTTTAAATGAATTAGTTCACGTTTGATTACCTTCCTAAGTGAACTTCAGCTGAAAGAGAAATGAACCAGAGTTATAAAAAGAACACAACTATTGACCTCCTCTGTCAGTACACTTTGTTTTATCGTCCTCTTGTGGGACACTCTGTATAACTGTCAACTTTTTAAAATATAATAATTTTGTTCACTAATAAAAAACCACGTATGGCCTATGATTATATTCACCTCCAAGTTAGTAGTGCTATTAACTAAAAGATCCATGTAAATTGTAGGCGTTTTTTAGTTAATAGGAATTTCGAGGTGAATATAATTTGTGACTTCTTAGCAAATGACGTACTCTTCAGTTTTGAATGGCAGTTAAAATATATAGATGTAAGATTTTTAGTTGGAATCGTGCATATTTATGTATAATTCCAAAAGTTAATTAAATTAGGTTTATTTAAGAATTTCGAATTTTGTAAGAATACTTACCAGGGTGTATATTCCGCATGCAAAGCTTCCATTGCGTACGGATGTCCCGCAGCAACAAGAGTTCAAGATGACCATCTTGAAAGCAATTAAAGCACCTCTCCAGTATCAAAGATTGGTCTAGTGGAGGCGGCGTTGATGATTTTGGAAACGGTGGTGGCGTCGAAGGCGGCGGCGACGGGGGCGTTCATAATAGAAAAGTTGGTCGGTTTCATCGGCTGATTGTGTCGTTAGTTTCCCTTAATTGGAAATAAGCAAGGCTTTAGTGAAGTCGTAAACGTTCGCTGTTGTAAACATAGCAGAGCTTTTTTAATATTACAGAACAGGAGTTTTAGTAATAAAATTTACAGCCTCCTTTCAGAGCTTTACTCGTTTCTCTCACTCAAACAAAATAACAAGTTTATCAGGGAAACGTTGCAAAAAATGCAGAATTGCATACTGCTCTGAATTACTAATCCAGCTTTGCCATGTTTACTCTAATTAAAATGTTACAGCTTTCTTCAAATGGAGTGCTTTATAAAAAAGGCATATAAATCATTTTTTAAACTTCCTGATAGAAAAACTACTACCTTGACTACCAATGTGCGAAAATATTGTTACATACAGGGTGTTCCCGACCACGCATAACATCCCTTTATTCCAAGAATGTTTTGTTGTATATTGATTGAAAAAAAATACTACCAAAGTGAGAGTAAACAATCATTTAGTGTAATTCAAATTTCTAAAACAAAATGATGAAAGTACCGGAACCCGGAAGTATCATTGACTTATGACGAGTATGGTAAAAAAACAAGTCTTATTAAAATAGTTTTTTTGCCTACAAGGGGGTTGTTAAACTTTCATTCATTCATCAAGAAGATAGAAGATATGTTACTCAACATCCATCCCAAATCTTCCATTATATTTGACAATATTATAAAAATTTCCCTTCAAAAAATTAAAAAATTTCCAAAGAAACTTGATCCCATGCAACTTTACCTATACGTAATAGTGGCACTGGCATTCGTTTGGCCTCTTCTTTATCTTTGTCTGCTTTTCTTTCTTCCTAAGATTCCTTCAGAATAACAATTATGATATTGGCTTTAAAATCAATGAAGATGGACTTCATGGTTTTCTTGACACCATGAAGTAAACGATAATATTAAAAGAGCATTATCTTCCGCAAATATTCCTTTTGGAACCTTTAGGAACAAGCGATGGAATAGGAACGAGTATGATTTGTTGGAATTGCAGGAAACTTGTTGTTTGGGAAATAGGAAAACGATTAGCTAATGTAATCAACAAACCAAGATCTACATCTTCTAATACAACGCATTACTATTGCCATTCAGATGGGCAATGCTGCCGTCTCTGTTTTAGGTAAGCTTCCTGAAGGAAAATCTTTGGATTAACTTTTTCGATTCGGTTTGCTGATGGTCATAATGCTTTTTCTTCCTATGACTTGTCCTCTACTCAGAAAGGAGGTGTTTCTAATTTGTTATTTGATAAATCCTGTGTTCCTTCAACAGATCCAATGAGGTTGGAAAACGAAAAATCAAATTAGGGTTTTTATTCATTATCTGTTAGAGTTCATTTTTAAGAAACACATATAATAACGAAAATGCAAGTATCTCAATTATAAGAAAAATGGAACGTCTTCGGTTTATATGACTACATTAGTTACGTCACATGGCCTGATGGAATCTTTGCTACGCAGAAGGATTAGAACAAATTTATGATGTACATGCTAGTACAGAATAGACAAAAAATGTTATGGAGAAACACTCCAGTTCTGTTCAAATGAAATCCGACGAGTAAATTAGGAATTAGGGCTATGTAGACCGGGCCCGCTGAGGTCACGTCAATCCGGAACCGCACTACTTTTGCCCAATTTTGAAAAATAATTGTAAAGCCAATTAAAGTACTAGAAAAAAAATAAATTGCAAAATTCAAGTGTAGCGGTGCTCTTTCATAAGTAATTATAAAAAAATCGCTTCTTACTTCATTACGGATTCATTGGAAAATTAATCAATCAAGATGAAATAGAAAACATTTCTTCTGTTTAAAATCAACATCAAAAGAACATCTCTACAAATTCTTTAATAGAATTTAATCAGGACGATTAATTTTATGATTTTGATGATAAATGTGGTTATAAAAAGCAATATCAAAAAAATGGCTAGATTTTAAAAATAAGAGCAAGAAGAGAAGAAAGGGTCTATTGGTTTAAATAACCAATAGGTAATTATAATAATAGTTCTATCACAAAAATAAATTATTCAGAGGAGGCTGCAACATCTACGCAATCTACGTCTTCCGATAGTTCGGGTAATGAACTGGAAATGATGATTGCAATGGGTACATCAAAGTCAGATGAGCTTATTATAGCCTTTACACAATTTTTCTTATGGCCGATCTCACGGACATGACTTAAAATTTACGAACTACTTTAATGTCTAAATTTACAGGAAGACAATACAAAATCTGTCAATTCAAAATTTAAGTACTACTTAGGGGCCTAAGTCGTGTTGGTGAGATCGGCCATATTATAGTTATTATTTTCAGAAATTACGAATTTTATCAAAATATTCTTTAGGTCTACTTTGGGAGTAAAAACCAATGTACGATAAAGCGTTCTCGAAATAAATGGGTGGTACGGGTGGACTGGGACAGTCTTTATTACTAATTCAAAATGTGTTGAATACTATTTTTAGGACGATTTCTGTTCCTGTAAAATTTTGAAATTGCCTCATATCCGCATATTAATATAAATTAACATCAATTTAATTATTTTAAACAATGAGCAGAGCAATATGTTTCATTTCATTTTAATATATATATGGAATACCTGGAATAAATAAATAATTAATATAGAAATCCAACTCCAATTTCAATTAAATTGCATTATAAATTATTCTTGTTTAATTTATATAAATACGTTTATATAAACAATAACAGTAGACGAGTATACAAATTTAAATCGCAAAAATAATGTTTAAAATGCACAATTTTAATTCGAAAATTCTGTTTTATTTTAGATCATTGCATGAAAATAATGTTAAATTTTAACACTCAGTATTTAGTATCTAATTTATAATCTATACGCCCGCGATATATTTTCCCACTTTTCTGGAGCTTCCTTGCAAATTATAAGCGAATAACCAAATTAATGCGAATTGCTAGAGAGCGCGCGAGTTTGGGAGAAATCTAAATTTCAAAAGAAATTAAAATTTTGATAATTATAGCTATTTTAATAAAAACGTATCACAAGCTGATATTTCTAGAACGTATTAGCTGCATACAAGCATTATATCCAGAATTATAAAAAGCTATGAAAGTGAAAGTGGAACAGTGGATTTCTAAAAAAAATCTGGACAACCACGAAAAACAAAATATAAAATATGCCCGTCTAAAATGGCCTTTAGTGAGAACAATCTTAAGGTCTGTTTAGACGGGCATATTTTGTTACCAAAATTTTAATCATTTTAACAAAATTTTGGTAACAAAATATGCTCGTCTAAACAGGCCTTTATAGCTAGAAGACCTACAAAGAACCTTCTACATTCAAAGAAAAACAGACGTGCCCGAATTAACTTTGCTCAAAACGACATTAATTGGACTTTGGTAGATTGAAATCGTGTAATATTTAGTGACGAATCAAAGTTTAACTTGATAAGTAGTGATGGAATCCAAAATCCAACATGTAAAACGTTCTGAATATGTCCGAGCTATAGTAAAACATGGTGGTGGATCTGTAATGGTTTGGGGATGCTTCTCTGGTTTTGGAATGGGCTATCATTGAATATATGGCACAATGGATCATTTTGTGTATAAAAGTATTTCGGAGAACGTTACGAGCATCTTCCTAGACACCCGCGTTAAATTTTCCGTTGGAGATAATAACAAGGAATAGAAAATCCATCCCACTTTTCTGGAGCTTCTTTACAAATTATGACGAAATAACTGATAATTAATGCGCATTCCTAGAGGGCGCGCGAGTTCGGGAGGAAAAATTGTGAAAAATCATGAAATCGAGCATTAGTTCTGCAGTCATTACTCAAGTTTCCCTCGTTAGATTTTCAATATTTTTTCAGATTTATAATCTAAATTGATTAGGCTACATCCTGCCAGAGAGTTACCTTCTGCAACCTAGCACAAAATTAATTGGAGGGGTCCAAAATTAAGGTACTCTTAGATCATTATATTTTTTTGTACATTCTCCATTTTTTTTCCTTTTGGCAGGAATTAAAGAAATGACTTCTAAATCATCTACAAAAAAATTATACAAAAATGTTGTTCGTACTAGCTTTTATGACTGCAGAACTAAACCACTATATTTTCCGTTTAGGAAATTGCTCTTATGGTCTCAAATTCTGATAACACTCTCCCGTTACATTTCTTTCAGCAGGATAATGGTCCATTATGTTGATCAAACTTTGGTAGTTTGTAAAACAATGGCCATCGCAATCTCCGGATTTAAATCCAATTGAAAACCTTTAAAGTATTTTGGATATTAAAATTCGCTATAAAACTTTTTTCAGCGATTCATAATGCTTGGGATGAAGTAGATCCAATATTAATTAATAACACCGGTTAACAAAAATATTTTTTTTGAGTCTCTGATTTCTGATTTATTATATCGAAAAATACCCACAAACTATGTTTATTTTTAAAAGACTATGCTTTTGTCCCTATTACAATGATCAATAAATATTTAAGTTTTTGTATGAAGTATATTACTGTAATAGCCCGAAAACCGGTAAATCCTGGGATTGATGCGTCAAACCTAGGATTTACCAATTTGAAGTGGTAAATGTGCGAAAAGTTCTATTTTTGATGAAATTTCGTACATTTACCAGGCCAAAATGTTTAACTTATATGACATTTTGAATTGCATAGTTTTTCAGATGATGTGCATAAATAAATTATAAGATTTATTAACAAGAACTGGCAAATCCTAAGATTTACTGTTGCCGTGGTAAATTTCCGAAATTCTATCGAAATCACTATTTTTTGTACATTCATGCACTTCAAATTGGCAAATTTACCGGTTTTCTGGATTTTACAGTAACATATACAGGGCGTAACAAAAGTAACGCATAATAGCTGAAACTTTTTAATTTAAAGATTTATTAAAACAGTAAAATACAAATGTATTTCAGTTAATTTCAGTGCATATTTTCACAATTTCTGTTTTTGTATATCTTTCTCTATTTTGTTGCTAGAGTAACTAACTTATCTTTACAATTTTTTTGGATAGTATAAACATTCTGATGAAAAAGTTTCCTATCGACCACTTTTTTTGATTCCTTAAACAATTAAAAGAATTGAAAATTAATAATATTAATATTGCCATAACTTCTTAAGGAAATACTAGTCCATAAGGAATTATTTGTTCATAATGATATTTACATTCCAAATAAATTTTTGCAGATTAAATGGGAGACCCTTAATTTTTCTCCAAAATTTTTATTAATTTTCAATTTTTTTATTTAACATAAAATAACATTGAAGAATACTGAAAAATGCCCTCTTTTAAAATGTGCCAAGAAAAGATACTAATGCTATTTAAAAAACAAAAGTTGGTTGCTATAGCAACAAAAAAGACAAAAGATATATAAATCTAAAATAGCAAAAATATGCACTGAAATTTAATTTAATTAACTCTTTATATTTAAAAGTTATAGCAATTATGCGCTACTTTTGTTACACCCTGTATATTCCATAATAAAAGTTTGGTTTATTTCTTTCTACAATAAATCTATAAAAAGAGAAATTTTCTTGAAATAGGATGTGCTGTTATACTTAAGAATAACGGGTATTGAACGAAATATTAGTTTACATTTTAATTTTTGTATTTTTCTATGAATAAATAATAAGTTTCTAATTGTTGCTCTACTTTATCTCAGCCCTATTACTTCATTATTTTGCTTAACCTGCAATTTATTTTTATTTAATAAAGAAATATGAAATATTGTAGATTTAAAGCATTCTTATTTTGCAGTAGAGTGAACATTCGATATAGTTAAAGGAAACTTTTGCTATAAGCAACCCTTGATATAGTCAACAATTTTAGATTTCTGTCATTCAATATAGTCACCTTTGAAAAAATAAGTTTTTCCGACGACCATATGAGAAAATCGTATATGTCATTCATATTAGTAGTTTAGAAAATCGTTCATTTCAACACTAGTGACTTTAAGTTTTCATGTTGTAACTGTCAAATAGTTCTTGTAATTTTCGATAGAGGCGCTGCGAAGGAATTTCGAAAGCCCTCTCTTGGATTTTTTTGAACTTGCAAAAAAAGGATAGTTCAAATTAAAATTTATATTAAAATATAGAAGATTTAGAAACCTACAGCGCTTCATGCTGTAATATTCCAAAAAAGAAAAATAGGATGACAATCACGAAATTTCCTGAAATGGAGAAAGTATTATATACATGGTTTTTACAACAGTGGGACTTGAAAAATATCGTCGCTATTGAAATTTTAAAATTAAAGGTTAAGGAAATTTATGTTCAAATGGGATTTACTGGGACATTTTTAGCAAGTGATGGGTGGGTAAACAACTTAAAAAAAAGGCTAACTATATCCGGTGAAAAGCTTTCATGCGACGCTTCGCAAAGTACAGTTTGCTTAGAAAATTTTAAAGAAATAATTAAGGAAAACCTATATGAAATGGAGCAAATCTAGAATTGTGACGAAACATGACTAGTGTACAAAGGATTGCCAAATAAAACTAATGTTCATCGAAACAGCTCCTGGTCGAAAAAACAGAAAGGAAAGGGTTACTTTAATGCCCCGTGTTAATGCTACAGGCAATCACAAATTACCTTTACCCCTAGATTCTGGTCAAATCATTTAAGTTTAAAGGCCTTTAAATTTAGATTTGTTATATGCGTTGTATTGGACAATTTCATTATCTTATTTGTTTCGATTTAAAGGCCTTTAATTTTGACCAGAATCGCCTATTAATGACGATAGGAAAGGCTGCTCATCCAAGGTGTTTTAAAAATGTTCCAATTCCGTTATATTATCGATCATCCAAAAATGCCTGGCACACGACAAATTTATTTCAGGAATGGTTTTTGAAACAATTTATTCCTGTGGTAACATCGTACTTGACATCAAAAAAGTTACCTATGAAAGCTCTACTAATCGATAATGCAACGTGTCATGAGGCAATTGAAAATGAAAATTTCAAAATTTTGTTTTTCCCTGCTAATATGACCCTTTACCTACAACTCCTCGATCAGCACATAATCAAATCTCTTAAAGTCCGTTACCGCAAGTATTTGTTAACAACAGTAGCATCTGTACTCATCTTTTGAAGACTTTAATTTTAAATCAGCAATTGGCCATTTTACAGGAGACGATGATATTCCTATTGCTAGATTATTCAACTCAGTAATAAGAGAAAATGTCGTAAGTGATGATGAAATAATGGAATGGGCGGAAGGACAAAATGAACTATCACACGTTCATGATTTGGATTCCGTCATGAACATGGAACATGTTGAAGAAAATTTAGATGAGAGGAACAATGTTCAAATATTTGATATAAACAAAGTTAACAACTTGTTCAATTTAGTTATTGAGTGGTCGATAGTGTTTGTCTTCCTATAAATTATATTCTCCTCCTAAGACAAATTCGAGAAAAAGCAGTTCTTCAAAAGTTCAAATAAACATGTTATTACAAAATATGTTCTTTTAATAATAAAAACTCATGTTACCTTCCAAACATTTGACTTTAATTATTTTTTTTAAATCTCGCCTTGATATAATCAACTTTTTTTATAAACGTTGATTTTTTGAAATTTTGTTGTCAGTCAAGATTATATCGAATGTTCACTGTATTAAAGTTATTTATCACAGAATATTAGGTATAACCTATAAATTAAAAAATGTAAATGTTGCTCTACTTTTTCACATACAGTATACCTACATATGTCAAGCGATACCATGTACATAAATTCTATTTCTACTAAAAACGAGGTTAGAGTCAAATTATATGTTTTATAGAATGGATTTAATATACAGGATGTCCCAAAACTGGCGCTTAAGCTCTCGCTACCTTGTCGGGGACGCTTGGTAGAATATTTAAAACGACTATTTACCTATTTTTGCAGTTAAAATTGCTTTACTCTTTTTCACCACCTACTGTATATTTTAATTAAAACGTGTGTTATATTTCAATAACGTAAAAGAGGTAGAATTTTTAAGTAGAAACTTCAAAGCTGGATTTATGCGGTTTATTTCATTTTTATTTTTACCGAATAAATTTGCATTAAATTATTCGATTTTTTATCCTTTTTAGATTTAATAATAACTTTATTTCACCAAATTCGAATGACTCGAATTTCAATGATCCTTTTACTTTTAGGAGTTAATTAAAAATCGCTCTTTGGATATTAAATCTTATAATTAGTTTTCCTTCCTTATTTATTAAAATTCTGGATTTTGGTTTGAGCTTTTAGTTTCATGCAACCCACTTTAATTTTTAAATTTTTTTAAAGTCTATTTCATAAAAAATAATAAATAGTAGGTATACATATTTTAATTAGAAAATTTAAAATAAATAACCTTGTAATAAATACCTCGTAATAATTTAAATTTAGCCGTGGGTTAATGTAATTTATAAATTTATTTAATAAATTTGAAAAAAATTTACCCAAAAAAACTTTTCAACTGCTGCAAATGAATGTAGTTATTTAAAGTGTTCACATTATAAAATTTGGAAACTAGTTAAATGTCCTGGTAATCACACGTGGTTTTAATTGAGCGAGTTGAGTACACCTTGAAGCTCGCGCACGAGGAAAGTTCAGGAGAAAACTAGCGTCGTCCGGCGTCGCGACGCGGCTTTTCCTACGGCACGCGTTGGAACATGCGCAAGCCGCAGGTGGTTGATGGAAAATTGGGTTTAAACCAACATCTAGATTTATCTACGTTGTTATCCTGATTGACAAACGATTGGGATGCCTCATTTCCCTCCATATTTGCAAAATTATTCCAACAATTTTTATTATCAACAACAATAATGATTAATTATGTGGGATAAATAAGACGCAACAACCCGAGCTTGTGTTATTAGATTACTCTGTCGGCTACAAATTGCTTGATGTAATTCAATAAAACACTATAAGCAAGACAGTAATTATTATAATAGGAAATTTTAGTTTGCGTCTAACGTAATTAGTAGGAGGAGAATTTAGCACGAACATCGAAAAAAGGTGTACTATCTGCTTTTTTCCTCAATTAAGGTACTTTACTCCGGGTCCTTTCAAACTTTTTCAATACGGTTCACTGATACTTAACTCAATTATGAACGTAATGCCTTTCAAATGCGACAATACTTACTCCAAGTCCAATAATTCATCAAGCGAAGCATTTATTTTCAAAAAATGTCATACTAAAATATTCTGATCATGCATATTACGTTACCAATTGCCAATTAAATATGTATTCTGAATTTTATGTATTGAAGAGTACTTTATAATGCTCTTATGTTCTTTCTAGTTCATCGAAGATTTACTTTCCTCATATTAAAAACATTTTTCAGCTATCCTTTTAATAAAATTTTATTTTTCTAATCTCTTTCAAATTTGATGGCATCAATAAAGAGTCCCACATTCTTATCAGGAAGTCTTGAATATCGAAAGGACGAAACAATAAAAATTTTATTCGGTCCACAATTTGAGATAAGATAATTTATATGAAGCATGAAACGTGTAAAAGGGATGATTTATAAAACGAGCCCTCCTCTAGCGTAAAAGGCACGTAAATAATGTCAGTGCCAGTGTAATACAAGGATGCCAGTTTAGCCTTGACCTTTTATAGACTCTCCGATGTTTGCCTTTTAATCCTTTATTATATTTGCATGGAAAACGCTTTTCATCAAGTACATTTTAATTATAAATAAGAATTATGGCATCAGGGATGATCACAACCAGTTTTTCGAAACATTAAATTTGTTTTGAGTTATGTTTTAAATATCGTGATTAAGTTTGCAACTAAAGGGCGGAACTTATTTTAGTAAGTAGGCCATTTAAAGGTAACTAACATCCATTAATTTTGGTATCGCGTTTTTCAATCCGAAAGCCTATTAAATTTTGAATTAATACTAGATTCCGGGATTTTTTGTACCTATGGAGTTACTTATAGGTACTTGATTTTAACTTTGAAGAACAAAACATATGAGATTTTATTATTCGATTCGGACTATTTTTCAACGCTATATGCAAAATAAGCTCTTAAAAAACCAAGAGACGTTTATTTCTGATTTTACAATTTAAATTTTTCAATTTCCACGAATTTAAATAAATAACTTCGTTTTAAAAACCAACAAGAGCTCGTGGAAAACGTCTCGAAATCAGCAAACTAAAAACTTCTTTTATTTGGCTTTTACAAGCGACGTGATTTCTACATCTACAACCAACAACTAAGAAGTACTCATTGTCCCAAGTGAGTAAAAGTAGATATATTATTGAATAGAGTGGACCGAGATCCAAGAATACTAGATTAAGCACTATGTGATTCGCACTGTAAATGGAAGCCAGGAACAATTCCTTTTGAAGAACGTTAAAGGAAAATATTTTACACGTATTATTTTCAGCAACTCATTCAAACAGTTTCATTGTAATTTTTCCTGCAAACGTTTAATATACTTTCTACCAATAATAATATTTTGTTTATTCTTAGAAAAAGCATTTATGCTGCACTTAGTTTTTAATATTTTGCAATTTGTAGTTTCTTTTAGATCTAAAATAGATTTTTTCCTATACTATTTATAAATAATATGTTTCTTTCCTGTAAGAAAAAAAATCAAGGAAAATATCGAAATATATGTACAATTTGGTCCAATCCTCAACAAGTTTCAATTATAAGTACACGATTTCCAAAAGATAATTGACCAGTTATGTCGAATCTATTTTATGGTTACTTAAAACCGGACACATTTAAGTGTTGATCAATTTCTTTTTCTTCTTATTCTTATGAAAGTTGATGGAACTATGTATCTTCCGGTGCTTATCTTCCAGTCACAAGTTTAATTAACATCATTAGAAGAAAGTTAGACAAGATACACAAAGGTTAAGACTGTTTACGATTTAGGGCCTTCAGGAAACGTTTAATTTGATCAATTCCAAACAATGAACTAAACAGGAAGGAAGAAGCAAAAAATGACAAATCTTGAAGCAATGATGCTCATCGATGGGCTACTAATCTTAATGTACATGATTTTTATTACCTACTTTTTGTTTTAAATTTATTTAGCTTTCTCATCATATTAGAGCTTATTATTTTATGAATAATGACTTTTGTGTAAAACCAAAATTAAAAAGTATCGAAAATTTGGGAATGATATTGCTTTATTCCCCAAATTAGAAATTCTTATATAGGGTTTTCACCTAAATTCATAAAGATTTTGACTAAAATTGTAAACAGTAATCCATTTAACCTGAATACTGGAAATATCTCCAAAAGCAAGTGTTTTAGAAAAAAATTGTTCTAGTAAAAGGGCCCAGAGCATGGGTACTGTTTTTTACCTAGAGGACCTCTTCATGGTTATTTATACCCCAAATCAGACTGATATTTACTTATCTTATGTTGGCAGTACTTTGATATATATAAACAAAAAAAGTTATGTAAAGTGTTAGATACCTCACTATATATTACTTTTTTTTATATATTTTACTAAGTCATAACCATCAACTTTTGACGTAAGTATGTCAATAATAAAAGTAGGTAAAATTCTTTTTCATAATGAAATAATTTATTGCTTTACTTTGCTTTTCAATAAAGAATAATTCTTTGAAAAGCAATATCGTGAAAATAAATCTGGCAACAATGTTACTTTATCTGAATTGTAATTTTAAAAATCCATTAAACATAAACATATTTGTTTAAAATGTATCAGTTTTTAAAATTATATTTGTGAATCATAAAACCATGAATAATTTATAACTTTTCTGGTATTTCTTGGCCTTTGATTACCTTTGCCTCTGTTCTAAGATAACGATGTTGTTAATATTGCCAAATTTCGATTTATTTTTTTGGTTAATAACTATTAATCTACGGTGAATAGAATTTCTTTTTTAATGTTCCAGTACTCAATAATTAAAGGTCCCCAACAACGTAGTGGAGAGATTGGGCACCATTTTGGGGGGCACCCTGTATAAAATAAATTCTACCGGATGAAGAAGTTCCCTTTAAAGAATCCCAAGCAAAATTATAAAAACATCGAGAGCCAATAATACAGAATCTTGGTCTCCGATTCCAAGTTTTGTAAAATTTTTAAACTTCTCTTTCAATAGGTAGATTTTTAAAATATCGTATAAAATCAAAAAGAGAAAAACATAAAAAAACTTGATCTTTTTTCGGTTTTTTAAATTTTCTCGTAGATAAGACCCATTACGGTTGTGTTTTTTAATTTTTTGAAACTTGCTCATATACTTAATAAACCAGGGAATAATTTGAAACCGTAGCTGTTTTCCTTCATAGTAATACCACAGTATAAATAACTACCAGTAGCGACACTCTCCCGAGTCTAACAAAGTACCATTTCTATGGTGCGTATCTGGTACCATTGAGTTTAGAACTGCAAATTACAAATGGTGACATTTCTCTATGATCAAAATAATTTTAAAGGCGTCGCCATTTGAATTTAAATACCGTAATTAATGTAATAATTGATGAAAACTGTATATTATTACATTTAAGCTTGTCAAAATCATTAAAAACTACAATTTTAATCAAAACTTTGCAAATGTATGTAACATTTTTATGGTTAGAAAAAGTGACGTAAATTTAAATTTGCCGCGTGCGTATCTGAATATACATATATATATCGTCAAGGTCACCAAAAATTGTCCCTTCAAATAACATGTAATTTGCATGAAGTGTCGCTACTGGTAGTTGCCTATACTGTGGTAATACCTTCTGAAGTTTCTTCTATCAGAAATAGTCAAGAGCATAGTTTGTCAAATAGGCTGTACGGTATACATAAGGGGTGCGTAGTTTATCAGCTAATAGCTATAAGCTATAAGGGATACCTGATGGAATTCCAAATATTTTATAATAGTTTCACGTCAGTGGTGTAGACCAATGGTAACAGACTGTGCTCAGAATACTTCTTCTAGAAGTAACTTTAATAGGCTACAGTAAGAGCTGTGGTTTCATTTTTCCTTGATTTGTTTTCAATATGAAGAACTTCCAAAAAATTAATAAAAAATACAACCTTATCTTGGAGAAAAATTCAAAGACTCAAAAAAACATATTTATTTTTTCTTCTTTTTTCATTGCGATTTTGTATTCAACATTTAAACCATTTCTGTATTACTGGTGTTACCAATTGAAAGAGGACTGTTTCAGTTTTCTAGTGATAATTTTCTGTTAATTCTACGTATATTGGTTAAAAAGAACTTAGCGATTTTGTGATTTTGGTCAAAAATTGGCGACCTAAAATTCAAAATGCTGTAACTCCATAAATATAAAAGACAGACCCCTAGTTTTTTGTCGATTAAATTTGCTCTAGATTCTAACCCTGACGTTTAGTGAACCATGAACACCCACTATAAACAATCGGCTTCGTTTTACGTGTTTTTTTTTCAACATTTTTAAAGTCCAGGTTTAAAATTTGGTGGTGGGGAAAGGCAAACTGCATCAAAATGAGAACTTTGGCCATGTAACATCGGTAACATGTAACTTGCTCCGCTTAGCACATTGCTGAGCAAGTTGACTGGCCTAAAAACCCCTTCAAGTGAATGTTCCCATGATTTGAAAACACAATTTCTTATCAGTTTCATTCTTAAAACACTAATATTTCCTACGGTTTGAAAGCATATTCGAATTACCCCGATATTTAAATCTGGAAACAAAGATGATACTTCAAATTATAGACCAATTTCTATTCTCAGCAATGTATCCAAGGTTTTTGAGGTATATGATATAAATTTTGACTCTGCCAAATCAATAATATCTGTGCATCAACACGGTTTTATGTCACGTCGTTCTACTGCTACAAACCTCATAAATTTTACACAAGATACTTCAGCCACATGGATAGCAATCAACAAATGGACTTGATATATACCTATCTCACTAAGGCATTCGATCGGATGGACCACAAAATACTAACAGATCATCTCCGTGAAATAAATGTTGCTGAAACCGTGGTTCTGTTATAGAATCTTACCTGGTAGATAGGATACAGTATGTGTCCTACAATGGTATAACATCTGATCCTTCTGTAGGTTATAGCGATGTTCCCCAGGGATCAAATTTGGGCCCTCTCTTATTTGCAATTTTTATAAATTTTGTGTACGATGTTTGCGACTGTAGTATTTTATTAAAAGGACATAAAGCTTTATTCTGTTATTAATAGTGAGATTGACTGTGTTAATCTACTGCATAATATCGATCAGGTCAGTAAGTGGTGTAAATCTAATTGTTTGAAAATTAATATACGTAAGTGTGGGGTAATGTTGTATACGCGTAAAAATTGTGATTGTTCTATGTTCGGCAGAAACCTTAAATCTTCTTTATATTCGTACTAGTTGATTAATTAGATTTAATAAGCTCTCCAAACTTTGTCATTTCGTATAAGTTATGTTAATTGTAGAAATGTGTTACAATATCAGATGGAAAATAGTGGATTGCGATTATAGGAATTACTCATCTAATTTTTAGTAGATGGTATTGAATCCACTGTAACGAAGCAGGAATGGACTGAAAATTTCCGGTATAACGGTGGTCCAGTCCATCTCTGTAACCCAGTAGAAAGAATACCTAACCATGGTAAATGGTAATTTCATTCATTTATTCGCTGTGCCTCAATACGATCTCCTGTATCCCACATGTTGAGCCAGTGTAACCCAAATAAGGGGTACATTGGATCATTTCCCACTTTTTCAAAAAACCTTGGTACTAAAAAACCATTGATGATTTTGACAAAATTGAACCAAATTTCTTTAAATCGATTATAAAAAAAGGGATCGTCAATACCCCACTCTTCCCTAGACGTAACAAGTTTTTTGCAAGTAACTCGGTCAAGTAGCTTGGGTCAACCAAGTAACATAGCAAGTAGCGTTTAAACGTAATGCTGTTAAGGTTGCAAGTGAACCAAGGTTCAAGAACAAGTGGTTTATTTATTTTGATTTAAATGTTGATATCACCCTGAAACTGGATACAAACCGGAAAAGTGAGCGTTCATACGCGTGTTACTTTGTCTGGATGTTGAGGAAAGTCATGCTGCCAAATTACTTGACCCAAGCAACATGGTCAAGTCTTGCTACTTGTAAATCGGCCTTTACCTTTAATTCTTTTTCGGCATACAATCACCTTAGTTATATTATTTCAAATGAATTATTATATTATGTTATATGGATTTAATTAAATAATCCGTTATAAATTATAACCAGTAGTAATAAAGATTTATTTTTTATTATTTGATATATAAAAGGGCGTTAAATCAGAGCTATTTTTATTTCTGTTTTTCCGGGGAGTGTATAAAACATTATCGATATTAATAAATTAGTCGCGGTGAGAGCTTCCTAATCGAAATCGTAAAAAATGACGATGCTATAAAAGGGAAAGCATAAGTTTCTTGTGCGACAAGAGGGGAAAGTTGGGGGGTATACTGGCAAGATTTATGGCAGCCATCCAAAATTTAACCGGTAATGAATTTTTCCTTTTTCAACATCCATCCACAAGATATTGCTTTAATTTACTTCTCTATTGTTGGTTTTCGTTTGATAGTTTAGGCAGATTTATAACTACCGCATTTTTCTTTTTAGCATAAAAATTTATTTTCACATTAAGCACGTCTTTCATCGAATCAAGCTGGATAAACATTTCCCTTATGCATGCAATAAAAAGAAAACTTCCTTTAAAACCCACAAACGAAAAAAATAGGATTTTTCTTTAGAAGTATTTTATTAAATAAAAGTTGTTTTTCTTTGAAAAATAAATGTTTTTATTGACAATATAAAATATTTTATTTTAGATATAAATGCAGGCGCCTTGGTTAGGTTCAGTGGCGAAAATAAGAGCGTCAAGTTGATTGACAGTTCCTAATTTCTTGTAGAAATTTTCCTTGAGAGTAGCTAAGTACTCATCAACTTTTCCGGGTTTAACAAGAGCTACAGCACAACCACCCCAACCAGCTCCGGTGAGTCGAGCACCGTACGTCAACTCCCTGGATAATTCAACAAGTTCATCCAACTGTGGATGACTGCATTCGTAGAGATCTCGCAGACTTGCGTGACTTTCAGACATTAATTTTCCCAAGACTTGAAGCGCGCCTTCGCCTGAACCGTTGCTGCAGGTCGCATGGAAATTTTCCACCCGCAGCGCCTCTACGGAAAAATCGAAAAATTTTACATAAGAAATTAATCCAATTTACATTTTTTCAACAATAAAACCTAATTGTAAGAATACGAACGCATTTAAATAAATTAGAGTGGCGTTAGAGTGAATAATAAAGCGAATTTCTTGCTTGAAATCACGCCTATTTTAATTTTAATTTCAATTTCAGCTCGAGGGAGGAATTAAAATGTTATGTACCTTGAAATACGTGCAGGGCTCTTTGTCGCAGTTTGAAGTTGCGGATGTGTCGTGTGTTTTCAGTCAGAGCAAACCTATTCAATTCGTCTTCGGTCGCCTCTAATTCCTTCAGGACTTCCTCCTTGGAATACATCTCCTCGTGTAAATTCTTAATAACGAGCTGAATCATTGAGTCTAAATCCACTTGAAGTGCGTTTTGCAGCTCGCCTAGCCTTTTAATAGATTTCCAATCAAGACCACTCTTCTTAGACAAAATCTATAAGAAAATAAATTACACTTTAAAGTTTATTTATTTTAGGACGATAAATAAAACGTGATTAAATAAGTTTTATTATTTTAAAAATAAAAATATTTAAATAGGCATATATTATTTAAATTGAATTTACTCTTCATATTTTATCTATTTATTTACGTTTAAAATTGAAAATAGGAAATAGAACTGAGCCGAAAGGAAAACATATTACTATAGAAATATAATTTTATACGAAGATTTGCGAAGATATGGTGAATGCAGTTATATATAAAATTGGAAATATTTTTACTTCATTCCAAAGTCGTTTTTTTGATATTCGATATCTTTGTATATTCATTTATTTAAACAATTTTAAACCAATTTTGCTATTTGCTACAATTTCTGAAATAGCCAAATGAAAGGTGTCGTTACAATCCTTACAATCCTTATAATCCAATATATTTTAGATTAAAAAAATATAATGATTATGTAGTTAGTGGCTTTGTAGCTTATGTTTATTAATATTTTCAACGTCATGACTGGTGGTGTTTGTGGGGGCGGTTTGGCGGTTGAGCCCAACACACAAAAAACTCATTAAGTCCAACAAGGCTATATCGCCCTGAGAGATTTTTTTAATTGAAAATGTTAATGATTTCAAGCCATCAATATTTTGATGGCAACCACCAGTTTAGAGCTAGAGCCATTTTTTGTAACAAATAAAAATCATATACGGGGTGTCCCAGAGCTGCGACAAGTATCCATTACTTTAAAATGAAAAAATATATGGATATGGGGTTTTCGTCAAAAATGCAATATTAAAAAATAAAATTTAAAATATTTTTAAGATTGTCCAGTTTACAGCTATCATCTATTATGTCAAATTTTAATGACTAAGTTTTTATCACTGGTTGTGTTCCTTTTACCAATTCTGCTCGAGTAAATCATATTCTCCTATACATTTCCTCCTATACAAGGTGAGTTTTTAGTGCGAAAACGATAGCTAAATTTGAGTGCGCTCTTATTTTTTTTCGGACATTTTCTATAAAATTTATCACATTTAGACAAATTTTTACAAAATTTTAGCGTAAAATGATTTGTAGAACTGTTATAGTACACTTAAACAGGAGCAATGTTTTGTAAAAGAATACAGGGTGTTCCATTAAAATAAAATACATCCCTTTCGAGTTTCCATTTTTCACGCCTCCATAGCTGCCAACATTTATGATAAAGTTCCAAAAAAAATACCTCAAAATCAATATTACAAAATGACATAAAAATTGATGTTTGAGTGTTTATAATAAGATCATTTTCTAAAAATATGCCTAATTGTAATAAATTTGATAGAAAAAATCCGATAAAAAATTAAGGGCCCATTAAAATTTTCAAAAAAATATCGTTGTATTGTTTAACTTAGTGTTAATGAAAATATAAAAAAATATACAGGGTATTCCATTTAATATGGAATAGCCTGCACTCCAACTATGAAACAGCCTGTATAGACAAAAATAATGTTTTTCCTATCTCTTAAAAAAGATATAGCTACCGTTTTCGTACTAAACACTAAAAACTCACCCTGTAGAAGTAAAAAGGGAAGAAAGTGTTTTTCTAGAGCAAATCGGGTCAAATGTGGTAAAAAATACAACTATTGTGACAGATGAACTGGGACCTGAACTGACCATATAAACAAAATATCATCGGTTGATGTCAAAATATTCCAAGAAGTTTTATCTGACAATCGATATCATCTTTCATTTTACAGTAATTATACTACCCACATCTATGGGATAAACATCACAGGGAAGGGAAACTTTGGTTTGAAAATTTTTCCTGTTTTTTTGAAAAATTATAAAAAAAAATATAAATGGACTAAAAAATTCCAAGATTAAATTAAAATCGCGGATTTTTTTCGTCCATCGTTTATGTTAAAACAGGAGAGTTTTAATATGTTAATTTTTTATGTCACTTAGGTGCGCTAAAAGTTTCGGATTGGTTTTCAAGTTTTTTTCACACGTTCTCTGAAAATTCGTAACTTTTGATAGAGGCCAGGCCAGCTATTACAACAAAATATTTTTCTTCTACAGTCATGCAAAAAGTAGGCCATTTATGACTAGTTGTCAGTGCATAAAATTATGCTTTCTTGCACGAGTGAACAAAAGCGTTACTTAGTCCAAAAAAGAATGACTTTATGCACTAACAACTAAACGCGGTGATAATGTCTAAATAGAATCGAATATTTTTTATTTATTTGATCAAAAGGGTTGAACAGTTGCAATGAACAAATAAAGTCGAAATTTTAATTTTAGGAATGAGTCATTTTTTACTGGATTTTCAATTTCAAAAACTCTATCGAATGTGTGATTCTGGAACTAATACCACATAGAGTTTTTCAATTTTTTTTAAAATCGTATTTAAAAGTGTCATTTTTTTTGACGCGTTTCGATGAAATCAAAAAAATCAATTTTATTTTTTTGTTCAAGAATTGTTACTGATTGAATTCTTACTTATATAAGTCAAACTCCTTTTTGAGACAAAATTTTCTCGGAAATTTTTCGCTTTTCAAAAGTTAATTTCTTCGAATCTATTAACACCACCGCACCAGAACGTTTAATAGCTTAAAATTCACCACATAAAAATCCTCCCCAATAAAAATCCTCCTCAATAAAAATCCTTTTGGCACGACTCTACGAAAATTTATTTTTTCTATTTTGCGTCTATAAGAAAGCTCTAAAAGCACCAAAAACAGTTCGTTTATATTAGATATGATCGCACTGTTTTGAGTGCGTTTATAGCCATAAACGCATTGTTTTGAGTGCGTTTATAGCAGTGGAATGTATCCAAAGACTTCTATGTTTTCTGTTGTTATACATAGACCGGACACGCTTGACATTCCCATAAAATAGGTGTTTTTTATTTGCTACTTTTACCTGCTAATGAGCTAACTTTTGACGTATAACTTTTACCATTCAATCCATTAATATAATAACCGAAATTATCTTAATCTATCGCATTAGATGTTTGTTGTAACTGGTAATTTATAAAATAAAGAAAAACATATCAATTTTAAAATAGACACCTGCGCCTCCAAGGTGTATCAGCGTGAACTACGGCGGCCATTTTAAAATTGTCCGTTAGCTATATTCACCTCGGTTATTTTCTTAATTTTTGGTGTTCTCTGATCAAATGAAAATCGAATTTGACAAGTTTTTATGTGTATAGGTTCCAGTATTTCAAATTTACCGCCAAAACGGACACTTTTAAAATGGCCGCCAGTGATACACAAAAACATGACACGTGTCCGGTCTATGTATAACAATAGAAAACATAGAAGTCTTTGAATGCATCTTTTCGAAGTTGATTGAAGTTTGTTGATTTTAAAACGGTAGTTCCTAAGCGATTTATAGGTTATTTGATAATTTAACAAAGCTGACATTTGAGTTGCCAACCACCAGAAAAGTTACTAAAAATGAAAACTACAATATTTTATTTTGAATAGGCAAAAAGGTGGAAAATAGAAAAAATAGTATAAAAAACACGTTTCATAAGTCAATAAGTCAATAGTAGCACTTGTTCAATACACTATGTGACTTATGAAACTCGTTTTCGAATACACTATTTTAGAATATTTTCAAGATCGCCTCCGCAAATGAAAGATAATAAAAAATAGAAAGTCAGTAACCCATTACACCCGAAAAATATTTTTACACTCCATAAACTCAAAAAAATATTTTAGGATTTTTTTTACAATTTTGAGTAAAAAAATAGAAAAAAATGGCTTCTATCGTACTAACACAAAAAAACGTTCCTTCTAATGCAATTAAAAATTTTTATTTTGGTCAATTAGTAATCTCATCAAATGGTTTGAAAAATCACTATTTTTCAATACTTTTGCGGGCGAAATGCGGAGTAACACATTACACCGAGTATCGTCTTAACCCCAAAAGTCGAAGCCCCAAATGGCGAAAGAGGCAAAACGCCCACATGGTCATAAGGCTGACTAGAACAAAAGACCTAATGGCAAAATTATGACATAGAAAAAGAAAAAAACGAAGGATAAAAGGCCGATACGGACAAAAAGTCTAAGAGGAAATGACGGAACGAAAAAAGGCCGAACTTAACAAAATGCTGATGAAGACAAAAAGGTGAAGGAAAAATGGACGAACGATAAAAGGTCGACCTGGATAAAAAGTCGAAAGATGCTGGTTCGCAAACAAACCTAACCTAATCTGATTTGACCCAACCCGAAAGATGAAAAGTAAAGCCAAGTTTACATTGTTGGAGTAAACAGATGAGTAAGGAGGCAAGTTGAAAAACAGTAGGGCGAGTAATAAGGGAAGTCGAGTGTAAACAATAAAACATTAGAAAGTCTTATCATACATATTTTAACATTGCGATGATGATTTAAAGAGGCCATTTTGTAAGAGGGCATTTGAGTTTTTGCTTACTTTGTTTTGCAAATTTTGTCGAGTCAACCCGCTTCAACATTGAATGTTTAGGGGGGGTGCTACAACTTCATCGACATACCATTTCATAGACACTACGACAAGGCCGTCGATGAAACGTTCTTGTCGAAGAAAAGGTTAATCGATGAAAAGGTAGTGTCGATGAAAATGTAATGTCGATGAAACCTCTGTGTCGATAAAAAAGTAGTGTCTATAAAACGTCCTAGTGTTGATGAAATGGTTGTCGATGTCTGTGTCAATGAATTGGTCATGTCTGTGTGTATTTTTCTGGAATTTTAATAAATAAGGCGTTTTTATAATTGTTAATATACAGCGTGTTACTTAAGTATGTGACAAAAATTCAACTGATTATTAAATTGTTCGTTTTATTAATTTTTTTTGATGATTTTTTGAAAATTGGTTCATTTCAATTCTATACACCGATAAATATAATATTTTTATTATATAAATAATAGGTTATTCATTTGTTACCGTGGATACTTTCCACGTTATCCATCTTCATGGATGTAATTCAAATAATCAATAAGGAACAATCCTGATCCTGGTACCTTCGATTGATCGTTAATCAATGAAGAGAAGTTTGGATTCATGTACCTATCCCAGATGATGGTTGTCATTTTGAACAATTCTTGTGACTTGAATGTAGATTAATAATTAATTAAAATAGTGTTTTTCTTAAAATCTTCTTGTATCTTAAAATCCGAGGAACTTACGAAAAATCAGCAAAAGTATACATTTATACAGGGTGTCCCGTTCGTGGCTCACCAAACGTCAAGGTTAGAAAGTAGGGCAAATTTTATCAAGAAAAAACCAAAAAAGTAAGGGGTCTATCTTTTATGGTTTGAAAGTTACAGGGGTTTGATTTTGGCATCGCCCGTTTTTGCCAGAAATCAGTAAATAATCAATAGCTGCTTAAAAATCAATTTTTGTAAGCAAAAGTTAAATTTTGATGGCTTTTGAAACAGTTGTATTATTAAATAATAACAAAAATGAAGGCGCACCTCAATTGTAACTAACTATGCTTAGAATCAATTCTCATAGGAGTAAGTTTAGAAGGCCCTAGTGAGTGCATCAAAACAGTTAGGGTTTCAAAATTTTTCATAATTTCTAGAGAATTTTTAGAAAATTAAAAAAACCACGCCTTTAATAGGTCATATCTTGGAGAAAATCTTCAAAAACTGCTAAAAAAAACATTTTTTCTGGATTTTTTTTTCTTTTCGATTTTTTTTTAAACTTGATAAACGATTTGTGTTTCATCATTGTTACCAATGGAAAGAGGATACTTTCAGCTTTAAAATTATATTTTTTTTAAATCTTTTTACTAAGTTTTTAGGCAGGTATTGATCATTTACTGATTTCTGGCAAAAACGGGGGACAAATTTTAACCCCTGTAACTTTCAAGCCATAAAAGATAGACCCCTATTTTTTTAGTTTTTTCTTGATAAAATTTTCTCTACTTTCTAACCTTGACGTTTGATGAACCACGAACGGGACACCCTGTATAATGCCATATTTTTTAGGTAATACGTTGTATTTTAAAATATTCCTATAATTTCAAACAATGATTATTAAGGGATTTGTATTTTAACTAAAATAACATATCATATAACTATGTGATGCAACTACAAAAATTTGTGTAACTTGTTTATTGGAAACGTGGTAGATTGTATCCAATTTAATAAATTAATATCAAAATGATTGAAGTTTTTAATTAACACCATGTTAATTATTTAAATGAGAAGCATCGCAATTCATCGTGTTTTTAATTAAGCTGTGCAGAGCTTCGTGTGGTGGTAAACACGGGATGTGAAAAGATTTACAGTGCTTCGTCACGAGAAAAAGGCATGCGATGTAATATCGAGACTTTCCTTGTGTCTTCATGTTTCGTCTCCCGTAAAGCTTTATTGAAAACTGAAAACTGACTCAAGTGCAGCGGAAAATCGCAATCCTTCAATTTGAGCTACTTACGTTTGCAATAATGTTACATCAGAGTTGAAGTAAGAAGAACGTTTGAACTTTTCAACTTTTTTACATTGGAATATGCTTTGGAGGTAGCAATAAGCAATATAAATATATGCTTGGATTTAATTAAATAATTTGATTTTAGACGAAATTTAGTTATTTACCTGTGCAGCGATGCGGCACTCAACAACCCTGCAGTTGAAATCAGCGGTGGCTGCTTTGTTCAGACGGGTTAAGCTGTGAGCAATTACGAAAACCGCTCCCTCGGGCAAAGAGACATCCTTCGATTTTAAAGGATTGAAGTTTATCAATTTAGCACAGCCTGTAGACACATAAAAGGTACACTTTAATATCTAACCCACTGGGAGGCGTTCAGGTTTGTCACACCGGGCTTCGGGCGCGCACTCTGACGTCATTTATTTACATCTCGTAGTGTGTCACACGAGCGTTGGTATTTATGAACGGCTTTGGGCGTCCACGGTGTGTCAACAAAACAGAAACGTCAAATGACAGAATAATTAAACAATAATAAACCTTCTAATCTAATACAATTTTACGCAAATAAATTGGATTCCTATCCCAAATTATTTTATTCGTATTTATATTGATCTTAAAATAAATGTAATTAAAGTATTATTGAGATTGATAGTACGATTTGTTGTAATCATCCTCATTTAAAGATAAATTAAATGAAATTAAATTGGCCACTAAAATTTTTAACTCAAATCGTTTTTGAATAGAAATCGTGATAGGATATTTATATTTAATATAATAAAAATATTTTGTAGGAAGGTTTGATGCCTTCGTGAACCTATGTAATATGAAATCAAAATAATAACCTAACCCAAATCAACAATAAACAAAAGTTTGTTTTGGTTTTTGGTAGATTTTATCGATAATGCGCATGCGGGACGACTTCTCGCCGTCTCGAGAGCGCGGCGACTTGAGGGTGTTACAAGTAAATAAGGCTTATATACTTATAATGCGCATGTTCGAAACTTGAGGACGGAGTGACTTGGTGCGTCGCCCGTCGCAAATCTGAACGACTTGGGGCTGACGCACCGGGCGCGCCCTGGCGATTTCTGAACGACTTCGGGCGCGCGCTGGCATAACTCTCACACGCCGGGTGACAAACCTGAACGCCCCCCTGGATCAACACATTTATTTACAAAAAGATTTTAATCCTCGTTTTTTCAGCTTTTTCACTTCCTTTCTCGCCTTCTCATAACTCTCATAAAATTGTTTACTGCTTTTATTAGATACAGACTACAGGAAACAAGAGGATAAGTATTGAAAAATTCTTGTAATATTGAAAAAATACGTTCATCTTTCAAGAGAATGTTTTCACAAAAATAAAAAGTAATGGTAAAAATAATAGAGATTTTTATTACTTTTACAAAATAACACAACGGCAGCGACAAATAAAAATGTTTTTACACTTTTCTCCCTTCGCCTATGTAAAATCTATAAAAGAATAAAAAAAATTGAATCCTGTTTCAAACCACCCGATTATATTTTATCACTTTAGTCTATGCTAAGCTCTACTAATCTTATTTTAAATAGGATCATTTATGTAATCTTAGGTAATTAATAATTTATTAGTATATAATAAATTGTATTTTTAATAAATTGTAAATCTACAATGACTGGTAAAAAAACAGCTGACTGTTATATTTTAGAAAGGACTTCATAAGGCATTTTGTTTTCATTATCGGTACTTTTTTTATTCGAACTTACAATTACTAAATATTTTTTTATTATTGGAAACCCATTGACAAGAAATCATCTTAGTAAAACTTTCTTTATAAGAGAGCTAAAACTCTTTGAAGGTTCTGTCAAAAAGTGTGTTATTACAGGTGCGTGAAGTTACCGACAGACTTGAAGCACTAACGTTTTTTTTTTTCAGTATATTCGTTATTAGCGGCTAAGTATTAAGTAAGTAAATGTTTATTTAAATTTTGTCGCTAACTTCATGCTCAGCGACAATTTTTTTTTATTTACCATTTTTTTATAAATTTTATTTTTTATTTCATTAGTACTTCGTTAGTGATTGTTAGTGTACCAAAAAAACAATATTTTTGGAAAAATAAGATTATTTATTTATTATATATTTATTTTTTTCAAATTTTCTTCTGAATGTCGTTAGTGCATCAAAAAAACACCATATATTTGAAAAAATAACAAAGTTACAGACCTTCTACCTTTTTCGTCCAAGCGACACTTTTATTTTATCATTTTTTTTTCAAATTTTCTTTTGAATTTCATTAGTGCACCAAAAACATTCTAATTTTGTAAAAGTACGAAAATTATAGGTTTTTAAAGTTTTTTTTACCCAGCGACATCAGAAAAACACCACATATTTGAAAAAATAACAAAATTACAAATCTTTATTTCGACTCTGCGACAATATTCTTTATTTATCAATTTTTTCAAATTTTGAATTGTATTAGAGCGTTATTAGTTTACTAATCAACATTTTTTAGTTAAAATTGGATGACAAATAACTGGTCTGACTCTATGCGCATCCAATTCATAAATGAAAAAACTTGTCCTTAAATTTCTTACTTTTCTAAAAATAAGTACAGTAATTTTCTGATGCACGAACCTGTAATACAATTCAAAAGAATATAAATGATAAATAAAAAATTGTCGCTGGGTTGGAAAAAGTAAATGACCTGTAACTTTCTTATTTTTTTCAAAAATAGTATGTTTTTTGATGCACTAACATTCAGTAACCAAACACTAATGAAATTCCGAAGAAAATTTGAAAAAAAACAACGATAAATAAAAACAAATTGTTGCTAGGACGAAAAAAGTAAAAGATCTGTAACTTTCTTATTTTTTCAAATATACAGGGTGATTTATATTGAGGCGAAAAAAAAATCGTACACATATTCTATATAATATTTGGAACAATGAAGAGCCAAGAATTTTTTTTTACCTATCTTCTTAACAAAGTTATTTAAGTTCAAAAATAAAAAAAATCGAATTGCTTTCATATTTAAAAGAGAATTTATTATAGTATTTCCATGGAAATAAACATCATACAATAGTCAATATCGTCGTTTTTTAAAGTTCCTTACCCAGAAATATTTATACAATGGGAGATTTTACAGATTTTAGAGTAGGAGTATCTTTTTTGTTTAAAATTAAATAAAGAATATTATTATGAAAGAAAAAAGCTTTGAGTTTTAACCCTTGAAAAGTTTAGATCAATTTTATCTTCAACCCCTTTCAAAACTACCCATTAATAGCAAATTGTAAAACTATACCTTTTAAACTTCAAATGGAGACTTATCAATTTCAAATTTCAAATTGAGAATAATAAATTTCAAATTGGTTATAATCAATTTCTAAATGAGATTTATAAGTTTCACCTAAAAATAATAATTTAATTTGATAAAAGAAGACAATATTGCCAAATTTGCGTACAAAGTCTATGAATGATGAATGCCAATGTATTAAAAAAATAATTTTGATCATATTTAATAAATCATACGTACTCTTTGAATATAAGCAATGATTTTGGTACAATAATAAGTAACAGCGAGTTTATTCTTAGTATTTTCCTGTATGATATTTCTAGTGGTTGCCTATTGACTCACTTTGTCTAATATTTGCCCTTTGCCCTATTCTTGCCAAGTACTAAAATATGCTTGCTTGAGACTTTAGGCAATTGCCTTTTTTGTCTATATGATAACGCGCCACTGGGTAGACCTACATTTTTAATTTATTTGCGTTCATAGACTATGTAAGCTACTTTTCAAAAATGTGTTCTTTCTTAAAATTAAAATGTTTTTTTTAGGTGAAACTAATAATAAATCTCAATTTGAAATTGATTATTCCCAATTTGAAATTGATTATTCTCAATTTCAAGTTGATTAGTCTCAATTTGAAGTTCTAAAGTGTGTAAATATTTACGCCAAATTTGAAAACTACAATGTAAACCGTTTGAGAATAAATGCGTAAAAACTCACTTTTTGGCAGCACCTTCAAAAAGCTGTAATTCACTTTTACTAAGATGATTTTTGTCAATATGACATAACTAAATCTAGCCATGCAAGAGACACTGCAAAATCTTCGAAACAATTCCTCATTTTTTTGCAAAGTATTTGATCATTTTAAATCCACGAAGTCGAAAATAGGTTAATCAAGTTTTAGGCTATTGACATTCAAGATTTCCATTAAAATGAGCTACCTTATTTTTTTTAACATAAGAAAAAGTAAAAAGTGTCTATTTTTGTTCTTGGTAAATTTATGTTTCGCATACCAATAATGAATAGTTCCTCAACAAAATAACAATTTTTTGTTGGATTTTTTGAGAAATATTTTAAGGCGTTCGGTTTTTAGAGTTTTTTACAGGGTGTCCCATAAATTGCAAAAGAGCTTTTCAGTACGTTGTTGGACATCCTTTTGCGTTCCTGAGGAAACCAGTATGTCATAGCACTATTTGTGGTCAAAACTCAACATAGACGCCAATTTTTCCTTATTCCTTATACAATTAAAATCGATTTAGTAATTAACCTATTACTCAACAGGAGCGGAAACAAATTTAACGTAAATAATTTTTCAGAAAACAACGAATACATTTTCATATGATATTTAATAATTTCATATAAAAGATTTTATTAATATTAATATACAAAAGTACTTAAAAGTAGTAGATGTAACTTTTATGAGCAGCATTCATTTTTCAATTTCATCCAAGTAAACAAAAATATAAAATATAAAGAGACTTAGCATAAAAACTCCAATTCTATTGTGGGCTTCGCTTGACTTAAGCTCCATTTATGCAGTCACCCTTAATTTTCAATTATTAAATGTTAAAATTTTACGGTTAAATCGTCAAATATTTAAATTAAATGTTAAATATGGGTGCATAAATAGAGCTTTAATCTTAATGTTTTGATAAATAAATTTATACATGTGTAAAGAAGCCAAGTAAAATTATTTTACGTATATTGATTCTGTTCAAGAATAACTAACTTCAATTATTCAAAAATAAAAGGAACTTGTTATGTAATTAGTAAAGAACGTTGGAGAGAACAATTGCGATTAAAACTTTACGGCTGTTTTGTACTAAGAAATTAACAAAGCTGGAACCATGAGCGCAGAAAATCATAAAGCGCAAGCAACGAATTTATTTAACCCAATTTTACATAATCCAAGTTAGTTATTAATGAGCGCAAGAAAACACTGTTAGTAATTAAAAACTTTTATTTAAATGAAAGTCCCTTCTGCATTTACCCGAATTAAATAATATAACAACTTCTCCCAATTAAATTTACAATTATTCGAAAGGTAGAATAATTTATTATGTAAGCACTAATTAAATTATTCTCAATTCATATCCTTACTCTCCAAATAATAATTACGCAAAAAACATTCTCATCTAAATTAAATACACTGAAGAGCTTAACAAATTTAAACATATTCCACATGGCTGAATTATATTATCAAAGAAATAAACATTGTAAAGTCAAATAAGTATAGTTCACTTCAGTTTTTTATTCTATTGGGAATTTTGGCTACCTGTAGTGGGCACTTTGATGATATCATGGCGGATATGCAGTACTTGGCAGTGTCAACAAAAGCGTTCACAAGAGCTATTTGTGTTTAATTGATTGAATTTCTTATAAATTTGTTTTAAATGCAAGGAAATAGCAAAATTTAAAATCCAATTTGAGATACATAAGTTTACTTATCTATTTTAAAGGATTTTTGCCAAAAGAAAGCTTCAAGTAATAATTGAATGTCGCAGCTGATTTAACTCTTGGGGAATTTGATATGACAAGTTATACTTGAGAATTTGAGAAGTAAATACCACATCCACCTACTCAGCTCTCGGTAATCATACCAGCAAAATTATTTATTAAAAAACATCACAACATATGTTCCCATTCACAAACATTAGCACATGTGTTTACTCTTTAAACGATGGGTCTCAAATGGTGGAAAAACGGTATATTATTGATAAACAATTCTTTATCTTCGAGGTGAATATAGTGGTAATAGTGGTTAGTTCTATCTAAGTACTGTCTAAGAGTTTTAAATGTATTGTAGATTAATCAGGAATGGGAAGATTTAAATGTTTAAAAACATAACCAACTCCCGAAAAAATCTTGAATCAAGTACCACCATAATTCATAAAAACAGGAATATTACAAATAATATTAATGAAATTGCTGAAATACTAAATAAATAATTCACATGAGGTATAAAGTAAGGGATCAAAAATATTACTACTAATAACAACACTGATAGCGAAATTACCTCAAATGAGCTTGATGTAACAGCATATCTCAGATTTACTGATGAAAAAAAAAAATTAAATTAATAATAAAGGAACTGAAACCTAACTCGGCGCCAAGTTCCAGTAATTTAATACCAAAATTAATAAAAAACGTAAGTAATACGTTATCACCTTACATTCATTCATAATAAACAAACACATTCGGTTTGGAGAATTTTCTACAGAACTGAAAATCTCAAGAGTAATTCCACTCCAATTTACAAAAGTGGCAATAAATATAATAGACCAATAATCTCTATTCTACCCAACTTTCCAAAATGTTTGAGAAAATGATTCTGATACGACTTCATGAATACCTGAACGACATCCAGTTTGATTTTGAAAAATAAAATGGGTTCCTCCAAAATAATCTGCAATAGCAAACTTGTTTGAATTTTGTAACAAAAGTCTTGACAAAGGGAAATAAGTCCGGTCTTTATTTATTGATTTTCAGAAATCCTTCGACACGGTTGACCATAATACACATACACTATTAAAAATGTTTTAATACCACTGGCAATGTAGCAATTTTGTACAATAGACCAGAAAGAGAAACCTTAAAACAATTAAAAGGTGACATTAAAACTTAATGAACAATGAAGCAACAGAAATTTCTTACCTCTGAATGCCAAAAAATGCTGCCACATGATGATAAGTAATAGAGAAACTGAAGTAGTAGAGGATGTCTTTCTAAATGACACAAACTTGAAAAAGTGAATAAATTCAAGTACCTTGGTTTGATCATTGATTTAAGTGTAACACTTAAAGATCATGTTGAACTCTTAAATTCCAAAATTAAATTTCCTTTCTTCTCCAAAAGAATAAATCAAAATCATAAGATAAAAATGGATATATGTATGTTTATAATGCACTGGTTAAATCACATCTAATTTACATAACACCTTTCTGAGCAAAACATTCTTAGACAAACTACAAAGACAAAATAACTTATAAAGTATTTGTTTAACATGAACTATTTAACATCAATAAAAGGCATATGTGAAACAAGGTGAATAAGCCGAAGAAGAAACACTAAAATTAATCTACAAAATAAAAAGGCCAACCAGTATCACCTAATCTAATACAAAAAATACAGGGAGACGAATTACCTATCAAGCTGTGATCCAGTTGAATAAACTTCCAATACATCTGAAGAAAACTTCAAAATTTTCAAGAAGGAATGTCATAACTATACTTTAAGGCTAAGAGAATTTCGGTGAATATTATCTTCCTATTAATTGGGAATTTTAACTACCATTAGATGATGTCTTTGGCACTCTGTGGCAAATTAATGAACTACCGAAGCCAGTACTGAACTACATGTTTCTATGTGCGAATACAGGATAAAGTCATCCTAAGTGTTTTTACAAAGTTTTTAATAAATATTCTTCTATTTTTTTATTTAAAATCAAAATTTATTCAAAATGGGCAAAGTTACTATACTGACGTTTTATACTAGCTTGACACTTTCACAAATTCGCCGACAGAGGGAGAGCTCTTTCCTAAAATCACGAATACGTAATTAATCTCCGGAATTAAATATATTTTTTACTTTTTGAAAACTTACTGTTTTTTTTGTAAATTTTTATTATAAATTTCTACTGCTTTATTTTGTAATATTAGGTAAGTATACATAATAATATGTATTAGGTTGTTCGGAAAGTCATTTCGTTTTTTCCAAACAGAGGACTTACTTGTATTTTTCCAGGCCCGGCATTGTCATTATATATTTTTACAGTTAAATAAAAGTATCAGTCAAAAATGTTTATTGTGAAATAATTGCCGACGTTATATTTTTACAGCTGATATAGCAAGACTTTTTTGTGAAAAATTTTGTTTGATTCTGCGCAATAGTTTTAGTTTGGTGCCTTATCAAATGTGGAAAGTCGAAAGCGGCATTTTCGGCATAATTTACTTTTTTACTAAAGAAAAGTATAAATGCTGTTCAAGCAAGAAAAAAATGATTGGATATGTATGAACAGAACGCTAGTGCTAAAACTGGTTTGCAAAATTTCGTTCCGGCAATTTTGATGTTGAAGATGCACTACGTTCTGTAAGACCTGTTGAAGCTGATGAAGATAAAATAAAGGCATTGATTAATGCAAACCAGCGAATAACAATTCATGAGATCCCTGACGTATAAATTTATCGAATTCAACTATTCATGATCACGTGAAATGCCTTGGTTTAATTTAAAAACTCGATATATGGGTTCCACATGTTCTTCCAGAAAGAAATTTGTTCCTTATATAAATTTGGTAACTCGCCAAAAGTTTTTACAGCTTGGATGGGATGTACTACCACACCTACCATATTCTCCAGATCTGGCACCTTCGGATTATTACTTGTTTCGGTCTCTACAAATTTTTTTACAAGACCATACTTTTACTTCAAACGAGGACGTGAAAAATCATTAGGATCAATTTTTTCCAGTAAAGATCAGAAGTTTTATGACCGTGGAATCATGCTACTGCCAGAAAGATGGCAACAGGTATTGGACCAAAATGGACAATATATAATTGAATAAAATATTTATGCACTATAAGAAAATCGTCTTTCTTTTTCACTAAAAAAACGAAATGACTTTCCAAACAACCCAATATATTTTATACATTGTAAATATACAGGGTGAGTTTAAAATTCATAAGTACTTTATTTTTGGATTTTTGAAAAACTTTAGAGGTCTCTCCTTGTTTTTGAAAAACTTTATATTTACTCAAAATATATTTTCCTGCCTGACATGATGTCGTAATGATGTCATAAAAAAATTTGAACGGGCTTATGTGGTTTTTATACCATAAAATATAACCTTACTAAGAGTGTTTTACAGCAGTACCAAAAAGTTTATACTAGTGCCATCTAGATGTAATTAAAAAAATGATTAAATATCACCTCAGAGGATAGTTTAAGCTTAAGGCCTCTGCACACCGGAGGTAACTTTTCTGATAACTGATGTTTCTAGCAATGTAAGCTAGAAATTTAAAATGTAGGGCGCAGAAATGTTGACAGCATTTGTTATCAACATTTGCAAGATGTTACAATTCTATTATAAAATGTTAATAAATTTTTAAATATTTGTTTTCAGCATTTGTTATTATCTTCAATAACATGTTGATAAAAATGTTGTCAGCATTCTTGACAGTACAAATTTTGCGATCGCTCTCTAAGCGGTCAGGATAAAAGGATGTTAATAATATGTTGATAACATGTTGACAGCAAAACATGTTAGCAGCAAATATGTTATCAACATTCGTTAACTCTATGTAAATACATGTTACTATCCGCATGTTATTTAAGCTATCAACGTAGTGGACAGCGTGTATTTACACAGGTTTAATGAATGTGGTAAACATTTTTGCTGCTAACATGTTTTGTTGCCAACATGTTATTGTAAAAATTTTGATATTTGGGCCCCTTTAGCAGCAAACATGTTATCAACATTCATTAAGCCTATGTAAAACATGTTACTATCCGCATGTTATTTAAGTTGACATGTGGATGGCAGCATGTATTTACACAGGCTTAATGAATGTGGAAAACATTTTTGCTGCTGTTTTGCTGTCAAGATGTTATTGAAGTTTCAAAAAACCGTAAATTATTTTTGAAAAACTTTATTTTCAACTTGAAAGAATTTTTCTTCGGTTGTCATGCCATGACCATGACGTCATCAATTTTTTTTTCAACTGGATTGATATGGTTTATATAGCATAAAAATATATTTATTAAGTTTTTTAACAGTACCAAAATATTTCTACTTGCACCATCTCTACCCATTTAAAAAATGTTGATAAGGTTATAGCGACGCCATGTCAAGCTTGAAAAGTTTTCTTTTAAGTTTTTCAAAAACATTACGAGATGTCTTTTACCGTTTTTGAAAATTTCAATATTATGAATTTTATGCTTTACTTTAAACTATCTAACTAACTAATTTTGGAACTGCTGTAAAACATTCTTAGTAAAGTATTGTTTTATGTTATAAAAACCATAACAAACCATTTAAAAATAATTGTAAAAATGTCATAATGATGAGAAAAAAATTCTATGAATTCTAAATAAAGGTTTTCCAAAACAAGGCGAAACGTCTTTTATCGTTTTTCAAAATCTCAAAAAATAAGGTAGTTATAAATTTTATGCTAAATTCACCCTGTATATTGTAAATTTCCTTAATCATCATAACTGTAAGGGATTTTCGACTACAGGTTTTCTTTCTTAATAGATAAAAAAAATAAAAAAAATACAACAAATTTCCTTACAAGGTTTAATATAATCCTTCAAAAAATCTTATAACAAGTGGCTTATAGAAATCCGTATTATATAGGTTCCTCTATAATATCAAAAATGTTGTGCTTAAATTATTTAAATTACTGAAAGTTACTGTAATTTATATTCATTTTTATAAAACAAACTTCGTAAAGCTATTGTAACTAAAAATTGCAAACAGCCATATTTTTTTAATAATTTCTTATTATTCTCTTGTGTTTATCATAATATTTTTTTCTTAGAAAATTGCAATGGCATGAATTTATTTGCAATGCTAATGAAATTTTGTTTTTGGTGCAGAAACCGCGTGGAATTAAATAAATGGGCCAAATCAAGATTATTTATAAGTCCACGTTATTTATGCTAAGACGTTGAGTAAAGTAGGAGATAAATGTATAATAATTAATCAGCCTACACTAATGACTTATGATAATACAACCAACCCTTTAATCTTGAAATTAAGTTACCAAAATATTGAAAAATTCTATACCATGTTAAAGTAACAATATAGGCGCTTTTTTTATAATGTATAAATTTAATGGACCCCTCGAAAATTAAAATACAGGTGGAATTTACTAAAGGCATAATAGTATAAAGGTATCATATATGTATATTGAACAGGATAAAGGTTGGCTCAAAGCTTTTACGTGTACATAAATATTCCCAAACTTTAAACATTCCTCGCTCTTGCTTTACAAAACTTGTAAGCTTCAGACGCTTCAGTAGGAGCCATTGAAGCTTACAACTTAGTTGTGTACTATGTACAACATTGATATATTCAGTACTTACCAGATGAAATAATTTTAATGCACAAGTTAAATAAAAATAAAAGTTGAAATGGGAAAAGTTTTATTGTATTGATAACCAACAATTTAAAAAAAAAGTATTGCAATTAAAAACTTTGTGGTGCACACATAAAACATTTCCCTCTTTACAAAGTAGATCAAATCATCATTTAATCATAAAGTTCCTTTTTACCACATCCCTTTAAAATAACTACAAAGTTACTCAAACGAAAGTAATAACAGAATTACTGAAACAGTTTAGAATTAAAATAATTTATCTTGTGGTGGATATAGTAAATGTCATTAAATAGGACGAAAGTTATTTAACAAAAGCTCAACGTCTTTCCGGTCGCGAAGCACCGGAATAAACTTGTTCCCAATGACCAGGCTAACAAATTGTCATGTCATATTTTTTGAATGCGCTTATGATTTATTCACGGTGCCTTTTCGTTTTTTTTTTTGTCAACGGCATCAAATAGATCAACCGGATAACAATATCATTTACTCTCTTTCAAACCTTTTTTATAAGGGTGTGCATATAAATCACATTTCGAGCAGGATTTATCACATGTCTCTAAGCTTCCAATTTGTTTAAAGTTAAAATGAAATTTACGATCTATGACTTTTATTAACAAATACCAAACTATGTAAAATATCATTAATTACTTTTTCATCGAAGATTTAAATAATCGCCGCATAAACTTGTTTTTAGTGCTTTAATAACGAAGAGTGACATTTAAATAGAGTCTATTTGCTGGCGAGAAGAAAACAAAGCCTTTGAAATTAAAAATGTAATTAGAAAAAAAAAACAAGCGGAGATTAAAACACTTCACTCCAATTCCTGGTTAAAAATAACCACGAATAATCATGTGGCAATCTTTTGAAAACAATTTTAATTGCGTTTACGCTTCATTAATTTATTATGAACTATTGCAGTAAAAATTTAATGTTTTAAAAATTAGTTTATTTTTATAGTAAATTTTCCGTTTATTTTTTTAAATTAATTAAAGATAGATTAAGACCACTATTGAATTTTTATACACATAAAATTTTTGAGTATTAAATTACTTGCTTTTATATAGAATACTTCATTATTATAATTACTTTGTAAACAGTAAAGGTGTTTTATATTACATACGGAATTACAATCTGATCAGGGATCAAGGATTCGTGCTCGACTCAACTATCACAAGATATTGCCAGTTCAGAATTTCCAGTTTGGATCAATGCGGTATTAAGGGTGTATTTATTTTACCGTCCCTTTGGGTTTTGGGTTTTAAGAAATTTGTGCTGGACACTTCAACACGGTATTTCAAATCCCATAAAACACATATTTTGTTTATTATAGACGTGCGAATCGCTGTGGAGGAAGATGTAAAATATTTAACCAGGATTTGTTCCACTTTATTTGATGATGATAAACTTTAAGGTAAAGAAATGTTTGAGAAGCGTACTTTTCGCTAGTAAACATTGTTTTTTGGGCATTTGTAATCAAAAATCTAACAAAAACGGTGCCTAGTTCCAATCAAATTGAATTTAGTTTTCATATAGAATTTTTGTTTTTCGTGTAGAGTGTATGATAGGGACGTACTTTTTGAACAATGATAAAAAATGCGTTTTTGATCTTCTGTTAGTTATCAGTTAGTATTCTGATACTAACTGTAAGACACTTAAAATACTTACAATTAGAACATGTGTTAAATGAAAATTTTAATAATAGTAGATCGTATATCAAACTATCTTTTTCGAATAATTGGGTTTAAGTTACCTTAAAGGGCCAAACGGTAGATTAGAAGCGATTTCGAATGGTTTTGATTCATGGTTGGTTCATATTTAAAGCAACCGTATTTGAATGACTAATTTTTGACATCATAGATCTGAACAGTGCAGCGGATAAAATAGCCAAAGACGTCATTAATTTATCATTCGAATGTGTTTCGTCAAAACATGATGGACTAATGACTAATCCATGAATCAAATACGAACCAAAGCCATTCGAAATCTCATACGTAATTATTATCAGTTAAAGTAAATATTGCTGTTTTAGAAGATGAACTTCATTTACAGGTTCTTTATGTTTAGGGTGCACACATAGTGGAGAGTTGAGGATAGCGGAGACGATAGAGTAGGGCTGTCGTTAAACATACAGGGAAAGGTTTTGCGCGAGGTGTACAAAGCGGATTTCATTTAATCTTGTGTTAAAAGTTTAAAAAATAAGTTTCATCTGAAGAGAACGTTACGGAAAAACCAATTTTTAATATACTTCGTTTTGCAAGTAGCGCCCTCGAATTATTCAATGCAACTAAAATGACAGAGACAGAGAAAGCGATATTTTAGGTGATTTTAGGGATCTTCCATTTCACTCTAAAGACGGAAGAAGGTTGACAGACGGATGACAGATGGAAGATAAACTTTGTCCGTCGCAGTTCTACGCAGACGCACACAGTTGTAAGCATGTTAGTTTCATAGAAAAATCGGGTGGCGCGACGGCCATTTATGTTGCAAGATTTGACCGTGTTTCAACCACTCTCATATTATATACTTTGTGGATAAACCACTTTAACGTCACCTCTACTCTATCCACGACTGTATCCTTTATCCTCTACTCTCGACAATACGCACATTCTTAGAAGAATGTAGAGAATGATGCAAGCTCATAGCACATTTCATGTGAGGGATTATTCTTTTACCACCCTGTGAAGTCAAATTTGTAAAACTGTTATGGAATATTTTGATTAACTTAAAAAAACTCCAAATTTGTAAATGATTAGGAATATGTGATTACTTATTTCAGAGGTTATTTTATTTTTCGCAAGCAAGAGCTGTACATACAGCTTTTGCTTGTGAAATAAAAATCAAAAATTAAAAAAAATACTGATGACGCAACAAAATAGCCATATTTTTTTAAATTTTTTCTTTACAAAAAAATAATTTTTGCACGTTGGGTGGTGCCTCAGAAAAATGGAGGTAACCTCTAACCAGTACTGAGAGTTTTCTATTTTAATTTTATTTAACGTTTGGAGGTATATGTTTCAAAAACATTCATCCAGAACCCGGTTTTTTTTTAAAAAGCCTATACCAAGTTGTGTTTCTCAAGTGTCAGTACAATGCTCGACCTTAACAATTTTCAAATATTTTGCTAGCGGCGCGGCGCTAAGCTAGGGGGCAACGATACAAACGTGCGCTTCTTAATTTTCCTTAAAATAACTTACCTAAAAGATCACAGATTTTAAGATGAAAATTAAAACGGAATTTTACAAAAGGTGATACAAAACTTACTACTTCCCAGGGCCCAATTACAACTCAAAATTTTATTAAGTAGGTCTATCTAAAGACGTGACTCGAGAGCTAATCGAAGTGTTGGAAGTGCTTCTTAGCACATCACCCATCAACACGTAGCTCTTCTGTAGATACAACAGTTAAGATTTTTTAGTAAGTACATAATTCAGAAGATTCTTAGTAAATCATTAAGATAAAATTAATCCGTACTTTTTCTTTGAAATTAATTGAACAGAGACCTTAAAAAGATACTTGGCAAAATGGTTGAAAAGCGTAACTTTTCCCTAGGAAAATAAATTTATGGGCATTTGTAATAAAGAATTTAACAATACAATGTTACGAATTTTTATTCTTTGTATGCCTAGGGCAGTGGTCGGCAAACTTATTCTCCAAAGAGCCAAATATGTACATTACAACGAATAAAATTCACGAAAAAGCTGTAAATCGGACTCTAACCTCACAAAAAAACCCAAAATCCGACTCTAACCTCACAAAATATTCCGAAAATCGGACTCTAACATCACAAAATATGTCGAAAATCGCTTTCTAAGGGAAAGGAAAATTGCGAGGAAAACCTCACTTAGGGGAGGCAAAATGGTGGAAAAACCTAACTTGAGGGAGGGGGCGGGGGGGTCTTGATGGGTACACTGAATTAAACTTGATTTCATACTTCTTAAAGATTTTATTGATTGATAACTAAATAATATGACAGTAAGGTATGCATAAATTTAAATCATGACAATGACTGACGAACACTTAAGGCGAACAATGTCTTTGCATTTCCCATCTCCTTGGAAAGTTTGAGTATGTCAGGTTTGTATGGTGCTGTTTTTAATTTTAGGCACGATTCTAGATTCTAATCAATAAGACGACTTCTCAGTTTAGTCTTGATAAAATTCATGCTTGAAAAAGATTGTTCGCATGAATATGTAGAACCGAAAAGGCAAAGAACATCAAACGCGAGGATTTTCAGCTGGTCATAAGAGTCAGGCGTTGAATATGATCATGTGTTCCTTCTCGATGTCTTTCAAAGCAGACCACTTATGTTGTGAACTAAGTTCCCCTTTGTTCTCCTCCAGTATTTCCAAATCAACACAAATACGTTGTGAACTAAGTTCCCATTTGTTCTCCTCCAGTATTTCCAAATCAACACAAAGACATTGAAATTTAGAGCCCCATATTTCCTTGTTTTTTAAATCCAGCAATTGTAATTCAAAGTTACCAATGTCATTGCCACAAGGAGAAACTTTCAAATCTGATATCGTAGTATTAAGAGGGTTTTTGTCGAATGCTAAGGTCGCTCTGCTGTTTTTAAATTCTTGACACCTTTTGATAAATTCTTCCCTCATATTAAAATGGTTGTTTTGAAATAGTGTTTGTCAATAATTATTTTCTGGGCGATGCTTCAGCAGACTAGGGAAGTGAAACAATGTTTCCCTTTCAAAATCTTGAGCAAAAAGGGTTAATTTGTCTTCGAATGAAATGACTTCTTCTTACATCGAAAAAATTGTGTTTCCGTTTCCCTTGTAGTTTTTGATTTAGATGAGACGTAAATATTTAGTCACTCTTGGTGAGACTGAAATTTATTCGATTAATAGTATGCGAAAATGAGAAGTGACGACCGTTCAAGAAAGTATACGTTCATGAACGCATGGATTTGAGAATCGGTGGCCTGATGATGCAGTGTTTTTTGTTGACAGATGCCAACGATTTAACCAAATTTTAAGTGAACAATTCGAATGTGTCTAAAAGAAACGAAGGTGTAATTTACACTATTAAGCAATTCCTAATGGCCTTTATGGTTGGTTAAAGGTTAACCAAGAATAGGTTCATAAAGTGTGACGTAACACCTACGGTTCTTATAGTTCTTATAGGTCTGTTCATCGAGCATGGTTCGTGTTTCGGTTAGTTACAATTCTTGATTAGCCACTAACAAATCAAAAAAGCCATTGCTATTTGCTGTTGGTTAACCAAAATATGAACCGTGCTCGGGAGCATGGTACGTTCTTTGGAAATTCGCGACTTCTATTTCTATCAATTCGAATGGGGAACTAAGAACCGAAGAAGTTAATGAACCCCTTTTCAAATTCTTGGTTAACCACTAATCAATTAGAAAACCAACCCAAATTTCTTTTGGTTATACACTCTATATTAAATTTTCATTCAAAAGTTCGTATGCATTTTGTAAGTCGTAAGCCTAGTTACATCATTAGAGAACGTTGGTACAAAAACCAAAATTTAAAAGGATGAACATGAAGTAAAGATTTCGTGGGAGATCATTGAGTACAGTCAAATTGTGCTCAAAAGGGAAAGGTGTGAGGTAATTTTGATTTATTCTATTTTATGTTTTTTTTGGGCGCTGAACCCTAATCTGTGATGCAACATTGAAATAAATGCAAAAAGGTAATAAATCTAATTTTTTGGAGGTTTTTTTGCTAAAAACTTGGAAACTATCAACTTTTTCTTAAATAAATAGAGAGTTGAAATTTTGTGGGTGGATGAAAGAGAAAATTCTAAGATTAAACGCTTTTTCCCGAAAAAAATTATTCAACCCCAAACGCGAAATCGCTTAGATCTCCTAAGTGTCCGAAATTTACCCTGAATCAGTCCAAATTATGGAGGACCAAAATCTAAAGAGGTTCGTTCGAGAAAAAACCTTAGTAGTGAAATTTGTAAAAAATTTTATGTATGTACTTACATTTTGAATAGAGAGGTTTTACGAAAAGTTGATAGTTTTCGAGTAATAAGTAAAAAACTCAGATTCGGAAAAACACATCAAAACTACACCACAACTTTCCTGGTGAAAACACAATTTGACTGTACTGACTTTTTACGTAGTGTTGGAATACGAATTAACTTTTAGTTCAATTTTAGTTTTTATATTGTTTATTTTTTCGATGTTAATTTTCATTCAAAAGTTTTTCCTAAAATTTTAAATATCTATAAGAATTCCAGAATTTATTTAGTAATTAGCTTTCTTGGAAGTCTTATAGAATTGAGGAATTGGAAATTGGGAGTAGAGTAGTGTAAAGATTTTTAGTCCAACTTGACCTTTACTAAAGTTTTTTTATGAAAAACTGGAGCACTTTCAAAAAAAATAATCAATTTATAGAAGATCCATTTAGTTTTATATTAGTGTTTTCCTGCTTTCCTTGGATTGTTAGACTAAAAAAGGCGTTACGTGTTACGTTATTTTAATTTAGTTTTCCTTACTATTTAATTTTGATTCTTGTTTCAACTTTCGTTGATGATATATGATGTAACTAGGTTTACTAAATTCGAAGAAATTTTTAATGAAAATTTAATAAAGATTGTAACACATAATCTACTTGTTTGGTTTTAAGAATACCTTTCCTATTATTCATCATGATATAATTTTATAATTAAAATGTTTTTGAAATTTTTATGTTTTATACAATCCGTATTATTTTCATGTCTGAAATTTCAAGGAAAATCTGCTTATCATTTTATGCAGCTGACATAGATGCAAAAAAACAAAATTTAAACGTACTTTACATAAAACTCTAAACAAATGTTGAGCTTTTATACGTTGCGCTTGGAAATTTATTCATTCGGTGATTTAGCAACTTTTCTGTTTTCCTCATCATTTTTCCTCACCTGCGTTATTAACTCCACAGGATAAACTCTTGGAAATTTATTACTCCCACATTACAGTATTAGGTTTTAGTAATATTTTTCTAATTTAACAGTTAATTACACGTCTCATGCAGTTAATATTTACAGATTAAATAATTTTAAGTTGGTATAAATTATTTAATTAATTTATGTTATAAGGTAAACTAATTATTTATTGTAATACGTTTGGTATTATAAATGTTGTATATTTGGTTAATGTGCCTGTTTTAATTTATGGGGTTGCGTAAATGTAAGTTATTATCCTATTATAATAAATGCATGCAAATTTGAAGTTATATGTGAGGTTGGAGTGGCTTGATGAGTTATAACTTGGCAGCCTGTGCTTCATGGAATATGAGTGTAAGCACAAGCAAATAATGTTCCTAAAAGTTGGGATGATTAAGGTGATGATGGTATATAGGTACTTTAACACTTACTACTAATTAATTTACGAACTAAAAATTATCATCTTTTTTCTTCATTGAATTATCTTACTACCTTGTTTCTTTTGAAGGGTAGCATGATTCTTATTCTTGTAACATTTAGCATTCATCATTTTAGAAGCAAAATTGATTAGCATAAACACAAAAGCTTGGGATCTCATAAATAATTCATATTATAACACTATCGAGGAAATGTTGGGCTTGACTTACCCTTTGTGGCTAGAAAAGCAATAGCTTGATCCATGCCTCCTCCTTGGGTCCCAATATATCTCTCACATTTAGCGCAAATGTCAGCTATTTCTTCCTTTGTTACCACAATCTGAAAAAAAATTGTTTGATTTATTTCATGATCCCACAATTCAAGTTAAACAATATGAGCAATATTTTTTAGCCTTAAATTTTTAGTAACAATAAAAGTGAGATATTATTGTCATGCAGTGTTTAATTAAATCAGTGTTATAAAAGAAAATGGTCTAGTTTTTCCAAGGATGCGATCAGTCATCGTAAAGTTGTTATATAAAATTTTCCTGACAGGGTATTCTAAAAACTAAAATGCAAAACATTCCATGACAGTTTGAACCAATTTAAAATTGATGATGAATTAATGGTATACAAAAACAATATTTTAAATTTAGCTTGTCTATATGTAGCTGAAATCAGATTCAATAAATAAATAATAAAATTATAGTTTAGTTTATGCATTTGAAATGTTTATTTAAATATTCAAGTTTAATAAAACAGTTATTTTGTAAGTTGATTGTAGCTAGATTGTTAATAAAAATTTTATTTGTTTCCATAAAAGTGGAGCAAAAATAAATTTGCTGAGTTGAAAGGAACAAAAAGGTGACACGATAATAAACGGGAATTAAGTTAAAAGTTTGAGTCCATTTTGATAATACAGTTTGCACCATTTTAGAGCGTTTTATGGGGAGTAATACGTGGAGACAGCACTAACTTTAAACAAAACGAGCACACGCTTTATGCCTCATAGAAAAATGCTTGCACACACAATGACAGTGTTGAAATTTTAATCACGATTTAAATTTAATCAATTTAAAATTTACAATTTTCAATAAGTAATTATTTGAATTGGTTGCCATCTCCAATTAAGCCAACATATTAAACATTCCCTCTTTATTATCCTGGGGCCGAATTTATGTGCCGACGTTGATTGGCATTAAGGCCGTAAAATAATTTACGTCGTCAGTTAAAATTCGGCCGCTTTAATTACGTTTCCGCGTTTCGGCCTCGTTAAATATAAAAAGGTTTCGGTGGATTATAAAGGGCGGAATCGCGTGCGTGAAATGCACACGTCCGGTGTAGGCCTTTCCTAAGGATAAATCTTAAGGAAGAACGCGGATCAAGATTATGCTAAACAAACGGGCGTACTTTTATGAGTTTTCCCATTTATTTTGATCGTTTTATAAGCGCCCGCCGTCCAAAACCATTTGCGTTTCTCCGGCCTCAAAATACGAGCATAAATCGGTCCAGGATTTATTGAATTGTTCCCGATATCACGACCCGGTGCGTCGCGACGCGTCGAGGATAAGCCTGACAGTAGAAAAGTTTCCACGAAAACAAGAGATTACTTTTTTAATTTTAGTAATGTTCAATATTTATCATTTCATACACTATTTTACAAGTTTAAATTATTACTCCATTATTAACCAAAAGTTGTTTGTTTACTGTCCCCTGCTCTAGGCAAAAGATTTATACTATTCAGTCCAATGACCATTGGTATTCAATGTTCACCTTTACATATTCTTTCATTCTCATCGATTTTCTTGTAACTATTTCTTTCCAGTCAAAATACATTAGATATTTCTCATGAGACAAAACTGTAATTATTAGATAAAATAAAAATTCATAACGCAGACATAACAATTTTTCCATGACATCAAATTTCCTATCAATCATTTTAACAAGTTTATTAAAGTAAATGTAAAAAAACATTATTTTTATTCAGTTGAGGAAACAGGTACTCTAGTTTTTTTATGAAGGCCCATTCTCTTAAGGAAATCCTTTAAAAATATAAGTAAGAGGAACTACAATAACAACCACAGTGCTCCCAAAGTGGCTGATAGAAGGAATGAAAAATAAAACTAGATGCAGATTAAGAGTAGATGAGGGAAGAGTTTGGTACAGGAAGGAAACTGAATAAGAAGATATGGATGCTACGTTATAGCAATGCAAGCCAAAACGAATCGGAAAAGAGAGATAGAAAAAAGAATGCAAATATATAAATATAAAATACGTAATATCATGGAGTATGGATACTCCATGGTAATATGTAAAAACTAAGGACGCCCTGGAGTAGGATCAGGAAGTAAACATAAGTCAGAACTATTAGCTTAGAAGAGTAAAAAGAGCTGGAGAAAATGCAAGTACACATATTGAAACAAATTTTTATAGTGAAGACATCAACGCCGGATGAAATTATACTGCAAGATTCAGGAAATAATAAGGTATGGAGAGAGGCGCTCAAGAGGATAACTAATTATTAAAGCGGAATACAAATGAGACAGAATACGGAAATTATATGAGAATAGCTCAAACAAATAAACACATAAGAAATAAAATACGGGCAATGAAAAAAAATGCATTCTAGAAAACAGGATGGTCACAAGAAGAGTTCTGGACCATTTCGGATCCATTGAACGTACACTTGTCGAAAGCAAAATTATATACTAGACTGGAAGTGATAAGGGTCTTTGCAAAAAAATCAGTCCTTCTTACTTGTAAATTCTGCCTGATTTATTGGTGTGTGACCGGAAGTGAATTTGATAAGTAATTATTATAAGAAGCAATCGAACAGTGACGTCATCAAAAGTTCTTGGAATTAAATTAAGATTTTTTCCAAAGCAGAGTCGATCGGATAACTTTCGATAATCATCATACCATCATCCGAAGCTCGACCGGAAGTGATAAGAAATACGCTCAACGCAAATGCAGGAAAAACCCAAATCGTTATCCTGAACCGTTTGTTCCTTGGGTGTCTGCATCAGTAACTGTTTCAGTTCATTGTATTTCTAAACAGTTCATTTTCTGATTTAAGAAAAACTTTCTTTGAGATTCTTAGCAAAATCGATTGCTAATTCGGCTACTTTTTTTTATCAACGTATCCTTTAAAAGAAACAGCCCAATGCACTCATCCAGTTTTTCATCGACATACGTCTTACTACACCTTTTCCAATTGTATTTCAGAACAGAGAACAGATAAATTCAATTTCAGACATTAATTGTAATTCAGAATAGTCAATTGTATTTCGAAAAGCATCAATTGTATTTCAGAATAATCAATTTAATTTCAGAAAGTATCAATTGTATTTCAGAATAGTCAATTCAATTTCAGAAATCATCAAATATAACTCAAAAACGATCAATTGTGTTTGAGAAAAATTAACTTAATTTCAGAAAATATCTTTTGTAAAATATTGAGGAAGCCAAGAGTTTTTGGCAGATTATTTTAATTGGGTTTAACATTGGTACCTAAGCCTGGTGTAATGGTAACTTTCGAAAGCATATTTTTGATGAAATATATCTGCTATTCTGGTTCACGTACACAATCACAACCAAAAACTTTTGACTTCCTCATTATTTAATTGCTCCTTTCTGAGATTAAATTGATTTTTCTGAAATACAATTGATCTTTTCTGAAATACATATAATTGACTATTCTGAAGTACAATTGATATTTTCTGAAATTGAATTGAATATTCTGAAATACAATTGATGCTTTCTGAAATACAAATGAATATTCTGAAATCGAATTGATTTTTTCTGAAATACAATTGAATATTCTGAAATCTGAAATCTAATTGATCTTTTCTGAAATACAATTGAATATTCTGAAATCGAATTGATCTTTTCAGAAATACATTTGGAAAAGGTGTAGATGCGTCCAACTTATCCAGTTTACCATCAATGTATTCCTTATTAGAAGTGATTAGATTATCCAAAGGATAACAAATCTTAGTAAGACGTTTTCCATTCAAAGTTTTTGTCATATTCAGTAAATTGGAACCCGATACCGGAAAGTCCTCAGGATCCACGTTATATTTTTGAAATATTAAACTTGCTGATGGACTAAGAAAGTGGCATACTGACTATAATACAAAAGGAAAGGGGACCGGAGACCAGATTGAAATATGTTAAGGTCTGGGAAGAAAAGAAATCAGAAAGAAGCAAACTTTGTGTTGAGAATATTATTTTCAGTTTATACAGTTGTACTTTTTTAATATCAATTCCAATAAAAGTTATTTGGAGGAAAACAAGTTTCTCGACAAAATTTATCTAAGAGCTTATACTTCAATTTAAAGGGACTACACCTGATTCGATTTGGTCGAGTGATCGGTTTGGCGGACTAAAACGGATACCGCATCTACAATGTCTTATCGACAAGAACGTTTCATCGACATTACTTTTTCATCGACACAGACGTTACATCGATTACCTTTTCATCGACAAATATTTTCTTCGACAAGAACGTTTCATCGACATTACTCTTTCATCGACACAGACGAATTCATCGACATTATCTCTTAATCGTTAACTGTCCATCGACCCTACGTTTTCATCAACAAATCTTTTCTTCGACAAGGATGATACATTGACACTACTTCTTCACCAGTACAGGCGTTTCATCGACACTAGCTTTTCAACGACAAACAATTTCATCGACATTGGCTTGGAAAAGTGCTACAAAAAGTTATCATATTCAAACGAGTATTAATTTTTCAGTTTCATCATTGTAAAAGATACCAGGTCAAATTTCGTTTCTAACTCTAAATACTAATTATAAAAAAATATTGGAAAATTGTTTTACAATATTGTAAACTATAATATTTTAAGTAATCTAAGTATGAAGTAGAGCAATTGGAACAAAAAACTAAAAAAAAATCTTCTAATAAAAAATTGAAAGTGTTGCTACGCTCGTGAGTATGTTGGAATGTTCGGGAAAATGTGAAAACGGCAATTGACGAATATATTTTTCCAAAATTTCTAAGAAAAAGGAGTTCGTCATTCGCCATTTTCACATTGTCCTAATTATGATAAAATACATTAAAAAATAAATGTATTTGTCGATAAAAAGGTATTGTCGATGAAACTGTAGTCGATGAAATCGCATTGTGGAAGAAATTATAATGTTGATGAAATTGTATGTCGAAGAATTATTGGTATCGATGAAATGTCCATCTCCCTAAGAAAAGACAACTCGATGAAAATACAGGGTGTCCCTTAAGTGGACGATAAAAAGAAATGAGCTGACAGAGAAGGTAATTTCCAATTTAAATAACCATATTTTTCGTTATGAAATTGTTGATGGTTCAAGAGTTATTTCAGTTTTTGTACTTTTATGAACTCATTTATCTTTTATCAAACAAAAGAAAATATTTTGCGAAAACTTTTTGTTCGTATAAAATTTTAGTTCATTTTAAAGTCAACCTGACAGAAAGTAATGTACTATAAAGTTGAACAACTATTAGAAAAAGTTTCGTATTTTTGCTAAAAAATAATTGTACTACTGTTTTGAGTTGTGGTCAAAAATTAAACAAAACGAGTCAAAGAATGATTTTTATTACCAAAAATTTACAAAAGGTGCTCAAAATGAGCTCCATGTGCCCTTACACATAATCGGCATCGACGGATGAAATTGGTTTTGATTAACCGAAATGCTCGTTCATTATTTTTAATAATTAAGATTACTCGCCTTATTTTATATCGCAGCTCTTGATCGGTATTATTTTCCGTTGCGTATACCAATTCTTTAAAATAGCTCCCAAAAAAAAGCCAAAGGATTTAGGTCAGGTGATCGCGCTGGCCAGTGAATAGTTCCTCCTCTTCCAATCCAGCTATTTCGAAAATGTATGTTGAGGTGTCGTCTCACCTCTACGGCATAATGGGGAGGAGCACCATCTTGCTGGAGCCACATGTCCTGGCGAATTTCAAGGGAAACATCTTCAAGTAAACCTGGGAAATCATTTTGCAAAAAATTTGGCCATTGACTCTTCTTGGTAGTTCAAATGGGCCAATCAGTCTACCTTTAATTGTTCCTGCCCACATGTTGATCCCAAAGAGTTGGAAGCGATCATTTCGCATCACCATGGGATTAACGTCGTCCCAATAATGTAAATTGTGGATATTGAATATTCCTATCCTGCTAAATGTAGATTCGTCGCTCCACAAAACTTTATTTAAAAAACTAGTGTCGATGAAAAGGTAATGTCGATGAAACTTCTGTGTCAATGAAATATAGTGTGGAAGAAATGGTAGTGTCGATGAAACGTCCTTGTCGAATAAAGGGTTTGTTGATGAAAAGGTTGTATCGACGAAACGGTTGTCAATGAAAAAGTAATATCGATGAAATGCATGTGTCGATGAAAAAGTAATGTCGATGAAATGCTCTTGTCGAATAAACAGTTTGTCGATGAAAAAGTAGAGTCGCCGAAAAGGTAATCTGTGTCGATTAATTGGCCATGTTGATGAAACGGTCGTGTGGATGAAACGGGTTGTGGATGAAACGGGTTGTGGATGAAAAGATTATGTCGATGAAACGGTATACAATGTCTAACCATCCATCCACCCAACCGCTTATTATGCGTACCTCCTGTTCTAAAAGATTTATTCAGTTCACGTTTGTTACTTGCACTGAGAGGCTATCGCCAATCGTCAATAATTGAATACTACGACTTTCGTTTTGACAAAACGGAAGAAGATTGAAATAGCGGTTGGTTTCTCGGTAGCTACAGAAGAAAAGACGAAAAAAAATGGATAAAAAATTATTAGTTGAAAGGAAAAAAAATATTCCCATGTCACATATCTTGAGTCACTTTGTTCATATTTTTTTAGATATATAAATATAAGATAGATAATTTTTAGAGCAATGAATACGTGGCTCGTTTGACTAAAAATTCCAAAAATAGTGGGGCGGTCAGGTGAAGCATCCAAGTTGGTCGGAATCGGTTGTGTGGATGCTGTCCACATTGTCCAACTTGGTCGGAGAGTCGGGTGGTCGGATCGTGTCGGCCACCTGACTTCGTCCACATGGTCCGAATTAGCACCCGATCCGACTACATTGTATCCGACAACCTGTCCAAATCGGATTGTATATTAGACCTATAAGAGACACCCTGTAGACTTGGAGGTCGTGTTACAGCTATAAAATTCTACATTCTGCAAATGCAGCTCTATAAAAGCACCAATCGTATAGTATTCACCTTGTGTGATCAAAAAGACGAATTTCAAAGTTATATTCGTTTCATATGATCAATATTTTAGAAGCTTACTTGTAAGTATACCAATGCTGTTGTCTGTGATTTTTGTATTCTGTTTTTTTCTCAAGAATTTTTATAGCAAATTTACATCTAATGACCCAAAGAATAGTCGTAAAACAGTTGAGTACATATAATATTGTCTGACGCTTATCATTTGTTTCGCAAATTTCGCACGATATTGACTGAAAGTAATATCTCCCCATTCCCCATGATAATATTAGGAGGAAAGTATTTTTAGCACCAACTAGGGTTGAACCCAGCTCTTTATACATGCACAGCAAAAGTGTAATAATAATAAAAATACCAATTTATTTTTTAAATGTTTTACACCTCAACTAGGCAAATAACACTAATGTAAACATAAAGGTTCAAACCAAAATGCCAGGAGATTTACTGCTTTATAAACAACACACGTGTTTTTATAATAATTGTTTACTTTGTACTTTTTGTAGAAGTTTATTGTATAATTAAAATAAACATCATTAAAAACTTCGTATTTGGTAATGAATTTAATTAAATTAATTTGAATATCTTACAGATGTATAATTAATGGGACCTATAATGTGAAACATCAATAGGGAATTGTGAAGGGTGGATATTTAAAAGTTTCTATTGCGAGGAAAATTAGATGAAAAAGTGTTCCGACTTTAATGTTATGCAAATAAGAAAAATAATTTTACTTTTAAATTACCCCGCAGGGTTTTCAATTAATTGATTGATGTTTAAACAAAAGTAATTACGTAGTCCTGAATTTAGATCAGTCAATAACGTGGTAAATCAAAACTGAACTAAATGATTAATGTTACATTTGAGTGGGAAAGTAATAAATAATTTATCTTACATTATTGGCATGAGCTGTAGCTAAAGCTGCGGCGCTGACGAGGGCGCTACTACTTGATAATCCAGCACTTTGAGGAATAGTTCCACTGACCATCACCTTTAATCCCTTTAATCCGGATTTGTCGGACGCATGGTCCACGATCCCTCGTACTCCGCAAAGGAAGTACTGATACCATTCTGGAGCTCCCTTCGACACTTTTATCCTGCACAAAGAAAAGAATACTTTCTAAGGATTTAAGAAAAAAGTATTGCTTAAACTAGAAGCAAGGAAAAAAGAAGGATGTCGAGTTTCTTATAACTACGATAAAGAATACAAAAAATATCACTACTCATCAATGTTTATTTATTACATAAATAAAAACAAACTTCTAATTTGCAATTAGGGTATCTTGCTCTTGATATAAAACCCAAATAAAATAAAAAGTTAAATAATTTCAGAATTATTTTAAGTTCATTATGGGGTGCACTAGACTTTTTTCCAAATGGATGTAATTTAAGAGATTGTTTTATTCTTGTTTTAAGGATAAAAGCGAGGGATGATCATATTCTTAGAAAAAATAAAAAATAGCCCATATCATTTCACATTTTACAGCTAGTTTAAAATTTGTATTAAGTATCAATTTCATGAAAATTTGAAGAAAAGGCTTTAATGAGCTTCTAAAATCTTTATTAAATGTTTATCATCATCAAACTAATTGTCTTCTTATCAGATAATCGAGTTGCAGGGTTTTCGACTTGAAAAGTTTATTGCTGCTTTAATTATCCTCTGTATTAAGCTTAATAAAATGGAAGTTTATTCTAATTAACAATTTGTAATTAGATCAAAATAAATTTTATTATATTTAATGAAGTCTTGCAAACCAAGTTAAAACATGTAAAATAAGAAAAAATATCAAACAATAGCAATAAATTAGTCCTGGAAAAAGATTAACGTTCATTTGGTACTTAAAAAGTGGGAAAAAAGGTCATTAGCACGTTTTTTTTAAAAGAAATATAAGAAAAACCATGGTAAATTGAAACTGAGTTTCTAATTGCTAAATGAACTATAGTTAGTGTAAAAAGGAAATGTAGTAGCATTAATAAAACGTTCACTTTAATTTTAGGAAATCGATTTGAAACGTAAACCAGGAAGATACTCGTAATTGCATGTTCTAAAATTTCTAGTTCAAAAATATTTATAATTACTACTGATTAAAAATATTTCTTAAGAAAATTGATTATAAAACTTCTAATAAAAGTAAGTGAAGATGCTAAGAAAGAGATGTCTTTTCTTGTAGTTGCTATTGTTAGCCCTTTGTCACGAAGTAGAAAAGTTAACTATTTGTCAAATTCGCTAATTGGAGATTCCTTGAAAATTGTGTGATCGATAAGAAGATACTCAATTTTTCTCTCATTTTTACCCTATTTTCTACAAATAAAAGCCTATAATTAGCGAATAAATTTGAGAATGGAGCAATTTTTAATGAATGAATTGGTGTTTTTCATGAAAAAATGTAAATTACTTAAATGAATTTGAAAAATACATTTAATAATTTTGTACATACAGGGTGTTGCAGTTCTGCGAGGAAGTAACATACACCGGCGAGATGTTAGCAATAAAAGTTCCAGCAATAGAAATTTTACATGTAATTCTCCATAAGAGGTTTTCCTTAAATAACTTACAATCTATTTACACTAGAACAAAACAATGTACATCATTTGAAAGCTACATTCAAGAGGATTGCATAGGTATAATTGGCTTTGCTTGTTCATTCCGATTTACCTAATAATCAGGGTAAAAACAAAAACCCTACCGAAAAATTCATTGAAAATAAAAATTAAGTCAGAATAAAGTTTGACCACTCAAATGAAAGAATTTTTCCTGTAGATTAACGTGGTGTAGGTGGTTTCGCTTGTTCGTTTCGATTTAATCAAAACAACGCAAAAAACTTACTTTTTATGATATTTTTCTTTAAAAATTTATGTTTAAACTTGAATACGATTTTCTGCACACGTTCCATAAAAAAGTTAATTATACCCAAAGATAGATAATTTAAGTCTGAATCCAGGTGTGTATGTCATTTTGCTTGTACGTTAGGATTTAAGTAGCGATCGAACCAGCAATAAAACTCTACGCTGCGAATTTCAAGAAATTTCGAATAATAACAATCAATTATATTATCAGATTCGATTATCCCATAAAAAAGTTTGACCACTCAAAAGAAAGCATTTTTCCTGTAGATTAACATGGAGTGGGTGGTTTTGCTTGTTCGTTTTGATTTAATCAAAAAAACGCAAAAAACTTACTTTTTATGTCATTTTTCAATAAAAATTTATGTTTGAACGTGAATAGACTTTTATGTACACATTGCATAAAAAAGTTAATTATACCCAAAGATAGATAATTTAAGTCTGAATCCAGGTGTGTATGTCACTTTGCTTGTTCATTAGGATTTAAGTAGCGATCGAACCAGCAATAAAACTCTACGCTGCGAATTTCAAGAAATTTCGAATAATAACAATCAATTATATTATTAGATTCGATTATCCCATAAAAAAGTTTGGCCACTCAAAAGAAAGCATTTTTCCTGTAGATTACCATGGTGTGGGTGGTTTTGCTAGTTCGTTTCGATTTAATCAAAAAACGCAAAAAACTTACTTTTTATGTAATTTTTCAATACAAATTTATTAACTAGAATTTATTTATTCTTATAAAACGAATATACAGGGTGGTGATAAAGTTTGGAACCAAGGTCATAACTTCCATAAAATTTTTTTTTGTAAAAATCGCTCGGACAGGTCAATTTTTGTTTTAAAAATGCCATCTTTTGGAATAAAAAAAATATTCATGACGTCACTGATAACTTCACTATGACGTCAACATCAATTTTTTTAAATGGAAACCCCTACTTTTTTTACACATTTTTCATAGACCTTTTTATCATATTAATGATCACATAAAAATATTTAAAAAAATTTCAAACATATTTGAAAAAAAAAAAAAAATTTACTCAAAAAAAAAATTATTAATTCTCAATGAAAATATGGCAAGAAAAATAAATTAAACTAATTTTTAGTTTAAAAATAACAAATTATTATTGTAAATATTCGAATCGTTCTTCTTTACACAATTGGAATTTTCTTAAAACTAATTTTAAATAACTTTTAATGAAAAAGGTAATTAAAATAAAATGTTTGAGTAATAATAAACTTTAAGTAAAATTGTAATTTATTATAAATTTGAAAAAGCTTTTGATATTCAAAATTTATTGAAATAAAAATTGCCTTTATAAAAGTGCTTTAGTTGACGTTATTTTGTATGGCAAATAAAATTTTAAATCCATTTACCAATGCTTGAATAGCTTACTTCGTTTGTTTAATAATAATCAACAATTATTAAGTTTTGCGAAATTAAAAATGCCTCGTTTAAGCGAACGCGAAAGAATCGAAATTTTAATTATGGTAGGATACGGCGATAGAAAAAAAACCCATGGGGAAGCTTGTGCTTTGTTTAATGAGCAATATCCAAATAGACCGCAAATCTCAAGATCTCAAGATCTACAGTAAGTAAGTTAGTTACCAAATTTGCAGAAACAGGATCTGTAGGAGATTTGCCTCGACAAGGACGGCCTCAAGTGAATGAAGAAACCAAATTAAATTTATTACTTGCGATTGAAGAAAATCCCAATATTTCAACAAGAGATATTTCAAGAAATAATAATGTGGATCATTCCTATGTCGCAAAATTATTAAAAAAGGAAAAGTATCACCCATACAAAATAAAACTCATACAAGAGTTAAATGAAGATGATCCCGATCGCCGACTGCAATTTTGTGAAGAAATGATGGCGCGATGTGATCAAAATCCAAATTTTTTAAGTAGTATAATTTTCTCCGATGAAGCTACCTTTCAATTGAATGGATCAGTGAATCGACATAATTGTAGGTATTGGTCACAGGAAAATCCTCATTGGGCCGTAGAATCCCATAGTCAAAGACAGGGAACGTTAAATGTATGGGAGGGAATGATTGGCAGACGTTTTATAGGACCTTACTTTTTTAATGACAACCTTACTGCCGAAAGATACTTGAATTTTTTGCGGACTGATTTGCTACCAGTTTTACTTCGTATTTTCCCCAATTATGAAAATCGCAACATTCCTAACCAAAACATTTGGTTTCAACAAGATGGGGCTCCTCCACACTTTGGCATGGCGGTGCGAGAATTCCTTAACACCACGTTTCCCAACAAATGGATAAGTCGGAGGGACCAATTGAGTGGCCTCCGCGATCTCCCGACCTAACGCCCTTAGATTTTTTTTTGTGGGGACATTTAAAATCAAAAGTTTATTTCAATAGACCTAATAATTTACAAGAATTGGAGCTTAGAATTAGGACGGAATTGCAACAAATTGACGAATAAGCTATTAGCAATAGTATTCAGAGTGTCTACACTCGAATGGGACAATGCCAAATGGTCAATGGGGAACAATTTGAACATTTTCGTTAAAATTTGTTACTTGTAAATTAAAAATTTACTTTTTTTTTGTAATATTTTCATTGAGAATTAATAATTTTTTTTTTGAGTAAATTTATTTTTTTTTCAAAAATGGTTGAAATTTTTTTAAATATTTTTATGTCATCATTAATATGATAAAAAGGTCTATGAAAAATGTATAAAAAAAGTAGGGGTTTCCATTTAAAAAAATTGATGATGACGTCATAGTGAAGTTATCAGTGACGTCATGAATATTTTTTTCATTCCAAAAGATGGCATTTTTAAAACAAAAATTGACCTGTCCGAGCGATTTTTACAAAAAATTTTTTTACGGAAGTTATGACCTTGGTTCCAAACTTTATCACCACCCTGTATATTCTGCTGTGTTTGGGTGGAACTTTTCTTATAATTGATTGTTATTATTCGAAATTTTATTGCTGGTTCGATCGCTAATTAAATCCTAACGAACAAGCAAAGTGGCATAAACACCTGGATTCAGAATTAAATTATCTATCTTTTGGTATAATTATCTTTTTTATGCAACGTTTGTAGAAGATTCTATTCACGTTTAGTTTTTTGCGTTGTTTTGATTAAATCGAAACGAACAAGCAAAACCACCTACACCACGTTAATCTACAGGAAAAATCCTTTCATATGAGTGGTCAAACTTTATTCTGACTTAATTTTTATTTTCAATGAATTTTTCGGTAGGGTTTTTGTTTTTACCTGATTATTAGGTAAATCGGAACGAACAAGCAAAGCCAATTATATCTGTGCAACCCTCTTGAATGTCGGTTTCAAATGATGCACATTGTTTTGTTCTAGTTTAAATGGAATGTAAGTTATTTAAGAAAAACCTCTTTTGGAGAATTACATGTAAAATTTCTATTGCTGGAAGTTTTATTGCTAACATCTCGGTGTAACATACTTCCTCGCAGCGCTGTATAATTATTTGTATAGGTTTGTCCCAAAAAGAAGTTTCGGAAAAAAATCGTAAGAGATTTCATCGATAAAAAGAAGAAGAAGCACTATCTTCCCAAAATTATTTTGATGGACCTGTTCGGTCAAATTTTCAGTTTTCGGGTAAAAAAAAGTACTAAAAGATATTGAAGAGAAATTAAGTCTTTAAACTTAAAAAAATATTGGAACAAATTCAAATGGTTTGTTTGTTTGATAACGAAATTCTTCCGATAAGGAATTTATCTCTAATAATTTTTATGCAAACTGCATTTGAAATTAGGTGGGTACTTGAAATAATAATCCTATTATGACAAATACAAATACAAATAATCGGCTGTGAATTAAGACCATCATCAATATTGACTATGATATTTATAGCAAATTATTAGCATTAAACGTACGATATATCTTCCGTTGGGCATTCGTGTGGCTTATAAATGGGATCGGAATTAGTCAGACGCAAAAGACCGTCCTCTTCCGTCGCAACGCCTAACAGGATATCCTGCTCCAGCGCCATCGGGCACACTCCGTAGCCACAATAGTCGATGTGCTCTCCGATCAAGTTCACTCTGCAAAAGAAATTTTTCAAATCAAGCTAGAAAAAGACGGAATCATCCTCACCTGCCCGGTACTCGGACATAAAATTCCAAATCACGTCCATAATGAGTACGAAAGTCGTCCTTTAGTTTCAAAAACCGAGGATTTACAGGAATCGAAGAAATTGGCACTTGTTCTGACATAATTTCTGTTTATAATTTAAAAAATGCGGATCTTTACAGGTTACACGTACGCACGATTCATTCAAGTCGATGAGAATCATATGAATCAACTTTAAATTCAGGAAGGCCGCGCCATCTATGCTACGTTTACATGAAACATTTTAATACAGTGAAATCTAGATTTCTAGAGCCCGAAAAAGGAATCTAGAAAATCAGTAAGCTTTAGATTTTACAGATTTCTATAATTATTATGCAGTCTGTAGATTCCTTCACTTCTGAACAGAAACCTGTAGATTTTTTAGGTAAATGAGAAAACTGCAATAAAATTCTATATTCCTCTTACAGGACCCGTGTCTATATTATGGATGGATGATCAGCAATGGAAACTAAATAGCGTAAGTATTTTGCACCATTTGTTCATCAGATGGAAGCACGTGCCGCGTGCTTGTTTATTGCTTATTCAAGTTCATATTTTTGCCGCAAGAGGGCTAGTCGATTTCTAAAGATCCCTTTGGAGCCTGTTTGTTAAAATTTTTTCGAAAAAAAATGTTAATTATTATAAGTAAAAAATTTTAGCACCTTAAAGTATTTTAATTGATATTTTGTGATAGTCTGGGTTGGTCAGGAGTATGGGTAAATTTGTGTCCTATGTCCTATTAATTTTCTCTTCGAACTTATTATGGTTCAAAAAATTTTTAATTTAATTTAGAAGCAACACTTGTATAAAAATGTAAAAAAATAATTTAACTACAATGCTCTCTATGGATTGGTATAGTATTCAAAGACTTTAGAGACTACTCGCTAGATGTCCCTAGTGGTTCAGAATTTCCTTTTAAATTAATTTTTGCTATCTTCTAATGAAATTCTGGACTTTTCCGCTTTTATGTGCTTTGTATGCATGAGAATTCTTGGAGCGTCTTTCGCGTCGTTGGTGATGAACTGTTGGAGGTGACGTGGGCGACGGTGCGGTCAAATTAATGGGAATTTGTGCTGAAAATACAGCGAGACCCGGTGCCGTGTTTGTATGTAGCCGATCCGATGGGCTTTGCCAAATCCCCATCTCGCATTTTATCGGTGTAAAGGGGCTTTGGAATTGCTGCATTTGCAGAAACGCGACCAAAAGGCCTTTTCTACGATTCCACATTTATTGACCTATGTTTTTTACCTACTACAAACGAAAAAATCATGACATTTGCAAAATTGCTGAATAAAAATTCGAATCTAAATCGGTACTGATATAATTTTAACAATTTTGTAAATTGGTTTTTTTTGCATGTTTCGTCTGAGCTCCAATTTAAAAAAAGTATCACCGTTTAGTAAATGTCGCGAAATTTGTGTGCTTAAGTGATCTTGATCAAAACATATAGGAGGTACTAATTTTCAAAATTAGCACATAAATTCGGAAAAAGTTACTTGTAAAAATATTAATTTTCGACGAAAATAAACATTTGGTTATGCATTTTCCTCCAAATTAGAGGTGATAATTAATTTCCTTGTAAAAAATCACTAGAACCTCATACTAGTTCGTTTTCGCATATTCTGCCAAATGCACTGGTATAAATAAAACCTTACTCAATAAAATGATAATAGTTTCCTTTCGAAATAAAATTGTACCTTACATTAATATCCGTTTTCACTCACATCATATTTTGGAGCTTTAAATAATATATTTTTCGAATTTAACTTTTTCTCAATACACTTTTTTCAGTATTTTTATGATTTGTGGTTAAATGAACTATTATTTGAATCTTGAATTTTTAAAGTATGGTATTATTAAATGTGGAAATAAAAATATCGTAATTTTAACAGTTTGAAGGTTAAAAGCATTTGTTTGATTGATAATTATAAAAATACAAAAACTTTTCTATTTCCAGGTTTTGGACTTGGGCAATGCAATTTATCATTATTAATGGCAATAAATCACATTTAAGTATTATAAAATAAAGAACAATAATAATTATAAGTACTTAAGTTAAGTAATTAAATAATTAATTTGTAGAAAAATATAAAAATTAAGATGTGTGATATTTTATTACATTAATTTTGTTGTGATTTTATGTGAATTTTATTCTAATAATTATTTGAAAAAATATATTCACCTGGTTATAAGATTTTAAAATATGAATGAATTTTGGACTTTGCATATTAGCTTTAGCCTTCTGAAAGTAAAAACGAGATTTAATTTTAAATTTGTAAAATGCCAACTGGGTCAGTGGCCGTTTCTTTTGGAATCTCGTTTTGTATATTTTATTTTGTTTGAATTTTTTAATTTTTTTGTATTTTTGTTTTCGGTTATGTATAGTACGTAAATGTATTAAAATGTAAATCAGTCATTAGAAAAACGTTATTGAAAATTGTTGGAAAATTTGGTTATGGTGCATTCTTAAGCCTTTTATACAGGGTGTTCATTTTAAAAGGAGTCACGAACCACCCTAAATAACTTGTTTCTTATTTTAAGGGAGACATTTTTTTATAATAAAATTAAAGTTGCAACCCTCTTCCTTATAGAAACATACATTTTTTTTTAATTGGGAATAGGGGTCAATTGATACGTCATTTGAAAGCATTTTTTACTCTTTAAATTGCAGTCATAATTTTTTTGCAACTTTTTGATTCCAAAAACCTACCTAAAAACCTAAAAAAAGTAATGCTACTATTATGTACATTTAAATCACATTTAAATAAATTATCAAGTTTTGACACCAAGTCAAGTGTTCTAACTTTTGAATTCAATTAAATATGTATAATTTTTTAGTTGTAATAAATTGCTTTTCAACTTTTCTGCTTTATCGTGATTAAACTAGGACAAAAACAAATCATATTTATTTTTCAGCACAAAAAGAAGTTTTCCTGAAAATATTTGTGTCAGCATTTTAATGATTATTCTCCGGAGTTATTTAGGGTGGCTTCTTATAAAATGAACACCCTGTAGTTTCTGAGCACGGGCATATTTTCCTATTTTGGGAAGTTCCAACTTAGCATGAATAAGAAAATCTACATTTTTCGTGTAAAGCCCTATCCCCTATTTTAAATTAAAATTGAAGCATCATATATTTAAGAATTAATATTTGTAATAGGCTTTCGAACCAATTTTATTCCAAAAATACTATGTTTTTTAAAGAAAATTTTTTCAAAATTTTTTTTTAATTTTTTTTTATTTTACCAATTGTCATATAAATTAGAGACGTTTAAAATTGTAATTTTTAGTTTTGAAGAAGTAGAAAATCTATCTCCAAAACGTTGACGGTGTTGTACATTGTATTTTTGGAATAAAATTGGTTTGGAAAGGCTCATTTTATTTATTCACACATCTACGAACACGAAATCATCCATTAGAAGTAATATAATAACAATTTAAGAAATGAAAATATTAGAAATTAATTAATTTTACAATAAGTTATTCAAATTTCTTCTGACCTAAATTTAAATAATTTTATTAAAAATCCTAATATTTTAAGTATAAAATATGTTTAATAATAAAAAATTACTTTAACGTCCAATTAGTTAACATCAATCAAAATCAGAGGCTATTAGAACTATATTAAATAACCCGATTTTTACTAGAATATTTTTATTCATTTTTATTTATAAATAAAAATATTTTAGTAAAAATTGAATTATTTAATACAATCCTAATTGGCCTTAATTTTGATTGATTAGTTTTCATTATTATGATATTTCTTATAGCTAACTAACAAAAAAAAACGAGGTTTTTCCAATGAAAAATATTTTAAATGTTAATTACAATAAATATTAAGGCAAAAATTAAAAAAAAAATTTCGTTCATTTATTTTTCTATTTTTGTTTCAAAGTTCGTAGAGGTGACAGTGTTACTGGAATATTTTTGTTTTTGATCAAGGATGACGTCATAATGCATAATTGAATGCTAGTCTATTTGAAATTACTTAAAATTAATAAATAAAATTAATTCAGGATGCTGCCAAAATTTGGAAAGCACTCAAATAGTCTGATTTGTATTTCAAAAATAGCATCTTTTAATTAAATATAAATTCTTTAAATTAAATGTGTATTTTTTCAAAAATGTTTTTATCTAAAGTTCTATATTTTTTATATCATCGTTTATGATGTTAAAACATGTATCGAAAACAAGAAAAAAATGGGGAGTTGTATTTAAAAAAAAATGATGATGACTTCACTAGGGTGACGTTCATAACGACATTAATAAAGTTTTGATATAAAAAGATGCCATAAGAGAGTATTTCCCCTAGAAATTGAAAAACTCTATTTTCTAACTTTTACTTTAAAGAAACTTGGAATCAATTAAAAAATTTGTACTTTATCAATTGGAATCCGGGGTTTACAATTTATGAGACTAGTAATGCAATTGGACCTAAAAAATGTTAAAAAGTAGTTCTTGATTAAGAAAATATTGTGGGATAAATATTTTAGTTAGAATATTGTAATATAGTTTAGTTTGCTCAATTTTCATAGTATGTCTATATTTTAATTTAAAGTTACCGCAAGAGGCTCCCAAGAAGTACTAATTTTTAAATCTGTGATTTTTTTGGGGAGGTACTTAAAATATTCTTTATACTTATATCTTTTATTATGTACAAATTTGCATGTTGATATTTTGAATAGTGTTGGCCAAAAAGTTATTTGAAATTTGGATTTTCTTGACCAAATACATGGGGAAATTCTTTTAACCCGTTTTCAAATTTCGGAAGCACCTTGTATAATGTATTGAATTTTGAATAATTTTCATAAACATCTTGATATAAAATTTTTAAATTTCTTCGACAATTCAGAGGTACCCTGTAAATAATTTATTTTCTAAAAAGTGGTATTTTTGTGATTAAAATTATTATACAAGGTGCTCCAATAAAAACTTCATAAGTCCCCTTTTCGTCAATTAAATTTAGATTTTGGAAAAACGCTCGGGCAAGTCACTTTTTGTTTTCAAAGCGCCAGATTTTTAAAATTTAATAATTTCAAATGGAAATTGGGATTAAAATGCATATAAATAAAAAGTGTGAAGAACCAGCTTTAAAACAGTATCTACTTTTATTTAAAAAATCGCTGTACAACTTGGTAATATTAGTAAAGTCTGTTTTTTGCTACAGTTTTTCTAAAAATTGTCAATCCAAAGTAGGTTATAGTTTCCAGGAAAGAATACTATTTAAAAATTAACCCTTATCTACTATTAAACCTATAGATAATGAAAACGTAAAAGGAGAATCGATATGAACTCAATAATTTTAAATGACAACAGTGTTTTTATATTAAAAAAAACAGTGTTTGAAATTGGAAAAAAGAATCTGTTGGTATTAAAAAAATATTGGTATTTTTCGTTTTGGAATGATTTAATGAAAATTGAAATGAGAAAAAATGTAGGTATTAAAATAAAATTATGAAAGTAAAAAAAGAAATCTTTTCCGTATTAATGGTGATTCTGATTTAATTAGTGCGAATAAAATGGACGCTGACAGGCGGAATGAAATTTTTAATCCTCTTTCTTAATTTTTATTTAAAACAAGGGAGGAACTGATAAAAGATTTGTTTGAGTTGTAAAAGTTGGTCCTTGTTCTAGAACGGCGATGGGTAATGTAAAATATCCATTAAAATTCTTGCGAATTAACCAAATCCAATTAAAAATTGAGTGCTTTTTCATTTCGCTTTATGCTCCCCGGTTAAAACTGCGATGGAATAAAACTGAAATGATATTACTAATTAACTCAGCTGTCACTAATCCGGATGAAAATCCTGAAATCCTCGCTTTACGTGTCCAAGCGAGAATGGCGAGCACAACTTTTTTCACTAACCAAATATTTAAAACGGAGTAATTTTATGTATGGAGGGATCAACTTTTTTAGGTGTTCTTACAATAAAATTCCACTTAGGTAAGTGCATGAGTGAGGGTCGGTTGGTCGTTTTAAGCCTCGATTAGTTTAGGTGGATGGGTGCTCGTTTTATATGGAGGACATGCACGAAAGGACGATCCTTTCTACTTGAGAGGCTCAGCCATGAGAACTCCACGTCCTGCTCCTTATGTAGATGCCCTGGAGCGGAGTAGCTGCAAGTCTCCTAATGTGCTTTCCATGTCGTCGTACTACCTCAACACGTGTCCACCCCACACCCCCGTGTATTATCGATGTATTGCCATGTACTATCACGAGATCTCGTGTGGGATTTTGCTTCACCCAACCGCGAAGAATTACACGGGTCGCTTTACGACGTGCACAACATTTTTCAAAAATAATTACCTCACAAAATATAAAACACTCTTCATTCCTTTTAGAAAATCCTTTCTCGCCAAATCAAAGTCTTGCCAAATATTTAAAAGCAATTACTCGAATCATAAAACATAATGTTATACGTAATAGATAGCTTTTGTTTCAACAGTTGTGAACGAGATTGGAAAGAAAGCGAGGGTTCGATAAAATATGAAATCCAAATACAAAATAGTGCATTAAGCGCGCCCCTAACTCAATTGTATCTCAATAGAAGAGGGTTGTGATGTTGGGAAAGTAAATAATATCGTGGCAGGGATCATCGCGGCACGTAATCGCGTGATGTATGACACCCTGCAAATTTGCGAGGGCGCTTTTCGCGCCTACACTAAAAACCGAAAAAACCACCATTAAAAAATTGCATAATTCAAAATTGTGGTTCCGGCCGGTGACACTCGTCCCGAACCGCCGCAAATGGCCACTTCCGATTTAAAATGTGCATCCAACTTCCGGAAACGACGGGGTGATTCAGCACGCCTCTGTCCAGGAAGTCTCCTAATGGCTTACGCCAGAAAACAATGTGCATCTTTCTTATTTGCCGCCGCAAATCTGATGGCCCATGTCTTCCGGGCATTTAGCCTTGCTTTCACTAACGAGATTTATTTATTTACGTTTTCTCCCCTTTTATTAAATCCAATCACAACAAAATTGGATTTCCGTTACTTTATATCCCTTTGTTTACATTTCCATCACTCTTAACTAAAACAATTACCCTTACTCAAAACTATGCAAACAAAAGTATCTCATTTGAAGTTCTCATTGGATGATCAAGTCTTTCCATGGATAACACTTGAAGTACCAAACATGAAACACCAACTACATCTCAATTCATGGGTCAATGAACTGAAGGTAGCTCTAATAGAACCAAGATAAATTGTTGTGGAAAACTGGAAAATGAAACATCTTCTCAATTAATGGGTCAATGAACTAAATGTAGCTCCAAAAGAAGTATATAAGCATGGCACCTTCAGAAAAAAAAATCATTTATGACCTATTCCTCGTCTTCTTATATTACTTGGGTCTAGCACGCACCATGCTTAGCGCCAAGTAATTCTTTTAAAGGTTCTGCCTAAACGCTAAGTATCAACCCAAACAAAAAACACGAAATCAGGTCTGCAACTTCGTACATGGTCCTTCTATCAAAACTAAAGAAACATTAATCCAGCTCTTCGTACATGGCCCTTCGAACAATAGAAAAAAACAATATTCGTGTAAGAACAGTACTTCGTAGATGGTCTTTCGAACAGAAGAGAAGAAAACAACAGTGCTGTGAATACCAGCCCTTCGTACATGATCGTTCAAGAAATGACAAAAAGTAACATTAGAGTAAAATCCAGCACTTCATACATGGTCCTTTGAACAAAGGAGAAGAAACAACAGTCCTATGAAAACTAGCACTTCGTATATAGTCCTTCGGGCAAAAGAGAAGAGAACAACATTAGTATAAAACCAGCACTTTGTACAAGTTCCTTTGAAAAAAAGAGAAAAACAACAGTCCTGTGTAAACCAGCACTTCGTACATGGCTCTTCGAACAAAAGAAAAAAATATTCGCCTAAAAACATTACTTCGTAGATGGTTCTTTGAACAAAGGAGAAGAAATAACAGTCCTATGAAAACTAGCACTTCGTATATACTCCTTCGGACTCGGACAAAAGAGAAAACAACAACTTTAGTGTAAAAAACCAGCACTTTGTACAAGTTCCTTTGAACAAAAGAGAAAAACAACAGTCCTGTGAAAACCAGCACTTCGTACATGGCCCTTCAAACAAAAGAAAAAAATAATATTCGTGTAAAAACAGTACTTCGTAGATGGTCCTTCGAACAGAAGAGGAGAAAACAACAGTGCTGTGAAAACCAGCCCTTCGTACATGATCGTTCAAGAAAAGAGAAAAAGTAACATTAGTGTAAAAACCAGCACCTCGTTCATGGTCCTTTGAACAAAGAAGTATAGTCCTTCGGACAAATGAGAAAAAAAAACAACATTAGTGTAAAACCAGTACTTTGTACAAGTTCCTTTCAACAAAAGAGAAAAACAATAGTCCGTTGAAAACCAGCAATTCGTACATGGCCCTTCGAACAAAAGAGACAAAATAACATTACTGGTAAAACCAGCACTTTGTATATGGTTCTTCGAACAAAAGAGAAAAAACAAGAGTTCTGTGAAAACAAGTACTTTGTACAAGGTGCTTCGATGAAAAGAAGAGGAGAGCGTCATCAACAATACAACATCTTCGAATCCAAGAAGATATTTTATAAACAGCGTAGAACATGCTTCAAAAGGGTACAAAATTAAACGCCTAATTCTTTCCAAGTTGCTAGATCTCGATCTACCAATAATTCAAGGAGAGTCAGCCAAGGGCCAAGGAAATGAATTAAGTCGACGACGTCATAATAGAATGTCTGGAAGCTGTTAACAAATTCGGTATCGACTCCTGAGCCTAAGAATCATTGGTGGGTAGAATCATCATAAAAAATGGGACTCAGCAACAAACAACATCTTTAAGTCACTCAAAAATCCGTATGGGGTACAAGACTTCGAAAATCTGAAACAATTTCTCGAAAAGATAAACTATGATCTCTACTGCGCCACTCGCGTTAAGCACGCATCAGACGTAGCGCCAAGTTGCTCATCCAAACTTTTACCACTTGGGTCAAGCACACATTAGATGTAGCGCCAAGTTGCTCCAAACAGCATCTTGAAGTTACTGAAGAACCGGCACGAGGATCTCAAAACTCATGGCTACTTGGACCAACCACCATCAGACCCCAATTTGCTTTAAACAACATCTTAAAGTCACTGAAGAACCCGCATGAGGTACAGGACTTCGAAGCATGGCATCTTCAGAATAAAAAAACAGTAATCACTGATTGCTCGTTCTCTTATAGTACTTGAGTCCAGCACGCACCATGCCTAAGCGCCAAGTAGTATATCAAACGTCATCACTACTTGGGTCCAGCACGCACCCTTGCCTAAGCGCCAAGTAGTTTCTTCGAAGATTCTTTATTACTTAGGTCTAGTACGTTAAGTTACTACATTATCAACCCAAACAAAAAACTCAAAATCAGGTCTATAACTGTGTACTGCCCATGCCTAAAAAAATCCGATAAAATTAATGTTTTGTTATAGATTCTTGATAAATCTACTTAATTACATTCGGATTTAGCGAATACTAGTTTCGTGTGAGAATTGAATGAGTTTTGATATGATAAAAAGTGAGCAATGTAAATGAATGGGATTAAAGTAGAATAATAACGAATTGAAAATTGAAGGATTAAAGCGTATGGAATGCAATAAAGATTAACTTTTCCAGGCTGGCAGGCTTATTGATCATGTAGCAGGCTGAAGTAAGTATAAGTAAGTAATACATAACAAGTGCAGGAGATTAGTGCGGCAATAACGCGAGCCGTGCCATAACAAACAATAATAATGTCAGGCTTTTGGCACGTGACAGTAATGAATAGAGAGGGCGGCCAGTTTGGTATGAGGCCGCGTGGCAGCATCCATTTGTCGCGCCCTTGCATTACGCCTTATAAAAAGCCAACACTTTTAGCTCTCAGCTCCAAAGTTACGGTTATAGTTTATGAATCGGGAGGGTTTCCACTTTAAGGGTAATGATTTTAAAGCCCTGCGTGATTAATTTCCTCGGATTGTGATTGATGATGGGATTTCGGACGAAGCGACCCCTTGATTTTGCGGTTCTACAGGATTTCAGATGTTAGATGTTACAACCACAGAGAGATTATTTCGATCTTTGTTCATACTTTATGTTTATAACTGGAACATAAATTTCATTAAATTTATGTGTTTGCTATCTATCCAACTTTTTCGCTGGGGTTAGGAAATGTCCGACATGGCGGGGAGAAATGTCGCTTTTTTCGCACTCGTCACTCACAACTCTGACATCATGTAGCATCGAAGCAGAAAATTAAAAATGTAGCTAAAAGATTAAACAAGTCGCGACTCGAGACATGTAGGGAACATGCGAATTACAATACGTCCCGGAAAATAACATGTCATATGAACACTCTTATGACATTTACAAGGGCTACACCGAGGGTTATTCCTGCATCCACTTTTGATTTCATATTCTTTCACCACTAACAATTTGCACCATAATTGAATTTTCTCATGTATTATTCAACCATTCAACTGCCTAATTATATAATATAGTTACTTAGTACTAAAATCTTCCATTAACTTAATTCCATCACACTAATATTTAAATTAGTCATATACACGGGCCATTTTACCTGAAGAAATATCTCCAAAGGTAAGACTTTTCGAAAATAAAGTAACTAAATTTTTTTTCAAATGAAAACCCACATCTTTTTATAGAATTTGAAACGAAATAAACTGATTTGGCTTAGAATAACAGTAAAGAAGACCTCCAGGTGCAAAATAAGTATGCCAATTCGCCTTTCCTTTACGACTACACTCTTAATTTTGGAGATATTTCCATTTTTAAGGTTAAGATCTGTCTGTATGCAACTTTTAGGGTCTACCCCCAATAGACCGAATACTTAACGACCGAACTGAACAAAAGACCGACTTGCAAAGAGTGGGGCATAAAAACCAGGTTTTTTTGAAAATAACAAAAAGTCGGTAGTTTTCTGCTAAAAGAATTATTGGTACAAGAATTTCGTTGAGGTATTGTTGAAGGTGTACCAGGAGGTACCAGTATGGAAATACTAGCTGGACCGAGACCGAGAGGCTATAAGATGTCACCAAATTTCGAAATGAGACAGTTGGAAAATGGTTTTTTGTGAAGCTGTCGCAGATTTTCATCAGCCAAATACCGATTTTTGTGTTTTTTACAATCCCGTTAAGGTGGAAATAGGCTTTCTTCTAATATTTCGTCAGATCTTATTAGGAGCAGGAACAAGACCCCCTGTATTTTCAACTCCAAATTTGAACAAAACAATCATACGCATACATGTGATATTCTAGCGTCTACAGGCCCATAATAATAAAATAAAAGTGACATTATGGATCTGGATTTAGGTCGAGGACGTGGCACCAAAATAAGTGACATGCAATGAATCAAAGGGTCATTTTCTATAAAACAGAAGAACAATCAATGAGATTGTTAAGAATTTTGTACTAAGACATGATTTATTTCTTTTCTTCTCTCTTTAAGTGTCTGAAGGTCTGAAGGTTCAGAATATTCTCCAATTGTCGATATTTAACATCCTCACTCTGGAAACCAAGCTTGAATCCAATATAGCGAAGGAATTTATGTTGGACCCTTTCCATAAAGATGTGAACTAACTATAAAGAAACATGTATATTTTTATAGCATGGATATCGTTGAAATTATGTTTTTTTAATGAAGCCAACATTCTCAAAGCTATGTTACATTTGTTTTCAATATGGTGTAAAAAATAACATTATTTTAAAATAAAACTCTCAAATCCAAGATGCTGGAGGAGGATTTTAATTTAGCGCCCTTAATAAAATAGGAACTCTCAACTTTTCTGCGTCCTTTATGGAAATTAACTTGAACACACTTTTCGACATACGGGTGTAGACCTTTGAGAAGGCACCGATGCTCAATAATAATTGGTCAGTAATAAAATCAAAAATATTTACGTCATCTGCATACATAAGTACTTTAGAAGACTTAAGGCAACCAGCAATAACATCATTAATAAATAAGTTGAAAGGCAGTGGTTCAAGGTGAGACCCTTGAGGCTCCCCTGAAGTAAGTGTAATAAAATCAGATGAGTAATTGCCAACCTTAACAAATTGTTTCCTAGATTGTAGGTAGGAACCGAGCCATGATAGATGAGGTCTATGTATGCCTAGAATTTGATGCTTCTTGATTAGTAGATAGTGATCAACTTTCATAAGCCTTTGACAAGTCACACAAAAATCTAGGAGATTTCTTCGTGTTGATCGACTTTTGCGAAAACAGTGCTGCTCATCAGCAATAGTTCTTAAGAGAGATGGTTAGAAACTAAGTCACAATATTTCAATAAATATATTTGGTGCTAATGACCCACAGTGTTCAAAAAGACGAAAGTAAACAAGCCGAACGATAAATGGCGGATTTAGACAAAAGACCGAACCAGACAAAAGCAGTCCGACAGAAAATAAGCCGAATTGGAAAAATGGTTGACCCACACCTAATAAAAATGAGCCGAACGACGAAAAGCCAATATGGACAAAAGGACGAAGTTTGCAAAGGCCGATTGAAAATAGCCGAACTAACCAAACCTCAATGGTAAAAACATTTTCAAATAATTTGAATTAATCCATTTTATAAAGATTGTGTTGAAGGATACTAAAAGAAAAAGTATATTTCATTATCCGATAAAATTAAATAGTGTGTGGTTTCAAAGGGTAAACCGAATATATAATTTAATCAAATTTTAGGTTTGTTTATAAATCATATCCGTTTTAGCATTTTAACATTAGGTGTTTTTTCCAATTCTGCCATTTATCGTTCTGCCTTTTTCCTTCCGTCGTCGGCCTTTTGTCCAATTTATAGTTCGGTGTTTTTTCTTTCGGCCTATTGTTCGTGTCGGTTTTTTGTTAAATCTGCTGAATGTTTTTTTCGGCATTTTTCCACGATGCCAAAAGTTCACCAACGTCGTTATTTTTGAAACCAAGACTTTTTGAGAAAACTGTTTTAAACAAATGTTAAAAAATAGTATAAAGGGTGTACAAAAAGTTCGGGAACGCCCGTTTATTTTTGAAACAAAGCATTAAAAAAATAATTCAAATAAAAGTTGTATGGTTCTTAGTGACGCACTATCTGGAATTATGACCTTGAACAGCAAAATGAAGGTCAGGCGATAATCACTTAACTTTTTTTAAATAGGGGTAACCAATTTTCAAGGTCATATGCAATATTTCCAAATAGTGCGTCACAAAGAATCGTACAACTTTTATTTGAAACGTTTTTTTCAAAAATGCTTCAGATAATATGTGGTATCACGTTCGTAATTATTGATTCTATTAAGGATAAATAAAAGCCTTCTTCGAACTTTCAAAGTTTTCAAATAAACACTTTATTTCATAGAGTCGACGTTTCGGGAGTTGTTTCCTCCCTTCTTCAGGACTACAAAGAATGAAAAAACGTATAAAGCTAGACATATTATTATATACACGATACTTTTTTCATTTTTTTATAAAAACAAAAAACAAAAACGTTAAAAACAAGACATTTTACAAATTTAAAAAAAAAACAAAATTTCTTTTATAAAATTAATAAGATATATTACCTTTCTACTCCAATGTTTATTTAAGATCAAAAATAGGGTAACACCCATGGATTATGGGAACATCAATATTTTTGTGGTTTTGAAGTACCACGTCCATTAATACTTTTTCTAAAATCGTAATACGTAAAACAAAAAATAGACAGAATGAGATGATTTTAGTAGGAATATAACACATTTAATTAATAGTATCTATCTCAATGTAAACTAATTAAATAATAATAAATTTTACTCAATCCAGCTATGTCTATTTTATCGTATACAGAATTTGTGTTTTTTTGTATATAAATCATTTCTTTTAATAGTAGTTTATTATAATTAACTTCAGTATCCAAAATTATTGGTTTTTTGAAATCGAAATTATAACCTAGTTCAAAGTGATGAGTTGATAATGCAGTTTTCTCTGATTTACTTTTATTTGTTTCCTTGCAATCGTTTTGATGTTGGTATAAACGTTTTTTCAACTAGTGTTTAGTTTGCCCAATGTAAAATATTGGACAATCTTTACAACTTATTTTATATATAAGGTTGGATTTTAATTCCATTGGAATTTTGAATTTTATTTTGGAAAACAAATCATAATTAGTAACTTATTGGGATAATTGTTATCCTGTAATTTTTGTATAATTAAATTCATTTTTTTTCATGGAATTAAGAATCACTAAGGAGAAGAGTTTTCTTATATTTTTGTTTGACAATGTTAATTTTTTGTATTAACGGATGGGATGAATAGAAATTTAGTAACCTTGTGGTGTCAGTTGGTTTAGAATGTAGGTGAAAAAACGAGTTTTTGATTATCATTTATCAACATTACTTCCAAAAATGGTAGTTTATTATTTTTTTGAACTTCAATAGTAAATTGTATATTATGACAAATTGAATTGAAACTATGTAATAGATGGTTAATTTTATTATCAGGTATAATTGTTAAGTAATCATCCACATAATTAACAAAAAAATCAATATCAAAGTCCAAATTCCTCTTCTTCGCCTAGGCTTTAAAAGTATACCTCATCTACGTCGGAAATGTAGGAAGTCAGGAAGAGGTACGAAAATGATCTCTTCACACAAATAAAAAAAATTACGTTGAAGTTTCAAGAAAAAATAATTTGCTGAAAAAGTAAACTTTCATGAAAATCATCAAAAATTTCTTGGTCAACAATGCAAAAATAATAAATATATACCAACTTTTTTTTTAAACCTTGGGTTACATCGGAGTCATGCTTTGATTTAAGTAAATAACATTCTTTGTGTTTAGGATTTAATTTTTTTATGTTTGGAAGTTATTAAAATTAATAAGAATGATTGTATTATTTTGTAAAACGAAAAGCCCCGTTTCACCCGAGCGTTTCTCCCCATTACATCTTTAAAAATCGTTGCCACAAAAGCGAGAAACAAAAACGATCGTCTGAAACATTAGGCGCATTAAAAACGCAGCTTTTATTGTTTAAGCTGGAACAAAATGTGTAGAGTAAAAGAGTAAAACGGTAATTGCCGCCTGCAGACGCGGTTTAATGAATCGCACGCGAGGAGGAAGAAAGCCAATGGAGGCTATCGTAAAAGATTCCACCGGCAGGTTTAATTGGCGCGCTAAGCTTTTCGGAAAATTGTTTGTTCATAAACGAAGTTTCCTCAAAAGACGTTCCTTCATTTGTTACCACCACTTTGCAAAAGGGAAGAAGATAATTAGAGAGAACTGCGGTCAATGTTCTGCTTTTGCAATAATTAACGCCAGATTTTAATTTAAACGAGGAAATACGAAACCTCGCTGCTTGTTCAGTACTTATTATTCAATTCAATCTTTTTTTAAATCAACGCTTTTAGTGTTTTTACTTACTTTTTTACAATTTTTTTCTATTCTCTAGATTAATACCAAAGCAATGATAACAAAATATACTCTTGGTAAAAATAAAAGTCATATTGAATATCTAAACCCATAAGGGCAAGTTATACTTTACATTTTTTAAGTGGAGCTGGGGGGTTTACTCTTGAATCACCTGAGAGATGTCGTATACGTACGTAAACGTACGTACGACATGATAAGAACATACTCTCCTTTTTGCATTTGAATGAGAAGGATAGAATGGTGAAGGTCGTATACGACATCGTGTCGAGTAGTTCGAGAATATGCTCCCCTGGTGTAACATTAAAAATGTTAAGTGGTCAGCATAAAATATGATTTTTATTTAAGTTGTCTGTAACCGGCATTAAGAATTTTCGATTTGAGTATCTTAATTGGAATATAATATTAAATTTTTGTAAATTAAAACACTTACACGTATAATTTCTTTTAATTCAATGTACATTTTAATGTATTTAAGAATATTTGAGTCTTAATTCGAAATGTGTTTGGTCGTTTATCTTGGCGTGTTGAATTTTAATTACGGTGGTAAGTGACAATGCGTGTGTGCATATCATTAAAAGCATTTAAAAGAAATATAAACCGTTGTATGGGTCAATTAAAACATCTACACGAGTAAAGTGTTTGTACCGGAAACATATGTTAAATTCGATATCTGAGTTGAATCTGACGTTTGCTCCGAATGGATGCCTCCTAATTATCGATTAAAAATAGTTTCACACTCAATTATCCTGTATTCCCTTTAATAAATCATTAACACTGCACAAATAATTTAATAAACATTTTTACACGGATTAATTTTAACGACCTCTTGAAATAGTATTAATAACTTCATTACTGTTTTTGCCAAGTTAAGCGCTCGGAAATGAATTTAACTAACAGTGATATTTACACTTATTTAATTAAAATAAAATGTGATGTAATTATAAATTTATTATTTCCACGAATTAACGATCGTCGTTATGATCGGAAATTAAATTAATTAACTAATTAGAGTTATTAATGGATGTACTGGAAAATACAGCTTCATGTTTATTAAAATATGTAATCTTTAACTGGAAAAGTTACTTATTAATGATTAAAGTGAATTGATAGTTTTATGAACGGAATATCTTATAAACAAGTTTAAAAAATATTTCCTCCTTAAATTGCTACAAACATATCCATGTAGATATTTTCAAACATCCGTGAAACCCAAAACCACTTACATAATTAAATCGGTGAATGCAATAAAATTATTTTATTTTAAAATTTATCCTGTGAAATAAGAATCAATGTTGGGTGATTCCTGAAAATTTACTCGTCTCTTCACAAAAATCTCACTCACTCCCCAAATACTATATTCTTAAAAAATACACCAAAACGTAAAGTTCCTCATAATTACTTAATAATATAAGAGACATAAATATCATTAAAGTATCAAAGGAGTCAAATTTGCTTTTTAAGATACAACGTTTTGAAATATGGTATAATTTCGAAAATTTAATTTTTTTTCAAAAATATTCGAATTACTTATAACTATTACTTATAGGCTAGATCTAAAGACTTCGGTCTGCTGATAACGGAGAAATAAAAATTTTTGGGCTACGACCAGTAGTTTGGAAGTTACAGCTATTTTAGTAATCCTAAAAATGGGTGTGCTACCACTTCAACGACAGTCCATTACATCGACAAGTCTTTTTTATCGACATAGGTTTCATCGACATGATCTTTACATCAACACCACCGTTTCATCGACACGGACGTTTCATCGATACGACCAATACATCGACACAACCGTTTCATCGACACAAACGTTCATCGACAATACTTTTTCAGCCACATTACCTTTTTATCGACTAGCAATTTCATCGACATTACTAATTCTTAGACAATGTCGTTTCATTGACAACAGTATCATCGACACTACCTTTTATTATATTCTACACCAGTGAAAATTATTAAGATATAATATTTACTACATTTAAACGACTGTGTCCTGTGTCGATAAAACATGTCTGTGCGATAGAAAGATAGTGTCGATGAAACTGCAGTCAATGAAACGACATGGTAGAAGAAATGGAAATGTCAATGAAATTGTATGTACCTAGATGAAAAGATAGTCTCAATAAACCTGTTGTCGATAAAAAGGAAATTTCGATGAAACGTCTGTGTCGATGAATAGTCCTTGTCGAAGAAAAGATTTGTCGATGAAACTGTCGTGTTGATAAAAAGGCTAACTCGATGCAGTTTATTGTCTATGAAACGGTATACAACAAAAAATGATAGAGAAGGATACGGTCCTTTGCTATAAAGCCAAAAAATTTATGTGTTTTCACATTTTTCTACCTTTTTCCGATATATATGGGTTTGATGATATCAATTCAAGCAATATTAGCATTATCCCACGCGTAGTACTTTTAAGATACGGCGTTTTGAAATATGGAATAATTTCGATAATGTCAAAAAACTATAATTTTTCTCAAAAATATTCGAATTTCATATAACTTATATGCTAAGATTAAGTAAGGATATCGGCTCAACGAGTTTCTTCCAGTCTTCTTTCTTTTTCTTCTTCTTCTTTCCAATTTATTCACGTCTTCTAGTACCAAATGATCTTTCTTTTTTTCTTCACTTACTGCTTTTCATTTGGTTTATAGATGATTTCAAAGATTGTAGTTAAGTTGACTTCATTTCGGCCCCAGCTAACGTTCTTGATTTTTAATATCTACCCAATACTTCGCAAGTTTCTTATACTTTGTTCTGGACTAATACATTTTCATTAATGCATTCATATTTTCCTCATCATTTTTTTCTTCTTGCACGTCAGGTTATCTATTTCCTGGTCAACGTTTGTACGTCTTCTTTTGGCAATACCTCTGTAGCAACGAGTTTGGAATGGACTTCTCGCACGTCTGAATTTTCCATTTCCCTCTAGTCCTATAAGGTTGGCTAGGTCCTGGACAAAACTTCTTTCTCATCTTCTTCGCCGACTTAAACGGAAATATGATAAGCTTGGATACTTCTTGTCGTACTGCATCCTGCATCATTCCCATACCAACGTTTACATAAGTAGGTCCAAGATAAAACTCGATTCTTCATACTTCATGATCCATAAGTATCTTAAAACCTCGAAAACATCAATAAATGTATATTTTTCATAATATAAGGATGTTTTCTTCGACTTTACTGGGAAAAGTAACCTATTAAGCTTTCCTCCTGAGTAGAAATCTACACAAGTGGCTTCGGATTCTCAATCAGATATTCGTCCAACTGGACTCATTTCACATTATCCTTTATGGTACATTGTTTCCATAGGCAACCATCTTCTTGGGGGTATTTGGTGGCCCTCTTTTAAAGGTTAATGGAAAATTGGCATCCTTGAAAATAATAAATATGATAAATCAGAAGTGATTTCGAATAAATTCGGATTGTGTTTGGTACATAGGTTTTTTTTTTCTTTTTTTTCTCTTTCTATCAATTTCAATGGGTTGGTAAGAATCGAAGGAGTTCTTGAGTTCTTGGTAAACCATGCTAAAAACAAAAAATCCTCCCGAAATCGCTTCAAGATTCGGTTGAGTCAAATCCAGTGAATTTTACGCAAACGTTTCGAAAGATTAAGATTGACATTCACTCGGTGGAAGTTCAGGGAATATGGTCTCTGATAGGACACCTTAAAAAATTCATGATTTTGCTCTTACAAACCCTGAAAACAAAGACGTTCATACCCTTGCATAAAATATGTACAGGGTGATGATAAAGTTTGGAACATAATTCATAACTGCCGTATTTAATTGTTTTGAGAAAATCGCTCTTACAGGTCAATTTTAGGTATAAAAAAAAATTAATCCCATCACTGGTGCGTTAGCAATGACGTCATCAGCGATTTTTTTAAATAGAAGCCCCCACATTTTTTACTCATTTTTGATAGAAATTCATGTCACTTAAACAATTATATAAAAACAATTAAATTTTTAAACAAATTTTTGAATAAAAAATCTTTTTAAATCAAAAAAGGAAATTTTATTTTAACGAAAAAGGTTTTATAAAAATAAATTAAAATGAATTAAAAGTAACTAATAATAACAAAAGAAGTTAAATGTTTAAATAATGCGCATTCTAATGCGAATGTAAAATTTTAAATGTATTTAACAAAATTTAATAAATAGTCATGAAAAACAAATTTCTTGATTCCATTTAAATGTAAGGAAATTTACAAAAATTAAAATTTTAAATTTATCATTATTGAAATCAGCCAAAATAAATCTTATACAACATTCAAATTTTTCAAATTTAATGGCACAAATTTTTTTTAATTAAAATAAATTTGTGTAAACTTAAGTTTACATGAAAAAATTTTTAAAGGAAAATTTGTTGACAAATGCAATCATTTTTTTAAATCGTCGTTCAAGTGACATAAATGTCTATCAAAAACGAGTGAAAAAAGTGGGAGTTTCCATTTAAAAAAATCGATGATGACGTCATTGCTAAACCACCAGTGACGTCATTAATATTTTTATTATACCCAGAAATGGGATTTTAAAAACTAAAATTGAGGTGTTCGAGCGATTTTCTCAAAAAAATTAAATACGGCAGTTATGAATTATGTTCCAAAGTTTATCATGAGGAAACACGGCGTGTAGCGCACCTCTAGCGGAAATTTAAAAAACTTCAAGAATCGATGAAAAGTATAGGTTTCCGATTCAAATAATTTCATAGAATTTTGAACATCGAGACCAACCCCCTTATTCAACTCTTAACGACAAGTGAACGACTCGTTATTGAACGATAATCGTTATATTAAAGGTTTCGCTATTCTCTAAGAAAACAATCGTTCAACTATTATCGTTCATGTATCGTTATTCAACGTCAGACAGGGGGTTATCGTTTGCTAACGTTTTGAAAATTTAAATCGATTATTTTCTATAAATAAATATAAATATAACATAATAATGCAACATGCACTTCTTTTATTAGCAGAAGAAGTACAAGGAAGGTAATTATATTAAAAAAAAATACTTTTACTATAAATAGGTAATAATTAAAGGTTGCGCTAATTTCTTTTCTGTGGTTATTTAAAATTAAAATAATTTAATATTTTCCTTGGAGAATCTAGAAATTTAAAAAGACGGAGGAGGGATAATTCAAATCCTTTCGAACTACCAAAGCATATTGTTCGTCAACTTTAGTGACTCCCTAAAGATCTGTGTCTTCAACTAAGCATTCAATGAAATTCAACCTCATTTACAACCAAGAAGAAGAAGAAGGAAAATTCGATCTGTTTGTTACTGCTATGAATTTTTTTGCCTATGATAGTTGTCTTGATACACTGTACTTTTTTGCCATTTTTTCAATATTCATTTTAATAGATTGAACTTAGGTAAGTATGAGCAACGCTTACCATTTTATTTTAAAATCCTGTTCGTCCCCTGGTGGCAAAAATATGAACCTATAACCTCTAATGCCGATGAATAACTTTTTGATTACACTTTTAATATGTTACACGTTCTCAATTTTGGTTTGAAATTTAAACATTTCTTGATAACAAACGTTGAATATTTAGTACAAAAGTGCACCACAATTTGACATTGAAAACTATAACTAACTGCGCCCCCTAGTTACTCTATCTCTATTAAAAACATTCGATTTTCGTTACCTTTCGTTTAAAGATCGACTTACGAACGAGCGGCGATAGAGAATACAATTTTAACGATTGTCGTTACACGGAACGTTATAATATTTCCTAACGACTATCGTTCGTGAACGACTCGTTCACCAACGACAATTTAGATAATAAGGCGGCAAAAGGCTTAAAACATAGTGCAGCACCACTTCAAGCAGCTTTCCAAGCACCGACTCAAGCTTTAAAAACAAACACATTGTTTCTTATACGCGTGAACATGGTGCAGCACTAACTCCCGACTCAAGCTGTGACTCCTTCACTCATAAGAAACAATGTGTGTATTTCTACTGCTTGGATCGCTGCTTGAGTCGGTGCTGCACCATGTTTTAACCCTAACTAAACGTAGCTAAAATGAACATTTAAGAAAAGTTGTAATGGTGTGTTGGTGTCGATAGAGTAATTTATTCATTTTCGTGCGTTATTTGCAAAGTTGAGGGTAAAATGTAGGTCTACTTCGTGTAATAATCGTGCAGCACTTCCGTTCTTGTCGGGGGTGGACGGGCGGCGTTGTTCGCCTGTTTACATGGTGTAGAACAGCCCCCATATCGGTCCAACAGAATATCGTAATTCTACTTGCATGTCATAAGCTAACCGCACATTTAACAATGTTCGCCATTAATTCCTTCCCTTTTCGTACATCCTACAAATATTATTAATTAAATATTTTCGCCATAAACTTATGGTATAAAGTACGTGTGTGGCATGATTTACGATGCTTTCTTCGAAATTGTCATTAATTTAATTAGGCGAATTAGCGAAGGCTCGCATGCCTTAAAAGTTGAGGAATAAAGAAAAAAGAGTAAAAGCTGACATGTGTAGACGCCGGTCCAGGTGTAAATACCACACCTGTCTTCTACTCTTATTCTTATTCTCCTACATGCGCCTCATTAGTAATCCTTAATTAATAAATTCAATAAAATAATTAATGATTTAATAAATTTTTGAATCAACAAGGAGTGAAAAATGAATTGTTGACTCGGCGAGAAAATTAACGACGTTTTAATATTTCGTTTTATGTTTGCATGGGAGATGTAAATGATAACCAAATTAGAAAATAAATAAACAGTGTAATGTAGGTACGTAAAGCTTTATCCGACGATGATCAAAAAGTAATAAGTTTATTCGCAGTTAGTATGATGTTGTTGGCGTTCTTAAAATGTATAATTACTCCTTTTAATACAATTTTAATACCTTTTTAATGATTCCCGTGTGCGTTTATAGACGCATGTAAATTAAATTTATTATTTACATAATTGGCTTGGTTATTTTTACACCTTGGATGTCAAGGGTGGGCGTTTCGACATTTTTTATCCTTCTAATAAAGGCCTAAGAGATTTTATCAACCTTCAAGATTAATGATACCCTCTTAAAACCACTGAATGCATGTTAAATTAATACAATTTGTTACTGAAAACAAAAAAATCCATCATTTATACTTAGAAATTTTTTGTAGTACCCCAAAAAAATTGCATAGAAAACTTTAAAAGCGAATTTTTGGCATGGAAAGGTTTTGTTAATGGTGAGAATTTTATTTTTATTATTTTCCTCGTTAGTTTTTAACGTATAACCATGAGTATAAGAAAAAGTAAATATCGCCCGAACCAAGTATACCCTTGATTAAGTGAAGTTTCGCCTGAAGCCCCTCTTTTTATTTAAATAAATACATATAAAAAAACTATAAAAGCCTGCTTATAATTAATTATCCCTCATAAAAGCTGAGGCGTTATGGATTTTACATGTAGTTTACTAAGCGCAAAAAACTTTTTAATACACCAAACTTTCCACAGTGTATTTAAAACATGTTCGCTGCTTTTTAATAAAAATAACGAGCCGTTCGCCTTTTCCATTGAGTCTTAAACGCGCCTAATTTAAGGCCCCCTTCGACATCGTCCCTTTTATTCTTTCTACGAGATCTCAACGAGACTAATGGAAATACTTTATAAACCGACGTCTCGCGAAAAATTACCGAGCACCCGTGAAATTGCAAACTTTTCCGGATTACCTAATAAAAGCACCACGACTTTATTTTTAACCTTTTCACTACTTTATTTTAGGGAGAAATGACGATACTTTACATTTTATATTATCCGGCTGTTTGATAAATTCGTTATTTTTTCCAAGGTTTAAACGACAAACTATATTTTCAAATTCGATTTTAATATTATCATGTACAATCACGCGCAAGGATATCGAGGACACATAAAAAATATTCTGAATAGCAAGCGTTCGCCAACACGAGATCACACAAAATTTGAAAGAACCCTGCATGCATCTTAAGTAATATTAATATTTCTTGTGATTTCGTGTGATATCATCTCTGCGAACACTTGGTATTGGGTTAGAATATGTCTTTGTGTCCTCATTATCATTGAGCGTGATTGTACCTAATTACTCTTAATTGCTCTTATACAGGGTGCTTCCCAACATGTGTCCCTAACTTCGGAAATTAACTTTTGACCACTTTCAAGATAATTAAGAATACATTTATTCGACAAAATGCTCCACTTTCGAAATTTGTCGTGTTGAAATTTACTCATTTTTCAAGTTTTAACATAACATCTATGATTCGACGGTTTAGTGCCAAACAGCGGTAACTCAAAACTGGGAAATTTGGACTTAACGCTGTTTGACACTAAACTCTAAAAAATTGTGAATATTTAAAACAAATTTCTAGGTGAAGTTATTTTAGGGCCATCGTTTTATTTTTTTTCAATTGCACTGTTCTGTACCGATTTTTTTATTTAAAGTAATTATATTGTTTTTTAATGTCTTCCTCTATTTGATTTAGTTCTGTATCAGTGGTTTCACTATAGAATAAAGCAACATCGTCTGCATACATGATTAGTTTTCCTTGAAGTCAGTTTTATTAACGATAGGTCGTTTATGTGAAAAATAAATAGAAAGGACCCGAGAATGGATACTTGAGGGACACATTAAATTAATACCAATTGGAAACTTTTTACGTTTCCAAAGTTTACGAAGTAATTTCTATTTTTCAGATGCTCAATTTAATCTTCTGTTGGTTTGTTCTTTGGTTTATTCTGTCTTATTTATGTGATTAGTGTTTCCTATCTGGTGATGTAACTTAATTTACATCTAAGTAGTGCAGTGCAATTTATAAAGTAGGTCTGTGCTGTGCTGTGTTTTATTTTCATATTTTTGGAGGATTTTAATTTTTTTTTGTAAGTATTCGTTTTCTGGATATTTCTATTTTAGTTTGTGTATTTGGTTCCCTTCATTAATTTTTGTGAGAAATAGATCTGTCAGCCATCCAATTTCAATATTATTTACTATTTTTTTTTATTTTTAATGTGTTCCTTGGTATCACATCTCTTAAAGCTTCGGATGTACTTGTAAAGGTTCATATTTTCACCCTCTGAAACCGAAATCTAGTTTAAGGCACCTTTTTGGGTATTAAATATTTTTAAATTAGAAGATAAGATAATATGCGGGTTTCTCAAATTTTCCAGCAAATTTGGATAGTAAATTTAGTTCTGAACAAAAATATACGAACAAATATTTTTTCACATCCTTAAAGTTAGAGGAATTTTAAAACTTTAGTAGGACACCCTGTATAAATTCCATCTTTTTATCATTCTTTATTTAAATAATAGCTCATCAGATACATTAATTTTAGCGAGGGAATTTAAAAATGCTCTTATATCAGTATAAAACAGGTTTTTTGGTGTCCAAATAAAGCAATTGGGTATAAACTTTGTTAACAAGGGTATCAACGATTTTTATAGAAATTGAAATTAAAACTTCGAAATTGTTCCATAAATCGTGTAACAAAAAATAAATAATGTATTTTTATATATAATTGGTATAATAAAAAAAATTATATTCAATAAAATAAAAATAAAAAATTCAATAAAACTGTTTAATTCTGACTTAAGTCCCTTTTACCAAACTTCACAGAATGGATTTAAATTAAAAAATTATAAAAAAAGAAAATTATACAGGTTCTACAACTCATCAAATCATGAATATTTTGTAATTTTAAAAATGGTGTAATGGTCCAAAAATACGTTCATACGTATTTTTTGTTCAGAATGCTGGAAAAATGGAATGTGGATCCTAACCACATATTTTTAAGTCTACTGTTACCAGTTTTCGGTCTAATTTTGAGACACCTTGTCGTACAAGGCTGAAATAAAAAAAATTATTACCAAAGCAAACCCGAAGAATACATTGGTGCACTTATTTTTTTCCGGAACAGTCCGGAAGTACCCGGAACCGGAAGTAACTTTCGATTTTTAAATGGCAACATAGGTAGAGTATAGTATCGTTTGAAAGGTCTTTTAAAAAGAAACAACTTTTATAAAAATATTTTTGTAATATCTTGCATAATTAACAAATTAAACGAAGAAAAATATGCAAACAAGTCTCTTAAATTATGGAAAAATTAAATCGTTACCATCATCCGCAAATGGGCAAGAGAGAGATGTTTTTAAATTGAAACTCTTTTTTGCGTTTAACGCTTTATTCGTTAAAAACAATAAACTTTTTTTATTTTTTGAATTTAGGAAAATACATAACCTAAAAAAGTTGATTATTTTTAACAAGCGAAGCAAATAATACATGTTCCTATTAAAAAAATCATAATTGCCTCTACCCTTACCTATTGAGGATGATGGTAGTGTTTTAATTTTTCCATAATCTAAGAAACCATTTGTCACTTTTTTGCTTTTGTTTTTCGTTTAATTTGTTAATTATGAAAGATATTAAAAAAGTATTTTAATAAAAGTTGTTTCTTTTTAAAAGACCTTTCAAACGATACCATACTCGACCTACTAAAATCGAAAGTTACTTCCGGACTATTCCGGAAAAAAATAAGTGCACCAATACATTCTTCGGATTTGCTTTGGTAATAATTTTTTTATTTCAGCCATGTACGACAAGGCGTTCTCAAAATAAAAAGCGTGGACTGGTGGTCTGAGACACCCTGTATTGTTATTTCTTTGTAAAAACGTTTTTACATGTAAAATTCTAAAAAAAATTGGTATTTGAAATAATCTTTTTATCTTTACTTCTGTAGTAAATTTGGATATGTTCTAACTGGTGTAACCAAACATGGGTCACCTCTATAATCAGGGGCGGACCGTTAAGTTTGGGGGCCATGGGCTAATTTTGTGGGAGGCCCCCCACCCAAAATTTCAATTAGTTGCGGCGATTAATTCCCCATATTTTGTGGAAATACTTTTGGACCAAAAGAAAAAAAACAATATCTCTAAACTTTGCATAGGATTTGGAGGACATGGTTCAAAGTTGTTTTGTTTTTAGAAAAAAAATGTGTTTTTTTCCAATGGAACTAAAGAGAAAATAAAGTGGTTTCCCATACAAAAAGTAGTTCCGTTACACATACAATTTCCATTAAAAGTAGTTTGTAGGCGGTTTAATAGAAAAGTGAAAACAATTTTTAAATTTAATTTGAAAACGCTAAAAAACTTGTGATCTAATCTGATATTTTATAGAAAAAAAAATTAAAATAAAGAATAATAGTAATAGTGATAATTGATGTCTAAACCGCCAAAAATTTTAATGATTTCTGTGAGACACCCTGTATAATTTTCTTTCTTATTATAATTTTTTAGGGTTAAGTCATTTATGACTTAGATTATTGTCTTTGCAAAGTTGCTTTTTTGAACGTTATTGGCTGTTTTTAAACTAAGTTAACCACGAGGTGGACCATTTTAGATTTCCCTCGATAAAATCAATCAATCTGATTGGCTGATTACGACAAAATCTAAAGCACAATTGATTTAAATAAAAATTTCAAATTTAAATGAAATTTATACAGGGTATCCCAAAAATCACTAATATTTTACAATTTTGAAATTGCTATAACTTTTTATTGAGGACTCAAAAACATATATTTATTAATAGAATTTTTTGTACAGAATGACATTTACTATCAAAAAAAATATTGCTGGAAAAAAGTGAGATGCCCTGTATAAATCCCCTGGTTACACGCTTTAACTTAAATTTCTTTAAAGTGCAGCAAAAAAATGCCAAAAAAAAATCAAATAAATAATAAATGTTTTTATCCAATATCCTTACAAATAACAACTAATAAATAAAATTAACAAGGAAATGTATTTCTGGTATTAGTTGTTATGCCACTACAACGCTTTAAACTTAAAAAAACCCGGAAAATGCACCAAAAAGATGCCAAAAAATCATAAAAATTGAAATTATTTATCTAAAATCCATATATTTATCATTTTTAACTGAAAATGAGCAAAGATATATATTTTAAACTCTTGAAAATGCAGCAACAAGTTATAAAAACAAACAAAAACCATGCCTAAATCCGCCCCTGTCTATAATTTCTTTATTTATAAAAATAAAAATTTGAAATTTGACTATGTTGTATGGTTCAAGAAAACACATCTTATGCACTTTTTTTAAACATAACTTCCGATTTTACCGGAAATAACTTCAACATTGTTTTTTTTAAAGAACACCACATTTTTTTGTTCATGGTCTAAAACAATTTTAGAAAATAGGTAAATATATTTGTAATATTTTTTATTTTTTTTTTAAATTAAAAAAAATATATTTTTTTTCTTCATCCGAGGTTGATAACTCTGTTCTTTTTTTAAATGCAAAGATGCCGAGTCACATGGTTTTTCAGAAGGTAGACTTCATAACGATTATTTTGGTACACCATATGTAAGGTCAAATCAATTTCCTGTGCCTATTTTTAAATTTCTAGTACAAGAAAAAAAAATATGAAAAACTGACTTATAACATTGAGATATAAGAATTTTATCTTTGAGATTTTTTTGCAGTTGAATTTGAACTTTTGTTTTTTATACAAAGTTTTGGTGTTCTCTTTCTTTCTTAGGGGATTTTGGATTTTCTAGTCTAGTTACCAATTTCTTCAAGACCCACCAAACATATTTATATGTGCGAGATCATCGTTTATATAAGTAAAAGTAATCTCGCTTGGTAATTTGTATTCTTCTTGTATACTTTCACAAAAAGACCATGGGGCATTATGTACTTGAAGAACTAATAAGAACGTACTACCGTAAAAAATTATAATTGCATTTATCTTCTTCGATCATTTGATGAAACGGTGTTTGTTCAATTTTTGAATGTTTTTAAGAAAAATCTTATTTTTATTAATTTAACTGTTTCAACTTTTTATTAGTAATAACTTTAGATTATTTTTACATACAAAAATCACAATGATTATATTTGCTTAGTACATGTTTTTTATTTTTGATATAATTTTCTTTAAATATCCTTCTAGGATTGTAGGAAAATCAATCTTATTTCTTATAAACCAAGGGAATATTATTATATGGTATGAAAAGAAAGAATTCTATGTATTTATTTTTATGTATTCTTTTGGGGATTTAATGATTGGAATTTGAGAAACATTGAAGTTGGTGTTGAAAACTTTCTTTGTAAGAGTATTTTTAGAACCCACTACAAACATAATAATAATAAAAAACTTGGATTAAGCCGAGGAGATTAATCCACGAGATAAAAAAAGCCCTCCTTGAGCTTAATGAAAAAATCTGTGAAGAGTTGCAAAACATCGATACTAATTTCATTAATTCTTATCAAGAGGAAGTAATCTCCGGAATCAGCTGATTAAAAAAGTTGTCCGCTCTTAGAAGACGCAGCGTTCTCTTGTCTTTAAATCGCCTTGTTTTTAATGCGATTGAATTAAAGATTGAGCTTAAAATAGACTCTTAATCAATGTCCTTTACTTTATTAAGCTGCAGATAGGAGATTAAAAGAGGAAAGCACAAAAATCGCTTTATTTTTTTCGAAAACAAGTTGCGATTCAGTGCTGATTTGAAATGTAAGACCACCCGTAACTTTGATCGAGGCGCAAACCAGTCTTCTCAACAAAAACTATAAAAAGTGCGTAAATAAATCTGTTAAAGTACAAAACGCCTCATTGAGATTTTGAAGCGACTTCTTCATTTCAATTCGAATAAATAAAATTAGCACATTAAAGCGGCGAATTCAGACTCAACAAATCATTGCAACCTATAAATTTGGGATGTTTCATAACTTTGTGCGTGCACTTCTGAATCGGTCTGCTTATTTTTATTTTATGGCGAACTTTGTCACGCAACTCACTTCCGGGGTGGAGCTCCGCCATGTTATTTTCCCGGACGATCAGATAATCTATCGCATAACGCCTCCATTGTTTTAAAAAAATACACATGTTACACAAACAGGTACTCATTACTATCACCAAAATTTTCCAACTAACACAAAAAAGATACTATATAAAATTAATTTTACATCAGTTATGTTCGTCCTATTCTTACTCAAGTTTTTTTGGAGATGATACATAAAATTTCATATACTATTGTACTATTTTTTAGAAAGAAATCCCAACAAAAAACTAGACTCTTCCAACTCTAACTATTGGTATTTTTGTTGGTAAAATCTACAATTTTCTTCTTATCAATTCTTTTTAGGACATACTGTATATTAATATACAAGGTGTTCAGGTGTTCCAACTAAAACTTGTCCAGCTTTCCCAGATTTTCTAGTAGAACTGTCATAAAATTTCGTGCCCTTTGAAATAAAAATTGACCTGTTTTTCCAAATAGAGCGATGTTTTAAAAAAATAGTTGGAACACCCTGTGTATTGTGTTCAATGAGATAATCCGACATATTGATGTGTTCGTGCTAATTATTGCACCAAGCTATATGTAGGTAAAAAGCCAACAAATAAGGTTGATATTGTATAACAGAAAAATGTTCTTAATTAATATGTAAGTACATATAAAAATGATATGAGGAATAGAAGGATACAAGATGTGATTTGTATCTTTTCAAGTTTAAATATTTATGAAAGCTCAAAAAAGTAAAAATAAAGTTGAGATTGCATCTGATGAGAATGTACAAAATTGGCTTGCATCATTATGCAACGGTTTGCCTTGTTTTGTGATTATAATTCATCGTTAAAATTGTTTCCCTAGAAGCAAAACAACTAATTAGGTAAAATAATTTTTGTTACTCCAGAAGTATTTGTATAAGTGTCTGAAAATGGCAGTAATTAATAATAAAATGTACAAGCTTATTGATTATATTAAAACTCTTTCCAAATGCGGTGATTATAATAAAAAACTTGTATTTTATATTTATAAGGATGTATCCTTGATCCTTCCAATGCCCAAAAAATATTGGATGGTTACTAGGGATAAAAAAGTTCCTTAAATTAAATCGGTGATATACCAAAAAAAAATTGTATAAATTAATTAACCATACTATAATTTTATGAATCATCATCACCATGAAGTTAATACATAAAATTATTTGTTGTGGGTAGGTTCATACTTGGAAGAAGTTTCTGGAAGTTAACTAAGTAATTATAAAAAAGTACTTGTGTAGAAATCTGAGCAATAAATATAGTTTTTCTTGTTTTTGTTTATAATTTCCCTGGTCTAATTCAAAATAGTCCTTTAGAAATTTAATAATGCAAGCGCAGTAAAACTTTGTACAAGAAATGAATGGTCTTTGTTTCGAAGTAAAATTGTTGGGGAGTAAAGAGAATCAAGATCCCAAAGGCTTACGCTAATAAAGTTCACATTCGCAAGGATATCTTGAGCAAAAGTTCAGTTATGAATTTCAATAAGTTATATATTACTATTTACGCTCGTTGTGTATAATGCGCCCTGAACTTGCTTCGGCTTCATTATTCCGGGCCCTTGACTTTAAACAGCGGGGAATTTTATAATTTTACGATTTTACGATTTCACGATTTACCAGATGAAAATTAATTAGGAGTAATCCTGGCAACTGTCACTTCCAAATTAAAGTAAGTGATATTTGAAAGTGTAAAAGTATAATTTTGAAAATTAATTGTGGTCGTTAACACAACGCCATTGTTGTTTGAATAGAGAAGTATTTTATAAATATGATAAATGAGACGCTGGAGATTGCTACTGTCGCATTAACTCGTTTTAAAATCTGTCCCGGACGTTTCTGGGCGCATTAATATCATATACGCGATTAGCTGTGAATGGGAACCGGCACTTTTTAACGGACCCAAATATTGAGGACCACCACTAGAGCCCTACGCTTAAAAATACGACCCCTTTTACCAAAACTGCTTTCTTTCCAACTGCGGATGACAGAAGGTCTGATGGGCACGCCCTCTTGTAAAAATATTATATTAATGTGTTAATAATGGTCCTAAGAGAATTATAATGCGTGATTTAAAAAGGCAAATCAGATAGTCGAATGATTGATGTTGGTAGCCCTTTTTGTCACCTTCAACTCATAAGCATTATCCTCAGTTCCTAAGGACTTGTATTTATTACGTTTTAAACGATACTGCACGTTAATCCTGATGTATTACCTCACATTAGATTACTAATGTTTTTTACGAATTTACTTACCTACATGCAAATTTATTTAATCCAACTTAACATAATATTGACATGAGCCACAGAATTATAGAAAAACCTCCAGACCATCCGATTTGATCAGATGATCAATTTTCTCGGATGATCGGATGTAATTTGGTCGCGTTCAAATTGGATATTTGGATACAACGGATGTTCCAATAACCTAACCATCCTATAAGACCTTTTCTGAAAGAACATCTCCGAACTTATTGAGGCGTTTGCTTTTGCCAACCGCATCACTTAATGATGTCGTCAAATTTTTCCCATGCAACCCCTAAACAAATTCTGATAATAGTAAAAGATGTTAGGAGTCAATTTGATATCACCAATATGCTTGGAACTGTATAGACTGCGTATTGAAACCTATACATATAGGTGCTGATTTTGAAGATTCCAAGGCTTAGGATCTTCTTTGAAAGACCTGGATACCGTCTTCTCGAAAAATATCTAACCCCATCACTTATTGATTTAGTTCAAGTCAATATAAATTTCTATAGGACGGATTTTCTATGAAAGATGTTGGAAATCAATTTGATATCACCTATATTCACGAAACTATAATATAGTCTTCGCATATGTATAGTCCAATCAACAAAGGAAAAATAGGGGAAATAATTCGAGTCGTCGCAAATTTTTGTACGGTGGTGGCCATAAACATCATACTAAAAATCTTGGCGATAGAGGGTTGAGCGGGGGGATTTGGGGTCGTTTAAAGATCTCTTTTTGGTTTTTTTAAATAACTCGTAAACTGCTGCTTCTAGCAAAAAAGTGCTTAGACGCAAAATCAAACTACATGAAATTTCCTATAAAAACGACTTATTAGTTTTTTGTCTAGGATAAATAGTTTGCGAGATACATCGGAAGGAAAAACTGTGGATTATAAAAACTAGTGTTTTGGATTTTAAATTTTTTAAGTGAAGGATTTTCTTTTGTATATCTGTCACTTGAGTGACACTTGGGAGTGTAAGCAAAATAGGTGCAACCAGCCCTTAATGCTTAATGGTATAAAATTAATGTTTAATTAACTTAGAACTAACAGAAAATTACATTACTTATTAAAAATAAATTGTAAAAGTGTAATTTCAAAAATTTACAATTGAATCATCTCGCATATCGATGGACGGTATACCATTTTTACATATACCATGGCTCATGTTGCATACCATGGAGCATGGATTCCAGCCTTCGGCATCCACATCGTCCCCCACAACCAGAAGAACATCGGTAAAAGATGTTCAGTTTCACTTCGGTTAATATTGGGTCTTTGGTTATTACAGGAGTGAGTGATCCATCTTCTGCTCGGTTCCATCCTCAGGTCTGGGAAAGGTGCTTTCTGAGCCATTGCTGTATCTGTAAATAAGTAACCACACTGCTGTTAGTACTAATGGTGTTGTAAAAATCATTGAGTAGGTAATATAATTAATATACGTGTAAATAAACTCCAAAAGAGCGTTGGTATATATCTCCTCTGGTTGCTGGAACTGAGGCGAGGTCTAGTTTTCGCCTACTTGATGCTTTTAGGAATGCAGTATGGCGAGGAGATATTTATTTAGATCCTACTGATCTGTAGTCGGTTGGTAAAGTGGGTGGAATCGTCTCTGTACTACTTTTGTTTGAAATAAACCGTACAATTTGAAAAACATCTTCTCACCAAATTTATCTGTAATGCTGCATTATAAAAACCTTAAAGCATCAACGAAGCCAAAACTAAACCTCACCTCACTCCCACCAACCAGAGGAGCTGGGTACCAAGTCTCTTTTAAAGTTTATTTATGGGACCGAGTGGGAAGGATGGATCACTCACCCCAATAAAGACCTAGTACCACCAGAAGTGATACTGAACAACATTTTTTGCTGATATTCTTCTGGGTATGGGGGACAATGTGGATACCGAACAGCCGACATTTCATATTTCATGGTGTGCGGTGCATGCCATGGTACGTGTACATTGTCCTAGACCTAGAAGGATGTGACGATTTAGGAATGGCGAGATGATGGTGATGATTCAAATGTTGATTTTTGAAATTACACTTTTTTGAGGGAAAATTTACTTGCCAGGATAATAAACCGATCCGTTTAGCCAACCGACAACTTAAAGATCCTTGCATCACATCCGAATATAGTCCAGGTCAATGTTTATTGCTTTGTGACTTGTGACCTCCTAAATATATTCTGATAATAGTGGAAGATGTCAATTTGATATCACCAAAATGCATAAAACTGTTAGTCTTCGTATCGATGCCTTTATGTATAGTTGATTATGAAGCTTCTAAGACTTTGAGATTTTTTTTAAAGGTCTGATTTACCGTCTCCTCAGTAATTTTTAAATGCGTTTTCTTCATTATTAATGTATTGTTTCTTGGTATATCATCTACATAGTTCTATAAATTTACCGAGTTTCTGGATCATATTATTACCTCCATTTATCTTCATTGCGAAACTTGTAGGTCAAATCGATGCAAATCTGTGAGTCCTTTTAGGAAACATCTGTAATATAACTATGGAAACTGTCCATTACAATCCATGTAACAAACATTAAAGATTTTTCCTGTAAGGATTTACAGATTCGCGCAGAATTGCACCATTAGTTTCCGAGGATCATCTAAACCAAATTACTATTGTGAAAAAAAAGTGCTTCTTTTGGATTAAAAATGCGATCCAAAAATATTTTGATGTAGGTATGTATAGTGCTGCGATTGGAAGTAACACCCCTACTATCATCTTGCTTTGAATCCAGATTTCTTGTGTGTCTGTCTTCTTTTCAATGATTTCGATCTTTGAAGACGATATGCCTTTGCAACCTACGAAGGGATACATGACTTTCTTTGAAGGAAGATTTACTAGAACGACCTGTTAACTTTGTGTGACTGACGAATTCATCCATTTCTGATGCAGAAGTAGATCGTTCTATTACTTTTGGTGTCATATTACAAAGTTATGAATCTGCAGATCATAACTTTGTGCAAGGATTACAATTAGATTTTTTTTAAATTCGATTATATTTGTTTTATTTGGTGAAATAGTTAAAATGTTGTTTTGTGAGAAATTAGGCGATAGGGCAACAAAACAAATTCGCTTGGAAAGTCGGTTTTCGATAGTGGCTTTGAGTTACACGTGTGTGGGAGGCGAGGAACGAATTCACCTGAAGCTCGACAAAAGAGCGAGCGTTGGAAAAGGCCACTTTACACCAGCTAAATCAGATAGCGGCGCATAAAAATTGGCTTGTAGTATAGCAGGGCGTCACTCTCGCACGCAAGGACTAGGCGTCTGGAGGCGGCGTCCTCATACCAAAATCCAGATCGACTTCGCCGCCGGATTTGTCGGCGCCCGTGTCGAACAAATGACTACGGCGGAGTTGATCAGAGTTTATTATACGGTAAAAAAGGATTTCGGATTTCGACCGAAAATCATTAATAGTAGGTGTAGTTTATTTTCATCAATTATTTTTCTGGATGTTCATTGATGTAAAAGATGATGATGTTGGTAATGAAATTTGAGGGGGTGGATGTGGAGGGAAGGCCGCCTTGAGGGCCTTATTAATGAGGCCCTCCACCTCTTGGTGCGCACATAAGATGTTCTTATTGTGTGTAGATACATTGTGTTGGAACATGGCAATGTTTTGCGTGGCTTGCGGAACACGACGCGCACATTTAATTCCGCCTCGGGAGCAGTTTGTTTATCAATGCGTCCCTGAATATATACTCGGCGGATCGTTAGTAATGTTGGCCCCGGGGCCGCGATAGCGCTTTTTATTTGCGCCGCCGCTGCCGCCGCCGCCTCTCGTCGCCCTTGCCTCATTTTCGGCCCACCGCTCTTGTATCTTTTATTCCGATTTATAATTAATAATAACGTCGCTTTGTTGTCCACTCATTCACTCATTTAAATATCTACAACATCGCCATTGTTTTACTAATAATTACCTCGCCAGACTATATCTACATTTTAATTAAACATTCTACAACAATAGACCTACTATTATTGTAAATAAATCATTATATTAAACCAAAAATTTCAACTATATTAATATTCATTTTACAGAATACTTTCCCAAAACACTAAATTTCACATTGATATTACAAATGTTCGGGTCATTTCATTGTAAAATCCAATTGAATCGGTGAGTCCAAGAAGAGTATGACTCGAAAAATTGCGGTTTTGACATAAGATATAAGATAGCCAAAGTACACTAAATTTGCTCCTTCAGAAGAAGAGCCTAGGAACATTTCGCTAAGTACTATCATACATTTTCCTAAAATTTCCGAAATGAGTCGAAGAACAATATGAGTCCAGGAGTCCTATTCTTGGGCCAGTCGAGATCATGTGGTCGACCACATTCATCATTCTATCCTTTTTGTTTACATGAAAAAATAAGAGTCTATCCTTCTAGTCTAGTCGACCACACGATGTGGTCAATTCTAAGAATAAGCCTCCTGGACATCAAGAAAGTGAAGAAACCCATGCGATATACTAAATAGGCCATTATATTAGACCCTATGAGGACCGTTGATGGAAATGATTGTTGGAAAGCGGGAAATCATTTTGATCACTTTATTTGATGTTAAATAAAAGTATTCTAGGTTTACACGGTCCTTCGACACGAGCTTACTAGAGGACATAAAACAACCACTAAATTTTCGGACTTTTTTCAGTTTTTCACTTATACCTCCAAAACGAGCGAAGGAACGAACGAAAGAACGAACGAACATTTCTTATGTATGGTAGAAATCGACTGTCAAAAAACGACCGTTTTTACTATCTTTGCCATAAATCTAATTTATCAATCGTGTATAACGTAGAAACGCCTATTCTAAATGGAAAAAAGTATTAAACTAAGATAAAAGTCGTAGGTTATCATTCCGAGCTTAACAACTATCTAATATTTAAAATCTAGTAAATATATAGAAATTTGAATTTTTTATTTTTCGTTTTACACTCAGCAGGATGTACGTGGAGTTTAATTGTGGAAAATATTGTAACAGTTAGGAATCCAAAGATACCCAAGCTAATTGAGTACAGTAGGAAATAAACAGAAAACAAAGTATTAAGTATTGTGAATTATTGAATCCATTTCTAGGATACCGATTTTCGTCACTTTCACATATGAAAGTATGTCCTATATCTGATGCTAGATTTAGAAAATATCTAGCGAGTCAACTCACGAACATAATCAACTTAGAAGTTTGTAATTCCACCTCCACGACAGATGTAGGATATAGAGAGGGGATTAACAATGAAGCAACGAGTGGATAGGAAAACTAGAGTATCAAACTTTGTTGAACTTTTGGATTTGGAACAGAATTATTTGGGGAAGACAAGATAACTTACAAGACAAGCAATGAAGCACATTATTGTCATTTCTCTGTTGAACCGTGTTGATGATCGAGTTCTTGAAAGTTAAAGTTACCGTAGACCCCATGGTGTACACTATCTTTATCTCGTACTGCCTTTAGCTTTTTCATTTGTTTTTTTTTCTAATCCTTTGATCACATCTGATGAGATAGGGCACACCATGTGAAATCTTCAACTTTCAAGAACTCGGTCATAAATGCAGCTCAACCCAGAATATTGTGTTTCATCGCTTACCTTATAAGTGATTTTGTGGACGCAGTGATCAAGTACCACAAGTCTTTCTGAAAGAATTACTTCACTCAAGTGCCTTCTTCAAGGCACCCAGAGACGTCCAGAAAACGATTTGCAATTATGTACAAGACAATGAATGCCAGAGATCATTCTATCTCAAATTAACAAGGATTTTAAAGGCTACGACCCTACTTTTAAAACACTTATACCCGTTTTCACTAACAATTCCTAAAACTTGCTTAAAATGCCTAAATTTTAGGCATTTTTAGTGAAAACGGGCTCTAATCGTAAATAGTAAAAAAAAATAATCGTGTTGAGATAATCATGACTGAAGGAAGTGAAAATTAGGATGTAAGTTTAAGAAACACCGAATAGAAAAATTTAGCAAAGAATTGGTATGCAGCATTACAACTATTTTTCCCTGGACAACTGTCCAGATTTATTCATTTCTATTACTAGACTTCATATTCATATAGAATATAAACTATAATTACTTTTATTTGAAAGGCACCAAATTTGATCTATTCTATTATATAATTTAGAGTGTTGGATGCTTAATCGACGCAAAACCACGTCACCTTTAACTATACAAAAGCAACCCGTGCCCTTATTAAAAATGCCCACTTAGCAGATTTGAGTTTGTCAGATTCCAAAATAAAATTATCAAGGCAAATTTTGATGATGGTTTTGAAAGTCTTACCAATCTAATAGAGTGATAATTTCTGGCCACACATTTAGATTTTCTCTTCTGCTGAACCGAGACAATTACTGTTCCCTTCCAGCTAACTGGAAATATTCAAAATTAAATGAATTGTGAGAAATATTGTTGATTTCTACAAAAGCTTTGGGAGGAAGCTTTGTTTCTCGGGATATCTTAACAATTATTTTAATTAGTAAATCAGCTATCGTCCGTGGTTGGAAATTAATAAAAAAAAACAACTATCGGCTTTCGGACACTTTATTATGTTTCAGGTGAATCTTTGGTTGACGTTTCGCCTAGCAATTCGCAGGCTTCATCAGAACTCAGATAGGATAGAAATAATCGTCAAAAATACTTATACTATTAGCCATTCATTGACATTTACAAACTTGTTGTATATAAACATACTCAATTTGGCGATGGATTGCTTTATTGAAAACGGATTTTATTAGAATTATATCACCAACTAACGCAATTGTGTACGAGATTCTCGTACACAAAGTTTGTAAATGTCAATGAATGGCTAATAGTATAAGTATTTTTGACGATTATTTCTATCCTATCTGAGTTCTGATGAAGCCTGCGAATTGCTAGGCGAAACGTCAACCAAAGATTCACCTGAAATATAATAAAGTGTCCGAAAGCCGATAGTTGTTTTTATTAATTATTTTAATTTCCTCAATTTATGCTTCCATAATAAAAGAACATTATCGTTATTGATTTCGCCGGACAGGAACTGCTTCTCGAAAGCTTTGCCAATTTCGTTGGAAATATCTTCACTGGTGGTAAGGACACTGGTTCCAGATTTAATGGAAGATATAAATTTTGATTGATTCTTTTATTATGTAAGACTCGATTTTATTATGAAATTTTATTAAAAGTTTTATTTCTTTTTGAAGAAATTTATTTTCAGATTTCAAACGTATTGATTGAAATATTTTTTTTTCACATTTTTAATTTTGATTAAATCTTAAACATCCTTAGGTTAAAAGGTGGTCCTAGATTTATTATTAACAAAAAAATGTCAAGAGAGTTCGAAATACGAAATACTATGATTCAAAATCTTCACTGATTTATCTACGTATGTTTATCCTCAAAGATTATAATTTTGGTTTTAAAAATATTTAGAATAATTAACAATTTTGTATATCAAATCGCTAAAAACAGGGAAAAGCTACAAAATCAAGGATGTTTCAAGATTTCCATCATAATATTCAGTATTTAACAAAAGATTTACTAATCATAAATTACAGTACCATAAGCAAATGTACAAAATTTTATAAAAATTCTAAAATTTCAAAAAATTGTAACGTGGACATGCTGAGTAAATGCTTATCGCCTAAAATTAAGATACTTAGATAGTTCCTCTAAAACTACGTAAAAAAATGTTTTCAAAGTTACAGCTAAAGTTCACTTTCCATAAAATAAAAACCCACATAACTTTTCTCTCGAAACTAGGTAAAAATCACCGTAGACTGCTAATTTTATTTATTTAAGTTATTTATAATATGGTATTGTAGTTTTGCCATTCCTCATTAATTTACTATACTTAAAATTTAAGTTTTACCATAATTTTTTTTGGTGTCACTTTTTTGCAATTTAAACTTATTTTTTTATAAAACAAATAATTTAATATGAAAAAGGTATACTTGTTAAAAATCGATAAATGTAATACTTCTAGTTATAAAGACAATTTTTAACTGGTTGTAATTTTGTTGAGTAGCATTTTTGAGCAGTGTTAGAGGAACATGTCATCTTAATTTTAAGTAATAAACTCATTCTGCTATGTCTGTCCAAGTTATTACGGGACACCCTGTATTGTTTTTGATAGAAAAAGGTAAAAATCGTCCCAACATTTTGGTTTACGTTTTATAAAAGAAATAGGAAAGAAAATTATCGATGTAACTAAGGATCCCAGATCAACTTCTTTTTTAATTTAGCGTATTATAGTAGCTATACAGAGAGGTAACGCTATGTCCGTTTTAGGTACTCTTCCTAAGGAGGAAGTAGAAAACTTCCGTAGATTTGGACAAAATTTCAGTAGAGTAAATACTCGGAATTCCTTATATCCAACTTATACTCCAAATAATACTACACTTCCCAAGGCCAATTCTCTGAATGAAATAAATTCCTTTTCCTCTCCATTTATTTTAATGTTTTTTTGTACTACATCATTCTCCAATGATTAAAAAATTTTCAATTTCTATAGATTCTTCAAAACTATCATATAAGGAAACTTTGATTTTGAGAATATTCTAGATAAAAAATCCCTTTTGTTTGGAGGTTCCAATGTTATAAAAGATGAGAAAGAACTCAGCTCCTTGAAAGATGAAGTTAAAAACACTAAAAAAATCTCCTATGTCAATGAGTAAAATGAGTAGAGGAGCAAATAAAGAAGTTGTAAGTCCTGTTGAAGACGCAACATCCCTTCCAGAAACTAGAAAAAAAGAGGTAGAAACAAAGTTAAAAATGCTGATACTATCAAGTCCACATGATGTGGACCACATCTGACAATTTCTGATTTTTTAATTAACTCAGACGAAGAATTTTCACCTTCACCAGTTAGAAAAGGTATAAAAATACAGGCTAATAATAGAACCCAAAGTGCTAAAAATGAGGATTTTGTTAAGAAAACTAAATCAGATTAGGTTTTTGTGCAAGAAGAGGTAGTTTTAAGGGTTCCAGTAACTAGATCAAGAAGAAAGTTGCTGATTGTTGGAGATAGTAGCCATCGAAGAAAGTGATTTCGAAAAATAAGGATGAAAATTTATTTTATAATTTTTACTTATTTTTTACACATAAGTTTGTACATCATTTCATTTGTTTACTATACAGGGTGGCCCAGATTTTACTTCCCAGGAAATATCTCGGTTATTTGAAGAGATAAAATTATAAATCAAAAAGTGCTTTGAATGGCAGCACTTATACCTCATAATTTCATTCTAAAAGAATTATTTTTATTTACCAATCTTAAGACGCCATCATCATCTTTTTTTTCTTTAATGGGACACCCTATTTTTTATAGTTGATATTGCATCTACAATTTATTCTAGAAAAAGTGATATGCTACACTTAGTATTTTAAGTACATTTTGTGAATAAAAAAAATTAAAATATTGATCGAAGTACTATGCAAAATTATTTATTTAGTATTTTTTAAGAAAATTTTTTTAATCTAAACTAACTTAACTTAACCTAATCTAATTGAACCTAACTGAGAATTACAAAATTTGTAAAAAAAAACTAAATAAATAATTTTCCAACATACATACTTCGATCAAAATTTTAATTTTTTTATTCACAAAATGTACTTAAAATACTAAGTGTAGCATATCACTGTTGCTAGAATAAATTGTAGATGCAATATCAATTATAAAACATAGGGTGTGCCATTAAAGAAAAAAATATAATGATGGCATCTTAAGAGTGGTAAATACCAATAATTTTTTTAGAATGAACTTATGAAGTATGAGTGCTGCCATTGAAAGCACTTTTTGATTTATATTTTTATCTCTTCAAATAACTGAGATATTTCATGGGAAGTAAAATCTGGGCCACCCTGTATTTTATATTTTTAAACACTTTTTATTTAAAGTTAATATTAAAAACCAAAATTGAATTTCAATGAAGTGTTTTTTGAATAAGTTTTTCTGAAACGAGTTATCCCGTCATGAGTTTTCCCTGAAATAATTATACAGGATTAGGTCATGATTTTTTCCTGCTAAAAGTTTTTCATGAAGAATTTTCTTTTCAATTTTTATAAATCTAACTATTTCAATATTTGACTGTTGGAAGATTTTCCGACGGTGAGTAAATCATTATTTTTGTGTAGACTAGAGTGTTTAATAATAATATTTCAAATGGTGTATAAAAACGCAGGATGAATTTATTTTTAATGAAGGAATTTATTTGGGGTGTAGTAGTGACACCCAATTAAGGAATATAAATGATAAAGTTGAAGAATGAAGCGTATAATCCTTTTAAAAAGGTAGGAATAACATTTGTCCCGATGATATTTAGTCTGGTATTTATAAATAAATTTGTATATAACGAAGGTTGTAGGATGTGTATAGAGAAAAGTATTTCAAAAGATCCTGCGATGACTGGCGAGAACGTTTCGTGTTTAATAATTCGGGACTTGTTAAAAGGCATCATTAGTCTCTTACATTCACATTTGCGTGGCGCGTCAAATTGATTAATTATACGCAACGACGTAATTAACTCGAACGTCAATCACGTCTCCAACGCGCTAATTTAAATAAAAATCAGCGTCGCGCCGCGCCGAGACGCCCTTGTATATTAAAAAACATATCAATTTTCCACAAATCATAACTTGTCAACGATATTAGTTACACACACGGTCCCCTTGATCCTTGGTGAAGAACGAAGAACTCCGTATCGATGTCTTTCCTTACAATTCTCCACTCTTTGCAACACAAAAGCTCAGAATAAAAGATACGCGCTTCTTTTATTACAACGGTGTTATTTTACCATTGCATATGTTATACATTCTCTCATTGTCTGCATGCACTGGACAAGAAAAAAGCGGCAAGCGGGGCCGAAAGTTAACTCGCCGGAGAGGAGATGTCATTCCCAAAACGGGCGCAACGAGATGGAAAAGTGTCAGGAGATGTTTGACATGGGACCAAGAATTGACCCACTTTTATTTTTTATTCCGCAAAAAGGCTTGAATTGGGCGTGTTACATTTCACAAACACGACAAATCTTGCGTTGCCAATTTCGCTTAATAAGCAGCTGCTCTCAGCAATTAACCAAAAACCGGTAGCTTCTACTAATTGGAAGAAAAAAGCGAACCTTTTACGAATTCCATAAATGACCTCCTGATGTTTCAGTTTCAATTTCTAGACCCAAACTCTAATGTTACATTAATTAGTCGCAGACGATAAAAGTGTAAACTCATAATTATACCTCGTTTATTTTTCTTTAACTCTAATCGATCTTAATTATTTATTTAAATTATTTGTTTATATTTTATTAATGCGCGTTTAATTAGTATTTATAGCAAATATTCATTAGTTATCCTATCCATATCTTTAATTACTTCCAACTTGATGTCGACAACTGCTGTATTTATCTCTTCTTAGTATTAATTATTAATAAAATTTTCATTAAATTACCTTCATACCTGCTTACATTAAACCATTAATTTTAATTAGAAAATACGCCATGTAATAATCACTATTCAATTTTATCATTTCATGTAAAAACCTAATACACATACTTTTTTCCTCATTAACATTTAAATTTATCTCACTCCTAACTTATATCTCGGTCTACGACTTTTTCATAATTTCGTTGACTTTTAACCTAAAAAAAGCCCTGTATTAAACAATCATATGAACATTCTGTAATCTAATAGCATATATTTTACTTCTAGTTGGTATTTGTTCTGATTAAATTTTATTACCAGCGAGAAGATAACATTAAATTTCCAGACATCATTTTTTACATTCATTTCTTCTTAAAAAGAAAAGGCATGTTTATACATTCGTCTACGATATTATACAATTCATTACTACTAAAAATATTCTAATGAAAATCTTGAAAAACCGTTTTTTAGCGATCTGATCTACAAAATTGTTAATATCTATTGTATCAAATTTTGCAGATGTATTTATTATCGAAGAAAACGACGTCTCTCTATCTTCCAACAAAACAAACTGCTCTTATTTTTTTTACAATCGAGTATAGGCGACGAGCGAATTTTACTGCAGTGCCCCCTGTGGCAGTAATTTACATTTTTGGTGGGAAAACAAATTGTTGGTTAGGTAGTTCTTATTTACAATTACTTGATTAAAAGTAAATTGTAAATAGTTAGTACTACAATTAATATGAATATAAGGTCAAACATATCTTGTTGTATTGTTGGATGCCATAATAGTTACTCCAACACACAGGAAAATAGAAAATTTTGTAGATTTCCTGTAAAGTTGTATGCGGTAAAAAGACCAAAAATTTGGATAAATAGGATTAAGAGAAGATCGTAAGTATAAAAATTAGTGTTGCATATTAATGCTATATTTTACGATAATACCTTTATTTCTAAAATGTTTATTTTAGATCCATTGGTGAAGCTTGGAAACCAACAAAAAATGATAGGATTTATAGTGCTCAATTCATTGGAAATGAAAAATAAAACTTCCTAAGGAAATATTTATAATTTGTTAACAATACGTTTAATTGATAATACATATTTTATGGTATTAGGAATATAAAATTCCTACAGAACCGAATAGTCCAAACTCAACCGATTTGAGAGGTTAAAAAATCTAGAATCAATTTCTGCAAGTACTTCATGAACCGTCCAAGTTCAAGAATTTTCACCAGAAATCTCTTCATACTTAACTACAGAAGATTTTAGTTGTAAAGCTAATTTTGACGAAGACTTTAAAGAAGAAGAAATTTGCTTTTCGTTTGAATGTCATTTCTAAAAAGTTCAAATAATATTGAAACTACTGCAAATATCCCAAATAGTCATCTGCTTAAACGAATTAGTGATAAGTGTGTTAGCAATACTGATAATATTGAATGTGACGGTTTTCATGAGTTTAATTCAATGAAGACGATGAAAATTTGAATAGAATTCTACTGGAAAAAATCAAAAGTATGTTGTTGTATCCATTTACTGTTTATACATTAAGTTTTTGTATAATAATGCTCTATTACTAGAATAAAATCTTAAGAAAGCTAAAATTCATATTTATTTATATTTATTTTTCACTGAAATAACGCTGAAATCAAATTACATAACCTAAGTTTTTAACTTGACAGTTCCAACCATAGAAGTTTTACCTCCAAAAATGCATAGAGCCGACCGATAGAGGCGCTGATCGCAATTATTCGCTCGCCGCGTATAGAGTATATCAAGTACACGGCCCGGCACCGGAACACTTGGCTATTTAAGCTCGTGATTTTATGAACAGTTTAGTATTTTAGTCATAAATTTTTAGTTATAAAAAGTTTAATAACGTTTTTATTATTATAAATATTTTTAGAAAACTGTATACAGGGTGTCCCATTTGACGTTGGACTGTATGGGTATCTTTGTTATTATTGGAGATAGAAAGTCGGCTAAATGGATAAAGTAGTAGAGATTTTTTAGAATATTGATAATTCATTTACAAAAAATTTTAATATCACATGGTTCCAACGCTATCTTGAAAAAACAATAAAATGCGATTTTTAAAATATGGCTATAACTTCTTTATTATCTGTGGTACCAAAAAAGTTTTTTGACATAATACAGACATTTTTTTGTGTACAATGCAGTAAAATAAATGTATATTTTTTTTCGCTAACGGATTGACCGGAAATGAACCAAACTTATTTTTTTCTTATGGCAGCCAAATTGGATTTACACATATTCGGAATCAGTATTTTTTTCTAAGTAATTTGGTATACCATATGTCATATTTAAAAAAAAATAAAATTATTTGATTTTACAAACTAACACATTGGACTTTAAGAGATGTAAATTGTCAATAACATAAATGTAATAATTTAGAATATTAAATGTAAAATAAATCTTAACACATATGTATTGACAGTTTACATCTATTCAAGGCCATTTCTGGTTAGTAAAATAAAATTATTTCAATTTTTCTTAAAATTTACATATATATATATCAAATTACTCAGAAAAATACACTAATTCTGAATATGTGTAAATCCAATATGGCTGCCATACGAAAAAAATAAGTTTGGTTCATTTCCGGTCAATCCGTTGGCGAAAAAAAATATTCATTTGTTTTACTGCATTGTGCACAAAAAATTGTCTGTATTATGTCAAAAAACTTTTTTGGTACGCCAGAAAATAAAGAAGTTATAGCCATATTTTAAAAATCGCATTTTCTTGTTTTTTCAAGATAGCGTTGGAACGAAACGATATTCAAAATTTTTGTAAATAAATTATTAATATTCGAAAAAATCTCTACTACTTTGTTCATTTAACCGTCTTTCTATCTCCAATAATAACAAAGATACCCATACAGTCCAACGTCAAATGGGACACCCTGTATAGGGTGAGTTTAAAGTAACGTATAAAAACCTTATTATTAGGAATTTTCAAAAATGGTAAAAGACGTCTAGCATTGTTTTTGATAAACTTATATTGAACTCCACAAAAAAATTGATGACGACATGTCAACGGAATTTTTTTGTTTAGTTAAAAATAAAGTTTTTCAAAAACAATGCGTCACGTCTTTTACCTTTTAACTTTTTTTAGGGTACAAACAGAAGGAACGCCGATTCAGATTTTGAAAACTATCGTCGGTCTTACTAGTTTTAAATAGAAAGTTGGTGAGCAAAGTGAGCCAAAATATCGCTATTAAATCGGGTCACGAATTTGACATAAATATGTCAGTTCTCTGATTAAGAAACACCAAGTTGCACCAAGTTATACTTGCGCCGGTTGTCAAAATCTGAGTCAGAATCGGAATCAGGGTTCTTTACCCTTAAGGTGAAAAGGTTGTTTTATGATATAAAAACCATATAAATATATTTAAAAAAAAATTGATGACGTCACAGTAACGTCATTACAACCAAGAAAAAAAATTTGTTGAGTTCAAAATAAAGTTTTTCAAAAATAATGTGACACATCTTTTAGCGTTTTTGAAAATTCCAAAAAATAAGGTAGGTATGATGTATGCGTTACTTTAAACTCACCCTGTATATTTTTACACAAGCAGTCATTGGTTTCGTTTTAAGGCCTACCCTACTCTCCTTAAATCACCTAAATTTATAATCATTTTGACTTATAATTGTGTATACTTCAATCATCAATTTTTTAGGGCTCTAGGACTTCAATAATCGTGTAATCGAATATTTTTTAAATATTCATATTTTGCTTATTATTTAGAATTTGAAAACCAACCTATTGTACATACAGGGTGAGCTAAAATGATTGTGGTCAATTCAAATTTCCCGCCTAAAAATCTGGGGAATTTGTTTACTTCTAGTTCATAGTAACACAAAATCATGTCAAAATCAAAACAAAGTAACTAGACTTCACTAAAGCAGAGGCGTAAGTGTAATTTTTACTGTTGTGTCAAAACTTCTGATTTTTGAATTTTGTTATTGTGCCTTCTATTTCATAAACGTCAGTTTTTATCAAAATTAATTTGCACAAATCATTGTTTTGTGTTAGCAACTGCCTCGAAAATGAAGAAAAATATTTTCAATATTTGACATTTGCTGTTAAATTAGAGATTTTGGATAAAAATTGAGCTACGCCATTGGATTACCAGGAGATTTTCTTTTTAAGATTTCAGTTATACCAACCTGCGTATTTGGTTACCTACATATCAAACCACAATCATTTTAGCTCACCCTGTAAAAGTTTCTTTTTTTTAATATTACGAGATAGTTTAAGATATACAGGGTGAATCGGAAGGAGTTCGTCAAATTTCGTGAGTGCATTCTGGGGGCATATTCTCGAAACACACGACACGGTGTCGTATACGACTTTCACCATTCTGTCCAAGTCATTCAAATGGAAAAATAAGAGTCATGTCGTATAAGACATCTTGTCGGGTGATTCAAGAATAATCTCCCTGGACGTTAATATAAAGTAAAAAATTAAAATGTTGATTTTTATAAGTTTTCAAGTTATAGCATTTTGCATAACTCTTTTTTGGACGATGGATTGGTCGCGGTGGTTTTATCTTGCTCCCAATGTTTCCATACCTTCCGCCGTTAGATTTTTGCATGTGGATTGTGGAGTGTTTCAAATACTGCAGCTCTAATAAACGAAGAACAATAAAAAGCAATGGCTAGATAGTGTTCACAGAAGAAAAAATGTTCTATGATTTAAGTAAGCTAATTGTGCTGCTATAGCGCCCTAAGGGTGGTTTTCAGGAAACAGTTTAAGCTCGGTTTTAACTCAAACTTAAACAGATAAGTATGAAAGTTTTTGCATATATTTTCTATCATACTTTTCAGTTTAATTCTAGTTTGAACTTTTAGTGCAGCCCATCCTAAACCTACTCAAATTTAAAAACTCTAAAACTCGAAAGAAATCGAGAAAAACATTTTCGCGCTTTGGGTTCTTCAGAACGTATTTTTTGATCTATTGGGTTGTCATTCTGTACTGGCATTCCTCAAACATGATGTTCTCGTGTGAACCTATCTCATAGATAGATTCAACATATTAGGTCAATTTTTGGTATTTATATCCCAAATTCCAGTGAAATTTTCAAAAAGTCAAACTTTATCAAGGTAAATAGAAAGTTTTTCCCGATTGTCAGATATAATTTTATTATACGAGAGATTGTATTCGATAATCGAAAAAATCTTTCTGTTTTCCTTGATATCACAATGGATAAATTTGTTTTTGGATTAAGTCAAAGTTGTGAATTGTGAATTTTCAAGGAAGTTGTCTTGGCTTTAGCTTAATGACCGAGGATTCACAATAGAATTACTTCCTTTAAGATTAAAAAAATTAAAACCTATAACTATACACCGATTGAATCGTCTGGAAGGGTCTACAGAACGCCCAACGTTTAAGATTGATTTTCGTACAAACCTATCAAGGGGAGGCTGGATCATCGAGACTATTGGTCCCAGACAATTTTTTTTTATTTTTGAAGTTTAAATACCAATAAACTTGAATATAAGCTCAGATTTTCATTCTGTTATACCGTTTATACCGCATTTAGGCTGCAGCCTCGCTACTCGCATATGAAACAAATGTTGGTAAGAAGCAAACGTTCTATCGCAGGTGCAGCATAAAGGCTCTCACACACCTGCGCGATCTGCGGTGGCGGTGGCGATCACGATCAAACGCGACGCATAGTTTTAGATGAGCGCATTCACACTAGAGCGGTCTGGCGTTGGCGACCGCCGTCGCTTGCAGCGTTTTACGCGCGGTGGCGATTAGAACGCGTCCTGTTGCATTTCACCGCAGATCGCAGTGTTTGGTGTACCTGTTTATGCATATTTTGGAGTGAAAAACGACATAAAAGCTTATATAACATGTAAAATTACATAAGATTCGACCGGGTATCCACGAAACTAGGGCCAGTCTTGTATTTTTTTTTGTTTATGAAAATAAATAATTTAAATATTTAAAATAAATTGTAAATTATGAAATTCAATCGGCCGTTTTTTGAGAAATTAATATTTATAATTTTTAAAATGCGTTTTGTGCAAATATCTTTATTTTTTCATATGGCATTTACTAAATACTTACGCACACGCTACGAAAGTGAGAAATCGAAACAGCTCAGCAATCGCGTGCGATATCGCGCAGGTATGTGGATGCGTGAATTCTAGAGCGATCTAGATCGCCACCGCCACCGCTACCGCCACCGTGAACGCTTAGGTGTGTGAGAGCCTTAAATGTAAATGGCGAGCAGCCTGGCGATGTACGAGCTTCTTTGGCGATTGGCAAGCAGCGAGCAGCAGCAAGGCTGCATGCTAAATGCGGCCTTAGTACCTAGTACAAAATCTTCCAAAAAATCATCAATTTTTTTTTGTACATAGGTACATACGTGGGAAAGACTTTCTCACAAATTCACTTGGTAGAAATTTGGCTAATCCCCGGCATTTGTAAATAATGTAGGAAGAAGAAGACACAAAACAGTCAAAAACTTTTTAGGTATCTTTTTAGGTATCTTTTTAGGTTCTTCTTCCATCCAACACTATTTACAAATGCCGAGGATTTTCCAAATTTTTACCAAGCATCCAGTATTCAAATGCACGTATACCAAATAAAAAATCTTTACTGCTTTGGCTGCAGTAAAAAATTCTTTTTAAAAAAATCCCTTTTGGAGGTTTATAACTGCTCAGGGGTACATTTTTGGATATAGATAAATAGGGCCATATCAAGTTATTCTTAGATCTTGTATATCCAGTTAATCGTTGTCGGACGAATTTTGGGACATCCTGTATACAGCAGTTTCTTACTTTTGCCACCAGAGGGCGAGAAGAATTCTAAAATTCCTACTAGTTTTTTTTACTACAACAATTTACCCATATGGTACTTCAAAACCTGATTATTTTTTAATAATTTTATTTAAAATATTGTGGAGTTAGGTTAGGTTAGTTGATTAAAAATGTTTATGCTGTTTGATAAATTAATTGTATTAATAAGAGTTAATACGTTTATTGAGTTGGATGTAAATATAATTTAGTCCTGTAGCTTAATCCAAATGAATTCAGGAATAAATCAATTTGTAATTCAAGCCGTTGCGTTGTGTGTATCTAAAATGGAATAAACGAGCTCTAAACGCAGGGAGCTGTAAATGTAATTACAATAAACCAAATCGGCCATATAACACTTCTTATATGACTCCAATTTAGTTAATTTATAAATATTTCAGTTGAAAGGTTGGGGTGGGTGCGCGCCCTTTCTGGTTTCGCTCCGGCGAAGCTCCGAGGGCTGCCCCCTTCACTTCGATCTATTTTATCCACTTCTCGCCTTCATGACTCGTATAATAAAGCAATTTGTTTGGATGCGCGATGCGATGTATTTGCGAAGAATCGATTTTAAAATAATCAGCGATTTTGCAGGAGAGGCATTCGCGACTAGTTTACATAAGATCTTGGGGTTGGGGCAGACATAGAGCACCGAACCGGGGAAAAGACGCGCCCTTTTCGCTCGCCTCGCCAAACTTTGCATTATATTTCTTGTTTAGAATGCCTCTTCTCCCTATTCAAAATTTTATATATAAGGAATTTATATGTAGAGCGAAACCGTGGTACATGTTGTAAAAGTTTTGCGCGCCCCAGACTTGTCTTGCATAAACGCACACACATCCAACAGTTCTTGTCTTTAGAAGTTTTACTTGCTCTCCACCTCCCCCAGCTGGCTCCTCTGCCTTTCTTATCTTGTTTTACTTTGCAAATTTTACCCTTCAATACTTTACCTTATTTAATTAAATTTATTTTCATATTACACAACTTAAGATAAATTTAATCCTTACAGCCCCTCACTCATGAATATTCCTTTAATTTTACAATTAAATTTAATAAATATATATATATTCTCATATAAAGCTTGATATACTCATATACAGGGTCTCCAAGCGCTGAGAGAAAATAACATTACTCTAAAATGAAAAACGGTATCGACTCAGAATATACAATACTTTAAGGCAAACCAAAGTTACGTTTTTTTAAATGGAGCACCAATGGAGTATCCAGGATGTCGTTTTGGGGAGGGCAAAATTAATGATGAAAACTCGGAATTGAGCATTTTTTAGAAAACCTCCAAAGTAACTTCACCTAACGTTACACTTTTTTTCTAATACAGTGTGATCCAAAAAGAAAAAGAATGTCGTAGAAAGTAGACGTGATTTCATCGCCAAAAAACCCATTTTTCGGCAGGCCTTTGATTTTCACAGAAAATGCCATTACTTCAAAATTGTACAAGATCATAATCAATCTTTCAAAAAATAAATGAGAATCCACTTATTTTCTTGATGTTTTCGCTCATATCTTTGAAAAAAATTTTTAAGGTAGTAGAACTTTACAGCAAAATCTATGAATTTAAAAAATATTCCGTGTTTTTACCATTGTAAGGTTAATTTCAAAGATTTAGCGAAAATAAATAAAAACGGAATTTTTATTCGTTTTTTTTTTATTATTATTTTCGCTCATATCTATGATCTTGCCCCTTCAGCAACCCTCTAAATACACCCTTGGGAACACCCAGTATATTATGACATCTCTATCAAACGTAATCATTCTTTGTATAGCCTTTTACCTTTTATGGGTCTATCTTTATTTGTTTCGCTGATATCTGGTATTTAAGCGGAAAAAGATCCATTTTTGAAAAATCGCTCTAAAACAAATGACAATATCGTCTTGTTGATAGCTATCATACCTAATTTAAATTTATGGGCTGCTTTTTTCTGTGTACCCCATGAAACTCAAATTAACCAATAAAAGGAAATGTTTAAATCGAACACCCTGTACATTGTGATATGAATCGGTGGCATTTTTACAAGCTTTCTATTGGCGATTTCGATTACCTGTAGGGGGCGCTGTTTTGACAAAACAGCTGATCCAAGTGAGGTAAAAATTTTCCTATTTTCTTTATAATTTAGGTGACGCGTTAATTGATAGGAAGTTAACTGCTAGAATAAGAAAATGCTAGAACGTAAATTGCTAGAACCGTAAAGTGATCGAATCGGAAATTGATAGAATCGGAAACTGCTCGAAGCGAAAATTGATAGAACCGTTAAGTGATAGAACGTTAACTGCTAGAACGTTAATTGATAGAATCGCTCGGGCGGCTTCGGTCACGCCGTACATATTATCTTATATGCGGAGAGGAAGCCGCGCGGACCGAAGTCGCCCGAGCGATTCTATCAATTAACGTTCTAGCAGTTAACGTTCTATCACTTAACGGTTCTATCAATTTCCGATTCGGCCACTTTACTGTTCTAGCAATTTACGTTCTAGCATTTTCTCATTCTAGCAGTTAACGTTCTATCAATTAACAGGGCACCATAATTTACATAAAGCTCCATGATTTAATGAAACTAATAAAACATATAAGGTTCGCTTTTCATAAGCATGAATGTATAATTTAAATGTAATTTTTCTTTTTGATGTTACCTCACTTCACTAGTTTAAAAAATTCCACCAGAGGGCAACCGAAATTCCGAAATCGAGAATTGATATATTTGTTTGGTTGAGTAAACTCACCCCCAATATCATAGAAATGAGCGAAAATAAATAAAATCAAATAAATAAAAATAACATTTTAATTTATTTTCGTTCAATTTGGAGACATAAATTCGAGAGTATTTTTTCTTGAATAAATTATTATAATTTTAAGAACTTATAAACACTGTATACATATTACACTATAAAAGCTTGTATATCAAATAAAATAAAAAAGTTATATGTCAAAAACGATATTTCGATTAAATGGCGAATGAGTCGTCAATATATACCAAATTTGGACCCCTAAACGGTGCCCTGTTAATTGATAGAACGTTAACTGCTAGAATGAGAAAATTCTAGAACGTAAATTGCTAGAACCGTAAAGTGGTCGAATCGGAAATTGATAGAATCGGAAACTGCTAGAACCGTAAATTGATAGAACCGTTAAGTGATAGAACGTTAACTGCTAGAACGTTAATTGATAGAATCGCTCGGGCGGCTTCGGTCAGCGCATATTCATCTCCGCATATACGATAATATGTACGGCGTAACCGAAGCCGCCCGAACTTTAGCGCTTGATTTTGAAATTCGCTTGATATTTGGGGTTTTGCTCATAATTTTTTTTCTATTGAAGCTTTTTTAAAATTTCTTTTTTTGGTACACAGAAGAGTCTTGTGGCTACCAATTTCTTCTTTTTTTTATTTTTGTAAGTCAATCCAAATACTCATACGGAAGCAGTAAAACGGGCTCTTTACAAAAAACGTTCGCTAAGCGGCGTTTTAGATTTTTATAAAAAACTAATTGAAATAATATGTCATTTCCAACGCTAACAATAAGTTAAGGTATAAGCGAAGAGTGTATAGACTTGTTTTTTGTTTTAAAAATATTTTTAAACTTTTCACAGCGCTCCAAAAATTAAGTAAAATTTTAAGAAATATTTGGAGCGCTGTGAAAAGTTTAAAAATATTTTTAAAACAAAAAACAAGTCTATACACTCTTCGCTTATACCTTAACTTATTGTTAGCGTTAGAAATGACATATTATTTCAATTAGTTTTTTATAAAAATCTAAAACGCCGCTTAGCGAACGTTTTTTGTAAAGAGCCCGTTTTACTGCTTCCGTATGAGTATTTGGATTGACTTACAAAAATAAAAAAAAGAAGAAATTGGTAGCCACAAGACTCTTCTGTGTACCAAAAAAAGAAATTTTAAAAAAGCTTCAATAGAAAAAAAATTATGAGCAAAACCCCAAATATCAAGCGAATTTCAAAATCAAGCGCTAAAATTCGCCGACTATCCTCTTAACGGTTCTATCAATTTACGGTTCTAGCAGTTTCCGATTCTATCAATTTCCGATTCGATCACTTTACGGTTCTAGCAATTTACGTTCTAGCATTTTTTCTCATTCTAGCAGTTAACGTTCTATCAATTAACGCGTCACCCCCCTAAACAAGATTAAATCTTGGCTTATTGTTTTTCGTATTTGACAAAAATAAAAATTTAAAAATAAAACATTGTATTCATATTCAGCTTTTATCACTGAATTATTCTCATGGGCCAATGTAGGTGTAGGTGTGGTTTATTTGTTTTTTAAATCTAGAAAATTTTTATTTTTTTATAATTTTGAGAAACTATTTGTAGAATTTTGTATAATCTTTAAACGAAAATTTTAAAATTGTAACAATTTGATTTTTTTGTTAATTTTTTGGGTAATAAATATTTAATAAGGGTGAAAAAATCAATGACTGTGAATATTTTAAAAATTTCCTGCAGCGGCGCATTTTATACCGTATGGCAGTGGAAATAAGTATTTATTTAAAAGTTTGTGGAAAAGATAACAAAAAAATGTGATAAATAATAAAATTGATAGCACATTTTTTAAAAGATCCCTTTAAATCATAATTACCTAATAGGACCCAAAAAGTGGTACCTTTATGAGGCGTATTTCTCAAAATTAAGAAAAAAGTTAATTGTTATTTATTTTTTGACTATTGAGATTTTTGTCGATGAAATCTCGTCTAAGATATACCAAATTATTATTATGGCCGCCATAAGAAAAAAATAAGTTTGGATCATTTTCGGTCAATCCGTTGGCGCAAAAAAATATCCATTTAACTTAGGTACTGCATTATACACCAAAAAGGTGACTAAAGGTGTCAAAAACATTTTTTGTCAACGAATTATTAATATACGAACAAATCTCTACAACTTTGTCCATATAACCGACTTTCTGTCTTCAATAATAACGAAGATACAAATGCAGTCCAACGTCCCGTGGGACACCCTGTATACTAGGTGTTCCATTTCAGAAAAAATTTAACTTTGAACCGCCATCTTGGAATGGACAGCCAGTATATTATTAAAATAGTTTTAGAGTCTGCGCCTAAAAGTATTCTACATACCGGGTGTCCACGAATTAGGGCCACCCCTGTAACTTTTTTATTTATGAAAATAAAAATTTTAAATTTTACTATGTTATATGGCATAAGAAAACTCATTTGTTGAACTACAAAAATTTCAATTTCACTTCCGTTTTCACCGAAAATTACATCAACATTCTTATAAAAACGTAACACCCTATTTTTTGTACTTATTATTAAACATTGGTAAGTTCCAAGTATTTTTGTGACAAAATGCGATTTTTGCAAACATCCATATTTTTTCAAATAGCATGATAGTGGGCACCTATTTAGATAGAGGATTTTTTTCTGATTACATTGATACCCAAGATGTAGGTAGAATCCTTAAAGTTTACTTACTTATTTATAAACAGCAGTTGATAACTTGATAAAATAAAAAGATTAAAAAAAAATGAGTAAGTACACTTAAGGTTTATAGCTACATGTTAGGTATCACTGTAATAGGAAAAAAATCCTCTATCGAAATAGGGGGTTGCCCCACTATCATGCCATTTGAAAAAATAAAGGTATTTGCAAAAAAGGCATTTTAAAAATTATAAAAATTAATTTTTCAAATACTGGCGAATGAATTTCATAATTTACAATTTATTTTACCAATTTAAATTATTTAAGAGTAGTTTTAGTAGATTTTATTAAAACACAATTCCAAAAAATTACCTATGTTTAATAATAAAATTGAATTAATTTTTAGATTTTCCAAAATCATTATTCATTTTTATGATTGAAGGGTCAAGGTATAATCAAAAATTGATATTCATATTTTCAATGATTTGACCAAGCTTTTGGTGTAGTGTAGGTTGTGTAACTACGAATAGATGGCGCTGTTTTATACTTGCTTCAAAATTTTGTTCCTAAAATTCTCAATCTTTTTTCTTCGTGCTGGGACACCCTGTATGTAATTAAGAAAACAGAATTTAATAAATGCAAGTGCGATTTTTTTAGTAATAGGAATTTGTCTTGAGAAATTATAAAAGTTTAGTATTTTTTGTAGTGTATACAAAACGATAGGATCACGTAAACAAAATTTATAAAGTGGTTAATTAAAATTCTGGGCTTTGCATTTCGGTCACGCTCCGGCAGTTCGGGAGTATTTACATTTTAGATTTGGCTTAATTAATACGGCTCCTTTCTCAAATAACGACTTTAAAAAGAAAATAGATTTATTCAAATGGCCAACAACACTCAGCAGCACCTGGCTTTGCTATAAAATATTAACACGTTGTTTAAACAAGGGAAAAAATGTAAAATAGAATGGTTCGTGCGTGCGCGCCTTTATTTATCGTCGAAATAAAAATTGCGGATAATTCATGCAAATTGCTGGGCATATTTAAATGTTTCCATTTAAAGGCCACTTAGGGAAGATTACGCGTGTCGAAAATAAATATATAATAAACAAGACGAATTTTATTATAATACGGACGAATTAACATAGTTATCATAATTTTAGCGGTTTCGCGTGATGAATACGCGAAGTGGAAGTTGAAGTGGCGATTCATAAATGCAAATCAGGGCTGGTGCTTATAATCTGATCCCATAACTTACCGAACAACAAAATTTTCTACCAGATCACGGCATCTTGATAAAATTGCCCTGCAATATAATTATAACTAATAGCTTGTTTCGCCCATATAAATTACTTCGGAATGTTGCCACTGGAAGGCGGTGGGTGGAATTAGAAATTAAAATTGCCGCCCCTCGTGTTATAACGCTTCATTAGCAAATTCCAAATGCATACTTGCATCGTGTTTTACACACGCTTACTTACAAACGTACTTACCTTTAATACCTGCAAAACATTACGTTTTAAAACCTTTTACACACAAAACATGCAATTTTCGCAAACCACAATTTTTAATAACTTATTATTTTGAGTCACGAACGTCTATCCTTATTTCTGCCTTTTTTTTAACATTTTTAACATTCACTGTAAAAATATCAGTCTACCAAATTATCTACAGGGTGTTGTAAAAATCGTACGATACTACTAGAAAATTTCTTATAATATGGGTATTAAATATTGAACTTTTGATACGAAATACCTTAAAAAATACTCCTAAAAGGGAGAAGCAAAAAAGCTAAGAAAACACTTTAAATACAAATTACAATTTTTGAAACACTTTGCATTGGACCAATTTGAAATTATTGCCGAAGATAAATAAATATCCAATTGTAAGATAGAAACCTTTAGAAAATATTTCATCAAAATCTTGTAGTTAGATTTCTTTGGAAGAATTTTGAAAATTCAACCTTCATTCCTAAAATTGTTGTAACATTTAGAAACATATTGTGGTTTATACGAAATACTTCCAGTCTAGTCAATTTGTCATAAAAAAGGTATTATCTTAAATCAAATCGTCCAGTTTTGATTTTTTTACATGGTATTGGCGATTTCTAAGATCAGATACGCCTTCTGGTGTGAATCTATGAACTAAAAGATACAGTAATCCTAGCCAATCATAACCCGATAAAATTTGACAATGAGTCTGTAAACTATTTTTTTTATAATTTTATATAAAAGAGTACCTTTTAACTTGAATTTTGCAATTTGAATTTTTGGTCTAGCACTTAAAATGGCTTCGCAATTAATTAACAAAGTTTATGAAATCGCGCGACGCTACTTTTTTTCCTTGCGAGCTGAGTGACGTCATTATTTCCTAGTCGCCTCGCGCGGGTTATACGGTCGGCAAAAGTGCTAAAACTGTGCGACTTCGATTAGAAGATCAGCAGGTGAAAAAAAATTGCGGTTTCTTGATTTGTCATCTACATACCGCGCTACACCAGGAAACGAGCGCCTTTTTTGATATCTTAATTTTTACTGTACTTTTGGCGCCCTCGAATTTGTAGTTTGAAATTAGTGCTTTTTCGACGCCAACTTTGAAAATTCGTAACTTATGATCCCGACCGTGTATAATATTCCAATATTTTTATTTCCCTTCTTTCTTTATTATTTATGTGAGAAAAAATCAGCACGATTATATTTTACCCCTGGACTTGAAAAAAAAATCCCAAGTGAAATGTTAATAAAATAGCTCAAAAGCGCGCTTTTGTCAGCCCCCTCTGCAGCCGTCAATTTTTAAAATTTTCTCAATTTTACATCAGATTATCAAAGAACAACAATATTTGTGGTGTAATGAGCATAGTGCATTTTTAAATTTTGCGCGGTTAAAAAGTTATGGCGTAAAAAAGTAATAATGTTGAATTCAGGGGTCGGCGGCTCCCGTCGGCCTATTTTTTAACGGATTTTCATTTCTAAAAATTCTGATAAATCTGCTCTTGGTATTAAAACCGCCCACGCATAGGGTTTTTTAAATTTTGAAAAAACAACGAAATCTTAAATTTTTTAAGATCGCATTTAAAAAAGTCGCATTTTTATTCGAGTTTCGGTTTAATCACTCCCTCAAATTTTATTCTACCCTAACACAATGTCCATTTTCTGAAAGCTTTCATGGTCCACTTTACGACAAAAAAAGAATCACTTCGCTATCTCCTTTCGTTATCGAGTTATGGCCGAAAATGTAGCAAAAATATGCAAAATCTCCGTTTGGAACAAAAATTGCGGTCTGAAATTTTTTACTTTTCACAAAATAATTAATATCTTCTAATCTATTAGAACTGCCGGGACGAGTAATAGCTTAAAATTCGCACCGTTACTTCCCCCACCAAATTCCCTGAAAATTTCAATTTTCAGTATAAAATTACGTCGTCCAGGCCCGTAGTTGTACCAAAATTTTGCCAAAACTTTGCCAATTTTTTCCAAAAAAACTGATTAACCGATTTTAACCAAATATTTTTTAAAACGCGTCTATCCATGGTGTTTACCTTTGGTAAAAATTTGAAATCGCTAACTTTTATAGTTTTCGAGAAAAACAATAAAAATCGATTTCCATGAAAAATTTTAAGCCTTAAAATATCTCAAAAAATATTTTTTCGAATCTTTTCAAAATCGTCCCCGCAAATGAAAGATAATAGAAAATAGATGAAATGTGGGGGGTCGCTTGCCCTCTGCACCCCCCAAAAAAAAATTTACACCCCAAAAACTCAAACAAAACAAAATTTTTCTAGGTAATGTACCTTAAAAAATAATTAAATTTTAAAAAATTTAATAAGATAATATCGATAATTTTTACAAACTTATCTGTACGAATTTTCGTTTTCTAATTTTAGTTATTAAACGAAATATGAATTTTTAACAATACACCTTTACTCATTTTTTAGAAAACCATATTTTACATAAAAATTCATATCTTTTGAACAAAATGTCGTACTGCCTTGAATTTTTTTTATTTTTTTCTTATTTCTTTATACTACAACCCAAAATTATTAACTTTCAAATTTTTAATTTGAAACGCTACACACTTGTAAAAACCACACTAAAGTTGTTTAACATTTAAAGTGAAATTTCATAAGTAAAAAATTATAAAGAAGTAAATTTTAATTTAATAAATAATTCTCCTACTTTAATTATTAACTAATAGTAATATTTTATCAGAGTATTAAAAGATAATAACTATACGCATGTACGGAACGGACAGCGCAGCGTTCGGAAGAAATGACGTCAGAATACATCGCGTAGTTGAAGCGGGGCTAATTTTCTTAAAATTCAAACGCTTATATTTACGTTAATATTTGTCATATCGAATTGAAACAAAAAACAATATAATTATGATTTCTAAAATATAAGATATAAAAATATTAATTATTTTTTTCGTTTTTCTTCCTCATTACTTTATCTTTTATTTCAAAAACTGGCATAGAGGGCCAAACAGCGCCATCTCTTGGTAATCGAAATTCCCAATAGGCTTTACAAGACAACGCAAAATTTTCAAGATTTATTGAATTTTGTCGGTAAATCAATCATCCATCAAAATAAGCTGTTTTCCTGATGGAATAAGTACTTTCATTATTAGGGAGTTCAGAGACGAATTATGTCAACCACTCTCATATTTAATTAATACTCTTAAGACATCTTGTGTAAGGCCAGTGTTTAAAAAACTGAAGTTAACTTGATATTGCCAACTACAGGCCAATTTCGTTGAGATGTTTACTCACCGAAGTGTTTGAATACGCTATCTTGGACAGATTACAAAATTTTCTTTAAACGCACTACGTTCCTGGGATTTAGATCCGGTAAATCAACCAAATCAGCACTGATAACTCTCTATCAGAAAGTAGTTGAAGCTTCTTTGATTGTATATGCAACACGTTCAGATAAATAATGGAGAAACTGAATAATTACGGAATACGAGGTAAAGCAGCGAAATTGATTGCATCATAATTATCAGAATATTTTCAGTTTGTCGAAATTAAACGTCTACATAAAAATCAGTGCACATACAAATCAAGGCTTCTGTCGATGACCCTGGATGTCCCACAGGGCTCTATCTTGGGTCCTGTGCTTTTCACATTGTATATAAACGATATTGTTGATTTTCTTCACGAATATTTTATCATTATGTATGTATAGATATGACACAATAATAATTACAGCAAATAACACACCAAAAATTAACAGAAAACGCGTGCAATGCTATGCTACTAAAACTAAATCATTGGTTTGCCACAAATGGATTATATTAAATATTTTGAAATTATTCTTAACTAAATCAGCTCTGTATCACCGGTTTCTAGGTTTAAAAACTTGGATTGGACCGAACATGTAATGACCTAATATCAATATTAAATATAACATGTTTTAAAGTAAGATCCCTTAAAAAGAGCTTGACAGAAGATTCTTTAAAAAACTGTATTCAATCGAGGATAGTTTATAGCGTTCTATGGTGTAGTTGCTCTTCTAATATTGAGCAAGTTATCAAAATACAAAAAAATGATAATTGGATGCATTTTAGATATAAGTCAATTTGATTCTTGCTCAAAATGTTAATACTTCCTTCATTGCTTCATTGCATACAAACACAGCTCTGATCTAAATACAAGGTGTGTTCATAATTACTCTACTATACATATTTATTTAGCAAGTTATTACCTAAAAAAAAACAACCTTAGTTGGGTACATAATACAGTTAATTCAAGTGATTTTAGACTTGCTAATTTGGTGTACCTGTTAATTTTCATTCAAATTGATCTGTCACTTTAACTAAAGCGTCTCTCAGCAGTTTTTCTTCGGGTATTTTTTCAAGTTATTTCTCAGTGAGTTGCAAATATTATTAATAGCAGATTTTTTCGAAATTAAAATTAGTGCAGTTAAAATATTCGCGATGGCTTTTTCACCGGACCACATTTCAGTGTAGCCAACTGTGGGAAACTTAGGTTTCCTAAGGTGCAATGTCAACAGTATGAATCATTTTTGAAGACCGTGTACAATGTTTTCAATAAGCGATAAAAAAATTTTGTTGCGTCCGTAGGTCAATACAGTTGAAAATAAAATTAATTCAGTTTTTCGAACAGTTTTTATTATTTGTTCTTTTTACATATACAGCTGACGTTTCGCCACCACAACGGGGGCTTCTTCAGAGCTAATTATGTTTCTGAACAAATTGTCTTGTAAAAATATAATGCATTGAGATAGCGCAGAAATGCGAAACGTCAGCTGTATATGTAAAAAGAATAAATAACAAAAACTGTAAGAAAAACTGAATTAATTTTATTTTCAACTATGTTTTCAATAAGTGTAAAAGTTTTTAGTAAAATTTCAGATGTCTTCAAAGGACTTTTTTGAATCGTTTTAAAATTTAATTCAAAAATATGTTACTGTCTTTTATAACATCGATGAATTTTATAGTTTTCATTTTCTTTTAAGAACGCTTTGAAAACGCTAATTTTTTGACGCATTCCAGCAAAACCAATTACATTTTATTTCACCCCTACAAATATGAAATTTTCGAGTTATGGACGAAAAAGTAGGTCAATTGTGAAAAGTTTTGTTTCAAGTCAATATACATGATGATAACTAAAACTAAAAAATTACAATAAATCAGATGTAAATTTTATTTTCATGTTACTATATAATCACTCTGTATCATCGACACGGACTTTTCATCGAAATGGACAATTCATTGACACAGACGTTTCATCTATATTACCTTTTCATCTACCACCATTTGATCGATACTACCTTTTCATCGACAAGGACGTTTTATCGACAAAAAAGGTTCATAAACATTAGCTTTTCATCGACTAAAAATTTCATCGACATTTCCAATTCTTCGTCAATGTCGATTCATTGACAACCGTTTTATCGAAACTACCATTTAATATATTTTACACCAGTGAAAGTGATTAACATATAATATCTACTACTTTTAAACGTGTGTCCTGTGTCGATGAAACAATATTGGTGATGAAACATGTCTTTGTGATAAAAAGATAGATAGGATCAAGTTGTAGTTGATGAAAAGACATTGTAGAAGAAATGGTAATGTCGATGAAATATCTATGTCGATGAAAGAGTAGTGTCGATGAAACGTCCTTGTCGAAGAAAATGTTTTTGTCAATGGAAAGGTAGTGGCGACGAAATGGTTGTCGATGAAAAGATAATGTCGCTCAAACATTCGTGTCCCATGTCGATGAAACGTCTACGTCGATGAAATGGACGAGTCGATGAAATGGTCGTCTCGATGAAACGCCTGTGTACATGAAACGGTCTGTCGATGAAATTGCATTCGATGAAAAGGCTATGTCGAAGAAAGTGTATTGTCGATGAAACGGTATACAACCACGATTACAGCTCCTCTACATAAATTCGATGAAAACGATAAAAAGGTAAAAAAAACTTTGTGAAACTTTTAAGACATGTATCTCGAAAACTACAGGGTGAGCTAAAATGATTGTGGTCAATTCAAATTTCCCGCCTAAAAATCTGGGGAATTTGTTCGCTTCGAGTTCATAGTAACTCAAAATCATGTCAAAATTATAACAAAGTAACTAGATTACACAAAAGCAGTGGCGTAGGTCGATTTTTTTCTGATTTTTGTATTTAGTTATTGTGCCCTCTGTTTCATAAACATCAGTTTTTATCAAGACTAATTTGCACAAATCTTTATTTGTGTTAGCATCTGCTTCGAAAATGAAGGTCATAATTTTCAACATCTGACATTTGTTGTAAAATTCGAGAGCTAATTTTACGTTTTTTATTTACAGAAACACGAAACTTTACTAAATATCTTAAATTTGTATGTTTGTTTAGAACTCTTGATTTGTTATTAATATTGTATTCGTTTTGGAAAAAAATATTTGCTACGCCATTGGCTTACTAGGGGGTGTTCTTTTTAAATTTGTAGTTGTACCAACCTGCATTTTTTGTTGCCTATATATCAAACCACAACCATTTTAGCTCACCCTGTATTAGGTACGGAAAAACCATTTTGATCGCAAATTTGCAATACTTAAAAAAAGTATAGAAGTTGTTTTAAAACCCACAAAAAAAAGAAAATTTTGCGTTTTGTGGAAATTTTAGGTAGGTACAGCGATAGGACTTCCAAAGTAGCACAGAAACGGAAAGAACCACCAATCTGTATTTTATATAGTATAAGTATAAATAATAAAAAAGTAAGCAACAATATTTATAGTTGTTTGCTCTTTTTATTCTATTTTATATTATTTATACTTATACAGGGTGGCCCGGAATTTACCTTTTTTATTAAAATTTGTTTTATAAATCTAAACTAACTTAACTTAACCTAATCTAACTGAACCTAACTGTAATTTACAAATTTTGTATAAATTGTTGTACATTTACGTAAATACCCTCGTGAAAACGTCTTATAACTTCTCTTGTACATGCCGATCTTACCGTTAGGAGTACCTAATGTTATTATATGCTTGGCGAATTTTATTCTTCATGTCTTCAAAATTTGTTGGTTGAGTTACATAAACAGTGTCTTTTAGATAACCTCACAGAAAGAAATCTAACGGAGTGAGGTTCGGAAAACGTGCAAGCTATCTAATGGATTTGTACCTATCCAAGAATTATGAAATGTTCTATCCAAATAATCTTTCCAGATTCTGGAATTATGCGCAGGAGAACTATCTTGTTGCCGCCACATAGTTCTATGTTCTTCCAAGGGAATATTTTCCGTTAACTCGGGCTTCACTTCATTTTTCAAAACATCCAAATATCTTTGTCCTGTTAAAATTCCTTCAAAAAAGAAATTAAATAATCCATACATTGACACCTCAGATTTGTTAGGGGTAAATACAGAAGGTATTTTCGTTTTCTAGTCAATTTGAATTGTATGACTATTGCAACAACAAAAATAACAAATCTTTAATGTTATCACTAGAGTGCGGATTTTTGCTTTTTTAAGAGCAATTTCCTAAACGGAAAATATAGTGGTTTAGTTCTGCAGTCATAAAAGGTAGTACGAACAACATTTTTGTATATTTTTTTTGTAGATGATTTAGAAGTTATTTCTTTAATTTTTGCCAGATGGAAAAAAATGGAGGATGCACAAAAAAAAATATAATGATCTAAAAGTACCTTAACTTTGGACCCCTCTAATTAATTTTGTGGTAGGTGGCAAAATGTAACTCTCTGGCAAAATGTAGTCTAATCAATTTAGATTATAAATCTGAAAAAAATTGAAAATATAACTAGGGAAACTTGAGTTATTATTGCAGAACTAATGCTCGATTTCATGATTTTTCACAATTTTTCCTCCCAAACTCGCACGCCCTCTAGGGATTCGCATTAATTATGAGTTATTTGATCATAATTTGCAAAGAAGCTCCAGGAAAGTGGGATGGATTTTCTACTCCTTGTTATTATCTCCAACGGAAAATTTTTCGCGGGTGTCTAGGAAGATGCTTTTAATATTGCGCATTTGTTTAGTATTATGAATTCACTGGCAATACAATAAACAATCACAATGGTAAATACCAATAATTTTTTTAGAATTAAATTATGAGGTATAAGTGCTGCCGTTCAAAGCACTTTTAACAGATTTATATTTTTATATCTTCAAATAACTGAGATATTTCCTGGGAAGTCAAATCTGGGCCACCCTGTATATAAAATTCATTTTCGTTTCTGTGCTACTTTGGAAGTCCCATCGCTTTACTTAAAGCATAAAAAATTAAAACTATCCAATTGTATGCAAAATAATTGTACAGAAAGACTGAACTATATTTTTTTATGAGGCTGAAGGAGATCTGTGTTTTTCCAAAATAGTAAGCAGTTTTAAGTATTTTTAATCTAGTTAGTCTATTTTTTTGAATAAATTTGCAAATACAACCTTCAAGGTGTTTTTTAAAATTATTGATTACACGTGAAAAACTAAAATTTTATATAAAAAATATATTTAATTTTAAGGGCAATAAGGATCATTTTTTTGTTAAATTTTTGATTGTAAATCCTCTTCCTGCTCTTCATATGAAGAATTTTTGTTAGAATGGCATATTTAATATCTAAAAGGAAATTTTGGGAAAAAAGTGGGATATCGAGTATAACTAATTGGTAAACATCTTCGTTTTTGAAAACTGAAGAACATTTGCGTTTATAAATTAATATTGAAAATTGATTTAAATTCACAAAACAGCATTTTTTATTTATGTCAAAGTAAAAAACCTTTATGGTTTTACTTTTTATGAATAGAAATAAGCGTTGTATAAATTTTTTAAAAGTTAATAAAATAATAGGATAGATTTGGTCCCTTTTTAGGGGTTGAAGTGCATCTTATTAAAATCTGTCGTGGTTCTTCGACTCTTGGCAAATAATTTATTCGATTTAACACCATAAAAACATCACACGCACTTGCAGGTTATATTTCATATGTTTCTATCATCTCCCCTCGTGATGCGTGGGGCTTTTTCAGTGACAGGGGCGGAAAAGTCGAGCTGCAATTTGGACTCCACCGACGCTCGACGCCACAGCACAACAAAATTATGTTGTTCAAAAAGGAAATTGTATACATTTCCATTGTTTGCATTTTTCTTATCGACTCGTAGACAATTTTTTCACATGTTTACGTATACATTAGGTGGGATTATACGAATGTCGCGTGTGAGAACTTTTATACATTATTCATTGAAATAATTTAGTTGCCTTGCGCTCTGCTCTATACTTTTGCAGAAAATTACATAATTGCTTATAAAACTTAACGATTTTACAAATTAGCTATAGCAAATTAAAAAAAACGTAATCGCCCGCTATTTAAAATAAACTGGATTTGAGGTCATGTTCCATGTCGTCAAGTTGATGATCGTTAAATAAACCGCTTATTATTTATTATTCGCTGATTTTATCAAAATCGTCTGGCTACTGGACGCTCAGCGTGCGGTCGCAAAAGATAACTTTTTTCAAAAATCCCATGTAATAGTTTGATTATAGGCATTGTAGATGCAATTTCCAATGTTTCGATTATGTTAAAATTGTAAGAGGCTTTCATTACAACCGCTTGACAAGATAGCGCCAATTTGTATAATCACAAGCATCCGCAAATGAAATGATTAATTCAATTATCTCGATGCGTGATCAGCCTCTTTATACTCCTCATTTTTTCCTTTCATCATAATAATACCAACAGCATTTCTTGCCATTTTATTACCCTAAGCTATCTGCAACGTTATGCGCGAATCTTTTAATTTTATTTTTACTTTATTTACATCCTGTTTAATCACCACTGAATTATTTTATCTAAACATCTTTATTACTTTAAATTATTAGTATAAGTTATCGATGAATATTTTTAAATTAACCGCAAAATTTGATAAGTGGTGGATACAGAGGGCAACACCCGAAAAGGAAGCTACTGTTCCTTCCATGAGTTCTAGAATTTGTAAATGTAATAATTTTATACTACATAGAGGAGTGCACAAAAAATATTACTACAAATAGAGGGCGCTGTTCGACATCTGTGGCAAATTAATGACGTTTCGAAGCCAGTATTAAAACTACATATTTCTATGTTCGAATGCAGGTTACAATCTTTCTAAGTAAGTATTTTTTATAAAGTATTTAATATACAGGGTGTCCCATTTTTATTCTAGCAAAAATTTTTTTTAGATAGTAACTGTCATTCTAAACAAAAATTTTCCTGAGAACTACCTATTATGTTTTTTCGATTTCTTAAAAAGTTACTGCAATTTTAAAAGGACGTTATCGTTTTCATATCGGTTTTTGGGTTAAAATAAAAATACACTAAACTTATCAAAATAAACTAATATACGCCTAATATAAATTATATTCATAATTTCTGTAAAAAATACCTTATAAAGAGTTTTATTAGATTTTACATTATTTTAAAAAAATATTTTTATCTCTACAACAGTTTCCAGCCAATTTCCAGTAAATACTGTTCCAAAAAATAAATTTGACAAACAAAAAATCCAAATAATAAGTGATTTAAATAAAAAAATATAATAAAAAAGAATATTATACAGAGTGTTCCACAAAAATCATGAAAATTTATCAATTTTAAAATTGCTAAAAAATTGGGCCACCCTGTATATTTTTCTAAGAAACGATAGACAACTTTTGTTTTTCAAATGGCAACATGAATAACAAAAAATAATTCCAAGATCAATACCAGCCAATAATAAAAATAAGTCTTTTTTTTATTTTAGATTAAATAAAATATATTATAAACATGAACATTGATCAACATTATACATTTGACGTTTATAGGACGGCTAGCCTCTGTTGTTTTCAACAATCTTATACAATGTTATTTTCGAAATTTATGGTGCAATTCTGTACAAATCTGTAAGTTCTTACAGGAATAAACTGTATGGTTTTTTGTATGGGCTGTAATGGAAGGTTTACATCTACCTATTATTTACTAACGATAGTTCAAATTAAATCATCTAGTATTGTGATGACGATGTGTCATTTTTTTTAAATCTGCATACATGGTGTACTTTCTTCCAGCAATCTTTTTTAGGTAGTAGTTGTCATTCTGAACATAAAATCGACTCCCAAAAAGTTACAGCAAGTTTCATTTTTTAATGAGTTTTGTCAGACACCCTATTTAATTTTCTTATTTTCGTAATTTTTTATTTATATGAAGTATATGTAGTTTTAGTCAGGGAGCCAGTAATAGAAAAAAACTGTATTAAACAGAACCATAAGAAATTGCCAAAATCTTAAAACAACATCGGAAAAATTGTTTCGCCAGACAAATTCGCTTGCTAGTGGTTACTCAATCTTCCAAAGAAATTCCTTGGAAAATCTAAAGTTTAAATCATCTTGCACTATCTGGCATTTGGTTTAAATTACTTAAACGAAAAAAAAAACCACCGGAAAATAGTCGTCAAACATTTTGGCTGGGTACAATTGACTCTAGACTGTTCGAGTTTTTTAGCCATCTAAATTGTATGGCGATCACATTACCTCATATTATTGACGAAAATCTATTAAATTATCAAGTAGCCAGACGGCCCAAAATAATTATAAGAATGGTCAAAAAAGCGGCAAAATCACACAACGTCAAAAAAAAACTTTAGACTAATCTGTAATGAATGTATTCGCCCAAAATGTATGGCGATTAGTTTCCGTTGGGATTTTTTCTGTTTAAGTATTTAAAGTAAATGCCAGATGGTGCTAGATGATTTAAAATTGTGGATTTTCCAAGCATTTTCTTCGGAAAATTTTAAAACCGCTGGCGAATCAATTTTTGCGAAGTAGATGTACAAATTAAGATTTTGGGGGTTTATAATGGTACTTTGTAAATTAACAATTAACGTGTCTTATTGGGTTAAATTTAAAAACATAATCCAAAGCTTACTTGATTTTAATAAAATCAATTAATAACAAAAGAAAATTATGCCAGTTTTTTTTTAGTCGAAAAAAATATTTGTTCATAGGAAATAATTGCCCATCGCACCCCTAGAATTTTACTATGAATCCGCCACTGCATTTAATACCCAAAACAACTTTTTTACATAATTTGTCAAATTATACTTCTTTGCAAAATTATTTTGTGGAAATTACAAGAAAATAACTAGTCCAGATAATTTTTGAAGTTAAAAATTAAAAAAATAAAGAATTGTAAACTATGTTTTTTCTTAAAAGTTTTGCGCAATTTTAGACATTCTAACCTTATCAAAATAGATATCTTTTGGAAACTTACTGAGTTATAATTAATAAGTTGTACTTACATGCGCGTTAAAATTATTATTAATTAAAATAAACTAGTATAATTAAAAGAGCAAGTTACAATATATTTACACAGAAACTGAGACTAATTTTAATTACATAAATAATTTGTTTATAAATAATTTTAATGTATATGACCATGGTTTCAGGTTTAATGTAACAAAAAATAATTAAGCTGAAGTTTCGGATTCTGGATTTTTAAAAATAATTGCATGTATTTTAACTGTCTATCATTCTCAGTCAGTTAAAACATGCAATTATTGAAAATTGCGAAACCCTTTTTTACTTTCACTAAATTCCTTTATTGAAAAGGGGGTGATTATATTTAAAAATGTAAATTAAAAAATCTAAAAATTACCTAAAATATGTTTTTTGATAATACTTCTTGTAATTAAGATAGTTTGCAATTCCAAATTCCAAAAACAAAATTTGAATATCTATATTTAGTTATATATAAAGTACAAAGTAACAATAGAAATGTCTCGTTTTTCTTTATATCCAATCTTTCTTAAAAACTGTAAATTTAATCAATACCTCTAAAAGTAAGATGTCAATAGTCTGAATCTACCGGAGTAGACTGGATTGATGTTGGAATTTGTTAAATTATGAAAAAAGTTATTCTAGAAAATTCATTTTTTCTGATGTTGATAAAATTTAGTCTTCTAAATTAGAAATTTGGCAAGATTTGTTGGTACATACTACATACTAAAATAAATGTTACCAATCGTTAAATTCCAAAGGAGATTTTTATTCTCAATAGGCTTTTAAGACTATTTTATATGGTCATATTTTTTTCTATATATTTAAATATTTTCTCATCTTCCGCATGATAGGGTTTTTTTTATAAGACTTAGCAGATCATTGATACACAGAACGAAAATAACTTATCATGTAGAATATGATGTGGCATACGATCGGACACCTTTAATATATCTGAATTTGCTTGTTTTCATCAATAGTCTGTGATATTATTTGAGGGATATTAGATATGTTACTGGAAGTCGACCGTTTTGGTATATATTCATGTTGTGCAGGAGATACAACAGTAGAGGTTCCAGAATATATTTCTTCACACAATATTGTTTCAAATGCTTTGGAGAAATTGGGCGATAATTTGCAACATTACTTTTTCGTCCAGATTTGTATACAGGAACAACTTTCACTTCTTTCCATTTATTCGAGAACAAATATTAGTGACGGTATCAAATCTAGACCTATGTAGTAAGTTCTTTTCCATTTTTATAGATGCTGTGTAAATACAGGGTGTTCATAAATGATTGATACTGTTAACATTTCATGGTAGGAAATCTATGTTTCCCATAGTTGGTTACACTGAAATGAATGAATTGTGCTCCAGTGAAAAATCCATCACGATTATTTTAACTACACTTATTTTAGTTTTGAAAAAAAAACTATTTTTTATAACATTTGCCACACACTGAGAAATTTGTTTAAAGTGACAGATCAGATTTTGAGTGGAAATAAAATTAACAGGTACACCAATTTAGCAAGTCTAAAATCATTTTCACTAACGACAAGATTTACTAATTGGTTTAAAAGATTTAAAAAAAATTCATTAGAAGGTAAAAACCATCCTCTTTTAATTGGTAGTAGAAAATCAACAGGAATCGTAGACAAAATGTTGAATCAAAAACTCACAAAGAAAAAATTTTTTTTTTGTTTTTCAGTTTCTCAAAATAAAGCCAATTACATAATGTAATGTCTACAAATCATGAAAATTTTGAATTCCAAATTATTCACTTACCAAATCATTGTCAAATTTTCTCCTTCAACTTATGTCTACACACGTTTGTTACGGACTGTTCACGTACAAAATTTAATGGCTTCTAAATTTTATGAAGTTTTTGTATTAATTTTTGGATGACTTTGCAAATGGTTTTACGTTAACATAAAACGAGTTTGTTTCAGTTTATTCTTTATTTGTAGAAAATTTTAATAGGAGGAAAAGTTGTTGATTACAACATACCTTTAGGTATTTCGTGGCACAATTTGTAATACAAAATATCACCGTCTAAGACAGACTTCTAAAGATGTAAATAAAACTTTAATTAATAAAATAGCTCAATATTGTTTTCTGGTGTTTCGAAAAATCTGAAATAAAAAGGGTTTCTTTCCTTTCCGAAAAATTATTTGGGTAAAGTAGTTGACAGATTTTGTATTTTCAAGGTGTCAAAAAAATAAAAAAGAACTGGAAAATTAAAGTTAAAAATTTGTAAATAAAATAAAAATTAAAAAGTCCAGTATTCATAATTTTTGTACAGTTCCTTTCTTATATTGTGTGTTTAATCCGTAAAATCTTTATAAATGTGAAGGTCTTTTGGTGGACTTTTGTGCTTATTGTGAAAATCAATTTGTAAATTCTTGCAAATTGAATTATAAAATGAGCCCATGTTTTCATTGTGCGTGCGTCAAAATGGTTAAATGAAACCGTCAAAAAGAGGTGTTTGTGTCGTCGGGTTTTTTCGACACCTCAGGAGGCATTGAAGTGGAGAGAGTAAAGAGCTCGTTCTTGTGGAACATGGGCGCAAACAAATCCACAACAAGGCGAGGATTATGCACGCGAAAACGATTATGAATGGAAATGGTTGCAAAACACGTCGCAAGATTGACACCGAGTGCGGGACAAAAAGCGGGAGCGAAAAGAGCACCCGGGATTCCATAAATAAGCGCCTCTGATTGCAGTAGGATGATTGACACATCCACTGGCGCAACATTAAATCGGGGTGGATTGAGCGGCCCGCCGGGAAAATATGTCAATCACTTGTGATGCCTGATGCCGGTCACTTATTCACGGCATCTGCTCGACATGGATATTACTTATTGTTACTACTCCACTTAGCTCTTCTGCACTTGTTTTGTTTAATATCCTCCAAGTGAAAATTATTGAATAAAATGAGGTAAGTCGAGGCAACATCTGTCGTCGACTTAGGTCTATTGAAATGAGGGTGAGGATATTTAAATTAAATTTAATTTCAATTCTAATGAAGACAATACGATGGTAAATCGCGACGACTGCAAGTGTACATGGCAAGTAATATGAAACCGCAAGCAATTCTTGAAGGCGCCCCTCGTTCATTCGGCTGCAACTTTCAACTTCATAAATACGACATAAAGTTCGCTCCAAGTTTGGGCCAAGTTGTGCCTCGTTGGAATGATTATTTTAACGGTGAAAACATCTGCTACCCACCTCTTGGAAGTGTTGATAATGAAACTGCTCCGTTTAGGGCTGGCCGTTAAATAAACTTGCAACTTGCGAGAATTTAACCTCATCAAATCTGAGGATATCGCCTCCAACACATGCATAATACAAGAAGCGTTGGGTATCAGAATCGGAATAGGAATCGGGGTCGGGTGATGGTATGAAAAATTCAGACGCCTCAGACGAAAAAGAAGGACGTTGCATACTCGTGAATCACGTTTAGGTGGCGCTTTTTTATTCAAAAGGCTGATAGGTGTCCGGGGGCTTTGCGTATGATTGATGACTTGTGTCGACACATTGTTCGGATAGACGCCCAAGCACAGCTCCTTCCCAGCGGTTGGTATAACTAATAGTGTTACATTCAGGAAGATGGTTTTATCATACACGCGACACACGAACGTGTCTATCCCAAAAATCCAACACTCAACAATGCTCCATTATGGAAATACAAAAAACAACTCCCAATATCTAAACTTCCCACAAATAGAGTAACCATCAAAACTATTCTAAATTAATATTTTGTTTCAGGATAAAATGTGGTAAGTAAGCTCGGTGCAATTGATGAAAAACCTCATTCCTCCCTTCTGCCTCGCATACAAATGCTGCATTCGGGGAGATAATAGATTTTCTCTTGGAAACAAACAATCTATCAATTTAATCAGCATACATTAAGTAAATGGCTTTTTATTTATACATTCATATCTGGATGCTAATCCCGTAATCTCTCGCTACTACATACAGATGACGTGTATATTGGAAAAAGGGATTAGTCAAAACGAGTCCCCTTTTTCAGGACGACTCGGGGGACGACATATCACCTCCAACACTCGTGGGCCCCGGGGACAGATACCCCTTTAAAAAGGATTTGCGCTTGCTGATAAAAACATTTTATAAATTTAGACTTGCCAGGAATTTGATCGAATAATTACCACTTGAGTGGGCGTACTTTCAAGAGTTAACATTTCTGTTTAGGTATACTGGATCGTTTACACCTCGTAGAGGTCAGCACTAATAACCGTCATTACTTCGGGCAGATGTGTACAAAGCAACAAGATTGATGTGTTACTGGTCGTTACTAATTATAGCAGTGAAGTTTCCGAGAGTTGTGTGGACGTTGTGGTTTTAGGGGTTTAGTTACCTTCTAATCCATAACTTATTCACGTCTAATATTATCACCCAAAAATATATGGGTTAATTGTTTTGCACAAAATAAATTATTTAAGTTAAATATTATTTTCTTAAATGCTTGCGGTATGTAATGTTCAATTACAAATGTGTAAAATGTACCAGATATTAGTGTGAAGATGTATAACACATTTGGTGCTAGTGGAGGCATATTGGCGTGTAAATGCTGGCCATTATCCACCAATTTCAGGTATTAAATCATTCGGAATAATTGGTGGTGTTGGTCGAACTCACTATTTCAAAGTAGTGAGCGCTGATGCGAAAATCAACGCCTCTGTCTCTACTCGTTTCATTATGACCAGTTAAACACTGCTTTTACAACTTAACAATTAAACACTTGCGGTTTGAAAACATTTCATTTCCAAAATTAATACGTATTAAAATTTGATTGATTTATTGACTAACGCTTAGAACCTAGATCTACCTTGTTTTATTAGTCGATTCAAAATTCGAAAACTACAATTAATGTTATACCAATTAATAGGGAAGTATAATAGTGCTACAAGAGCTTGTGTTACAAATTTGTCGATTCCTTATTGTTCTGTATCACAACAAATAAGGTAAGTACATACTTAAAAATATTTGGAGGAAACCGAAAAATATCAGAGAAAGCATTCAAAATGAGGAGTAAAAGTTCTACCATCATCTTAACAAGATTAATTAAGAAGTTCAAGTTTGGTCATCATCCCTGGAAACACCTGCAGTTCTAAGTTCTAACGATTAGAAAACGTCTAAATTCAAGTTAATTAAAATTAATTAATTCAAATAACTTAAACTGCCACATGAAGAAAAATAGAGATTATGAGTTGTGGGAAAAAATTAAGTAATTCAGGATGGTTAAAACACAAGCAGTGGATGTTTAAAAAAGCAGTTTTTAAATTGGAAAAAGTCAAAGAATTAAATTTAATTGATAACGCTTATAATACTTTTCAAGAACCATTTAATAACATGTAAAAATTTTGTATTTGGGCTACCACCTATTTTAGAGTTTTTCCAAAAGATGGCAGCACCAGTGGCACAAAAAGTTTTCTTATGCCACGGATTTCTTACCAAAAATTTCTTCTTCCAACCAGCAGTCAATCGTAGTAAAAAAACCAACACTAATCAATCGCTTATTCGCCATCAAATTGTAACAAATTATACGAATAATATGATACATCCAATTTTAATTTTTAAATAATGGAAGTCTATGATAGTAGTCTATGATTATTCATTGTTATTTATTATTAGAAAAATGTTTATTGCCACTGGATCAATTTTTGACATTTAACAGATCTTATACTAAACTTGGGCCAAATTTCGACCCAAATTTGATGTCTCAAAATTAGCAATATACGCATTTTATATACGTTTTTACGCAGAATTCCAAAAGCTGTACCATTTCAAGTTATTGATGCATGTTTTTGTCCTGGAATCCTGCATTAATAACAATGATACTGAATCTTGGTTTTTTAAATACGTTACATTATACTAAGTCTTCTTTTGATATAAGCAAAAAAATAAAAGAAAACTTGATTTAAAATCATTAGTGTAGTTTAAATTAAATGATGGTGATCTTAGTGGAGCAGTTTAACTTTAGTCGTCAACAGCTGCTTATTCCAGTGAAATTTATGAAATTTTAAAATCAACGCGTTTTAATACTAATAATCTTCAATTTGTCCTCCGGTTCCAAATTATGATGATACTTCATTTAAACCAATTACTTCGGATGAAGTAAATGATTTTAATAATTCCTTTCCTAATTGATCAGATGGTGGTCTGGATGGATTAAGACCACATTAGTAATGGTATCAGTTAGTATTCTCATACTAACTCATACTAACTGATAGACATACTTAAAATACTTAGAGTATGTGTTAAATGAAAGTTGGTAACTAAGAGTGGATCAAATCATCTTTTTCTAAAATTTGGACCAAAGTTACCTTTAATGGTCAAAGTTACCTCAGTTTACGGTATGGTGCTAGTTTAACTGTTTTACACAAAAAATTTGAAGGAATTCGTTCTTGCTGTTGGAAATACTATTCGCGGATTAGCATTTCAGTTAGAGTTTCAAGGTTTATTAGTCAAATTTTAGAACCAAATAAGTTTGGATATTTAAATGATAATATTTGGTATTTAGATGATGGAGCTTTTGCAGGTCCTTTAAATGTTGTTGAAGACGATTTAATGAAAATTATTCACATGGAGCAAGAAATGGGATTATTTTTGAAGAAAATTATTAGTATTTTTATGAATAAAAGATTAACAAAGTCTCATAATTTGCTCTAAATTTATTAATACAAAGAAAGAAGATCTTCTACTTTTAGGTTCTCCTATTTTTGATAAGACGATCAGATCTATCCAACACCTGACTAATCGTCTGAAAGTGAAGCCAAAAATCCAAATTTATGTTAATACTTCGAAACGTTTAAATTAAAAAATTTAAAAATGGGTTGACATCATGAAGTTTCCTTCGTATCTGCAATAGAGACTACCCCTAAAGTCTTGCTCTGGATGATGCAACTACAGGCTAGGTTAAAAATACCTGACATTGCAACTTGCAACTGCCGAAAGGAATAGAAGACTTCGGTCATTGCTTCGGTCCTTCGGTGCAATCACAAGACCATTTTTTTTGTAAATTAACTTTTTCTTGGAATAGCAATATTAGGATGTAAACAATCTTTCTTTCTTTCAAAAAAAAGAAAGATAGAAAGGAATGTAAAAACTTCCGTAAGACGGACAGTTCCTAGAGTGGTTTTCTTTTGAAGAGAACCCTGCTCAGAAATCAATGTTTAAGAATATTTAGAATAACTTAGTTTATGATTAATGTAGGTGATGATGTACTGGTCATCTAGAATTAAGGTTTCTCAATTAATCTGAATTCCTGTAATGTATGAATCGACATTATTTTGTTTTTATAATAATCGCTCGGGTAAAAGCGCTCGCGACGCAGGATAGGTTCACTTCAGATGAAATCCACTCTAGTACAGGAGACAAAAGTATGTACAAGCAGCAGATCAATGGTATTATAGAATATGGATGAGACAAAACTTAAGATGAATAGACTTCAGAAAAGATTAATGTAGAAGATAAAGATAATCCTAAATAATTTTTAAATTTGGACTTGATTAGTTATTTCACTAAGGACTTCAATTATAAAATCACTATTCTAAACAAATACTCTTTGCCACAACGAGAACCTGATGAATTCTACAAAAAAAATACTTTAGTTCCAACCCTATAAATTTGTGTTGGTAAAGAATGGCAAAAAAAAATCGGGCGAAGATCATTTTTGACAAAATCGCCATTGGCTTGTTTTTAGTGTTTGAAAAAAAGTCCAAAGGTATTTCAAAAGCAGCTTTTATATCCGCAAAATATCACTGCAGACCATATTTTTTCAAGGCAGATAATATTTTTGATATGTGTTTTGAGTTTTTAGTAGTGTAACAATGGTTTCTGGCGAAAAAAAAACCGTGTTAGGCGTCTTGAAGTAAATCTGTGCCACACCATAAGGATAAACCTAGTACCAGTGGTTAAATACATATAAGTTTTTTGTAAGAATTAAAAAAGTCAACCAAAAACAAAAATGTGATGAAGTCATGAAGTGAGATGTAAAGAATCCTTCTTTGAAAAAAATGGAAAGGAAAGAGAGAGAGAGAAAGGAGTATAAAAAACTGTAAAGTCCCTAGTAAAGAAGTATGTACTAGAGGCAGAACCCTGGTATTATAAATACATCATATGATATGGAGAAGCAATTACTGAAGAAAAACAGAGTCAAGAAGAGGTTGATGTAGAAGATGAAGTAAGTATATGAATCCTAAATATTTATGTGTTGGGTAAAAATAATCAAGCGAAGCTCATTTTTTACTAAATGGTCTTTGGATTGTTATTAGTTTTTGGAAATAATAGTCCAAAGGAATTTACAAGGAAGCTTTTATATCCGGAGAGTATCACTGCACACTGCACATCAGATCACATTTTTACAAAATACGGCAGATTATACAATTACATAAGTGATTTCTACTTCATCATTTAAAATTGAATATTAAACCTCTTTTGATATTTTGATATTAATGTTAAAATCCAGTTCGTATGGAACAAGTTTCATTTAATTGGAAATTATTATTGAAAATTTTAACTACCAATAGATGGCGCTGTTGTCGGAGGACGAGTGTGGCAAATTAATGAACTTTCGAAACCAGTATTGAACCTGCATGTTTCTATGTGCGAATACAGGTTAAAGTCGACCTAGGTATTTTTTTATAATATTTTTACTAGCTTGAGACTTTTACAAAACAATCGCCGACAGGGAGAGGGCATTCTCCTAAAATCGAGAATAATGTAATTTATAAGTTCTCTTGGGTGGAAAATTTGGTTTTCTCTGCTTCTGAAAAATATCAAACATACAAAAAATAAAACGCCAAGCTCGCTTTTCTGATTGTAGTACTTAGTACTAGAAGATCTCAACTGAAAAAAACTCTAGCTCAAGTGTCAAAACATCCAGAGCATCATAGAGCTGCTGTTAAAAAGGCTACAAAAAAATCCGGAGGATAATAGAGATCCTATTAAAAAATGTTCAGATATCCCAATGAAGATGATTTAACTATACAAATCTTAAGTGGAAGGAAGAGGCATCAACTAGCTTTTTTTCTTTTTTGCTATTTTTTTATTTTATTTTGGAATCATTGGTCCCGTGTAACTTCTGCTAGTTTAACATATGGGCTAATTTGAAGAGCTGTTTTAAAAATTGAAGTCGTAATTATTAATAATTTGAAACAAAAATTACTAAATTAGTCCTAATGAGAGTAAAAAGATGAATGTTCATGTTGTAATTGTTTGTTAAAAAGGATGTATCAATCTCGAATGTGCTTTTATTTGCATGTCGAGCATTTTGTGCGGTTTATAGTTAATAACGTGAGTTGATGGAAGTTGATAAGATGTAGAATGCAAACCACACGGTAGTTTCTTTGTTGTAATGATTTGAAGCAGTTCTTGTAATTGCGTGAATAAATTAAGCAATAACAAACGAACGCAGATGGACGTGAATGTTTCGCCGGCTTCCAACAAACCGATGCAAAAGAACACGCACCTTCATAATTACCATTCCGATAATTACAAGTCTGGCCAATGATTAGGGCCTGCCCGTTCGTCAAAGTTACCACCATCATTCTTGCACCACGCCGGCATAAGGCCTAAATTTCCAAATCAATCAAACTGCACGACAAGTCTAACTTTGATAAGTGTAATTGAGTTCTCCACTTTCGTGCGATTTTTTTAATGTTTTCCAGCGATGCGCCGCTAATTTTACAGGAGGCTAATTATAATGTAATTGCTGGATGTTGTAAAATTTTAAATGCAAGCGAATTTAATTATAAATAATTACTACATCTACATAATAAAATAATTTATAGAAGATTTTATTGGTGATTTTTATTTGATGTACCTACATTGATAGTCTTCTATTTTTTTGGGTTGAATAATGTTATTGGGGCCTGTTTTGGTTTCGAGTCACGTTCGTCGGTTCCGGATAATCGACGGTCCCAGCGCCAACCCTGCACGATAAAAATTCCGCACTCGCAAAAAAAACACCGACCTCAAAGTTGGATTCTGTCTCTAAAAACACTTTACGAAGGAAAAGGATGAGAGGATAACTTAAAAACAGGATAACCTGTACATTGTATATCTACACGAGTTTCGCTTGGGAGATTCTCGTTCGGGGAATTTAGACCGTTATTGTCAGAATTTCAACTTGTCTCTACTTTCCTCTTCTCTTTTACAATTCCTCGACGCTCTTGTTTTATCTTCGTTTAAGTATACATTCGTTATCGTGAAATTGGTGAAAACGAATCTTTTTGATATTGCTTTTCGGTAGTCCCCAATATGATGGAGCGTGGGGTATTCACATTGTTTGCACAAGAGTCATAAATGTGGTTTAGAGTATGACATATCGATGTGTGGTTTGCAGATTAACATATGAATCGGATTTATTAGATATTTAATGTTTGGAGCGCGCGTGCGGCTTTTGCGAAGGCGGAACGTGGGAAGCGCAAATAGACGCTTGTTTTTGTATGCGATGATCATTATTTACGTCCGAAACTGGTGGCGCGTAAAGTCCTCCATTGTTTACTAGGCCCACTCAGAAGGGTGCAATTCACTCCATCGGGGCTAAATGTTTTTAATGTATCGTGTGATTTTGACAGATGTAAGTCGGAGGTATGAATAATGGTGGACATTAATGAAATTTTCTGATATTGGAGGAGATAAGATGCTAACGTTTGTTTTGAAAATTGGCGCGACATCTGGAGGAGGGAAAGGTGGAAGAACTAGGGTCAGGACTATTCGTGGACTTGATTCGGATGCAGCTAGTTAGTGGTGTCGGGGAAGCAACCACCCGCGACGACCCCTGCTATTTATACTTACAGATAAAGTTGATTCAATTATAGGCGACCGCATCTGCCATCTGTTGGCCATTATGAGTGCGCATCGGCCGCAATAACGTGATTAACTCGTTGCTAATCTTTAGGCAGCAGCTTGACTCTGCCCCCAGATCAAAACTGATTAACACTAGGATAAAAGATGCCTGATAAGACCAACCATGAGATGACTCTATTAGTATATTGCTTCCAAATTCAATTACTATTAACAACATTCACTTTCATTCTTCTATCTCCACATATGAAAAACAAAAGAATCAAATTAGCATTAACTTGAAAATGCAGTAAAAGAGAGCTGGAATAACAAAAATGAAAAATGTATCATAGGTATTAAAAATATAAGTAACATGATTTATGATTTATTCCATACGAGGAGGTAACATTACTATTTTCAGGTGCACACTCCAAAAATATTTTAATAATATACCAGATGTCTATTACATAGACACACAGTTACATTGTTTTAAATGGAGCACCCAGTATATTATGAATTCTTCACTCGTTTTGCTGATATTTACCATTTAAGCGAAAAAAAGATCCATTTTAGAAAAATAATTAACAATTTTGGATTGAACTTTTGTAAAAAAAATTCAGGCTCGTCTAGTTTGCAGCTATCATCGCAAATTTAAATTTGTGATAAGCTTTTATCGGGGTGGCCCATGAAATGCAAATTGACCAATTAAACGAAATTTTCAAATGGAACACCCTGTATATTTTAATAACAATCGATGGAATTTTTATAAGCTTTTTATAAGAATTGATATAATGTTTGTATGGTCACATGTTAATGGTTTATGTTTATGGGATAATATATAATGTCCAAACAGAGAAAAAGGGACAAATAGGCAAAATAGCGCTTTTGATGACTTTTGTTCAGGATTTTTTTCAAGTTTATCTAACATTTGTTTCTATTTTTCTCTATTTTGTTGTTGTTTTTTATAAAACACAAATTAAATTCAAACTCACAATTATCAATTTTGGTATTCTAACACTCACTATGCTTTGTAAATTTAACAACGTATGTTACCAAGGAAATTCTTATTTTTTTGAAATTCGTTTTTCTGTCCTTTAAACTGAAATAGTGGACTTTTCTAAAGAAGAAATCATAAATATGGTGTATGCGCTATATATCAGAAATTATGAAGCAATGAGAAAATTGATATGTCGTTTATAAAATTCGGGCAATGTACAATATAAAACTATTGACTAATCAAAGTATTAGCCCCAATTCTGTTCTAGAGGTTTTATTGATGGTTGAAGAAATTCTTCAGTCAACCGCATTTTGTAAATACATCGGTTTCATCCATATCATACCATATTGAATTGTACCCAGACACTGTATGGTAATGACTTCGAGAAGAGAGTGAAATTATCTGTTTTGACACAAAACATGATGACCGCGGATGTAAAAATTAACAAAAATATGTTTGTTGACGAAGTCACCTTAAAAAACAATGGACCTGTCAATAGGCATAAAATGGTCTTTAAATGTTTGGGAAGGAATAATAATAGGTAACCGTTATTGGCCCTCACTTTTTTGATGGAATCTTCAAGTATTTAAGAGATTTACTACCATTATTATTGGAATATGTTGACTTAGTGACAAGAAGAGACATGTATCTTCAGCAAGATGGAGCCCCTTTGCACTTTCATCGGATTGTTAGACTATATTTAATTAATTATCTACATTTACACTGGATTAGCATACATGGGCCTACAAATTGGCCGATAGATTTTTTCTTGAGGACCATGTAAAATGTTTAGTGTATCAGACTCAATCCACATCATCTGCTGACGTGGAAGATCGAATAACACGAGCATTTCAATCCATCACACCGTATATTCTCAATAATGTCAAATGTTTATGATTATTTTTTGATAATGAATTTAAAAATGTCACAATATACTGGGTGTCCCGTTAAAAAAAACGTAACTATGGTTCTTTAAAACTTTAATACTAGTGGTGCAATTATGTGGAAAACTGTAAGTCCTTACAGACAAAATATCTGTAAGGTAACCATGGAATCCATTACAATCCATATAGCAAAGCTTAGAGATTTTTCCTGTAAGGACTTACAGATTTGCACAGAATTGCACTATAAAACTCAATTTATGATAAATGATAAAGTTGTTATGAAAATTATGATAGACGTATGAAATATAAAGAAGTGTTTACAGGGAAAATGTAAATTTGAGTGTTGAGTGTGTTTAAACGAGATTTCTGATGCATGGCAAATTGACACCTTGAACCCCTTCAACTAGTTTATTGAATAAAATATGAAATTGATATTTAGTAACATCCTGATATGTATGAGTAGCATTATTAATTCCCCATCAAAACAGTATGAAATGATCCCTCAGTTAGATTTGTTAATCAATGCGCATCCAGACGGGGCTTGATATTAAAAAGTGTGAACACACATCGACAATATGTATGCAAAATAGGGCCGCTTTAAAGTGATCCAAATGTCAATGGTATTGCAATTATAAAACCCTTCTGGACGATTTGACGGACGCGTCCTGGCGTCACATGTGACGGAGACAGGACCTTCCCGTCGATTTCAAATTTATATACACTTTTTATAAACGGCTCCACATTTCTTTTTAATGCGAAAAAGTGTAAAATTTTATAAGATGGGGACACTTTTTAATATTTGCACATATGGAAGAGAGTGCATATACAGGACGTGTCCGGACAATGTTAAGACATTCGTTCCGCACACCCTCGCCCCATTTTTCACTTATTAAATTCACGTTTTAAAATTGATTTTATACGCTCTATAAATTTTAAATTTTACAATATCTTTGTTTTTATTAAAAATCTAATATTTTAGTTATTAGTTTTATTTGATTTTTAACGGTTTCGTGCTTAATTCCCCTCGGGACGGATAAAGAGTAAACAGTCTTAACAATGGGAGCTGAAAAGGTCCTAATGATATCGCACAAGGCAAGAACACGCATGATGAATGCTGTGCGCGATTTGTTGACCGAGAGACAATGTTTAAAACCTCACGATCCATGTATAAATATTGTAGAACCTAACCTAACAGAATAAAAGGGGATGTAGACAAGAGATTATCAACACACCGGGTCCTCCGCCATTGTTTGCCCATTTACCGCCAGCTAAGCTGTCTGTTTGCCAACACTTATTCCCTATATTAAGTTCTGCTTAGTAACGTATACAACTAGCCTGTCAATGAATGATTTAGGTCCTTCCAGGTGTGTTTGTCCAGGTTCCGCTTTGACGACTTTACGCGCGGCTTTTCTTTTGATTCCCAAACGCTTCCAAGAGCCATCCGCAAAAATTACACCCACAACGGCTTAACCAAACAAGTGCCAACACAAGTGTTTACCTTACCAGTTTAGAATCACATCCAAAATCACGATCGCGCTCAAAAATTTACTAGAATAACACTGAAATATTAAAATCAACAAAATGTCCTTGATCAATCCTTCAAAGAAAATCATCTTTTCATTAAGGCAAAATAAAAATAACTATAAAAAAGATATTTCAAATGGATTTTTTACCTTTAAATCTAGTGTCAGAAAAGATTTTTATTTTTAAAAGGTGTTTATTTGGTGTAAAAATTTAGGAACTAAGTGTGAATGAACCTTTTCCAAAAGTTGAAACCCAGTTTTTTAGAAAATTTTATTGGAAGTTTTCAATGAAACAATTTATTTGCCGTTTGTTCAAACTTTCCCTTATTTCTAAAATTCTTTACTAAATTTTTAGTGGAAGTTTGTTATTTTCACATACACTATCACTGCTAGTGCTTATTATTTTCACTAATAACTAATCCAATTCGAAGGCGTTTGTCCTCTTTAGTCTTCTTACTAGATTCTTATTGTTGGATGAGTCCAATATTTTCGTATTGATGCAGCCTTTCTTCCTGCTTCTGGAGAAATCACTGAATTTTGATAATTGTTTCTAATGTACCATGGAGCATCTTCTTTCTTCTTCTCAGTACTTTCTTCTGGAATCTCTGTATAATGTACAAGTTACTTTGTTTTGTGCAACTCCAAACCTCATAAAACTAGGCCACACTGGTTTCTGTAGATTATTTTTGACGTGAGATTTACACCGTAATTTGGTATCTACAACCATACCAAAATATTTACTATATTTTGAGAACGGCATTATATGATTCATTTATAGGTCAAATTTATATGAACCGATTAATCGTTGATTAGGGTAATTTTTCATTTTTTTCGTCCAATCTTCAATTTGGATTATGGCTAACTGCAGAGTAATAACGGCAGTATTAGGTATTATCTGCGAACGTTGCTAGTTGCTTATGTATTATTTTCTTGCCATGGAAAGTCAGATATATGTCAAATTCAATTAAAGGATAAATTAGTTTTTCTTAGGATAAACCAGTATATCCAAAGTGCCTTAGGATTAACCTGTTTAATTTATTCTAATCTAACTTATCCCAGAAAATGAAGTTTACAGGATAAACTGATTTATCTGTTTGAGAAATGTGGTACTTATTGGTCGTGAAATCCAAAATTAGTCAATAGTATTATATTGGTCCAAAATATATTCTAATTTTACAAAAGAAATTTTCTCCCTTTATTTATTTATGTATGAAGTATGTCAACAAAAAAAAAGAAAAAATTAGGGTTAATTTCAAAACTAATTTTGTACTCGGAAATGAACAGTAGGTGTTACTTTAATTTTAAATAATCTTAACTAATACTCAAATACAAGTGTAGAGTAAAGCAACTAAGTTCCAGTTTCTATTTTAGGTTAAACTACACTTTTTTCAGTTGTATTTGAAAAAAGATAAATTTAATTTCGGAAATCATCAATTGTAATTCAGAAATGTGGATTGTATTTCAGAAAACATTAATTGTATTTTGAGAAAAACCAATTTAATTTCAGAAAGTATCAATTGTATTTCAAAAATATCAATTGTATTTCAGAAATATCATTTGTATTTCAAAAAGCTACATTTAAAAATCAGAATTCCCCAACTTAATGTCAGAAAGTATGATTTTAAAGTAAATAAATAAATTACAGCAGAAATTTTGGATTACCTAAATATAATATTTTAGCCACTAACACCTATGTCTTTCATTGCTAAAGGAGGTGCATGTTCCATTGTAGTATGTTGCTCTGCACCATCAACAATTGTATTTTTGGTTTCATCAATAATTGTTTGGAAGTAAACCAACATTTGTTCCTGAAATTCAATAGATAATAGATGATTCTAAAATACAATCAATGTTTTCTGAAATTAAATTGATTTATCTGAAATACAATTGATGCTTTTTGAAATATACAATTAATGATTCTGAAATACAATTAATACTTTCTGAAATTAAACGGCTTTATCTGAAATACAATTTATGCTTTCTGAAATACAATTGAAAAATTAAACCTAACACCTTTCGAATGGGAATAGGAGTCATGGTATTTATACTTATTTAAATAAGAGGTTAATATTCATATTATTTTTGCTTACAAAATGGCTTAAATGACTTAAATATCTGTAATTTGACTAGTCAGGACCAATGTCAAACTGGAACTCTTTTGGATCATGAACCATTTTCTATCTTGAACTCCAAATTAGAACTCTCTTCCTGCCGTTTCTTCAGATTTTTCCAGAATTCCATATGGTTTTGGAAGTTAATAACATTTTAATTTAGGCATCCATAAACCTTTTTCGACTAATTTTATAAATAGATCTTACAGTTAATGATCTATTCTAGATTCTAGAGTCTACAGTCTAGAGTAATAAAATTAGGCATGCGAAGATTAAAGAAATTAAACTTTCGTGATTTTGGAATTCTATGCGCCCTCTGGCTGTAGCGACTTGAACTAAAACGGCGAGTACTTGTAACATTAAAATAGCGTTTAACACCGATCGCACATATTTTCGCTGCTTTCTTATGTAATTAAATGATTTATATTGTTTTGTAAGTATTATAGGCAGATTCTGGTCAAAATTAAAGGCCTTTAATTAGTATTAAAGAAGGTAACCTTGGGAATTGTAAATTTTAACATATATAACAAATTAAATCCAAAGATCTTTAAACTTAAATGATTTGATCAGAATCTGGGTATATAACTAATTAAGTTTTTATTAAATAATAATAATTAAAAGTACTCACAAACAATTAGATGATTCCGTGATATATACAGGGTTGTGATAAAGTTTGGAACAAAATTCATAACTTCGTAAATCGCTCGGACCTCGGACAGGTCAATTTTTGTTTTTAAAATGCCATCTCATGTTATAAAAAAATTATTAATGACGTCACTGGTGATTTAGCAGTGAGTATTACCACATAAAAAAACGTAAGTTAAGTAAATCAATTGGTTTGTTTTAAAGATATTTCAAATTTAACATGCTACATTGCGCCTATTTAAATTGTAATATCTTTTAAACTAATCGATAAATTTAACTTTTGTTTTTTTGTATGTTATTCGAGGTAAAAATATATTTCCAACGGGGTGTTACTTACCCCACGATTCTTATTATAATTTTAGGGGTTGTGTCCATACCGCACAGGGATGCATGGATTTTTACATCAGCTCTATAGCAAAATATGCCCCTCTCGAATCCAAAGTTGACATGTCCGAGCGTCTATTCAATTTTCTTTATTAACTATTTTAAAACTCAACCGTTTTGTTTTCGTTGGGCCACCCTGTATAAATGATGTGTACATATAGTTGGATACCGCACTAGGAAAAACTATAGATAACCCTAAAAATGGGTTTGGACGGTAACGTAACATATGTATACGTACAATGTAGAATAGGTATAGATATAGATAGGACTGGTCCAAATACACTTCCCTGAGGTACTTCTCCCTTTCTGTCAAATCCGAGTAAGCATCTTCCTAATATGTAATTCCGTAGAATATTTCTGATATTAAGAGGATTCGAATGTTTTTTCAAATCTTCATAGTATAGTTTTTAACTTATTATTGAGTGTCAAGACTTTTATTAAACGCTTTAGCTTCATCTAAGAAGATCGAAGAGCAAATTATTCATAATTTCTTCATTGACTTCTGGATGAGTTATGAACTAAATTTCATCAGTTTTTTGGTCAACTGTATCGACACTTGATTCAATTTCTTCTTGGGTGTCGTTTGCAAAATATCTCCTAAAATCTTTGAGCTTTTTGATCATGGTTCATGACCCATCTATCTGTTTGATGGAATGATTCTGCATTACAGGACTTTCAATTTTTTTGGTTTCTTTCCAAACAATACTATCATCTTAGGTAAGTATTTTAAGTCTGGCATTGATGGTTTCGTAAGTAATTTGTATGAAAAATAATGTGCTAATTTGTTGATCACTTCATATTTCATGCAAAACATGGTAATAAAGTAAGAGTGTTTTTAAGTAAAGTACTTTTCCACTTAAATCAACATGTGTTATAAATAATTATGTGGCATAATATTAAAATGATCTGCAATTATGTTAATTTATGTATTCCGCATATAAGAAAGATGAATGCTCGCCCGTTGCGCTGATAATAATAATTTATTCTTGCGAATGGGCCGAAAATGATCATAGCTGGAGGCATTTAATAAAAACGAAGTTAATAGAAACGAAATTCCATTAAGCAATGAAGATGATTATCAGTGTATGTTTGAGTAGTGAAAGTCCCTTGCGCCCTACGACAGCACTCAGGACTCAGGACGAACTCAGGCCGCCGGGATTAGCTGACTAATGTGATTTATTGCTGAGATATTGAGGGGGCCGAAGGCCCCCGCGCCAAACTAATTAATACGTTCTTACTAACCTTTTAATCATAATTGGATAACGATACTCTACTCTCTTAAGCCCGGGCCTGCTTTAAGCCGAATCACATCTGCTCGATTGTCGCCAAACTTTTAATGTTCTCTTAATTAAGTTTCTGTTGATATTTCCTCATAAATCATATTCTACTAAAATTGCTCGATACAAACGTTCATTTAACTGCGATTTCATATTTCCTAAATAAATACATAAACACGTTCATTTTATTACCAATTAATCTTTTACTCCAATTTTACAACTTTGCATTAAAATTCATTTATACTAACAAAAACCTCGTTTTCTTACTTGCCATTTGTTAATTTCACACTAAAGTAAATAGGAGAAATAGAATTTAAATTTAAATTTGCAGTCAGAACGTTTTCGTCAACTAATGTTAATTGATAATATCAAGATTAGTTGACAAAACGTTCTGTACCTAATTGAATATATTTTGTCTACGATCGTGCAAAAAGTAGGCTATTTATGATCAGTTGTCAGTTCATAAAGTCACACTTTCTTGCACGAGTGCACAAAAGCGTTACTTAGTGCACTACTGGAAAAGAGCATGACTTTTTGCACTGTCAATAATTTTATGTTTTTATGGAATTTTATTATTTTCAATGATTGATGTTCATCGATCGTAGAAAATATAGTCCAATTCGACCTAAGGTCTCGTTATCCATTTTTTGCACTTATTGCATAAATAACTATTAAAAAGAATGAGTTTCAATTTTAATACTTAATATTAATTAAATCATTTTTAGTTGGATTTAACACAAATAAACTAATCAAATTTACAATAAAATTGTAATTGCCTATAATTGAACAAAAAATAAGTGGTATAAATAACAATTAAATTATTTTTAAAGACTGAAGCCTTTATAAGTCAAATTTACTTTCTCATAAAAGGCCTCATGTCCTAAATTAATCAAAATATAAACGATTCATAATCCGCATTTATGTCAAAATTAACATTTTATTTAGTATATAAATGAGAAGCAATTTTCATTTTGATTTAAATATTTTATTAAAATTTATTAAAGTTTAAAATACAACATTGACGATTTATTAACGTGTCATTATATTTTAATGTATCACGTGATGATTGCAAATTTTATATTTAATTCATTTATTATTGCTAATATACGAGTACAGTGAAGTTTTAAAATATTTTAATTTTAAATTAGAGTTTTAATAATTAATGCCCTTGTTTAAAATACGTCCATAATTTAAAATGAAATGTGACAACCATGTTATATTCCCACATTATAAAATAATATAAAATTCTCGTGTTTATAAAAAAAAACTTTATTGTAAGTATGTATCTATTTAGTTTAGTTTTAGAAAAAAGTAAATTTTGGAAAAATAATAATTATTAACTTTCAGTTTAGTTTTTTTTTTTTAAATATAATTGGAATTTACGTTCGTATGTAAGTTCGTTATGTAAGGGAAATATTTTCAGCAAAAATCGAATAATTGTCTATCATCAGTTTATTTCATAATTTTACCAACATTTCCACTCTAATTTAAGTCTTAATCATGACTACAAAAAGTTTAATTACAATTTAACGCCATGATTAAGACTCAAATTAAAATTTTGAAATATATTGATGATAGAAAATTGTTCGGTTTTTGCTGAAATATTTCTCTTACTTTTTTTAAAATGTGATAAAGGATTGTAAGGTTTCAATTTCTTAATTTCCAGGGGATTTAAATTTATCCCAACATTATACAGGGTGTCCTTAAAATACCGGAAGAACTCTCCAGTCTGTTATTAAGGACCCTTCAGGGATTTTAATAAAAATAGTTAAAAATATTCTCTTGGCTAATTAACCGAGATATAAAGAAACTAATTTGGGAATTCAACTTGTTTATTCTGAAGAATTTTGAAAAAAATCACTAGATGTTAATTACATGTAATAATTACCATTTTCAATTTAAAAAAATAATTTTGAAGTTAATAAAATTTTGAATTTGTTTTATTATTAAAAGATGAAAGAGAAGCCAAAATTTATAGGATAGGATAGGTTTTTCAAAATTCATGCTAAACAAGAAGTTAAATTCCCAACTTTGCTTATTAATACCTCGGCGAATTTTTATAGAATTGTTTTAAACTGTTTTTCCGACTTTTTCTGAAGGGTCATTTTTACTTTAATAATTTAAATTAAGAAATTATTTTATTCTTTTTTGAGAAAATGCTCGTACACAAGAATTTTTTAAGGTGACAACCGACCCTCCCCCAAATAAATCCTGGGTGCGCCACTGCTTACTCAGACATAATAGTAAAAGTACGAACATTTATAAATTCTAACATGTTGAAGATCAAATTCGATGGAGCTGTAATGATTTAAAGTTTGAACTTGAATTAGGAAGTTGGAAACTGATGAAGTTTGAACTGGATGAACATCGAATCTAAAATCTAAGAAAATTCAAACTTTGGGAAGTAAATGACTACCTTGAAGGTTGATTTATTGTAGCTGCGGCCTTCAAAAAAAATATTTTAAAATGGTTTTAATCTACAAAATTACACAAAATCTAAAATTATATGAAATCTTTGAATCGACATCATTTTGAATCCTATATTTGAAAATAAATTTTTCGAAATCTATCTTCTCTAGAGTTCCAACTTTGTTCTGAATGTTCGAACTATTTTGAATAAAAAGTACATCTATTTGTAGTATGTAAAACACTAGTCAAAACCGACCGCCAAAACTATTTGGTAATTGGGAATTATTGAAAATTTATGATTTTAAGAATTGCTCCATCCGAAATAGTTGGAACACCCTGTATACAGGGTGTCCAGAAATTAAGCGGCCAAACTTTAACTATAACTAATTTTAAGAAAAAATACTTAAAAAACTGAATAGGGAATATTAGTATAAAAAAAAATTATTTTATGTTAATAACCCCAACCCTCTTTAAAACCCTTTCAGAGCTTTCAAAAAATCTGAAATAAATTGAGAAATTATATCTTAAACGTATTAGTCTTCACACCAAATTTCAAATCTTTATTACAAACCGGCCGCTTAATTTATGGACACCCTGTATATTCAAGAGTCTCATCATAGAAAATACAGTGTGTCCCATAAGCTCCGGTACGAGTGCTAAGTTTCATTAAATAATTGTTAGGATGTATAGAAAGGAGAAAAGATAAAAAGAAACAATAAGAAATAGCATTATAAAAAGTAATTTACTTTTCCATTTTAATAAATGAACATTTCTGTATTGATCGTGTTTAAAAGAAAAGAGCAGGTTTGTTAAAAATAAAAGGCAGTGTCGGCTAGTAAATTTATCAAACATAGCGCTAACAACTGCTGAGAATCATCTTGAAAGAGAAATTAAAAAAAGCTCGATCCTTGTAGGGAGCAACGTGAAGCGCTGCTTTACTTTGTACTTGCTACTAGCAAGACTCGAGAACTGTAGACAAAAAAAAAGTTGAAGACGTAGGATAAAAAAAGGGCGGGAGGGTAAAAAATGAGCTATTTCGCTCTCTATCCAATCTTATCTACAAGTCTTGGAAATAATGAAACAACTTATACATGGTAATAAAACAAGAAGACAAGAAGAATTTGCAGAGTCGCCGACAGATAGCTCTGGTGAGGGGCGTGTTCGAGTAGCAGGAGGAGGTGGAACGACTTCCACGCCCTCTGGAAGCGGCGACCTCCATGTTAGGAGTTTGCAGTGCGAACGATTCAATTTTTAATTGGGAATGCTTGTTGTTTGTTTTTTGTGGTGCAGGTGAGGCGTTAAATTGCGCCACACCGCGCCGCGCCGGTAAAAATGTTTATAAATCCTGGGGACTAAATGGTACAAACGCGAAGCGCGGGGTCGAAGCAGAAAGCGTCGCATTTGGGAGTGACAACCGAAGCATTAAACTAAACGTATACGTTGTTGCGCCTGGGAATTGGCATCATTGTGCCGCGTCGCTGAGCGTTGAGGGGCGCGATAATGGGGCTGCTCCCCAGGGACCGAGCATTAGGCCCCTCACACACACATACACTAATACAAAGACGAATTTACACCTAAACTTCTACCGATGTCTTTTAACAACTTATACAATCTTTTTACACTCTCCTACAGGAAACGTCTTTGTATCTTATGTAATGGACTACTCGACTACCTCAAAAACATTATACACCACTCTGCAAAACTACATCAACACCTTTCACCACAATTTGCATGAATCATTTTTGCGCTACCAACCTATATTTTTACACTTACCGTTCATGTCTACAAACACGTTACTATGACATTCCCAAACGATGGTCGATTGCTATGGCAACCAAAAAATACACAGTTTCGTTCTGATTTATAACAGAACAGTGTTTCGTTATGAAATAGTTTGCCGTAAATATAAGAGGTGGCGCCACAACAGTTTTTACAATTTGCATTTCTAAATGTTATTATTCTGTGATCTTAACCTTAAAAATTAAATAACGTAACTTTTAATTTCTTTCAAGTTTTAATTCTGATATAAGAATTTATGACCGGTCAGTGTACAAATATAGGTTGGTAGCGCAAAAAATAGTATACGTTACACGGTCGTTATGTGCGATATGACTTCAAAAAATAGAAAAACCCGGCCCTACGTTTTTCTAACCCTTTTCTCGTCCTGTCATAACGCACTTACCGACCTTGTATCGTAATATACTATTACAAAATCAAAGGAGTCACCTACGAGTTAATCGAATCTTACCTTAAACAACGAAGACAATTTGTAATCAACGACAAGCTAAGCGGATGAAGGTACCGCAGGGTAATTTGCTGGGCCCATTATCACTTAAAAATGATTTGCAAATAGCATACATAGTAGGCACCTCAATAATCACTTACTCAGATGATACCATCATTTATGTAGAAGGAGACTTTTGGAGAAAGGACTAACAATATACAGGGTGTCACAGATTTTGTTAAATGTGTAATGTTTTGGTGCATTCTATACTTATTTATATGCCATTCAAAATAATCAAATATTCCCACCCATTCCGAAGTTAAATAAAAAAAAACCTAAAATGCCATTTTTGAAAGAGTCGTTTTCAAAAAAAATTTCAGATAAAAATTTTGAGTTTTGTTAAGACGAATTTAAAGAAAGCAAAACCAAAATTTTTAGAATTATAAAATCATAACTGATAACTCTACTTAAGATAAATTAATTAGCACGATAAGATAATGTAAGCTCTATGTAATAATCGATCATCCTCTTGCGGCAAAATACCGAATTAATGTGATGACGTCAAAAATAGGTTAGTTACCATCTCGTTGCTGTGCACTGACCTACTTCTGACGTCATTTTTGGCGGAAAAAGTTAAAATTTATTTCGACATAGAACATGCTACGTGACTTTTTTAAATTTTTATTTGAGTATATGTATAATTTTACCTATAATACCAACTGAAAATTTAAATAAACACCAGCACCAAAATACAATTTTTGAAAGAAATGCTTAGCCGTATTTCTAAAATAACTTGTAAATATAAAAGAAAGTCAAATTATCTTCCGTCGTTATCTAAGCAATGTTTCAAGCGAGTTGGTATAGAACTGGTGACATTTTCCAATTGTTCAGGTGTTCTTGAAAGAACAGCAGTTTAATTTTTATCACCTGAGATTTCTTTTAAGTAACCTCAAACAAGAAGTCATGTGTACTCCGATTAGGGTCCTCATTAACAGCCTCAAAAATGTGTTCTTTGACTTCTCAGAGCGTCGATGTTTGGGCCTTTTACTATTCTAGTGTTGCGGAACAAACTAACCTGTCTTTTGAATCCGCTGGTCAAACCTTGGAAAAGGATATCTTTTCAATATTGTTGCCAGTTGATCTTGGATTATTTACCTTACAATTCGCTTTTCAAGGTAATATCTCCCAGTGCGACTACATGCGGAACTTATATGATGACGTCAAAAGTAGGTTAGCTGCCATTAAGCTGTCATGGTTGCCACCTAACTTTTAGCTGTCACCGAGGTTAATTTCTTTTACTTAAATAAATCTATCTACCTATCTATTAATTTCTCAAGGAAATAACTATTCTAACTTTTCAACCACTCTTGAAAACTTTCATCGAAAATATAATTTTGTCGACACCATCTTTTTATCGACAGACCATTTCTTCAATAATGATATTTCACAAAAAGTACATTTTCATCGATAAGACCCTTTTTCTACAATGTCGACATTATCTTTTTGTCCAAAAAGGACCGCTGTATCGAGAAAACATTTTTATCGACAATTCACGATTATGTAATCTTCTAAAAAATTAAAAGCAAATTGAACAAATTGATTTTTAATCCAAAACTCCAAATAACAGTAGTAAAATGTTCGGTCGATAAAACGGTTTTGTCGAAAAAAGGTACATCGATGTAACTGAATTTGACCCGACAAAACGATGAATTAGCATTGTCCATGAAAATGTAGTATTCTAGTCGAAAAAAAAGTCTTTTGCTAAAAAGGTAGTATCGATAAACTGGTCTTCTCGATGCAACGGATATTTCATTCGATGAAAAGTGTAATATACAGGGTGTTCCAGAATAACTGTGACAATTTTTTAGGGGTGCTAGAGGAAGTGAAACTAAGCATTTTTGACTTATAAAGTATTGCCTGGAAATGCTTCCTTAAAAAGTTATACCACTTCAAAAATTAAAAAAAATTAGTTTTTTGTAAATATAATAAATATTACAAGAGATATTAATTTGAAATTTTGGCGATAGTTTTTTCACATAAGGATACACATTTATAATCAAAGGAAGCATTTCCAAGCAATACTTTATCAGTCAAAAATGTTTAGTTTCACTTCCTCTATCACCCCTAAAAAATTGTCACAGTTATTCCGGAACACCCTGTGTATTGCTTTTGAATCGGTAAACGAATACCTTTTGGAACAGATGTGTTCAATTACGTTGTGTGAAAAAATATGATTACCAATAAGATTTTTATCTTCTTCGGCCACTGCTCATGAAAATATGTAAATGGTTCGCAAGAATAACTTGAAGAAGAATTTTGGATAAAACTAGGACATAATATTAATTTAATGAGAAAGATAAGATTTATGTGCATAATTTGTGGTACTTGGCACAAATGCAATTACTTTGGAAAACATGTGTAGTAAATTTGATAAATATTTGGAGCTCATCATAAAGTAGTGGTGTATGTGGCTGAAAATGAGCGGTGTAGATGCATGTAAGTAAGTGAAAGTCATGTAAATCGCCTCATTAACAGAATTGCGCGACGTCTTGAAATGCAAGAGGCGACGCATTAGCGTCGGTCTCCTTTATTAATGCGACGCAATGTCCTTCTTCCAATATCTTTGACTTTACGACGCCTAAAGAATGTCATATCACATGTTTTGAGGAATTTAAACGAAGCTTGCACTTTGAAACTCATTTTTAGATAATTGAATTCGAAATTGCTGCTTTTACGAGTGTGTTTATGGCCGCTCTTACCGCACGATTATTACCCGCTACTACTCTATTTTTCCTTGGCCCCTACAAATCAACTCCAAGGAAAGTTTAAATAATTTTCGATATTAATTTCCTCTCTCGTGTAGGCATTTAATAAATTTCAAGTGAAGGAGGCTCATAATAAAAGAGACTTCAACGTTACCCCCTTTTACTTATAAAGGCTGTCACTTCAACCCGTTCGGGCGCGACTTTTGAGATCTCACTTCCCCTTAAAATCGGCTTTTACCTCGAGTTGCGAAACGTATTTAAGAGTCTTTGTTATCGCAGGAGCTCTACCAAGGTTCCTTCAAGCGCGAATTAATTAGCTCCAGTGATAATTGATATTAATTGTCTTTTCTTATTTTCCAGCGCGTTGATTCGTCTAAATTTATCTACAACGACTTACACTACTTTATATAAATTACTTGCCAAATAAATTTACTCTAAATACAGCCTGTTTTCCATGGAAGGATTTGTTTTGATAAAAATTATTTACTTAACTGAGAAATAATAATAGTTCTATATTTAACTTAAAAGAACAAAAATGGTGCAATCATAAACATATTAATGCATTTACATGGTGTTCCGTATCGTTATTCACTAATTTTGGGAGAGTAATCTAGGTTCAACTTTAAGACTAAATAAGTTTTCCTTCGAGAAAATTTGGAGTGGACCATTCGTCCTTACGTTATTCTACTGCTTTTCGTTATGCTAAAGTACATTATCCTACTTTTCGATTTCTGCAACCTTATTCTTGAACCAATCGACACGATGTGGCCAACCACTTTTATCATTCTGTTCTTTTCATTTACATGAAAAAACAAGAGGACAGAATGATAAAAGTGGTCGGCCACATCGTGTAGACGGTTCAAGAATAAAGCTGCTGGATTATTCTAAAATTTTAGTAAGAAATATTTAGTTTTAAGGTAGGCAAGGAGCAAATAGGGTTTTCATAGAAAAATCCAATATATTATGCTCAATTCTATTTCAATAAAAGTGTATCGTTATGGAATCCAAACCTTTTGAAGTAAATATTGCAATAAGCACCTCCTGGTTAATTGTATCAAATGTTTTGGAAAAGTTCAACAGTATAAGAACAGTAGCCTTATTATTGTCAATGTCAGAAATAATCTTTTATACATATACTTTTCCAGTACCTTTATTTTTGGTGAGAGAAAATCCATCATGGACATCAAATATTGTAGTCTATGTATTTGACAGTGCAGAACTCTTACCGGCTAAAACCCCCCTAGCCTTCAATACCAATTGACAAGGTACGGCTATTCATTATCAACAGTCATATTTTCTCCCCTTATAAAGACAAAATAATAGAAAAAACGGAATCAAGAAACTTCTGATCAATTATTACCGTTAGAAGATAGTTTTCTTCTCTCATCATCCTTTTTGACTTTTAAAACTCTGCGAAAAAAGGTATTTATTCGTATCTTAATTTATTAGTAGCTCTCAACAGCATTGAAATATAGTATGTTCTGCCATATCAACTTCCCCATAATACATACATAGATCCCAATTTATTATTTTCATTTTGATTAAATAGTACTCAAAATGTCCAGATAAAAACTGTGAAAAGTGAAAATTTATTTCAGCATGTATCTATTTTTGTAATCAATCTAGTTCCATTTTATTTAAATTACCATTGTCTGCCCTTTCAAAAATTAAAAAAAAATTAATAGGAATCATTCCTGCAATCATTTGTATTGCTCTAATGCTCAGTTTTCTATATGCCCTGTTTATTCTTAAAGCCATCTTTCTTTGAATGAAAGCTTTCCAATTGTTTCTTATATCTCTTTATTTTTATAAAGGTATCCCATAAAGATACTCCATACAAAAATATCGAAATAACTATTTTATTATAGATTTTCCTTCTACTATACATAGCCCCATCAATATTGGATAATACAAAACCAAGAGAAGTGACAGTCTTTTCAGCTTTCTTAGTTGTTTGTAAAATAAGACCACTAAAATTTTGAGTATGTTCTACGTAAACTCCAAGATATTTAATACATTTTTTTTTCTGTATGGTTATATTACCCAAAATAATCTCTAAACTTTTCATTCTATTTCTTCTCTCAAGAATCTATAATCTTCGTCATTCCAGAATTAAAAGATGGTACACCAATATCATCTCAGTATATCATCATTATAAATATTCCATAACAAAGGTCCGAAGACTGATCCTTAAGGTACAGTTGCTCCCAGCTGGAAGTAGGACAAAAGTAATCACGATCGCGTATTCTTTGTCCTACTTCGAGCTGGGAGCAACTTTACACTACACACTCATCTTCCAAAATTCATACTGTCCACCAAGCACTAATCTACCCTTATAATAACTGCATATAAAACTAATTAGATACTATTGAAAGTATTCCTAATAATATCCATAACTTCTTAACAGCATCCATAGTTGGTTTGTCTTATCTAAATCCATATTGATTAATAACAAACCCAACTTATTTACTGATTTCATCCAACAATCGCCTAATAATTTCCTGTTGAAACATCTTATCAATTGTGTTTAACATACATAGTGGTCTATTATATGCCTTGTTGTTTGGATCTGAAGAAGGTTTCTCTATAAGGATAAAATTCCCTTCTTTTCACCTTTTTGGAAACTGAGGCTTCCTGAATAAATTATCAAAAATATTACATAAAACAACATAAGGTGTTTCCCTTGAAATTAACTTTATTATATCAACATTACTTCTATCTCAGTACATAATAGTATCTCATCAATAGCAAAGTCCATTGATCAAATGACCATTTATAGCACGGGACGGGAATTCTTTTGCTATAGCCAATTGTTCAGAATCACATAAAGTTGGAGGAGACCTCAGATAATATTTGGTGAATACTGATTATGGTGTGTAATTATAATAATCACAAGTTTAAATGAAGGGATACTAAAATAATATAAAGTGTTGATAATATGAAAAAAGAAAGTGTTGGTGTAAGTAAAATGTAGAAAAGTGTGAGAGTCGGTAAAATAAATGAATCTCTGCAGAGATACTCCTAAATAAACAAATAAAGAAAATAAGGTTTCATTTCTCGCAATTCCTCGCTGAATAAAAGCTAAGACCCTTTAGGTACCTTTAAACGTCGTTAAGTATGTCGAGCGTAAAGTGAGGCCTCCTCTTCACTCTTCAGCCCCTTCGACTCCTTGGCGAATAATGGTGTCGCTAAGTAAGCAACCCCAAAGCCCTCGTTTTCTTCATTCACCCATCCTCCCCTCTTTGGTTTCCTCCTGGCCAGAGGATTACCATTGCATTTAAATAAATACATAAATATTACATCGCTGAATTGTGTTTAATTAAATTCCGCAGCCGCGGAAGCCGCTTTCCCGAATGCTAATTTCTTGCTGATTGTAATGGATGTTCATTTCATTTGAACACTCCGGCTTTGCGTTATATTGTTCCCTCGTTTCTTTCATATTTTCCGCCCTTCGTATCTATAAGAACGGGATTGTGGGGATAAAAGCACGCACTGCGAAATTGCGCGGATTACCGCAAGGAGCATTCAATTATGCCCGAACAATCAAGATCTTCAAACGCTAGACTTTCTTAAGAAATAATAAACATAAAAACAACCCTAAAACGAAATTAACTAGAATTTATCTACACCCAAATACAATTTTATAATTCTTTAAAATAATTTGGATTCCATAATCACATCACATCAGCAACAAAGAAAAGAGGATGGGAAATTGTTTGTTTATTTTTGATTAAAATGAAATGTAGGCGGATATTAATGAAAAGTTTTAGATGAGATTTTTTTTGAAAGGATTAGGAATATTTCGATTAAACTGTAAATGGATATAGTTTTTGTGTATAAAGGTAAGAGTAAGTTGTTTGTCGTTTGTTTGCAGAGCACTCGTGTTTTGTAATTAAAACTACGGCAACAGCGAGTATCAGCTAGGGGAGAGTATTCGTATCCCTTTGGGCAAACAAAAGGGCGACTGGGAATGAGATAAAATAGTGGCCTTTGGAGCGTTATGACGGCATATATGAAGTGTATGTAAACACATTTGGAATGCAATTAAGGGAAGGTATCAACGAGACTAATCAATCAAAGTAAGTCTTAGATCGTTTGGCACCAGCACGCCCAGGGACGTGCTCCTTTCCGACTAACAGCGATTTTGCAAGTCAATATTAGGTGTCATTCTAGAAGCGTAAAAGACATCCCCGCAATTCCCACACGCATTTACCACGCTACATCGAAAACTCGTTAATTTGCTACTCAACCTATTTTTAATAATTATTTATTACCGATTCAAATTAATTTATTTGTAATAATAGTAGCGTTTTATTAAAACACAGAAAACTCATTTGATATTAAACTAATTAATGGCGATTTAAATGATGCGATGACGATTTGAATAAAATTCTTTTGTTTTTTGGGGGATGCAATCGATATTAGTTAAAATAACGTAACGGGATTTTTTTGCCGACCAACGTTAGAAAAACTTGGCTTGATCGATGGAAAGCGGATCCCGGCGGCTGCACCATTGTCGTTTATTATGTAAGAGGCGGCGGTTTGCCGCTCCGGCAGCAGAGTGTGCCGAAACGGGCGGCTTCGGCTTTCCAACACAATTAGGGCCAGCGCAGGGCTAAGTAGAAAAGCATGTAGCGGCCGGGCGAATGTGAGTGATGGTTGACAGCTGACCGCGGTCCGAGTGACCGCGACGAAACTACCCGATATCCTTCTCATCCTCCTCTTCTTTTTCAGGATACATCTTATATCTCCACGTTTTACATCCACTTTTATTTCCGAACGAAACAATAAAACTTTTATCAACAAACGAAACAACATTACAAATTTATTTTACCAAAATCACTAAAATATTTATTTTCAAAAAAAAATCATTCACTAACTCATCAACTCTTCCATCAGATATTTCAACAAAATCACTTCAATAAAACAATATTGAAAATAACTACATAAGATTAGTTGTGATCTGTATATGACTTGTCAGTAAAAACTATATTGCCACGCCTGGAATTTTCCAGATGAAATATCTCTGGAAAATTCATAATAAACTTAAAAACGTAAGGTAAGTTGGGGTAAATGGATCCAAGGGGGTTATTTTAAAAAAAAAATAAGTCTTCCATTAAATATTTCAACAAAATCACTTAAAAAAAGCAATAGTGAAAACTACATAAAATTAGCCAATTTTATTTTTTTAAGTTTAAAATAATTTTTTTTTGAATTTTAAATAATAACTTTTATTGGTAAACTGAATGGGTATGTGCTCTCCTTATAGGTACTTCATTAAAGGAATATGTGGACCTACCCTGTATATGAGTTGTCATTAAGGAGAAAAAACTATTGCCACGCCTTGAATTTTCCAGATGAAATAATATCTCTGGAAAGTTCATGATAAACTTAAAAAGGTAAGGTAAGCTGGGGTAAATAGACCCAGGGGAGCTATTTTCGTGCCGCTGGTATTGCATTTACATACGTATTTAGGTCAAATTTTAGAAAGAAATGTAAAAAGTGTATTTTCGTGCACTCGAAGTTCGTGTACGAAATTTTTTGAACGAACTTGGCATTTTTTTAGTGACACCCCACTGCATGCCGAGCTATCTTATTTTTGTTATAAAGTCTTTCGGAGATGCCACTTTAATGCCACATCACTTGTATATCACTTTGTTACGCGCCCGGCCTTATAGAGAGAAAAGTTAAAAAAATTTATAAATTGGACTAAACTATAGCCGAACACATTAGTTTGGTATCCCCATATACCGAGGAAGACCATTTATCTTCAGTGCCTCCAATCTTTTTTCCTCGTAGCATAGAATTTAGGATACTGATTCTGTTAAACTTTCCACCTTCCATTAACAAAAGTAAATAAATGTTTCATGAACCTCGTCCTTATAAATAACTCTCTCAGAATTTTATTTAAAACAAAAATTAGGCAAAACTTAAAAAAGTTAGTTACTTGCCTCTTGCCTACATTTTCTTCTTTGCTTTTCTTTATTCGTAAGAGCAATTTCCTAAACGGAAAATATCGTGGTTTAGTTCTGTAGTCATAAAAGCTAGTACGAACAACATTTTTGTATAATTTTTTTGTAGATGATTTAGAAGTCATTTATTTAATTTTTGCCAGAAGGAAAAAAATTAGAGAATGTAGAAAAAAATATATTGATCTAAAAGTACCTTAACTTTGGATCCCTCTAATTAATTTTGTGCTGGGTTGCAGAAGGTAACTCTCTGGCAGGATGTAGCTTAATCAATTTAGATTAGAAATCTGAAAAAATTGAAAATTTTACAAAGGAAACTTAAGTTTTGATTGCAGAACTAATGCTCGATTTCATGATTTTTCACAATTTTTCCTCCCAAACTCGCGCGCTCTCTAGGGATTCGCTTTAATCAGTTATTTGGTCATAATTTGCAAAGAAGCTTCAAAAAAAAGTGGGATATATTCTCTATTCCTTGTTATTATCTCCAACGGAAAATTTATCGCGGGTGTCTAGGAAGATGCTCTTAACTTAATTAGATAAAAGTGTCTTACAAAGCATATTGTGTAATTCACGTAGAAATAATAAGTGTAGTTGGGATTTTTATAGATTCTTTGAATATTTGGCAATAGGTTCAGATGCCTTCAATCAATCTAAAGTAATTTTCGGGAGATATACGTGGGAGTGGCCATTATACCTTATAGAAAGTAGAAGCTACATTTTACATCAATTTTTATACATTTAACCCCAAAATTTTTTTGTATGGAATTTGAAACTGCTAAAAAAATTATAGGTTGTTATATAAAAAATTTCACTATCATTGAAATTAACACTAAAATTACCCCAAAAATAACGAAAACATTTATTTTTATGCTTTTGAACGAAAGAACTTCAACTAATGCCCAATATTATATGAAATAGGAAAAAAGTGTAAAGCCCAGTTTACATTGGTCGAGTAACCGTGCTAAAAAAAGGGGGGTTCGAAAAAGTAAATTATACTTGACTTGTGTAACATCAAGACGAGTAAATAGGCGAGTCAAGTGGTCTAATGTTGGAGTAACGATAACTTTTCCTATAGTACGACCGCTCAGCAAGCAGGAATACCAACCTAACATAAATTGAATCAAATCAGCGATATTGAATTTAAGTAGGGACTACTGCAAATTTAATTCAACTCTTCAGCATGCGTAGGAAAATTCAACGTCGCTGATTTAATTCAATGTCAGATAGGTTGGAATTCCTGTTAGCTGCACGGTGCTAGTATAGAAGCGACTACAGTGAAATCCGCTCCACGAAGGTTGATTTGCCTTTATCGCTCAGTGATAATCGCTAGCAGAAAACGCTATTATATTTGCCTTTAAAGGTAAAGTTTCGTCGAGGTTACTATGACGATATCCGCTCCGCGTTCATCGCTAGCACAAAACGCTAAATGAAATGTATGTATGCAATCGCCATCATTATTACTATAATCGATCAACGATTGACGCTAACTGCTCTAGTAATAATCGCGCGTAGGAAGATAATAACATACAAATTCGTAGTACTTTCCAATGATGGCAGAGCGATTATCACGGCGCGGATATCGCTGCAGTCGCTTCGAGGAAAACTAACCTTAAGGTAAATTCTTTTAGAAGCCGCTCCAGCGATATACGCTCAGCAATGGTCGCTCTGCGTTCATCGCTCAGTGATAATAGTTAGCACAAAACTCTGCTGCATTCACCCTTAAATTATTTCTATGACTTAAACAAATATATGTATAAAACCGCCATCATTATTAGTTCTCTTTCAGGTGTTTTGATAAAATATTTAAGTTGTTGTTAAATCTCTTCATTCTTAGAAAAAATGAATGGTAACGTTAATCACTGCGATTATGACTCCTTTAACAACAGGCGATTAATAATTGCTTAACGATTGACGCTAGCGGTTCTAGCAATCATCGCCCGTATGAAACTGATAACATACAAACTCATAAAGGTATTCATAAAAGTATCTTCGAAGTGACTATAGCGATATCCGCTCCGCGAAAGTCGCTCTGTGTTTATCTCTCAGTAATAATTGCTACCACAAAACGTTGATATTCTTTTCAACTTTCAATTTTTTTCGAATTATGTATGCAACCACCATGATTATTTGTTTTCGTTTATGTGATTCGATAAACTCTAAAACCAACTTACATTTCAATTTTTTTTTATTTGTTACTTGAGGCCGCTTTAGGCTATCATATTTTGTGTAATAATATTGTGTTGCAATCGACTCATATGCAATTACATATTTCGCAGAACCATCAGATTCGATTCTAACAAAATTTTATGATAGTCTAAAGCGGACAATATTTTAGATTGTAGTTGTTATAAGTATACATATAACAAAATAAAAATGAACTCGCCCCAGGAAGATACTCTCATATGGAGTAAACTGAGGTAACTTATTTGGCCTTTAAAGATAACTTTGGCTCAAATTTTAGAAAAGGATAGTTTGATCTATGTTAGTTACCAACTTACAACAACGTTCATAACGTGGAAGTTTGAAAGAGTCTAAAAAAATCGTACCTATAGTAATGATGTAAATATCTACCGTTCTAGGTATGTTAGACGTTACAGAGTTGGAAGTGTATAACCCAATCGAGTTGATCT